>CM066035.1:750042604-751330560 GCA_033557465.1 Ichthyophis bannanicus
AAGGAGTACTATGTCCCAAGTTCTGACACGTTTGAGAGATGCAGTTCATCGTACGCTGAATTGTGAATGGTTGCTTCCGCACAATACCACCCCATCTCACGCATCACCTCTTGTCCAGGACAGTTCTTGGTCAAACACCTAATCGAGCAAGTCCATCAGCCTCCGTTTTTAATACGTGACCGCTATCGCCGCCGGTGGATTTGTTTCTTGTTTCCAAAACTGAAATTACCACTGAAAGGTGACGACTTGGAGACCATTAAGCACAATTTGACACAGCAGCTTCCCAGCACTAACGACAGAGGCAGTTCAGAATTGTTTCCAGCACTGGGCCCATGAACACTGGAGGAATTATGTTTTATTGGAAGGGGTCTAGCGTTGAAGGAGACTAAGTGCAATAACGGTCAGTCGTTATTGTACAAGTCTTTATACTTTTAGACTTGCATCTCTTAAAGCAGATTTTAAAAAAGTAAAAGCACAGGCTTTCATTTCTTTTGGCCGTAGGGCTTCCTGGGCCTGCGGGTTTTGTAAGCCAAGATCAGGTTCTCCAATCAGCCTTTCAGGTTCTGGAAAGGTAAAGGGAATTAGTTTTAGCTGACACCGTTCTCAGAAGTTCAAGGCGCGTTCCATTCAGGTATAGTGGTTTTTTTTTCTGTCCTTAGAGGGCTTACAATCTAAGTTTGTACCTGAGATAGATGGAGGGTTAAGTGACTTGCCCAAGATCACAAGGAGCCACAGTGGAAGTCAAACCCTGGTTCTAAAACAATGAGTTGCTTCAGGCGCCGAAACCCCCCGACCCTGATCGGTATCCTGTCACAGAGAAGTGGGACTGGAAGATACTCCCACCCCTCTGCTACCAAGGTCAATCAGGGCTCTTAATACAGCGACCATCAGAAACTTTTAAACAAAGGGTGCTTAGGTGCCGAACAAGCCGGACACCGGACCTTGATCCGCATCCTGCAACAGAGAATTAGGAATACAGGATACTCCCGCCCCTCTTCAGCCAAGGGCCCTCGATACAGTACCATCATTAAACTTTTAAACAAAGGGGTGCTTGGTTGCCAAAACAGCTGGACACCGGGACCCAAATCGGCATCCTGCAACAGAGGAGTGGGAACGCAGGATACTACCACCCCTCTGCTGCTGAGGCCAATCAGGCCCTTGATACAGCACCATCAGGAACTTTTAAACTAAGAGCGCTTAGGTGGGGACTGCAAAGCAAAGACAACAACAGAGGATGCATGCCCGCCCCAGGCATAACATCACAACCTCTGCTTCCGCAACCACCGGCACCACAAGAACACAGAAAGGCCACATTCCGGATTTCCTTCACTCAGCAAGCTGGAAATAACGGATGTCCAAACCCCCTACTAAGCAGCATCCGTCCGAAAGACACTGCACCATACGACCCAGCGAAGGACGTGCAGCACCAGCACAGACCCTCGCATGTCATACTGTAGTAGCTGATAAGAATGCAATAAATAATACCCGGCCAGTCAGGCAAAGAATTCCAGAGCCATTTTAATATGGTCACAGACTCAGATTTGTGCCAGTAAACATTCAAAATGGGTCTGAGCCCAGAGCTCAAAAAAAATGACAGGTTTATATACTTTGTCTTCTCCAGTCCTAATACAGGGCAAAACTAACTCCTCATTGTGCCACAGTGGCCCACTTACTCTCATCCAATAGACATCTCTGTCACCCGTCGTACCTGCCCAAGACTTCTCCGCGTGCGCGCCCTTGACCTTGGGTCTTACTAGTCACCACACGGAGTCAGCAATTAGAACATAACATCTAAGCATAAATACTTTTACTAACAGTATATTTTTGGCTACTACTCTTGCAAGGTCGAGGATTAGCTTGCAAAGATAGTGGAAGTGCATATCAGAAGCATTCTTAACAAAAGCAAAACAAAGCCGAGTCCAAACAAAAGCAAGGTTAAGACTGATCTTTGAGATCCTTGGCTCAAAACACTAAACAATCTTCATAATGCTAGACAAAATCTTCTTAGCACTGTTTTCGGCTTCCTTCATGCTATATTTTCATCCTAATTACGAGGTTCAGTGCACCAATCAGCCAAAGATACAGTGGAGGACATTCCTACTTAAAGCAGACAAATCTGGCTTACCTAAACATAAACAGTAAAAGTTTTAATTCTCTTCATCTCCAGTAGAGCAGAAACATGGTATCAAACCAGAATAGACAGTCAATTTCTTTCTAACAGCCTAAGCAGGCATTCTGTAATTTTGTCCAAAATCCAGGTGGGCAATAACATTTAAAGCAGGAAAAAAGGCTTCTTCCGAAACCTATCTCTGCTACATAACTAGTGCCATCGCCTATCACAATATCCTCTCTGGACTTAGAGCCTCAACAAGTAACAGTCACCAGAAGGTACTCCAGTCCAGCACAAACAACACGGACCCTCAACCACCCAACACACCACATAACCTGCTCACTATTTTACCCTCGTCGTGGCTCTACATGTGCTGCTGTCACTTCTTGTTTGCTCACCCACTGCACATAATCCTCCCATCTACCTCAGCACCCTATTATGGTCCCACCAACCAATCACCCCTTCACACAGCTGATATCCACTATCATATAACACTTACCTGAACCCCAAGATTGCCTAATATATATAAAAGTTCCTCTCCCTCCAACTGCCCCAACCTCAACCCAAGTCCCCCCCACAACACATCAACCTACACTATGCCCTAATAAACTCCCGATCAATCAGGAACAACAGCCAGGTCATCAGACACCTCCTGGTGTCCCAGAACTTAGACATACTCTGCATAACTGGGAAACCATGGATCACAGTAAACAGACAACGTACTACTGAAACCAACTACACACCAAATGGATACACCTTATATGCAAATAAACAAGAGCCCAACGCAGAGGCAGCGGCGTGATGATCATAGCCAGGAAAAACCTCAACCTCTGATGCCATTCAAACGACAGCACCAATAAATCAGGACTCCATCTCGCATCTCCAACACCGTCCTTCCCAACGCCAATGACGCTATCAATAATACTGGATGCAGTAATAGCAGCTTCAAAAAACAGAAAGTACATGCTAGTCCTAGGAGACTTTTAACCTCCCCTTGCTGTACCAAAACCACACGCAGTTCGTTCATCCAAGCAATCACAGAAGTGGACTTAACACAACTCATTTAATACTACGCCCACACCACGACAAAAGGGGCCAACACCTGGTGGACCTAATCTTCTTCAAGCGATCATAACACTCAGGGTCTGGGCTAGCAATCCATCAGACATACGCAGTCACCATGGTCTGCTGACCACAAACTCATCAAGGGCTTCTTCCACGCCACCCCTCGAGATCCCAAGCAGACCCCACCATGAACACCATCAGGCCTAAAATCACACAAACCAGTGTATATCAACCCAGAAGGGTTTTAAACCTTTTCCAATAAGGAAAATTTCATTCAAGAAACCCTCACCAACAACTACCTATAGACCCCACCGACCCAGAGATCCTCATTGAGAACTGGCAACAAACATTATCAGGATATCCGCCATCACCTCCAGTACCTCCAATACCAACAACCACCACAGCACGCTACACATGAAGCAGCCTTAAGACTCCAATCCTCCGAAATCATGAAATGGCAAAGCTCCGCAAACACGAAAGAAAATGGCGGCAAAACAAAACATGACAAAGACAAACTACAATATCTATAATTGCTGACAGAATATATCCACACCACACCACAACTACTAAATTTCTGCAATCAACCAACCAAGAGAGCTTTTCTTCCATCATGAAACACCTGAGGAGATTAAAAACACCATCCACTGATCAACCAAGGAAAGTCAATGATCCCCTCCCAACAACTAGCTCACACTACAACAAAAACGCTTTTCAATCCACAACCAAATATCCACACTCCCACCCCACGGTACCAACAACCCAGACACCCATTCAGACCCCTGGATCGCCAACAAAATTACTGTAAAGACAAATCTTGAAAATATACCACAAAAGTTAAAACTTCTCTAAACACAACTTTCCCCCTAGAGCCCTGCCCTACATCATGATTAAAGCACACCAAAAAGGAGCTTCAGGCGGGAGTAATCACCAAATTCACACAGTCGATACTTCAACAAGGCACCATGCCCACATGTCTGAAAACCTCCTCCATATGCCCAACACTAAAACAAACAACCCTGGACCCTTCAGACTCAGCATCATACAGACCCCATTGCAAGCCTACCTTTCACAGCAAAAATCATTGAGAAAACAGCACAATACCAGTTGCAAGACCATATCAATAGACACAATTTACTAGACTTCCAGCAATATGGATTTTGACTGCAGCACGGAGTGGAAATATTACTAACCACCTTGATAAATACAATAACTCAAGGTATGCAGCAAGCCAATTAAGGCTTCCTATTAATCTTCCTGGACATCTCATTGGCTTTTGACACCATAAACCACCACAATGCTACTACAAAGTCTCCACACAAATGGAATTCAAGTCACTGTACTCAAATGGTTCACATCCTACCTCACCAATAGACACCAACAGATAAAGATCGGAAACAGCACCTCCACCCCATACAAGCAAACACAATGAGTTCCCCAAGGATCCACTCTCTCCGCAGTACTCTTCAACCTCTACCTGTGGCCACTCTGCACAATCATAAGTACACATAACCTAAATGTCCACATCTACGCCAATGATATTATGATATATGGACTAATTAAAACAGACCAATCCACTCTATCTGCCCACCAAGAATGCTTCACCACAGTAACACACTGGCTAAATGACAGCAACCTACAAATTACCTACAACAAGACGGAGGCTCGCTACATAGCGAGGGACACCACATTTGTTTCCCCCTCTAAAATAACACTGAACAACACTACCGATCATGATCAAAGCTGAGGTTAGATATCTCAGGATCACCCTCGTTCTCCAGGAACAAGCAGGAAGTCAGTCCTCACTTATGGATGCCGTTGGAACTGACGGAGCCCACGCGGAGCAATTCCCCAGCTTTTAAAGAAAGCCTTTGAGATTGCTGCCACACATGCGTGGTCCTCTTCCCGCCAAGGGTGCCATCTTGCTCAATCTCCCTTTTTCCGTGGAGCCCTTCGGATGCATGTCCTCGTCCTCAGAAAAAAGTGTTTAGTTTTTCGGCGTCTGGCCTACTATTTTCCAGTTGCACCAGTCCTCTACCCGTCCTTCCCCTGCTCCCATTCCTTTTGAGCATAAGGGACAATTTTCCTGCATTATTGCTGTTAGCGGGCTTCGCGACCTTATTATTCCCACCACTAGCCGCATGGGTCTTCAACCTTGCGGGGGCCATTTTTGCCCCTATGGCCACCGGCTTCAAAAAATGCGATAGATGCTCCAAGAACATGTCGCTTATGGACACCCATGACTGCTGTCTGTAGTGTCTCGGAGCCGACAATGACCCAGAGCTGTGTTCACTTTGTAAGAAAATGTCCTCCAAAGCCAATGTGCTCAGTCGTAAGCAGAAGTCTGAAGACATTTCTGTAAGACTGCCTTGGAATCCCCAGAGGCACCCTCAGTCATCTCTCCGCCGGTGGGATGCCCCACCTCGGCCGTGCTCAAGACAGCACTCTGATCAATGGTCCCCTGAAGTGGAGCGGCGTAAGAAGAAGAAGGCCTCAAAATCGCTGTCGGGGGCTGCCGACAAGTGCTCCCGCTCCCGTGCTCAGTCGCTTAGCCACCCTTGGTGTACCCGAGAGTCAGACAAGGAGTGGGCCTAATAAGGTACCCCATGTAGAACTTGGAAGCCTCTGGCGATGGCGCCAGGTCTCCTGAGGGCCATCCCGGTGAGGACCCCCTCTCTTTCTCGATGCTCGACCCAGTAGCTCCGTGTCGGCATCACAAGGCCCCACGCCCGCATGGGAGTCTCATATGCAGGCACTAGAACGTAGCATTTTTGTGTTCATAGCTTCTCAGTAGGTGCTCGTATCTAGCTTCGCTGGCCCGCGCCTAGAGACCGTGGTTCCCTCGGGAGGGATAGCAAAATCTGCCCTGGAAACCCCTGAGAGCCATGGGCCTCATGAGGGTCCTCGGCGTCGTCTCGCTCATCTTCCCGTTCCTCGGGGGCGAGATCCTCCAGAGCTTCCGGCTCCCAGCAGGCCTCGGCTTCCGGGCGAGGTGATCAGCCTGAATCGGGTTCCTCCTCTGATTTCTCAGACTGGGAGTCAGATGGGGATACCTCCCCAGAGACTCGTGCCCATCGGGACCTCCCATCGGACCCGTCCCCGCTTTCCTTTCAGAGGTGTTCGCCCACCCGCGGACACCTCCTTCGTGGTGTTTGTACGGGATATGGCACGGGCTCTCAACCTGGCTACCCATGCTGAAGAGGAACCTCGAGCTGAAGAGCTCGTTATCTTACAATACGATTCCCCACCTCAGGAATCTCTTACTGTTTCCGGTTCCCACCCATTCTGTCCAGGCTGCTTCTCTGCATGTGCAGAGGGCCCTGCTTTGGTCCCCATTGTGAGAAAGCACCTCGACGCGATGTACAGGGTCCAGCGTGGCCCTGGGTTCAGGAAAACCCAGCTTCCCCACACCACCATGGTGTTGGAATCGGCTTTGGGGAAGCAGAAGAGCCCGAAGTCCCACTCTTCGGTTCCGCTGGGCAGTGTGTAAAGGGCCCTCGACGCCCTAGGCCACAAGGCCTATCAAGGATCCATGCTCTCATTCCGTATTCAGGCATACCAACTATACATGGGCATATTTTTGCGGGACCTTTAGGCCAAGGAACTCGGGGGGGGGAGGGGGGGTTCTCCGTGGGCCTCACGGGTGAACCCCTCAGTAGGTTCCGGACCCTTCAGCACGTCCAGAGTGCTTGAAATACAACTCCCGCGCTACTTACGACGGATTCAAGTCATCGGCTTGAGTGGTGGCTGCTGGCCTTGGGGCCAGACGCCAGGCATGGCTCCAGTCTTCGGACTTGGAGCAGTGGGTCCAGGAAAAGCTCCTAGAGGTACCCTGCCTGGTGAGCAGCTCTTCGGTAAGCCGATGGAGGATAAGGCTGCCGAGATAGAGACTGAGTTTGTCACACGACCCCGCCTCTCACGCAAGACCTCCTCCCTCCCTCGGAAGAAGCAGCAAACCAAGAAGCCGTTCTTTCCCGCGGAAGGGCCTACCCTACCGAGGGTACCCACCATATCCACCCACTCCCAAGTCTGGACCCCACGGTCATCGCAAGCCGACAAGGGCCCAAGGCCCAAAACCCCTGTGCCGCCTCAGCCCGGTCCAGGGGTTTGATGCCAACAGCATAGTCTTTCGCCCCTGGCAGCACCGCGGGCCAGTGGGGGGTACGTCTGTCCTCCTTCGCTCCTCAGTGGGCATCCATCACGTCAGACACTTGGGTCCTCTGAGTAGTCCAGGACAGCTACTGTCTCCGTCTGGACAGGCTTCCCCCTCCCTTCTCCCCAGCGGAGCCTTCTCGACTCGCCGTGCACCAGATCTTCCTACAGCGGGAGTTAGACAATTTCCCTCCCCCATTGAGTGGTCGAGAGGGTACCAACGCACCTTCGAGGTCGGGGCTTCTATTTTCTGGTACTTCCTCGTTCTGAAGAGGTTGGGGGGGCCTGTGGCCCATCCTCAACCTCCGAAAACTAAACAAGTTTCTGTTGCGGGAGAAGTTCAAAATGCTATCACTTGGCATCCTGCTGCTCTTCCCTCCAGCAGGGTGACTGGCTATGCTGCTTGGATCTCAGGACCGCTTATTGCCCACATTTTGATTATTATCCCCAGCACAGGCAGTTTCCTGCGCGTCAGAATGCAAGGGGAGCATTACCAGTACAAGGTGCTCCCCTTCGGACTCGCATCTGCTCCGCAGATCTTCACAAAGTGCCTCTCAGCGGCCGCGGCTGCTGCCTCCCTCAGATGGCAGGTCATACCAGTCTTCCCTTACCTCGACGGACTGGCTCATCACTGGGCCCTCAGCCGGGGAAGCCCGCCTGACGGCAGCATGCACAGTCCTCCTTGAGTGCTTGGAATTCTTGATCAACTACCCCAAGTCCCACCTCGAACTGATACAAGCCTTGAAGTTTATCGTTGCACGCCTCGACACTCGGTGGGCAATCGCCCTCCTGCCGACGGACTGTGCGGCTCGCCTCCGAGCATTGATGACCCAGGTCCAGAGCAACACTCGGGTCTGTGCCTCCTAGGGCACATAGCCTCCATCGTCCATGTGGTTCCACATGTCCGCATGCACATGCGAACAGCCCAGTGGTGCCTCAGGACTTAGGGGAGCCCGGCCTTCAGTCCTTCTCAGAGACCTCATTCGGGTCTCCGACTCTCTTCGCAGGTCCTTGGTCTGTTGGCTGGAACTCTGCAATCTTCTCCAGGGGCTGCTCTTCCAGACCCCGCAGCACAACCTAGTGCTGACACGGGTGCTTCCCTTCTGGGGTGGGGAGCCCACTGCGGTGCTCTGTGCATACAGGAGCGATGGTCACCCGAGGAGTCTCATCAGCAGATCAACCTGCTTGAGCTTCGGGCGGTCCGATGAGCTTTGAGGGCCATCTCCAAGGAAAGTCGGTGCTTGTGCAGACCGACAATTGGATGGTGATGTTCTACATCAACAAGGAGGGGGGCACAGGATCACGTCTCTGATGCCAGAAGCGGTCCTCCTCTGCTCCTCCTTCGCCTTCTGTCAAGGGATAACTTATGAGCGGTTTACTTCCTATGTCACGAGAACGTCCTTGCGGACCAAAACTCAGCAGGATCCTATGCTGTCATGAGTGTGGCGACTATGGACCCGGAGGTGACCAACTGGCTGTTCCATCGGTGGGGGACCCTAGCCATGGACCTGTTTCGCCAGCCCAGTGAAAGCTTTTTCCCATGCTTTTGTGCGGTCGAGTCCCCGCACCCGAGCAGGGAGGCACAGGATGCGTTCCTCTTAGCTGGACCTCCGGGCTTCTTTATACGTTCCCTCCTACTCCTGTCAGTGCAAGGACCCTCCACAAAGCTCATCATGAATGAGCGTCGATGATCTTGTCACTACTGTCTCATGGCCCTCAGGTCGGCAACGGTGGTTCCCACTCCTGCTCCAGCTCGCATCTGAGCCTCCGATTCCCCTGGGCTGTGCCCCAGGCCTACTAATGCAGGAGTCGGGGTGGGTGCTACACCCAAACGTAGCTGCGTTATCCCTCACAGCCTGGTGGCTGAATGGGTCACCCTAGCCACGCTAGACCTCTCAGAGGAGGTCCTCCCCACATTGAGGAAGGACTCGACTAGACGAGCTTACGCCTTCAAGTGGCAACGCTTCTCGGTCTGGTGCTCCGAGCTCCAGATTGACCTTTTCTTGTGTCCCACTCGGTGGGTCCTCCAGTACCTTCTCCATCTCTCAAAGGGGGGGCTGAAGTCGAACTCTGTCACGGTACACCTGAGCGGCATCTCGGCGAATCATTTCCCCGTAGAGGGCAAACCCCTCTTGGAGCAGCCTTTGGTCTCCCGCTTCATGCAGGGCCTCTTCCTGTCCAAGCCTCCCATCCGGTCTCCTCCGGCGGAATGGGACCTGAACATAGTGCTCATGCAACTTATGTGTTCACCCTTCGAGCCGATGATGATGTGCTTGCTTTGGCACCTCTCCTGGAAGGTGGTCTTCCTGGTGGCTTTGATCTTAGCCTGCCAAGTAAGTGAGCTCCAGGCTTTCATGGCTGAAGCCCCTAACACCAGGTTCTATAGGAACAGGGTGGTCCTCCGTATCCACCCCAGGTTCCTGCCGAAGGTCGTCTCGGATTTTCATCTCAATCAGGAGACAGTCTTGCCGACCTTCTTCCTGAGACCCCATGCCGACCGGGCATCGCCGTTTTTTGCATACTCTCGACTGCAAGAGGGCTTTTGTCTTCTATCTGCAGCGCACCCAACCTCATCGCAAAGTCTGGCCGGCTCTTTGTGACTTACGATCCCAATCTCCTGGGGCAGGCAGTCACAAAACGCACTCTCTCCATCTGGGTGGCAGACTGCATCGCCACCCCCGCTGGATCGGCAAGTCACCGCACACGGTATCCGAGCCAAGGTGGCTTTGGTAGCTTCGCTACGCTCCGTGCCTCTGACGGACATCTGCCGGGCTGCGACCTGGGCTTCACCTCGCACTACTGACTGGAGAGAGAGTCCCGCCGGGACAGCACCTTCGGCCAGGCTGTACTCCGTAATCTATTCGGGGTATAAGCAACTCCTGCCCTCTGACCCTTCTCGATGGCTACCGAGGGTTTTATCCCAAGGACCTGAGGACTCGGGCTCACTTCAGTCATCAACTTCTGCTCACGTCTTCGCGGAGGCATTTTTTTGGTTACAGGTTCGGTAGCCTGTAGCTGGGGGAGTCCCATAAGTGAGGACTGACTTTGTGCTTGTTCCTGGAGAAAGCGTAGTTACTCACCTGTAACAGGTGTTCTCCAGGGACAGCAGGAATCAGTCCTCACTACCCTCCCACCTCCCCTGATGAGTTGTTGGATTTTTATCCTTCCCTTGCCATCTGCTTGGTAGGGCTCGAGCTAAGGGACCTGACTGAGCAAGATGGCACCCTTGGGTGGTGGGAAGAGGAAGAGGACCACACATGTGTGGCAGCAGCAATCCCAAAGGCTTTCTTTGAAAGCTGGGGAATTGCTCTGTGTGGGCTCAGTCAGTGCCGACCTCACCCATAAGTGAGGACTGATTCCTGCTGTCCCTGGAGAACACCTGTTACAGGTGAGTAACTACGCTATGAACACTTAACTTTCAAAACACACATAAACAAATCACCCTACCCTAACAGTTTACTTCAAAGCTAAGACACTCCAGCGCCTCCGACCACGGTCCTTGAACCAGAAGACCTCCGTATTGTACTATAAGCCTCAATAATACTTCAACTGGACTACTGCAATGCCATCTTCCAAGGATTGCCACAATCCATACTCCTACCACTCCAAATAGCTCTCCACTCGACAGCCAGAACCCTACAAGCTGCAACAAGAAAGAACACATTACCCCAATACTCAAACAGCTTCACTGGCTCCCACTACAGAGTCGTATAACATACAAAACTATCATGCTGATTCACAAAGCAATCCACTCTGACCCCCCCCACTTCTAAAGCCCTCCCAACCACACATATCTAGAAGGACCTTTCAATGAACACCCTCATCACCCCCCACATCAGAACCAAATCTAACCAGCAAGCATGTAAAAGAGCCTTCCAACTTTATGCACTCTCCATATGAAACACACTACTACTACCGGATCAGCTCAGGAGCATACCTAACCTCGGGATTTTCTGCAAACAGTTAAAGACTCATCTGTTCACTGAAATCTTCAACCCAAGTGAATAACCCTCCCCCCCCCCAGGGAAGAATAAAGCACAATGCCTACCACTACTGTTGTATATAGTCAGAATTGTTTATAGTTAAGATCCCAAAGGTTTCTAATTGCATGTTGTACATAGTTTGATGCCACTGTTAGAATGTAGTTTGCATTTTGTTCCATGTAAACAACCTTGACTCGGAGAAAGGTGGAATATAAATACAGCTAAATAAATAGCTCACTGCAATAACCATTAGGCTACTCCTCCACTCCTACTGGGACTTCAATTTTGCTGCGACGATGCCATTGTTTTTCAGCATTTTTTTTTTTTGCAGTTCCTTTTGGTGGTCTTTTTTGAATTATTCATGTTTTTTTTTTTTCTTCTCAGCCATGTGGAGCCTTGCAAGCATGCCATGTGCTAGTGCTGTTCCTCCTATGGCACATGTAAGGTTTGTTCCATGATGAATTCTTTTTGCTCCCTGTGTAAGGAGGATGGCAGGTGCTTGGATTCTTCGGCATCATCGGGCCCCCGTGCTGATTCTGGGGCCACCACTGCATCCTCTATGCCTGCTCCACTTGCAGGACCAGCTATTCTCAAGGAAGTGAGTACAGGGACCATATGGAGAACCAGGAGGCTTTGGGCTCAGACCTGCAGATTCCATCAGGACCTAAGAGGTTTCTTTCTGCTGCTTTCAAGCAGCAGCTCCTGAGATAGCCCATGGGTTATTTTCAGTCATTCTGGGCTTCTGGGTGGGCACTGCCACAGCTGCTCAAGGGGCTAAGTGCCCCACCTTTTCCCCAGGTGCTCCTTTGGGAACCCAGTTTTTATCCCCTCTGAGGGATTGGTTGGAATGCCGAAGAAGACTCTGATTCAGAAGGGAGTCTGAGGAGGAAGGGGAGCTTCCCCTTAGTGAAAAAGGTGGATCATAGAAAGATACTTGCTCTCAACTGGAGGATCTGTCAGTTTAACTTCATGACACAATGGGAGCTTTATGCATCGAGGAGCTAATCTCCTCTCTGCCATCTCAGATGGACCCCATGGATTGTATTAGGTATTTTTCCCTTTGCCAGAGTTGATGGAACAGCTGCTGGTCTCTTAGTGTGAGAATCCAGAGCTGGGCCTTAAGGACCTGAAAGTCATTTCTCGGTTATATCACCTGTCACAAGGCAAGCAGTATCAGTTTTTTGGACTCCCTTGGGTAGACACCTTTGTCATGGCGATAAATAAGTGTATGACTATTCCAGTAGTAGATGGCTTTGTATTCAGAGGCTCATGACAGGGAGGCAAAAGTTCACTTGAAGAAAGCCTTTGTGACATTAGCCTTGAGCTCTCAAACGGCCATGCGTGTAGGCCTGATGCCAGAGTGTTTTTGTGCTGGGTTCAGCAGCTGCCAGAAAGCCCGACAGGGTTTCCTCCAAGTCTGAGGCAGCTATTGTTGTGGCCAGATGGTAACTGTCTCCGCAACTGGTCAACAGATGGGGCCTGCAAATTGTGGCTGAGCAGACTTCCCTTTGGAGCAAGCTGCTCTTTGGGGAAGATTTCAGAGTTGGTGAAGGACTTGGGGGAGTCCTAGGCAGACCCTAGGGCATTAGATTGGAAGGTATTGCGTGGGACTTGGAGGTGTCCTTGATTGGGTAGGGCCTATTTCTCTTACGGGCTGAGACCCAAGAAGAGTCAGTTCTTTCGGAGCTCTCAACGATCTCATGACTCCTCAGCATTTTCCACCAGAGCTCCTCACAGTGAGATTAGCTGAGTCTCTTCCAAGATACAGCTGGTAGAGGGGTGGTTCCAGCTGCTTTGCTCAGATTGGACCCGTCACAACAGACCAATGGGTTCTGAAGGTGCTAGATTTTACAAAGCTCCTAGGAGATCCCTTCATAGTCTTCCTATGATTCCCTTGCTCAAGCGGGCGATAGTTGTGGAACTCTGCAGTTGCGGGCTATTTTACCCGTGCCTTCCACAGAGCAAGGT
The DNA here is from genome assembly GCA_033557465.1 of Ichthyophis bannanicus. Classification (NCBI taxonomy): domain Eukaryota; kingdom Metazoa; phylum Chordata; class Amphibia; order Gymnophiona; family Ichthyophiidae; genus Ichthyophis; species Ichthyophis bannanicus. Next base: position 750,055,880 of record CM066035.1, read on the forward strand.
CAGGGCTGTTATTCCATCTACTTTATGGCTCCCAAGAAAGGCAGCTCCTTTTGGCCTGTTTGGATCTAAAAGTGGTCAGTGCCAAATTCTGGGCCCTCCATTTCCGCATGGAGACTTCTCAAATTGGTCATTGCATCAGTTTGGCTGGTAGAGTTACTTATCTACCTGGATCTGTCATCTGGGTACTTCATATTCTCATCAATGTGCAGCATCAGTGGTTCTTCTTCCGCTTCTGCATCCTGGGCCATCACTTCCAGTTTTGGATTTTGCCGTTTGGCCTGGCCACGGCACCTCACACCTTTTGAAGGTAATGATGGTAGTTGTGGTATTTCTCTGCTAGAGATCAGGGTTTATGTGGATGACTGACTGATTTGGTTAGACTTATTGCAGAAGCTGAAAGAAGACACCACCCTGCTGATTCATTGGCTGGAATGGCTGGGGTTGATGATCAGCTACCCCAAGAGCAGCTTGAACTCCTTCCAGGATTTGGACTGTCTGGAAGCTTGTTTCAGTACTCCGGAGTCAGGTCTTCCTCATGTGGAGAGGGTGCTCAAGCTGCAGAGCCAGCCATTTGAGTTTTACCTCTGAGTTTTTCAATCTTGCTTACTGCTTGGGAAGTATCTTACTGGTTTCTCTCAGTGCTGCACCAGTGGTTGAGCATCTTTCATTGATGTTATCAGAAAGTATAGGTCTACCTCCATTTGCTGGTAAGGGAGCATAAGAACATAAGAACACAAGATATGCCATACTGGATCAGACCAAGGTCCATCAAGCCCAGTATTCTGTTTCCAACAGTGGCCAATCTAGGTCATATGTACCTAGCAGTTTCCCCAAGAGACACAAGTTCGACAATGCTTGTACTGGGTCAAGCATTGATATCTTCGGTCACTTCTTAATAATGGTTTATGGACCTTTCCTCCAGGAACTTGTCCAAACCTTTTTTAAACCCAGCTACACTAACAGCCTTTACTACATCCTCCGGTAACAAATTCCAGAGTTTGATTACACGTTGAGTGAAAAAATATTTTCTTTTATTAGTCTTAAATAGTTTACCCTGTAGCTTCATTGCATGTCCCCTAGTCTTTCTATATTCTGATAACGTAAACAATCGATCTACGTTTACCCGTTCCACTCCGTTCATTAATTTATAGACTTCTATCATATCTCCCCTCAGCCGTCTCTTTTCCAGGTTAAAGAGCCCTAACCTTTTTAGCCTTTCCTCATAGGAGTATCCTTCCATCCCCTTTACCATTTTGATGGCTCTTCTCTGAACCTTTTCTAAAATCGCTATATCCTTTTTAAGATACGGCGACCAGAATTGCACACAATATTCAAGGTGCGGTCTCACGATGGAACGATATAGAGGCATTATAATATCTTTTGTTCTATTTTCCATTCCTTTCCTTATCATACCTAGCATTCTATTTGCTCTCTTGGCTGCCGCTGCACACTGGGCCGGGGGTTTTAACATGATATCCACAATGACGCCTAAATCTTTTTCCTGGGTGGTGGTTCCTAATGTGGAACCTTGCATCGTGTAACCATAGTTTGGGTTGTTCTTCCCTAGGTGCATAACCTTGCACTTGTCCACATTAAATTTCATCTGCCATTTTGATGCCTAGTCTTCCAATTTAACAAGATCCTCTTGCAATTTTTCACAATCCTCTTAGGTTTTAACAACTTTAAATAGTTTTGTGTCATCTGCAAATTTGATAACCTCACTCATTATTCCACTTTCCAGGTCATTTATGAATATGTCAAAAAGCAGCGGACCCAGCACAGATCCCTGGGGTACACCACTATTCACCTTTCTCCATTGGGAAAATTGGCCATTTAGCCCTACCCTCTGCTTTCTATCTTTTAACCAGTTCCTGATCCAGAATAGTACACTGCCTCCTATCCCATGACTCTTTAGTTTTGCCAAAAGTCTCTGATGAGGGACCTTGTCAAAGGCTTTCTGAAAGTCCAGATACACATATCAACCGACTCACCTTTGTCCACCTGTTTATTCACTCCTTCAAAAAAACATAACAGATTAGTAAGACAAGATCTTCCTTGTCTAAAGCCATGTTGGCTGTCTCCCATTAGGTCGTGACTATCTACATGCTGAGTAATTTTATTCTTTATGATGGTTTCTACCATTTTTCCCGGTATTGACGTCAGGCTCACCGGTCTGTAGTTTCCCGGATCACCCCTGGAACCCTTTTTAAAAATTGGTGTTACATTGGCGATCCTCCAATCTTCAGGTATTAGAGATGATTTTAATGATAGTTCACAGATTACTAATAGCAGGTCTGCAATCTCATATTTCAGTTCTTTCAACACCCTTGGATGTATACCATCCGGCCCAGGTGATTTGCTACTCTTCAGTTTATCTAATAGTTGTAAGACATCTTCCTGATGTATCGATATTTCCTTCAATTCTTCCGCACCTTTAAATACCACTTCAGTCATGGGTAACATCCCTACATCTTCCTCAGTAAAGACTGAAGCAAAGAATTCATTCAGTCTCTCCGCTATCGCCTTGTCGCCTCTTAGTGCTCCTTTAACCCCTTTATCATCTAATGGACCAACTGACTCTCTCACAGGTTTTTTGCTACAAATGTACTTGAAAAGGTCTTTATTTGTTTTCGTGCTTTTGCTTCCGCAGCAAGCTTCTTCTCAAATTCTCTCTTTGCCTGCCTTATCAATGCCTTGCATTTGACTTGCCAGTGCTTGTGCTGTTTCCAGGTTTTGTCATTTGGCTCTTTTTTCCATTTCCTGAAAGATGCTTTTTTGGCAACAACAGCCTCTCTGACCTCACCTTTAAACCATGCTGGCAGTTTTTTGGACTTCTTCCACTTTTCTTAAAGCGTGGAATACAGCTGGTCTGGGCTTCCAAGATAGTATTTTTCAACAACATCCAAGCTTGATGTACGTCTTTAACCTTTGCAACTGCTCCTTTTAGTTTTTTCTTAACTGTTTTCCTCATTTTATCATAGTCTCCCTTTCAAAAGTTAAAGGGTAGTACTGTGGATTTCCTTACTATCCCTCCTCCACTAATTAAATCAAAGGCAATCATGCTATGATCACTATTGCCAAGTGGCCCCAACACCCTTATCTCTTGCACTAGATCTGGTGTTCCACTAAGGACTAGGTCTAATATGGCTTCCCCTCTGGTCGGTTCATGAACCAGCTGCTCCAAGAAGCAGTCATTTATTTCATCTAAGAACTTTATCTCCCTCGCATGTCCTGCTGTGACACTGACCCAGTCGATGCCGGGGTAATTGAAATCACCCATTATTATTACTGCACTGTAACGTTTGCTAGCTTCCTTGATTTCTTTGAGCATTTCATCATCCATTTGTTCATTCTGGCCAGGCGGACGATAGTACACCCCCACTGCCATCGCCTTCCCCTTTTTACATGGAATTTCAATCCATAGAGATTCTACAGCAAATTTAGTTTCTTGCAAAACTTTAATCCTTTCTGACTCAATGCCCTCTCTAACATAGAGCGCAACCCCTCCACCAATTTGATCAGCTCTATCATTACGATATAGTTTGTACCCAGGTATCACAGTGTCCCACTGGTTGTCCTCCTTCCACCATGTCTCTGATATTCCAATCATATCTAACCTCTCGTTTAGTGCTATACATTCTAACTCTCCCATCTTGTTTTTTTAGACTTCTAGCATTTGCATACAAGCATTTTAGAGACTGTATTTTATTCATATTAATTTGGCTATTGGTAGACATGGGTAATTTGGGATCTTTAAGCTCTGTCTGCTCCATACTCGAGGGCATTTGGGCTACTTTACTCTTTTTTGGAACCTCTCTGCTTTTTGTAGTATCCTTCAAGGATACATTCTTCCGAACCATGCGCTCTTGGGCGACTGTCGGCTTTCCCCTATTATCTAGTTTAAAAGCTGCTCTATCTCCTTTTTAAAGGTTAATGCCAGCAGCCTGGTTCCATCCCGGTTAAGGTGAAGCCCATCCCTTCGGAAGAGCCCCTCCTTTCCCCAGAATGTTCCCCAGTTCCTAACAAATCCAAACCCCTCATCTCTGCACCATTGTCTCATCCACGCATTGAGACTCCGGAGCTCTGCCTGCCTTTTGGGTCCTGCGCGTGGAACGGGAAGCATTTTGGAGAATGCTACCCTGGAAGTTCTGGATTTCAACTTCCTACCTAAAAGCTTAAATTTAGCTTCCAGAACCTCCCTACCACATTTTCCTATGTCATTGGTACCGACATGTACCAAGACAGCAGACTCCTCCCCAGCACTATCTAAGACCTTATCTAGGTGGCGCGTGAGGTCCGCTACCTTCGCACCAGGCAGGCATGTTACCAGGCGATCCTCACGTCCACCAGCCACCCAGCTATCTACATGCCTAATGATCGAATCACCAACTATAACTGCTGTCCTAACCCTTCCCTCATGGGCACGTGGCCCTGGAGAAACTTCCTCGGTGCGAGAGGGGTTTACATCACCTGGAGGACAGGTCCTAGTTACAGGATCACTTCCTGCCACACCAGGGTGATGCTCTCCTGTCACGTGACCTCTCTCCTCCATGGCAACAGGGATGCTGCCAGACTGGAGGTGGGACTTCAGGACTATATCCCTGTAGGTCTCGTCTATGTACCTCTCTGTCTGTCTTATGCTTTCCAAGTCTGCTACTTTAGCCTCTAGAGAACGGACGTTCCCTGAGAGCAAAGAGCTCCTTGCACCTAGTGCACACGTAAGACCTCTCACCAGCTGGGAGAAAATCATACATGTGACACTCAATGCAAAAGACTGGAAAGCCCACATCCCGCTGCTGGACTGCTGTCTGCATCTTAGTTTTAAGTTTGTGTTTAGATCTTTAAGTTCTTTACGTACTAAAGGGTGCTATGGATATTTATACCACTAAAACTGTACCTAATAAGTTTAATATACCTTGTTCACCTGAAGCTTAATTAATCTCAGGTCCTTAGTGTATGACTGATTTGGGTAATGAGCTTCACCTGAGAGCACCTCCTGTCTTTTAAGTTGTGCAAGTACCTATAAAGCTGTGATTATCCCAGGGGAGGGTGGGTGTGGGGAGGGAGGGAGGGATATAACACTTATTAAAAGAGGGCTGCTACACAGTACCCTGTCCTGTGCTGCTGAGGTAAGCTATATTCTGATTTGATTTAAATTATAGCTCTTTGCTGCTGCTAGGCTCTAACCTATTATGAAATTTAAACTACAAGCTCTCTGCTGGATTCTAAAGTTAACCAGAAAGCTCTCTTCTGTGTTTTAATTTGAAACTAAAAGTACTTTGCTGATGCTAGGCCCTAACCTATTATGAAATTTAAACTACAAGCTCTCTGCTGGATTCTAAATTTAACCAGAAAGCTCTCTTCTGTGTTTTAATTTGAAACTAAAAGTACTTTGCTGATGCTAGGCCCTGAGTTACTATGAAATTTAAACTACAAGCTCTCTGCTGGATTCTAAAGTTAACCAGAAAGCTCTCTTCTGTGTTTTAATTTGAAACTAAAAGTACTTTGCTGATGCTAGGCCCTGAGTGACTATGAAATTTAAACTACAAGCTCTCTGCTGGATTCTAAAGTTAACCAGAAAGCTCTCTTCTGTGTTTTAAATTGAAACTAAAAGTACTTTGCTGATGCTAGGCCCTGAGTGACTATGAAATTTAAACTACAGCTCTCTACTTATGTGGACGGATCTAGCAGGAAAAAGAAAATTATCAGGTATTATTACAATTTCTCTTTGCCTCCATCAGGTGACAAAGTGTGTGGACTCTTGCAGCAGTGCAGATAGGTCTATCTCCTGGCGCAGACTATGGGCCTATTTGCCTAAGACCTATAGGCCCAAATATTTGATTTCTCGAGCTTACAGCTTGCCCTGTATCCAGCGCTGCTACCCACTGGTTCCTAGTACTTGGTGGGCCAGAGAGCGTACAGGAGGATCCTTTCCCCCGTGGGATTCCTGAATGGGGTTGGTAAGCCAGGCCCAGACCCCCCTTCCCTTTTCTGTCCTCTATATCTGCATGCTTGTTTTATTTTTTCCTTTATATCTGATTTGTTTTTTCCCTTCTGATTTTAGTAGGTTGTTTTATGTGTGTCTTCTGTTATTGTGAATGTATTTTTGTATTACCGCTTAGGAGTGTTGATGTTGTTGTTGTTAAGTGCCGTCGAGTCGGAGTTGACTCATGGCGACCCTCTGGATAGCTATCCTAAATTGTGTTCGGTCTTCAGTCAGGCGGCTTATTGTTGACAGACTGGTACCCGTAGCTGCTGTTATTGTATCGATCCATCTCATTGCTGGCCTTCCTCTTTTGCGTTGACCTTCTATCTTGCCAAGCATGATGTCTTTCTCTAATGATCTCTCTCTCCTCATGATGTGTCGAAAGTATGAAAGTCGAAGTCTTGTCATCTGAGCTTCTAAAGAAAGCTTAGGTTTGATCTCCTCTAGTACAGACTGGTTTGTTCTTCGGGCAGTCCATGGTATACACAGTATTCTCCGCCAGCACCATAATTCAAAGGCATCAATTTTCTTCCTGTCTATCTTTTTCACTGTCCAGCTTTCACATCCATATGATGTTATTGAAAATACCATGGCTTGAACAAGTCGAATCTTTGTATGGAGAGAGACATCTCTGCTCTTGAGAATCTTATCTAGGTCTTTCATAGCCATTCTGCCAAGAGCAATGCGTTGTCTGATTTCTTGACTGCTTGTTGCTTCTTTATTGATAGTTGATCCAAGTAGGTTAAAGTTATTCACGATTTCAATTTCTTCTCTTTCGACGATGAACCTGTTGATTATGCCAGTTGTCATGATCTTTGTCTTCTTTACATTAAGGTGCAGGCCCATTTTGAGACTATGCTAGGAGTGTTGATAGTTGGTTTATAAAAATTAAAAATGACTAATTAAATAGCTTAATTGTATTTGTTTCTCTTACTGCGTTCAATAAAGCAGCTCTAAATCCCCCAAACAAACCTTTTATCTCAGTAGCTAGGCCTCCCATTTCAGTGTGGGTGTCTGGGGCATCTCTGTTCAGATTCTCTGTTTAGCCAGACAGGTGCTGGAATTCCCTGTTTTGGGGCTACTTTTTTGCTGTGGCACTTTCTCCTTTTTCTTTGGGGTTCTTTCATGGTCTTTTGTTCTCTTTGTTGCTGTAGCGCTCAGCTGCCCAACCTGATGCAGCCTGAATCCTCCAGCAGTTTTTACTGGTAGCTGTTATATTTGACACCATCGTGGCAGGAATGCCCAGGACATTTTCATTTTGTCATTTTGAGACACACCACAGGGGGGCCTGTGGCCTGATACCGCACCCCTTCACTATGTTTGTCCCGTTGCTATGTTCTGTGACCATTTGATAGGGCTGATGGGTTCCTGCAGAGGGGGATGCCTGGTAGGGAGGCCATAGCCTTAGGTCTGTTGGCCCCTGAAAGCCCTTTAGGGCCCTCCTTTTTTTTCAACCAGCTTGAACTGGGCATTGCATAAAAATACTGTGTTGTATTTCATGCTTTAAGACAGGTATAAGAAAGACTAAACAACTGCCGGTATGAATTAAAGGTGAGGTCAGAGGGACTATTATACACAAGAAAACATCTTTTAGAAAATGGAAAAAAAGGAGCCAAATGACAGAAACAGGAAACAACATAAGCAATGGAAAGTTAGGTGCAAGGCATTAATAAAATAGACAAAAGAAAATTTCAAAAGCAGCTTGCTGTGGAAACAAAAGAAAACAATAAAAACCTGTGAGAGAGTCAAACCATTAGATGATAGAAGGGTAAAAGGGGCTCTAAGGTAGGACAAGGCCATAGCAGAGAGACCAAATTAATTCTTTGCTTTGATCTTTACTGAAGATGTGGGGAAGTTACCCATGCCAGAAATGGTATTTAAAGGTGATGTATTGGAGTAACTGAAACAAATCTCTATAAATTGGGCAAATGTAATACAGCAATTTGATAAACTAAAGAGTATCAAATCACCTGGACCGATGCTGAACATCCCAGGATGCTGAAAGAACTCAAAAATTAAATTGCAGATTTACTATTAGAAATTTGTAAACTTTAAATTATTTTTCCAGGGTGTCCCTCCAGTCCAGTCCAGACAAGTGGGTTATGCTCACCAACCATCAATTGGAGACTGAGAAACACAAGCTCTCAGATCAGTATAAGTAGCCTGTGCCCACTGACCTGAGCCAGTATTTCTCAGTGTCCAGCAGGTGTGGTGAGCATAGCCTGTGCTATGATCTCTGGTGCCAAGGAGTTGGGCTTTTTCTAGGCCCAGGGTGCAGAATCAAGAGGCTCCGGGTCCCTCCCCCACTCTCCCCAGTAGCTCCCCTCTGGCCAGCTCCTTCCTTTCCCCCTTTCCAACCTTTGGGAGGAGCTGAAGGTAGAAGCACCTTTTTCCCCTTTTAACTCAGCACTAATAAAAAAAAGGCATAAGCAGCAGCCGACTGAAGGATCAGCAAGGGCTGACACTGGGAGCCAGTTAACTCCAGTCCTTTGCAGAGGGGACAGCTGGGTAAGTCCTCTGGAAGCCCCGGAGTAATTTTTGGCTTCTTTTAGCTGGGGGAGCAGCCGCGTGTGCAGATGTCACATATAATGTGGCCGATACGTGCTTTGGACAACTGCAGGACACAGCTCTCCGATGTCGGACTGTGCCGTGGCTGCCAAAAATCAGTGACTGAGGGACCTCAGGGGATCCCAAGGTGGATGAAGCAGGGGTGCAGGTATGCTTTACGACCTCCGTGGATGGTGGTGGACCCGTGTTTTTGGCAGGAAACACCACCATTTTGGATGAATCCTTCCAGGCTAGTGGAGTGAGCCCTGGGCCTCCGGTATTACAATCGATGGTGGATTTTTAGTTGAGGAGGCTGGCAGGATGTGGGGGGTGGGGCGGGATATGGGGGCCAGAGCTGCCCCCTGTTCCTACAAATTTGTGCTTCTCCTTCATCAGGCCTTTTTGATGAAACAGGACTTAGGAGAGCCTTCCCCTCAAGCCTCCCTCCCCTCAAGCCTCCCTGGGGCGGGGGCAGGCACTGGCAGCCAGGAGCAAGCATCCGTGCAGGGATCGTGTGGAGGAGAAGCCTAATTTAGGCTTGGGGCCTCCCTGGAGTCGACCCCCTGAAATGCCCAGTGGACCTCCTAGAGCAATTCCAGAAGGAACTGGAGGAAGGGGCGCTCCTATGGACTGAGTATCTGATGGCTGTCAGGATCTTCGACCGGGATGAACTCTTGGTGCTGATCACAGAGCCTCTAGCAGTTTTGGAGATAGTGGGGGACACAGGGATGGCTGGCCCTGAGTCGACTGAGGACCCTCTAATGGAGGGAATCCTTAAGCCCCCTTAGTCCTTTCTGGTCTACAGGCCACAGAGGGCCATGATTGCTGAGAAGTAGAGTACTCTGGATGCAGGACTTCGAGGGGAGAGCAGTATGGCTAGACTTTATCACATTCCGCCAGAGGAAAAGGAGAAGCTGTGCCTGCTCAAGTTGGATGTATTAGTCACGACGGTCATGTGAAAGACCACCATCCCAGTGGAAGGTGCAGCCTTGAAGGACTCTCATAACTGGTGCATGGAGGCACTACTTAAGCAGGCCTTCGAGGTGTCTATGCTGGTACTGCAGGGAGCTATCTGTGGGGCCTATGTGGCCTGTGCCTGTCTCTGGTGGTCACAGGACATGCCAGAGGAGGTGGCTGCGGTGTCTTCTGAATGCGTGCAGGCTGCTTGGTTGGAGTCAGGGACTGCCTTTTGGCGGATTTGCTGTATAATTTGTTGCGTGTCTCTGCTAAGGACATGGCCATGGTAGTCGCTGCCAGGCCTCTCTTGTGGTTGCGCACTTGGTCTGCTGATGTGGCCTCTAAGACGTGGTTCAGTAAGTTCTCCTTTATGGGCAAATTGCTCTTTGGGGAAGTCTTGAAGAAGCTGTTTAAGCTCTGGACGATACAAAGTGCCCCGACTGCCGGAGGACAATCTCAAGGCTGGCAGAGGTGGCCCCACTAGGGGCCATGGTAGGGAGTTCTGTGGATTTCACCCTTCCCGGGCAGCTAATCTGCAGAGAACTCATTTTCTCCAGCAGGGCTGCTCTTTTTGAAGAGGGGCCAGAGGCGGTCGAGGAGTCGCCTTCGGTGTCCTGAGTTCAGCCAAGCCCTCACATTCAGAGTTTGGGGGCCCTAGCTGGGGGTGCAGCCAGTGGGCAGTTGCCTTTGGAGCTTCCCTCCCACCTTGGCCCAGATAACATCCAATGCCTAGATCTTGGAGGCTCTCAAATTTGTCTGGCCCCTGGCGGAGCTATTCATATTCTCTCCATGAGGGACGGCCTGCAAAGCACGGACTGTGGAAGAGATATTCGAGCTCCTCTTGCAGCTTGGGGTGGCAGTGCCTTGGGTCAGGTGGGGCTCCAGAAGATATTCCATCTACTTTGTGTGCCCAAGAAGGAGGGGTCCCAGCACCCCATTTTGGATTTGAAAGGGCTGAACAGGGCCCTGAGAGTTCCACGGTTCTATATGGAGACCATGGGTTCAGTAATCATGGCGATGTATTAGGGTCAGTTTCTTACCTCCTTGGATTTTACCAAGGCATACCCGCACTTCCGGTTAGAATTGGGCATCAGCATTTTATAGTTTATTAAAAAGTTTGATATATTGCATGTCACTCATATCAAAGTGGTTTACAATAAAAACAATCTAGAAATAGGAAAAGGAACACCAGTTAAAATAAATAGGATAGGAACGTTAGGTAGAAAAAAAAAGAGGGGGGGGGGTGTGAGGGAAGGGAGCAGAATTTCCAGTTGGGCTAAGTGGAAAGATAATATGCACATCAGACCAGAGAGATGTCTGTTCTAGGTGAGGTCGGTAGGAAGGTTGTATGCACATTAAAATAAGTAGGTCTTGTCAGTGTGGTGCCTAATACTCATGCGGTCGGCCGCGAAGAAGGAACGGGACAAAGCACATGGGACCCGAGAAGCTAAGATGGCGCCTACCACGCGGCCTAGCGGCTCTGGGGGATCCCCGGGTTCCTCTCCCTCTACCTCCCCCGGTTCGGGGACCGGCGAATCCGGAGCAGAGGACCTTGCACAGGATGTTGCTAAGCTACTGAAGCCACAATTCGACTCTATCTTGCAAAAGTTAGATTTGATGGCGGAGACCTATGGCGAGCTTACCCGGAGGGTAGAGGAAGCCGAACATCGCATTGCGGCGTTGGAGGAGGGCGAGGGGAAGCATGATACTATTATTGCTTGCCAGCAAAAGGACATTGCAGCGCTGTTGGAAAAAATGGATGATTTAGAAAACCGGTCACGCCGTAACAACTTGCGGCTGGTGGGGGTGCCCGAGGCTTGGAATGATCAACAACTCACCGGCCTCTTTGAAACGTGGCTCCCGAAAGAACTGGGCCTTGCGGATTTGGTTGGCCGTATTACTGTGGAACGAGCGCATTGCCTGGGACCGAAGCGGGGCCCTACTGAGCGACCACGGCCGGTATTGGCCAAGCTCCTAAATTTCCAGCACAAAATGGCTTTGCTACAGGCATACCGTAAGCAGCGCACTTTGCAGTTGGACAACAAGCCTATCCTTATGTTCCAGGACTATTCTGCCGCCCTGGCGTCCCGCCGTAAGGAGTTCTCCCCTCTATGTGGTCAGCTGGTAGGTGCGGGGATTCGCTTTGCACTGGTATATCCCGCTGTGCTTCGGATCTATCATGAGGGGAAGACCCATGCCTTTGATCGAGCTTCAGCGCGGCTAAACACTTTGTGACCACCCTGACGGGCAGTCGGAAGGACGCAGGAGTGGGACAATGGATCCAGAATTGGCCTTATGTTTCCTGTTTCACTAGTGTTTTGGCTGGGCGGACTCCAGATCACCTAGACTAGCTATGAGTGTCTAGTGTGATGGAGATGACCTAGCTGTGCTGCTATCGGTATAGCACTATTTCATATTTTGTTTCTAGTTATGTGCATAATGTTCAATGGTTTACTCACTTCGATACTACTGCACTAACACCCTATCGTTATGCATTATGTTTGCCTCGTTCATTATAGAAGTGCTATGCTTGTTAGCTGCCCACATGGGCTCTTTGTATGGTAGGCTTTCGAGGGGGGGCGATCCAGAAGTGTGGTTGGTGATCTTCCCATTGGGGTGTATGGTAGAGGTTTTTGGAGTGGCTGGGGGGCGGGTTGGAGTAGTGGGGGGTCTAGTGGGGACTGACCGGGGGTTGGATAGTTGGGAATTGGACAGGCGGGGTAGGGGGGAAGGGAGGAGGGGATAAGGGAGTGGGGACAGAGGTGGGTGGGGGGGAGGGTGGGGAGGGGGGTGGGGTGGGGGTAGGGGGGGAAGAGGGCAGGGTTAGGAAAGTTTTTAGACTGGAGCGCGCTAATTGTATGGGTAACGGTTGCACAGCATGGCAGTTTAGGCCTCTGAGAGACTTGGGCCTTCAACCTGGGGATGAGGCTGGGCGTCCCCGGGTGGGTTGTGGATGTCTTCTTGACTGGTTCTTCTGGAGTTGGGGCTATGCCTGAGATAAAGATAGTGTCATGGAATGTTGGAAGCATTGGTTCCCCGATAAAACGTACTAAGATTCTTCAAGGTCTGAAGCGTAAGGGAACGCATATTGCCCTGCTGCAAGAGACTCATTTGAGCGCTAAAGAGCATCAGAAATTGAGGCGGGATTGGGTGGAGGTTTCCTATGGGGCTGATTCTGGAACGAGAAAGGCGGGGGGGTGGTGGTGTTAGTACGGAGAGGGGTGCCTTTTGATGTACACGCGGTACAGGCGGACCCTGGTGGCCGATATCTCTTGCTGCAGGGCAAACTATATGCCGACCCACTTTGGATACTGAATGTTTATGCCCCAAATGTTTATGAACATGCTTTTTTTACTAAACTGTTGGGACTGTTGCAAGGAGCTGGGCGGGCTAATATCGTAGTGGCGGGGGATTTCAATTGCCCTCATGACCCGACATTGGATAAGTCTCACCATCGGGAGGTGGGAGCCTGGTCCCGTAGGGGAGTTAGTTATCTCTGTAGACAAGGGGATTTAGTGGATGTATGGCGCATGCTGCACCCTGGGGAACGGGAGTACACACACCAGTCGAGAGCGCACCTCACTTGGTCCCGCATAGACTCCATCCTGGTTAGTGAGCGGGGGGGTTACGCGTGTCCTCCGAGCTGAGATTGAACCGATATGGATATCGGATCATGGGATGGTTTGGATAACTTGGGAGTGTAAGGGGCCGACGAGAACGGGATGGCGTTTTCCTGTGTATTTGTGGGAAGATGAGGAGTTTCGTGGATACCTTGCCCAACAATGGGAGGATTATGTCTCCTTTAATGACACCCCGCAGTGCCCTCCGTTAGTGTTTTGGGAGGCTGGGAAGGCTGTGATGCGGGGAGCGATTATCTCCTATACCGCCCGTCGGCGCAAGCATTTGGACCGAAGTGTACTGTTGTTGGAACGTGAATTACGAGTAATGCAGCGGCGGTTGGGGAGGCGCAAAGATAGAGCCCTTCAGCGGGAGTATCTACGCGTACAGACGGTTTTGAATGAGTTGCTTCGGAAACGGGCGGCGCTTACGATACAGCATTATAAGCACCGTTTGCATTTATTTGGTAATCGATCTGGGAGGTTGTTAGCGAGACTTGTTCGGGACTCCAGGGGGTCGCGCTTTATCCCTGTGTTGCGGGATGAGATGGGTACTCTCCATCATCGGTCGGAGAACATCGCGGGGATCTTACGTACCTTTTACATGCAGCTGTACAGCGAGGAGGAGAGGGATTACTCTCGGGGGGTGGCTTTTCTGCAGACCCTAACTTTACCGCGCCTCTCGGAGGCGGAATTAGAACAACTGAATGCGCCGCTGACGGTGGCTGAGCTTCGGGCTGGTATTAAGCGGGGGAAGACCCATAAGGCCCCGGGACCGGATGGTTTTAGTATGGAATATTACAAAATTTTGGCTCCGAGTCTGGCCCCTTCTATGGTGGTGATGTTTGACGCGGCGCGAAACGCTGGTGTGTTTCCCCGTGACATGCGCTGTGCGGACATTACTGTGATACCAAAACCTGGGAAGGATTCGGTGGACCCCGCATCCTACCGTCCGATATCTCTCATTAACTGTGACTTAAAGCTGCTGGCCTCTGTGTTGGCGAATCGGCTTGCTCCCCTCCTACCCTCCCTTATTAATGAACGACAGGTGGGTTTTGTACAGGGTCGAGAGGCCTCCTGGAATATTACTCGGCTACTTTTGGGTATGGACCAGTGTCTGCAGCGAGCTGAGGAGCTGCTCCTTGTAAGTTTGGACGCTGAAAAGGCCTTTGACCGTGTGGCGTGGGCGTATCTTTGGGAGGCTTTAGGGGCCTTTGGTTTTCAGGGAGAGTTTATGAGCTGGCTCCGGGCGTTGTATTCTCGACCCACTGCGCGAGTGGGCGCTAACGGTGTTTTCTCAGATCCCTTTGAATTGGCTAGGGGAACGAGGCAGGGCTGTCCTCTCTCCCCGCTGTTATTTGTGCTGGCCTTGGAGCCGCTGCTCCGGGCGTTGCAGGATAGTTCGGAGATTGTGGGAATTTCAGTGGGGGGTGAGGACTTGAAAGTTTGCGCCTTTGCTGATGACATGTTGCTTTGCCTCACGAGTCTGCCTTCCTCGTTACATAACGCGCTGAGCTTGATACAGGAGTATGGAACGTTTTCTGGCCTAAAAATTAATTCTGCGAAGTCGATGGTTCTTGATGTTGGGGGTCGGGTGCGCCATCGCTGGTTAGGGCAGTTTCCGTTGGTATGGGCAGATCGACAGCTTACCTATCTCGGTATACAACTACCGGACTGTCCTGCCGATTTATATCGCGCTAACGTGCCCCGCTTACTGTCCCGAAGTAGCCAGACTATGCGGAACTGGTGGGGTCTCCCATTGTCTCTACGAGGGCGGGTAGCGCTGTTTACTATGGTGGAGTTTCCGCGGTGGCTTTATGTTCTCCGTATGCTCCCGCTCTGGGTTTTAGACAAGGATTGGAGGCGCTTGGAGCAGTGCCTCCGAGCGTTTTTATGGGGAGGTCATCGAGCGCGTATACCTCTACGGGTCCTGCAGAGTAGGCGGGAGGAGGGTGGTTTGGAATTGCCTTCCTTACGTAACTATAATCTTCGATATCTTGCTCGCCATATTCGGGCTCTCCTGGACGGTTCTGCCGGGGGGCTCTGGTCCGACAATTGGCGGCAGTCTTTAGCCCTTATCAAGCATTATACCTTTTGCATGTTGACCAGCTGCCTAGGGTGACGCGACTCGGGGTGGGGAGGGGATATCTTGAGGCCCTGCGGCCTGCCTGGAAGACCCTCTGTCGGAGGTTTGGCTGGGATTGGCGGGTGTCCCCATTACTTCCCTTAGTGGGGAACCCGGACTTTGGCCCTGGCTTTGTACCGCGTAGTATTTTCTCTGTTTGGGCGGAGCGGGGGCTGGTGTGTCTCGGGGATTTGTATTTGCACATTGACGGTGTTTTGGATAGCTTTAGGCAGGTACAACGGCGGTATGATATTCGACCTCAGGACTTCTATGGCTACTTGCAAGTGCGCCACTATTTAACTTCGCTAGATGTGAGTGGCCGGGGTTGGACTATCTCTCTCTTTCCCCTCGCCTCGTCCTAGGGAAGTTAGAGGAGCGTCTGCCGGGGGAGGAGATCTGTCGGCAGGTGCTTCGGCCCGCTGAGGGAGATGAGCTGCTTCTTGGACTTGCTTCTAGGTGGCGAGGCGATGGCGTGGAGGAGATGACGGTGGACATTCTCCGGGTGGCATTTGCGGGGATCCCGAAAGGCCCCAAGTGGGTCTATCTCCAAGAAATGCAATATAAATTTTTGTGGAGAGCCTATACTAGTGAACATTGGGCTGTGCAGGCGGGGTTACGGCCTACTGGGGTTTGTCTGTGGTGTGATCAGGCAACTGGGACCTTGCTTCATAAATTTTGGTGTTGCCCGAGGGTGCGTGATCTATGGCTGCGAGTCTGTGCTAAATTGCAGAGGTGGTCTGGCTCAGAGTGTGCCATACAGAGAGAGGTGTGTCTTTTTCATAACTGGCCGCTAAGTTTTGTCCAGCTGCCATGTTGGCATAGGGCATTTTTTGAGCGGGGCTTCTTGTTGGTCAAACGGGTGTTGTTGACTCGCTGGGTTTTCTTCTTCCTCGCCCCCCTCTTTGGGGATCTGGGAACAAGCTATGTTTGACCTGATGACTATGGAAAAGATGACCGCTCAAACAAGGGGAGGTAAACGCTGGGAGGAGTTTTGGGAATTGTGGTCCCCCATGCTTTCTCACCTACCCCCGAAAGGGCGGAGTACGCTGCCTCAATGTCAGTGGCTGACGCTATGTCTTAGGGGGGCTGGTTCGGCTAGGGGGATCTCCTTGCCACTACGGTCTGGCTTGTATCCTGGCTGCTGTCCGGCCACAGTATGAGCTTGCTACCTGTCCCCTGGATGCGTGAGGGGCTTGTGCTCCTCCTGTCTCTTTTGCTCCTTTTGCTCTTTTGTCCTTTATATCGCTCTTTCTTTCTTCTCTTTCTCCTTCTCTGCTAGGTGGGCGTTCTTTACCCTGGATAAGGCGCCACGTACGCAGCTGAGTAGCCTAATGTTTGGCCTGTGTCTTTTGGTGGGTGTGAATTGGAGGGATTCAGCCATGCTGTGGGGGCGGGGTGGGGGGAGGGGAAGTAGGTGTGTTGGGTATGTTTTGTGAGTTCTGGGATTGACCCTGCATTTGTGTTGTTGCTGTATACTGTTGTCTTGGCTAATATGCAAAATTTCAATAAAAATGATGTGAACTAAAATAAGTAGGTCTTAACCGCAGTTTTTAATTTGAAAATAGCGAATACCATCCAGGAGGGAATAACAAAGAAAAGGACCTAGATAGAAAAATGCACAGTTACGAGTATTTTCATGGTGGCCTTGTAACGGAGATGGAAGATACAGATGGTTTGCGTGTAGTGAGCGGAGTGAACGAGTGAGTGCATATGGAATGAGAAAAGACGAGAGATAGGTGGGAGTACGGAGCTGAGGGTCTTGTGAATTATGGTCAGTAATCTATATTGAATACGATAGGTTAGGGAAAGCCAGTGGGATTTAATGAGAAGTGGTGTTAAATGATCATATCAAGGAATAGTGAAGTAGGCGGATGGCAGTGTTCTCCAGGAACAAGCAGGAAGTCAGTCTTCACTTATGGGTGATGTCGGTACCGACGGAGCCCGCATGGAGCAATTCCCCAGCTTTCAAAGAAAGCCTTTGGGATTGCTGCCACGCATGTGTGGTCCTCTTCCCGCCCAAGGGTGCCATCTTGCTCAGTCTCCCTTTCTCCGTGGAGCCCTTCGGATGCATGTCTTCGTCCCTCAGAAAAATGGTTTCATTTTTGGCCTTAAGGCCTATCTCTTTTCCGGTTGCACTGGTCCTCTACCCATCCTTCCCCTGCTCTATCCTTTTAGAGCCATCAGGGGACGTATTTCTTCGCCTTTTTGTTTATAATGGGCTACGCACACTTTTTTCCTCCAACCGCTGGCTGCGTGGGTCTTCGACCTCGCGGGGGCCATTTTTGCCCCTATGGCCACCAGATTCAAAAAATGCGATAGATGCTCTAAGAACATGTCGCTTACGGACACCAATGACTGTTGCCTGCGGTGCCTCAGGGATGACCATGATCCAGAGCTCTGTTCGCTTTGTAAGAAAATGTCCTCCAAAGCCCTGCTCAGTCGTAAGCAAAAGTCCAAAGACATTTTCAGAAAGGCCGCCTCGGAGTCCCCAGTGGTGCCCTCGGTCGTCTCTCCTTCGCTGAGATCCACCACCTCGGCAGTCCGACCAGGGATCCCCTAAAGTGGAGCGGCGCAAGAAGAAGAAGGCCTCAAAGTCACTGTCAGGGGCCCCCAACAAGTGCGAGCGCTCCCGCGCTCGGTCGCTTAGCCCCCTTTGGTGTTCCCAAGAGTTGGATAAGGAGAGGCCCCGCAAAGGTACCTCGTACAGATTCGGAGGCCTCCGGCGATGGTGTCTGGTCTCCTGAGGGCCGTCCCAGCGAGGATTCCCTCTCCTACTCAACACCCGACATGGTGACTCCGGTGTCGGCGTTGCAGGGCCCCATGCCTGCATGGGAGTCCCACATGCTGGCGCTAGAAAGCAGCGTTTCTGCATTCATCGCTTCCCAGCAGGTGCTCACAGCCAGCTTTGCCTGCTCTCACCCAGAGACCGAGATTCCCTCGCGTGGGATGCCTAAACCCGTCCAGGAAACCCCCAAGAGCTGTGGGCCTCATGAGGGTCCTCAACGTTGGTCTTGCTTGCCTTCCTGTTCTTGGGGACGAGATCCTCCAGGACCTCTGACTCCAAGCGGGCCTCAGCGGATGGACGGGGCGATCAGCCCGGTTCGGATTCGTCATTTGACTTCTCAGACTGGGAGTCCGATGGGGATACGGATACCTCCCTGGAAACCCGTGTCCATCGGGACCTTCCATCGGACCCTCCCCTGCCGCATTTCAGCGGCACTCGCCACCTGAGGACACCTCCTTCCTGGTGTTTGTTCAGGGTATGGCACGGACTCTCAACCTGGCCGCCTAGGCTGAGGATTAACCTTGAGCTGAAGAGCTCGATATCCTTCAGTACGAGTCCCCACCTCAGGAGTCTCTTACTGTCCCGGTTCCTCCCACCCTGTCCAGGCTGCTATTCCACATGTGGGAGGCGCCTGCCTCGGTTCCCATCGTGAATAAGTGCCTCAGTGCCATGTACAATGTCCATCATGGCCCTGGGTTCAGAAAACCCAACTCCCCCACACCTCCATGGTGGTGGAGTCAGCCATGAGGAAGCAGAAGAGCCCGAAGTCACACTCTTCAGTTCCCCCAGGCAGGGAGTCAAGAGCCCTCGACGCCTTAGGTCACATGGCCTACCAGCGGTCCATGCTCTCTTGCCGTATTCAGGCATACCAGTTATACATGGGCATGTTCTTGCGTGACTTGACCAAAGAGCTCGGAGGTTTCTCTGGAGGCCTGGAGGGCGAACCCCTCAATAGGTTCAGTACCCTGCTAAAGTCCGTTGCAGACTGCTCAAAGTACCTCTCCCATGCCGCCTATGATGGCTTCGAGTCCTCAGCTCGAGTTGCGGCTGCTGGCATCGGGGCCTGTCACCAGGCATGCTCCAGTCCTTGGATTTGGAGCAGTGGGTACAGGAGAAGCTCTTGGACGTGCCCTGCCTCGGTGAGCAGCTCTTTGGCAAACTGATGGAGGACAAGGCTGTGGAGATAGAGACGGAGTTCGTTACCCAAACCTGTCTCTCGTGCAAGACCTCCACCCTGCCTCGAAAGAAACAGCAAACCAAAAAGCCTTTCTTTCCGAGGAAGGGCCTGCCCTACCTTGGCTACTCACTGTATCCACCCACTCTCACGCGATCACTGTGGCACAAGGGAAGCCCGCGCCCCAGGGTCACCGCAAGCCGAAAGGGCCCAAGGCCAAAACACTGGTACCGCCTCAACCCTCGCAGGGGTTTTGATGCCAACTGCATAGCCTTCACCCCCCTGGCGACTCAGCAGCCGGTGGGGGGACACCTGTCCTCCTTTGCCCCTCAGTGGGCTTCCATCACCTTGGACACCTGGGTCTCTGGGTAATCCGGGACGGCTATTGCCTCTGCCTGGACAGACTTCCCTCTCCCTTCTCCCCGGCGGAGCCTCCTGGACTCCCCGCACGTGAGGTCTTCCTGCAGCGGGAATTAATCAACCTCCTCGCCCAGTGGGTGGTCGAGAGGGTGCCGTCGCACCTACGAGGTCGGGGCTTCCATTCCCGATAGTACCTTGTCCCGAAGAAGATGGGGGGTCTGCGGCCCATCCTGACCACCGAAAGTTAAACAAGTTCTTGATGCGGGAGAAGTTCAAGATGTTATCCTTGGCGTTCTGCTGCCCTTCCTCTGGTTCGGGCGATTGGCTATGCTCCTTGGATCTAAAGGATGCTTACGCCCACATTTTAATTCACCCCCAACACAGGCGGCACCTGCGCTTCAGGATGCAGGGGGAGCACTTCCAGTATAGTGTGCTCCCCTTTGGCCTTGCGTCCACCCCACGGGTCTTCATGAAGTGCCTTTCCACGGTCGCCTCCTCCCTCAGGCATCAGGGCATACCGGTCTTACCCCTACCTCGACGACTGGTTCGTCATGGGATCCTCAGTCAAAGAAACCCACCGGGCGTCATCGTGAACGATTCTCCTGCTCGAACGCCTGGGTTTCTTGGTCAACTATCCCAAGTCCCACCTCGAACCGGTGCAAGCCTTAGAATTCATTGGTGCACGCCTCGACACTCAGCGGGCGACCGCCTTTCTCCCAGCGGATCGCGCCGCCCGCCTATGAGCCCTGGTGGCCCAGGTCCAGAGCACCTCTCGGGTCACAGCCCGAACTATGCTGTACCTCCTAGGCTACATGGCCTTTACTGTCCATGTGGTTCCTCACGCCCGCTTGAGGATGCGGACAGCAAAGTGGTGCCTCAGCACCAAGTGGAGCCTGTCCACTGGCCACCTCAGAGATCTTGTAAGGGTTCTCACAGTCTTCGCCTGTGCCTGGGCTGGTGGCAAAACCCTCGCAACCTCCTCTGGGGGTTGCCTTCCAGACCCCCGCAGCACTAGATAGTGCTGACCACGGATGCCTCCCCGCTGGGGTGGGGGAGTCCACTGCGGTGCGTTGTGCATGAAGGGGCAGTGGTTGCTCATGGAGTCTCAACAGCAAATAAACTTGCTCGAGCTCCAGGCGGTTCGGTGGGCCCTAAGGGCCTTCGAGGATCACCTGAAGGGGAAGTCAGTGCTCGTACGGAATGACAAATGCATGGCGATGTTCACATCAACAAGGAGGGGGGTACTGGATCATGCTCCCTCTGCCGGGAAGCAGTCCTCCTCTGCTCCTTTGCCTTCCATCAGGGGATTACCCTCAGGGTGGTCTACCTCCCGGGACAGGAGAACGTCTTGGCGGACAAACTCAGCAGAATCCTCCGCCCTCATGAATGGCAGCTGGATCCGTGGGTGGCCGGCTGGCTGTTCCATCAGTGGGGAACTACGGCCAGGGACCTGTTTGCCAGCTCATCGAACATACAGCTCCCCACTTTTGCAGTCCAATGCCGCACCCGGACAGTGAGGGCCCGAATGCGTTCTTTCTGAGCTGGTCCTCCGGCCTGCTCTATGCGTTCCCCCCACCCCTCTCATTGCGAGGAACCTCCACAAAGCTCATCAGGACCGGGCCGTGATGATCCTTGTAGCTCCCTCGTAGCCTCGCAGCCCTGGTTCCCGCTCCAGCTCCGGCTGTCGACAGAGCCTCCAGTTCCCCTGGGCTGTGCCCCGGGCCTACTAACGCAGGCGGAGGGATGGGTACTGCACCCAAACCTGGCCTCATTATCCCTCGCAGCCTGGCGGCTGAACAGGTGCCCTAGCCCCTCTGGGCCTTCCGGACGAAGTCGAGGGGGTCCTCCTCGCGTCGAGGAAGACCTTGACTAGACGAGCTTACGCCTTCAAATGGTGGCGCTTCTCGGTCTGGTGATCCGGGCTCCAGATCAACCCATTCTCTTGTCCCATTCGGTGGGTCCTTCAGTACTTCCTCCATCTTTCGAAGTGTAGCAGCAAAGCGCAGACAAACCAATGATACCAGGAGTCTGTTCAGAAGGTCCAAATCATTTATTTGTGCACAAGTCTAGAACAAGTCAATTTCAAAATGGCTGAGCAAAGTTTTCAAGCATTACAACAACTTTTATAGAATTCTGTTCCATTCTAGGTATAGAAAAACATTTCATTGGTCCCGGTAATCTCCCGTACCTCCCGTACCTCTTCTATTGGCCCCGGTACTGATAAGTTTATCCAGTTATATCCCTCCAGTGGGCATGACACCTGCATACCCCCTTCTAGTCCCAATTACAATGGTCAGTTCATCAACTTGTTACTTTCACACTTTCAAGGTTAAGAACCAATTTGTGCGTGCAGAGGAGCTGGGCTCTGCAACTCATCTGTCAGCACTCCTCATTATTTCTTTGCAGATGTACTTTTTCTTATCAGTAACTTTTAAACATGTCTTTTCTGTATTTTTCCATCTTTCAGTTCTACAGTTCTGCCTACCTAAGCTAATTCAATACTTCTACTGAGTTCTATCTTACAATAGCAGCATATTGGGGGATGTGCAATCCTATATGCCTCTCCACAGGCCTCATTTACAGGTCAAGCTAGCCATGCTGGCCTGCTTATGTTCGGACACTGTGGGTCACAGGCCTGCACCTTCCACATTCCCCCCTTTTATTTATCTCACACTATTACTTAATAAGGTGTGATAATTAAATCAATTTCTTCAGAATCAAATCCTGGCTAAATGATTTATACCATGACTTGCTGTATATAAAGCCATTATTTTTGTTGCGTTCTTCCGCTCTACTGTACTATCAATAGCGTTATGAATGGAACGCATACAACATGAATTAAACATGGTAATAAGAAGATAACAGCAACAAGGATTAGTACCAAAACAATGAAAGTCTTAAATCCTCCCACCCAAGAAAAGAGGTTAGCAAAACAATAAGGAAAATTCAATTAGTGCCACGTCGTTACTGGCACATAATAATGTCTTTTCATATAATTATCAAATTCTTCAACTACTTTAACTTTATCATCAATTTTCAAACAGCAATTGGTTAAATTCAGCTTACCACATACTCCTCCTTCAGCTGCTAACAAATAATCAAGTGCTAAGCGGTTCTGGTATATAGCAGTGCGCATCTGAGTACTTTGTCTAGCTAAGAGCGTAAGAGCATGACTAGTTTCATTAGTTATTATTTCAACTACTGCTTGTAAGCGAATAATACGATTAATCATATAAATTGGGGTACGATAACCATACATACCATCATCATTCCAAGTGGCGGGTCCATAATACTCAATAATTCTTTCTGGTGGCCAATCATCACCTTGCCACTTTTCCCACTTGCCTATCTGTAAGGCCTCTCTCTTTTGTCTTAGTGCTCTTTTGTGTCTGTGGGTAGTGTATACAGGGTATCCTAATTGTTCTCCATGTTCAGTGTTTAAAGAAAGAAAGAAGGTCTGATGGTTCCTAAGACACATGCTCCTCCCCAGTGTGGCGGGAGTTGTGCATATGCTCGGTTTCCACAGATCCAATATAGGCCAGGTGGGGCCTTGCCAGGCTTGGACTTCAGCGAGGTTAGTCCATAGACCTGCAAGTTCAGGAAATCTGGCTAATGGGTTAGGAGGTTCAGGATGTCTAATTCCTGACCACCATGCTGTCTTTGTGGTCGTGGCATTATAGTATTTCTGGCTAAGACAGACCAGCTGTCCTACCTTTTGGGTGAACTGGGGTCCAGTTCTGGCATAGCAAAGACGTCCCAACGATTGAGTGCGCTAACACCCATTCACTGGTAGTCTTGTGTAATTCAGTCTGGTTGTAAGTCATAGAATAATTCAATTCTTGGGCTTCCCATGGCCATTGATCTCCCATTTGGGTTCCGCCACAGAAATAACAATCTGAGATCTTCAGACTAGATACTACTGCTCCGGCTAATTCTAGAAATAAATTCTGTGAAGGGTGAGGGATCTCAAACTTATTTACATGCATAGCTTCATAGAAGGTATTATGAATATGATATTTAGATGATTTGTGGGCTTGAGTATTCAATCTGATATACACAATGGTCCCTGGATCTATTGCTCCTCCAGCGATACGTAAACCAAACTTGTATCCTTGTTTCCATGCATGGGGATTGTGTATACGTAAGTGTAAGGGGTTACAAGCATCTTTCTGACATTTATCATTAGTGGTTGGCTTGGTTAGAGTAGCCATCCGTTTATCTATTTTCTCATCAGTTATACCAGTGTTCCAGGTAGCATAAAAAACACATCCCCAATACGGGCAATAGTAGTCTGCCACTGTAGCAGTACTATAGCCTGATCCTGTTTTCCCTGTACACTTCCACCACTTTGTGGCACCTTCTGGACACATATACTTATGGTCATTTCGATACGCTTTCTCCCATGTACCACAGGTGGACTGACTATCTCTATTAATGGCATTACATGCATCAAAATTCAAAACAGCAGGTTTAGTAATGTCCTTAAGTGGTGGTGTAGCAGTTAATATAGGTCCATCTGCATCCTTCCATCTTATTTCCAATGTGTAATAGGATGGATTCTGATGCGGATTATAGCATGCCTTGATTTTGCCATGAGTGCAAACATTTAGTTCAGTGGTGTTATAAATACACCGAGTTATTGTTCCCTTGCAGGTATAGTAAGAATGGTAAAGTAAAGTCTGAGTTACTTTCAGTCCAGTTCTAGTAGAAGTAATGCCAAGCAGTGCATGGAGGTAAAGCATAAGTCAGTTCAAACCTCCAAAGAAGGCAACCAAGGCAAAGCAAAAACAAAGATACATGTTGATGTTGATTGGAGTTCTTCTGAATCCTCAGCTTGCTGATCTTGATCACGACGGTCTTTTATTCTTCGTCCCGTTTGCTAATGAAGCAATTTAACGGGTGCTGAGTGTTGATTGAAGGTCCTCAAGATGTCCAGTACACATTAACCAACTTAGCAATTCAGTTGGCTTGTGAAGTCTAGCTTAGTCAATGTAGTCTCAAAGTAGTGTGTCAAATCACACACAAATCGGGTTCGTTGAAACAAAACTGTTGCTGCATGGGAAAACAGCAATCCTCTTCGAAAGACTTGGCTACTGCAAAGCACTTGTGATGAAGTGTCTAAGCTGCTGGTTGCCGTCTCAAAGTAACTCGCAAGGGTACATCAGGATGCTGTTCTGCTGTCCACTGCTCTGGTTCAGGATCGGCGGCGGGCTTGACTCTGCTGTGGTGGATCCAGGCGTCGATCTCGGCTACCTTTACTGCAGTTGGGGTAGACAGGATGACGGTGTACGGTCCCTTCCAATGGGGTTCCAACGGTATCTTCTTCCAATCTTTGATCCACACCGAAGTACCAGGCTGATAGGGATGCAAGGGTTCCGTCAAGTTGATAGGCAACTGGTCTTGGATCCACGTGTGGAGAGTCTGCAGAACAAAACTAAGAGCTAGGAGTTCTTGTCTGGTTACTTCTGAACCAATCTGGGCTAAATTTCCTTTGACTCCCTGCACTATTGGTGGGGGTTTACCATACAAAACTTCAAAAGGGGAAAATCCTGTTGACTTTACAGGAGCTGAGCGTATTCTGAGTAAAGCTATGGGGAGCACTTGGGGCCATTTCAAGTGTGTCTCCTGACAAAGCTTGGACATTTGGGCTTTCAAGGTACGATTCATTCGCTCAACTTTCCCTGAACTCTGGGGTCTGTATGCAGTGTGGAGTTTCCATTGTATCTGCAAGGCTTTTGCTAACTGCTGAGTAACTTGGGAGACAAATGAGGGTCCATTGTCTGACCCTATTACTGCTGGGATTCCAAATCTGGGGACAATCTCTCTCATTAGGACTTTGGTAACTTCTCGGGCTTTCTCAGTTCTGGTTGGGAATGCTTCTACCCACCCAGAGAAAGTACAAACTAATACTAGCAGATAATGGTATCCATTGGCTTTTGGCATTTCGGTAAAATCAACTTGGAGGTTGTGCATGGGGGTGACACCTCCTGCCTGAACTCGGGGTGCCGTAATAAGGCCTTGCTTGGCATTATTTTTGGCACAGGTTAGACATTGACGTGCTACTGAGGCTGATATGGTTGTCATCAGAGGGATGTAGAAATGTGGTCTGAGTGCTTTCTCCATAGCACTCTTCCCATAGTGGGTGGCTTCGTGGAAAGCTTTGACAAAGGATGGTCCTAATAGTTCAGGAATTACTATTCGTCCTGGAGGTTGACTGCCCTCTTCGGGTGGCAGCTCAATCCATCATCTTTCAGTACTCCATTTTCTTTGTCACAATAGTAATCCAATTCTTTGGTGGTATATCTTGGGGTCCATAGATTCAAAGGTACTGGAAACAATGCTGCTTGCATTGGCATAGCTTGTGGGGCAATTTGTCCTGTCATAGCTGCCTGTCGTGCTGAGGCATCTGCAAATCTATTTCCTCGGGCAACTTCTCCTTTTCCTGCTTGATGTCCTCTGCAATGCATGACAGCTACACGTGTTGGGGCCCAAACTGCATCAAGTAACATCAATATCTCGGGACCATATTTGACTGATTTTCCTCCGGATGTGATGAGTCCTCTTTCTTTATAGAGAGCTCCATGGGCATGCAAGGTAGTGAAGGCATATTTGGAATCTGTATATACATTTAGCACAAGTTTTTCTCCTAACAATAATGCTCTGGTGAGTGCTATCAATTCGGCTTTCTGGGCTGATGTGCCTGAGGCTAGAGCTGATGATTCAACTACTTCGTGTTGAGTGACGACTGCATATCCGGCACAGCGTCGTCCATCAAGGATGAGACTGCTCCCATCAACATAATAGATCTGGTCGGGATTGTCTATGGGCACATCTGTTAAGTCAGGTCGACTGGAGAACACAGTTTCCATGACTTCGATACAGTCATGTTCTGGGAGTTCTTCACTGATGGGTATCAAGGTGGCTGGATTCAGGGCATGGCTCACTTCGAGTTGTATCTGTGGGTTTTCACATAACATGCTCTGGTACTTCAACATTCGGGAATTGGTGAGCCAATAATTTGCTTTTTGTTCCATAAGGGCAAGGACTGCATGTGGCACAGTGACTCGTATGTTCTGTCCTAGTGTGAGTTTGTCTGCTTCACTCACTAGTAGCGCTGTAGCTGCAACTGCTCTCAAGCAAGGTGGCCATCCTTTGGCCACAGGGTCCAATTGTTTCGATAGGTAGGCTACAGGTCGCTCCCAATTTCCCAATTTCTGAGTCAACATGCCTAAGGCATTTCCCTGTGCTTCATGTACAAACAAGTGGAAAGGTTTGTGGACATCTGGTAGTCCAAGTGCTGGTGATGACATCAATTCTTCTTTTAACTTCTGGAAGGCTGTATCCTGCTCTTGTCCCCACTCCAGTGGTGACTTTTCTTCTCCTTTTGTGGCTTCATACAGTGGTTTGGCAATTTGGGCAAAGTTGGGTATCCAGATTCAGCAATATCCTGCCGCACCCAGAAAGGCTCTGACTTGCTTTCTGGTTGTTGGAGTTGGAATTCTACATACTGCTTCTTTTCTTTCTCTGCCTAATCTTCTGCTTCCTTGGGTGATACGAAAACCCAAGTATTTCACTTCTTTTTGGCATAGCTGTGCTTTGGCTCTGGAAACTTTGTATCCAGCTTCATCTAGTAACTGCAAGAGATCTTTGGTGGCTAGTATACATTCACTCTCTGATACGGCAGCTATCAACAGATCATCCACGTATTGGAGAAGCACTCTCTTCCCCGGGGCTACTGGATAGCTTGAAAGGTCTTGATTTAGTGCAGCACTAAAGATGGTAGGTGAATTCTTGAATCCTTGGGGTAATCTTGTCCAGGTAAGTTGGCCCCCTCTTCCAGAGATGGGGTCCTGCCATTCGAATGCAAACAATATTTGGCTTACAGGGGCTAATCTTATGCAAAAGAATGCATCTTTCAAATCCAGTACAGTGAAATGGGTAGCTTCAGCAGGTATCAGTCCTAGAAGAGTGTAAGGATTGGGTACAACTGGATGTATGGTTTCAGCTGCATCATTTACTCTTCTCAAATCTTGCACTGGGCGATAATCATCTGTCCCAGGTTTCTTTACTGGCAAAAGTGGAGTGTTCCATGGGGATTGACATACTTTTAGTAGGCCATACTCGAGCAATCTTTGTAGGTGGCGATGAATGCCTTCAATTGCGGCTCTTGGGAGAGGGTACTGTTTGACGTGCACTGGTGTAGCACTAGGCTTGAGGGTTACAATCACTGGAGCTATATGCTTGGCTAGGCCTGGGGGACTGCCTTCTGCCCATACTCCAGGTGGTGCATCGATGTTCTTTAAAGTTTGTTCAAAATAGGTATCTTGGATGGAGTCATCAACGTAATACCTCCATTCTTCTTCTCGGGGCACGGTCAGCAGCATTACTCCTGCTGGTTTGGCTTGGGAATTTACTGTCATTTGCATTTCTCCTTGTTCAGAGAAAGATATTTGTGCTTGAAGCTTGGCTAGCATATCTCGTCCCAGTAGTGGTACTGGACATTCGGGCATGTAAAGGAATTGATGAGTTACTTGCTGTCCTCCTAGACTGCATATTCGGTTTTGAAGAAAAGACTTTGTAGCTTTGGCACCAGTTGCTCCTATAATGGTGACTGCTTTTGTAGTGAATGGGGCTATCTTTTTGTCTATTACTGAATGCTGTGCTCCAGTATCAACCATAAAGTTCATAATTTGGTCCCCTATTTGTATTCCGACCATAGGCTCCTGGAGACCTAAAGCAAACTTGGAGCCCGGTCTGTCCTAATCCACGTCATCCTCATCATGGGCTGGTGTGGCCAATGCTTGAATGGCACCTCCTCTCTCTCGCTGGTATTGTTCTCGATTGGCTCCTCCTCGGCCTCGGGGACGGCCTCGTCTTTCTTCTCGCCACTGATGATCGTTGTCGTCATCTTGCTGGGCGTCTTCGAGTTGCGGGCACGTATCTCTCCAATGTCCTTCCTCTCTGCAATAGGCGCATTGGTTCACGCCTAGTCTCTGGGTCCGGCCTCCGCCTTGACCCCGCCCTCTTCCTCTGCTCCTTCGACTAGGGACACCTCCCCTTTTCTTTTCAACTATGGCCGCAGCCAAAAAATCAGCTTTCTTCTTCATCTTTCTATCACATTCTCGCTGCCTTTCAGTATCACGATTCACATACACTTTATGAGCGACTTCCACTAACTGTGTTGCATTCATGCCCGCAAACCCTTCTAATTTCTGTAATTTATGTCTAATGTCTGGTTGAGATTGGTTTACAAAAGCATAATTCACCATACATAAACTTCCTGGTGCCTCGGGATCATAGGGAGTATACATTCTGTAGGCTTCAGTTATTCTTTCATAAAAATCTGCTGGGCTCTCATCTATCCCTTGGATAACTCCTGCAACTTTGGAAAGGTTCATAGCTTTTTGGCCCCCCCTTCTCAGGCCTTGTAAAAAGCCTTGGCGAAAACGGGCTAGGGCTGTGGATCCTTCATCTGTATTTGGATCCCATTGGGGGTCTTCATTCGGGAATTCTCTCTGAATTGCTTCCCGACGGTCTATTATATTCTGCCCTGGTCCCGGAGCTACGGGGTTCTCTGCCATCCATTCAATAGCTGCTTTTCTAATTCTTGCTCGTTCTTCTGTTGTGAATAGGGTGGTCAGGAGCTGACGGCAATCTGGCCAAGTGGGTTGGTGAGTTTCCATAATACTAGTTACTAATTCTGTCAGCTCCTGGGGCTTACTAGTGTAGGAGGCATAATGCGACCTCCAATTTAATAAATCAGTTGTAGAGAAAGGGATATATACATAAGTTAGGGGTCCCGCTACCACTTCATCATTATCATTCTTTACGGGCACTCCCGGGACTTGCCGTAAGGGAAACAGTTTGGCTGCCATAGGTGTCTTTTGGGATCTAAGGGTTATTGTCGTTGCCTTTGCAGGAGTCACTTTCTTTTTCTCAACAGGCTTTGCTTTGGGTTTCTCTCTCACTGGCGTGCTAGTGCTAGCGCTGGCTTTCTCAATTATTTATACACTGTCCTCCTCGTCTGGGGAATTCTCTCTTTCTCCTTCTTCTATCTCCACTTCTGACTCGCCTTTTATGTCCTCCTCTTCTCTTTCCACTAATTCTTCCTCTTTCTCTTCTCTCCTCCGGGAGGGGGATCAGGGGTTGGGTCCCGCCTCGGCTCTGGCCGTCTCTGGGGTTCTGGGGCAGGACGCCGGGCTACTCTTACTGGACCTGGGGTTCGGGGCTGCCTGAGGACTATTTCTGGGGAATCAGGATCTACCAAGATGGGCTTCTTTTTGGCTTTCGTATCCTGCTCTTTCATTCTAGGCTGTTCCGTTTTCTGTCTAGAATCTGTTTTAGCTAACATTATTCTGCACTGTTCCTCATAACAGTGCTGCGCCCAAGGGGGCGGATCTTCACAAATACTTAACCAGGAATCTATATAGGGGTACTGATCAGGGTGCGCTACCCGCACTCTACGGTGTATTGACTGAATAATCTCTACAGTGAACGTTCCCTCTCTGGGCCAGATGGGGTCTAGATCGGGCCACTCCCTAGTACACAAAATCTGCAAACGGGCTGCTGTCATTTTAATACCATAATCTCCTGAATATCCTTCTTTAAAATGTGCGATCATACATTCTAATGGAGTGTTTCTAGTAGACCCCGCCCCTCCCATTTCGATGTGTGCGCGCAACAACAGACAGAAGGGAAAAGGAGGGCGGACCGTGGGTAAGGGGTCCTCACGGCCCTGGAAACGTATAAGGAGTACAAATAACAAGACAAGACGACAATCGCTTCCCCCTTTTCGCGACCTGAACGCGGTCGCCCGGTCAGGAAATGCGCTACTCAGGGGTCCGCCTTCACTTGGTCCGTGCTGCCAGACCTCTCATTCACACTTCGTTCACACAATCATGCTAGCAACGTATCCCAGAATGCATTCGTTTCTATCTGTTCTGACTAGTCTTTTTCCCAATTACAAAAAGGATGAGGGTTTCACCCAGCGAATTCCCATGCGGGGTTACTCGGCTCTTCCTTGAGAGTTGATCATGCTCTCTTACCAATTCCCAATATCTCGAGATTACAAATTCCAAATTCCAAGTTCCAATGGCAGTACTGCTCTTTCTATTTCTGTCTAGACCCAAAATCAAAACTATACTCACCGGATCCGGTCCTCAAACTTCCCAAGCAGGCGCATGAGTTGGACCTCGGACTCCCCTCACTCGGGTTCGAGGCGTTGGCTCCAACCGGGCCCGGCACCCGCCGAGGTCCGACCAGCTCCCTCCGATACAAGGGACCGGTGGCGCCAGGGAGCAGCCCTCGTCGGAAGGGCGCGATCCCGGCAGGACCAAGCCTATATAGAGGCGGAAAGTCGTGGTATATTGCCCTATATACACTTTGATTCCACAACTTCCCGGCCAATGCACCAAGGAATATGTAGCAGCAAAGCGCAGACAAACCAATGATACCAGGAGTCTGTTCAGAAGGTCCAAATCATTTATTTGTGCACAAGTCTCAAGCAAGTCAATTTCAAAATGGCTGAGCAAAGTTTTCAAGCATTACAACAACTTTTATAGACTTCTGTTCCATTCTAGGTATAGAAAAACATTTCATTGGTCCCGGTAACCTCCCGTACCTCTTCCATTGGCCCCGGTACTGATAAGTTTATCCAATTATGTCCCTTCTGTGGGCATGACACCTGCATGCCCCCCTTCTAGTCCTAATTACAATGGCCAGTTCATCAACTTGTTACTTTCACACTCTCAAGGCCATAGAACCAATTTGTGCGTATAGAAGAGCAAGGTTCTGTAACTCATCTGTCAGCACTCCTCATTATTTCTTTGCAGATGTACTTTTTCTTATCAGTAACTTTTAAACATGTCTTTTCTGTATTTTTCCATCTCTCAGTTCTACAGTTCTGCCTACCTAAGCTAATTCAATACTTCTACTGAGTTCAATCTTACAATAGCAGCATATTGGGGGATGTGCATTCCTATATGCCTCTCCACAGGCCTCATTTACAGGTCAAGCTAGCCATGCTGGCCTGCTTATGTCAGACACCGTGGGTCACAGGCCTGCACCTGCCACAGCACGAACAATCTTTCGACCACCTAGGCACTCCCACATCACACCCATCCTAAAATCCCTCCACTGGCTACCCATTGCCTCCAGGATCAAATTCAAGGACCTCACCATCGCTCACAAAACTCAGAATGCACTCACTGCCCAACACCTCCAAATGTCGATCAGCGCCCCCAGCTCCAACAGGCCCCGCAAGCAGACCACATGTAACCTGCTTAGCCTGCCAATGCAAATCTGCAAAAGCACCTAATATGCCTGCCAGAGGTCCTTCCCTCTCTATGTCCCCACCCTCTGGAATGCACTGCCACTCACCCTAAGAAATATCCAGGAGAGAAAAGACTCATCTCTTCCAGGAACACTACGGCACATGCTGACCTCACCAAGAAGCTACTAGACTCACCACTGCCCCACGTACTTACCCTTCTCAGCATACCTACCTCATATGTATCACCACTAACTTTACTATTGTGACTCCCCAAAGCTACCCTCCTATCACAATCCCCAAGATGTTTGAGTACACTTCTCTATTCCATTCTTAAATTGTTCACCGTTTTGACTGGTAGGAAAATGGTATACCAAAGCCAGTTAAATAAATAAAGTAAAGAAAGAAAGAAAGGGTGTATTTTGAAGGGAGAGAACCTATTTAACTGGCTGCAATGTGATCCACACACAGGAGAGCACCATACAGTGATAGTAGTGCTCCATTAGCAGCAACAGCATACTGCCCAAGTATGAAAAGGCACTATGTTGATAGTGCAAATGGGGCAAAGGAGCAACCATGTGAGTCATGCAGTAGGGGTTGCTGGTGTGCAAGGATGATCAAGCAGCTGCCCAGGGGGCACAGCTGTGATGGCTGGCATGACCCCACACTAGCAGTGGCAGCACACAGGCATTCTGCTGCTGTTGAAAAGGTCACATGCAACCGTGGATGGGCCAAGGAGCCCTGGCACCATAAGGAGATAGTCTGACTGGCTCCCAGCCTCACTGCTGCCAAAGCCATCTCAGGAGGGACAGGCTGATAGTGGCAGTGGCAGTACCCCTAAAGGGGGCTGCTGAAAGCCGCCCATGAAGGTACTGGGGTGCATGTCTTCGCGTCCCCAACAAGAGATAGAATTGGTGGTAACCAGGGAGGGGGCAGCAGTGGCACGTGGGTGGGGGGGAGCGTAACCATCCATACGTGTCACTGCTGCCCCAATTGGCCATGCCTTCCGAGGCACCTGCCTAACCTGCCCAGTTAATGGGCTAGCAATGCACCCCACCCCCACTTATATCATGATGTCATGTCAGCATGCTGTGTGTATGGTGGCAGCGGGTGTTGCGCACCCCGCACAGCAACAGCTGGAGGCTCTGACCTTGACCTGTGTGTCAGGTATGATGCCACATGTGCCTATGTCACCCTGATGACAAACAGTCCAGCAGCAGAAACAGTGCCTCACATGATGATCCCACAATACCGAAATTGCAAGATACATGCCCACACCCCAGTAGAGGGGGTCTGGAGTGGAAGGATGGGCACAGCTACACAGATGCAACAGCAGGGACGCTGCTTGCATTACAGAACTGGTGTGTCTGCCATGATGGCAGACAGGGATGGCAGACAGGGATGGAACGGCCAGCAGCCTGCCACCAATGACTATTGGCTCATGCCACCGGTCCACATAAGGGAGTGGTGCACATGTGCTGTTGATGTGGATGCCCCTCACCCCCAAATAATTAGTGGCTATGTGCATGTGTGGGGGACATGTGGGCGCTCCTGAAGGCCTACCCTGAAATAGGAGAACAGGGCATATCTGGGGCAAAATGTCACCCCAGCAACCTTACCTGCATGATGAGAACACTACTACTACCATGATACATCTGTTATGAAGTGCTACAAGGCATAGGCAGTGCTGGACAAACACATAGGAAGACAGTCCCTGCCTGAATGAAGTGATGACAGGCAGTTCAATACAATACAAGAGAAAGAAGGGTACAACAGGGGGAGGAGACACCAGGGAAACAATAGAGAAAGATCCAACAGCAGCCCCAAAAAGATATGCCTTCTGCATGTATATGAAGAGGAAGAGAAAGAAGCTATGATGTAAGGATAGAGCATGCTTGCACCAGGCATAAGGAGCAGCAAGATGAAAGAAGGGAAGTCAGGGGATTGCAGTAGAAGAACAGAGCATAGAGAGGGGGTAGGGTGAGGAAGTGTGAACCCCACGGGAAAGGTTGTAGTGATAGTGGATAGATGAAAGATGCAGAGGGGCAGTACAGGGGATGAAGTTATAGGCTAGCCAAAGATGGTTGAGATAGATAAGTAAAGATATGGGGAGTCAGTGAAGCAATATCAGGAGAGAGGTAATATGAGTGTCAGGACTGGAGGATGATGGATGGGAAGAGAGATGACTCTGAGGGAGACAAGCCAGAAGTAGGGTGCAGGTGCAAGATGGACATATAATGTGGACAGAAGTTTTAGTCCTGCATTCAGAGAGAAAGGTGCTCTGTGTGAACTAGGGACCCCTCCAAATGTGCAAGCCCAGTCATTAACAGCTATCTCATGCACCAGTGCATCCACATCAGTCTTTAAGATGTGACATCATGGCCTGGCCACACCAGAAACACACATCAGGTATGGGAGACTATGGTCATTTGGCTTGTCCCACCATGCCATGCGATGTGTGTGTGTGACTGTTGCATGGGCTGTCCCCCCCTGAGTGGACATATCCCATGTGTTCCAATGAAACATCAGTTCCACCAGCAGCATCGGCAGCCAGTGCAGCATTCAGAATAAACAATACATCTCACACCCATCAGACACACATTGTCAGACAGCTATGGCCCAGGGCCAGCAGAGATCCCAGCAAACATGGACAGGCTCCTTTCTATGAGCAGGCCCCTACGCATGGCTGCATTCACCATGACAATGCCCACATCTTCCCCCATGGGTTGATAAACCCATAAGGGAGCTCTGTGACTCACAAAGGCTGTATGTATCAGGTTGAAGGTTCAAGGCCTGGTTGTGGATCATGTCTGGCATGTCCCTGTGGTTAAACTTTATGTCACATTGCAGTTACACCACCAGCACATGCAACCCATAATGACCTATGCAGCTAGGGACCACTCACCCATCAGCTGCACAGATAGCTTACACTACTCATGCCTGAGTGGTGTTGCAGGCTGATAGCACCAGCAAACCGAGAAGGCATAAACAATGTGCATTCATTGCAGAGCACACTAAGAGCACCTGCACAGTGAGTGCATGTTCTGAATGCTTGAGCACATAAGGATAAGGCAGTGGTAGGCAGGAATGGCAATCAACACCACTTTTTCAGATTGCTGTGAGGTGTGTGTGGGTGTTTGTGTGTGAGTGTCTCTCCAGAGTACTGTGGTCTTCTGCAATGCACAGTGGCCCACATTGCATAAGCTGTCCCCAACATTTGTCTTGACATTTCCATGATTAGAAGCAGAGGATCATGGGTATGGCCTAAAAGTCATTGCTTAGCCCAAAATGTGTATGCATTGGAGGTAGGGTCAATGGCTGGGACATCGTAGTCCCTGTCTGCCATATGCGTGATCTAAGAACATAAGAACATAAGATGTGCCATACTGGGTCAGACCAAGGTCCATCAAGCCCAGTATCCTGTTTCCAACAGTGGCCAATCTAGGTCACAAGTACCTAGCAGTTTCCCCAAAAGACACAGGTTCCATAATGCTTGTATTGGGTCAAGCAGTGATATCCTGGATCCCTTTTAATAATGGTTTATGGACCTTTTTCCTCCAGGAAATTGTCCAAACCTTTTTTAACCCAGCTACTCTAACAGCTTTTGCTACATCCTCCGGTAAAGAATTCCAGAGTTTGATTACACGTTGAGTGAAAAAATATTTTCTCTTATTAGTCTTACACAGGTTGCCCTGTAGCTTCATTGCATGTCCCCTAGCCTAGACTAGGCCCTTGTTTACTTGGTTGCCCTAGGACAGCTTCCTTTAAACTATGAGATCAGTTTCTCAGTGCTTGGGATCCTGCCCACCTTACACAGTTCCAGTCCTTTGGTCACTGTGACTGACAGAAGATAACATCTTATCTCTTGAAACTGCCATCCCTGAAGTGATTCTGTTTTGGGTAGGAAAATGTTCTACTAGCTATATTATCTCAAGAGAAAACTGGAGTCTACAGGCTAGTGTACATAACGTTCTACATCCTGTCATGCTGAGAGGCACTCTCACTGTGACCAAGCTGAGGCTATGTCATGGCTAGGTAGCCACATAGTGTCTATATATAGATGGACTGCAGTGTTGTGGGTGTTCCTTTTTTCAGTGGGAGCACAATCACTGGACTGAGTGCTGGGTGTGCATGCTGTTTGGCCCAACCCAGGGTGGCCATGGTTGCTCTGTGCATATGCAATGTATTTGTGCCAGCAGACTGGCCACAGTTGGTTTGTGCATGGCTGAGACTGCCTTGTGGTGGGCCTCAGATGCAGACCTGCTATAGAGGAATGTTAGCTCAAGATGGTTAGGACAGCAGCAGTTCTTGGTATGTCCACTGTAGTCCGTGCAGGCACACGCAGGCCTGAACAAACACCACTTGTAAAAGGGGGTGCTTGTTATGAAGGTACCATCACCTTGGCAAGTATGGAAATTAACTGTCTTGCAAAGGATTGTGGTTATTGAAGTCCATTCACACAGTCTGCCTTTTAAATAAATGAAGAAACTTGTAGTTGGTCGAGTGTAAGGCAAAATTAGAGTTTATTTATGGGGTAAATATTCCACACACAGATATACTTGGTAACACCATCCAGATAACTTCTCCAGGGTTTATTCAACATAAACAAGGCAACTGAAAAGCGTATGTAAATAAGTATCAAAGTCCTTTTTGGAACAGAAAGACTTTCTTACAGCCACTGCTATCAAACTTAGTAGCAGTGCTGAGGTGGAAACAAACCAAAAAGGAAAAATCTTCTTTATACAAAAACAGCTCCCTTTAGCCACACAGAAAGCACAGTTACTTACCTGTAACAGGTGATCTCTGGGAACAGCAGGAATAAGTCTTCACATATGGGTATCATTGGTACCGACGGAGCCTGCGCGGAACGCTCCCCAGCGTCCAATCAGAATGCTTTTGGGAGCATCCCGCCACGCCTGCGTGCTGCCTTCCCGCCTTTCCCAACTGTCTCTCCCCAGTTGAGTTTTAAAGCTGAGACAAAGAGAGAGAGAGAGAGGGAAAGAGATAGATAGAGAGATACAACTCCTAGGGGAGGTGGGTGGTTTGTGAAGACTTATTCCTGCTGTTCCCAGAGATCACCTGTTACAGGTAAGTAACTATGCTATCTCCAGGAACAAGCAGGAATGAGTCTTCACATATGGGGTCTCCCAAGCTAAGATGCCTGGAGGAGGCCCCAGCATGTTGCAATCTAAAGATGGGCCATGCTTATCCCTCAAAATCCTCAGGCATCCCAGGGATGGAGGGTAGGAGTTGAATTTAGAAAAGAAAAAGAGATGCTGTGGAACAGCTCAACTAAACAAGGTATCCAAAGGGGAGTCCTTGTGTAAATCATAAATATTAGAAAAATGTTGAGTCTTAATTTTCTAATATGGATCTGATTCAGAAATATTGCAAAAATATTTGTTGAGGGTAATAAGGGTTTGTGGTTGAGAGCGAGATCATTACCCTCAAAGAAATTCCCCTAATGTGAAGTAGAGGGAAAAAAATAATTTTGCAATACAGGAAGAGATGAGAAGTCCTCATGGCCAGAACTAACCCTAGAAGAAGTACCATGGGAGTTCAATGAGGTTGGACTTTTGAGAATAGGTAAAGCCTCTGTAAAGTCCAAAATTGAACTTCTTGTCCTTGGAGCAGAATAAGGTCCTAGGAAGAGTGGAGATAATCTGACTGGTTGGGATGAAAAGGTAGAAATACCCTTTGCAGAAAAAAGGGGATAGGTCTTTAAGACCCCCTTTATTCCAATGAAAGAGAAAGATATTTGCACTAGGCGTTGAGCCTCCAATTTTTTGAAGATCAGTAAAAGTCTTTGTAAGTGGTGTCACTTATGATGAAGACTTTATATGTAGAGCTTCAGGTGTGACGTAACCTAAATGGTAACGGTAAAAGAAGGTATTTGGTAAAATACCCTAGAAATTGGTTGTCCACTGAGTTTATGGTATGCTGGGGCAGCATTAATATGGGCAGTAGACAAATCTTTCAAAGTCAAATGATGTATAGAGATTAACGCAACAACAAGAAGGATTAAGACCTACTTGAGAATCTTGATGGAGAATCTCTGTCTGGTTAAATATGGAAGAACTATAGAAAAAAATTCATGGAAACTGGTAATATGCTCTTCACTTACAGGGATAGGATTAGACTTCTTGAAAAGGTCTAGCCCCTGAATAACCAGGTCTCGAGACGTACGTGAATGAGTGCAGAGGAGATCCTTAGTCTTTAGACAGCAAGTCTGGATGCTTCTACAATTTCAATTAGTAGCTGGAGAAAAAAACGCAATATAAGGGGATACCATGTTTGTCTCTTTATGAGAGCAATATGAGTATCATGCGTTCTCCTGTTTAACATAAGCTACCATGAAGTATAGGAAATTAGAAGGAGAATAGTGAATAAGGACCAACTGCAGTGAAAAAAATGCATCCCTGTTGGGGAAGTTCCAGTCATATGTGGAACAACCAGGGAATTGTGCAATTTTCTACACTTTCACGTGGTCTAAACCCTGGTTACCTTTTCTTAAAAGGAAATTTTAAGGAAAAATGCAGTCATGTAGGAACATGACTGGTAGAGTCTACCAGCTGAAGCCCTTATTAACTATCTGGCCAGCTACCTATTAGGAGTAGCTCTAAGGCTCTCTGTCAAAGGCTCACAGTTGCAGAGCTTTGTTGTAGAATTGCAGAGAGCATGTTATAGGTTGCTTAGATCTGGCTGTTGAATTGCCAGTGTGCAGCATAATCTATTCTGTTGGAGCCAAGAGAACTGAACGTGGCTAAGAATAGTAGACAGGCCTGACGCCTGCAACAATAAATAGTCCAAATGAGTTCTGGATCTCCTTTGGACTTATCTGTTATTAAGGCAGCATAAAGTTACGTCCCCTAGGTTGGAGAGGACCGACAGACATAACTTGGAGTAGTAATACCCAATTTCTGTCCGAAAAGCTGCCTTAAAAGATTTGTAAGAAGGAGATGAACTGCAAAAAGGGGAGAAAACTCTGTATGGAACTAGTTACTGGAGTAGGTTTTGAAGAAACCCCTAAGTCCTCCAGTTGATTAGTAGTACTCTTAGAGACTGAATGTCTGGACCAAAAGGGATATAAATTAATACAGAGTTGAGAAGACTTACAATTTAGTAAGTCTTTGAAGGGATAGGGTCCCCTTGCAGTTAAAAATATGAGATATCCTTGTACAGGAAAAACTGACAAGGTGAAAGGTATAGTTCACCCTGTTGTTAGTTCTCCTTTTTATTTTAAAAAGAGGAACCTGTTATCTCTGGGGTATGATAGTCCTCAATAGCTCTTAGCTAGAAAGATAGATTTCTCTTATAGCAAGAGATTCATGCCCAGAGTCGAGGACTGAGTCAATGTATGACTGATATCTCAGTATGGATTAGATGACTTTTAGATGCTTCTGTTGAAAGAAGTAGGCTCAAGTTCTAAATCTCACACAGAAAAGTGAATACAATATCAGAAACCCTGTGATTGCTGGATTTGCTGAGCCTGTTGAGGTTTTGATTTTCTTAGTCTGGTGTGGTGTTGTCCATCTTTGGAAACATCTGCAGAATGGGTAGAAGATGGATAAAACTTTTTCCCCTTGGGGGAATAAAGCTTTTTATGAGATTTTTTATTAGCTGGGATAGAGGAGAGTTTGGACAACTCTCTGAAAGTAACAGCATCAGTGTTCAACTGATTAGTTTGAAATAAAGCCTCCTTGTTGAAGAGATTTTCACCAGTACAAGGAGTATTTCCCAGCCTTTCCTGAATCCATCTGTCCAAGTCAGAAACTTGGAGCCAGGTTAAGCGTCGTGCTCCTATGGCTATAGCAGACGTTTTGCTAATAGACTCAAAACAGTCCAGGGAAGCACGATTAAGAAACCTAGAGATATTTTGAGCATGATTGACTAATAAGGAATAGTCTGCTCTTTATGCTCTGGAAGAAAAGGATTCAAAAAGTTTGTTGTTTGTGACCTCTTCAAGAGATAATCCCATATAGAAAATATATGAGATAACTTTTGCTGAAAGCATGGATGCCTGGAAGCATCGACGTCCAAAGGCTTCTAAAGTCCTAGACTCACGACCTGGCGGATAAGAAGAGTGCTTCTTTGCACTCTTAATACGCCTCATTGCTGATTCTACAACAATAGAATGATGAGGAAGTTGAGTCTTCTGAAAACCTGGAGAAGGTGGCACCTTGTACATAATGCCAAGTGTCTTGGAATGTGGGGATACCGTTAGAGGAGTTTCCCACATTCTTAACAATAGATCTTGTAAGATCTGGTATACAGGAAGCATGATGACCTCATTTGGAATCCCGGGAAATTGCAGTGTCTCTGAATTCCCCGTTAAGGATTCTTTACCAGGTATAGAAATGGCAAGTAGCTTTGCCATATCAAGCAGAAAAGCTTGAAAAGAAATCTCCCCCGAAGAGGACTCTTTAAAATGAGGGGTAAAGGCTAGACTTGTAGAAAAATCAGCCTTGGTACCGATGGATACATCCCAGTCATCGGGATCAGAAGACTGAAAAGGATGAAGCATCGGATTTTCTTTAAAGCGATGTCTTTGGTACCGCCCGAGGTCGGTACTGAGATGAGTCGGTACTGAATCTTCCATGCTAGAGATCGATTCCAGGCTTGGCATCGAGGGAAGCGATTCTGTTGAAGTAAGCATGGACGGTACCGACACCGATGCCGATGTCGATACCAGTACCGGTACCAAAGGAGATACCGATACTCGAGGAACGGTCTGTAGCAACTCTAACGGTACCGAAGTAGCCGAGAGTGCTAGACTACGTTCATCGGTGAGGAGTGTTTCATCCATCACCATAGCCGATGTCGGGGTGTCGGTACCACCCGAAGTGGCCACAACCACCGAGCATGGCCCAGGTAAGTTCATCGAGGTAAGAACCTCGGGAACAACCCGGAGCCCCATTAATGCTTTGGAGCCCGAAGACTCCCGCCGGGGCTTTATTGCCAAGATGTCCTCGAGGGCAAGGCCAAAGCCATCTCGATGCTGAGAAGGAGATCTACCACTCGAGGACTGGCTAGTCTTTACAGACTTTTGTTTGGTTACCTGATCCTGTGAAGAAGAAGATGTTCTAGCTGGTAACATCAAAGGGGATGTGAACCGGGTATCGAGTTCTGCTCGATTCTGAAGACGTCTTCCGTTTGAGCTCCAGCAGGAGAGACACTCCAGGGGGCAATGGTCAGGACCCAAACATTTTAGACACCAAGTATGAGTGTCTGAAAAAATATCTGTACCGCCACACTTTGAACATTTCTTAAGGATAGTGGCTGGCTTCTCCATAATGGAAGGGTGGAGGCCTAGTGGCCTAGAAACCGTCAGGCACTAAACAGGAAAAAATTCCTAAGGAAAAAAGAAATGCTTCAGGAAAAGAGAGAAAAGTACCAGCGGTACCGGTAGCATTGAGGGAAGGCAGACGCGACCACAGAAAAGTGAAAAATAAAAAGAAGAATTTTCTGCGGTGACAGGAATACGTCCTGCCGGCTCAGCGGAAAACGGAAAACTGACGAGAGACAGTTGGGGAAGGCGGGAAGGCAGCACGCAGGCATGGTGGGATGCTCCCAAAAGCGTTCTGATTGGATGCTGGGGAGCGTTCCCGCGCAGGCTCCGTTGGTACCAACGATACCCATATGTGAAGACTCATTCCTGCTTGTTCCTGGAGATAAGAACTTTTACATTCCACGTGTGCTTAGCTTGTACTGTGCTCTGCTCTACCAACAGGTGACAATCCTGATGCAATCAACAGCTTGTTCTAAGCACACGAGCAAACTTCCCAAAAAGCTTTCTCTTTCTAGCAAAACTTTCTGGAGCCAATTATTAGAATGTTTCCTTTTGATGCTTGCTCTTATTTGGAGGATTTTTTTAAACTAACAACCTACACAGGGAACAGTCCATACAAACATTCTCTTCATCAGACATTAAACCTTGCTCCTGAAATTGCATGGGTTCAATTTCACTGTCTGGCTCAGAGGGCTTTATTAACTGACCTCTATACAGAGAGAAACTGTCTCCCTGCTGTTTGCAATGCTCAGAGCTAGAGATACGTTCACAGTTCATACCTGAATCCAGGCTGGCATCAGGCTGATTCCTTTGGTATTCTGGCCAGTATGCAATAGAGCTTCTGTGTCCTGTCCTCCAGTTGTTATCTCTGGACCTCAGGGACTTTTCTCCATATGTCCTCCAAGAGGTATTTGGGCTCCTTTTCTCCTTAGCTGCAGCAGTCCTCTTTCTAGGTGCTGCTTGAGGGTCCCTGGCTGTGGATCTCCAGACCTCTGGCTTTCTCCAGTCCTCTGAAGGTTGTTTCCACCAGGAATCTCTCCAGGCATATGTACTTCTCTGAGCTCCTCTCTTGGACTGTCTGATTCCTTGTCCTTGTTCCTTCAGGTTCAGGTTGTTCTCCTCGCTCTCCTTGCTCCTGTTCCTCCTGCTTCCCCTGTTCCTTCTTTCTGAATAATCCCTTCTAATTTTAAAGGGCTTAGATTGCAACTCCTCCCTTGCATTCTTCAGGTGTTGTGGATTAAGCTCTCTCCTAGAAGATGATTGATTAAGGATGACATAATGGTTTCTCTGATTAGACTCATGCTTTTCCACTTTAGCTCCTCTAGGGGCTTTCTGCAAACTGATACATCCTGGAACATGTAGTCTTTTAGGGAAACAAGCTGTCTTATTTCTCTGACCTGCCAGCACAGGTCTCTTGATCAGAGTAAATTCCCCTCTTTTGTCCTTACTCCCTGAGCTTTGATAAGCTTCCTTATCACACACTGTATTCTGCTTCAATGGCAATAACTGCCATAAACCCTGTGTACTGACATGAAATGTTCTAGGAGAGTCTCAAGCCAACAAGGGCAAGGCACAGATGTGATAGGAACTGGTCCAGAACGTCTTTACACCCAGCTACACTAACAGCTGCTAACAGAGTCTGGTTACATGGTGAGTACAGAACTGACAGTCTTCTACGGGTTATACTGTAGCTTCATTGATTGTCCCCTAGACTTTCTATTTTTGGATGGAATGAACAATCGATGTATGTTTATACATTCCACTCCATTCATTAATTTCTAAAAGAGAGCAGTCACATATATAAATACATACATACATATATCAACATAAGAACATAAGATATGCCATACTGGGTCAGACCAAGGTCCATCAAGCCCAGTATCCTGTTTGCAACAGGGGCCAATCAAGGTCATACGTACCTAGCAGTTTCTCCAAAAGACACAGGTTCCGCAATGCTTGTACTGGGTCAAGCATTGATATCCTGGGTCCCTTCTTAATAATGGTTTATGGACCTTTCCTCCAGGAAATTGTCCAAATCTTTCTTAAACCCAGCTACACTAACAGCCCTTACTACATCCTCCGGTAACAAATTCCAGAGCTTGATTACACGTTGAGTGAAAAAATATTTCTTTTATTAGTCTTAAATAATTTACCCTGTAGCTTCATTGCATGTCTCCTAGTCTTCCTATATTCTGATAACGTAAACAATTGATCTACGTTTACCCGTTCCACTCCGTTCACTAATTTATAGACTTCTATCATATCTCCCCTCAGCCGTCTCTTTTCCAGGTTAAAGAGCCCTAACCTTTTTAGCCTTTCCTCATAGGAGTATCCTTCCATTCCCTTTACCATTTTGGTGGCTCTTCTCTGAACCTTCTCTAATAATGCTATATCCTTTTTAAGATATGGCGACCAGAATTTCACACAATATTCAAGGTGCGATCTCACCATGGAACGATATAGAGGCATTATAATATCTTTTGTTTTATTTTCCATTCCTTTCCTTATGATACCTAGCATTCTATTTGCTCTCTTGGCTGCCGCTGCACACTGGACCGAGGGTTTTAACATGTTATCCACAATGACGCTTACATCTTTTTCATGGGTGGGGTTCCTAATGTGGAACCTTGCATTGTGTAACCATAGTTTGGGTTGTTCTTCCCTAGGTGCATAACTTTGCACTTGTCCACATTAAATTGTGTCATCTGCAAATTTGATAACCTCACTTGTTATTCCACTTTCCAGGTCATTTATGAATATGTCAAAAAGCAGCGGACCCAGCACAGATCCCTGGGGTACACCACTATTCACCTTTCTCCATTGGGAAAATTGTCCATTTAGCCCAACCCTCTGCTTTCTATCTTTTAACCAGTTCTTGATCCACAGTAGTACACTGCCTCCTATCCCATGACTCTTTAGTTTTGCCAAACGTCTCTGATGACGGTCGTTGTCAAAGGCTTTCTGAAAGTCCAGATACACTATATCAACTGACTCACCTTTGTCCACCTGTTTATTCACACTTTCAAAAAAACATAACAGGTTAGTAAGACAAGATGTTCCTTGTCTAAAGCCATGTTGGCTGTCTCCCATTAGGCCATGACTATCTACATGCTGAGTAATTTTATTATTTATGATGGTTTCTACCATTTTTCCTGGTACTGACGTGAGGCTCACCGGTCTGTAGTTTCCCGGATCACCCCTGGAACCCTTTTTAAAAATTGGTGTTATATTGACGATCCTCCAATCTTCAGGTATTAGAGATGATTTTAATGATAGTTCACAGATTACTAATAGCAGGTCTGAAATCTCATATTTCAGTTCTTTCAACACCCTTGGATGTATACCATCTGGCCCAAGTGATTTGCTACTCTTCAGTTTATCTAATAGTTGTAATACATCTTCCCGATGTATCGATATTTCCTTCAATTCTTCCACACCTTTAAATACCACTTCAGTAATGGGTAACATCCCTACATCTTCCTCAGTAAAGACCGAAGCAAAGAATTCATTCAGTTTCTCCGCTATCGCCTTGTCGCCTCTTAGTGCCCCTTTAACTCCTCTATCATCTAATGGACCAATTGACTCTCTCACAGTTTTTTTGTTACGAATGTACTTGAAAAAATC
Organism: Ichthyophis bannanicus; assembly: GCA_033557465.1. Lineage (NCBI taxonomy): Eukaryota > Metazoa > Chordata > Amphibia > Gymnophiona > Ichthyophiidae > Ichthyophis > Ichthyophis bannanicus. The sequence continues at coordinate 750,100,612 of CM066035.1, forward strand.
TTTATTTCACATTTTTGCTTCCGCAGCAAGCTTCTTCTCAAATTCTCCCTTTGCCTGCTTTATCAATGCCTTGCATTTGACTTGCCAGTGCTTGTGCTGTTTCCAGGTTTCGTTGTTTGGCTCTTTTTTCCATTTCCTGAAAGATGCTTTTTTGGCAACAACAGCCTCTCTGACCTCACCTTTAAACCATGCTGGCAGTTTTTTGTACTTCCTTCCACTTTTCTTAAAGCGTGGAATACAGCTGGTCTGGGCTTCCAAGATAGTATTTTTCAACAACACCCAAGCTTGATGTAAGTCTTTAACCTTTGCAACTGCTCCTTTAGTTTTTTCTTAACTATTTTCCTCATTTTATCATAGTCTCCCTTTCGAAAGTTAAAAGGTAGTACTGTGGATTTCCTTACTATCCCTCCTCCACTAATTAAATCAAAGGCGATCATGCTATGATCACTATTGCCAAGTGGCCCCAACACCCTTATCTCTTGCACTAGATCTGGTGTTCCACTAAGGCAGCGGTTCTCAACCTGTGGGTCGCGACCCCCACGGGGGTCGCCACAGGATTTAGCGGGGGTTGCTTAGCCTCCTCCAAGTTAAAAAAAAAATTAAGTTGCTGCCGGTGCCGAGTCCACTTCTCGGCAGTGGCAAACTCACCGCCTTCTTCTGCAGCCACGGCTCCCTGCCTCTTAGGGAACCGCGGCTGTGCCTGTAAAATCGTTGCGGAGCCCTTCCTGTCTCGATGGGCTACATGCAGCATTGTCCTGCCTCCAAAGGAAGAGGCAGGGAGCCGCGGCTGCATTAGAAGGGAGGCAGACAGGGGGAGAGGGGATGAGGGGGCAGGGAAACTGCAACACGGCTGACATCGACAGAGGGGGGCTGACATGGAGGGATGGGGGGCTGACATGGAGGGAGGGAGGGAGGGAGGGGGCTGATATGGATGGATGGAAGGATGGGGGCTAACATGGAGGGAGGGAGGCGGCTGCTGATATGGATGGATGGATGGATGGATGGAGGGAGGGGGGCTGACATGGACAGATGGAAGGATGGGGTCTGACATGGAGTGAGGGAGGGAGGGAGGAGGCTGATATGGATGGATGGATGGATGGAGGGAGGGGGCTGACATGGACAGATGGAAGGATGGGGCTGACATGGAGGGAGGGAGGGGGCTGATATGGATGGATGAGTGGATGGAGGGAGGGGGGCTGACATGGAGGGATGGAGGGAGGGAGCTGGCATGGACAAAGTGGAGAGACGGGGGACATACTGGACAGACGGGATAAATGCTGGACAGAGGCGAGAGACAGTGTGGGTTAGAATTATAAAGGGCTGATGGGGGAGCTAGCACTGGTAATGGGTTGATTAGGGAAGTCTAGGACTGGGAATGGACTTATCAAGGGGGGTAGGACTGGTAATGGACTGATGGGGGTCTAGCATTGGAAATGAGCTGATCAGTGAGGTTAGAACTGGAAATTGGCTGACTAGGGGAGCCTAGCACTGGTAATGGGGTTGAGGGGGGGACTAGCACTGGAAATGAGCTGATTAGGGGAGGCTAGGACTGGTGATGGGCTGATGGGGTGGGGTAGGACTGGTAATGGACTGATGGGAGGCTAGCATTGGAAATGAGCTGATCGGGGGTGGGGGGCTATGACTGGAAATGAGCTGATTAGTGGAGGCTAGGACTGGTAATGAGCTGATGGGGGGTAGGACTGTTATTGGGCTGATTAGGGGAGGCTAGCACTGGTAATGGGGTTGAGGAGGGATTAGCACTAGAAGTGAGCTGATTGGGGGGCTTTGACTGGGAATGGGCTGATTGTGGGGAGGGGAGGATAGAGCTGCTGGCCCTGGAAGAAAACTGGGGGCTAAGGCTACAAGTGGGCTGATACAAGGGGATGGGAGAATGGAACTGGAAGGGAGTGGATCTGAGAGGGGCTGCCATGGTATTTGTACTAGAAAGGACTGGTCAGTGCGGAAGGAGGGGGGACTGGAAGGGAATGAACACCAGTGGCAGTCATGGGAATGCAAGTTGACATTGGAAGGTACTTGGAGTGAGGACTGGAAAGGGGCTGATACTGGGGAGGGTTACTGGGACTGGAAATAGGCTGATGGAAAGAAGTGAAGAAAACGAAAGAGATAAGAAATGGCAGATGGACCATAGACCACAGAAAGAGAGCTGAGAAGACAGGAAAGCAGAAGCCTCAGATCAGGACCAGCATGATCAGAGAATAAATTGGTCAGACAACAAAGGTAGAAAAAATAATTTTATTTCATATTAGTGATTTGACTACAAAATCATCATAATTTTGAAATCAAATATTGTTACTTGTGATTAATTATTGTGGTTTAAATAAGTATTTTATAAATAAAAACATATTTCAAAGGCCTATAATATATTAATAATTCAACAAATGATTACAGCGACAATGTGTTAACGGTAAAGGAAGAGAGACGCATTTGATTTTATCATTGGGTGTCACCACAAGTTGACCAACGGTAAAAGTGGTCACGGTACAAAAAAGGTTGAGAACCACTACACTAAGGACTAGGTCTAATATGGCTTCCCCTCTGGTCGGTTCATGAACCAGCTGCTCCAACAAGCAGTCATTTATGTCTTCTAGGAACTTTATCTCCCTAGCATGTCCTGCCGTGACACTGACCCAGTCGATACCGGGGTAATTGAAATCACCCATTATTATTACTGTACTGTAACTTTTGTTAGCTTCCTTGATTTCTTTGAGCATTTCATCATTCATTTGTTCATTCTGGCCAGGCGGTCGATAGTACACCCCCACTGCCATCGCCTTCCCCTTTTTACATGGAATTTCAATCCATAGAGATTCTACAGCAAATTTTGTTTCCTGCAAAACTTTAATCCTTTCTGACTCAATGCCCTCTCTAACATAGAGCGCAACCCCTCCACCAATTTGATCAGCTCTATCATTACGATATGGTTTGTACCCAGGTATCACAGTGTCCCACTGGTTGTCCTCCTTCTACCATGTCTCTGATATTCCAATCATATCTAACCTCTCATTTAGTGCTATATATTCTAACTCTCCCATCTTATTTTTTAGACTTCTAGCATTTGCATACAAGCATTTTAGAGACTGTATTTTATTCATATTAATTTGGCTATTGGTAGACATGTGTAATTTTGGATCTTTAAGCTCTGTCTGCTCCATACTCGAGGGCATTTGGGCTACTTTACTCTTTTTTGGAACCTCTCTGCTTTTGGTAGTATCCTTCAAGGATACATTCTTCCGAACCATCCGCTCTTGGGCGACTGTCGGCTTTCCCCTATTACCTAGTTTAAAAGCTGCTCTATCTCCTTTTTAAAGGTTAATGCCAGCAGCCTAGATCCATCCCGGTTAATGTGAAGCCCATCCCTTCGGAAGAGCCCCTCCTTTCCCCAGAATGTTCCCCAGTTCCTAACAAATCCAAACCCCTCATCTCTGCACCATTGTCTCATCCACACATTGAGACTTCGGAGCTCTGCCTGCCTTTAGGGTCCTGCATGTGGAACGGGAAGCATTTCGGAGAACGCTACCCTGGAAGTTCTGGATTTCAACTTCCTACGTAAAAGCCTAAATTTAGCCTCCAGAACCTCCCTACCACATTTTCCTATGTCATTGGTACCGACATGTACCAAGACAGCAGACTCCTCCCCAGCACTATCTAAGACCTTATCTAGGTGGCGCGTGAGGTCCGCTACCTTTGCACCAGGCAGGCATATTACCAGGCGATCCTCACATCCACCAGCCACCCAGCAATCTACATGCCTAATGATCGAATCACCAACTATAACGGCTGTCCTAACCCTTCCCTCATGGGCACATGGCCCTGGAGACACTTCCTCGGTGTGAGAGGGTTTTACATCACCTGGAGGACAGGTCCTTGTTACAGGATCACTTCCTGCCACACCAGGGTGATGCTCTCCTGTCACGTGACCTCTCTCCTCCATGGCAACAGGGATGCTGCCAGACTGGAGGTGGGACTTCAGGACTATATCCCTGTAGGTCTCGTCTATGTACCTCTCTGTCTTTCTTATGTTTTCCAAGTCTGCTACTCTAGCCTCTAGAGAACGGTCTCATTCCCTGAGAGCAAAGAGCTCCTTGCACCTAGTGCACACGTAAGACCTCTCACCAACTGGGAGAAAATCATACATGTGACACTCAATGCAAAAGACTGGAAAGCCCCCATCTCGCTGCTGGACTGCTGTCTGCATCTTAGTTTTAAGTTTTTGTTTAGATCTTTAAGTTCTTTACTTACTAAGGGTTGCTATGGATATTTATACCAATAAAACTGTACCTAATACGTTTAATATACCTTGTTCACCTGAAGCTTAATTAATCTCAGGTCCTTAGTGTATGACTGATTTGGGTAACGAGCTTCACCTGAGAGCACCTCCTGTCTTTTAAGATGTGTAAGTACCTATAAAGCTACGATTATCCCAGGGGTGGGTGGGTGTGGGGAGGGAAATAACACTTATTAAAAGAGGGCTGCTACACAGTACCCTGTCCTGTGCTGCTCAGGTAAGCTATATTCTTATTTAATTTAAATTATAGCTCTTTGCTGCTGCTAGGCTCTAACTTATTATGAAATTTAAACTACAAGCTCTCTGCTGGGTTCTAAATTTAACCAGAAAGCTCTCTTCTGTGTTTTAAATTTAAACTAAAAGTACTTTGCTGATGCTAGGCCCTGAGTGACTATTAAATTTAAACTACAGCTCTCTGCTGGGTTCCAGATTTAAGCAGAAACTCTCTTCTGTGTTTTAAATTTAAACTAAAAGTACTTTGCTGATACTAGGCCCTGAGTGACTATTAAATTAAAACTACAAGCTCTCTGCTGGGTATGAAATGTAACCAGAAAGTTATTTTCTGTGTTTTAAATTTAAACTTAAACTGCTGTTACTAGGCCCTGACTGATTTAACAAAAAATACTTGTGATACCTGATTGAAGTATTACATCATGACTGTGACTGCACTGCTTTGCTCCATCACATTGAAAGCATTACATATGTACACATCCTACCCTTCAGATGGCAACCTGCAGGGCTCTATTCACTTTCTTATGTGTCCAATTTTGCCACAGTTTGAGCAACACCTGGCCAGTTGTATGCACATTTTGCTGGAGGGTTGTATGGTGGTTGGGTTGCCGCTACAGGTGTGTGACTAACATGTTAAAATCCTCAGCCCAGTGTGCAGTGGCGGCCAAGAGAGCAAATAGAATTCTAGGTATCATAAGGAAAGGAATGGAAAATAAAACAAAAGATATTATAATGCCTCTATATCGTTCCATGGTGAGATCGCACCTTGAATATTGCGTGCAGTTCTGGTCGCCGTATCTTAAAAAGGATATAGCGTTATTAGAAAAGGTTCAGAGAAGAGCCACCAAAATGGTAAAGGGGATGGAAGGATATTCCTATGAAGAAAGGCTAAAAAGATTAGGGCTCTTTAACCTGGAAAAGAGACGGCTGAGAGGAGATACGATAGAAGTCTATAAATGAATGAACGTAGTGCAATGGGTAAACGTAGATCGATTGTTTACATTATCAGAATATAGAAAGACTAGGGGACATGCAATGAAGCTACAGGGTAAACTATTTAAGACTAATAAAAGAAAATATTTTTTCACTCAACGTGTAATCAAACTCTGGAATTTGTTACCTTTTCATAACACGGTATATATATATATATATATATATATATATATTGTCAGACGGCTGCCTGGGTGAGAATCTTCACAGTCTTGTCAAGTGCATATATCTATATGATTTGCAAGGTATTGTGGGCAATGTAGTTCCTTCACACCAGACACAGCTGCTGACAATAATTTAGTTGTGCTCTTGGGTAAAGCCAATAAGATATTTATTTATGGGGTTATTTCTCCCAACACAGATATGCTTGGTAGCACATAAATTAGGTTACTTGCTTTCAGTGTTAACTTGGAAAAACAAAGTTAAAATCAGGAAAACAACAAATGAAAAGCCACAAAGCAAGAAACAAACTGTTCTTTTTAGGTTAACTTCTGATTACTTCCCACATAGATACAGAAGTGATTCTCTCCTAGCTCACAAGCAATCAGGTAAGGCTTAATTGCTAGCAGTCACCAGCTGAAACCCCTTAGCTGGCTTGCCTTCCACTGTGTGGGTCAAATCCTGCTTCAGGAGCTTTTCTGAGTAGATTAAAGAACAAATTTGTATTTCTTTGTGATGGTTGCTGTACTTTATAACAGAAAGTTACCAACGGAGTTTAGATAGAGAGCAGTCCATATAAACAGGATCCTCATCTGCTATTATTCCCCCTTGTTCAACAAGCATGGGTTCAATATCATGGATTGGCACAGATGAATCTCTCAATGGAGCATTTTCAGGAGAATACTTGTTTCCCTGCTGTCTTTCAAGGTTATAGCTAGGGCATAGATCAGTGTTCATACCTGAGCTTCCATTGCTATTAGAGTTTCTCTCTATATAGCCTGGCCAGTATGTAGTCCAGTTCTTATGTCCAGCCTTCCAATCCAGATCCCTGGACACTGGATCTCTCTTCACATATCTTCTGGCACAGGTCTTAGGGTCCCTTCCACGTGCAGCCGTCTCCCTCACAGGTAGCCTCTGGTGATTCCTAGCTCTGCAGCACCATTCCTCTGGCTTTCCCCAGTCCAATGGTGTATGCTGGCCCTTGGAATACCTCCCAGTATACGTACTGCTTTGGAGTCTTCTAGACCTCTCAAAGGCTTTTCTCTTCCTTCTTCCAAAGGGTCTCTTTCCCTCTCTGTCCGTCCGGTTTGGCTTCTGCTTCTGATGATCCTTCAGATGAAACTGATGATCAAACTCAAGCTGATTCTCAGGATACTGAGGACAATTCTCTGGATATCCAAGGTGATCATGAAGATGGTCATCTGTAGAATAAACTCTACTCTTATTCTGCCTAGATGAGTGCTCCTCCCTAACACAACGCAGCTGTGCTGAATCAGGCCTTGCCCTTTGAGATGAGTGTTCCATCCTAGCACAGCGCAGCTGTGCTGAATCAAGCCCTGCCCTTTGCAATGAGTGCTTGGGGATTACCTCATAGCCCTCCTGATTGAACACACGTTTCCCCACTTCAGCTCCTCTAATGGCTGTTAGAAACCTGGTGCATTCTGGGACTGGTAGTCTTTTATGGCAAAATTCTGTTTTCTCATTTCTACCAGCACTGACAGGTTGCTTGTTCAGAGACACTTCACCTTTTCTATAGCTCCTTCCTGAGCTATGATAAGCTTCCTTATCACAATATATATATATATATTGATATATAGATAGATATATAGATATATATATTGGTTAAAAATAGTTTGACCACAAGAGTGAGGTTTGTGAGAATATATCTAGACCCTGAAGATATGAATTGAGTGATTCTACGCTATCGATCTTTGACAAAAGTACATAGCATAAAGACATTAAAGACCTGATTCTGGGATGCAGGTTGCGGAGCTGTACATCCCGGTGGGACGTGCAGCCCCACAAGCCTTTCAGACTCGATTCACCCTCTCTCTCTCCCCATATGTCCTGAGCAGCAGGATGGGGAGATCTGGCGGCGGACAGGAAGGGCGGGATCTGTGCAGAGTGGGAGCAGGCTAGCCTGGCAGGACATACAGCCGATTCAGGTCATGGTCCTGTACATCCTGCCGGATCAAAGGGGAAGTGCTGCTTATCCAACCTCAAAAGTGGATTAAGCAGCACCGACCTGGCGATCAGGCCCAGTCGAGGCTGGGTGCAAAAGGTCCCAGCTGCCCAGTCCGGGCTTTGACAGGCCAGCCGTCGGCCGAGGGGTGGGGATGAGGGGTGCTGAAGCTGCGGGAGTCGGGGGTGCCTGCGGGGAGGACGTCCCCAAAGGCGGCAGGGGCACACCAGGCCATCCACAGGCCCAATTTTGTGCACTGTAGGAATGTTTTGTTCCCATGGTCTGGAATCGGGTCCTAACTGGCCCATCTTCCTCGGGGGCCATCCGGGTGGCCCGTACGTGCCCCTAAGTGAATCGGGCTCCATGAGTTACATTGTGGAAAAATACGCAATGGTAAAAATGCACAGTGGCAAGATATCAAAGAGGACTTTGGGAAGTCTTACATGGGGAAAAACAGAAACTTGAGGTCTTAAAACCCAATTTAATCGCAGTGCTGTTAAAAAGCAAAACTGGAGAAACTGCAAACACACGTTTGATAAGAATGGCAGCTATTAACATAATGTAGTTGAGCACCTGCATTTCAATTCTGAGAGAGAAAGTGAAATACATTCCGATTATAAAACTAAAAAAGGAGGAAGAGAGTAAAATTAAAATAATATCAATAAACAATTTAAAACTCTGGAAAACATACCCCTAAGAGACTTAGGGGTATGTTTACTAAACCGTCTTAATGTTACCAGCGCTAGTTGCAGTGATAATGTGAAGAATGCCATATAAGGAGTGGGCGTTCCAGTCCTAAGGTAGCAAGAATCTGTATCGTGCGATAGTGGGTGCCGTGGCACGTTAACGCGAGTTAACCCTAAGTACATGCCAGCTCAGTGTTAGAAGCTATAAAGATGTAGCCCACTTGTTACTACAATGATAGTGGAGGCAAAGGTCATGGGTTCGATCCTGCAGTGGTGTAATCTAAAAAGGCTGTCTGAGGCATTTTCTTTTAATTTAAATCAGTGCTGCCAGCAAAAACACCCTCACAGTGCCATAACCTAAGGTGCCTCATGAGGTGCCCTATAGGTCACATTATAAAGTGCCCTGTCCGCCAATGCACCCTATAATGTGCCCTATAGGGCACCATATAGGGCGCCTTATAGGGCGCCTTACAGGGTGCTTTACAGGGTGCCTTACATGGCGCCTATGAGGCACCTTAGGCTACAGCACTGTGAGGATGTTTCTGCTGGCAGCACTGATTGAAATGAAAAGGAAAAGCCTCAGACAGCATTCTTAAATAACACCACTGTGGGATCAAACCCATGACCTCTGCCTCTACAGTCATTGAAATAACCAGTGGGCTACATCTCTATAGCATCTTGACACACCGCTGGCTGGCTACAGAAAGACTGCAGGTCACCACACAAACTGCTGTGGTTACCAGGATAGGGTAAATCCACCCGTACCCATGATGCACTGCACATGCAGATCAGCAGCCTACATCTGATCACCAGATGGGGTATGCGCCTCTATAGCACCCTGGCCTGGTAGGGGGAACTGACCTGTGTGTTACTGGCACAGAGTAGCTACAGACCGTGACATCGTGCGGTTCCTGTGCTCACCCTGAGGGTGAAGTGGGGGCCCAGCACCAGGTCCTCAGCACATGGGATGGCTGATATAGGCTGTGCTGCAGGTCCCCATCAGTGCCAGTGTGTGATGGGTAGTCCCTGCAGACACACCTAGGATACACCTGTGTCCATCTGTATTTCCCAGTCATGTCTAGGCCTTGTGGACTATGATGCACACAGAATAGTGCATATCCTGTGTGGGTGCCATGGTCACACGTTATTAGTGAAGGGTGGTGTTCGGACCCCAAAGCAGATTAGTCCCTGTAAACCTCCCCTTACAAACACAAGGGAATCACGGTCACCCTGCTTGTGGACTACGGGTACCTTTTCCTGAAAGAGTTTCTTTCTGGACTGGCTGGCTTTCTCTATGTTCCCAGGTTTAAAGCTTGGCAAAATGAACAGTCCATGGGAGTGTCCTCTTCAATCAGCTTCACCTTGGGCTCTCCCAGCTGCATGTGCTCTGACTCCCTGTCCTGCTCACAGTGCTCAGCTAACAGCCTCCCGGGGAATCTTGGCGTCTCTCTTGTTCCTGGCTCCAAACCCTCCTGCAGACGTGCTATATGCCAATTAGCACTCTCTCCTCCTGGAAGCTCAGTTCCTCTGCTCTGCTCTGCACCAGTTAAGCTTCCCTTGCTTCTCCTCCCCTTCTCTCATTCTCTGGCCTCGGTTTATATGTCCAGGGCTCTAGCTCCAACTCCTCCCTACTCAGGTGACGGCAATCAGCCTGACTTCGGGCACCTGAGTGCTTGGCGCTTCCACTGCCTAAGGGGTTCTGGGCTCTGTATCCTCTCCCCTTCATTCCACTAGGGGGAGCATTAAATGTGGGCCACGTGGAGGTTTTCTGATTCCTGGAGGTGTTTATGGCTTTCCTACCCTGATTTGGTGAAAGGGGGCCCTTTACTAGAGTGAATTCCCTGTCTCTTGGTCCTCCCCCGGACTCTGGATAGGCCTTCTTGCCACAACCACCCAACCCACCCCTGTGGGTCAGGATCTCCCACCAACAGATCCACATTCTACATCTCTGCAATGGGGCAGTAGAGGAGAATGGGCACCCTACAGGGAGGTCAATGCAGATCTGTACGCATCACATAGGGCAGTAAGCCTGGAAAAGCTCAGCTGCCCCTCACCCCTATCTGACAGTCACCAGCAGAGAGCACAGTCATGCTCCACCCTGCAAGGTGTTCCAGCCATACATATGCTAACTGCAGACAGTCCGCTAGCTAGTACATAGTGCATGTTCCTGGAGGAACTGTGTGCACCCCAAAATGGGATGTAAGCACACACACTAAGCAGGTATGTCAGTGATTGGACCCCAAAAAAGGGAACTCAGAGATATCACGCGAGAGGAATACTATATAGCACTATGGGGTAACCTAGCCATGCCGGGGTCACTGCTCAGTCAGGGTGAGAGTGACCTCCAAGCATGACATGCTGTGGCCACCCTGTCCGTGCAGGTGGTGGCCGGGCACTACAATGTCCCAGCCATTGCCCTATGTCCTGTGCAATGCTACCTACCTAGGCCGCCCTGTCCGGGCCATACCCACAGTACCTTGCTCCTTATTATACACATTGGCAAGCTAACACTGGAAACAGTGCAAGCACTGTGGGCTCAGTAAGGTGTAGGCAGCCACATACCACTGGATAGACATACACACACTACCACACCTATTTCAGCATTGTGCAAATATGGAGGTGGTTGGCAGCCCTGGCCACCACACCAGTCCTGAGCACAGTGCAGGCATTGCTATGGTACTCAATACAGTTAAGGTCACTCCCCGGGGGAGTTAAACACTGTCAGAAACAAAACCTGAAACACACTCCACAGATATCAGAAAGGTTGATATGATGAATCCCTGTCAACAAATTGTGTTCAACTTAGGATTTGTTATCTGACATTATTCATAGCAATCATTTGATAAATGTGGAACGTGCTTCCCCGTTTAAGACGGCATTGCTAAGGTATGCAGGTGCTGGTATTGGTAGATGTTGCTGCACGCAAGGCCCAACAGCCTGATTCTCCATGAGCCGCTGCATTGTGGGGCCTGTGGGTGTGGGTGTTTGTACCCCTGTCGGCTGCTGCTCTAGGGCAGAGGTTCCCAACTCCGGTCCTGGTGGGCCAAACATGGTCAGGTTTTTATACTGTCCCTAATGAATATGCATGTATACATTTGCATACAATGGGGCGGTGCATGTAAATGCATCTCATGCATATTATTAGGGACATCCTAACAACCTGAATTGTATTTGGTCCTCCAGTACTGGAGTTGGGAAACTCTGCTCTAGGGATTGAACATGTTTATGGTATATGTGCTCTGTAGGGTACAATATAGGGATTTATGGCATTACTTTTATCTGCAATAAAGATTCTGTCTTTATTACCATGGTTTAGTAAGGGGAAAATGAGGGGAAATGGTCTGTAGGAGCCACAGCTGGGACTTGAACCTGTGACGTTCTGCCCTTGAATATACTGACTGTGTGTACTGCACCAAAACTGTTGCCACAGAGGCAGGCTATTCCCTGGGGATAGCATTACTGTTCATCAGACAGCCCTTGTCTGTTGCACTGCACGCCACCCACCTGAACAGGGCTTGGCCTTGGTGTGCTGTGGGCAGATGCCATTGCCCCCTCCACCACCAGTACCCCTCCGCCACCATGCTGATATGCCCTTATGCCGGTGGTGCGCAGTCCCAGGCCATCCAGTGTGCCAGTAGGTAGGTGCCAGTAGACGGCTGCCTATGGCGTGGAGTCTGGGGTAGGGGTGCTTACATTGACATCTGTGCTTCCCCCCGGCACCGCCTGTCAATGTTATGTGCCCTTTGGGGTACCTGCTGTGTGATGTCCGCTGGGACACTGTGGGTCACACACTTGTGGGCATGTTTCCCTTGGTCAATTGCTGGCTTGCTGTTTTTCTGTTTCTGTGTTCCAATGTGCCACCTAGGCATCTGCCTTGTCAACCCTGTACCCCAGCTGCCCCACTGCATGTCCCGCCTTCGGCCCCCTGTGCTCCATTTGCAGCCTCACCGTCGTGCCCTCTCGTACTTGGCAACTATGCTGCTGCTGCTGCACATGTATCACTACTATCATTTTTCTTGGTTTCCCTGCCTTTGCTGTACATTGCTGACTGAAATTGTTTCTCTCTCCTGCAAATGTGTCTCTAGCGCGAAGTTTTCACTGGTGCTAATTTTCAGACCTTCATTTCACGGTGTTAGTGTGCATGGAGCCTCTCCCTGTCCACTCTCCGCCCACTGACCCCTTCTCTCCACCCTGGGGAGCCTTACTCCACCCTCTGGGGAGCCTTACTCCGCCCTCTGTGCACCTTAACGCCGCCGGCCACATTATCGTGCAATACGTGATGTTCTCGCATGGTAATGCACCATTATTGCGCGATAACGTCACTTATCACGCGATAACATCACAGCTGAGACATTAGCGCCGTTTAGTAAACATATCCCTTAATATGCACCCTAGAAATGAAGGGGGCCATTCTACAATCCGATGTCACAAACCTTTATATTTCCCTTTATATCGAGCCAAACTGTCTGAGAACTTAAGTAAGAAATATATACAATCCTGGCATAGAAGTTAGCAACGTTAGCAGGGGCCAAGAAACCCAATGTTTACCAAAGTACTAATGATGCATTTATCATGTGCCAGTCTACAGGGCAATGCTGGGGGATAGGTAAAATACGTTAAAATGGGTAACAGCCACGTCTGATGCTGCTGCAAACTTCATGCACTTCAGAAGAAAAACTGTATTAACCACCGGTGCCTGTAGGAATGGCCAGCAGGAAGGAGGTCATGATAGTTCCTCTGTATACTTCTTTGGTGAGACCTCATATGGGGTATTGTGTGCAATTCTGGAGACTGCACCTTCAAAAGGACATAAACAGGATGGAGTTGGTGCAGAGGGTGGCTACTAAAATAGTTAGTGGGCTTTGTCATAAGGCATATGGGGACAGACTTAAATATCTCAATATGTATACTTTGGAGGAAAGACAGGAGGGAGAAGATATGATAGACGTTTAAATACCTCCATAGCATAAATGCATAGGAGGAGAGCCTCTTTCAGTTGAAAGAAAGCTCTGCAACAAAGGGGCATAGCATGAAGTGGGTAGTAGAGACGAAGACTGCATCTACCCCCATGCTTTCTTGAATTCAAACAGAGAAGATCTCTAAAGGTAAAAATGGGACTACAGTAGTTGGTATAGAAAGGCAGGCAGGATAGGCCGTATGGTCTTTTTCTGCCATCATGTTTCTATGTTTGATGCTTAATTGCTTTCTTCTATAAGAAATATGCAAGCTAGTGCTCAAATGCAAGGTAAGTTCCTTATACCGTGTTTAGTTTTACATGCAATTCAATGGAACAATGACAAACGTAACGGTCTTACTGAGAAAGCTATAAAAAGAACATCGTGGGAGCTGAAATACTCAATGCAATTATAGATAAGTTAGAGTTTACAGATAAAAAAAACCCCTGCAATATTTTACCAGGGAGACATTTATTGACTTAAATACATGAGTGGTTTTCTCTTGCCTCTCACTGTAATAATTACTGTAAACTTGGATCATTAAACAATACTCCCTTCAGATGTATGATTTTCGAGCACGAGGAGAAAAAAGATTGTTGCATGCATGCACCACTGCTTTGATTCTTGAAGAAAGAAAGCCTCAGGTATATGACATTTTTCAGAAAAAGATACAGCATTGAATTTTTACCGTTGTCAGTATTTCAGAGGTGCCAAAAAAAACATATGTAGCATTCAAACCGATCAAATCTGATTATCCCAAAATAATTGAATTAAAAATATAGCAGCAATCAAAATGTTTGCAAAGTGATGAAAAATCTATTGAATTGGACGCAATATGACTAGGCACAAAGGTGTGGCCAAATGGCTAGAGCAGTGAATTATAAGTTAGAAGAAGCAGGGTTAAAATCCCACTGCCCCTCTGTGATTTTTGATAAGTGGCTTTAGTTCTCATTCGCTTGGTATCCATATAGATTGTAAGCTCTTTGGGAAGGGATTAATTACAATTAGGGCTTATGCTCTTAGGGGGGTAGTTGCTAATGTGAATTAGGGGAATAACGCACTATTTTTGTCTCTTAATTTGTGCAAAAACGCAAAATTGTATGTTATTTTACAGTAAAGCATGTTACACAATAATGAGATGTAAAGCATGCAGATATATGTAAAACACCTCATTATTATGTAAATCAAATAACACAGCATGCAAAAATTAGCACAAGCCATGTTATCTAAGCATTATTTTTTCCTGGCTATGATCATCAAGCCCAGTGCTCTCAGCCACCATATTAAGGATCAATGTCAGCAAAAAATATATAGAGCCTTTTTCCCCTCCCTGCCCCCCAGTTAATAACCATACACCCCCCTACTCCTAGTACAGATGCTCCTAAAATAGTTTCTTCCAACTCCAACCCTCCCTAGAAACCTTCTACCCCCCTCCCCCCATAGGCCCACTGGTTCTAGCTCAAAGCCTCCCTGGTGGTCCAGTGTTAGTTAACAGGAGAGATCCCTAATCGCTCCTGTCCCTCCAGAGCCAGGTTTAACATGGTGCCAGATGACTCCTAATGGTAGCCATGTGGTACTTTGATAGCAATACCACAAGATTACTACTAGGTGTCACTCGGTGCTATTTTGAACCCAGCACCTGAGGGGCAAGAACAACTGGGGATTGTTCCAGCTCACTAAAATTAGATCACCAGGAAAGTTTTGAGGGCATGTGGATTGGGGGTTGGGGTGCGGTATTGATAGGGAGTGTTTTTATGCTACAGGTGTTGTTAGGTGTCTTTTCTGGTGAAATCAAATATGTCCATTTGAGTCACTTAGGAGTCATCAGTGCAGTAAAGGCATAAAGATTGAAGGGGATACATAATACAAGTCAGTGGAGGGGTGACAGAGTACTAGGGAAGTGAGTGTTTTTTCTGGTGATTATTCATTAAACACCTATTTTATTTATTTATTTTGTATCACTGAGTGTTTATCAGTTAAAATCTAAAATCAGAAACCCTATTTATAATAAAGCTGCTGTGAGAATAAGTTGAAAGATAATGGGCTAATAAAAATAAATCTAAACATTCTTGTACAACATAGTACGATGAACAGCAAACAAGAAAATCCTCTTGCTTAAAATCCTACATTTTAAATGCACCTCAAAGACATTTTTTAAGGTTTTACCTATCAGCAAAATAGTGGATGTGGATCCAAAAATCTGAAAGTATGAATAAACAGGACATATTTTTTATATCAAGTGACTTTATGTTTGAGATTAGAAAGTGCTCTATAAAAGAGTGTGAATCTTTTGTAAAATACGTTTTCAGATTTTTACCTTAATTAAGAGACTTTGAATGGATTTCATATTTGCTGCCTCATTAAAGAAAATTTTATGAGTTTCATGTCAAATTTGGAAATTAGCTTCAAATCTTAGCAAACATTTAAAAAGATTTCATTAGATGTTTTAGGTCTGCTTTGGATTTTCACCAGCATCCACTGTGGAAAATGTCCAATTATTTTTTCACAATGAATCTTGGTGAAATCCATAATGTTTTGATGAATTTTAATCATCTGAAATTTGTCTGACTTGGGTCAAATCTGATTTTTTTCTCATGTCTTTCTTTGTTTTTTGTACAGTATATCACTTAAAAGCATATTCAGAAAGCACGTCTTAGAGGACCTTTTACAAAAGTAAATGCACGTTAATTAACTACTACTATAATTGATCATTTGTATAGCATTACAAAGCATATGCAGCACTGTAGAGACACATGTAAAAAATGGTCCCTGCTCATCAGAGCTTACAGTTTAGTCAAGACAGACAACAGTTGAGGACAATATAAGGGGATGGTAAATTAATGTGCATTAAGTGTCATTACGCCCATAGAATAAAAGGACATTAACTTCATTGATGCTCATTAAAACCTTTAGTAAAAGGCCCCCTTAGGGGGATGGCTACTAAGAGGCATTAGATGTCATCGCAGCGCCAATATGGGAAAATTGAACCGCTGTGATAGCTAACACGGGATAAATGCAGCTACCACAGGCAATTTTGCGAGAGCAGAGAGTGGGTGTGCCTGTATCATGTTTTTACAGGGGCATTTTGCAGACATCGTGGATGCAGCTAACTCCACCTCAGTGGGTGGTGTTAGCTGCATCTGCAAGGCTGTCTTGCCACAATCCTTGCATTTTTACCTTTTCTGCTGGGGAAATGCTGTGCAGGCCCCAAGCAGATAATGTGCGACTTTTGCAGCTACGGCAATATTATTTACGGCAATGTTATTTAATGTAAAAGCCTAATGTCCTTTAGTAAGCATATCACTAAGAGTATTCAAACTCTATGAAAACAAAAAGCTCTAATTCATGGAAAATGTCTACTTGACTTTCCCATCTCAAAGCTCACTGTTTCATGGAGCTATGATAACTAACTGTAGTCCCTGCTCAGCGGTACTCAGTACTCAGAGGACTTACTGGATTCAAGATTAGTGCTCTCATGAACTAACTTGGGAAAAAGTGGCATGGATTCTTTGGTGGAGAAAGGATTTCTTAACAGTAAACTTCTAGGCATAATTCCCTTGTCACAAAGACTCTCCAGACTCATATGTAATGGTCCAAAAATTAAAGCCATTACTGAATAAATTCCTTAATTTTTAAACAGTCTTTTACAGATACAGCAAAAGGTGACATTTTACTTACTAGGTGATGTTCTTTCCTTGAGTCCTGTTAGACCAGTCCAGATAAGTGGTTGTGTTTCCCCACCAGCAGATTAGTGGGGACAGAGAACCAACGAAATGCCCAGGTTTCAATGACATCACTCCCATGCCTCTATCAGCTTGAGCCACTAGAAGGCAGCTCAATATATGTCCCAAAGCATATGGGAAATGTGGCAAATCTAACTAACCTCAATGTGGGCAACAACGATGAATCAAACAGTAGAGAAACTATGTACTAGAGAGAGTGACCAGAAGGACTTCAGTAGGATATGAACCTGCAGAGCTAAGCAGAAAAATCATAACAGACCAAGGTATCACCATATAATAACAGAGTAATTGCAGTTTTAGAGGCTATACTGTGTTGATGGACTACATCTTTCTGTTGCAGGGAAAAAGCTCTGAAGTGAAAAATTAAGGCTTTATGTGGATAGACATTTAAACTAGGGAAAGGGGTGATGGATGGGGAATAACAAGTTCAGGACATCACTCCCAGCAAAAACATAATAACATGGAAACAGCCACACTATTAGCCCACACATTTTTGGCAAGTGGGAAGAGGCATGTAGAACAAAATCCATGCAAAATACAGGCAAGCCAGCCAACAAATGCTGGAAAGCAATGAACACAAATGCTCAAAGCCTAGCCAACAAAGTTCCTGACCTAGAATCCCTAATAGTGGAAATGGACTTGGACATTGTGGTCATTACAGAAATATGGTTTAATGAGTCACATGAATGGGATATAGCTCTAGCTGGCTATGATTTATTTAGAAGAGATAGAGAAGGAGGAGGAGTAGCCCTATATGTAAAAAGCAATATTAAAGCTGCTGAAATTCAGGGGACGTGGGGACAAGAAGAAGTTCTGTGGATTGTGTTGGAAAGACGAGATGGCACTATCATTCATACTGGTGTAATCTACAGGTCTCCAACTCATACCAAAGAAATGGATAGTGAATTGATTATTGATATTGCAAAGGTTGTCATGAAGGGGGAAGTGATCATTGGGTGACTTTAATCTACCTGATATGGATTGGAATATTCCTTCTGCAAATCTGGAAAGAAATACAAAAATTGTAGATGCTGTCAAAGATGTATTGCTTAGATAAGTTTGATGCTGGATTTAGTACTCACCAACGGAGATAGCGTGTCGAATATCTGGGTAGATGCCCATGTAAGCAGCAGCTATCATCACATGGTGTGGTTTGAGATAAAAAACAAGGCAAAGTCCAATCACAGAAACCTCAAAGTCCTAGACTTCAAAAACGCTGACTACAGTAAAATGGCCAAATGACTGAAGAAGGAGTTGTCAGGGTGGGAGGAAGTAAAGGAAGTGGAACTGCAGTGGGATAAACTAAAGGAGGCAATAAAAGGGGCAACAGATACATATGTAAGGAAAGTAAATAAAAGCAAATAAAAGCGTCCTGCTGAGCTCCATGCAGAAGTTTTGTTTTTTCTGGCCTTAGCGTGGCAAACGGGGTCGGCGGCTGAATCGACGCGGAGGAGGAGTAGGCGGCCTGCTGGTCTGGCTGCTCAGGCCGTTTCGAGGAAGTCGTGGAGGCCCGCAGGAGCTGCAGGTGCGGGGGGGCTGCAGTGCAGGAGCAGGCAAGTACATCGGGGTTTTAAAGGTGGGTTGGGGTGGGAAGCTGGGCCTTGCACAGGCTTAGCTTAGGATTTACATTGAAAATAGTAATAACAGATACAAACCACAGGGAGTGGGGTTTGTGGTTGCATGCCTGTGTTTAAAGGGCGGGGGGAGAAAAGGGGTGAGTAGGGGGTGAGCAGGGGGGGCGATCTTTGGGGGGGGCGCTCGGACAGGGGAGGTTCGGGCAGGGGGGGTGTTGGAGGAATGGGGGACTTAAGGGGAATGAGAGGGTGGTCTCAGGCCGGAGGGAAAGGCGGAGCAAGGCGGATCAGGGGGGGGGGGGGGCCATGCGGGCGGCAGGGAGGGGCAGGGGGAACGCGTGGTCTGCGCTTGGGGGTGGCTATAGCGAAGGGGGGCAGGGTAGAGCTCACTTGGAGTTCCGTGGGGAAGCAGGGCTGGTGGGGAAAAGGGGGGACCCTCCGGGAGGGGGCAGGTGATGGGGGGTGAGTGGGCTAGGACATTTACCCCGGAGGGCGGAAGTGGAGCGGTGAGTCAGGACAGTCAAGTTGGGCAAGGTTTAAGGGGCCAGTGGGGCTGGCCGAGTATTCTGGGTGGCTTTTCTCTGGCAGCCTGGGATCATGGGCGGGGTGGAGGACAGGGAGCTTCACGGGCTGAGTGGTAGGGAGTGTGCGCTCTCCTGGGATTCTGGCTGCTCCCCTGCGGTGTGTTCTGCTTTATCTTCACAGATGCTGCCTGGAGGACCGCTGGTGGCGGGGCCGCCTAGAAGAGGTACATCGCGGTTTGGTGAGTGCCAGGCGGATTGTGCAGGGAGTGAGCGGCTCCGGAGACGACAGGGATCCGGAGGACATGTTGCCGTTGGACAGCGGGCATGCGGATCAGGAAGGTGGTGCGCAGGTGCCCAGGCCCGTGGTTGCTGGGGCAGGTGAGTCACCGGAAAGGAGGGAGGGGGAGGGTGAAAGGGGGGCAGGGGGTAAGGCAAAGAAGAAGCGGCAGCACTCCTGTGGACTGCACCGCGGGTCAGGGTCCTCGTCGTTGGCGTCTTGCGGGGCATCGGCATCGTCGCGGGGTGTGGAGCGAGGGGTGCGAGCGGAGGGTGGCTGTGGCGTACAGGAAGCCACTTTGGGTGGGGTTGGGCCCACGCTTGCTTCAATTTCTGCGCTTTGGGAGGAGGTGCCGTGGAAGTTACGGAAGAGGATCCAGAGGAGGCAGTATATGGACAGTTTCGGCTTCTGGAGGGTAGGAAGTGGTCAGGCGATGGTGGAGGAAGAGAAGGGCGGGCGTGTAAGCTGGGTGGGTGAGGAAGGTTGCGCGTAATGTCATTAACTGGACGAGAGCCTTCCTGAGGTTCGCCAGGGTGTGGGGACGCCAATACCCTGGGAAGTAAGGGATGCCGGTAGCCTATGCGGACTTTAGCTGGGAAGCGGCACGGACGCATGAGGGTTGGGCATGGCTCAGCTCGGATGAGAAGTTTTGGGACAAGAGAGAGGAGAATAGGTCGTTCTCGTGGGGAACGCAGGATATCAACCTCTAGCTCAGGGGTCTCAAACACGCGGCCCGCGGGCCGCATGCGGCCCGCGAGACAACTTTGTGCGGCCCGCGACAGAGGAAAACAAAAAAAACACAAAACCCTGGCTTCTGCCGTTGCCGCCGTGGCAGCGGCAGAATCAATTGTCAAATTTAAAAAAAAAAGACTTCTGCTGCTCAAGCAGCAAAATCAGCTGTCCTGCGGCCCCTTCCCCTGTGCCCGGAGATCCGAGTCTGCTCTATCAGCGGCGTGCTTTTCAAGCCGCGAGGAGAGTATTCCCCTCTCGCGCGGTTTCAAGCCACGCGAGAGGGGAATACTCTCCTCGCGGCTTGAAAAGCACGCCGCTGATAGAGCAGACTCGGATCTCCGGGCACAGGGGAAGGGGCCGCAGGACAGCTGATTTTGCTGCTTGAGCAGCAGAAGTCTTTTTTTTTTAAATTTGACAATTGATTCTGCCGCTGCCACGGCGGCAACGGCAGAAGCCAGGGTTTTGGGTTTTTTTTGTTTCCCTCCTTCGCTGGCCGGTAATGAGCTATGGAGGGGCTGACTGAAATGGGGTAATGGGGGTTAGGACTGGAAGTGGGCTATTGGCAGGGGGGGGGGGTTATGACTGGTAATGGGCTATGGTGGGGGCTAGGACTGGAAATGGGCAGATGGGGGTTAGGACTGGAAGTGGGCTATTGGCAGGGGGGGGTGGTTTATGACTGGTAATGGGCTATGGTGGGGGCTAGGACTGGAAATGGGCAGATGGGGGTTAGGACTGGAAGTGGGCTATTGGCAGGGGGGGGTTATGACTGGTAATGGGCTGGGGGGGTTATAACTGGTAATGGGCTATGGTGGGGGCTAGGACTGAAAATGGGGTGATGGGGGTTAGGACTGGAGGTGGGCTGATTGGGGGGTTAGGACTGGTAATGGCCTATGAGGGGAGGTAAGACTGAAAATGGGGTGATGGGGGATACGACTGCAAGTGGGCTATGGGGGGGACTAGGACTGGTAATGGGCTATGGGGGGGTAAGACTGAAAATGGGGTGATGGGGGGGGTAAGACTGGAAGTGCGCTATGCGGAGGTTCGGACTGGTAATGGGCTAGGGGGGGTCTAGGACTGGTAATGGGCTGGGGGGGTTGCTAGGACTGGAAGGGGGGCTTGAACTGCAAATGGCTGATGGGGAGGGGGGCTTGGAATGGAAATGGGCTGTGAGGGGAGGGAGCTAGGATTGGAAATGGGCTGATGGGGGGCTAGGATTGGAAATGGGCTGATGGTGAGGCTAGGATAGGACTGGAAATGGACTGATGCAGGGACTAGAAAGGAGCAGATGCTGGGTGGGGCTGGAACTAGAAGGGAGCTGATGTTGGGGGAGGATTAGAATGGGATGGAGCTGGGAAAGTGAAATGGAGAGGGGAAAAATATTTTGTCTGGAAGAGAAGACAAATCTACAATTGGCCAGGTATTGGGAGAGTAAGTGGGGATTGAGGATGGAGGGGTAAAATTTGAGTGGATGAAATAGGAATGAGGAAAGAGCAAAAGGAGAAAGATTAGTATGTTAAAGCAGATGTAGAGAGAGAGAATGGAAAAAAACTAGAAGAGAGAAGAAAGGACAAATGGACAGCAGACGATGGAGATAGCAGAAGACACGAAGAAACCAGAAGTGGCTGGAGCAATTGCAACTGAAAAAAAATGCACAAAAGGTAGAAAAATATCTCTTTATTTTGAATTTATTAACTGGAATATGTCAGCTCTGGGAAATGTGCATCATTAATGTTTGCACTTTGTTTAGTACAAGAGGAAATTAATTTATAGTTTTATTTCTACAGTGTTGTTGTACATTCCAAGTTTGGCTTTTGGGGTTCCCAGTTTAATTATTGTCTTCCTATTTCTAAATCTTTTAGTCTTTCTTTATCCATACTCATTAAGAGGCATGTTTACTAAAAGTTAGTGTATGGTAACATTATGCAAATATTTATGCAAATGAGGCCCCACGTCTTATGCGGCCCCCGGGTTACTTTACAAGTCCTCATTTGGCCCTCAAAGCAATTTGAGTTTGAGACCCCTGCTCTAGCTGATGCAGATGGCGGCCAGGGGGGGCGCAGGAGGCGGGGGGGAACAGAAAGGGGGAGCGGCGGCGATGATGGGTGCGGCTCGGCCCTTTCGGGGGGGGGAAGCGCTCCTTCGCCGCATGAGAGCAGTTGGGTGGGAGCTGGAGACTTATGCTGGCGGTTAACAAGCCTCCGGCCCCTTTCCGGATTGTAAGTGTCGACATAGCTGTTCCGTTTGTGGTGGGGGGCGTTCATCACTCAAGTGCGTCAAAAAGGGGCTGCGGTTGGATCTCTTCCCGCCCCCAAGCAGTAAGGATCTATGGGACCTGGTTTCGACACCGTTTCGGGTTGAGGAGCTTCGGCCCTGGCTGAGGCTGTACAGGAGGCGCCGGGATGGAGGGGGGCTCGAGGGGAGATTTATGTACGGGTTCCCTATTCCATTAAGGGGGAGGGTTGGTGAAGAAATGCAGGACGGGGAGTCTGATGGTGAAGGTGGATATCGACTCTGCGTTTCGGTTGTCGCCGATCCCCCCTTGGCATTTCATTTGCTGGTTTGTTTTGTTTTGAGGGACATTATTATTTCGATAAATGATTGCCTATGGGTTTCTCAGTTTCCTGTTCGTATTCTGAGGAAGTCAGCATGTTCATGCATTGGGTCCTGGTGGGGACGGTGGACTGTGCGAACGTGGTCCTTTATCTTGATGATTTCCTGTTCGTGGGCGGAGCGCAGTCTGCTCGGTGTCAGGAGCTGCTGGGGCGGGTTCGTGAGGCTGGCCCGGGCATGGGGCGTCCCGATGGCAGCAGGGAAGATGGAGGGTTCGGCAACCTGTATCGCTTTTTGGAGGTGGAGCTGGACACAGTGAACACGGTGGAGCGCTGGCCAATAGGGGAAGTGGTTCGGCTGCGGGTTCTGGTTGCCCAAATGATGGGAGCTTCTCAAGTAATGCTACGGGACTTGCAGGCCCTGATAGGCTTTGGGAACTTCGCGTGTCGGGTACTACCGATAGGGCGGGTGTTCCGGTGTCGGTTGTCGCAGGCTACATCGGGCGTCCTTAAGCCGCATCACCGCATCAGGGTATTGCGGGGTATGAGGGCTGATTTGGGTGTTTGGGATGTGTTCCTCAGCGGTTTCAATGGGTTTCAGTTTTAATGGAGAAGGAAATTTCCACAGGGGATATGCAGCTCTTTACAGATGCAGTAGGCGGCTTGGTGTTGGGTAGATATTTCGGGGGCTCCTGGTACGTGGGGGCATGGCCGCAAGCTTGGCGGGAGGCGGGAATAACCGATAACATGACTTAGCTTAGGAGTTCCCCATCCTGGTGGCATTGCATCGGTGGCCCAACAAATTGGGTAATCGCAGGTTGCTTGGGTGGTGCGATAACGAAGTGGTGGTTCACGGGATCAACCGCTTCACTCCGCGCTGCCGTCGTGTTGCGGCTGTGCTGAGGGAGGTGGTGCTCACCTGTTTGCGGTTGAATGTTTGTGTTCGAGCCCGTCATATACCGGGGATGACTACTCAAATTGCTGATGCTCTTTCCTGTTTCAAGTGGGATCGGTTTCGGAGTTTGGCTCCAGAGGCAGATGCCGGGGGATTGCAGGTCCCGGAGCATTTGTGGCAAGCTGGCCTGCGGCTATGCTGAACCTGCCGCGGAGTTCAGTGTCGGCGGCGATATGGTGGGCGTATTGACAGGGCTGCAACAGCGTAGTTGAATTACTGGTCTCACAGGGTTGGCGGCAGGGTCCGGTGTCGGGCCATCTCTTGGGCCGGTACGTCAGGGTGGCGTAGGCCGCTGGCACAGCACAATCGACAGTCCGGGCGCATTTAGCAGGGTTTGCCTTTTTCTCGAAGGCAGTGGGTTGGGGAGCATCTGGGGGGGGTTTGGTTCTTAGGCTACTGCGAGGTTGGGAGGGTGCGCATCCTTCGCTGGGTGACAGGCGGCTGCCTGTCATACATAAGCTTTTGGGAGGGTTGTGTGCAGCATTCCCCTCGGTGTCAGCGGCAAGACATGAGTTTGCGTTGTGTACGTCTGTGTCTTGTCTGGCCTTCTTTTGGGCTTTCCGGGTTGGGGAGGTTGTGGCTGCTTTCAGTGGGGGGAAGCGGGTGGTGCCTTGCTGGTACAGTAGGTGCAATTGACCTCTGGGGAGTGCGTGTAGGTTTGGCTAGATCCCAGACTGCTCCGAGGGGTGGGGGTACTTCGGAGGGCAGTCCGTGATTCCCCTACGTGCCCGGTGGCGGCCTGGGAGGCCTATCTGCATGCAGGATCTGGGGGGGGGGGGGTGGATTCCTCTTTGTGCATGCGGATGCCCGAGCGCTAACGAGTGCTAACACAGTTTTGTGGATGACGCTTTGCCAGTTGGGGCTGGATCCGGTCAACTTTGCTCCTCCTTTGGGGTTGGCTGAGCGGGAGCTTCAGCGGATAGGCTGATGGCAGTCGAGAGCCTTTCAGGGGTTTGTGCGCTTATGGGGGGTGGGGGGGGGGCTTAACGGCTGCGAACTGTTATTTTCTTTTAGATGTCGGCCGGACTCCGGGTTGCTGCTGGCTCATCGGCTCTTCGTTCGTGTACTGGGCTGGTCACCGGGCAGCGACAAGGCCATTGGGGTCAAACATGGGGTGGAACGCCTCTGAGGTGACCGTCTCATGGCTGGGCAGGCACGGTCTCAGGAGGGGGTCGCTGCTGCCTTTGCTTCGGCACCAGGGACGCGAGACGGGTATGCCTGAGTTGCTGTTGCTGCATTTGGGAGGCAGCGATTTAGCGTCCAGGACTGGTAAGCGACTGATTGGTGCAGCAAAAAGAGATTGGGCTGAGGTGCTGTTCATGTTGGAAAATGTGGTTTTGTGGTGGTCGGACATATTTCTAAGGCCGCTTGCAGGGTCCACCAGTGGTGGTCTCGCGGGTTGATTAAAATTAATCGGCTGGTTGGCCGCTGGTGTGTCCGCAGGGTGGATGGCAGATTTTGCATCATGGGTAGAGGTAGAGTGTGCCAGTTTATATCGGCAGGGTGGGGTGCATCTATCCCCGGTTGGAGTGGATTTGTTCCTAAACAGCTGGCAAGAGGCTTTGGAATATGTGGTGCAGGGAAGCTTTGGAATATGTGGTTGCAGCTTGGCCATGGGGGGTGGCTCAGGGACGGTGGTCCCTGAGCCTGTGGTGGGATCCCGGAGGTGTCCGGGGTCCGGAGCCGGTGGCAAGATGCAGGGCGGGGGTGGGGTACCCCCCACCCGGTGAATCCCTCGGGGCTTTTGCTAATAATATGGCGAAGCCGGAAGAGGGGCGACGGAACGGCCTGTGGCCGGTTCATGGCGGAAGCGGGCGGAACTCACTTTGCTACTCACACGGCTGGTGAGGATTCGTTCCGCAGCTGGAATTCAGTTAATGAAGGTTTGCTGTTGGTTGTTGTTTAAGGAAATGTTGTACGGTTAATAAAGCTGCGACCAGTTTGATTCCCAATGAGTGTGTTGTGGTTATTTGTAAGGCGGGGTGGGGGTGGGAGTGCAGTGGGGGTGGGCGGGGGCGGGGCCAGGAGCACCCTGTCCGCCTTACCCGGTTATTCTTGAAAATAAGGGATGGGAAGACAAACCAGGTGAAGAATAAGTGGAAAAAAGGTCAGATAACAGGGAAGAAATCTGACAAAGGCCCAAGCAAATAGTTACAAATATTGGTCATATAAAAGGTCAACAGATCAACAGGAATGGGAGTGCAGATATGACAGGACAAAGGAAGGAATGGAAGAGAGAATCCAGATGCCTGGAGTTGAAAACAAAGGAACTAGTTTGTAAAGAAAAACCATATAATGGGACAGAACTTTTAAAAACTGGGAAGTTGCACCCCATTTTCGGAAGAAGGTGGCTTGCAAATTTCCACTGTATGTCTACTAATGAATGAGTGGGCATGAATCTGATTCTTTGTGCTGTGTGCATCTGTCTATGTGAAAGGATTTCGTTAGTTTATCTTTGAGTGTAGCTGGGAACCATATATCCTTCTTTCTCACTGTGCTAGGACCTGTGGCTGGACAGGAAATCTCTTAATTACTTTATAGCTGTAGCAGAAACAGCAGAAAGAAAAGTGTTTTACTTGTAAGGAGATAGTGAGGGAAATACTCCAAATTACTTTGTATTTAGTTTTGTTATGCATTCTGTATGCTTGCTTCTGTGATATAAGAAAGAAATAAAGGATCTTTTTGTAAGGAAAATCTGTGAGAATATTGTGCCAGGTACTAGTATAATTTACACAAGATATGGTCTATTGGGAAGGGGTGGTAAGCCCTCCCTGTATGTGTGCCAGTTTTGTTCCCCTCTTGCATGGAGAAAGTGGTTTTGGTGATCCGTCTGACCAACAGAATCAGCCTCCCCCTTGGTTCGTACAGAAGGACCACCTGTGATTGACAAATTTACAAATGGGAATGGAGTAGATACTATACCATTCACAGAAAATTATGTGTTTGAACAGCTTGTAAAACTGAAAGTGAACAAGGCCATGGGACCAGATGGAATACATCCCAGGATACTGAAAGAGCTCAGAGAGGTTCTGGCAGGGCATTTAAAGGATGTGTTTAACAGATCCTTGAAGACAGGAGAAGTTTCACAGGACTGGAGAAGGGCTGATGTGGTACCTCTTCACAAAAGTGGTAATAGAAAAGAAGGGGCAAACTACAAGCCAGTAAGCCTTACCTCGGTGGTGGAAAAAGTAATGGAGGTGCTCCTGAAAGACAGAATAGTGGACTTTCTTGAAACCAATAGGTTGCATGATCCAAGGCAACATAGTTTTAATAAAGGATGATCAAGTCAAACAAATTGATTAATTTTTTTTGACTGTCTTTTTTTTGATAGATAGTTATGTCTTTCTTAAGGAAGTGGAGAGTATGGTTATATACTCAGTGTTTCTGGGTTACTCTTTAGGAACTTGCGGTCTGTC
Organism: Ichthyophis bannanicus; assembly: GCA_033557465.1. Classification (NCBI taxonomy): domain Eukaryota; kingdom Metazoa; phylum Chordata; class Amphibia; order Gymnophiona; family Ichthyophiidae; genus Ichthyophis; species Ichthyophis bannanicus. The sequence goes on from CM066035.1 coordinate 750,127,672, forward strand.
AGTAGCGGTTTGAAATATCTTTCTCTAAACACAGGTTTTCTTTGCTCTCTTCTACAGCATTTTGTATATTTTTGTGGGACCCCTTGAAAAAGTGCTATGCGAAATGCGTAGTCAACAGGATTGTTGGCATCGGGGTGCTGTTTGAAATCCTGGATATTTAACAGTTTCTGAATGACATGCTTAGAAGAGAGCTTGACTAAGCTAATATGTTCAGTTGATAATGTGTGAAATTATGAAAACTGAAAATATTATAAATACTTCTAGAGAGGAGTATTTTCTGGCTGTTGATGTTTTGGATGAAGGCATATGTTTGCTTTGATGCTCTAGCCTGAATCTGTGGATTTTGAGGCCTTTTTCTCCTCTTTTAATACCTGTGCAAGAGATGTTATTGACATTTGATGTTTAGCCAAATTAATATTTATAGTAGAGTGAATGTTTTTTTTTTTTTTTTTAGAGAAGGCATTGAGTCATAAAAGATTAAAGTTTTGCAGGAAACAAAATTCACTGTAGAATCTCTATGGATTGAAATTCCATGTAAAAAATGGGAAGGGAAAGGCGATGGCAGTAGGGGTATATTATCGACCGCCTGGCCACAATGAACAAATGGATGATGAAATGCTAAAAGAAATCAGGGAAGCTAACAAAGGTTACAGCACAGTACTAATAATGGGTGAATTACCCTAGTTTCGACTGGGTCAGTGTCAAGGCAGGACATGCTTAGGTGATAAAGTTTCTAAATGAAATAAATGACTGCTTTTTGGAGCAGCTGGTTTATGAACTGACCAGAGGGGAAGCCATTTTGAACCTAGTCCTTAGTGGAAAACAAGATCTGGTGCAAGAGATTAGGGTGTTGGGGCCACTTAGCAGTAGTGATCATAGCATAATTGCATTTGATTTAATAAATGCAGGAAGGAGGGCATGGAAATCCACAGTACTACCTTTTAACTTTCAAACAGGAGATTGTGATAAAATGAGGACAACAGTTAAGAAAAACTAAAAAGGAGAAGTTGCAAAGGTTAAAGATTTATGTCAAGCATGGGTGTTGTTTAAAAATACTCTCTTGGAAGTCCAGACCAACTGTATGCCACACTTTAAGAAAAGTGGAAGTCCAAAAACTGCCAGCACAATTTAAAGGTGAAATCAGACAGGCTGTTGTTGCCAAAAAAGCATCTTTCAGGAAATGGAAAAAGGAGCCAAATGATGAAAAGTGGAAACATAAGCACTGGCAAGTTAGATGCAAGGCATTGATAAGGCAAGCAAAGAGAGAATTTGAGAAGAAGCTTGCCATGGAAGCAAAAATACATAATAAAGCCTTCAAGTACATTCACAGCAAAAACCCTGTAAGAGTCAGTTGAACCTTAGATAATAGAGGGGTAAAAGGGGCACTAAGAGGGGACAAGGCCATAGAGGAGAGACAGAATGAATTTTTTGCTTCGGTCTTTACTGAGGAAGATGTAGGGATGTTACCTATGACTGAAATGGTATTCAAAGGTGATGCTGCAGAAGAATTGAAAGAAATATCGATACACGGGGAAGATGTATTACAATTATTTGATAAACTGAAGAGTAGCAATCACCTGGAATGGATGGTATACATTCAAAAGTGTTGAAAGAACTGAAATATGAGATTGCAGATCTACTATTAGTAATCTGTGAACTATCATTAAAATCATCTGTAATACTTGAAGATTAGAGAATGGCTAATGAAATGCCAATTTTGGGTGATCCGGGAAATTACAGACCTGTGAGCCTGACGTCAGTATTGGGAAAAATGGTAGAAACCATTATAAAGAACAAAATTACTGAACATGTAGATAGTCATGGCTTAATGGGAGACAGTGAACATGGCTTTAGCCAAGGAAGGTCTTGTCTTACTAATCTGTTATACTTTTTTGAAGGTGTGAATTTAACAGGTAAAGGTGAGTTGGTTGATATAGTGTATCTGGATTTTCAGAAAGCCTTTGCTAAGGTCCCTCATGAAAGACTCTTGGCAAAATTAAGAAGTCATAGGATAGAAGGCTGTGTACTATTGTGGATCAGGAACTGGTTAAAAGATAGAAAGCAGAGGGTAGGGCTAAATGGCCAATTTTCCCAATGGAGAAAGTGAATAGTGGAGTACCCCAGGGATCTGTGCTGGATCCGCTGCTTTAATATATTTGTAAATGACCTGGAAATGGGAATAACGAGTGAGGTAATCAGATATGCAGGTGACACAAAATTATTCAAAGTTGTTAAAACCCATGAGGATTGTGAAAAGTTGTAAGAGGACCTTGATAAATTGGAAGACTGGGGATCCTAATGGCAAATGAAATTTAATGTGGACAAGTGCAAAGTTATGCACCTAGGAAAGAACAACCCAAACTATGGTTTCATGATGCAAGGTCCACATTAGGAACCACTACCCAGGAAAAAAGATTTAGGCGTCATCGTGAATAACATGTTAAAACCCTCTGCCCAGTGTGCAGCAGCAGCCAAGAAAGCAAAAAGAATTCTAGCAATCATAAGGAAAGGAAATGGAGAATAAAACAAAGGATATTATAATGCCTCTGTATCATGCCATGGTGCGACTGCACCTCGAATATTGTGTGTAATTCTGGTCGCCGTATCTTAAAAAGGATATAGCGTTATTAGAGAAAGGTACAGAGAAGAGCCACCAAAATCGTAAAGGGTATGGAAGGATCAGGGCTGGCCCGTACATTGAGCGAGAATGTTTTTTGCACAGGGCCCCGCGTTTCAGGGGGCCCCGCGCAAAAAACATTCTGATCTAAAAGTAAAATTTAAAATAAAAAAAATGTCTGCTGCCGCTACCGGGGCTGGGGCTGCGGCGGCTGCCGCCGCGGCCGCGGCAGAATCGAGTGTGCCGCGGGGCCCCCCCTGCCCGGCAGAGCCTGCCCTCCCCTGCATCAGCTCCCTCTTTGCAGCTGCAGTCACACACGCCGGCTTTCAGAGCGTGAGGGGAGAGTTTCTCCCTTGCGGCTCTGTTAAGCCCGCGGGGGCTGATGGGAGAAATATTAGTATGTTAAAACAGATGTAGAGGTAGAATGGAAAAAAACTAGAAGAGTGAATAAAGGACAAATGGACAGCAGACGATGGAGAGTTAGCAGAAGACACAAATAAACCAGAAGAAAGTGGCTGGAACAATTGCAACTGAAAAAAAAATGCTCAAAAGGTACAAAGATATCTCTTTATTTTGAATTTATTAACTGGAATATGTCAGCTCTGGGAAATGTGCATCATTAACATCGGTGCTGGGGGGGGGCGGAGCCTGATGTCCAGCGGGATGGTCGCATAATGCTGAGGCTCCCGAGAGGCCTACTCAGAATCCTGAATTAACACCGTACATACTTGGAACTTCTACTCTGATCTTGCCGGGGCACATTGGTGAGATGGCGGGGACCAAACCCACGCGCCTGGAATTTGGATCTCCAGCGGCTTCTCACGGCAAACGTTCCAAAACTGAACCTCCGTCCCCGCAGAAGGGGCTGGCCTTGCGCGAGGGCCCCGAAATGCAGCAGGAAATCCTCGCAGAGATTAGAGGGGTCAAAAACCTCGTGCAGTCAAACGGTGAAGCACTCCGAGCGCTGCGGGAAGATTTTGGTGTGCTGCAAAGCAAGCTAGAAGGGCTTTCTTCGCGTCAGGACAAAATGGAGAGCATATTGGACTCCCATGCGGCCCGGTTGTCCAAACTCGACAAAGTTGAACGTCAGGTGCGGGCCTTGCAGAAAGAAGTGGAAGATGGCAATAATAGAGCGCGCCGCAACAACATACGACTCGTGGGCATACCGGAGGGAGCGGAATCGGGAGACATGAAAGAGTTTTTATGCAAAATCCTCCCTTCCCTGCTCCAAATCACCTTTACCAAAGATTTGGAGATCGATCGCGCTCATCGTGTACCCACAAGCATAACGCTCAACAGGAAGACCCCGCGGCCTATCATTTTTCGACTTTTGAGATATCAACACGTTGAGCAAATTCTAAGTGCCTCTCGGGCAAAGGGCCATATGGAGTTTGAGAGCCACAAGATCTCCTTCTATCCCGACTTGGCTAAACCCACGGTCGTGCGACCGCCGAAAGCGCTTTCTGGAATTCCGGCCGAGGCTTCAACAACTACAAGCACGCTATGGCCTGATGTACCCGGCCAAGCTCCGAGTCACGCTTCACAATCAGACAAGAACATTTGAGGACCCTGATCTACTAGCGGAGTTTTTGGATTCCAAAGAAGCCGACTTGATGCGCTGACTTCCAGAATATTCCTGCAAGTATTCTCATATCCGCTGTACCTGCCATATTGGATCTGCCGCAGCCCAGCAAAGAGTCTGGCGAGGGCAGTTTGTTGCCTTACTTTTGATGATATCTGTGACCCGACTCCATCTACCCACAGTAGCCTCGATGAGTATCAGAGACAGCGTTAATTATGGACTCTGGTGTTTCTTTTCTTTTTTTTTTCATGTCTTTCTATTTCCTCTCTAGGACCTCCTCCCGCAGACATATGGTCGCCATATTCTTTGGGGGTTTTGCTTCTTCTCTAAGATACTTTGGTACATACTTTTCAATATGGGGTGTATTAGCCAGAATACTCGGTGATTATGTCATTGTTGCACAGATTCTGATTATGTTGTATGTTTTCAAGCGCCCTTACCTAAAATGTCTATTACCGATTGATGGCACCATGTAAGATTTTCTCATTGAACGTAAAAGGAATCAATAATCCGATAAAACGGAAGAAAATCCTAAGCTACCTAAGTCAGGAAGCTGCGGATCTGATTTTTTCTCCAAGAAACGCATTTAAATTCGAAGGAAACTCTTAAACTCAATATTAAACCTTACATGGTGGCCCGCCTATTCCCCAGCCGTTTCTAAGAAATGTGGGGTTGCCATACTGGTTAGGAAATCTTTGCATGCTACTATTATTGCGACTAGCTCAGATACAGAAGGTAGATGGTCCAGAGTTCACCTCAAGATAGGTAGCCTTGAAGTTACATGTATATGCCTTTATGCTCCTAATGTGGATGACCCTGCCTTTTTGCTACCATTGCTCAGGTTGCGCAGGCCTCTGCTAATACTTCATTGATAATTGGGGGGGATTTCAATCTAGTCCTTGATCCCCTGATTGACAAAACAGCCGCCTAGGACAAGTGGTCCCCCCAAGAGTCACACCACGCTTACCTCCCTGATCAAAGATCTTGCTTTAGTTGATCTATGGAGGTTACTACACCCCAATGAGCTTGACTTCACCTTCTTCTCTTCCCCTCATAAATCCCAGTCTCGCATAGACTTCTTTCTAATATCAAAACTGTTAGTTCCTCAGGTGGACACTGCAAAGATTCACTCCCAACATATTTCAGATCATGCTGCCATTTCCTTTCAATTACACACTACTGCACCCCAAGGGAATTCGGGGGCCTGGTTCTTTGATAGAGCCCTGTTAACTCAGCCAGAGTTCCAGTTAGAAATTCGAGCAGCCATACAGGATTACTTCCATTTTAATCTACCCCAGGATACTGCGAATTGGGCTTGGTGGGAGGGCTTCAAAGCGGCCATTCGAGCAACGATCACTAGCTATCAAATCCGCCTGCGGAAACAACGCAAACAGCAGCTACTCATACTAGACCAACAAAATAAAGCAGGCGAACGAGTTCTAACTTCACGTACTGATCCATGTGTATTAATTCGATTACAGCGTCTCCGTTTTCAATATAATTCAATCCTCTCAACTGCAGCTTCTAAGAGTATTGAGCTTCAGCGAGGGACATATTATCGTGAAAATAACCGAGCCGGTCGACTCTTAGCCAACGCCTTGAAAGGTCAAAAAGAAGCCAAACGCGTAGCGGGCCCTTCGAGCTCCACAGGGAGGGGGCATAGTGACCACAGACTCCGACATTGTAGAGCTCTTTCGGGATTTCTATACCCGCCTATATCAATCTGAATGTGAGTTCTCGTCAGAGACATTCGAGCGATTGCTTTCTGGCATTCAGCCGGCCGACCCTCTCTGAAGATGATAGGGATGCGATGGATGAACCCTTCTCTACTTCAGAGATCCAATCTGCCCTAAAACGAACAGCCTCGAGCCGTGCCGCAGGGCCCGATGGTCTCCCGACCGAATTCTACAGAACGTTCAGTGCAGATTTAGTTCCCTATTTAAAACTCTATTTTACTGCCCTTGCGGTAGATACATCCTCTTTGGGATCCTTTTTCTGCAGCTAATGTGGTAGTATTTGAGAAAGAAGGCAGAGACCCGCTACTAACCGCCAACTACCGTCCAATCTCCCTACTTAATGCCGATTATAAGATCTTCGCAACGATCTTGGCCACCCGGCTATCTGACAGGATGGCCACCCTAATTCACCCCGACCAATGCGGTTTTATACCCGGCAGATCAACTGCTGACAATGCTCGGACCTTGTGCCATGTGCTATCCAGTGCTGCCAATCTAGATCATCCATGGGTGGGTCTTTCCCTGGATGCCGAAAAAGCCTTTGATCGCCTAGAATGGCCCTTCTTATTTGCAGTTCTCCGATGGTATGGCTTTGGGGAGGGCTTCCTCCGATATCTCCAAGTCATGTATACTCAACCCGTCGCCAGTATTTGTGTAAATGCCATCAAGTCTCAGCCATTTAATCTCCAAAGAGGCACGCGTCAAGGTTGCCCCCTATCACCAATGCTCTTTGATCTAGCTCTTGAACCCCTAGCCCTCCTTATTAGACAATCCGCACGTATTCGAGGTGTCCCCTTCAGTCATAGGGAGATTAAACTCTCTGCATATGCAGATGACCTTATGCTTTTCGTATCCCTCGATTCGGTTCCAGCTGTCTTGGATCTGATTGACGGATACTCACAATTATCGGGCTATAAAATTAACTGGACCAAATCTGTAGCATTCCCACTGAACCGCTGGGTACATGAGGCTGACATGCAGGCCTTTCCCTTCCTTTGGCAATCCCGCATGGTGAAGTATCTCGGGGTCCATTACTGTTCTCCTTTAGAAGACACTATCAGTTTAATGCCAAAGAGGTAGTCTCCAAAGTCCGTGAGCTCACGAATCATTGGTCTCCCTTATCTCTTACATGGTGGGGCCGCTTAGAAACTGTGAAAATGATGATAGTCCCCAAAGTGAACTACATTTTAGAAATGCTGCCATGCTTACTCCCGCTACATACTTATAAAGATATTGAGGGCCTTCTCGTCCGTTATCTCTGGCAGGGCAAGCCACCAAGGATAGCTAAACAAAAACTACAGTCTGCAAAGGAAAGAGGGGGTACCAGATATCCTGATTTTCTTAGATATCATCAAGCCTTCCTACTTAAGCAAGGTGCCCGATGGCTAGATGCCTCAACAGACAGCAGACCAGTTTGGCTTGACATAGAAGAGGAGCTTAGTAGCCCAATTCCGTTGACCCATCTCCCCGGTATGTCCTATCAAGTAGACACCCCGCCATCCACCAATGATTGTCGATACTCTTGCGGCCTTTAACACTCTCATTCTATCACTGGGCCCGAACGTATGTCCTCAGGACGGACTCCCGCTATGGAATAACCCCAGAATTCAAGTCCTAAATAGAACGATAGCATGGAAAACCCTGGTACTCAAGGGGGATCTGGACACCCCAACAGCTTTTCTCTGCAGCTCGTTGGAAAACCTTTTCTGATTTACAAAAGGAATTTGCGTTACCAGCGAAACACACTACTTTCAATTGATGCAGCTTCAACACTGCCTCAAAAGTGCTCGAATCATGCCGCCCTCTGCCCCTACTGAGGACGGGCTATTAGAGATAGTTCACTCTATTAGTAGTACACATGGGGTAGCCTCTAATTTTTATAAAATATTATGTCAGGGTACAGACACGGCCACTTTTAGAGCCCAACAAGCCTGGGAGCGCGAACTGCAAACCACTTTAACCCCTGTGCAATGGAGCGTTTTTCTGGAGCAAAGTAGTGCGGGTTTCCCGGTCTGCCTCTGTTACTCAAACTCTCTTCTTTTTTGCACACAGATGCTTTTATACCCCAGAAAAAATAGCCAAATGGAACACAAATGCTAGGGACCAGTGTTGGTCTTGCCATACTGCTGTGGGAACCTTCGCTCATGTTATTTATGAATGTCCTCAACTACAGGTTTATTGGGGGCGGGTCTGGGGTTGTATTCAATTTATCTTACACCTTCACGAACCTCTCTCTTGGAAGATCGTGGGACTCCGCTCTGTGGCGGAGGTCCCCTCTCTTCCTAAGAAGGGTCGCTTTCTCCTTGATTTCATGCTGGGTATAGCCATATGCTTAATCACGAGGAATTGGAAGGATAGCTCTCGACTTACTGTCAATGAATGGTGGAACCTCGTCTGCTTATATAGTAAATATGAGCAGATACCTCGGAGAGCTATTCCCCATGCCCAACCTCACTCTCGCTTGTCTAAATGGCAGATGCTTAATGATTATGTACAATCTGCTCATTGCTCCAACATACCTGTATAATGTGCACTCATCATGTTTCAGATCACCGTTAGGTTTTGTAACACAATAATGTAAGTACACGCCCGCTTCGGGAATGATCAGTTTTCTAGAGAAGAAGCAGGGGGGAGGGGGGTGGCAGGGGTTTACTTTGGTGTATGTATTACACTTTATGTATCTGTCTTTTAGCTGTATGTCTTCCTTTTCCTTTGTTGTTATAAAACGAAAATAAAGAATTTAAAAAAAAAAAAAAACATCGGTGCTTTGTTTAGTACAAGAGGAAATTAATTTATAGTTTTATTTCTACAGTGTTGTACATTCCAAGTTTGGCTTTTGGGGTTCCCAGTTTAATTATTGCCTTCCTGTTTCTAAATTGTGATTCCTTGTTTGGTGATGGTCTATGTTCTGCATGTGTAACTGAGCTGAGGTATTCTGTTTATGCAATTCCTATTTGACATTGCCACTTGTTCTCTGTCCCCAGTAGGTCACGTATTGTTGTTCTCTGAAATGTATTGGTTTAATATTTGCATTGTTGCCTTTTGATAGGTATGGTATGGTGTTTTATGAGTCCTTGTAGTGCTGTTAGGATACGGCAGGTTTGCTATGGGTTTAAATGGGCAGTGTTTGTAGTAGTTCCTAATGTGCCTGGCGGTTGGCACTGTATTATAGTAATGTAGAAATCTTTTAGTCTTTCTTTATCCATACACTCATGAAGAAGCATGTTTACTAAAAGTTAGTGTATGGTAACATTATCCAAATATTTATGCAAATGAGGCCCTTTATGCAAATGAGGCCCCGCACCGAGTCTCCGCACATGGCCCTGCACCCCCCTTGGGCCGCCCCTGGGAAGGATACACCTATGAACTGAGGCTAAAAAGATTAAGGTGCCTCAACCTGGAAAAGAGATGGCTGAGGGGAGATATGACAGAGGTATATAATTAATGAATGGAGTGGAACCAGTAAATGTAGAATTGTTTATGCCATCAAAATATAGAAAAACTAGGGGACATGCAATGAAGCTACAGTGTAATTTATTTAAAACTAATAAGAGAAAATATTTTTTCACTCAACTTGTAATCAAACTCTGGAATTTGTTACTGGAGGATGTTAGCGTAGTCATAAACCATTATTAAAGAGGACCCAGGAAATCCACTGCTTGCCTCAATGCAAGCATTGTGGAACCTGTGTCTTTTGGGAATACTGCTAGGTACTTGTGACCTAGATTGGCCACTGTTGGAAACAGGATACTTGGCTTAATGGACCTTGGTCTGACCCAGTATGGCATATCTTACATTCTTATGTTTATATTCTTATGTTCTTAGGACCCAGCGATTCTTGGTGACCCTGGCCCACTCCCAAAAGAAAAGGCAGTCTGCCTCCAACCAGAGGTAACTGGGAATGGGCCCCCAAAACCTTCATTGCACAGACCAGGAGGGACCTCCTCTAGAGGGGCCAGAGTCCCTGGGCCCCAAGCTCCCCGAAAGGAGTGAGAATGAGTCCAAAATCCAGAAGCAGAGGGGAAGAAAGGCTTTCCAGGACAATATCAATGGGAGTCACAAGGCAAAAAATCCAGTTTGCATTTTCCATAATGTTGCAGACCAGACAAAAACTTTGGGCCAATCAGGAACCATGAAGGAAGATCATCAGTGATACATGAATTAAGAGCACGCTGACTAGAGCCCACCCAATGAAGATATGATGGCTTTTCTGCAAATTGCCTGCACAAAGGTCCCTGATTTGAGACTAGACTCTGTCTGTGAGAAAAGTCAGTTGGATTTTTTTTTTTATTTGCCTGAAACCTCTAGCAATCTTTCAGCTAATTTTTGTTTGAGCAGCTACCTCTTTAATTAACAAAATTGCCCTGAAATGAAAATTTATGAAAAACAAAAAAAACAAAATGAAAATTATTAAACAAAACAAACTGGAAATGACACAGGAAGTAAAAAAAAAAACAAACACATTTTTTTTGCCTGCACATCCCTAATTGATTATAAAATAATTTGCGTGTGTGCCTATAACTATTACGTGCTTTCCTTTACACCTGCTATGGAGCAGATATAAATGTCCATGCCTTAACTTAAGATTCAATCTCTGCCACTTAAGCTAGGTTTTCATAAAGAAAAGTACTTGCTTTGTAAAATAGGCTTAAAATAGGCATGCTTTGACTGCCTTAACCTAGGTGCCCTCAGAATATACATAACTAACCCATTTGGAGCCATTACTCCAAGTGAATTTTTTTAAAATGTGTTTCTATATAAATGATTTCCAACGAGATTACAAAAGTAAACCTATCCAGCAATTAGAATCTCTTTTCTATATATCATCAATTAATCTCTTGAAGCTTAATAAAGTTTACAACTAACAAATAATGACTTTTGCTCCTTGGCGGCTGCATTCTTTAAAATCCTAAGCACCTTAAACATTAGGATAACAGATATTGTAAAACTTAATTAAATCTGCACCTCACACTGCATAAAACTTAATCCATTGTAGTTCTTTCCCTTTCCCATCTCTTTTCGTTTGTTGTTTGATGTCTAAACTTGTTATGGAGCTTTGTAAGGAAATGCAAGAAAGAAGGAATAAATGTATTTCTGGTGCTGAGATGTTCATTTGTTTTTCCTCTAAATCCCTTGTTAAATTTGAAAATTTTCAATATGGGGGTAGTTTTATAAAACCTTTCCTGCATGCATGTGTAAAAGGCCTCTTATAAAATTAGGCCATGTGTAAAATGTACACATGATGACAAAAACACGTACTTTTATGTTACCTAGGTACAGGCAAGTACATGGAAGGAATTTGGACAGAATGTGGGCAGAATTGTGATGCATGCATGTATTTTATAAAATACCCATGAACATGTGCATTTCATATGGGAACATTTACACCTGTTTCTGAATAGGAATAAATGTTTGTGATTTCATTTTTGTTGCAATTTCTGCAGAATTTGTGCTGGTATTTTATAAAGGCACATAGGCACCTGTTTTTAGAAAATAGGCTTGGAATAGAACCCTTTTTGGCTTGTTCACATAGAGGCTCTGAATTCTAAAAACACTTTTTGTGTGTGTGTTTAGATGGGGTGGGGGATGTATCTGGTTAGCACAGCATTGTAGGCTTAGACTACAATATGCAGGCTATCCTAATTCGCTTAATTCTAGTTTTCCTTTCATCTGTCTTTCAGATAAGTGGCCTGCTTCAATGAGGTTTTTTTGTCCTAATAATTTGGGCTACAGGGTAATTATATATATAGGTATTTAATTAATTAATTTATTTAACAGCTCTTCTATACCGTGCTCTTTATTATCAGTGCGGTTTACATTTAACAATATAACTCTCAGTCAGGAACAATCTGTCCTGAGTTTACATATAACAGGGACAGTAATATTGATTTGAACTGGGGGAACTATGTTCAATTTGGTAGGGAGTGATAAACGGTTAGAGTTCTTTTCTAGAGGTATATTGTTCTAGAGGTATATTGTTTCTCTTTTTTATTGACTGACAATTTATCAGTATTGTAATTTCAGCATGCACTTTCCAATTTCGAAAAATGTAATTTCTAACTTAATTTAAAGAACAAAGGCTGGCGCATTTGCCTGTGCAATCTCCATTAGATTATATGTGGGAGGAATAGGGGTGACCCGTCGAACTCGATTCTGAAAGCGGCACATCCGGGCCCAGTGCAAGTCTCCAAAGAGGACGTGCATGCAGAGCAACTGATTCCAGAACCCTGCATATACACCCCTCGTGGACAGGTATGTGGGTGTTGTGGTGCCTTGTATGGCATCCAGTCCCATACCTCTAGCCATTGGCGTTTCCATGGGCCAACTGTGTTAGGTCTGGTCAGGCATGTGCTGTGTCAGGCCAACCCCTGTGCTAGCTCTTTGCATCCACAGCTGTCATTCATCCTAGCCTGCATGGGTTACACACAGGGGGCCATTGTTGTGTTCAGGACACATACATTACATATCTTACACCTGTGAATCTGTCTGACCACCATGATATGACCTGGATGGTGCATGGGTGGAGCTTACATTTGCCTCACTGCAGTCACACCTTGGACATCTCTCTAGTGGTTCCACTTATCTATATCACAGCTCTAGACTGCATTGTTCTCTGGCAACATGGCTGAGTTGTTAAACTTTGGGCATCCTTCCACCACTGCCACATATTTCATGCCTTTCCTGCATTGGCCTGGGTGACTTTGCATCTTGGGGACACATTCGCTTTAGATATTAACATATCCCATCTGGGGAAACAACAGTCAGGTCCCCTTTCAGTCTGGGCAGATGATTCTACTGTGGCTTTCAGGTGACCTATCCCCCATATACCTATCTCTGCCATTCGCATACATATTTAGTGGCATACCCCCATGGACTATTTTATATTTGGTACCATGTTTATGGTGGCAACATTCACGGTTATGGGCACACCTCAGTCTCTGTGCATGCTTTTTATCCATGTATTTGTGACATTGGCATATATGGTTGGTAACACACATCTTCGCTGACAGATATGGGGGCTTATTTCAGAGGTTTCGTCACATCACGACAGCAGCAGTAATATGTGTGGACTGCCTTTCACATGGATGTGCCCTCTTAGGCATCTCGTTGCTGTCAAGGGGCGTACCACCTTAATATTCCCCATAGGGGTGGTGTGGGAAATCTGAGGGGGGTTCCTGGTCAGGACCACAGTATAGACATGGGTTCCCCTAGGTTTGCATTACGTGCACATCTGGCTCGCAGACATGTCTATATTGGACATGAGCATGTTTGCACTTGCTCCGCTTCCACAGGTCTGCATGTGCCGGCAGAACAGGGGACATTGTTTTGCGGGGCTCATGCAGGCACTATTCAGCTGCCCCCCTGCCTCGGACATGGGGAATGTTTTTGGACATCCCCATGTACACTGTATTCTGGGACATTAGATGTGTCCGAACCTGTCCAACCCCATGCTGTACACATTGAAGCCACGCCCCTCGTGTAGGACGTGCATCTCCTAGCCTGTCCGTCACAGACTGCAGTGTGCTAATGCACAGTAGACATTACTACCTATGTGATATTACAGCTGCAGCAGCCTGGACCATATATTAGTCCCCCTCATGCCCTGTGGGGCACTAGATAGGCCCAGTGCACACCTATATGGCATTCCAGAATGTAAATTTATTTATTTATTTTATTTTATTTACATTCTCTTATATACCGCGCTATTCTGCATCAGTGCGGTTTACATTGAACAACTGAAATTACATTGAACAGGGCATTATAACTTGGAGATAACTATTTTACAGGGAACATGGGCTATGGAGGGTTAAGTGGCTTGCCAAAGACCACAAGGAGCACCTGTGGGACTAGAAACCCCAGTCCTTACGGCCCAAGGTTGCTGTCCTCTAGTGGGATTTGAACCCCCGACCTTCCGGCCTGAAGTACCTTGCCCCAACCACTAGGCCACTCCTCCACTCCACTAAATGTCAACATGTATGCCAGGACATACCTTGCATCACATGGAATTTTACATTGAGAGGCAGTCCCAGTGATTCCCGCCCTGGTCATCTCTACAGACACGCCTTAGATAGCTTGAGATGAGCCCTCACCAGGTCCACACACCCCAAGGGATGCAGGTCCACTGCGACTGCCTACTATTCCTGGCCAGCACCTGTCTGCCCCTACTGTGCCTCTAGCCTGTATGTGCACACATTCTTCTGCTCTGAGCTCCCATACCCATCATATCTCTCCCTACACTGCTTCACATGAATACTGCTCTTCTGCAAGTTTGCCTCAATCTGTGCCCTTCTCATCTACAGCCAAATCCGTACATTGCTGACCTCACCTTGCTGCTCCATATTCCTGGAACACAGTACCTGAGTCTGTCAGGCATGTTTTTTCCTTGGACCCTCTCAGTTCCCATCTGGGTGCCCACTGCAGTGGTGCCAATTTGGTGTCCGATCTGCCTAGGCTCCATTATGTTTCCATTTCATTCTCCCTGCACATATACTGCTCATAGTTGCTGTGCTGTCTGTGCCAAATAGATTGTAAGCCCCACTGGGCAGGAGGCATCTCTTACATGTGTCTGTGCAGCATGCATACACCTTATGGTGCTACAGACATGATCAGTGGTGGTTGCTGTGGCTGTCATGGGGCCTTCTGGCTATGGCATCTGAGGCATACCTATCTGGGTACTGGCATTCTTTAGCAGCTACACCTGTCCCATCTGGGGTGTGTTGATCTGTTTATATCCACTATCTTTGGTGTAACCCTGTCTGCCCTCCCACGGACAGCTTTGTGGCACTGCTCTTCCTGTCAGGGCAGTGTGGGCATGATTGGGGGTGGGCCTTGTGCCATCACACCATGTAGCCAGACCCCAGATATGTCACCTCTCTCAGCTCAAATACATCCTGTCCTGGATAGGATCCTGGCCTGGCCTGCATGGGATAGTCCAGAGAATATTGTCACTACATAAGCTGTGTCTCTCAGTGGCAGACATCGCAGATGTATGGCTACCCTATCACACTGTCAACACTATCTGCTGTACATGGGGTACTCTGTATATAATACTCCAGATGGTACCAGCATAGGTTCCCACGTGGCTACCTGTACAGATATTCATCTTCATTACTAGTGTCCCTCAGATTACGGTCATTCAGGTGTGCATACGGCACTACTACATGCTCAACAGCACACTGCACATCATGAGCAAGCATTAGTGATGTTTGCACTGTTGTGTACCCCTACTATGGGGGTCCCTATCTATGATGGCCATATGTTTGCACATTTGACTATAGTGGGCCCTCTCTGTCTTTATCTGCCTCATCACACTGGTACCTGGTGACACAGTGGTCATCCATATGTTCCAGGTACTGACCAGATTTTCATCTCCCCCTTGCACTACTGCTGCCCACACCAGCACTCCCCATGCACCCCTCATACCACACACACACACACTCACTTTCTGTTACAGCAACATGATTCTGCCATGGGGGCTGCCCTGCACCTGTACATATTGGCTATGACATAACATACACACATGGGGTACCAGGGCTACATATATGATCTCCCATTCACACCCCACAAGGTATCCTTTCCCTGCATCAGCAGTCCCATCTTTATGTGCATAGTTTTGTTGGAGTCTCGTAGATTGTCTCCTTTGGCACATAAAGCACATAGGTGCATGGCTTGATTGGACACTGTTGCTCCTCTTAATATTGCTGCAGATATGTTTAGATATGTTTCTTTACCCTACAACATTCCCTCGGTTCTGCTTCTAGTACCTTATGACTGCATCTTGTATTTGTCCTGGTTGCAGTGGCGCCACTTCAGAACCTACTTGTCACATCCATTCACATCTATGGGACATATTGCGAGAGAGAGCTGGGTTTTTTTTCTAAATCAGAGCTTTATACTTGGTTTCAGCAGGTCTAACATGGACATTTCTGGATTACACCTCATCCATACATGGCCCTTTTAGGAATAAGCTTTCTATGTCTCGGCAGTTTACCACACCCCTATTCCGCCCTCTCCTGCCCACGTTCTTAACTCCCTGTGCTAATGCCCAGGACGTGCATGTCAGTGGTGTTTTAGAATATGGTAAGGGATATTTACGCCACTTACACATCCTCACCTCATGTGGACAGCCCTTATTTGTGTTCTAGAATGACCCCCATAGTAGAACTAGGGCACAACGGAGGCAATTTTTTAAACTCATGTATATGCCTCTTATGAAATACCAAAAAGGGATTACAAATACCTTAATTTACATGCATATTTCTGTACTTTACACATGTTCCTTTATGCCTGCTATAGAGCAGGTATAAATGTCCATGTCTGAATTTAAGGAGCTATCTCTGCCACTCACAATAGTATTTCATAAAGAAAAATAGGCAGCTACTTGTCTTTATAAAATAGGCTTAAAGTAGGTGTCTTTTGACTGCCTTAACTGAAGTATTCTGCTATAAAATTATCCTCCACGTCTTTTCACGCATTGTCATATATCCCCAATCCACAGGGATGGTTATTGTAGAAATAAAACATAGTATAACCACACTGAAGTTTTAACGAGCTGACAGGAAAAATGATCTGGAATTAAAGGCCCCGATATTGAAATGTCTTTGTTGGTGTTTTGTTTAAATGCCAGTTGTGGTGTTTAAATTTAGTCCGATATTTGGCTAGTGCGGAATATCTGGATAGACTGTCCAAAGAAGCATACACACTTGCACCATAGAACAGCAGCACGAAGAGTGAGATGAATCAAAAGACAACCACAGATCAAATGATAATGATTGATTTATTGCATCTTCACAGTCCTACATATGTAACTTCTGGTATTGTGAAGACACAATAAGCCCATCTTTATCATTTGATCTGTAGTTGTCTTTTGGTTTATCTGGCAAGCAGTGGCATTTATCTGGATAGTGGCAATATTCAGCCACCAACTGGATAGGCTTACCAGAAAATTTCGGAACCGCCTTTCAGATGGCCTAATCTATTCAGATAGCTATCTGGAACGATCTGGATAGAGGCTAAATAGTGCTACTATCCAGGCAAGTACAGATTCCATTCATGCCCCATGTATGGACTGCTCTGGCACTCTCCAAATGGTGCTGAAGCAGTCAGAGGAAATATTTAGCGGCACTATACATATAGTGTTGCTGAATATCTCGCTCGCTAGCAGTTATCCAGTTGGCAGGTGCAGCTAACCTGATAAGTGTTTTTGATTATCAGCCCCAAAATAAATAGATTCAGGATATGATATGGTGTGGTTTCAGAAATTCATGGCAGATTAAGTAAAGTAGACGTTGTCTTGAGGGAAGGGTTAAGGATGCTGCTGCTGTTGTAGATAAGAATTTCTAGGTCTGTTTGAATTTTAAAATAAATGTTTTTATGAGGGAAATATATGATGGGGAGGTTGATAGCAGTGTTACATAAGAACATAAGAAATGTCATACTGGGTCAGACCAAAGTCCATCAAGCCCAGTATTCTGGTTCTAACAGTGGCCAATCCAGGCCACAACTACGTGGCAGGTTCCCAAAGAGGCATACAGCTTCTATAATGCTTGTCCTGGGGAAAGCAGTGGATTTCCTGGGTCCTCTTTAATAATGATTTATGGACCTTTCCTCCAGGAACTTGTTCAAAACTTTTTTAAACCCAGCTACACTAACTGCTTTTACCACATTCTCTGGTAATGAATTTCAGAGTTTGATTACACATTGAGTAAAAATTACACAGGTACACTAAAAAATTTTTTTTTTAAACTGCCTCTAATGTTTCGATTGATTTTTACGTTTTTTGGTGCACTGAATCCAAATCTGGTAACCAATTTGCTCCATCACGTACAGATTTTTTGCTACATTGGGTTAGCAGTTTGAGGTGAACGTTTCAGATTGAGTGCGATTGAGATAAAAGTTTCTTGGATGAATTCTTTATACTAATTGTTTAGTAGTTATTCAAATAAGAATAAAGAAAATTGTAACAAGGCAGCACATAAGAATAGAGTAATGTCAACAAAACACACTGTGATGGTAGCAAAATTGTCTGCACTTAAAACAGCCACATACATGTGCACAAAAATTGAGCATATAAGAGCGAGATTAGACACAAAGCAAAGCAAAGAAATGTGCAAAAAATGTTGTACAGGTATGTATGTAAGAATAGAAAACGCAAACCGCACCATTGCAATACATGAAGACAAACACCCGATGGTGTGAAAATAAAATTCTAATAAATGAGATCCGACACTGTGGTAATAACTAGCAAATTTTTATTTCAAAGTTTTAGTAAAAACACGATATTTGTCAACACAGTTTAGATTTTAAAGTCATTCTTGGGTCAATCAATCTCCTGGTGGGCCCGTTTCTTCTTCCCCCGAATGCTTCTCTTGGTGCGCTGCTTGGCGTATTTTTCATCTGGGGTTTCCCGCAGCAGCAACCAGCAGAAATCAGCCATCATAGTGGTGTTCCATCTTCCTTGGTACCTTCTCTCTGCGTCCTTGATGTCCTGGTGAAACCTTTCACCTTGTTCTTCACTGTACGCCCCCAAGTTTTCGGGAAAGTAGTTCACATGGGAGTGCAAGAAATGGACTTTCA
This sequence comes from Ichthyophis bannanicus, assembly GCA_033557465.1. Classification (NCBI taxonomy): domain Eukaryota; kingdom Metazoa; phylum Chordata; class Amphibia; order Gymnophiona; family Ichthyophiidae; genus Ichthyophis; species Ichthyophis bannanicus. The sequence goes on from CM066035.1 coordinate 750,146,183, forward strand.
GGCTCATGTTACAGCCTTGTTCTTGAAGGCATTGAGCATCCTGGCAACAATATCCTTATAGTTCTCATCCCGCCTGTTCCCCAAGAATTTGAGAACAACATCCTTGAAGGAATCCCAGGCTTCTTTTTCCTTCTCAGACATCGTTTCAGCGAATGCTCCATCTGAAATGAGTTTCCTTATATCAGGGCCAACAAACACTCCTTCCTTTAGCTTTGCTTCAGAAAGTCGGGGGAACTTTGAGCAAAGGTACCGAAAGCACTCACCATCTTTTGGAAGGGACTTGATGAATTGCTTAATGAGACCCAACTTAATGTGGAGAGGTGGTAATAGAATTTTATCACGAGGTACCAAGCTCTCATGAAGAACATTTTTCTCACCGGGTCTCAAATACTCCCGAATTGGCAAGTCTTTTTTCCCCCAGTGTAGGTCGCGGGCCCGGCTATCCCACAAGCAAAGGAAGCAGGGATATTTGGTGAAACCGGAGTTGCTGCCCTAATAGCATGGATAGAATTTTAAAGTCTCCACAAATCATCCACTTATGCTCATCATAACGAATCTTCTGAAGAATCAGGGCCAAATTCTCGTATTTTTCTTGGAGAATAACAGAGTGAGCAATAGGAACTGAAGCGAATGTGTTGCCATTATGAAGAAGAACACCTTTTATGCTGTCTTTTGACGAATCAATGAACAGCCGCCATTCAGCAGGATCATACTTGAGTTTAAACTTTTCCATCACTCCGTATATATCGTTGCAAAATACCAAATCTTCCTCTTTGCTGAAATACTTCAAAAATTGTGTCTCGCGGTTTGCGGTACCAATAAAAAGTTGTTCCTGGTGACAATAGATTTTTCTGTTTAAAGCCGAGAACCTAGCAGTTGGGCAGCATCTTTTGGGAGTCCTAAATCCCGGACTAAATCATTCAATTCAGCTTGAGAGAAAAGTTCAGGTTTCGGATCTGGTTCAGTTTCAAACTCGGAAGTACTGGACTCATCGGGAAAAGCCATCTGATGAGTCTCATCATGATCAGAACCGTCCCACACAAATATGATCCAAAGATTTTGGTGGTTCAGGCACAGGTACTTCGTTGCTATGAGGCATAGGCCTAATTGCTGAGGGAAGGTTGGGGTAACTTATTACGTTCTTATTTTTTAAGTTGTATCCCTTCACAATGCAAGAGCAAAAATAGCAGTCACTGCTGTGGTCTCTTTGTTCATGCCACATCATAGGTATTCCGAAACGAAATGCTTGTTTTTTACCTTTTCATCCATAAGCGTAGATCTTCCTCACATGTCTTGCACACTTTGTGAGGAGCCCACGGTTTTTTTGTCTTGATTGCCTAACTTCAAACCGAAATAGGCGAAATATACTTTTTTAATAAATGCAGAAATGTTCCTCTGCCGCTTTTTCACGATATATTCCCCACAAATAAAACAAAAACTGTCCGGAGAGTTGACGCAACCTCTGGCTCTGTGAGCCATCACAAATACACAGCACTGCAAACTACAACTGTAGTGAACCACTTCGGAATAAAGCTGGATTATGACTGAGCAAACAAAAGGTAATAATGAACTTGCAAGAAACTGAAATTTGACAGGAACGTTCATGTCGCAACCACCGTGTTTGAGCGAGCGAACGAGGCGAGGCGAACAGGAAAGAACATGCGCCAGCGCGAGTACTGGATTTAGCCCCCCGCCTCCCAATTGTCCTGTTAATGTATAAAATGAATACAAAACACTCTAAAATATCATGAGGGAGTGTTTCTAGTTAGTTAACCATTACAACCTCTATATTGGGCCAAGAAAATAAACTGCAGTCGGCTGAAATGTAATTATGTGAACATTCCTTATATGGGTAAGAAATCTAATTTTGCAAGAAAACGTGACGTGATGGAACATTTTGGCTATTTTTCCTGGATTCAGCACCCCAAAATCTATAGGAATCAGTTGCAAAACTGGAGGCAGTTTTTTGGTAGTGTACCTGTGTTATTTTCTCTTATTAGTCTTAAATGGGTTGCATTTTAGCTTCGTTGTGTGTCCTCTAGTCTTTCTACTTTTTGAGGGCGTAAACAACCGATCTACATTTACCTACTCCACTTCATTCATTAATTTATAAATCTCTATCATATCCCCCCCTCAGCTGTCTTTTCCAAGTTGAAGAGCCCCAACCTTTCATTCCCTTTATTATTTTTGTCTTTGTACTTTTTCTAATTCATCTCTATCCTTTTTGAAGATATTGCGACCAGAATTGCACACAATATTCAAGGTGCAGTCGCACCATGGAATGATATAGAGGCATTATAATATCCTTTGTTTTATTCTCCATTCCTTTCCTTATGATACCTAACATTCTATTTGCTTTCTTGGCCGCCGGTACATACTGGGTGGAGGGTTCCAATGTATTATCCATGATGACATTTGGGTGGTGGTTCCTAAGGTGGTACCTTGCATTGTGTAACCATAGTGTTGAAATGCAATGGGGGGATGATACATCATTTTTATATTGCTTTTATTAATCTTGATGTTTGTAGTAGTCTGCTTAAACATTCAAATAAACTGTAGACTGGAATATACATTTTCATATTAAATTAAATAGCATATTATGGGTCATTCATGAGTTGGACGTCTGAAAACGGACACTTATGTGCAATGGCGATGTCATTGGAAGCATTTTAGAAGTTGGGTATATAGATGTTCCCAGCACAAGAGCATCTTTGCAGCACTGGGTGTGGTGGAGGTGTGGACTGGGTAGAGCAAGGGAGATGCATGTCATGGTGTGATTTCAGAACAACTTAAGCCCATTATGAGGGTGGAGGAGAACTAAGAAAAGAATCAATAATTGTAACAAGCAAGAAAACAGAGTAATATTCAGCATAATAAACGTATGTATTATCAGGTGGGGAATCTATCTCAGCCTCCAAGCACCGAGCATTCACAAAGGCCAGCAGCTGGGGGGAGAGGGGGGCTTATAAAAAATGTAAGAGACTGAGCGAAACTTAACCATGCATTTGCATGGATGTTTCAAGAAAAAGAGTGGCCCCAGCTGCTGGACCCCGGGATGAAGGAGAAGAAATTCTCTGCATCGACGCTGAGTATCTTTAGCAAGATCTGAATATATTCAAATGGGTAGAACCCTAAATAACAGATTTCTTTCCTAAAAAATAATTTTAAGAACCATTCCTTATCAGATCAAAGAGCAAATGTTACTAATAATGTAGACAGTACCACAGAATCTTCTTGGGAGCTTTCCAGCAGTGCCAAAACATTTAGCACATCTGCTTGCTATGTCCCAACAACCCACGGTTAAATAAATAAATAAATAAATGTTCGAAGGAGAGTTCTTACCAGAGGGGGATGTGACTCCTCAGGGACAGTCAAAATCTCAGTTAAGTATGTCTTAAACATATCTCGCACAGACACCATAGAAGCTCTAGGAAAGTTTATCATTAATAATGTTAAATTAGTAGCATGTGATACGTTTTCCAAAAGCCCCTGCTTAGCATTGACCAAGATAAAATTCTTGATAAATATATCCGACTGCCCCTTCAAAGTTCCTATTTTTGACTGAATCTCTGAATTCTCTGATCAAATCACCGCAATTTTAGTGGTATGTTGATCAATTACTGCAGCATTAGAACTAACTTTAACAGTAAGAGAAGAAATTTGAGATTCCAGGATCTCACCCAACGAAGCAATTGCTGTCCAAATAGACTCCAATATAAAGTTAGCAGGGCGAGACAGAGAAAAAGAAACAGTAGTAGTAACACACAGCTGAATTTCCTTCCATCACCGCTAGCACTGTCTTGCCGTCCCATACGACAGTCTCCGTTGTTGCCAAGCTGCCCACCGATGACACCAGTAGGCCTATGCATTGAAGATCTTCCGTGTCTGGCCCTCGCAACAGAGAAAAAACCTCTCCCCACCAGGAGGGTATTCTGTGGTAGACTTGTTTCAGGAAACTGCTAAATGCACATCACCTTTGGTGTATGCCACGAATTGGGGGAGAGAGAAGATAAGCCCGAAGGAGTCGCCAAGCTTTCCAGCTCCAGCAAAACTGCAGCCGGGCCAACCTCCCCCAAATTCCTTAGATAATTAAGGGGTCTTGTAAAGTAATTATTCAGAGGTCCAAACACCCCAGCAGGTAATGGCGAAGAGGTGGTAGGGGTTAGAGAGGGCTTCAAAACCCCTTTCACCTTCTGCTTTTTCCCCATACAGAAAACACGTCCACTTCACCAAAGTCCAACTAATACCACCTTGACTCCCCCATCAGCTTGTGGAGGTTTAACAAGCTGGGACATAAGTAAGCTGATTTTTGTTCTTCCTAAACCGCTGTCTGGCCTGTATTTGAAAGAAAACCCATTCCCACCACACGCTAAACTATCACAGTACTACTTTGTGATTTCATAGTATGGCCCTTAGTCTTTGTATTTTTTGAAGGGGCAAACAACCAATTTACGTTTACTCATTCCACTTCACCCATTATTATATAGACCTCTATCATATCTCCCCTCAGTCGTCTCTTTTCCAAGTTGAAGAGCCCTAACCTTTTAAGCCTTTCACCACAGGAGTACTGTGCCATCCTCTTTATCATTTTGTTTGCTGTACTCTGTACCTTTTCTAATTTTGCTATAGCTTTTTTTAGATGCAGTGACCAAGGTGTGGGTCGCACCATGGAGCAATACAGAGTGGTCATATTATCCTTTGTTTTATTATCCATACCGCGCTAGAATTAACTTCTCTAGTACCGTTCGCTCTTCCGCCTCTCCTTCAATTCAGTTTCCTTCAGGGGGGGTGGAAGCACGAATGGCACCATGGCCTGGAAGAGGTAATTCTGGCACCCCGGTGCCTTTTTAACAGTATTGTCGCCTGGAGAGGGCTGGACGTGGCGGTAATTGGTGCCCTCTGATCACTGGTGCTCTAGGTCCTGCTGTTGATGCAGTAATGGTTTTATATGATTATATTTCTGGATGTGGAAAGTATTCTAACAGCAGAATTTTAATCTGTAATATCTGTAATATTTTTAGTTCAGACAAGAAAAGACTGGCATAAACTGCATTACATGAAAAGGCCATTCCTCCACCAATTTGATCTACCCTATCATTGCAATATAATTTGTACCATGGTATCACAGTGTCTCTTTGGTTTATCCTCCTTCCGCCAGGTCTTTGAGATACCAATTATATCTACCTCTTCTTCTGGTGCTATATATTCTAACTCTCCCATCTTATTTTTAGACTTATTTATTTAACAGATTTTGTTATACCTTATTATCATTTTTAGCCAAAGCGGTTTACATTGTAAATTAAACTTGGTAAAGTACATCAACATATGCTTTTGTTCATCTGATGGAGTAAATTAGAAATCTCTCAGCTCTGTCTGTTTCTTACTTAAAACCTAAGAGACGATATAACTCCGGGAGTCCACGTGACGCATGAGCGGGTGAAGACGTGTCTTTACTTGCTCCGGGGCCGCCTCGAGAGCCTTGGTTGAAATACTAAATTTTTGCCCCTGAAAGCCGCTCAGCTGGGAAGGGCACTCTACCTTAAACTTGGGACCATCTCAATCTCGAGGTAGTGACCCCGCACAATGCCCCCGCCGACCCGTAAGGAGAAGGAGAAGGAGAAAGGGCCTAGGCCCAGTGCTCCGGCCATGTCTATCACGCAGCCGTCCTCGCCGAGCAAAGATAGTGTGGAGTCGGCCACAGAAGATTTGGCGAGAGAGGTGGTAAGACAGCTTGATCCTAAATTTGACCAGATACTGTCAAAGTTGGAGAGCATGGGCACGTCAATGGCTGAAATGAACCAGCGGATAGAGGAGTTGGAGAACAAGGGTGGCGGCTGTGGAGGAGGACGAGGGGGCGGCACTCCCGGGGGCTTGATAGCACGAGGTCCCAGCTAGAAGCCTTGCAAGCAAAAATTGATGACCTTGAGAATCGATCACGCCGCAATAATATAAGGCTGGTGGGAATACCGGAGGCTACCACTGATCAGCAATTGTTGCCTTTAATAGAACAGTGGCTCCCAAAAGCTCTGGGCCTTGACGCGCTAGTAGGGGACATCAGAGTTGAGAGAGCGCACCGGGTCGGTGGGAAAATGGCGTCCCGACCTAGGCCCAGGGTAGTGATTGCTCGGATACTTAACTTTGCGCACAAAGAACGACTGTTGCAGGCGTTTCGCCAGCACCGACAGCTTACCCTGGACAACAACAAGCTCCTCTTGTTCCAAGATTACTCTTCCCTGGTCACGGCAAAGAGGAGGGAGTTCACTCCGGTATGCACGGCTTTGTTCCAAAGGAATATACGGTTCACATTGGCGTTCCCTGCTACCCTACGCGTGCACCGCCTGGGTAAAACTCAAATTTTCGACACGGTGAAGGCTGCACAGATTTTTTTGAAGGAACTGGAGAAGAATTTGCCTGCACGGGAGGCGGAGCACAACCAGGCCTCCGACCAGTGAATGTGAGCGGCTGTGGACTTGGTTTATTTCTTGCTGCTGGTTCCTATGGTTCTCGAGTGTGGGGCCATGAGCTGCTGCCCTGCGAACTGTGTTTCACCATATATACTCATGTTTGGACCTGTGGTTATCCAAGTGGGCTGTTGCCCGCCTTTGGGCATGCCTGGTTTCAGTTTAAGGACTATTATACGTTTTGGTGGTTGCCCTATGTTGTCCTTGGGTAATGTATCTAGCCCTGTGACCTCTCCCTATTTTTTTTTTTCTGCCTATCTTTCTGGGATCTTCCCTTGGAGATCCTTTCCCCCTTTTTTTTGTTTTCTCTGCGGGAGTGGTTGTGACATGGGGCTTCTTGAGTGACTGTAGCAGAGAGGGGACTGGGTAGCTTTTCCACTCTAGTTTGCTGTGTGTGCTTGTTTGAGTGCGCTCGTGGCAGATGTGTTGGAACTACGTGTATGTGGGGCAAATCAGCTTCCTCTTACTTTCTCCCCTTAGTGGGGGCTTGGGGCGGCCCTGCAGCGCACGGCAGGGACTTGTAGATCAGCCCTGTTGGCTGAGTGTGGGATGGGTTATTTTTTACAGGGGGATGGGGGGGGGGAGTAGGAAGGGTAGTTAGTACAGGGAGGGGAACAGGGGGGGGTGAGGGCGGGGGGAGGTGGTGGGGGGGGGGAGGGGAGGGGGGAGAGGGGAGGGCAGCAAGTGTGACTTTGGTTGGGCGGAAGGAGCTATTGCTTGCTGTAGCTGGGCCTTCTCTTCACATCCACCATACTTTTGAGCCGAGGGTTGAGGCTGGGCAACCCTGGGCTGTATTGAGAGAGTGTATCATGCTGTTGCCTGTTGAATTAGCGGGTCTGTGAGGGATCACTTGAGATTTATTTCGTGGAACGTGGGTGGGATTAATTCTCCCGTCAAGAGAACCAAGGTGCTGTAGGCCCTGCGAAAGGCTAAAGCGCAGATCGTGTTCCTACAGGAAACCCACCTTTCTGAAAAAGAGCATGCTAAATTGCAGAGGGGCTGGGTGGGCCAGGTGTTGGCGGCCTCCTCGGGGGGTCGGAAGCGGGGAGTCGCTATCCTCATAGGTAAGGAGTTACGGGCAGAGCTGTTGGGCGAGGACCGGGACCCAGGTGGCAGATACTTGTTTGTGCACTTAAAATTGAATGGGGAGGAATTCTTTCTGGGCACTGTGTATGCTCCTAACACGTATGACCATTCTTTTTTTCAGAGAGTGTGCAGAAAGGTAACTGCAGCTCCGCGGATCCCACTGATTGTGGTGGTGATTTTAACTGTCCCCATGATCCTCTGTTGGACAAATCGGGTGGGCAACTGCAAGGGGATTGGAGTAGAAAGGGAGTTGGTTATCTGTGTCAAGTTGGTGGGCTGGTGGACACCTGGAGAACTTTACATGGAGGAGAGAAAGAGTTTACACATCTGTCTAGGGTACATCACACCTGGTCCAGGCTTGACTATATTCTGGTGACGGAGCGGGAATTTGACAGGGTGCTCAATTCGGAGATTGAGCCGATGGTGATCTCAGATCACGCCATGGTGCGAATAGATTGGAAGGGGCGAGAGCGAGGGGAGTCTCGCTGGGCCTTTCCTAGACAGATGTGGGCGAATGCTAGTTTTAAGAACTATTTGATGCAGAAGTGGGAAGAATACTTGCACTTCAATGAATCTAGTGCTAGTTCGGCTGCTGTGTGTTGGGAGGCCGGGAAGGCCGTCCTATGGGGGCATATCATCGCGTTTGTAGCACAAGAGAAGCGTCGAATCAACGGGGAGGTGTTGGTGTTAACTAAGGAGTTGCGGAGGTTACAGAAGCTGGTAGCAAGGGGCCGGGGGTCGGCACACATACCATCGTATCTAGAGGCTCAGCGGAAAGTCAATGCTATATTGGAAGAACGTGCAGTCTATAATATGCATTACTACCGCCACCAGCTGTTCCGTTTCGGTAACAAGGTGGGTACATTGCTGGCCCGTTTAGTGAAGGATGGGGGGGTCTAAGGTGGTGGCCGCGATAAGGGATGGTGCGGGGGTTCAGCTCTCTGACCCTCGTAGGGTTGTCGACGTATTTCGGAAGTTCTATGAGCAGCTTTATACACCGGAATCGGCGGACAGGGGAGGGGAACAGGTTTTTTTGGATACGACACCCTTGCCGCAACTCTCGGAGGTAGAGCGAGTGGCGTTAAACTGACCCATCGAGGGTGTGGAGATCCAGGGAGTGATTAGACGAGGGAAGCCGCATAAAGCACCTGGACCGGACGGTTATAGTGCCGAATTTTATAAAATGTTGGAACTTCAGGTGACCCCGACTTTGGCCGCAGTTTATAATGATGTCTTGGAGAGGCAGGAATTCCCCCGGACATGCGCACGGGCCGCGATTTCGGTGATTCATAAGCCGGGGAAGGATGTGGAGGATCCGGCCTCGTATCGGCCGATCTCTCTAATTAACTATGACATGAAAATCTTCGCTGGGGTATTGGCACAGCGTCTATAGGCCATTCTGCCGCGGCTCATTAGCCCTTGCCAGACCGGTTTTTGTTAAAGGGAGAGAGGCCTTCTCCAATATCAGTAAGGTACTCTTGGGGGCGGAGTGGAGTGTAATGCGCGGAGACCCTCTGTTGTTGGTGAGTCTAGACGCAGAGAAGGCTTTTGACAGAGTGTCTTGGGCTTACATGTTTGAGGCACTTAGGAGGTTTGGATTTGAGGGAGCCTTTCTGATTTGGCTGCAGACCTTATACTCGGCGCCGCTGGCCTTCGTCGTGGTGGGTGGCCTCCATTCGGTCCCTTTTGAATTGCGCAGGGGGACGAGACAGGGGTGCCCACTTTCTCCTCTGTTATTTATATTACAGATGGAGCCCTTGTTACGCGCACTAGGTCAGATGGAGACGATTCGGGGGATTGCGTGGCCGGGCGGCGGTGTCAAGGTTAGTGCCTTTGCCGACGATTTGCTATTGTGTCTGACGGACCCGCAATGATTGCTGGAGGAGGCTCTAACCACTATTGAAAGATTTGGTGCTTTTTCTGGAATGCGGATAAATAGAACCAAATCGATGGGATTAGATGTTGGGGGGCGGGTTCGGGGATTCTGGCAGGGAGCCTTTCCGTTGGTTTGGACAGCAGACTCCATCCGTTATCTGGGTATACAGATCCCTTGTGAGCCTAGTCAGCTGTATGTAGCGAATGTGAGGCCCTTATTGGGTAAAACGCTGCAGCGGCTTCAGAAATAGCGAGAGCTCCCCCTTTCCTTGAAGGGGCGTATAGCTCTCTTTAAAATGGTCGAGCTACCCCGATGGATATATTTGCTGCGACATGCCCCACTTTGGCTCCTGCGGAGGGACCTCAAAGTGTTGGAGAGCCACTTATCTAAATTCTTTTGGAAGGGGAAGAGAGCTCGTATCGCTTTTGCGACCCTGTTGAGACCTGATGGAGAGGGCGGTGCTGGCCTTTGTTCGTTGCGGGAGTGTAATCTGCTTAGTTTGTTACGGCCGCTGTGTGATCTGGTCGCGGGGACCACCGTGATTCTCCCCACTGAACTGGTGGAAGCCATTTCGGCGCCGTATCAATCGGCTTTACTGGATGCATCGCTCTGATAGAGAACTGCCCATATTTTGGAGGCGATCCACTTATCTTGGCGCTGTTCGCCAGGCCTGGAGGCATATATGTCGCCTTCGGGGTTGTGCTTGGCAATGTACAGATTGTCTTCCCTTGGTCGGCAATGGGGATTTCCTTCCCGGATGCCAGGGTGGGGTGGCTCAGCGTTGGGTGCAGTGTGGTGTGGAATATGTGGGTCACTTGAGGATGGAGAATGAAGTGCAGATGGACTCTTATGTGTCTTTGTGTAGTCGATATCGGTTGCCTGTTCACGATTTCTATTTCTACCTACAAGTGCGGCATTTTGTGCGTTTCGTTGGACCGCAGAGGGGGGGTGAGTCTGTGGCAGGGAGAGCGGGGAATGCTGGCCTTCTTTCGTGCCTTGGAGGGCAAAGTCACGGTTCGGAGACTGCGTGCGGAGCTGTTGGTAGGGGATGATTTGACGGGGCTAACGAGGCTTGCCTGTAGTTGGCAGGTGGATGGGATTTCGGAGGGCACAGTGGAGCGCCTATTTCAAGCTTTTTAAGCTATACCTCGTCTGTCGGAGTCGGTGCAGCTACAAGACGTCCAGTACAAATTCTTGTGGCGAGCCTACGTGCATGACGTGTGGGCAATGAGGATGGGTATTACTGACTCGGAGAGTTGCCGTCGATGCGGGGTGGAGAAAGGTACTTTAGCGCATAAATTTTGGTTGTGTCCTGTTATTCAAGCAATCATTTTGGGAGGATGTCGGGGTGCAACTTGGTAGCTGGATTGGTCAGCGGATGCACCTTGGCCCTGCCTGGTGTCTGTTTGGATCCTTCAACGCTGTTGCTCCCCTGGGTGGGCGACAAAGACAGCTCTGTGAGCGGGGCTTTTTGGTGGCCAAACAGACTATTTTGCGGCATTGGGTTGCACCCACGACACCGAGTGTGCAGGAGTGGGAGAGGAGGATGCGTGGTCTATTAGGCATGGAGAGATGCACGGCACAGCAATTGGGACAGAAGCGGTTGGATCAATTCACAGAGCTCTGGGCTCCGCTGCTGGCCGCAGATAGTCCTTTGAATCACTGATGGCCAATGTGGCCCTTGCTGGCATGGCTACTAGTGGTTGGCTGCTACTTACAGGGGGTGGTGATGTGAGGGGTTGCTATCCTTTCCATGCATGATTTTTGTTAAGGCTGGAAGGGGGTGAGAGGGTGGGGACGGTGGACCGGGAAGGAGGGGTGGGAGCTGGGGGGGATTGGGGGGAAGGGGGGGAGGGGGGGTTATAAGGTGGGATGGGAAATTGCTCGGTGTGTCTGCGTTAGCCTTGCTGTTCCCTAGACATGTGTACACCTAGTACATTCTGGCAGTGATGGTTGGGTGTCTTCTGCTATTTGGATTGTTTCATTTCATCAGTGTTCTCTGTCTGGGCTATAGTGTTGGTCTGTTAACTTCTGTTATGATTATTTGTTATCCTTATGCAGGTGCTCTGGAAAGTGTACCTCTTGTGTTGTGAAAATACCCAATAAAAATAATTTTCACTAAAACCTAAGAGACAGAGGATTCAACAAAGAATGCTTCCTAAAGTGAAAAAAATATATATTTTTTTGTCAGACTACCGTCCGCCTAACCAAGAGCCAAACAGAAACTCCGGTAGGAACCAGACCTGTCCATTTTATTCAAGAGTAAAAGCAATTAAGCATGAAGGCACCACTTTAAGTGCAAAACTTTAGATATCATATTTGTAATATTTTTAAAGTCCAGTACTTAACTGCAGAAAACAGCAACATCACATCCAGCAAGGGTAGTCGACACAATCCTGTGTTTCGGGTCAAAATCTTTTGAGGACCCTGCTTCAGGCAAAACATTTGTCCCCACTAAACAACAGAATGCCTTGGTTGAATCCACTGTCTCTTAGGTTTTAAGGTTTTCTGGGCTTTGTGGATTTTTTGGCTCAGGGGGACTTTTCTTTTTGAATGTTTTTTACTTAAAGGCATCTGAATTACTTTTACCATTCTTGCAACCTCTGTATCGGGACTGGAATGAATTTAGCTCATGCCTTATCTCAGAAGTTCAAGCTGTGTTACATTCAGGTATATGCTAACCTCCCTGTTTTGGTGGTATCCTTCAAAGATACATTATTCCTGACCATTCACTCCTGGGCAACTGTTGGATTTCTCCCAATTTCCACTTGCAAATTTGCTCTGTCTCCTTTTTAAAGGTGTGTGCCAGTAGTCTCTGGTTAAGGTGGAGCTCATCTTTCTGGAGAAGGCCCCTCTAACTCAGATGGTTGCTCAGTTCCTAATGAATCTAAAGCTTTCTTCTCTGAGTCATTGCTTTATCTATGCATTGAGATCCTGTAGCTCTGCCTATTTTGGGGTCCTGTGCTTGGGACAGGGAGCATTTCTGAGAATGTTTCCCTGGAAGTACTAGACTTCAACTTTCTACCTAAAAGCATTACTGGACCATACATTCTAGTTAAAGATACAGACACAAGACAAGTAAGAGACATCAGGAAATTTATTATAGCAACTATGGCTAAAAACGATACAGCTATGGTCGTGAGGGTATTTTTGACTGGCTTGCAAAGCCCAGCAATAACGCAAATGGTACATTTTCAACGTATCTGGCTACTCTAAAGCTTGTGAAATTCCTTTACAATGACAGATTTATACTTTCAATTAGTCCTCAAATTCACAGTGGCAAACAGAACTGCTACTATGGAATGGCACTTCAGCTCAAAACAGCAGTGAAATGACTTTATTGTGCTTCCCGGTTGGGCGTGGGTGGGGGAGGGAAAGGGGGAGGGAGGGAAGAGGGTTACCTTGCACAGAGAAGTACTTACACTCCTAAACAAACACAAAGGGACAACCTGCATGGAGTGACAGTTACAAATGGGCAGACTGGATGGGCCATTTCAATCTTTTGTCTGCCATCAGCTTTGGATGGCAAAGTGTTAAATTGCATGAAGAGCTACTACTACTAGTGATCTCATGTCTACGACTGGCAGATGGCTATTTCCTTAATGATATGGATGGAAGGACTGGGCAGATTGGATGAGCCAATTGTTCTTTTTCTGTCATCACCTACTATGTTAAAAAAAGCCCCACATCATGAAAGATAAACCCGTACAGTGGTTTGAGCACTAAATGTGGCAAATTCCTTGGGGCCAGGGAGCTCATAGTCTGGCCCCGAGGAATTTGCCACATTGGGTAATAAAGAAGTAACTAACTATCAAACCAATGGTGTCATTCACCTTATCTCACAAAAATGTGAAGCCATAGAAATGTATACTCTTAATATTAAAAGGATTCACCTTTATAGATTGTTGGTAATGAAAAAGTAAAATACGTTTCCTTTCCCCATGAGTAATGAATTAGGTAAATTAAGCAGCCCGATTAGTAATCAGTCATTGCAGCACAATGATGGAGGTATGTGTGTGGTTATTAAAGTAGCAGGGGGGAGCTGTAGCGTGAAATGTTCAGATTCTGTATAAGAAATGTCTGCCTTTCCTACCTCTCTGATGTGCAGCTCTTAGGGGACAATGCCTCTAAATAAGTTAGTTATGTGCAAAACATGATATTAATTAGCCTGACTCCTAAGTCAAGGTATGCGGAATATGATTTTAGTCTGTCATGTACTGCTAACACTCTCCATAGTGCTTGCACCATGGGTTTACAGGATGTAATAGACATAGGCAGTTTAACAAGGTGTGCTTGGAAATTGTATGCTCCACTTCCTCAATGCTGCAGCATGAGCAAGGATGATAGGAAGTGGGGCACACAGCATGCATGACATTGAAAGTTCATATGGTAAAAGGACGCCTACAGTCTGGCTGAGAAATGATTTTGCAATGGGGCAACAGTGTGGCAGTGGCTGCCTACAGGCAACCGGCTTTAATTGCACGGGTAAAAGTCTGTAAATTAAATGCCATGTAAGTGAGAGCTTATGGTGCAGATATTAGGATGGGCCTTTGACGAGTCCGTCATAGCAAAATTGAGCTATAGGACAATGTATAGTAAAGGGCAAGATTTTTACAGTCAAACACCTTACAGGCCACCACTGATATAAAGGGAGTTATTGTAAGGTGTCGGCTGTGGGCCCCCTATACAATGTAACTATTTCCAGCTAGACAGTTGACCCTGTTAGTTCTGTTAAGGAGTCTGATCAGTTATGTGACCATTAAATGTAATTTATGGCCACACATATCCATACATGTGACAAATAAAAATGGTTATGTGTGGAATAGATTGTTGTTTTGCTTCACAAGAAAGATGTCTGCTATTCAAATTATGCAGGGTACCAGAGACTGTGGCACTAGGGATCTTTAGGTCTTTATTAGGCCTGGTAGTATGAGAGTGGAGAGGATGGCTGAATTGGAGAACGACAAGATTGTGTTTTTTTCCTTTACCATTATGAGGGAGTGGATAACATGAGGAAAGATCTACAAAAGCTGGAAGAATGGTCTAATGCTTGGCAGTTAAGATTTAATGCAAAGAAGTGCAGTGTCATGCACTTGGGAAGCAGAAATCCAAGGGAAATGTACGCGATAGTGTAGCAGCGAAGTGCAGACAATGAATAAATCCAGGAGTCAATTTACAGGGTCCAAGCCAATTTATTGTGCACAAGGCCCAGTTAGTCAAAGCTTCAAAAAGGACTGAGCAAAGTTCTTACAGAGACATATTCATTTATACATTTCTTTTCAGTTTGATACATGCAAACTTTCTATTGGTCCCAACTCCCCCTGCACCTGTCCAATCAGAGATCCCTCCTGGGCCTAGCACCCAGCTCCCTCCTCTTGGACTGTTCTAACAATGGTGTAGTTTCTAGGTTTGGATACTTCTCTACTGCAAGGTCGTTTCTAGCTCTAGTTATGCAAGTATTGAAACATTTTTATTTTCACAGCACAAGAGAATAATGAAAGATTTATGCATTCATAAAAACTTCTTATTAAGCAGTTTAAAAACAGCTTTTCTCAAAGTTTTACAGACTTTGGTTCTTTACTGAGATGGGGGTTGGAATCGGGGCCTAACTTACAGGCCTTTCACATTTGCAGACTATTATAGGCCATAGCCTGCCACATTCCCCCCTTTGATTATTCTCACCCGCTAGTGAGAAAGGGTGAGAATTAAATCATATATTAAACTTGCGTAATAGCATCATCTTGGGATATTGGGGAATATTGCCACATAGCCAATATTTTCGTAGCTGCCTTCCATTCTACAGTGCTATCAATAACTGAGGTTATCATGCGTAAGCAAAGGGGTAGGAGACATGAGAGAAACAAGCAAACAGCCAATATGAGTAATACAAT
This sequence comes from Ichthyophis bannanicus, assembly GCA_033557465.1. Lineage (NCBI taxonomy): Eukaryota > Metazoa > Chordata > Amphibia > Gymnophiona > Ichthyophiidae > Ichthyophis > Ichthyophis bannanicus. The sequence continues at coordinate 750,161,497 of CM066035.1, forward strand.
AAACACAAGGGTCTTCATACTCCCTAACCATGAAAACGCTGAACCAAACCACCCATCAAGCTTCAGGCCATGCCAGGTCTGAACAGGCACATATGCTTGTGTGCGCATTTGAGTAGCTATATCTTCAACAACATGTCCATTATTATCAATCTGCAATCAACAGTTGGTTAAATTCAATTTTCCACACACTCCACCTTCAGCTGCTAACAAATAATCTAGAGCTAAACGATTCTGATAAATAGCTGTACGTATTTGTGTACTCTGCTTAGCTAAAAGAGTTAGTGCTTTACTGGTTTCATTGGTTATTATTTCAACAACAGCTTGTAAGCGTATAATACGATTTATCATATACACAGGAATATGATATCCCCATGTACCATTTTGCTCCCAAGTAGCAGGTCCATAGTATGAAATGATTCTCTCAGGTGGCCACTCCTCATCCTTCCATTTGTCCCATTGGCCTATTTTCAAGACTTCTTGTTTCTGTTGACTCCTGTACACGGGAAAACCCAGTTGTTCTCCATGAGATGTAGGCAACAGGAAGAAGGATGGTCGTATGGTTCCCAAGGCACATGCTCTTCCCCAGTGGTGAGGAAGCCTAGCATATGCTCGGGTTCCACAAATCCAGTACAGTCCAGGTGGTGTTTGCCAGGTATTATAAGATGCTAGATTAGTCCAGATGCTGGCAAGATTAGGGAAACAAACTAAGGGGTTGGAGGGCTCTGAAGCGTTGATTCCTGACCACCAGGACGTCTTCTTAGTGGTACTGTTGTAGAACTTCTGATTGAGACAGACCAGCTGTCCAAATTCCATAGCAAACTGTGGTCCAAAACGAGCAAAACACAAATTACCAACAATGGGGTGGGCCAGTACCCACTCACTAGTAGTCTGATGTAAATCAGTCTGATTATAAGGCATAGAATAGTTCACTTCCTGTGCCTCCCAGGGCCATTGGTCTCCCATCTTAGTCCCTCCACAGAAGAGGCAGTCCGAAATGTGGAGACTAGATGCTACTGCCCCGGCGAGCTCAATGAACAAGTTTTGGGAGGCATGAGGAATCTCAAGCTCTGCTTTCATGGCTTCATAGAAAGAGTGATGTATTCGATAAGGTGCAGATGCATGAGTCTTAGTATTCAGCTGTATATGTATAAAAAGTTCCAGGATCCATACCTCCTCCTACTATCCATAACCCAAATCTGTGCCCCTGCTTCCAATGGCTAGGGTTAAGTATGATGAGTCGCACTGGATTACAGGCACCTTTCTTACATTTCTTAGGTTCTGGTAATGACACTTTTTCCAAGCTGGCTACACGTTTATCTCCCTCTCGTCCAGTAGGCGCACCAGACCAGGCAGCATAATACACGCATTCCCACTTGGGACAGTAGTAAGCATCTTTGGATGATGTACTGTAGACGGTTGGGGAAGATTTTCCAGTACACTTTCCCCATCCGTATGCTCCTTCAGGACACATATATTTATCATCACAGTAGTAGGCATGCTCCCAATATCCACACTTGTGATAGACATTTCTGTTGATCACCTCACAAGCATCAAAACTCAGGATCACAGGCTTCGTGGGGTCAGGAAGCTGTCATGTGGCATTTATGAGGGCTCCATCCTCATCATTCCATCGTATCTCAAGTACATAATAAGAGGGGTTCTGTCGGGGGTTGTAACAAGTCTTACTCTTCCCCTTCGTACAGATATTTAACTCTGTGCCATTATAGATACACCGGCTAACTATACCAGTGCAAGTATAGTAGGAATGATAAAGTAAAGTATGTGTGACCTTCTGTCCAGTTCGGGTGGTAGTTATGCAAGCTGCACAACGGGGTAGGGCAAAAGTCTTTTCCAGGAATCCCAGGACCACCACTCCCACAAGGCAATAGTGGAAGAACATTGTGATTACAGTCTTTGGAGGTCAACTGGAATATTGGGTACGTTGAGCTTGTAGAGTCTTTTCTTCTTCTCTGCTTCGACTGCCACTCTTGCGTGACAGGGGTAGGATTGTAGATTCTGAAGATTCTTATAATGCTGGTTGTGTCCGCAGTGTGAGCCGCAATGGAGTTGCAGGGTCATTTACTGAGGTCCATTGACCAGGTTCAGGAGCAGCTGCCGGCTTCACTCTACTGTGATGGATCCAGAGTTCAAATTCTGCGACTTTTACTGCAGTTGGGGTTGACAAGATGACAACATAGGGTCCCTTCCAATGCGGCACCAGCGGGGTCTTTCTCCACTCTTTGATCCACACTGATACTCCTGGCTTGTAGGGATGCAGAGGTTCTGTCAGATTGATGGGCAATCGATCTTGCACCCAGGCATGAAGACTCTGCAAAACAGAACCTAAAGCCAATAGTTCTTGTCTGGTTATTTCAGATCCTATTTGCTTCATATCTCCTTTAATTCCCTGCACAATGGGCGGAGGTCGCCCATACAAAATTTCAAAATGGGAAACGCCCCAAGGACTTGGTTGGGGCAGAACGTATCCTAAGAAGGGCTATAGGGAGAACCTGGAGCCACTTCAGGTGCGTTTCTTGGCAAAGCTTGGTCAACTGAGATTTCAGGGTTCTATTCATATGTTCTACCTTCCCTGAACTCTGGGGTCTATAGGCAGTGTGCAGCTTCCATTGTATCTGTAGAGCTCGAGCTAACTGTTGAGTCACTTGGGACACAAATGAGGGTCCATTGTCTGACCCTATAGTCAATGGTATTCCAAACTGAGGAATGATCTCATAGAGCAGTATTTTAGTGACCTCCCGAGCTTTCTCAGTTCAGGTGGGACGGGCTTCTACCCACCCAGAAAATGTGCAAACTAGAACTAACAGGTAGTGATATCCGTTTGCTCGTGGTATCTCAGTAAAATCTACTTGAATATCACTCATAGGGGTCACCCCTACTGACTGAACTCTTGGGGGTGGAACGGGACCTTGCCTAGCATTGTTCTTGGCACATGTCAAACATTGCTGTGCCACTGAAGTAGACAGGGGTCCTAGTAGTGAGATGCAAAAATGGGGTCTTAGGGCTCTTTTGCATGGCTGTTTTCCCATAATGTGTGGCCTGATGAAAAGCCTGAACAAAAGCTGGCCCTAATGCTTCAGGAATGACTGTAGGACCTGGAGGTGAGCTACCCTCTGGAGGTGGCAGCAGTATCCAACCTTTTTCTGTTAGGACCCCTCCCTCCTTTTCACAGAAACAATCCAACTCTTTTGTAGTGTATCGGGGAGCCCATGAGCTAAGGGGCACAGGGAACAAAGCTGCTTGCACTGAAGTGTCTTGGGTCACAACTCATCCAGTTGTGGCTGCTTTTCGGGCAGTGGCATCAGCAAACCTGTTCCCTCAGGTAACTTCTCCTGCTCCTGTCTGATGACCTCGACAGTGCATGACTGCGACTTGCTTAGGGGCCCATACAGCATCTAATAATATCAATATCTCGGGACATACTGTCAGACGGTTGCCTGGGTGAGAATCTTCACACTCTTGGCAAGTGCATATTTCTATATGATTTGCAAGGTATTGTGGGCAATGTAGTTCATTCACACCAGACACTGCTGCTGACAATAATTTAGTTGTGCTCTTGGGTAAAGCCAATAAGATATTTATTTATGGGGTTATTTCTCCCAACACAGATATGCTTGGTAGCACATAAATTAGGTTAGTTGCTTTCAGTGTTAACTTGGAAAAACAAAGTCAAAATCAGGAAAACAACAAATGAAAAGCCACAAAGCAAGAAACAAACTGTTCTTTTCAGGTTAACTTCTGATTACTTCCCACATAGATACAGAAGTGATTCTCTCCTAGCTCACAAGCAATCAGGTAAGGCTTAATTGCTAGCAGTCACCAGCTGAAACCCCTTAGCTGGCTTGCCTTCCACTGTGTGGGTCAAATACTGCTTCAGGAGCTTTTCTGAGGAGATTAAAGAACAAATTTGTATTTCTTTGTGATGGTTGCTGTACTTTATAACAGAAAGTTACCAACGGAGTTTAGATAGAGAGCAGTCCATATAAACAGGATCCTCATCTGCTATTATTCCCCCTTGTTCAACAAGCATGGGTTCAATATCATGGATTGGCACAGATGAATCTCTCAATGGAGCATTTTCAGGAGAATACTTGTTTCCCTGATGTCTTTCAAGGTTATAGCTAGGGCATAGATCAGTGTTCATACCTGAGCTTCCATTGCTGCTAGAGTTCCTCTCTATATAGCCTGGCCAGTATGTAGTCCAGTTCTTATGTCCAGCCTTCCAATCCAGATCCCTGGACACTGGATCTCTCTTCACATACCTTCTGGCATGGGTCTTATGGTCCCTTCCACGTGCAGCCGTCTCCCTCACAGGTAGCCTCTGGTGATTCCTAGCTCTGCAGCACCATTCCTCTGGTTTTCCCCAGTCCAATGGTGTATGCTGGCCCTTGGAATACCTCCCAGTATACGTACTGCTTTGGAGTCTTCTAGACCTCTCAAAGGCTTTTCTCCTCTTTCTTCCAGAGGGTTTCTTTGCCTCTCTGTCTGTCCGGTTTGGCTTCTGCTTCTGATGATCCTTCAGATGAAACTGATGATCCTCCTCTGGATATCCAAGGTGATCATGAAGATGGTCATCTGTAGAATAAAATAAACTCTACTCTTATTCTGCTTAGATGAGTGCTCCTCCCTAATACAGCGCAGCTGTGCTGAATCAGGCCCTGCCCTTTGAGATGAGTGCTTAGGGATTACCTCATAGCCCTCCTGATTGAACACACGTTTCCCCACTTCAGCTTCTCTAATGGCTGTTGGAAACCTGGTGCATTCTGGGACTGGTAGTCTTTTATGGCAAAATTCTGTTTTCTCATTTCTACCAGCACTGACAGGTTGCTTGTTCAGAGACACTTCACCTTTTCTATAGCCCCTTCCTGAGCTATGATAAGCTTCCTTATCACAATACCTAATGGACTTGCCTCCCGAGGTGATCAACCCTCGCTCTTTATACAAGGCTCCATGTGCGTGTAAAGTGGTAAAGGCATACTTGGAATCTGTGTACACATTTAAACGGAGTCCTTCTCCTAATGTCAGTGCTCTAGTGAGAGCTATCAGTTCAGCCTTCTGCGCTGAAGTTCCTGGGGCCAAGCTGAGGACTCAACTACCAGATCAAGGGTCACCACTGCATATCCGGAAGGACCGGAAGGACTGGGGTTTCTAGTCCCACAGATGCTCCTTGTGGTCTTGGGCAAGCCACTTAACCCTCCATAGCCCATGTTCCCTGTAAGTATTAGTGTATGTGTCTCATATCCCTGCGTGTTAAATGTATCCCCCAATTGTGTTGTGACCGCTTTGATTGAAGGATAAGGTGGTATACAAAACTGTCTAAATAAAATAAATAAATAAAATATCCAGCACAATGATGTCCATTGATGACGAGACTGCTTCCATCTACAAAGAAAGTCTGTTCAGGATCCTCCAGAGGAACATCAGTTAAATCTGGGCGACTTGAAAATACAGTGTCCATAGTTTCTAAACAGTCATGATCAGGGGGCCCAGGACTAATTGGGAACAACGTAGCAGGATTCAGAGCTTGACTAACTTTTAACTGTATCTGGGGGTTTTCGCACAGCATGTTCTGATATTTTAACATTCGTGAATTTGTTAGCCAGAAACTTCCTTTGTGTTCCATGAGGGTGAGGACAGAATGGGGCATAGTCACTTGAAGATTCTGTCCCAGAGTGAGTTTGTCTGCTTCGCTCACTAGGAGGGCTGTGGCTGCAACAGCTCTAAAACAAGGGGGCCAACCTCTTGCTACCACATCCAACTGTTTTGACAAGTAGGCTACTGGCCGTTGCCAAGATCCAAGAGATTGGGTCAGCACCCCTAGAGCATTTCCTTGTGACTCATGGACATAGAGATGGAAAGGCTTCTGGACATCTGGGAGACCCAGAGCTGGTGATGACATCAGAGCGTTTTTCAGAGATCGGAATGCTGCATCCTGTTCAGGTCCCCACACCAGTGGAGACTTTTCCATTCCTTTGGTAACTTAATACAATGGCTTTGCTAGCAGCGCAAAATTGGGGATCCATATGTGACAGTATCCTGCAGACCCCAGGAAGGCTCTTACTTGCCTCCTGGTGGTTGGAGTGGGAATACTGCATACAGCTTCTTTGCGTTCAGGTCCCAAACGTCAAATTCCACTGGACAACTGGAACCCTAGATATGCTCGCTCCTCAGTAGTAAAGAGAGTGGACAGGAGCTGGCGACAATTGGCCCAGGAGGGCTGATGAGTTTGCATTATACTAGACATTAACTCTGTCAATTCCTGGGGTTTTGCTGTATAGGATGCATAATACGTTTTCCAGTTTAATAAATTAGTAGTGGAAAAAGGTATGTAGACTAAACTGGTTGGTCCTGGTGCCATCTGGCCCTGTTCATTTAGGATAGATACACCAGGCACTTGACGCAATGGCATTAGGCGCCCTGCTTTCTCCTTCTTCTTCAGGGTTATACTTCTTAAATCATATGGCTCCCGGGTATAAGCTTCCTTAGTTGGTGACCCTGAACTGGCAGGAGAGCCTCCGCTTTCTATATCGTCGGAGGATCCTGGTTCCCCCGACGTACTTGGGCAGGACTCAGGGCTATCACTCAGGGAAGTGGGCTTCTTTTGCTGCTGCAACGGTAATTTCTGAGGTACCTCATCAAGTTCCGCTTCAGGTAGCGGAGCTGGGGGAACTAACCTATGTGGGTACTGGGATGAATGGGCCAGGATTTCTGGGGATTCTGAGGCGGAATACACAGGCGGCTTCCTCTCCTCAACCTTCCGGGTCCCCCTAGTGGTTGCTACTAATATTCTACATTGTTCCTCATAGCAGCGCTTTACCCAAGAGGGCTGCCTTTCGCAAACACCCAACCAGGAATCTATGTAGGGGAACTGGTCAGGGTGCACTTGTTGTACAAGCTGATGAACACGGGAAACTATTTCTACATCAAAGGTGCCCCCACGGGGCCATGAAGTAGCTAACACAGGCCCTATCACATAACATTTTTAATCTAGACGGAGACATTTTTATGCCGTAGTCTCCTGAAAATCCTTTACGGAAAGTCGTGATCATACATTCCAGCGGAGTTTGCGTGGACTCCGTCCCTCCCATAATCGTAATGGCGTACACGTAATGACGTACAAGATGACAAACAGTAAGGGTGGGTAGTATGGCTGTAGGTAAGGGGTCCATACAGCCCACAAAACACTGAGGGGAACAAACACCACATGCTTCCTCCTTTTCGCGACCTGGGCGCGGTCACCCGGCCAGGAACTGCGCTACTCAGGAGTCCGCTCTCACTCGGTCTGTGTCTCAAGAACTCTCAATCACACAAACAATCATACTATCACAAGAAATCATTTTTCAAAATGTCCAAGGTTTTCTGACTGACTATTCCCAACCAAAGAGTCGGTGGCTTCGGCTTCCGCTAACCCTTATGTGGAGCGTACTAGGACCGCCCTTATGAGAGGTGATCAGGCTCTCTTGTCTCGCGCACTCATGCGAGATTTTCCCAGTTAGTCTTTACCAAATCAGTCTCGCGCACTTATGAAAGACTCTTTTCCCCAGGCTTCACTGACTTTTAAACAAGAAAATGTCTATTCACCAGATCCGGTTCCCGATACCAAACCAGTTCTTGGGTTGGATCCTGGACTCCCCTCGGGTTCGGAGGTGTTGGCTGGCCGGACCCAGTGGCCCGCCGAGGCAAGGCGGAACCCTCTCCGATACAAAGGGATCGGCGGCGCCTGAGGTTTCCCTTGCGGTCGGACAGACATGGTTCCCACCGGGCCAAACCTGGAGGTGAATTGCATAGAATATTCGCTTGACTAACATTCACTATCCGCACATTCCTGGCCAATGCACCAAGAATATGTAGCAGCGAAGTACAGACAATGAATAAATCCAGAAGTCAATTTACAGGGTCCAAGCCAATTTATTGTGCACAAGGCCCAGTTAGTCAAAGCTTCAAAAAGGACTGAGCAAAGTTCTTACAGAGACATATTCATTTATACATTTCTTCTCAGTTTGATACATGCAAACTTTCTATTGGTCCCAATGCCCCCTGCACCTGTCCAATCAGAGATCCCTTCTGGGCCTAGCACCCAGCTCCCTCCTCTTGGACTGTTCTAACAATGGTGTAGTTTCTAGGTTTGGATACTTCTCTACTGCAAGGTCGTTTCTAGCTCTAGGAATGCAAGTATTGAAACATTTTTATTTTCACAGCACAAGAGAATAATGAAAGATTTATGCATTCATAAAAACTTCTTATTAAGCAGTTTAAAACAGCTTTTCTCAAACTTTTACAGACTTTGTTTCTTTACTGAGATGGGGGTTGGAATCGGGGTCTAACTTACAGGCCTTTCACATTTGCAGACTATTATAGGCCATAGCCTGCCACAATAGGGGGCGAGAGGTTGGTTTGCACGGACCAGGAGAAGAACCTTGGTGTGATTATTTCTGAGGATCTCAAGGTGGCAAAACAGTGCAACAAGGCAGTAGCAAAAGACAGGAAGAAGCTGGGTTGCATACAAAGAGGAATTACCAGCAGAAAGGAAGAGGTACTAATGCCACTGTATAAGTCACTGGTGAGGCCTCACTTGGAATACTGTGTTCAGTTTTAGAGACCGTATCTTGCAAAGGATGTAAAAAGACTGGAAACTGTTCAGAGGAAGGCGACCAAAATGATTTGGAGCCTGCATCAGAAGCCTTATGAGAAGAGACTTGAAGACCTAAATATGTACACTCTGGAGGAGAGGAGGGATAGGGGAGATATGATTCAGACCTTTAAATACTTAAAGAGAAATAATGAACAAACAAACCTCTTCCAAAGCCGGGGAAGCTGGAAAACTAGAGGACATAACATGAAGCTACAAGGGGGTAAACTGAAAGGCAATGTCAGGAAATACTTTTTCACTGAAAGTGTGGTGGATGCTTGGAATGCCCTCCCGATGGAAGTTGTGGGGGAAAATACCGTGACAGAATTCAAAATGGCATGGGACAGACACAGTGGATCCCTTTACAGCAACAGGATAAAATCAAAATAAACTTAACCATCTAATTTCTCAACAAATAGGGGTGTCCTACACGGAGCGGTAGGTTCACCCCTAAAACAAAGACATGAGGAGGGGTGGCCTGTACAGAGCGGCAGGTGCACCTACTCTTGTCATCTTACTGGGCAGACTAGATGGACCATACTGGTCTTTATCTGCCGTCATTTACTATTTTACTATGTTTATTTATTTTTATTTTATTTATTTAGCTGCATTTATATCCCGCTTTTCACCGGGTCAAAGCGGTTGGGGGATACATTTAACACGAGGGGATATGAGACACATACACTAATACTTACAGGGAACATAGGCAATGGAGGGTTAAGTGGCTTGCCCAAGACCACAAGGAGCACCTGCGGGACTAGAAACCCCAGTCCTTCCGGCCCAAGGTTGCTGTCCTCTAGTGGGATTTGAACCACCGACCTTCCTGCCTGTAGTACCTTGCCCCAACCACTAGGCCACTCCTCCCTCTGTTATGTTATGTTATGTTATGCTAATTGCCACATTACTATTGAGTGTGTCACAACTGCATTCGCGCTAGCAGCAATGTGCTCTCCATGCCCCCTCTCCGACCATTCCCCGCCTCATCATGTGGTGTCCCATAACTGTGTGTTTTACCATGCAGTCGCTGACATGCCCCCATGTTAGCGTTCCAGCCTGACAGTTGTCATGTGTTAAAATGCATGTCTACCGGTTACTGGGCTTTAGTAAAGGGATCCTAGGTCCATCTTCTTCAGACTGATTGTTAAGATGCCTAGTTGCCGATGATTTTAGGGCAGTTTTACAAAGTTTGATTTTAAATAAACTTGATTTATTTTAATTCAGTGTTTTTGGGCCTCCTGAGAAGATTTATTTATTTATTTAGCAGAGCTTATATACCGCTTTTCGCCAGGTCAAAGCGGTTTACATTGAACAGAAAAAATTCAAAGACAGCCAACTATGTACAAGGAACATTGTAACAATATCCATGTAACAAATAGGTCCGTAGAGTTAGAAGTTTCAGTGAGGGGATCAGTGTGTTCCTGTTTCCTGATTATCAAGGACCTCCAACTTCTACAAAATGCAGCAACGAGATTTCTTACTGGCACCTCTCTGTTACATGAGCATATCTAACCTCCTCTTTTATCATTACACTGGGCACATGGTTTTTTTTATTAAATTACATTTAAAATTTTAGTATTCATTTGCAAAACTCTTCAAAATGATATACCTTTTTATTTAAGTTCAGTGCTTAGATTTTATAGACCTCCAAGATCTTTGAGATCAGAGGGTATTCAACTTCCTTCCATTGTTACTGTAACTAAGAGCCACTTTGCTGAGCTGGGGGCCACTCTTTTTTATTACAGGCCCTATGACGTGAACCAGGTTACCACTAGAGTTCAGGTTATTGACAGACACTGCTATTTAAAAAAAAAGAGACTGGTCAGACATAATACTATTGCTGATATATGGTTCCACTGTGGTACTTTTATTTGACATATTAAGTTATGTTATTTCTTATGGAGTCTATTGATGTTTGATCTTATTTCATAATATTTCTCTTTTCATGTACTCTGCCTAGATGTTTTACCATGGGCAGATTAGAAATCATTTAAGTAAACTAATGAAATCATTTTTAAAGAGATTTTTATCTTGTTTTGCAAATTCTGTTGCTTCCTTCCCTACTTGTAGTAGTGAATTTTCTCAATCGGCCCTAGTATTCGTTGGAATGATAATAATCCTCTAAAACTGAAAGCAAGACAGAAAGATATTGGGGAACGTGAAAAGGATTCAGGAATGAATTCATTGGGAAGGCCAACCTCAAACCAAAAAGATAGGAGCACTAGTGTAAATTCTGCCCAAGCAGCCCCTGCAATGCGGAGAGGGGGAGCCCGGGCAGAAAGAGGGCCCACACAGCAGCAGTGGAAGCAGCATGACAGACTTACCTTAACATGTTTTACTGTGCTGCTCCACTCTTGTACATTTACAGTGGTGAATGCAAGCCCAGCGGCTGTTCCTCACCAGCCCCGTGTTCCCCAAAGCGAATTTTCAAGAACACAGCCATGCGGCAAACATGTTCAAGTAAGTTTGCCAAGTGGCTGCTGCCGCTGTCGCCACATGGGGGGCCCAATGCACAAAGGGGGCCTTCATGGGGGGGGCACATCACCATTGCAACAATAAAGGAAGAAAGAAAGAAACAAACAATGGGGGCACCTCATAACTTACGCCACTGGATGAGTTCAGACTGAAAAGTTGAGATGAAGGCAGGGGGAGAACTAGTAGTTACAGTATGCTCTCTATATTCTTGAGTTCTGGCCTTTAGTTGAGAGAGGAGCAACCCAATGAGCTGACAGATCTGGAATCGCTCAGAATTGAAATCAATAGAAGCTAGAATTACTGAGCATGGCTCTAGCAGGGAGGGATACAACCCCTAGGGCTAGAAACCACAAGGAGGAAGGGCCTACCAGATTTTCAATTGCTGCTTAAAGGTACCCAGAGCAGACAGCCCCAGGATAAGGAATTCAGTGACTCCCCAAACTGAGGGAGGTCTAGTAGTGGTTACAGCGAGCAGATCTCCTGGCCAGAGGGAGCCATAGCCACAGGAGCTAGCCATGGAGATAAATGTCTAGGACTAGACAGCAGAGCAATGGAGGCAGGCCTGTCCAGGCACTATATATCTTCCCAGGAGACTTGGGAGTACAATGTGAAGGCAAAGAGGGGAGGGCAATTGGTAATGTAACATTGGGATGGGCAAAGGGTTCTCCTATCTAACTGGAATTACTATAGGATTAGTACTCCCAATTTATCTAAAGGTTATCTGATAGTCTGTAGGAATGCATGAGAGATTCTTGCTGCTATTTGAATGGTTATGATTAAGGGGGATTAATACCTGAACTATTTGAATGTTCTGTTATATTTATAGTTCCAGAAGTTAGTAAAGCTTGTAAATATTGCAGCCAGCCTAGTTCATAGTCACACTTATTTTTGGGTTCTCCTTGGGAAAAGGAAGTGGAATCCCACCTATTAACATCCATCTTCCTTAGACAGAGGCACCAGATACCAAGCTTTCAGGGTCCGATAGGAGCTCCACTCAGGCAGGTTCTGTCAGTCGACCCTGGGCCCAAAGATACCCACAGGCACTACATACATTTTTGGAGGTACTGCTGGAATTCTGATAAATGAGGGTTTTTTTGAGCTGTGAACAGGACTGGCATGTTGGGTAAATAGATGCTAAGAATATTGTAAAGCTGAAAAAGTGGTGTAGAGATGAGATGACTGATTGATCTCAAGTACGGTTATTCAAGTATTGGGCAGGGTAAAGATTAAAGGTAAACTTTATGATAATGCGCCGGGAAAGTTGAACGTTTTCTGCACTTATTCTGTGGGAGGGAGCATGTCCTGCCCCAGCCTCCTGTCAGTTGTCAGGATACACTACAGGCCCTGCTAAAAAAAGAAGAAGAGAAAACTTCAGAATGCAGCAAGCTTCTTATCTTGGGGGTGGGGGGGGGGGAAGAGGGGGTAGAGTAGTCTATTATCCAAATATGTTGATTGGCATCATGGGGAAGGGCCTAAAGTAATGTCTACAACCTCATTATAATATTAGTGCATACAGGAAGTCGAGTATTTTTGGGAATTGAGCCTACCCTGCTTCCTCTCAGATGTTGCAAGAATGGCAGTGAACGGGAGAGAAAAAGAAGAGGTGACGGAAAGTTTGTGAGCCCCTGCACTTGATGAGGAAATGTCTCTGACCTTTTCCAAACCTGAAGCTACTGCTAAGATTGCTTGGATATCTTGGAGGTCATGTATCCACTATAAGACTATCATACAGAGGCTATGGGAGAAACTCTCCCAATATGTAGCTCATCTGAAACGTACTTTAAGCTGTGAAGAAAAGTACTGTCACAGCTCCGGACACGGATACGAGAACATCACATTGACCAGGTTGTCAGAAGAACCTTATATTCAGGCATTACTGCGATTAAGATTGGGTTGCCAGATAAGAGAAAAGACCCTCCTTCCTTTACTGTGGTAATGAGGGGTATAGCGGCTGGCACTGAATATCCAGATACTGTGATCAGTGCTGGCACTATCTGGACAGCGGTGATACTCAGTCGCTCTTTGAATAGGCAACCCCCATAGCACTTAGGACAGCCTATTTGCTGTCCTAAGTTCTGCAAATTATTATCTGTTTAATTGCACTGAAAATTGACACTATCCAGATAACTGCCAGCTCTGTCTCAACTCTGCCACGGACCACTGTGGCACTAGGTGCATAGACCTTTTGACTTTAGAAATGGACTTTCAGTATAGCGAGAACATTCTGGTTCTAACAGATCATTTCACTAGGATGCATAGGCTTATCTCTCTGGAGCTGAGAAAGCAGAAACTGTTGTCAGGGTGTTGTGGGAGAAATTCTCAGAACTATGGACTCCCAGCTCATATACACACTGAGCAGGGGAAAGACTTTGAAAGTTTTATTTATTTACATTCTCTTATATACTGCGCTATTCTGCATCAGTGCGGTTTACATTGAACAAACTGAAATTACATTGAACAGGGCATTATAACTTGGAGATAACTATTTTACAGGGAACATGGGCTATAGAGGGTTAAGTGGCTTGCCCAAGACCACAAGGAGCACCTGTGGGACTAGAAACCCCAGTCCTTCCGGCCCAAGGTTGCTGTCCTCTAGTGGGATTTGAACCCCTGACCTTCTGGCCTGAAGTACCTAGCCCCAACCACTAGGCCACTCCTCCACTCCATTAACTCATTAACCCGTTTTGGATCAGCGTATGTTTACATACATAAGGTTTCCATACCTACTACTCAACTGTTTACTAATTAATGGTTATAAATTCAATGGAACTATGTTTAGCTATTATCGTTATGTCAAAAAGCATTATATACAGATTTTTTTATCTGAGATCTAGTTAGTTTAATAGGTATTTGAAGTTTGCTGATTTTGACGGTACTGGCGGCTCAACATAAAAAGATCACAAAAAATAGTAAGTATCTTATAATGCTGTAATAGCTACTATTTTGCAAATAAAAGTATTTGTAGACTTTAGAAAATAGGTTTAGATAACTGTAAGTTACTTAGTGTCAGAGTTATTGGTGCGTATATTGGCCTTGTATGTTTTTCATATGCTGGGCTAATATGTTGTCGAAACTAATTGCTGTCAAGCATTCTGTTCTAAGTGTTTCAATGGTGCAATATTGCCACACTGCATCAGAAGTGTTTTCACGTGTTATCATATTCCACCATCAGAATGGACTGTTGACAAACTATATTATATCATAATAAAGTGTTTTAAATGAAAACTGCAGTTTCAATAGTATCATACAGTATGTTTACGTCAATGAATATTGGAACTGAATCCTATCCTTTCTGAAGACTGACAATATACTATATTGGACCAGTATATGAAAAACATACACTATGTGAAACTTCTATTTTCTGCAAAATTTAAATATTTTTTATTATTGCCGGTATTTCATAGTTGTTTGAGTGTAACACATCTAATAAATCATCCAGAACAGAAAAAGAATATGCGAGCCGTCCAAAACAGGTTAATGAGCTGTTCCAAGTTGCTAGAATAATAGAAAGTCATACCTCTTTCTACTATCCCCAGGGAGATCCCCAGCCTGAAAGTTTGGATAAGACCCTTTTGAAATGCTGAGTACATTGAAACCATTTTAAAAGATGAAATGGAGCCAATATATAAATTACTTGGTAAGTACTGACAACTGCAACTTCAATGATGCTACCGGGCTTTGACACCTTCTTTACAATGTTTAGTGAGAAGCCTGGTTACAAGCTGATCTGTTTTTTTGGTGTTGCAGCTGATGGGACATTACCTCAGACTTTTCAGAAGTATGTAAACAGGTTAAAAGAACTATTGGGGGAAGCCTAAAGAATGATTGCAAAGCCTGCTTACAAACTGAATCAGAGGAACAGACACAGATAAGATCAGAGGTTAAGGCAGATTAATTTGATGGATGGAGACAAAGTTAGAAAACTGGGGTTATTGAGGAAAAGCTTGTTAGCAGGTAGAGTTCTACCTCTTATATTGTTCAGGAAAAATTGAGTAATTTGCCTCTATCATATAAGATCATGTTGGAGGGAGAGGCCAGTAAAGACTGTACACAGAAACTACCTCCTACTCATTTGGCAATTGGTACTTCCCCTGTGTCTTCCCCTGTGTCTCTGAATCCTACCAAGCCTTGCCACGATGGTGAATAACAGTGAGATCTGAGGCACTGCCACCTCAGAAGCAGAGCCATTTGGGAGCCCATAGAAACCCCTAGGCACTCACTGGAAGAAAGGGAGGGTGGGTGTGATAGTGGTGATTCAGAAAAGGAATTCAGTGTGGGGGGGAAGGGAACATGAGGTTCACTTGGGAGCCACAGATTACAAATTACATCCCTGTAACAAACATACCAGATAGAAACCTGGTGGAGTGACTAATACAGACAGGAGGGTCCCGAAAAAACTGCTAGAGCTAAGGATGGCATGGAGCCCCTGGAGCTAGAGAGGGAAAAAGATGCCCCAGTTGAAATCCATCCCCAGAGAGAAGAGGACATTCAAGATGATATATTTGCACCACTGTAACCCCAACACAGCCCAGAAGGATGGGCAGGGCTCTGAAATTCACATTAAAGTTGACCGATGATAGCCCTTGAAACCCAGTACAAGTCCCTCTAAGGGTAGCACACAAGCAATTGTCTTCCTATCACACAAATGAGATGAAGAGGCACTTTGAAACTCTAGTCTAAAGGAAGGCATATTGAAAGTGTGACATCTTATTGAGGGGAACAAAAAATTTAACTGGAGAGAGTGAAGTGATGAAGGAAGGGATCATTATTATTTAGTTGAGCAGCACAAGTTACATATTCATGTGCTCTAATGTGATTTATCAGTAGGTTTCTAGGCAACTATTGCACTGAGACTAGAGGGATCTGCATGGGGACAAGAAATGAAAATGTTTAGTTTGACACATAAACAGCAGATAATAATGTAGCCCGGTTAAATAAATAATAAATACAATTAAATTATCTGATGGACAGGGGTGCTCTGCACTGCTGCTAGCTGCTTCCCCCTAAGCCCACCTGCCCCTTTTCTCCTTTCTCTATTTCAGTGGATAGCACTCTACTTGTCCCTGTTTCCTTGGCTCACAACTTTGGGGTCATCTTTAACTCCTCCTTCTCCTTTTCCACATACATCCAACAGATATAAAGAAGCGACAGGTTTTAGATAACATTGACAAAATTTGTCCCTTCCTTTCTGAACACGCTACTAAGACCCTTATCCATTCTCTTGTTACCTCCCATCTAGACTATTGCAACCTCTTCTTTGTTGGTCTTCCTCCGAATCATCTCTCACCACTTCAGTCTGTTCACAACTCAGCAGCATGGCTAATCTTCCACCAGTGTCGCTATGCTCATGTCATTCCTCTTCTCAAATCATTGGCTTCCTATCCATTTCTGTCTCCAGTTCAACTGCTGATCTATAAATGCCTTCATTCGGCTGCTCCTCACTGTTATCTCTCCCTACACCCCTCCTCAGAAACTCCGCTCTTCTGGCAGATCGCTTCTATCTGTGCTCTTCTCTTCACTATCAACTCCAGATGTCAATCTTTCTACCTTGCTGCTCCTTATGCTTGGAACAAACTACCCGGGTCAGTACTTCTGGCTCCATCTGTCGCCCTGTTTAAGTTCAGGCTAAAAACTCACTTCTTTGAGGCTACTTTTGGATCCTTTTCCTCCTAGTCTCCTGTTTACCTCTTATGTGTTCTCTTACCATTCCCCTAGATATATCCTAGTCCCTTCTTGTTGTGTTGTCTGCGTTGCCATTCCCCTAGATATATCCTAGTCCCTTCTTGTTGTGTTGTCTGCGTTGACTTTTGTGTTGTTTGTCTTGACTACATGTCTCTGTACAGTCCTGTGTATGCCATGTAGCAGTATACAATGAGAAGTAATGGTAGTAATAGCAGTAGTTGTGTTGTGCCATCCAAGAACTGAAGAACTGACTGTGACAAAGAAAGAACCGAGCGGAGGTTGAACTTCAGTCATTAAAAGAGAAGTGGTGCAGCAATGTACGTTATACGCCATGACCAGAGGATAACTTATTCTAAAAGCAAAATATTTTCAAAAAAGACAGACACACTCTTTTCCCCAGGATTGTGGACAGGTGTTTTGGGGGGACTTTTGAGGCAAGCATTTAGAGGACTCATTGGTAAACACACATACAAAATTTCATGTAGTGCATACTTCCCTGATTCCTTGAGGCAGGAGATCATACCAATTCTGTAAAATAAAAGAGAACATAAAGGATCAATACTCCTGGTAAACTGAATACACAATATAGTAAAGTAACTTAAAAGTGAAGGCCAGCTAATTAATTTAAATTTAATCTAATCTAGGTTTTTATAGTCTGCCTATAAAGATCAGTTCTAAGTGGATTGCAATCCAAGGTTTACAAGTCTAAATGAGCAGTCATTTCAAATACAAAATACAAATGTAGCTCATTTTTTAAATATCAAATCCAATCTCTATTTAAATACATAGGGGTCAATATTCAAAATGGTTCAGCTATTTAGCAGGATCTGCTAACCTGCTAAACCTTGCTCTGCCCGATATTCAGTGGCACAAACTGGTTAGTGCTACTGAATATCACCACCAATCACCTCAGAAATGTGTGATAGGTTTAGGGGTGGCTTATGGATGGAGCTTAGGTGGTCCCAGAGCCTATCCGGTTATCAAAAATATTCAGTTGCTAACCGGATAGGCAAGCCGCATAAAGTTAGGACAGGTCAATGGCTGCCCTTTCTGAGGTTTTAGCTGTCCATTTAGCATCTAAATATCGCCTCTAACTGGATAGCAAAATTGTGGGCGGCGAAACTGGATACTCAGTGCAGATGCTGGATGGGCTCCGGTGCTGAATATCCGGTTTTAGTTTCAATGGTGGCAGCCAGACGCTTTAAAAACGCTGACTGTGGCTGCTACTATCAACCCCATAGAGCCGTAAGCCAATACATACTTTTTAAACAAGTTAGTTTTTAGCATATTTCTAAAAAACATATAATCAGTAACTTCTCTAAGATCATATGGATGCATGTTCTGTTTCATTCCAGCTTTGTAGCAAAACCATTTATCAACAATAAGCTTGTAAATAAAATTTGTAAATAAAGGGATAGCTAACAAATTTTTATCTGCTAAATGCAAAATCCTTAGAGGCACATAAAGCCTCACCAGTGATGACATGTATAATGGAAATGGAACAGAGTAGATTTTGAAAGCGAAACATAAATATTCTTGCTGGGATTGGAAACCAGTGTAGAGTTATTACACAGGTACACTAAAAAAAAATTTTTTTAAACTGCCTCTAATGTTTCGATTGATTTTTACGTTTTTTGGTGCGCTGAATCCAAATCTGGTAACCAATTTGCTCCATCACGTACAGATTTTTTGCTACATTGGGTTAGCAGTTTGAGGTGAACGTTTCAGATTGAGTGCGATCGAGATAAAAGTTTCTTGGATGAATTCTTTATACTAATTGTTTAGTAGTTATTCAAATAAGAATAAAGAAAATTGTAACAAGGCAGCACATAAGAATAGAGTAATGTCAACAAAACACACTGTGATGGTAGCAAAATTGTCTGCACTTAAAACAGCCACATACATGTGCACAAAAATTGAGCATATAAGAGCGAGATTAGACACAAAGCAAAGCAAAGAAATGTGCAAAAAATGTTGTACAGGTATGTATGTAAGAATAGAAAACGCAAACCGCACCATTGCAATACATGAAGACAAACACCCGATGGTGTGAAAATAAAATTCTAATAAATGAGATCCGACACTGTGGTAATAACTAGCAAATTTTTATTTCAAAGTTTAGTAAAAACACGATATTTGTCAACACAGTTTAGATTTTAAAGTCATTCTTGGGTCAATCAATCTCCTGGTGGGCCCGTTTCTTCTTCCCCCGAATGCTTCTCTTGGTGCGCTGCTTGGCGTATTTTTCATCTGGGGTTTCCCGCAGCAGCAACCAGCAGAAATCAGCCATCATAGTGGTGTTCCATCTTCCTTGGTACCTTCTCTCTGCGTCCTTGATGTCCTGGTGAAACCTTTCACCTTGTTCTTCACTGTACGCCCCCAAGTTTTCGGGAAAGTAGTTCACATGGGAGTGCAAGAAATGGACTTTCAGGCTCATGTTACAGCCTTGTTCTTTGAAGGCATTGAGCATCCTGGCAACAATATCCTTATAGTTCTCATCCCGCCTGTTCCCCAAGAATTTGAGAACAACATCCTTGAAGGAATCCCAGGCTTCTTTTTCCTTCTCAGACATCGTTTCAGCGAATGCTCCATCTGAAATGAGTTTCCTTATATCAGGGCCAACAAACACTCCTTCCTTTAGCTTTGCTTCAGAAAGTCGGGGGAACTTTGAGCAAAGGTACCGAAAGCACTCACCATCTTTTGGAAGGGACTTGATGAATTGCTTAATGAGACCCAACTTAATGTGGAGAGGTGGTAATAGAATTTTATCACGAGGTACCAAGCTCTCATGAAGAACATTTTTCTCACTGGGTCTCAAATACTCCCGAATTGGCAAGTCTTTTTTCCCCCAGTGTAGGTCGCGGGCCCGGCTATCCCACAAGCAAAGGAAGCAGGGATATTTGGTGAAACCGGATTGCTGCCCTAATAGCATGGATAGAATTTTAAAGTCTCCACAAATCATCCACTTATGCTCATCATAACGAATCTTCTGAAGAATCAGGGCCAAATTCTCGTATTTTTCTTGGAGAATAACAGAGTGAGCAATAGGAACTGAAGCGAATGTGTTGCCATTATGAAGAAGAACACCTTTTATGCTGTCTTTTGACGAATCAATGAACAGCCGCCATTCAGCAGGATCATACTTGAGTTTAAACTTTTCCATCACTCCGTATATATCGTTGCAAAATACCAAATCTTCCTCTTTGCTGAAATACTTCAAAAATTGTGTCTCGCGGTTGCGGTACCAATAAAAAGTTGTTCCTGGTGACAATAGATTTTTCTGTTTAAGCCGAGAACCTAGCAGTTGGGCAGCATCTTTTGGGAGTCCTAAATCCCGGACTAAATCATTCAATTCAGCTTGAGAGAAAAGTTCAGGTTTCGGATCTGGTTCAGTTTCAAACTCGGAAGTACTGGACTCATCGGGAAAAGCCATCTGATGAGTCTCATCATGATCAGAACCGTCCACACAAATATGATCCAAAGATTTTGGTGGTTCAGGCACAGGTACTTCGTTGCTATGAGGCATAGGCCTAATTGCTGAGGGAAGTTTGGGGTAACTTATTACATTCTTATTTTTTAAGTTGTATCCCTTCACAATGCAAGAGCAAAAATAGCAGTCACTGCTGTGGTCTCTTTGTTCACGCCACATCATAGGTATTCCGAAACGAAATGCTTGTTTTTTACCTTTCATCCATAAGCGTAGATCTTCCCCACATGTCTTGCACACTTTGTGAGGAGCCCACGGTTTGTCTTGATCGCCTAACTTCAAACCGAAATAGGCGAAATATACTTTTTTAATAAATGCAGAAATGTTCCTCTGCCGCTTTTTCACGGTATATTCCCCACAAATAAAACAAAAACTGTCCGGAGAGTTGACGCAACCTCTGGCTCTGTGAGCCATCACAAATACACAGCACTGCAAACTACAACTGTAGTGAACCACTTCGGAATAAAGCTGGATTACGACTGAGCAAACAAAAGGTAATAATGAACTTGCAAGAAACTGAAATTTGACAGGAACGTTCATGTCGCAACCACCGTGTTTGAGCGAGCGAACGAGGCGAGGCGAACAGGAAAGAACATGCGCCAGCGCGAGTACTGGATTTAGCCCCCCGCCTCCCAATTGTCCTGTTAATGTATAAAATGAATACAAAACACTCTAAAATATCATGAGGGAGTGTTTCTAGTTAGTTAACCATTACAACCTCTATTTTGGGCCAAGAAAATAAACTGCAGTCGGCTAAAAAGAAATTATGTGAACATTCCTTATATGGGTAAGAAATCTAATTTTGCAAAAAAACGTGACGTGATGGAACATTTTGGCTATTTTTTCTGGATTCAGCACCCCAAAATCTATAGGAATCAGTTGCAAAACTGGAGGCAGTTTTTTGGTAGTGTACCTGTGTTATTTTCTCTTATTAGTCTTAAATGGGTAGTGTACCTGTGCCATAGCCCTTTCTCACCTTCTGCCCCTCAAGATAATCTTGACTGTTGTATTTTGCAAGACCTACAGTCATGAAATAAATGTATTTGATAGACTCAGGTATAGGATGCTACAATAATCAAACTGCATTGAAGTTAAAGCCAGCACCAAGATTTGGAAATCTGTCTAAAAAAAGAACAGGTATATCTAATGTGCTTAACTTTAAGAGCTTGCAGTTGGATAGAGTCTATAAACATGCCCAAAAGTTTTACCGATCTAAGTTATGGAATATTTACGTCCGTTAACACTAATGAAATGTATGGAAAAAAAGGTTAAATCATGTCCATCCCACAATCTGTCTTTTTCAGGGTTCAGTTTCATATAATAAGAATCTATCGAAGAGCTAATAACATTAAATCAGATGACTAAATCATTCAAAGTTGTAGGTAGGTCAACCTGACAGGGAAATACATTTTATATATGCACATAATATCATGTTACGTTGTAAAAACTCAACTAACAAACTGACATACACATTAATATTATTATTATCCATTTATATAGCTCTACCAAGCGTACACAGTGCTATACAGACACAAGTCTGCTCATAGAGTTTACAATCTAAAGATGAACATACAGGACAAAATAATACAATAGGAATAAGGATCTGAAACACAAGGGAGGGGAATTATGAATGAAAAGCAGCCTCAAAGAGGTGAGTCTTGAGCTTGGACTTGAAGAGGGTGAAGGAGGATTAAAAAGAAGAGATGATAAAGGTGATCCCTTGCAGAATATCATACACTAACCTCCATGATGGTGATAGATCTCCTTTCCACTTTAACTAATCGATTAATTAGAAAATCCTGCATCCAGTTTCAAAATGAGCCTGCGATAACCATCTCATTAAATCAGAGTGAAAACGGATCAAATGCGGATCACATTGTATAAGTATGGCTTGTCCTCCCCTGCCCACTATTGAACATAATTCAGACATTAAAATAAGCAAAACTGTTTCAATGCTATATTGGTTGCAATATGCGGTCTATGAGCTGTGTAATTATTCATGATCATCCAAATATCTCTGTAATTGTGCTGCAACCATAGCTTTGCAGATTTTAGCCAATATAGATAAGCTAGCTAGGATGATAGTTTGCTGGAGAACCCAAATCTCCATTCTGATCTTCTGATATTGGGGTTAACACTATTGAACCCAAAGGAGGAGGGAAGGAACCCTTTCTTTTAGTAATTTCAGCATTTCGAAAAGATCTTAAAACTCACCTATTTATAGAATACTTTGGAGACTCATTCCCAATAGATGAAATATTTCCCACTTAAACTCATGTATACTCATATTCATTAATTCACAACTTACTTTTTCCTTTTTCTTACTCTATCTTACAATACCCAATTCTCCACATTATTACATTTACTCTTTACACTAATAATTCTAGTGAACTACAATACATTTTTCCTTGCTCAGATAAGATGAAAAGATTTTTGAAATTTGTAAATATTTAAATCTGTATATATGTTTAAACTATCTATATACCTAATCAGCATTTACTCAGCATTGTAACCCTCAAATTATCATTTTTATTATATAAAATTTAATGTTCACTGTAATTTCAATTGTTTGAATACGTTTCAATGTAATGTTCAAGTTTTGTTCTTTGTAAACCGCTTTGATTTTTCTGAAAGGCGGTATATAAAACCGTTCAATAAATAAATAAATAAAATAAAAATAATTTACCCACCAAAAGTGCCAACCAATGACAATATAAGTTGGTACGTCTTTAAATAGCCAGGCTAGACAGGAATCTACTGTAATATACTCAAACTTTTAGTGAATTTTCTTCCTGGTTTCTGACTTTCCATAAGTAAAATTGGGAGCAAATCCTCCCATCCTATATCAGCCCAAATAGGGCCCAAGATAGTCACCTACGATCCTGGCAGGTCATACTGAGAAGAATGGCATAGTTCAGAATGCCAGAAGTCCAAAATCTTATACCTAAGGAACTGCTAAATCAAAAGCTGACTTTACATCCTTGTTTTTGGACAACGTCTTTCTCTTATCAATGAGTTTACAATTTTAACCAATGTTTTAGTGTTTTGATGTTGTCTCCTTCTCAATTAGGTTTGACTAATAGTCCTTTCTAGCCTGCACAGTATATTTCTTATATTTCTTGGTCCCTTGACACCATTTGAATTTAATCTCCATATCCAAATTTAAGTGCCATTTCCTTCTAATTATCTAAGCGGTATGTTTGTTAAACAGAGGTAGCATCTTCCGTGCGATATTGGAGTCACGGCCCCATTGAATTCAATGGGGCCGCTGCTCCAATATCGCACGGAAGCTGCTACCACATTTAGTAAACATACCCCTTAGACTAGTTTTCGTCTGTGTCAGAGTAGAATTAAACCAAGGGGCAGAATTTACCCTGTGCCCTCTTTTGTCCCTATAAGGAAAACTTTCAAGAAATTCCTTGGCTGTATTATTCCAAAAATCTAGTAATTCCATGGAGGAACTGGGTTAATCTGAGGTATTTAATCTCTCACTATAACCCAATAACCAACCGGACCTATTTTACTGCATTCTTTCTTAGTCTGTCTTATTGCTGCTATTAATTTTCTCATCACTTCCCATTTGACAGTAATAATCTACTAAAGAATGCTCTGACCATGTAAACGCACAGGCCTTATAATCTTCCACCAGACTCCATTTCATGTTATTATTACATCTAAGGGGCATGTTTACTAAAGTGTGATAGCTGTAGCGTGGGGCTACCACACATTTTGGCTGCATAGAAGCAAGGAGCATGCTACCCAAAGGTGACCACTCTAAAACTGTTGTAGATGGAGACATGGAGTATGGTTAGGACAGGCATACTAATTGTGCGCTAGCTGCAGAAATACACTGCTAGCGCAGGCACAACTAATGCCTGCCTCTGACCAGTCACTATTGATGTTTTTTTATCTGCTTTGATATAGGCTTGCAGAATGGTAGCACATTAAACCCAATAAAACATTCTTGCACCTGCCTTGTTAGCGCATCACGAAAGCCCAGTTAGTACATGAGTGTTAGGAAATAGGAAGGGCAGAAAAAAGTTACTAAAATGGAAGAAAAAAAGACAAACAGGGAATGATAGCAGAATATCTAGGCACCTGCCTAGGCCACCAGGGAGGAGGGACTGCCATGACAGTGCACCACAGCAGCCTGACAGCCACAGCCTGCAGGCAAGAAGCCACAGACACATCAACAGCTGTCCTGACAGACTGCTGTTCACATCTGCACATAAAATGGATAGATGCCAGAGGGCTACAGCCAGAGTTGGAACCTGCAGAGTAGGGGAGGAGGCACACAATTAGGTGTTTCACATAATGACAATATCCATGGATAAGGAGCTACAAGATGGAAAGTCTGGAGTTGGCAGTGGAAGAGAAGGGCACAGATAGGAAGGTTCTGCCAGAAGGGCAAATTTCCCATGAAGAGGTGTGGGGAACGATAAGAGGGAAGGTAGGGAGGAGCAACAGAGTGAATGCACTTTGAACTGGATGTGGAAATGGATAGGGAGCCAATGAAGCTAGCTGAGAAGAGGGGTTATGTAAGCAGAGCGACACAGGCAGAAGATTAGCCGTGCAGCTGAGTTTTGAACAGATTGAAGTAGGGAGAGATGATTCAGAGGAGACCAGCAAGGAAGAGTTTGCAATAGTCTAGACATCAGATGAATATAGTGTGGATGAAGGTCTTAGTAATGTGTTCAGAAAGGAAGGGATTAAGTTTGCTGATGTTATAGAGAAAGAAATGACAGGTTTTAGCTATCTGTTGGATGTATGTGGAGAAGGAGAGGGAGGAGTCAAAGATGACCCAGAGGTTGCAAGCTGAGGAAATAGGGAGAAGTGCAAGTGTTAGCCACAGAAATAGAAATAAGGAGGGGGGGGGGGGTTAGGGCGAAAGATAAGAAGCTCAGTTTTGGCCATGTTCAGTTTCTGATGGTGGCAGAACATGCAAACAGCAATGTCAAATAAGCAGAAGGAGATCCAGGACTGTATTCCAAGGGAGATTTTGGGTGCAGAGAGTTAGATCTGAGAGTCATCCACATAAAGATAGTACTGAAACTATGGGAGGAAATGAGTGCACCAAGGGATTGGGTGTAGAGATATAAAAGGAAAAGTCCCAAGACAGAGTCTTGTGGTACACCAACTGAGAGTGGGATAGCAGGTTCCGGAGGATCGTTGCACGTCTGCATATAGGTGAGACTTGGGGGCACAGTGGGAAGACAAAGCAGGGAGATTCTTGCTGTTCTATAAATGTTTATTTATATATTTAAAAACATTTATTGAACTGTTTGCATGCACTATTGCTACTTTCTATAAACATAGCTATAGATCATAAGAAAGCCTCTTAATATTGCAGCCAGACTTGTTCAGCCACACTTATTTTGGGGTTTTCCTGAGGAGAAGGGAGGCAACTCCCATCTGCTCACGCTAGGGTTGCCAACCGGCCGGTTTTCAGCCGGCCTGGCTGGTTTTTCCATGGCCAGGCCGGCTGCCGGCGCAGAGGTAAAACCGGCCCTTGAAAAGCCGGTTTTTTGCTGTGGCCGCAAGATCGGAAGCAGCCAGAGCAAAAAACCGGCTTTTCTTCCGATCCGAAGAAGTCCGCGGAGTTAAAAAAAAAACAGCCCGCACACCGGAAGGCTTCAGAGGGAGCCGGGGAAGCCCGCGCGAGGCCCCGGCTCCCTCTGTACAACTGCCAGCGTGAAGATCCTTTTCCTTCACGCTGGCGGCTGTTTCTGTGAAGCCGCGATTGCTGGGAAAGGTTAAAGGCAATGCCCTTTAACGTTTCCCAGCATTCGCGGCTTCACAGAAACAACCGCCAGCGTGAAGAAAAAGGATCTTCACGCTGGCAGTTGTACAGAGGGAGCCGGGGCCTCGCGCGGGCTTCTCCAGCTCCCTCTGAAGCCCCTCAGACAGCCGCGGTGCTGGTCGGGGGGGAGAGGCCAAGGATTGCAAGGGCTGTGATGGGGGGGGGGCTAGGACCACAAATGGTCTGGGGGGAGAGACCTGGACTGGAAAAGGGCTATGGGGGGGGGGAAACTTGGACTGGAAAAGGGCTATGGGGAGGGGACATGGACTGGAAAAGGGCTATGGGGGGGGGGGACTTGGACTGGAAATGTTGCTGTGATGGGTGGGAGGGGAACCTGGACTGGAAAAGGGCTATGTGGTGGGGAACGGGGACTGGAAAAGGGCTAAGGGGGGGGGGCCTGGGACGGGAGATGTTGCTGTGATGGGGGGGGGGGACCTGGACTGGAAATGGGCTGTGAGGAGGGGAACTTGGACTGGAAAAGGGCTATGGGAGGGGGGGGACTTGGACTGGAAATGTTGCTGTGATGGGGAGGGGGCCCTGGCCTGGAAAAGGGCTAGGGGGGGGGACTTGGACTGGAAATGTTGTTGTGATGGGGGGGGGGACCTGGACTGGAAATGGGCTATTGTGGAGGGAGGGGTAACTTGTACTGAAAAAAGGCTGTGATAAGGGGGTCAACCAATGCAAATTGGCTGTGATGGTGCGGGGGGGGGTACTAGGACTGCAAATGGGCTGTGATGGTGGGGGGGGCCTAGGACTGGAAATAGGCTGTGATGGGGGGGCTAGGGCTAGAAAGAGGCTGTGATGGGGGACTTGGACTGGAAATGGCGGGGGGGGGGGGGGTATAGGACTGGAAATGGCCTGTGATGTGAGGGCTAGCACTGGAAATGGGCTGATGAAGAGCTGGAATAGGACTGGAAATGGGCTGATGGGGGCTACAATAGGACTGGAAATGGGCTGATGTGGGGCATGGGAGAATGGGACTAGAAGGGAGTGGATGCTGGGTGGGTCTAGAACTATAAGGGAACTGATTTTGGGGGAGGACTAGAATGGATGGGGAATGAGAATGGAAGGGGAAAAGATATTTTGTGTGGAAGAAAAGTCTATGATGGGCCAGGTATTGGGAGAGTAAGAGGGGCTTGAGAATGGAAGGGTGAAATTTAAATGGATGATAAAGGAATAAGGAAAGAATTGGGGGAAAGAGCAAAAGGGAAACAATCAGTATATTAAAGCAGAAATAGAGAGAGAATGGAAAACATCTAAAAGAGAAGAAAGGACAAATGGATAACTCGCAGAAGACACGAAGAAACCAGAAGAAAGTGACTGGAGCAATTGCAACTGAAAAATAAAATGCCCAAACAGAAGGTAGAAAAATACTTTTTATTTTGAATTTATTAACTGGAATATGTCTGGTCTGGGAAGTGTGTATTGCTAACATCTTTGCGTTTTTGTTTAGTGCAAGAGGAAATTACTTTATAGTTTTATTTCTCCAGTGTTGTACATTTCATGTTTGACTTTTGGGGTTCCCAGTTTAATTATTATCTGACCAAGGAAGTTAGCCTACACGTATCGTCGGTAATTTTTGTGGGTGGGGCTGGGGGCGGGGCAGGGCAGGGGTGGGACTAGGGGCGGAGAATGGGTGGAGCATGGCGAGCCACAGGTGTCGGCTTTTTCTCGGTGAAAAAGTTGGCAACCCTAGCTCACGCCCATCTTCTTCAGGTGGAGGCCCATCTGCTCACGCCCATCTTCTTCAGGTGGATGCTAAGCATTCAGGGACTGACAGAGCCTGTCTGCAATAATTCCTGCCAAGTCATTCCAAGGCTCAGGAGCTCTAGCAAGGGGGCACTACTGTTTTTTTCCTTTTTATGTATGATAATAAATGGAGACATTTGTTACTATTGCTTAGCAATGGTTTTGATTGGAGCTCAGTTGCTATTGTAGTATTTATTTATTTATTTATTTTTTTAGGTATTTACTATATCACAAGTAGGACAAGACAGCCATCAAAGCAGATTACAACGTGGAGCAATATCAAAAGTGAGCAAGCGCAGAGGGGTAGCACAGAAAGAGTAAAGAGGAGGTAAATTCACTTCAGGCGGTAGCAAACAGGAAAGGAACTGAACAGGTGAGGGCCCGGGAGGGGGGAGGGAAGCAAAGGAGAAAGGGAGGAGGGGGGAGTCTTAGGAGAGCTTTGGGGGAAAAAGTTGAAAGAGCTAGGTCTTAGGTCCCTTTTTGAAGTTGGGGAAAGGTGACTCCTAACAGAGAAATGGAGAGCAAGTTCCATAAAAAGGGACTGAAGTAGGTGAAGGAGAAGCTTCTGAAAATTACCAGACACAAGTCTGAGGGGGGAGAGAGAGGCCCAGTATGGAAGCTTGGGAGCAGGGCTGGTGTTAGACATGCAGAGCCCCAGGGCAGAAATGATGAAGGGGCCCCAAAGATCATCTGTAGATAATGCCTCCTTTAGCTTGAGGCAGACTTGGAGCCTCCTGTGGCATGGGGTCCTAGAGCAATTGCCTTGTGTTTGCCACTCCTAACGCTGGCCCTGCTTGGGAGAAATGGAGGGTACTGACAGGAAAATATGGAGAGATGAGCGTGGGAAGGGAGGCAGCATAGTAATGTCCCTGTTTAATGTACATTACCAAGTTTAAGTTACAATGTAAAGCGCTTTGACTAAATTGATAAAGCGGTATAAAAAAATCTGTTAAATAAAATATATAAATAAATACATAAATAATTAAATAGTAGGCACGGTGGATGAAAATGAGGATTTTAAAGTTGAGGTGAGCAGAGACCAACAGCCAGTGGAGAGAGATTTTGAGAGGAGAAGTGTGATTGCAATGGCAGGTACCAAAGAGGAGTCTGGTGGCAGTAAATTAGATTAGTCAAAACTTTTGAATGGAGTAGAGAGGAAGGTCATTGGAAAGGACATTACAATAATCAAATCTTGAAGTAATTAGGGAAATGTCCAAAAGTTTGAGTTGGGTAGCAATAAAGATCAAACGAGTCATGAAGACACAACACAGGGTTAAAAAAAAGGAAGATTTAACTGTAGCATTAATCTGTGCCTTGAAAATTAGAGATGAGTAAGTTGAAGCCAAGGGTTTTTACTGAGTCCTGGTAGGGAACATGAGATGTAGACAGGAAGGGGTGGGAGGGAGCACATGATGGAGACCCAAGGAGGGAAAACTGATGGACTCGCATTTAGAAATATTTACTACTAAGTGGTAATCTTGAAATCAGTGGCCAACTACATCTAAGCAAGTTTGCAGGGAGAAATATCAAAGTGAGGGGAGTGGGCCATGAAAATAATCTGAACTTGCTGTCAGAATGGATTTAGGTGCTGCGTCCTGGGGATTGAATCAAAAGAGGGAGGAGCCCATTCATATGTGCAGCTTAGTTTGCTGCTGCATTAAGAAACCCTTTGTTATTTGCAAGGAGCATTCAGCTATTAATGATGAATGTTAACACAGAACTCAAAAACAGTTAACAGGTACCATGCATTAAATCCTACTTTAAGCACCTAAGAAAGTGTGAGTGTGATTTTAGAAGAGACATCTAGGAAGCCCCACTTTCATTTCCATTAATATGTCCATTTATTGTTCACCTTTTTATGCATCAATTTATTTCTTTTTTAAAAAATATATAGCAAAAAAGCCGAGGAGATGAAAAGTGTCGACAAGGATTGGTGATATGTTTTGATGTGATTTTGTGGAAGTGGACAGCGTTGTAAGAAGAAACATTGCTGAGTTCACATACATAAACTATTTAGTGAGCATCATTATGCTGCAATAACAACTTGTCCCAGCTAGTATCCTTTGGTGGAGGTGAAGATACAGCTTTTTTGCTACATATTTAAAGAAAAATAAATTAATGCATAAAAAGATAAAAAATAAATGGACTTATTAATGAGAATGAAAGTGGGGCTGATGACTGATAAGGGAAGCCTGTTGATTTATGGTCACTTTAAACAGTATTGGTGACTAGTCTTGGCTTTATCTAATGGCCCTTGTCATTCTTTCATAATTTTTTTGTATAATATTGGATTGTATGACCTCTTCCTTTAGTATACTGGTAGAAATTAACCACTGGTAGTTCCTGGAGTTTATCTTTTGGATCTTGTTTGTTTTCCTTCAATGTTAATAAAGGGCTGTTGGTATAAGCTGGACCAGTTTTCTGGTATGGCAGTCAAAGAAACTCACTGGGGATCACTGGCAAATACTGGTCATTTTAAAATGAAGACTTTAACATAACGACTGTGATAAGAGGAATCGCAGTGCTCCCCCTCATGTGTATACAATGGTGAGAGCAGATGGGGATTTACAGTCAGACCAATGGTCCAGGAATCAGAGTGCTATCAGCACTGATACTCCTAAAGACTTTGGACCGGACACTTCCTCCCCCATTTCCTGCAGTATCAACTTAGACTGTAAGCTCTTGCGGAAAGGGACTCATTAGATTTGTACGTAACTTTTAGCAATCTGTATTGCTTTATGATGCTACATAAATGCTAATAATAATACATGTCTATCAGATGAAAAAGGGCTTAAAATGTCATTTTTCTCATTTTATTATAAGGAATGAGCTATCTGTAGATGTAAAGATGACATTAAGTAAATCCATTATGCGTGCATGCACATGGGCTGATTCTTGTACTTTTTTTTCCACAAAAACCTTTCGCAATCTCTGGAAATCTCCAAGTAAGGGCCTAGTAGGCCAGATTTCTCGAGGGCAAACCAGGACTAGCTGCTGACCTTCAGCCACAAAAACAATCCATACCAGCTATTTCTGTTTTCTAGAGCTGCTACCACTATTTGAAATTTAAAACCAAGCCAAGTCCCCCAAGGCGTAGTCACCAGAGCCCAAAACGGTGAGCATTAGTTGCCATCTCTCGAGAATGGCTGAACATTTGCCTCAGGTGGTGATGCTTATTGCTGTAGGCATGTTTAAAAAAAAAATCACTCTCAGAAGATAGCCACCCAAAGACAAATTTGCATAGCTCATTAAATAAGATGGTGATACCACTGCATTGTTATTCACTACTTCCTCAGACATCACCCACTGCAAAGAAACAGATTTTAATTTCCTCACATGTTTCCTGCAGGTCTTTTGACTAGGCTGTAATCTCCGCTGAGCAGGGACCATCTTTTCTATATGCCTTTAAAGTGCTGCATACATCTTGGAGCACTATATGAATGTTTAATAACAGTAATAGTAGCAGTAGGTAGAGATAGGGTTGCCAACTGGCTCCAGATGCGCCCGACAGGCTTGCTCCAGTCCTGGGTTTACCCCATTGCATGCAGTTACTTGTAGTTTTCCTTTTCTTATGGAGTGCAATGGAGAAATCAGAACTACATATCCCTGCATGCAATGAGGTAAACCCAGGACTGGATCGAACCTGTTGGGCGCATCTGGATCCAGTTGGCAACCCTAGGTAGAGAGAGAGTGCCGTCTGGACTCCCTTGCTAGGGCTAAAAGAGCAGCTTTCAGGATTGGCTTTCAGCACAGTGAACTGGAAAGTAACACAATCAAGGATATACAATACCAGAGATGCCAAGTTACCCAGTTCCAACAGTGAGACATTTAAAATTTGCATCACAATGCAGTGTGGTATTTGTAGTCCTGATTTTACCCATTGAAATCAGTGTTGCAGGGCCCATAGTGCATCAGGATGAGATTGTCAGAAATCCAGGACTGGTTTAAAATCTCACTCCTGGGACTGGGTAACTTGGCAACTCTGCAATACTCAATTTCTTCTGTCCAAAGGCATACTAATTCCCGCAAATCCTGGGAGGGGAGTCATAAAGTAGAGCTATAGTTTATCTGAAAGACCTGACCTTAGGCTGTTAACCCTCTATTATTATTACAAGTAAGCAGAAGTGTCGTTAGGCTGCAGCAGAGCCTACATTTCATTACCACACCAGGTGTGTCTTCCTTTTTTCTTACCCTTTACTGCTGGCTCTTTCCATTTCCCTCCCCCTTCCGCCCCTATTCTCTGTTTATAGCTACAGTAGCAGAGAGGAAGAATTTCTGTGCTGTAGTTGTACAGCAGCTCAACAATTCATCCATCTGGTTCCCACAGCTGGTGCCCTCAGTGGCTGCTATTTGCAGAGTTGCCAAGTTACCAAATTCTAGGAGTGAGATTTTAAACCAGTCCTGGATTTCTGACAGTCTCATCCAGAGGCTTTATGGAACCAGCAGCACTGATTCCAATGGGTAAAATCAGGGACTATAAATACCATACTGCACTTTCAAATAAATTTAAAACCAAAACTGGAAAAAAATCTCACTCCTGGAACTGGGTAACTCTGGCAGTGCAACAGCTGTGGGGCCCTTTCAGCTGGGGAATCCACTATAGTTACACCAGTTGCATCAGTTTAAAGATGACTGCAACTAATGGTTGCAGACTACCCCAGGCCAGACTGTACAGGCAAATCCATTTTTTATTTTATCCCATTGTGTGTATGGAGTTCTAATTCTGTTTTACTTCAGAAAAGTAGGACTACATTTCTAGGTATGCAGTGGGGTAAAGCCAGGAATGGATCAGCCTCTGGGTTGACCTGGGTGAGGTAGAATCCCTCATGCCAAATATGTCTTACAGAAGTAGGATTACCTATTATATATTGCTCAAAATACCTGCTTACTTTTTGTGGCCCTGCTGCTTCCTCTTTTGGACTTATTCTGTAGTTTCATTTTTTATACCTCATTTTAATGATTTTTTAAACAGTTTTAGAAGTTAAACATGTTTGTATAAGTGGGTTTTGCTTCATAATACTCACAGCTGCTAAATGACCCATATAAAGGAGTGGGCTTCGAGGCCAGTTCTGGAATTCTGTTGATCTGCATTCTGATGCATTATGCAACACACAGACTAAAATTCTAAAGTCAGGAGGAAAGAGAAGGGCAGTGGTTTATTTCAGAAAGTGCTCAGTCTCCCATGGAATATCAATATCTTAACTCTAGCATTCAGCTATGTGCATGAGGTTGATATGATCTGAAAATGTGAGTACTTTCAGTAAGTGAGATTTATTTTTATACTGCTTTATCATTTCAGTCAAAGCAGTTTGCACTGTAATGTCCATTAAACAGGGACATTTGATAACTTTTTTTTTTGTTTTCTGAGGCAGTGGAGGGTTAAGTGACTTGCCCAAGGCCACAAGGAGTGGGAATCAAGCCCTGGTCTCTTGGCTCCCAAGCCAGTGCTCTAACCATTAGCTACTCCTCCACTCTACTTGGAGACTGCCCATTCCCATCATGTGTTACATTTCAGAACCTGCTTTGCTAAGTATCTGCGCAGGACACTGAGGTAGGAAGTGGGATATCCAAGTCAGGATGTTCAGTTCCTCCAGTATTTTACAAAGGACTTTGTTGAACATGGAGCCTTTTGTAAACTATGTAAAAGGGCACAGGCAAATACATCTCTGTTTGCTGACACATACAGTGAGTGCATTGATTTTAAAAACCTTCACATGCAGAAAAAGAGGGCTCCCATGTATATGTGCCAGAAGCTTAACATATAAGAGCCATATGGGCATACATACAACCAGTGAAGTAGGGAAGCCCCATAATGTATATTTTTACAATCAGAAGGCTAATGAAAGTACTCGGTATTAAGAACAGTTACCTCCTCACTCATTTCAAGCTCTGGCCAAAATTAGCACTTTGCAAAAGTCTATGGGATATGTTTACTAAACAATGATAGCGGCTTCCGTGCGATATCAAAGCCGCTGTTTAGTAAACATACCCCTATATGTGCCTCAGAGGGAGGAAGTGAAAAAGCCAATGGGAAGGTTTTGAAACTATATGTATATTGCCACCATAAAATGGGAATACACGTATAATTTTTCAGCCCACCCAAAACATGTCCTCTTTGAACTGGTGCATTCTGGACTCTCATTGTATAAATGGCAGTCTTATTTATTTATTTTGTCTATTTTTTCTATACCGCTTGATCTAGAAATCAAAGCAGTTTACAGATAACAATGTCAACATAGACTGTTAATCTTCATGAACCTCTAGTTCAAAGTTCTGTGTAAGTGTATTTGCATAAATATAAAAATATAGAGCATTCTCCCTCTATGCCCCACTACTATGGAACTCACTTCCTTCAAGCATACGAGACACTAAGGACCCTAAATCCTTCCGTAAGCTGCTTAAAACATTTCTGTTCAAGGATCACTATGGAGAACCAGTAACCTAATTAAAATTCTGCTTGTAAAGCTTCAGACCGCCCACTTTACAAGATGATCTCTAATACATTGTAACCAATATGATATAGGCTTATTTCTCTGTACATAGTTTTCACTTAAATTGGCTGTTTCAGATTTAAGTCAATTACTTCCCTAACCCTTAACACTCCTGTTAAAAGGTTAATTGTAATTTTGTTCTTTGTTCTATGTAATGTTCATTCATTCATTGAAGTTCTCTGTAAACCACTTTGATTCACGAAAAGCGGTAAACAAGCACAACTAAATAAATAAAATATATTGTTAGGATTCTTGTAGCTTTAAACTTGTTGGGACCCTGCTAGGCGAATATATCTGATGAGGTCAGTGTTTAATACTTGGTTCTTTCGTGTTTAAGCTTTAAAGTGCTCTTTTATTTGATATAGCATACCTATTTGAAGTGGAAGCTCAAGGTGAGTTACATTTAGGTACAATAGGTATTTGTCTATGCCCAGAGGGCTTACAATCTAAGTTTACACCTGAGGTGATGGAAGGTTAAGGAATAGCAATGAGACAGGAACTCTGGTTCTTAGACTGCTGCTTCAACCACTAGGCTACTCCTCCACTCAAAATGAATGTGCAGCCTTTCCAAGTTTCTATAGATGGATTTTCTTCCCTCCCCTACGCCACTCTCAATGTCACTGGACCGTAAACCCTAATTAACACTGAGAGCTGAACAGCTGGAGCTACTAAATGGAACAAGGCAGAGCCTGAGTTCACATCAGTAAAGATGTGAAAGCTCCCTCAGGGGCGGTACAACCCACAAGAGGTAGGACTCATGGGATGTGTTAGAATATTCATTTAAAATACAAAAAATTATAGATTAAAACAAAACTGCAACAGCCATCTGTATCAGGCAGAAGTAGTGAATCAGGACAGCGAAGCAGTGAGTCTAAGACAAGCAGGACAGAGTCACAGCAGCAAGTGGATCTCATTCATACTGTCTCCAGCGATAGGCTATCAGCTCCTTTGCTGGCAAATCGGACCTCCTGCACACTAGGTAGGGCAAGGGAAGCGCCTCCCTGTTTCACCATTATCTAGCTATGGGGCAGTGCATTCCAGTACCCAACCACCTCTAGCTCAGTGATCACTGCTCTGCCAGATTTATCCCGCTCATCTGATGTCAAGTGATGTGACACCCAGCACTCGCAGAAGCTTGGCCAGCCCCATGTGTGCCTGGTGGGAAGGCGGAAAAGCTCAAGCGTTCTGGCTTTTCTTCTATCCTTGGCTGTGAATAGAAGCTTTGAGCTGAGGGTCAGGAGTGCCAGCATTAGTTGACAGTTATTTTCTCCACCAAAATCCATAAAGGTGGTGGCTAAAAATTGAGGTGGCAGAAAACCTAGAATACCCAGTTTGAAGCATTATGCAAAATGCAGGTCAATCAGATCCAGTGAATGAGGGTATACTGTATTTTTAACTGATGTGATTTTAACCAGATGAACTAGGAACAGTTTTTGTGGCAAGGTGCAACCTGAAGTAGATAGGGGTATGTTTATTAACATGTGGTCATTTTTGCACTTACCCCCGCTAAGTGCCAAAGTTAGAGCATTGTAAATGCAAAGGCTGTGTGCTTACTGTTGGGGGGCATGTCAACATGGCCCTGCTGTTACAGCAAAGAAAAGTTCCATAGCATGTGGCAACATCATTCGCAGTTAACATGGGCATGCTTAAAGCCATTCATTGAAGTAGCATTAAGTGCATCTGTGCTAAATTCAACATTGGCAATAGGCACATGCTAATTACCCCCCGTGCAAACCGCAATATACGTGCCACATCCACTCTCAGCCCCATCATGCATTAAGCCGTTAATGTGGGATTTTTACCACACTAGCTATGTTTAGCACATAGTAGCAATTACCATGGACTGGCACTAACTGGTTATCATGTAGTAAAATGTATGGTAACCATTGGAGCATGTTTCCTAAACTGTGCTATCAAGCACAAAGGTTACCCAAAGAGCACAGACTATGGGGTAGGGGGAAGGGCATTTAAAGAGTTTGCAGACCAGCTAACAGGATGTTCAGCGGTACTAACATGGTGAGTGCTGCTGGATATCCATGGATGCCGCCACTACACGCCCCGATGCTACATGGTTAGTTTTGGGGCATTCTGGGGTGGAGTGGAGGCAGCAGCTGTCACCAATTGGGCAGTAGCAATATTGAGCTACTGGCTGGTTAGTGAACCGCAGGTAAAGTCAGGCATGGTAAAGGCGGGCCTAACTTTAGCTGTGGAAATTAACTGGGCAGCAGTGATATTGAGCCAGCTTCTGGCAGCTGAGGCAACCCATATATTTATTCAGTGTTGGTGGCCGGATATGACCTTGGCATTGAATATCTGGGGTTAGTTTTCAGCAGCACTAGCCTTTGCTGCCGCTGAATATCACCCTCCTATGTTTCTAAACATGCTAGGTTGATAGTAATTTACAGCAACATTGCTACACATTAGTAGGGCAAGCTTTACTAAGCTGCTATAAGCATTTACCAGGGGAAAAAGCCATGGAGGTCAATTCCAATTGGGGCACGTCTGGGCCATCCGGATGTCCTAAAAATTGTCAGCATGAAAGTGCACCCGATTCTGCACTCATGGGAGCTAGACGTTCCCGCGGGTGCAGAATCAGGCACTTAGACGGGCCAGATGGGCCCCGATTCTGCCATGCTGATTGTCCAACAACTTCCCGACTAGCTCTCCCTATCTCCTGCTGGAGACCTGGTGCCATGGCATTTTGTTGGCATGGCACTGGGACACCATGCAGGAGTGCAGAAAGGCCCGACAACCGAAATAGCCTTCACCCCGCCGCCTGCGCTTGGGCGGCAGGCATCTACCTAACATTGCACCATGGTTTTGGGGGGGGGGCCCTGGCCCTGGCCCAATCTCCGCCATTTATCAGACATATTCCACCTCCAAGGTGGAATAAGTCTTATGTCCATCTTTGCCCCACTAGACATACAGGGCCGTGACCTGAATTAGCCTTGTATGTCCGGGTTGTGCTGCTTGCCCCCACTCCATTCACACTCCTCCTCCAACACTCCCCTCCCGCCCCCATCTAGAGCTCCCCACACAAAGCCTCTGTACGTGCGGGGAGCTCTATTGTTGGAATACAGTCCCTGCGAATACTGGGGGTTGCATGTCCATACCAGACATATATCCCCGCTAATCGCAGGTCAGAATGACCCCCTTACTGAATCAAAGCTGCCTACAGAGCAAGCAATTTTAAAGTAGGAACAATGGCTATAATGCATTTCATTTAACATAAGATAAAATATGCCACACTGGGTCAGACCAAGATCCATGAAGCCCAGTATCCTGTTAACCAACAGTGGCCTATCCAGTTCACAAGTACCTGTCAGGTTCCCAAAAAGGCACCCAGGTTCCACAATGCTTATCCCAGGGCATGCAGTGGATTTCCCTGGTCCTCTTTAATAATGGTTTATAGACTTTTCCTCCAGGAAATTGTCCAAACCCTTTTTAAACCCAGCTACACTAACAGCTTTTACTACATCCTCCGGTAATGAATTCCAGAGTCTGGATTTTTTCGTGAATGAAAAAATATTCTCTTATTAATCCTAAATGGGCTACATTGTAGCTTCATTGAATGTCCCCTAGTCTTTCTACTTTTTCAAGGAGTAAACAATCGGTCTACATTTGCCCGTTCCACTCCATTCGTTAATTTATAGACCTCTATCATATCTTCCCTCAGCCGTCTCTTTTCCAAGGATTAGCTGGTTAGCAGTGATATTGAGCTGCTAACTGGCTTACCTAAAATGGCTAAACTTAGGCAGAAAAAGAGTGGTCCATCTTTTGGTGGTTTAGCTATCCAGCCAGTGGCTGGATATTGCTGCTACCTGATAGCTAAAACGCTGTCTGTTGAAGCCAGATATTCAGTTTTGCTAGCCAAGTATAGCCCCAGCACTGAATATCCAGGGACGGTTTAAAGTGGAGATAGTCAGCTGCTTTTACTGTGCTGGCCACTGCCGCTGAATATGGCCCCCCCTCCATATATTTGTGGCTCCTTTGAAATCTGATACCCTGGCCCTTCTGATCATAGTTTTGTTGATTTTAATGATGTTTTCTATAATAAATACATTCCTAGAAGACTCGTATTTGTCTCATCTGTGTATCTGGACTAGATAGTAAGCTCCACAGAGAATGAACTGTCTGTGATATGTATTTTTCCAGCACTGCATACATCTAGTAGTGCTATAGAAATGATGAGTCGTCACAGTAGTAGAGATGGGTAGGTTAATATATAATTATCTCAATCTATATTTAAACAGATTCTTGTGGTACTATAAATATTTCTGCACCCAGGGGGAAGCTACATCATAATTATTGCTTTAAAACTTAGAAAACATGGAAAGATGAATGACTTATTCTTGACTAATTAATACTATATAAGGCCTCATTCCATTATATACTTGAACATTAATAGCTGTATTTGGCTTCGCTTATGCATATTTACACTTGCACGTGCATTATTAATGCGTTATTCCAGTAATTAAAGAGAGATAGGTGAATGGCGCTGGTGCTTTTGCAGCACTACTCATGCGAGAACTGGAGACGTCTCAATCCAAGAGCATTCATGTTGAGAGGAAGGGCTACAGAAAGACCTGTCCTTCCTGTAATGAGAACCTCTCTGTTGTCATATACTTCTTCCTCCTCTTAGAGTCGGACCAACCAATGGAATAATTGCTTTTAGTTTTTAATTACAACTGGTTTTCATGCTATCCACTATAGAGGTAATTTTGTAATAGTTCCCATAATTTTTCAGGCTGTTACAAACATAAGTTGCACATTTTCAAAGCAAAACTTATTTATGCAACTTTCACTTTGGAAATTAACCCAGCAACACTACCCACACAAAATTGCACCTGTTTTGTGTGCATAGTTATGCCATGAAAATTTACATACATACCTTTTAAATGTATATATGTAAATGAAAACTCTAGGCAGACTCTGCCCCTAGAACATTTGTCCTTAATGTAGGTAAAAGTGCACACATATACTGTAGAGCATATGTGAACATGTATACCCATATACTGGGGACAACTGAGAACTGTTAGTAAATGGCTGCCATGATGGAATATGCATGCAACCATCAACACAGACTTAAAGTAATAACAGAGACAGGAAATGGACACCAGTCATATATAACAATGAGCCCCAAGTGTTGCCATCTCAGAATGTGGTAGACCACACAGGCCTAGACTATCAAATTTCTACCCCCTTCTTCCACTTGTTGCCTGCCACAGCAATCCTCTAAAAAGAGTAACAGGAGCTTGTTCCTTCACTCCTGCTGTTCTGTTGTCAGTCGGTTCTGGCCACCAGTGTCATGCTGGCTCTGTAAAAGCTGGAACAGGAAGTACCCGCATGGGCGATGCTGGCAGCCAGAGCCAGCTGATAACAAGCTGGTTCTGGCAGTAGGAGCAAATGAACAGGCTCCAACCACTCTGTTGCGCAAAACAATGCAATGTGCCACACATTCTTTCTGTTCTCCCATACTTCTTCCTACCTGCGGCAATGTGCCACCTGATCCCCGGTTAAGAAGGAGTTCAAAGCCAAGCAGAAGATGAAAAAAAGCAGCAGAAGAAGATGGAGTCCCAGCCATAGCTCCAAGTCACCATCAAGGAGGAGAGGGTAAGCCCAGCCTAATGGCAGCACTCAAATGCCCAAGAGCCCCACAGGAGGATGAGCAGATCACCAGAAAACAAGTCCTCTGTGAAAAGAAATAAGCCTCCCAAAAATAAAAGGAATATAACCGAAAGCAGAAGCAGGAACAGATGTCTTCCTCCCATAGTGATTAAAATGAAGCAGGAAAGAGAACACCACTCATATTAAGCATGAGGAAAAAATAATAGAATAATGGGTCTGAACAAGAGCAAAGATAAGGCAGGCAGAGGGGGAAACCAACCAGGAGAAGACGCAACAAAGGCATGGAAGTCAGGAGGGAAGCAGGGGCAGGGCAGAAATTGGTAGCAACAGCAAGAAGACAATGCGAAGAGATGGGAGAGACACCAGAGGAATGAGATGAACAGCAATAGTGAAAATCAGGAATATGAGATATCCACCAACACCACCACAAATAAATGCATAGCCAAGAAAGGGCTTCCAAACTTTGAACTGACTGATGCTCTGTTAGAAGGCACAAACATATTTTAAGGAGTAGTGATCAAATACAGTGAATGCCTGGAAGCTCACATTCCAGAGGAGGTTGGGAATAGCAGAAGGGGACTGACATTGGCAAATGGTGGGGGTAGAAGTAGGGGGCTGCTGCTGAATGGTGATAGGAGAAAGAGGATAGGGGCTGGCACAGGGCAGAAGTGGGCTGATGTTAACAGATGGCTGGATGGGAGTAGGGGCCTGATGCTGGTACTGGAAGAAGTGGGCTGAGACTGAAGTGAGCCTGGGGATGGCAGAAGGGGGTGATGCTGAGGCTAGAGCTGAAAAGTGGCATATAAAAATAAATAAATAAAATAAAGGGGATGGTGTTAAGACAGTGAGAATACGCAGGAGGAAAGATACTGTGTGAGAAGCAAGAGCATATTCAGGGGAAGGTGAAGATGAAAGGGTAGGGGTAGATGGTTGGGTAAGGAGGGGGACAGATGAGGTAAATCAATACTGGAGGAGATAGGCAAGTGCTGGGGAAGGAAGAGAGAGACAGAGGTATATGGAGAAGGTGAGAGACAAAGAAAGGGGACAGGTCTTTGAATGAGGTGAGAGGGGGTGAAAATGGGCACAATAAAGGGAAATCAGAGCCTGGATAAAAGAGTAAGATATAAGAAAGACTGGAAGTAGAATGATGAGTGATAAGGGAAGAGGATGAGAGGGAGAGGTAGATGAGGTTGGGAGGAGATAAGTATAGAGGGTGGAAATAAAGAACTAGAAAGTTGGTGAAAGGCATGAAAATAGGAGATGTGAAGAAATGAGATGCACAGGGGGAGTGGAAGGACTATGGTGGTAATCATAGGAAGTACAGTAGAAAGCTGATACATAGATGAAAGGTGAAAAGAGGGAGACTGGGGGAAAAGGGAGGAATAAAATCTAGCTATAGGTAGAATAAAGAAATAAAGGTATATGAAAGAAAAAGAGAGAAAAAGGATGACACAGAAAAATAGAATGATCAGATAAGAAAGGCAGGGCCGGCCCGTCCATTGTGTGAGAATGTTGTTCGCACAGGGCCCCGCGTGCTTCAGGGGCCCTGTGCAAACTTCAT
Organism: Ichthyophis bannanicus; assembly: GCA_033557465.1. NCBI lineage: Eukaryota > Metazoa > Chordata > Amphibia > Gymnophiona > Ichthyophiidae > Ichthyophis > Ichthyophis bannanicus. The sequence continues at coordinate 750,203,014 of CM066035.1, forward strand.
TCTCACACAGTGCTCTTCACGCTGGTGGCTGTGCAGAGGGAGCCGGGGAAGCCCACGCGAGGCCCCGGCTCACCTCTGTACAGTCGCCAGCATGAAGAGCGGAGTTTTCCCTCATGCTGGCAGCTGTGTTACTGTGAAGTGAGCGAGTGCCAGGAAATGCCCTTTAACGTTTCCTGGCATTCAACACACTTCATAGTAACACAGCTGCCAGTGTGTGAAGCAGCTTAGACAGTCGCACGACTCTTGGGGGGGGGGGGGGGGGCTAGGATAGGACAGGAAATGGCTAGAAATGGCTGATGGTGGGGCTAGGACTGGAAATGAGCTGATGCGGGGGCATGGGGGAATGGGACTAGAAGGGAGCGGATGAAGGGTGCGGCTGGAACTAGGAGGGAGCTGATGTTGGGGGAGGACTAGAGGGGGATGGGGCTGGGGGAATAAGGATGGAGAGGGGAAAGGTATTTTTTGTGGGAGGAAAGAACAATCTACATTTGGCTGGGTATTGGGAGAGTAAGTGGGGATTGAAGATGGAAGGGTGAAATTTGAATGGTTGATAAAAGGAATAAAGAAAGAAATGGAGGAAAGAACAAAAAGAACAAAAAGGGGAAGATCAGTATGTTAAGCAAATATAGAGAAAGAATGGAAAAAATCTAGAAGAGAGGACAAATAGACAGCTCGCAGAAGACACGAAGAAACCAGAAGAAAGTGAATGGAGCATTTGCAACTGAAAAATAAAATGCCAAAACAAAAGGCAGAAAAATACTTTTTATTTTGAATTTATTAACTGGAATATGTCAGCTCTGGGAAATGTGTATCGCTAACATCTTTGCGTTTTTGTTTAGTACAAGAGGAAATTAACTTATAGTTTTATTTCTCCAATATTGTTGTTCATTCCAAGTTTGGCTTTTGCAGTTCACAATTTAATAATTGTCTTCCTATTTCTAAATTGTGATCCCTTGTTCTTTGTTTGGTGACGGTCTGTGTTTTGCATGTATAACCGAGCTGAAGCATTCTGTTCATGTAGTTTCTATTTGACAGTGCCACTCGTTCTCTTCCCCATTAGGAGATGTATTGGTATTCTCTTAGATGTACTGGTTTAATATTTGCAGTGTTGCATTTTTCATTAGTAGGGTTTGGTGCTTTGTGAGTCCTGATAGTGCTGTTATATTACGGCGGGTTTGCTATGGGTTCTAAATGGTCAATGTTTATAGTATTTCCTAATGTGCCTGGCGGTTGGCCCTCGAGTATAGTAATGTAGAAATCTGGTAGTTTTTCTTTATCCAGACACTCATAAAGAGGCATGTTTACTAAAAGTTAGTGCATGTTAACATTATGCAAATATTTATGCAAACGAGGCTCCTTATTGAAATGAGGCCCTGCAATGAGTCTCCAATCTTGGGCCGCCCCTGAAGAAAGGTGCCTAAATTATTTTTAGATTTTAAGAGAATGAAATATGTCAGCTTTGAAAATGTGCTTTTCTAATTTTGTACAGGAGGAAATGCATTTCTCTTTCTTTTTTCAGTGCTCCATGGCTCACAGAGAAGGAAGATATGCTGCCTGCAGTGTCCTGTTTTTGGATCTAGAAATCCCGGCAGCTTATAAAGTCGTGAGTTTTGTAAATGATTTATTGAAATGCATATTAGGCTTGGGTATTGTTCGTTTATGTATTAGCCATTTTTTAAGTTTGCACATAAGGTTGGTTACCTTTTACCCATGGTACGACAATCAGCCATGTGTGGCAGTGTCCCGGGTTTTGGTTGTACAATTGTCCATGTGGTGGTTATAGTGATTTGCATTCGCATTTTTAAGGTTTGGTATTTCATAAGACACAGTTCTTTGATTTTATGATTTATGTTATTGTTACCATGCAGGACGCGCGGCGGATTTTTCATTTTATGTTTTTCACCGGTTTGTATGCTGTTTTGAGGATGACGCACAAAACGGCTATGTTTTGTTGTCCCGATGTCACTGTTTTCCGTCTCTTTTTTTGAGATATGTGATCCGATTTTTTAAGGTAAAAATGATATTGCATATACATCTTTTTTCCCTAGGCCTATATGTGACTGTTCACACCCAAGATCGGACATTTAGTCGGTGTCCTTTTTCATTGACTACTTTACAGTTTCACTCACTAGATGTCACATGTCATTTTATTCTGGTTTTAATAGCTGGTGGCTTTGGTTTTCCATGTATCATTGTTTTAAACTATCTATGGATATGATTTACATATTTTTCTACCTCTTTTATTTAAGTGCCATTTCTAAAAAAAAATTTTTATGTACTGCGTTTGCAGTAAAGGAAGTTCATTTACAATCCCAATGACATATGTGTCATACATTTCATCCGGTTCTAATCACTGGTTATTTGGTTTTAAAGAATGACATATATCTTTTTAAACTATTTATGGAGATGTATTTTTAATTTTAGATGTTTATGTATCCCCTTTTTCATGTGGTATTTTTTACATATTATATTTGCAGTGAAGGAAGTACACTATATTTTCAACGACACATTTGTGGTCATTTATGGCCCTAAGGTAACAGTACCTCCTTTTACTCCTGCTCCTATGTAATAGTCTTTTTTTCCCACTCTGATCCTCTATCTCTCCTGTTTTCTCCATGTTTTAAAGGATTGCGTTTTAAAAGTTTAAGTATTTTTGGCAGTTCCCAATATGGTAATGTTTTTATGATATGTTATTTATTTATTTATTGTTTTAGTTCAAAAATTATGTTTGTATTTGCATGTGTTTAATGGGGTTCCACACTTTCCAATACTCCTCACACGATTTACCAGAGCGTGCTCTGGTTTTATATGTTAAAGTTTTTTATATATTTATGTTTTAATTGTCGTAAGAGGACACATATCATCATTTCCATTTGGTGTATAAGACTTGCATGGCTTTTTTATATAATATTTATTGACTGATGTCATTTTATGGTTTATATATGTGTTTTTATACGTCCAAATAGGACACATATATAAGTTTTTATATATAGTTCATGAATTGAAGTCTTGCATGTCATTTACATATATTATTATTTATTATCGTGTTTTTACAGTTTTTTCATGTATGTGATTTGTTTTTTAATTGTTTATAATATGTTTTATGTAAGGTGAGCCTACCCCTGAAGAAGGATTTTTTCGAAACACGGCCTGTGTCGGGTTTGGCCTCCCTTATTTATTACGGACCAATAAAGGATTGGTGAGAATATACTTGTCCACGTTTCTGTACTGTCACAGAGATTGGTTGCCTGAATTTTCCATCTCATTTTTTGTCTGCATATTTGTTTCAAATATATAGTCTTATTCTTTACTGTTTTTTACCTGTGTAACCAAAACCTTGACATGCAGGTTCAGTGTAGGAATCCAAAACCATCCAGCTTGTTTTCTTTTCCCAGCTGGAGGTGTATTTGGGTTTTAGAATATTTTCTTTGCTGACTTTTGATAGGTAGTTTTGATGCAATTTGAGTACTTTGTCCTGGTATGCTATAATACGGTAAGTTCTGAGTGACTATTTGCATAGCATGTTTTTGTATGTTGAATTATAAGTGAAATATTCTAATTCTGCTTTCTCCCATGTTGTTGGGAGAATGTCTCATGTGAATAACTGATTATTCTCAATGGGGTAATTTTATAAGGGGGCACATACATATACTGTCTGTATTTTAGTCATAAATGCATATGTATGTGCTCACATATGTACTTTAATGGCCTTTTATAAAATACTAGCCAGTGTAAAAGTGTGCAGTTCACACAGTGGCATGCATATGTGCAGAATTTGGACAGATCATGGGTGAAGCACACAGGTATGTGTGAATATTATGTTGTTGTTGTTGTTGCTAAGTGCGTTGGAGTCGGTGTCAACTCAAGGCACCCCTCTGGATAATTGTCCTAAACTGTGTTTGGTCTTCAGTCAGGTGGCTCATTGTTGACAGAGTAACACCCATAGCTGCTGTTATTGTATCGATTCATCTCATTGCTGTCCTTCCTCTTTTGCGTAGACCTTCTACCTTGCCAAGCATGATGTCTTTCTCTAATGATCTATCTCTTTGCATGGTGTGTCCAAAGTATGAAAGTCAAAGTCTTGTCATCTGAGCTTCTAAAGAAACCTTAGGTTTGATCTCCTCTAGTACTGACTGTTTTTTTCTTTGAGCAGTCCATGGTATACACAGTATTAGTCGCCAGCTCCATAATTCAAAGGCATCAATTTTCTTCCTGCCTATCTTTTTCATTGCCCAACTTTCGCAACTATAATTTACCCATACACTAGAAAATTGTAGGCATGGGCATAGGGCTAGCGTAAATGCCTGTGCCTTAATTTACAGTACAATCTCTTCCACTTACTCTAGGATGTTATAAATACAAGTAGGCACCTACACATGGTGCCATGTTATAAAATTACTCTCGTAAAGATCTACATAAAAAATGTATGTTAGAATGACTATGCTTAAATGTAAAGTGATAAATCAGGATGGGAGCTAGGGAACAAAGTTGGGGGTAGCGATTGGTCCTGTAACCAAAAAGGCATGTCCGTTGTCCCTGACAAACAAACCAGGCTTCAGGATAACTCTAATGAATATGCATGAGAAATGCATGAGAGGTATCTACATGTCTACTACCTCCATTGTATGAAAATGCCTCTCATGCATATTCATTAGTGGTCTCCTGAAAACCTGACCCATTTGCACTGCTGCGAGGGGTCAAGCTGCCAAACTTGATCCCTGATAGTAATACCATGAGACTGTCACCTGCGTGTCAGAGGCACTATTTTGAACTGATCATTTAGCAAGGCAGGAGCAAATGGGGATTTCCTCTGTCTCCCACTAGACACTAGAGAGACCCCCAGTAAGAGTCAGGATGAGGGTATGAGATGTGGGGAGGGAGATGGGGATGGGTGAAAGGAGGATGTGATTTATGTTGGGGTGGGGGGAGCATCCAGGCGCTAACTTGATCCCCCTCACAGATCCCTTTCGTAGATCCCTTACGTAAAATTTGGAGCTCGCTATCTTGTTGCTGCAGCCAGGAGCATCACAGCTGCCACATAAGAGCATGGTTTTGTGCAGAGTGAGAGTGAGAATAAATATTACATATTCAGTGGTAGAACTCAGTCACTTAAAGATATGCTATGCATTTAAACATTGGTGGGTAAATAATGGATACAACTTTTAAACAGATTAAAATAATCCATTGATAGGGTAATTTTATAACACAACACCTAGTTTAAGAGGGCAAGGAGGCACCAATTTAGGTACTATTTTATGAAGATGCATAGGCACCTATATATGTTTTTATAAAATACTAGAATAAAAAGGAGAGATCATGTGTTAAATGCAAGCATGGACATTTATACCTGTTTTTGAAAGCAGTGTAAATGAATGTGCGTAGAGATCAAATATGCGCATAGATTAAGGTCCGTGGCAAAAGTTTTAATAAGGGGCCCCCATTGTCACCCCCCCAGCAGTGATGCCCATTGTCAGCCCCCCCCCCCTCCAGCCATGCACAGCAAACTTACTTTAATTTGTCTGCCACATTGCTTCGGGTCCAGGCCCGCTGAGTGTTCCTCCCAGCCAAAGTCTCGTGGTGTACCTGTTATCATGAGAGTTCAGCTGCAGTGTCTAAAGCAGAGGCAGAGTGGCAAACAAATTAAAGTAAGTGTGCCATGTGGCCCCCCTTCCTGCCAGAGTCTCCCACATAGCAGAGACTGCTTGGGCAGAATTTACACCACTGATTAAGGCATTTCATAATCAATGCACATACTTGCAAACTCTGCCTGTGCTTCACCTAGATAATGGCACCAGCCATATCTACCAGCAAAGTATGCACCTTCATGCCAATGCATATACTTTTACAGCAGTTGATATTTTGTAAGGAGAATTTTTCCATACTTGTTAATTTCCTTTCCTTGAATCCTGCTAGACCAGTCTAGATGAGTGAGCTATGCTCTCCCAGCCAGGCGGTAGAAGCAAACTAGAGCAACTTTCAGTTATGTCATTACTTATATATATGCTGGTGCAGCACAAAGACACCAGTATGACACTTCCAAAGCAGAAAGAAAGATTCAAAATCTCAGAAAAAGTATGGTGGTTGTTGTTGAATGCTGTTGAATTGATGTTGACTAATGGTGACTCTGTGGATAGTTGTCCTAGACTGTATTTGGTCTTCAGTCAGATGACTAATGGTTAATAGAGTGGCATCCATAGTTGATGTCATTGTATCGATCTATTGCATTGCAGGTCTTCCAATTTTGTGTTGAGTGTCAACCTTACAAAGCATGACATCTTTTTCTAATGATTTTCTCTTCGCTTCATGTGGCCAAAGCCATTTAATCTTCTATGGAAAGCTTAGGTTTGAACTTCTCTAATAATGATTGATTTGTGCTTCCATGACATACACAGCATTTTTCGCACCATAATTCCAAGGCATCAATTTTCTTGCTGTCTTTGGTCTTCACTTCAGCAAGGAGCAAATGGAAATAGTATTAAGTGTCAAATTTTATTAAAAACAAATCATCCTAATCAAAACAACCCTACATAGCCCATCTTTCAATAAATGTCTGTCAGGGGATAGTACTGTACAGTACAGGAGACATGGCAGAGGCCGGAGCTCTACCAGGTCCTGCTCCTGCCACCCTGGCCTACAGTAGCGCTCACGCTCAACCTGCCCATGGGCTCTGAGGTGCTCAGGGCCTACACCAGGGCGTTTATATTTGCCTGGAGCTGGTATGTGGAGGACCAGTTTGGATTTTAGTAGCAGATTCAAATGTTTATTCCAGTGATGCAAGGATTGGTGATGTTTGTATCGGTGACTGCATTTTTCTGCTCTACCTGGACATTTTTGTCTCTGGCATTGCAAACAGAATCAATGCTAACTGGAATTTCATAGATTCTGCTTACCACTTCTTTGCTTTTAGGTAGTGCCCATTAGTAAAAGACCCTGTGCTTGAGAACACTCATTAAAGAACCACCAAATGTTCACAACAATTTTAAAAAAAAGAGAAAACAAGATCTCCTTACTTAGTCAAACTCTGATGTTCATGTACAGAAACTTGGAGTAAAAAAAGTGCATCAAATAGAAGTATTGGAAGACAAATACACGTATAGAATGCTAAGCAATTCAGAAGAGGAAAAACTGAAATCTGACATCTTATTTAAAAAAAAAATCGTATGTAATCCATTAGCATCTTCCTCTACAACCTACAGTTCAGAGCAACACACAGGTATTAAGTGGTACTTGGCTACAGAATATGCATTTTGCATGCATCTATGTTTACTGAATTTACTTAATAGTATTTCAGACGACAGGCCATTTTCAGAGTGTTTGGTTTATTTGTCCATCTGTGACATCGGAAGCAGGGATGTAGCTGGGAGGCAGAGAAATGGAGAACACAAGTGTGATAATGGTTGGGAGAGGGGCTGTAACAGTGCCTCAGAGCAACTGTAACCTTTTCCCACCCCTCAGGCAACCTTTCGTTTTCCTAAGGTGCTCTCTTAAGGCATCGGGTAGCTCTGTTCCTTTTAATTTCTAATTCAATCAGCAAAGCAAGCCATGTTTGCTGCTTTGAGATGGGGATGTTTCATTTCAGAAATTGTTTGAGTTTGCATTGAATTTTTTGCCAACAAAGTGCTTGAATATATTAACTGAAAAATCTGAAATCAATTTCCCACTGGTGCACCAGATGAGAGAACAATTGAAAGCCATTTAACCAGGTAATTTGGCATTTTTGATATTTAGATTGGCCAGCTACAAGTATACCCAGTCTTGCATGATATACGAGGTACGATCAAACAGTATTGAGACTTGTACAATAACACAAGAAGTATAACATTGATAGTAATTGCACTCAGTCTCCTTGAAAGTTGTCCCCTTCTGATAAAACACACTTCTTCCAGCGTTCCTGCCACTGCCGGAAACAATTTTGAAATGCCTCTTTTGTTATGCTCTGAAGCTGCTGTGTCAAATTTTGCTTAAATGGTCTCCATGTCATCGAATCTCCTTCCTTTCAGAGATAATTTCAGTTTTGGAAACAAGAAAAAGTCACAGGGCGAGAGGTCAGGTGAGCACGGATGCTGACGGAATTGCTCGATTTGGTGTTTGGCCAAGAACTGCTGGACAAGATGTGATGCATGAAGTGGGATGCTATCATGATGAAGCATCCATTCCCATTCCTATGCAACTCTGGCCTCTTTTGACAAAACTGCATCTCTAAAATGAGTCAGAACCTCGACGTGGTACTCCTTACTGATGGTTTGGCCTTTTGGAGCATACTCATGATGAACAATACCCTATCATCAAAGAAAATTGTGAGCATGACCTTGACATTGCTCCTCACCTGACAGGCCTTCTTGGGTCTGGAAGAGTTTGGAGTCTTCCATTGTAAGGACTGAGCCTTAATTTCCAGGTCATAACCATAAACCCATGATTCATCACCAGTAATAATCTTTCTGATGAAATCTGAGCCATGTTCAACACATTCCCAGCCTCAGCAGGCCCCTCTGAGGGTCGGGTGACAGGGAAGAGCACTTTAATGGTGTTGCAGGGAATCATGGCTCATACATGGCATCCCGATGTCATGGTGATGGGGTGCCATGGTACCAGGCTCCAGCAGAAGCATGGGGAGGGTTAGATGGGGAGAGCACAGCATGTCCAGGCCCTTGGAATCAGGGCCCATCTGGCCCATCCAAGTGCACTGATTCCACAACCACGGAATGTATAGCTCCCCCAGTTGCAGAAATCAGGTGCAAATCCAGCCCTTTTAGATTATGGACGTCCAGACAGGCCAGGTGTGCCCCAATTGGAATTGGCCTCCACTTGAACAACTGAGAGCAGACAGACCAGTGAGTCAGAAGGTGCTCCTGCAGGAGGCACATGTGCACCCTGGCCCAAGATACCAAATCCAGGGTTAATACCATTGACCTGCAAGTAGTTCCAGGCCCTGGGAGCTGCCTGAGAGAGAAGTCCCCTGAGCTCCAGTTGCAGCTTGCCAAACCTTTCCAGGGTGAGAAACACGCTGCACAAGTGAGAATTGAAGCAGGCACCTAGATATTCCAAGTCTCAGGAGGGAACTAGGATTCTATTGGGCTAGTTGATTACCTATCCCAGCTTCTCCAAACACCAGATCACCCAGGTTATGTCTGCCCTGGACTTCTCCCTAGAGTTGAATCAAATCAGCCAGTCATCCAAGTACAGGTGAACCCAGATTCCTTGCTTGCACAAGAAGGCTGCAGCCACAAGCATGACCATTGAGAAGGTGTGAGCTGCCATGACCATATGTATGACCATAAGGTTATTTATTCCCAAAAATACATAAGGACATGATACACCCTCTGGGGAGACCTATAGTTTTGACGAGGGGCATGGTCCTTGAACCGTTGTCCACATTAGTAGATTCTTTTTTACGTCTGCTATTATTAGACATTCTGTCTTATATTAAAGATACTACCCATTTGTGAATATTTTGGATAGTCATCTTGAGTGGGTAGGGGCACAAGATATACTGCTAGTTACTTTGGATGTCACTTCTCTCTACACAAGCATTCCACAAAAAGCGGCTTATGAGGTAGTAGAGGTGTTTTTGCGGCAGCGGGGTGATCTGTCTGATAGTATGGTTAGTTTTTTGCTGCAGTTAGCCCGTCTGGCAATTTTTCAGAATTATTTTGTATTCAAAGGGGTTATATATCATCAGATCTCTGGGGTGGCTATGGGGGTGACTTTGGCCCCCTCTATTGCCAACCTGATCATGGGTCTTTGTGAGGATAAATGGTTAAGTGCATCTCCTTATGTATCCCATTTGAAGTTATGGAGAAGATACATTGATGATGTGTTTCTGATTTGGCAAGACACAGTTGATGTTTTGGAAGAATTTTTTTAAATGGTTGAATAGTTGTGATTCCAATATTCAATTTACTTGGATCTACAATGCTAATGAAATTGTGTTGCTGTATGTAGTAGTGCTTAGAGGGGTGAACAGATGGATTACCTCAGTACACCGTAAGCCTACTGACAAATACATTTCTTCATTATGAGAGTGCTCATCCTGTGCATTTGAGAGACGGTTTGCTGTTCTCTCAATTTATCAGATATCGGAAGAATTGCTCCGATGATTTGGATTTCAAAAGACAGTCTAAGGTTTTGACAGCAAATTTTATTTATGGAGGTTACCCAATATGTGGTGTTAAGCAGACTTATCGTAGGGCATTATACAATAATATAACATTGCTTTTGAACTCCCGTGCTGTTTGTAGTCGGAATGAGGATGATGGTCATGTCAACTTTATAACAACGCATTCTCCTTTTAGCTCTCATGTACAAAAGATTGTCAAGAAGCATTGTAGTGTGTTGCGTACCATTCCAGGTTTAGAAAATAAGGTGATTAGATGTGTTTGGCAAAGACATAGAAATCTACAAGATAAGCTTAGTCCCTCGGTATTACGCTCTTCATTAGGTGAGCTTGCTGTTCCCATGGGGCATAGTATTTGTGGGGACTGCTCAATATGTTCGATCTCTAGCAATTTGACACAATTGGAGTATCATGGAAAAACTTTTAAATTGTGGAAACAGACTTCCTGTGATTCATCATTTGTAGTATATGGTATTATGTGTCTTTGTAAACTGTTATATGTAGGTAAGACCATTAGGCAGTTTCGCATTAGAATGTTTGAACATAAAAGTAGGATAAATTGTTGTGTGTGGGAAGCCCCATTAGTGCAACATTGTTTGGATTTTGGGCACTGGTTTTCAGATCTGAGGTGTTTTTGCATAGATAGAATGTTAGAGGGTGTATTGGGGAAGTCAAGAGAACAGTCTCTGCTTCATTGTGAACAGCGATGGATTTTCCGTTTACGTACAATTGATCCGGAGGGTCTTAATATGCAGATTGACTGGGTGGCATGTATATAGGGAGTCCCTTGTTGGGAGGAGTTTTCTGGTTCGGGGATCCCCTGATGTCAGCAGGTAGGAGTATTCTTTAACGGTTTGTCCTTAGAGAATCGCATGTGCGGCGTTCTTTGAAGCAACTGGGTGTGTTGAAGAATGGTTGTGTGTAGAACGTATTGGCAGCATGAAGTTAGTTTAAGGTGAGTGTGTCCTGAGATGTTGATTTTTTATGATTTTCATGATTTTTATGGGCGAGTGCATTTTGTGGTAGTTAATGTAGTTGGTAATGGTGTGGTTTTGTGTTTTTATGACAGTTGGCAATATTCCCCTGAGGAAGCCTGTTGCAAAACACTTGGGGAGTGCTTAGATGTGGCGTTGGGATGTCATTAAAATCACATCATTTTCAAGAACATTTTTGAGAAGTTAAGTGGTTTTGATGCGGTTTTTCCACATATTGCTGTATGTTGTGTTTAAGAGAAGGTCATTGATGTAATCGGGCTTGCAGCTTGTTATAAGCATATGAATTGCCCACAAGTTCTGAGACCTTCCATTTGTGTCACAAGAAACTATGGTGATTGCAAATAATATTTTTCACTACGTTCTTAGCAACAGAGCACCTTTTGATGGTATAGAGTGGGTTACATTCTATAAGACGGTTTTCCACTCTGAAAATTGACCCATAGCTATTTATAACCATGATAAAGGCAGAGCACAAAACTGAAAATGACAATCCAGGATGCAGAAGCAGAGGAACTGCTGATGTGGCTGCCCAATATGATATGAAGTATGTTTTGGAAAGGTCTAAGAAGATTAGAAACTCCCATCTCTGGACTTGCACAATGACCAACCTGAGGGTCTCCATGGGTAGTGAGGCACTCTTAGCTTCACATTGACCATCTTCAGATGCAGAATGAGTGGGAAGGACCTTCCTTCTTTGGATACCATGAAGCCAATAGAATATTGCCCTTGACCTTGTTCCATGGAGGGCCATGGGTATGATAGCCTGCAACTGCAAACGGCACTGAAGAGTTTCAATTGCTATTCTCTTGTTTAAGAGCCTCAGGAGATTCCACAAAGGCATCCCGAAGAGGGTCTATAAATTCCAGCACATACCCCTTTTGGAGCACATCAAGGACTTATTGGTCTGATGTGATATGGGTCCATTCTGAATAAAATAGCTAGAAATGCCCCCGTCATCCTGTCCTTCGGAAATGAGCTGCCAAATCTTATTGTAAAGGCTTACCTGCTCCCTGAATCCTGAGATCACTGGTATCTGGAAAGGACTGACCATTCTTGGATTTAGACCCATAGGAGGAACAGGTCATGCCTGAACTCTCTTTCTCTAAACTACCCTCATGCTCCACATTGAGCCATACATAAGGAAACCTTGGAACCTACTGCTAATCATTTGTGTAGCACTACAAGGCATATGCAGTGCTGTACAGAGACAGATACAATATAGTCCCTTCTCATAAGAGCTTACAGTCCACAAGAGTGTGGGATATGAGCCAGATGAGCTTAGCTGAGTGGGCACAGAGATATAGGTATTGGGTTTAGAGGACAGCCAGGGCTGAGATGAGGTGCGTCTTACAGGAAATGGAATGGGAGGAGCAAGAGCATCAAGAGCAGAGGAAAGTACAATGTTATAAGAAGAAAGTGATGTGGGGCCATAGGAATGAGATAGATGGGGGGAGAACTAGATGTTGAAGGAACCCCTGGGCCTATTTTCTGGGAGCTTCTGTGGCACACCTCTCCAAGGTCTTTCACCAGCTTCTCCAGGTCCTCCCCAAAGGACAATCCAACCTTAAAGGGGAGCTTTATCATCTGCAACTTGGTTGCGGAATTGGAAGGCCAGTTTCAGAACCACAGCCACCTTTGGACCACCACAGATACCATCATGGACTTAGAAGAGATCCACAAATGGCACTGCAGTCTATCTTACTATTTCTAATCCAATGACTGGATCCAGCGTAAGAGCACAGGCCACCATGCCCTCACAGAGCGCTGCCTGAGTATTCAAGGCCAAAGCCATGAAGAGATTCTTGAGGCTTCTACCCTTCTATCATGAGACTCCTTTAGTGCTGTGCGACCTTCCACCAGAATGGTTGTGCACTTCATCACTGCCATGATCACGACATTCACCTTAGGGACCCCGAAAAACTGTACTATCTTCCCTTAGGGTAGAGGATACAGCTGAGCCAGTACCATAGTACCTCTCAGCCCCAGCCCCAGTGTCCCTCACTGATAGAACATAATCTTTTGCAAGGGCTCAGGGAAAGGAAAGAAGCTGGAGGGATGCCACAATCTCTCTTGGATAGGGTTTACTTGTGAAACCTCCACCGAAGGGGCCTCTATAATACACAGCACCTTCAGAGCATCCTGAATAAGGGTGGAATGGTCCTCCCTGTGAAAACTTTGGATCATTGATGGATCTCTCTCCATAGCAGAAAGCTCCCCTTCCTCCAGTGATTCACCAGTTGTAGACAGAGTTCTCCTTTTCTCCCCGGTCTCCCTCTAGAGGACCAGACAACTGAAAATGAGGGGGGTATTAATATCCTTGCCAGCAGAAGAGTAGAAGCCAGAGGGATCACAGTCCCCCTGTAGGGAAGGTCAGGGTCTCAGACCCTCACGAAAGGGGCTGCCACACAGCTACCAGAGACTAAAAACAGCCCATGAGCTTGTTCAGGAGCTACAGCTGAAAGCTGACTGAGAACGGCTCCTGGGCCTCAGAGGACTCACAGGGGCCTGCTGACTTGAGTTTGCAACCGCCTCACCATACTCTTCTTCAGCTACGACCATGTGGCTATCCAGGGTGGCCAGCGTTCCACTAGAGGGAAAATCATGGGAAAAACGGTAGTGGTAGCAAAAAGCATTGGGCACCATTCCTCCTATGACGGTCCTGACATTGTCGAAAAATGTGCCCGAGGCTTCTACATCACACTTGGGGCAAAAAGTCAGTCACAGAGCTCACTCAGTGGGCGCCACAAGCAGCACACTTCCTCCGTGCACCTGGCATTGTGGCAGAGCTCAAATGCCATCAAAGAAAACTCCAACAGAAAGGAAAACCATGGTGAAAATGGAACCCCTGATTGGTGAGGGAATCCCTGCAGCTGTCAGGTCGGCCAGAGAAGGGCCTCCACAGTTACCCACACAGGTATGGGAAAGCCCGGCAGCCTGAAAGAAGTCTTTTTAAAATGTGTATTTTATATTACATTGAGCATTTCACTGAATGTTGACCTCTCTGTGTCTTCGATCATTAAAATAGTGTTTTGATAATGACAGATGCATAGTGACCAGTGTTCATGGATATCTAAATAACATAAAAATGGTATAATAGCAAATAGTAAGAAAAAGACAGCTTGCTTCTTTATATGCAGTTTTGACTAAGACCTTTATTTTAATTCAATATGTGAGTAAAATGCATTACCTAATTAATGCTAGCTTGAAGCTAACAATTAGTAACACATCATCAATACTGGAGCTGTTAGCATGTGTAATAGGTATACGAGTATGAAACATTGTTTTATGATATTCTGGTTCCTCTTAATAACAAGCCTCATTTACAAAAAAACTTTGGTTATAATAGTATACAGTCTTGCAAACCAAATTAATTTTGCATAATATAAGATTTATTATAGGAGACAAATTCATTCAGTCTTGGAATACTTCCATTAGGTTCCCATCTATTGGCTTTAACATCATGATTATTGCAATATTTGAACATGGTTTGGAAACTGACAAATATCAGATTTAATTTTGCAAGATTATGCTAATGAGACTAAGGGGCATGTTTATTAAACCATACTAAGTATTAGCGTGAGATTTGCCACATACTTATGCAGCACACTAAGAATGCCATGTTAACCGGTTAGTGTGCAATTGGGTGTGGACTTGGCAGGTTTGGAGCAGAACGTGGGCATTGCCATTGCATCAAAGTTAGCATGGGCATTCTGGATATATGCTAACTGGGAGTGATGCCATTAGTGCAGAGGCACTTAATACCACCCACTGAGGTGGCGTTAAGTGCACCTGCATGTCAATTAACACAGTGCTGCATTAGCACCACACTATGAGCAGAGGAACAGACATGTACTCCACCTGATAGTAGCATGGGCATCCATGCTAATTTGGCAGCACAACTGCATGCTGCCTGTGTATCCATTATTAAACATGACTTTTCACAAGTTTCTAGCATTCTATCATATGGGGGTAATTTTATAATCTATAACACCAAAAAACTGAGAAAGTTGTACCAATAAACTTTAATGTGGTACAGTTTATATGCTAATAAAAAAAAAAAGAAAAGACCTGTGTTCTAATTCGCTTCTCCATAAGTAAGGATTTTCTATTATTTCAATCCAACCTCACCAGTCCAGAAAACTCCTTTATTTAAATATTTCATATGTGATATTTAATGTGCAAAAAAAAAGAATGCCAGCAGAAAAATTGGCCCTCGGTGAGCTGCATGCACACCAGTCAATTGTAATTTAAAAAAACGGATAAGGGAGGTGCTATTTTTGCTGTCCTAAATTGTGCAGATTTTATCCAGATAGCATCCCTGAAAATCACCGCTATCCCGATAACTACCAACTCTGCTTCACAGACTGTCCCAGCATTATACAGATAGTGCTGAGGAGAACGGAGGAAATATTTAGTGGCACTATCTTCATTGGGACTTATGGTTAGTATGGTCTGCTAAACAGATGTCCCTTTGAATATTGACCCCACAATATGTAAAATCTAAGCATTTGGTCAAGAGGTTGGGTAAAGCTGGCCACACAGTAAGCCAACTGCAATGTTGAAGTTATATGTAGTTTGGGGAATGGTTGGGAGGGGGAGGGGTAAAATATGATTTTTATTTATTTATTTTATTTAGAAGGATTTAGTATACTGCCTTATCGTTAAATCAAGGCGGTGTGGCACATCAATCAAAATCAATAATAAAGTGTGGTTTGTAGCATGCAGTGTGAGAACTGGTGTGTGGGGCAGTGCGTTAGATTATATCGGTGAACTATTTACATAATGAGCTATATACATATATACAAAATGGGGGGTTATATTATTTGTTCTTAATTTGCTCCGTATTACGCTTCGTATTTCTTTTTTAATTAAATTAACTAAATAAATTAAATAAGCATAATGAGGAGCTTAAGGAAACAGAAAAGATAGATATCAAAAGAAACTATTTAGAGAGAACCCAAAACAGTTCTATAGGGAACTGGGAAAGAGCATTAATATGGAAGAATACCATCAAAGTTGAATGAAAAACTTTCTGGAGGAAACTGTGGAGGAAACCCCATAGAGCACAACAAAAAGCAGCGTGGTTACCCTGCATAAGGAAGCATTTAGAAAAAAACAAATATTAAACTTACGGAATGGACTGCAGTAACAAAATGGTGAAAATAAGCCCTAAACTGAAAGAGTCCTGGGCCCAGATGGCGTGACCAACGTTTGGCTCAGACAGTTAACATCACTTCACCAAGACCTGGAAAACTGCAAAAAACAATTGATCAAGCAGCCAGACCTTTTTTTTTTAAATTTTATATTTATGCAATTCTGAGAAAAAATACAAGCTTAAACACACTTGCAGCCAATAAAAAGTAACCAAAAAAGGAAACAAATAATCTACAGTTCAGACCATTATAAGACAACAAATATAATGGCCACCCGACCTGTAGTCTGCAACATATGGGTCCAAGATGAAAGTAAAGAAGGAAAATATAGAAAATACAAAAGGCCACAGGAAGGCAGAGACTTGCATGACCAGCTTACTCTATAATGTGGACAGGAGATTCACCAATCAACCCATGGGCATTAAAAAAAAATCAGTTGTGAAGGAAATAGAAAAACATACAAATGACCCTGAAATTTAACAAAGCACTTGCATGGGTATTTAAGGAAAAATACCCCTCCAAGCTGAAAGACCCGCAGGCACAGGATTAGAAATTCCCACCTGCAAAGTTGGGTTTCCCTAGCTAGGTCAGGGAAAATCCTGACCAGACAGCCCTTGAAGGGGACATTTCTCTTATGAAAAAACATCCTGAGTAGCTATTTCTCTATCAGATACAAGGGCCAAAGTTATCAAACATGTGTCAAAGGTTATTGAGTCTGATTCAGAAATTTCTAACAATTCAGATGCATTTAATAAATCTGCCATCTGACGGCCAGGAATCTCTGCAGCAGCAGAGATTTGACCCAACAGTAAATACTATGCTTTAACTAATGGTGGGCAAGACTCTGGAGAAACCCCCAATAACTCCAAAAGATATTGCTTAAACATATCTTTTGCAGTAATATTGGGAAACTTTGAAAAGTTTATCAAATGAAGATTCGGAAGCCAACTACGATTATCCAACTGTTCAAGTTTAAGCTTTAAATTATTAGAGTTTTTAATAAAGATTTCCGAGTGCACCTCTAAATGGTCTAGACAAGAGGATAGATCCTCTGTCTTAGTTTTCAATGACTCAATAGACTCAGTGTTCTGCGAACAACTCTCAAAATTCTGTTGAACCTTAGTATGAAAAGTTTGGACTTCCAAAGTTATGATTTCCTCAAGAAGTTTAAACGCAGTCCAAATAGACTCCAATGTGAATTGTGCTGGTCTCTGAAGAGCAAAGGAAGACATAGATCTACAACATCTTCAAGATCATCAATAACCTAGCCCCCACGACACTCGGTGACCTTATCACCCTCACCCCGAAAAACAGAATCAGAAGGTCAGTAACTGACAACACCTTGATCATCCCTAAAGAGTCCATCAAGTGCACCCAGACGACCAGGAAAAGAACCTTTGCCTTCTATGCCCCAAAATGCTGGAATGAACTTCCACCAGAAATTAAATCCATCAAAGACCTTATTCAGTTCCGTAAGGCAATCAAACACCACATTTTTCTACTTCACTTTGCTCAAGCATCCCCCCCGCCTCTGCTCACCCACACACCAATGCCCACAAACCTTTCATGATCTACATAAATAACCCTGTCACAGGTATTTTGAGCTCGCCTTAGCCCTTCTTGAATATTTCAACCCAATCTAATTGTGTTTTTGTACATATGTTTATAGTTACCCCGTTGCTCCAAGTTTAAACTCCTGTTCAATGTAAGCACAGAACAGTCTTCTGACTGTGCAACCTTTGTTATATGTAAACCGCACTGATAACAAATAATGGCGGTATATAAAAGTTTTTAAATAAATAAATAAATAAATACCCAATTCGGTGTCTGCAGACTCCAAGGACTCCATGGGTACAATGGGTCAGGAACCGGCAGCTGCAACCACTGCTGGTAGTGCACTCCCTCTTTGAAGCTCTACTCGTTGTTGATGCTCCTGTGAGGACACTAAAGCTGCAGCTCCACTCCTGCTGAGTGTCCCCAGAGAGGAAGCAGGAACACCAAGTCCAGAAGATCCAGCATCCTCCAACCCAACTGGACTTACGCCGAAGCAAACTTGCTTGGGAGGTCTCCACGTCACAGGGGATTACAGCTTGCTACCCGAGGGAGACTGAGAGCTAGAATACTGAAACAGTCTCACAGCCAGGTTTACCGCTTCCCCTTCCAACACCTGTCACTGCTCACGATAGAGAAAAAAAAATCAAAAGGACCAGAGGTAACTGGAGAGGAGATAGGCAGGGCAACTGGGGCAGCTTGACTTACTTCACCTTTCTCTTCTTTCCCATATCTGAAAGAATGGTCGGAGCCAGCCGCTCAGCATTCCACCATCTTAGATCCAAGCAGCCAGACTTAACACCACAATGGCTTATAAAGGAAGAACATTTCTCCTTCCAAAAGGGGGATCCAAGTAACATTCCCAAAAACTACAGACCAATAACAGTCTACCTCCAATCTATAAGCTGTTCACTGCAATAGATGCAGACAGACTTTATGATTGTATAGATTCCAATAACATCATAGAAATACAGCAACAGGGCAATAAGAAAGGAGCATATGGAATCAAAGACCAGTTAAATTTCAATAAGGCAATCATGGCCAGCGCTAAGAAAAGCACAAATCTCAGTACACCATGGATTGATTATAAGCAAGCATTTGACAGAATTCCATTGGATAATAAATTGCCTTGAAGTAAGAAGGTGATCACTGCATAGTTTTTAACATCAAGATCCAGTAAGGAACATTTCAGGGAGACTGTCTATTGTCACTTCAGTTTTGTATGGTGCTTAATCCAAAAAGAGTATTGTACTCTCATCAATTCTTTGGGATATGGATTTAGCCTGAATCTTAAAGAAGGTAACATTACACTTACTATTTGTAGATGACCCAAAGTTCTACAGTTCCAGAGATCAACAATTAGCAGAGCAACTCCATGTAGTGAAAAGTTTCTTGGGTGACATCAGGATGACTTTTGGCCTTGACAGATATGCTAAGGCAATTTTCCTTAGGGGAAAATTGAGCAAATGGAAAACATCTCCCTAGCTGAGGGCTGTGACATCAAGGAACTTGAACAGGAAGGCATATATAAATATCTAAGAGCAGAGGAAGGAATGACAAGCAGAAAATACTGAGAGAAAAGATCAGTAAAGAATATTACAGGAGATTATAATCATTATTGAAAAGTGCTTTAACATCACAGAATAAGATACCATCCATTAATCAGCTGGCAATTGCTGTACTCTCATGTAGCTTTGGAATTGCAAACTGGCCTCAAAGATCTTGAAAACTGGATGTACGAACAAAAAAAAGTCCTCCATGATCATGAAGTGCCAAGACTGCACATCCCTAGAGCTGAAGGAGGGCTAGGCCTCATATAAATTGATTCCACATATCATAGGACTCCAGGATCATCAGATTCAAAATGCAAAAGAGCTGAAATATGAAATTAAATGTCCAGAATCTGTCTCCATCATCAAACTTTCCGACACTTAGAAGTAAGGAGTGAGAATCCACAAACACACATAAGGAAAGAAGCAATAGGATTTGCAAAACAAGAAAAAAAATCTTTGAAGGATTAGATCAGCAAACCAGGAAAAGCAAGTCGCAAATACACAAATCCAGTGGGATATACAAAGGTGTTCTCTTACAGGGTGCTAGCTGGCAGCTCATATCCTGGCATGTGATGAAAGTGAGCTGGGATACATGTTGCCAGCCATGACAGACAGGGAGATTCCTGTGCTAACTATGTAACCCATATTAAGGACACAGAGTGGGCAGGTTAGATGCAGAGATCTGGTGTGGTGAGCTCAGAGCAGTTAGCACTGGGATTACACTGTGCACTATTTTCATTAGCGTGCGTTCATCTGATGCCACCCCAGTAGTTGGAGTTAAGTCCACCTACGCTTATGTAGCCCACATTAGGAGAAAGTGTTTCATGTTAACTGCCAGAGAAATGCTTTCCATACTCCCAATAAGTAACACAGTGGCATAGTTTCAGTGCTTTTGGCGTGTTAGGCTCAACACCATAGCACCCTTTAGTAAAAGACCCCCAAAGTGTTACTCCATGAATCTGTTGTCAATCAAGACTAGACACATGAATGGTTATGGAGAGGTGAACTGACATCAAAGGTTGAGAGGTTGATAGTTGCAGTCCAGGGCAGCGGATTATGGATAAGATGGCAAGCAGCAAACATTGAAAAAACTGGCAAAAACAGACTTAAGTAGATTCTCTAAGAAAGAGCTGGAAACCAAAAGTGATGATGATGATGATGATAACAAAGAAGGGTCAAAACAGACATAACTAGAGCCTTGTAGTGTCACCAGACACTTACATGGAAACCGTAAAAGAAAGGTACCTCCTCCAGCCAAAACTTTTGGTTTCTCTACAGGCTTGAGTGACATCGTTTTTCTATTGTTTCTGTTAAGGAAAGGCTGGGTGTAGTAGCTTTATAACTTATGCTCCGGTATCTCCTTCTTAGCTGGTTTCTTCTTGATGTGGGTGGATAATGTGATATGTTATTGTTTCTATTTCTTTGATTGAAGAGTTTGTGATATTTTTTGGCTTATATCACTTATTTTCTTTTTTCTGTATTCTTTGGATGTAAAATTTGAAATTTCAAAAAAAAAAAAAAAAGAGCTGGAAACAGTGGCTCACCTCATAGCTGTCTGAAAAGTTCTGATGGCAGAAAATATCTATACAAAAAAGCACAATAAATAACAGTTTCCATTGCATGAGATGTGCTGAACAGTAGAACATCACTGTGCCTGAAAAGCACTGGGATCATGACTCTAAGAGAATGACAGAGAATGAAGAGGTTATGATCACCTGGGATACTCCCATTTCAACCAATAAAGCATAGTTGCTTACCTGTAACAGGTGATCTCCAGGAACACCAGGAATTTAATCTTCACATATGGGTGACCTCGGTACCAATGGAGCCTGCACGGGAACGCTTCCAGCATCCAATACGAAGGCTTTTGGGAGCATCCCACTGTGCCTGCTTTGCAGCCTTCCCACCTTCCCAACTGTCCCTCTTCAGTTGAGTTTGTAGAGGAGAGAAAAGGAGAAAAAAGGAAAACCTACAACTCCTCAGGGAGGAGGGTAGGTTGTGAAGACTAAATTCCTGCTGTTCCCAGAGATCACCTGTAACAGGTGAGTAACTACACTATCTCCAGGAACAAGCAGGAATGTAGTCTTCACATATGGGACTCCCTAGCTCCCAGATGCCAGAGAGAATGACCTCAGTACCGGTAGGTTTGCCTCAGGGCAGACTTGAAGAAGTTATGAATCCTTCAATGATGTCCGATATCATTAGGTTCAGGGATGGAGGGTAGGAGTTGCCCTTAAGTCTGAAAAAGGTGCTGGAGAACAGTTCAACCAAACATGGCATACTGGCGGGAGTCCTTGTCCAGACAGTAGTGAGCAGCAAAGGTATGTACTGAAGACCAAGTTGCTGCTTTGCAGATTTTGTCAATGGCTGCAGAGCATAGATTTGCCATTGAGGAAGCCATGGCATGAACATTATGGGCAGTGACATGATCCTCAAGGGATAGTCCTGCTTTATCATAAGCAAATGAGATGTAATCTGCTATCCATTTAGAAAGAGTACATTTAGATGCTGGCAACCCCAAGTGACTAGTATCAAAGGAGATGAATGAATGAGAAGCTTTACGATGCTCTGCAGTCCTTTGGAGATAGAATGCTAAGGCACTCTTGCAGGCAGGGTATGGAGGGTTGCCTCTGCCCTAGACGAATGTGGTCTAGGAAAAAAGACAGAATGGTAGACTGATTCAAATAAAAAGGAGACAGCATCTTCAGCATAAAGTGGGGGTGAGTTCTTAGGACAGCCTTGTCATGGTGGAACCATGTGTAAGGTGAATGTGCCACCAAAGCTTGAAGCTCACTAATGCATCTAGCTGAAGTGAGGGCAATAAGGAAGATGACCTTCCATGATAGAAACTTTAGTGAGGTAGTGGCTAAGGGTTCAAAGGGCAGATTGAGAAGTAGCTCCAGAACAACATTGAGATATCACACCACTGGTGGTCTGATGGGAGGTTTGGTGAGCAAGAGGCCTCTCATGAAGTGTGCTACGAGCAGCTGTGATGAAATGGGCTGCCCATCCAAGGGATGATGTGAGGCTGCAATTGAACTTAGGTGAACTCTTACCGAGTTGGTCTTGAGACCGGATGAGGATAAGTGGAGGAGATACTGGGGGAATGCCTCCACTGAAGCCGAGATGGGATTAAGGTCCTTCTGGGAACACCAGAGAGAAAATCTATGCTACTTTAAAGCACAAGAACATCTGGTGGATGGCTTTCTAGAGGCTAACGGGATCTCCATTACTTCCTGAGTAAGGTTAAGATCCTGCAGGACTAGGCTTTCAGCAGCCATGCCATGAGATGAAGAGACTGCAGATTGGGATGGAGCAGGGTCCCCTCCTCTTGAGAGAGGAGATCTGGAGCAGATCTGAGATCTAAGGGTTGAGTCTAAGATAGATGTAGTAGGAGAGGAAACTAAGGTTGATGTGGCCAATGTGGGGCTCTGAGTATCATGAAGTCCCTGTCTGCTTGGAACTTGAAAAGCACCTTGGGATTCAGGGGAATGGGAAGAAAAGCATACAGGAACTCACGACCCCAGTGGAGGTGAAAAACATCCACCTCCTGGTTTATCGACATGGGAGTTCTGGTGCAGAAGCGAGGAAGTTTGGCATTCTGAGAAGTGGCAAACAGGTCTATCCATGGAGTCCCCCAGGTCTGAAAGATGAAGGATCATGTCTCCATGTGGCGAGACCATTCGTGGGGAAGGAGGATCCGATTCAATTTGTCTGCTAAGACATTTTGCTCCCTTGGGGGATATACGCTTGGAGGTGTATCTGATGAGTAATGGCAAAGGACTAGAGATGGAGGGCCTCTCTGCAGAGAGGCCAATTTCCTGTTCCTCTTTGGTTGTTCACATAGAACCTGGACATTTGAGTGTCTGTCTGGACCAGGACCCTCTGGGAGCTTAGATGCCCCTGAAAGGCCTTGAGGGTATTGAAGATTGCCAAAAGTTCCAGTAAGTTTATCTGGAGCTTGGTCTCCTCCTCCATCCAGAGGTCCTGAGTGGAGAAGGTCCCTAGATTGGCTGCCCACCCCAGTTTGGAGGCATCCGTCATCAAGGTACATAGATGTGGAGGCATCTGAAAAGGTGACCCGATGAGGAGATTTTCTGGGGAACATCACCATAGGAGAGATATGGCCAGAGGAGCAGACACTTGGATTTTGTCCATGAGATGGCCTGAGGCCTGTTTCCACTGGGAAGCCAAAGCCCATTGGGCTATGCACATATGGGCATATGATACTACATGTGCTGTTGAAGCCATATGACCTAGAAGCTGCAGGATTTCTCAGGCAGTTAGTTGGTCTCCGAGACGTACCTGAGATGCCAGCTGAATGAGAAGAGAACAGCGGGGCTGAGGTAAAAGTGCCCTTGACTGTTGAGTGTTTAAGAGAGATCCTAGAAACTCTAGTATTTGAGTAGGAGCAAGATGGGACTTTGGAAGATTTATCCCAAATCCCAAATGTTGAAGTATCTGCATGGTATGGGAGAGAGACAGGTGGACCTCTTGGAAAGTGCCTGCTTTTATGAGTCTAAGAAAGGGAAGACAAATATCCCTAGAGATTTTAGAAATGCGGCCACGACCGCTATGCACTTTTTGAAGATTCTTGGGGCAGAGGTGAGTCCGAATGGCAGGACTTGATATTGATAATGTCTTCCCTGAAACATGAAGCATAGATATTTCCTGTGTTCTGGATGAATGAGAATATGTGTATATGCTACCTTTATATCTAGAGAACAGAGCCAGTCCTGACTCTGGAGATAGGGTAGGAGGTTCCCTAGAGAGACCATCTTGAACTTCTCACAGATGAGAAACTCATTCAGGTTTCTGAGGTCCAGAATGGGTCTGTATCCTCCGGTTTTCTTTGGGAGTACAGAGTACAGAAAGTACAGAGAGTAGAAACCCTTCCTTGTTGAGATATTGGGACCTCTTCTATGGTGCCTTCTGATAAAATAGAAGTCACCTCTTGTAGCAAAAGAGCAGTGAGAGGAGGCTGAGAAGGATATTCCTCTACTAGCATGGAGGGGAGCAGAGTTTCCAGGTGTAGCCTGTACTCTTCTATCACTATGGTCAGAGTCCACTGCTTTGAAGTGATTAGATGCCACTTGTGGGCATAATGACAGAGTCTGCCAGCAATGTTGGGGGGAGGGGGGTCTCCAGAGGCAGAGTGGCTATGTTCTCTAGGAAGAAGTAAAAAAACAGGAGCAGATTGAGCCTGCGGAGCTGGTTGGATTTAGGAGTTCTTTTGCTGTTTGGGAGGCTGTTGCCTCTTCTGAGTACCTTGAGGCAGGTATTGCAAAGCAGGGGTGTAAGAAGGGTAAAACATTTTCATATTGAAGAAAGTTTTCTTTGCAGCTGCTTTCTTCTTAGCCAGTTTGGCAGTGGTTCTAGAAAGCCTATTTAGGGTAGTATTCTCAGATTCTAACTGAGAAGCGTTATCTTGCCAGTCCTTGCCAAAAAGGTTCTTACCTGTGCAAGGAATATTACCCAGTTTATCTTGAACCCATTGTTCAAGATCTGATGCTTGAAACCAAGCAATCCTGTGTGCTCCAATGTAGATTGAGGTGGTGCATTCAAAGCAATCAAAGGTTGTTCTATTTAACAAACTTTGAGACATTTTGGGCATGTTTGACCAAGGTGAGATAGCTCTTTTATCATCAGGGAGAAGAGGGATCATCAACTCAAGATCTCTAGTAACCTTGAGGAACATATCCATGAAGAGTCTTTATGAACGTATTCTGGCTGAAAGCATGGAGGCCTTGAAAGCACTGACACCCAAAATCATCGAGAGTCCTTAATTCTCTACCAGGAGGGTTAGAAAAATGCATTTTTAATTTGACGCATTACCGATTCCACTACCATTGAATGATGAGGCAACTTTGATTTTTAGCTTTGTTACTTGTCTCCCCTTAGACATCTAATTTTGTAAAATCCAGCATTAAATGTGTAGGTTGCAAAATCACTACTTAGATGTATAAATACTGGCACTTCAATTTTCAAGGGGTTGTTTTAGTAAGTCATTTATATATATGGCCTGTTATAAAATTCAAACCAGTGCAAAAGTGTGCACATTGTCACAAAAACATGGACTTTGCTGGTAGGGGTGTGTGGTCTGGGTAGGGAACGCATGGAGTTTGCAAATACACATATACATTACAAAATAGCTTAATTTATGTGTGTATTTGTGAACTTTATGTGTTCACAAATACACACGTATTATGAGAGGCAGTTTTTGTCACTTTTACTGTGTCTTTATAAGAGATAGTATTCAAGCAGGTGCCTACCTGCCCTCTTAAACCAGGCATCCTGCTATAAAATTAGCCTCTGAAATCCCAAGAGATGCAGCAGTTTTGTTTGTTTTTTTTAACATGTTTCTTTGTAAAAACTGTTGCTCCCACTGTACATGCTGCCAAATACATGTTTTTTTTCATAGAATTATATAGTTATTTTACAAAAGGTACCCTTCATAGTCAGCCTTTTGTAAAATTTGCTTAAAATTAGGAACATTGACTTCCGGTGATGACATCGGGGCATATGGCGGTCTAGAGACATAGCTCCATCGCCTGAGCCTGTAACAAGGGGGATATGTACCCCTAAAAGCAATTGGAGAGAGGGGCTAAGCCGAGGAGATACTGATGACGGATCCAGTAAGGGGGAGATGGAGAAGTGAGATAATTACCCCAGCCAGAGCGCCGCTAAAAGAGGAGACACATAGCGGGCCGACGATTCAGTGGACCTCGTGGCAGACCGGAGTGGAGAAGGAAATAACGACGACGAGGGTATGCACAGCCCAGTATGAGCAGAGAGGTCCGACGAGGCTCTGAGCGAAAGTGTGGGGGGAAGCTGCGCTGCGGAGCAGGTTCCTAGATATCAGAGAGAGGCTGCCGGGAGAGCTTTGGAATCAGCTGCCTGATTGAAGGACCACGTGGCGGGCCGGCGGCAGGGGCTGTAGAAGTGAAGCGAGTGGCGGTATTGCCCGAATTGGAGGCAGAGAGCTGTGCTTCCGGGATACTGAACCTGGTCAGAGAGAGGCTGCAGGGGGCAAAAGGTGAGCTAGAAAAGCAGCGAATTGCCAGGAGGGCTGGTGCAGAGACCAGGGAAGCGGAGAGGACCTGAGGAGAGCACCAGGGAGCGGGGAAGGCAGTGGCAGTGCTCCTGGGCAGATCTGGAAGGAGTAAACAGGAGCCTAGAATGAAGAGACTGGAGCGAGCTCCGATAGCAGCCCAGAAGGGAAGTGGTGACATGCAGAAGAGGGATCGGAGGAAGGAGGAGAGAGATCCAGGGGACAGAAGGAGTGTGGTGGAACAGAGAGGTGAGAGGACCGGCGGAGGGCGCAGCCCCGGTAGGGTGGAAGAGGATTCAGAAAACAGCAGTAGCAGGAGGGACTGCCCTGGTTGAACACCACTAAATAAGATAGAAGCCGGTTTGAAGCCCGGGGAGAAGGCCGAGAAACAAAGTGAGTGGCCTCAAGGGGGCGTGGCCTCTTAGGGAAAATCCTGAAATCTTTGGAAACTCTATATTGATTAAGCGGCTCTAAGTGGCAGTATGGAAAAAAATAAAAGAAATCTGGCCGCACGGAAGAAACTGGCTGACTTCCGCTCCCCATACGTGGCAGTCAAAGGTGGAAGAGAGGGGGAGAAAGAGAGCCGAATGCAGGATGAAGAACCAAAAGACTTGGCGGAGGAGCTGGAGCGGGGTTGCAGCCCAGGAGGAGTAACCAGGCTGAAAGAATGGCTAATTGAACTGAAAGATGAGATTAAGACAGAAACTGGCGGAGTGAAGCATGAACTCAAAGAATCCATACAATCACTGAGACAAGACATTGTGGACACAGAAACCGAGTGGAAGAGATGGAGACCCAGATGGAACAACAGGGGGAGGGAATTGAAGAATTGCAAAAAGGATGGGGAGACCTCAAGCGAGCCGAAGCGGAGCAGCAGGTGAAACTAGATGATCTGGAAGATAGATCCCGAAGATGTAATCTAAAGGTCCGGGGCCTCCCAGAGGAACCTCACTATAGAAATTGTGAAGAAGTACTGCTTAAAATCTTCAACTCCTTAGTAGTAGCTGCAGACCTGGGGGGGGGGGGGGCATGAAATTGGAACCCTCGCAAATTGAGAGGGCGCACAGAGGCTTAGGTCTGATACGGGACAATAAACCAAGAGATATAGTGATGTGCCTTAGCTCTTTCAAAGTTAAGGAAGGGCTGCTGAAAGCTGCTAGGAAAGTGCGGCAGATAACCTGGGATGAACATCAACTGGAGCTATTCCAGGATCTTTCTGCGGGAACGCTGCAACATAGACGAAACCTTAAAGAAGTGACGGCCTATTTGAGAAGCGAGGACATAAGATACAAGTGGCTGTTTCCATTCGGTTTACTGATCACAGCTAAAGGGAAGTTGAGACGGGTGCAGACCAGAGAGGAAGCTTGGAGTGTGCTTAAAGAACTGGGTCTCCCTAACATACCGGAGGGGGAGAGACCTCTGGCAGAAACACAGGCAAATACAACAATGCCCTTCAATCCAAATAGGAGTGTCCAGAGATGGCACAGAGTTCCAGCATCGGGCAGACGAGCGGTGAGATTGAACAGAGAGAGTCCAGGAGCGCACGGGGCGGAACAGGGAGATGGCTGAAAATGTGGACTTTGTGTTTAATGTTGTGCTGTTACGTTTTTCTCTGATAAAGCAGTGACATGTAGATGGGGGGGGGGGGGGATGAGGTCCTCGAATAGGTGTAAGGGGGGATGGGGGGAGGGGTGGAAGGGGCAGATAGTAGTAGGAGTAGGGTAGTAGGGGGGGGAGAAGGGAGGTGAGGGGGAGTAGGAGATAGGGGTTGGGATAGGGAAGGGGAGGGTTGAGCAGTGAGGGAAGGGGGGTGTGG
This sequence comes from Ichthyophis bannanicus, assembly GCA_033557465.1. NCBI lineage: Eukaryota > Metazoa > Chordata > Amphibia > Gymnophiona > Ichthyophiidae > Ichthyophis > Ichthyophis bannanicus. Next base: position 750,231,247 of record CM066035.1, read on the forward strand.
GGGAATTGTTTTGCTGAGGGGAGTAGTGGATAGGGGGGGAGGTGGAAGGGAATGATAGAGACAGGCATGGCCCGATAACCGGTTACCACCATGGAAGACAAATCTCTCTTTATGAGAGGGGGGAAGGGTAGGGGAGGGGGAGGATGGGAGGGATGAGAAGGGGAGGGGGAGGGGGAGGGGGGAGGGACCTAATGAGTAGGGCTAAGGAAGGGGGGAGGGAACGGAAGAATGGATGAGTTAAGATTAGTCAAATTGAATGTAAAGGGGCTTAACTTGCCATTTAAACAATGAAAATTATCAACAGAGCTAGCCCGCCAGAGGGCGGCAATAGTGATGATCCAGGAAACGCACCTGACAAGAGCAACCGAGTACCTGGTTAAGCCCTGGGGATATGGGGTGTGTATTCGTGTATCAAATATGGTAGAAAAGAAGAAGGGAGGAGTTGCTATTTTGTTTGCTACTAGGTTAAAGATGCAGCTGCAATCGATTGTTTGGGATAAAGAGGGGAGATATGCACAAGTGCGGGTGAAGGTGGGGAATGTATGGTACAATGTAGTGAATGTTTACGCACCAACAGGAGCGCAGCGTGAATTCTGGACAAAACTGAAGGAGGGGGTGGAGAAAATGGGGGAGAGTATCCTTATATGCAGAGGCGATTTCAATCTAACGTGGAATCCAGTCAGGGATGCCACTGGCACAAGAGAGAGCAAGAGGGCGGATAGGAAGCGGTACCATAACTTTGTTATGCAGCACTGTTTAGTTGATGCATGGCGACTGCAGCATCTGGGGAGGAGACAATTTTCCTACTTTTCGCCAGTACACGGGTCCTATTCACACATAGATGCTACCTGGGTCTCAAAGGAGGTGGGGGGAAGGATAACGGGGGCTGAAGTGGAGTCTATTACCTGGTCGGACCATGCTCCAGTAGTGGTATGCTTGCAAATGGAGGATGAAGGGAAGGCAAGACAGTTTTGGAGGCTCAATGAATCACTCTTGGAGGATGGGAGGGTTCAGGAGGAAGTAGAGAGAGAAACCCGTGAGTACTTTACAGTTAATGATAATGGGGAGGCCACATGGGGAGGGGTATGAGACGGGTATAAGGCTGTTGTGAGAGGAGTATTAATTAAATGGGGGGCAAGAAAAAAGAAGGAACGTGAGAGCAGAGAGCAGACTCTGAGGGAGCGCTTGATGGAATTGGAAGAACTAGATGGGCAAGGGCGGACGGGGGCTTATACAGGGCAGGTACTGGCAGCGCGCGCACAGCTAAATGAGCTGCAGGCTGAAAAGATACAGTATAAGATGCAGCTGTTAAGGCAAGAGGTATTTGAGGGAGGGAATAAGGCGGGGAAGTATCTAGCACAGAAGCTGAAACAGCGGAAGCTGCGCTCGCATATAATACGAGTTCGCAAGAAGAGAGGAGAGCTGGCTAACTAGGATGGCGCGATTAGAGACGCTTTTAAAGAATATTACCAGGAACTGTATAAAGCAAGGGACACCCCACAGGATGAGAGGATAAAAAGCTACCTCGACTCCATAGACCTGCCTACACTGGAGGAGGGGGAGCAAGAGGAAATTAACCAGCCCATACGAGGAGATGAGGTGAGGAGGGCAATCCAGCAGTTAAAATTAGAGAAGGCGCCTGGGCTGGACGGGTTATCAGCGAGATTCTATAGGAGATTTGGGGATCTATTAATTGCGCCCCTGATGAGGTTATTTAATCAACCACGCGGGGGAGGGAAGTTAGCGGATACGATGGGGTGGGCGGGTATAACTGTAATTCACAAAGAGGGGAAGGACCCACAGGAATGCGCATCCTATAGGCCCACTTCATTGCTTAATTTGGATGCCAAATTGTTAGCTAAGATACTCACCACGAGATTAAATAGGATTATCGGAACACCAAGACCAAGCGGGCTTTATTCCAGGTAGACAAGTAACGGACAATATCAGGAAGATCCTTAATATCATATGGTCCATTGAGCAAAGCGGGGGAGAAGGCGTTACTCCTGTCGTTGGATGCGGAAAAGGCCTTTGATCAGGTATTGTGGCCCTTTCTTTTCCAGGTGTTGGAGAAAGTGGGGTTGGGGAAAGAGTTCTTACTATGGGTGAAGGCACTCTATGCCCACCCCAAAGCGTGTGTGAGGGTGAATGGGGCCCACTCGGGTTTCTTTGATCAGGGGAGGGGAACAATGCAGGGCTGCCCCCTATCACCGCTGCTGTTTGCAATAGCAGTAGAACCTTTTGCGCAGTGGGTAAGGGAACGGGCGGACATATCAGGAATAAGAGTGGGGAGGAGTGACTATAAAATCTTACTGTTCGCGGATGACAATTTTAAGTATGGCCAGACCCCGGGTAAGTCTTCCCGTAGTAATGTGGGAGTTGGAAGAGTATGGTAAGTTATCGGGCTTTACAATTAACTGGACAAAATCAGAAATTCTAAATTTAGTAGTTTCAGGGGTAGTAACAAGCCTTTTGGCTAAGAAATATCCCTTTAAGTGGGCTCGGGAGAGCATTAGGTATCTTGGTATCCGTATCAGCAACAAAACGGAAGAGTTATATAAATTAAACTACTTGAAAGTCATGGGGCAGATCGAGAGTTGGCTAGAGGGGTGGGGGAGGGGCTACCTCTTGTGGTTCAGGTGAATAGCGACAGTTAAAATGATGCTAGTGCCCCGACTGTTGTTTCTGTTTCAAACACTCCCGATATTAGTGCCACAGAATAGATTGACTCGGATACAAAGGTTAGTCAATAGATTTATATGGGTACAACGGCGCCCAAGGGTGGCGATGAGGGTATTGCAAAGGGCGAAGGGAGAGGGGGGGCTGGGAGTACCCAACTTGTGCAAATATTATGAGGCAGCACAATTTAAAACGATTTATGAGTGGCAAAGAGGAACGCAGAAGCAGTGGGTCCAAATGGAGCATAAGCAAGTAGGAGGGGGGGCTAGAAAGAGTGATTTGGAGGGGGAGTAAAGGTTCTGAGATGCATCTACTAAACCCCATGGTAGCGAATAGCTTGAGAATTTGGAAATGAAATAAGGCACAGTTAGTCCAAGATAAAGGCTATATTCAGGGGATGACACTTGAGGTTTGCTTTGAGCGGGGACAGGGACCCGGAGAGCAAATCCTATGCAGGTGGGCTAGAGTGGGGCTGACACACATTCACCAAGTCATACATTCCCAAGGGACCCATACGTTTGAAGGCATTAAGGACCTATATCGGTTGAAGGAGAGTGATTATTTTGCTTACCTGCAACTTAGCCACTTTATTAGACAACTGAAAGTATGGAGAGATCTATGGGAAAACAGAGGATGGTTTGAGGCTCTATGCTCAGGCCAGATGGGTCCAAAGGGGGTTTTGTCCAGAATTTACAAAAGCCTGATGGAGACCGGTGAATGCAAGCTGAGCTACATGTTGAAATGGGAGGAAGACTTGGGGGTTTGTTGGGATGTAGAGGTTTGGGATAAGCTAATCCAGATGATAGCAAATGTATCCATAGCAACACAAATTAAAGAAAATGCTTATAAAATATTATATAGATGGTATTGGATGCCTGTACGTAGACACAGAGCTGGGAAGGGACACAATGATCTGTGCTGGTGGAGGTGTCAGGAGAGGGGGGACTGGATGCACATGTGGTGGAAGTGTGACAGGATACAGGCGTATTGGGTGCAAATCATTGAGATGGTTCATAGCATGACTGGGCATAGCTTGCAACGGAGACCAGAGGCATGTTTGTTGCATCAACTTGATGAAGATATCCCTAAACGAGAAGCGGGGGTACTGCATCACTGCATAGCGGCAGCTAGGTGCGAGATAGCCCAGTATTGGGGGCGACAGAGCACACCTCAGTTGGTAGGATTTGTTCGGAGGGTGGCAGAGGTGAGCTTGATGCATAAATTGACAGAGCTGCGACGTGCGAAAGGCAGGAGGAGTGAGGCACAATGGCAGGGGGTTTGGAGGTGGTTGGAGGCTTGGAGGGAGGGGGAAAGGGGGCAGGAAGAGGGTGGACATTAAGTGGGGAGGTATGGCACCAGAACCGTGTGCGAATGTAAGGGAATGATGACATTAGGATAAGTACAAGGGGTTTTAGGGGAGAGGGGAGGGGGGATGGGGGGAAGGGAGGGTAGTATAGAGGGGGGATAGGGTAGGGTAGGGTACAAAGCATGTTGTACGTGATAGTGTTATTCACAATGAAAGTATTTAGAAGGGGGGGGAAGAATTATTTGGAGTAAAAGAATCGTCATATAAGTGATAAAGATGACAGAATTGTTGTAAGATAATACGCATGAATAAAGGGAATGGGGAAATAGTGTGGGGAGAGACGGGGGGGGAAGTTTCAAGAGTAGACAGGATGTAATGTTGTAATAGCTATCAGGGAACAACAACAAGGTAGACTGTTAAACGAAATGTAAAATGCTGGGTTAAGAATAAGTTTGTATTGTATATGGAACAAAATCAATAAAAAGCTAAATGGAAAAAAAAATTAGGAACATTACTACTACTACTAAATTATCATCTCTAAATTCTTCCTATACTCTTTTGTAGTGATCAGACCCAACACTAGACACCTTAGCATCACATTTTTTTTTTGATAAGAACAATACCATTATTAACTCCTTTCAGGATTCATCACAGTCATCCACAGTATCTTCTACCCTTTCGTCCCTCCCTCCCTTGTCATATCTGAACCACTTTCAATGCTGTCACCTCCAGTACATTCAAGAGGACCATTTTGATTGGGGCAAGACTGGCCTGTCCAAACATGCTGGATTTGCATCCGATTCTGCACCCACGGGAGCAATACGTTCCCACAGGAGCGGAATTGGGGCAAAGGGCTTGGATGAGCCAGATGTGCCCAGATTCAGCTCCGCTGCACGTATGGCTCCCACCCATCCAACCATCCCAATGCTCCTGCATGGAGCCTTGGTGCCAAGGCGTCCCATCACCATGGCATCGGGATGCCATGCAGGAGCCCCGATTCCCCGCACCAAATCAAAGCTGCTGTTCCCTGCTGCACAACTTCCAGAGGGGCCTGCCAAGGCTGTGGTCGGGTGACAGGGAACCTCTCGCTACCGCTCACCTAGGTTGGGGGTCCGCCAGTGCCGCTCCGCTTCCTCTGGGGGACTTATTCCACCTCCGAGGTGGAATAAGTTCTTCATGCATCCTTGCCACCCTGGATGTACAGGGCCACAACTGGAATGGCCTGGTACTTCTGGGGTCATGGGCCCGCTGCCGTCCCACGCACACTTCTCCTCTGGCCCTCCCATCCCCGTCCATTGCTCCCCACACAATGCCACTGTACGTGGGGGGAGCCTGGTGTTCCGAATTCGCCCCAACGAATAGCAGGGAATGTATGCTATTCACACATTGGAATGACCCCCTAAGACTATGTCATCCTCCTGTAAAATGCCCTGTCTTTTGGATCCTACACCATCTCCCTGAATTTCAGAGCTCTCACAAAGTCTTTTGCCAATGGCTCTATCTATTAACGCCAGTCTTTCTTCAGGTACTGTACCACTTCCCAGGAAATATGTCATCGTCCATACAATTTTGAAGAATAAAACCAAAGGTCCTGCTGAGCCCTTAAGTTACCACCCTGTCTCAAATTTAGCCTGCCTCTGAAAACTGACAGAAAAATCAGTCTTCTCAGTTATCAGAACATGAAGAACACAAAAACTATTAGCACTGAAACTATTTTAACTTTTCTCAAACTAAATCCATTCTACTTTACACAAAGGCAATATTACACTAGAAGTCCCTCTCTGCAGCATTTGATTTGCTAGATCACACTATATTATCTCATCTCTCTGAAGTAGGCATTACAGGTCAGGTCATTAATTGGATCTGTTCCTTTCTTAATGACGGTACATTTCAAGTTGTTGTAGGCCCAGGCAGACAAAGGACTTTGGAGTGCTGCTGCTGCAGTTTACTCCATCTTGTTTGCTGCTGGGCTTCTTTCTTTCTGCCTGCTTTTGCCATCAGGAGGAGGGCTAGCAGGATAGTCTTTGGCTCTGCCCCCTCGCTGCTGACATTACCGTGGCAACAATGAGACTCCCATCTAAACAGACCTGTGTAGCCCAGGTGCGCCCTGGCCAAGGGGCATGCCACTTAACATGCCACTGGGAACACTGGTTGTGCTGGAGGGCTGTTTGTGTGGAGCTTAGTTGGTTAGGGTTTTCGGCTTTGATTGTATGAGATGTGTTTTGCTAAAACTGGTAATGTTAGGGGTCGGGGATTGAGGGTATTTCAGGGGGGGGGCATTATTCAGGGGATAGAGGGCAGTGGTGGGATTCAGCTGGTTCAGTCTGGTTTGCGTGAACCGGTTCCTGTCACAGCCCGCATTCACCGAACCAGGCAGAACAAGGCGTTGCAGCACCAACTCTGCAGTGGTGGGAATCCCCCCACCTTATAATATTTTGACGGTATCAGAGGATTGCCCACGATGCCGTCAAAATATTGTTAGGCTGGGGATCGGGCTGCTGAGCCACCTGGGAGTTGCATATCCTCGGTGGAGGGCAGCGGCCCAAGCATACAGCCACTGCAATGCATCCACATGAGGTGTAGCAACATGGTTGTCACACATGTGGGAAGGCTGAGACTGAACCGGTTCATGTTGGAGGACTGAGACCAAACTGGTTCCTTGGAGGTTCAGATCCCACCACTAGTAAAAGATATTGAGGGGGTAGATGGGGGAGGGAAGGGAAGATGCAGCGAGTGTTGGCTAGGGAGAGGCAAGTGTGGGGCGGGCAAGTGGGGTTGAGATGTGCTTTGGTGAATGCTCGTTTGGCTAGTCAGAAGTGGCATATTTAGTCTGATATGATTGTGGATGAGGGATTGGATTGTTTGTTTTACTGAGACATGATTCTCTTCTGGTGGTGGGGTTGGTAGTGCTTCGTTGTGTCCTAATTCATATAAATGTTTTCAGGTGGCAAAGGAGAGTAAGAGGAGAGGGCGTGGCTTTAGTCTCTCATAAGAGGTGGGGGATGCATCAGCGGTGTTTGGCAGCTCCAAAGAATTGTGAGGGTTTGTTGGTAGAGTTTCAGGGGCAGGGTAGGTTGGGGTTGTTGTCATACTGTCCCTCAGAACTAATCTAAAATCAGTGGAAAGAAGTGTTGGCAAGATTGGATTTTCAAGAGATGATAGTTTTGGAGGATTTTAATTTGGTGAGTCCTGGGAGCTCCATCCAGCTTTTCTTATCTCTAATGCCCGATTTGGGTCTTTGGCAATTGGTGCAGTGGCCGACGCATTGCAAGGATAACACATTGGATTGGATTTTTGGGTCCTCTGGGCTGTAGAGCAGTTGAAAATGGGTGCAGGGAGATGTGTTCCCTGGTCGGATCACTTCTTAATTACCTTCTCTTTTTTGTGGGGAGGTTGGGGTGATAAGTAGAATTCTCACCTGGTCCGCTGGCAGCGAGGGACAATTGATGAGACCAAGTTGTGATCAGTGGGTCGAAGATTTGGTGTAGGCCCAGATGCAGGACTCGGTAGATGCATCATGGGGTGCTTTGGATGAGGTTGTACCATTGTATCAGACTTGTTTTCAAGCAAAGAGGTTATATAAATCAGGCTGTTTTTCAGAGGAATCGCGTGGAATTAAGCAGGAGTTGCATCACCTGAAGTGTTACTGGCATAAATCAGGGTGAAGCATGGATAGAGCACTGTGGCAGCATAAGGCAAGTTCCCATCATCAATGCTTAAGTGAGGCTAAATGAGGGGGATTTTCTGCATGGATCCTGGCAGCCGGGAATAAGTTGCAGGTGGTTTTCTGCATGGCCTGCCAGTTATTGGGGCAGGGAGGGGCATGTAAGGGTTGGGGATGATTTATATGTAGAGATAGTGGCTGGCTATTTTATGGAGAAGGTGGATTGGTTGCAAGTGGGGGGGGGCTTGGTGGGGTTGGGCAAGTGGCTGACAGAGCTTCTGTGGTGAAGTGAGATTCTCTTTCGATGCTGTTGCAGGAGGCCATGTGTGAGTTGCTTCATAAGCTGCACCTTAGATGGATACATTTAGATCCAGTCCCTCGGTGGCTGTTGCAGACGATGCCAGATGAAATCTTAGGTTGGATGACGGATCTGATAAATGCCTCCCTGTGTCAGGGTTCTTACCCATTGGGGTTGAAGAAGGCTGTGGTGACCCCCATCCCCAAGAAGGAGTCTGGGCTTGACCATACCAATTTGCAGCCCATCTCTTCTCTACCGTGTTTTGAAAAACTTGCGGAGAAGGTGGTTTTGCAGCAACTGACTGACTTTTTAGACAGGGAGGGTGGGCTCAATTGGGAACAGGCAGGTCCAGAACTCGGCCACATGGGTGGTTTGGGGTTTAGGTAGGCAGGATTTGGTGTCTGGTGTGCTTCAGCAGTTGCACTGGCTGCCTATTTGGCAGTGGTGTGTATTCTAGTTATTAGTTTTGGCCTTTAAAGTTCTGTGGGGACTGGAGCCCAGTTATTTGCAGGCTCTGTGATGTGGCACCAGCCCGACAGGTCCCTGCGGTCATCGCAGGCCAACTGCTGACCATGCAAGGGTTTTCCCAGGTATGCCTTTTGCAGTGACTTTAAACATGTTTTTGTTCCCGCCTAGTGCAGCTATTGAGAGAGGGCAGCTGGTGCAGTAGTGATGTGTACACCGCAGTGGTTTATTGTTTTTCATATGCTTGGGTGTTGGAGGGGGAATAATTTTCTTTGTAACTCCTTTGTGTTTTTAAATTTTTGAATGCCTGCACGTATGGTGGGCTAAAGATGTTTTAAAATAAAGAAATTAATCTACATTTTCTACCTCCCATTTGGTGCCATCCCCCAGCCCCATTGAGCACTCCGACCACCACCTTTTACCCCATCCTCAATGGGCAGGAGTAATCCCCAGTTGTTCTTACCCTACCAATGCGTTATGTTTTTTTAAATAAACTATATCAGAAGAGGTGGATCTACTGGGCATTGCTACTACTTTTTAAAGAACCAGAGATAGAGCAAAACAAGATGGAGGAGTCTGGAGGAGGAAGGGTGTGCTGATAAGAGGTTAAGGCCCCAAGACTAGAGAGAGGGAGGGGTTTCCGACTTAGGCAGCAGTGGAACCCAAACTTGAACATTTCTCTTTTCCTCTTGTTTGTTTTTCATGTCATTTCTTTTATTTGTTTTTGTGTTTTAAATAAAAGATACAAGCAAAAACTAAAACCTTAACTGCTCAAGAACAAAAAAATAAAGGGCCTGATATTCAACCCATGGTGGTCAACATTTTCAAAGTGCCTAACCTTTGCATGCAAAAGTGAACCTAGATATTCAGCGCCGGAATCCAGATATCCTTCGGGACCAAATATCCAAGTTCAACACTGACTGATGCAGTTACCAGACAGTGGCGATATTCTGCCAGTCTCTGGATAGTCAAACTGCATAAAGTTAGGACAGCTGATGTAGGCATTTATCCATTCAGCAGACTGAAAATCGCCACCAACCGGCTAAGTGCTGGGACTGCCCTTGCCCTGTCCATGGACAGCCCTGGTACTATCCGGTTAGTGCCATGATGGTTAGAGGGGCACGGAGTGATGCTGACTATCCCCCTCAGTGGGGATTATCCACTTAGCAGGTCCTGATAAACCCCTTCGAATATCGGGCCCAAAATGAAACCAAAGTATTTTCAGCATGCACCTCTATTACACGCAGCATAGAGCAAGTGTGTGCACTGCTTTCTAGATGAATTAAGGCACATTTTAGGTACCATGTGGAGATCCGAATTGAGACATTGTGGTCACAGCATGTACAGTTCTGACAGTAGTTTAGAAAAGGCTCTGCTAGATGTGCAGCCTTTTCTAAGATACAGAATCTGGAGGAGCAGGGGTGCATGTTCCAGTGTGCGTGCCGCTACGTGGAGCGAGAGGAGGCATTTTGCAAAGGTGTACATAGGAAAAATAAGCAGGATAAACGTGTGCCATATTTCACCACTTGCTAGCCTACACATATAAATGCTGTCAATTAACTACAGATGCCACTATATCATTTAACTTTTGAGGGGGTACTAAACAAAGGGAAATTAAGGAGGATAACCCCCTTGGAGCCAATGAGTAGGCGTAAATCCTGAAGTTTACAATTTGGTCTTATACGCATATTCCTTACATGAGATGGGCAATACATGTGTAGATTTTTAACCCACCACTAACCAGATCCCCAACACGCCCCCTTTACAACTTTTATGTAGTAAGCACATCCATGTGTAAAGTCAGTCCTTTCTAAAATGGCCTTTTCTATGCGGATTCCATTTCCACATGCTCATGCCCGATTTTACACGTGAAATAAGGCTTCTAAAATAACTCCTTATCTGCATTCATTTGCATTTATATGTATGTTTATTTATATCTTATATTTGGACAGCACCTTGTGACCATTTTTGGTGAAATGTAATATTGAAGTACAAATGAAATTAAACATTTATTGCATCCTTATGTTCACAAGACAGTGAAATAGTCAAATTCCACAAGACAACAACTGTATGCAGACTGAATATGAACACATTCAGCCAAGCAACATATACAGTCAAACTCATTGAAAAACATGTTTTGGGTGCCAGATTAATCTATTACTGTAGAAAATGAAAAATGGATTGCTGTGGAAACCATAAAGTCACAATGGCAGCAATTAAAATCTAATTTTGTTTTTTTGAAATGAAATGATGTAGAGGGGAAGCATTATAGAAACATTTCCCCTAAAGGATGGCAAGTCAGTCAGATGGGAGAAGAATTTGTAGTGCATTTGTATAATTTGTCCAAGGATGAATTTTTGCACCTTGACTAGCAAAGAGCACTAATACAACTCATTAATATATATATGGGTTACAAGCAAATATTGAGTTTGATGAGGTGTTATCCATTAAAATCTGCTATAAATGATATTGTCTCTTTTTTCAAAGAATATGGTGGATGACTGATGCACACAAACCCATTCTTCCAAAATGAAAAAATTATATAAAAAAGATAAATGTGTTCAACCTTTGAGAAAAGCTTCTGGTGGGGAGGAACATTGATCTCGCTATGACAAGAAAATGAAGATAAATGTTACATTCCTTAGATCAAGCATCAAAGGAATGATTTTAAAAAAATCATTGAATGAAAACACAAACAAACAAAAAAAAGCTTCTAGAGGAAGCCCTGATTGTAAGCATGATCCGTCTAGTGCACAATAATAATTTAAAAAGAGATCAGGGATAGTGAGTCAAAAGTTGTGACTTTCTGAAAAACACCTGGGGAAATGATTTGGTGATCTGTTTGGACTCCTGTGGAGAGGGATCCCCTCAGAGATCAAACCACAAGCTGCCCATCATTGTTTTGCCTTACTGTATTGCTTGATTTTTATATTTCATTTGTTTTTTTAGTGCTTCCAAATTGATGCTGTGTCTAGCAAAGCACTAACAAACAAGTATAGCAATGCACTTTTTGCCGCATTTTCTATTATATATAAAATATATTAAATGCGGGAAATTTAAACTTCTAATTTTAGTGGCGGTCACACTCAACCACAGGCAATCTGCAACTGTGATTTTGATTCCTTTATGTTACAAGTTATAATTTATGCACTGCAGTTTAAGTGTTTCTGCCCCAAAGCCCTTTAAACTAAAATAATGCATAACAGCACTTTAAAAAACAGAAGTCAGCCTGAAACAAAATTTTAGAAAAATAGAAATACCATGGCAGAAAAAGACCACATGGCCTATCTAGTCTGCTCTTCCATATCAACTACAATAGACCCCATTTTTCCTGTGTTTGTCCAATGCTTTCTTCAATTCAGATATTGTTCTCATCTCTACTTCCTCCATTGGGAGACTATTCCACGGATCCACCACTCTTTCCATAAAGAAATATTTCTGCATATAACTCCTGAATCTATCCCCTTTCACCCTCATTCCATGTCCCCTCATAGCAGAGCTTGCTTTCAATTGAAAGAGGCTCTCCTCTTGTGCATTTATGCCATGGAGGTATTTAAACCTTTCTATCATATCTCCTCTATCCAGCCTTTCCTCTAAGGTGTACATAATTAAGATCTTTAGGTTTATCCCCATAAGCTTTATAACAAAGACCACTAACCATTTTAGTAGCCACCCTCTGCACAGACTCCATCCTGTTTATATACTTTTGAAGGTGTGGTCTTCAGAATTGCACACAATACTCCAAATGAAGTTGCACCACAGACTTATACAGAGGCACTATCACCTCTGTATAAGATCATCAGAACCAGTCTGCTCATCACAACTTCAAGAGACTACATACTCAGCTAAGGCTTTCAAACTTTTCCATTGCCTGTTTTTAATAAACTTTACCAGTTGAATATAAGTTTTTAGGAATCTTCAGCCTGCCTTCATTTCTTGCATAGCCTTTAAATCAGACATCTGAGTGTGCCCTCAGTTCATAGAGGCCTACTGGCCAGAGACACTTAAGTTCCCACCCACCCTACCCCTCACCCTACCCACCCTTGGGTTACATTGCCTATATAGTCATCATATACATTGACATCTGTCCCTTAATTAGGTGTTACACACACTTTTTCTCCTTTTCTCCTCCTAGGACAGTTGAGTCAGAATATTGTGTATTCAATGCAATAACTGTGGTGCTTTCATTCTGAGAAGAATCATTTGGAACCTAAGAGCTTGTCCTACATGCCTTAAGTTAGCTGCTATGCATAAAGAATTGACTCTACTAAGGGAAGAATTAGCTGCAATTAAACACACCTCTTTCAGGGTACAAACTGAACAAAATCCACCACCGCTTCCACAAAGAATCAAACAGCCCAGGAATGAATGGATCACAATGCGCTCTGGTAAGATGCGACCTGTAACACAGACACCCTATACATCAAGAGATATCCCTGCATAATGCCTTCTCTACCTTGGATAATGAGGGTGCCCAATCCGTGGAAACTGAAGAGCCCTTAAATGATAGACTTAATGCCAAATCTACTGATAATGTACCAAACAGGAAGAAAAAAAATCACAAAACAGAAAACGAATACTCCTTGGAGATTCCGTCATCAGAGGCACTCATTGAGGAACACAGCTCAAAGGAGAGAAGATGGTCAATTGCCTCCCAAGCTTTTCAGCCAGCAGGAATACAAACCAAATTGTTGGTATAGTTAGTGCAGAAAGTGAGCACTCCAAAACTGATATTGTCATCCACTTGGGTACAAATGATCTGGTTAGAAACAGTGCCTCTGCAGTTCAAAGGGACTTACAGACTGTGAGAGTGAAACTCAAGCCCATTGCTAACACTATAGCATTCTCAGAAGTTGTACCTGTTCATGTTAAGGGGGCAGAAAGGCTGCATCGCATAAACAACTTCAACACATGGCTCCAAACCTGGTGCAAACAAGAAGGATTTAGATATATAGACTACTGGAAAAACATATGGATCAACAAAAGACTATACATCTCTCCACCACAGGGAAAAGAATCCTAAGTGAGAAATTTCAGCAATATGTGGATAGGCATTTAAACTAGGGAAAGGGGGTGATGGATGGAGAAGGAAAAGTTCAGTATGTCACTCCTAGCAAAAGCAAAATACTGGAAACAGCCACACCTTTGAACACCACATCAATGGTAGCCAGGGAAAGGATGTGTAGACCAAAATCCATGTAAAAGGCAGGCAAGCCATTCAACAAATGCTAGAAAGCAATGAGTACAAATGCTGAAAGCATAGCCAACAAAGTCCCTGATCTGGAAGCCCTAATGGTAGAAACAGACTGGCCATTACAGAAACATGAATAACGAGTCGCATGAATGGGATATAGCCTTAGCTGGCTATAATCTATTTAGAAGAGATAGAAAGGGTGGAAAAGGAGGAGGAGTAGCCCTGTATGTTAAAAGCAGTATTAAAGCTGTTGAAATGCAGGGGACATGGGGAAAAGAAGACGTGCTCTGGATTGTGTTGGAAAGAGGAGATGGCACTGTCATCCATACTGGTGTGTTCTACAGACCTCCAACTCAAACTGAAGAAATGGATTGTGAATTGATTGTTGATATTGCAAAGATGGCCATGAAGGGGAAAGTGATCATATCGGGTGACTTTAATCTACCCAATGTGGATTGGAGTGTTCCTACTGAAAATCTCGAAAGAAGTAAAAGAAGTGTGCCCAAGATGCGTTACTTAAACAAATGGTGTTGGAACTGACCAGGGAGAGCTCCATGCTGGATTTAGTGCTCACCAATAGAGATAACATGTCAGATATCCAGGTGGGTGCCCATGTGAGCAGCTGCAATCATCACATAGTGTGGTTTGAGATAAAAGCCAAGGTAGAATACAATCACAGCAAGCTCAAAGTCCTGGACTTCAAAACTGCTGACTTCAGTAAAATGGCCGAGTACCAGAAGGAGGAGTTGGTAGGGTGGGAGGGAATAAGGGAAGTGGAATTGCAATGGGCTAAACTAAAGGAAGCAATAAAAGGTGCAACAGATACATACGTAAGGAAAGTAAATAAAAACAAGAGAAAAAAGAATCCTATTTGGTTCTCCAAAGAAGTGGCTGCACAAAAAAAGGCAAAAAACATAGCTTTCACAAAAATCAGAAGCTCATAAACAGAGGAATACAGTAAAGAATACTAGATCACACTAAAAGAGACAAAAAGAGAAATAAGGATAGCAAAATCAAAGGCAGAAAAAAAGATGGCAAAAGATGTGAAGTGTGGCTACAAAACTTGTTTCAGGTATAATCGGGAGATGAGGAAAATCAGAGGTGGAACAGATTAGCGGAACGTGACATTGAAAAAGCAAAAATTCTAAACAAATACTTCTGCTCTGTTTTCACTAGAAAAAATCCTGGAGAAGGACCACCTGTGATTGACAAATATACAAATGGGAATGGAGTAGATATCACACCATTCACAAAAGATGATATATTAGAACAGCTTGCAAAACTGAAGTGGACAAGTCTATGGGACCAGATGGGATACATCCCAGGATACTGAAAGAGCTCAGAGAGATTCTTGCAGGGTCTTCAAAGGATGGTTTTAACAGATCCTTGGAGAGAGGAGAAGTTCCACAGGACTGGAGAAAGTCTGATGTGGTACGCGAAAAAGTCCTCTTTGATCCAACTTGGGGACTGCGATCGCGATCTGAGACCCCCCACCCCCACCCGAGGCAAGCAACACTTTCTCTCTCTGCCTAGCTACTGCCTGCACAAAGAGCACAAGTCCATCGATCTGCAGAAACAAAGAGGTGAGACTGAAACTGTGTGTGCTGTTCCATCCTCCTGCCTCTTCCTACACCTACACTGCACGCTACCAGCAAGCTCCACCCACCGAACTCTGTCTCCACCCACACAGACAGCATTTAAAAATCAGCGTGGCACAGGCGAACCTGCACCTTGTAGGACCTTGGGCGAGGCCCTTAGGCATGGACCTTCTAACCTCCCAACAGATGTAGACTTCCACCTGGAACAAGATCTGTAAGCTAAATAATGCTATACTTTTTGACTATTTTCTGTAATATTGTAACCTCAATACAAAAGTAATGTCTAAATTGTGATACATTGTTTTAACATTGTTAAAAATTGACCCTAGTAACAAAGTGTAACTTGGGCATCCCCTTTAAAAATACCTCTCAGCAATTCATTGTATTAAGCATTATAACGTTTATTGTACGTTAGTATGTGACATCCAGGCTACAATTTCGAGTTATCCATCATTCCTCTCTGACCCAAGTACTAGGTCTCCAGCAATCATTAGTAGCCTATCTGCTTTAACATACCACCCCTGGTTGCCGATTGTCTCTGTATATTTATCAGACACCTTTTGTCCACAAATCACACTTCAGCTCATGTGAATTTACCAACTTTCTCAGACCCCCATCCACTCTCACTTCCGCTCTAGCGTCTCCTCCTCCTTAGATACTATTTTCTTTAAAATCCACCCCCCCCCCCTTTAACAGCTTGCAAACATGGACATCAAATTCCTAATAACTAATTCCTTATACATTCTCCTTTTCATTTTGACTGTAATCAACTCTCTCCAGACTCCCCAAAACTTGTTTGCAGTTCATCCCATTCCCATCATTCATCATCTCCCAAACATTAACCTAATTTGCTACTGGCACAATCATCAAAATAATGAACAGAGTCATTATCACAAATACAAATCCCACCAAAGACTAATAGTCATCAATCCTAGCAATTATATCAAACCAAATCAAGTAGACAGAACCTAATAAAACTTTAAAATGTATACTAATAAACTCGCGATCTGTTAGAAATAAAATACTGATAATACTAGATATCATATCAGATATTCTTTGTATCACTGAGACGTGGCTCACTGTTCATGACACCATCCTCTTAAACCAACTAAATACTAATGGATACACACTGTTTAACTGCCCAAGAGACAACAACCGAGGTGGTGGAGTTCTAATTCTAACCAAAGAAGACCTCAACACCTCCACCAGTGCCTGTAATAATAATGATGGGTTAGATCTACTCAAAACTGAGAACAAAAATCTAGCAATTTGCCTCTGCTATAGACCTCCTACTAGCAGCCGCATTAACCTTACAACAATTCTACAATCAGCCACCACAATTCACACCAAAAAAAACCATATCATTCTAGGAGATTTCAATCTTGCTTCACTCCATTTGCAACAATTTACAACTTTCCTGGAATTCATCGAAGAGTTAGGCTTCCAACAAACAATGAATGAGCCCACCCATATCAAGGGAAATGCCCTCAACTTGATATTCCTCCCCAAATCTATCATTGGACACCCTAACTACTCCCCCCAGCACAATTCAGCTACCATGTACTGACCATTTCATCCTTAGGTTTAACCGCCCAATCCCCTTTACAGTACAAAAAGCCACTAACGCAGAACAATATAGGCCACTATTTAGATACGTCAACAAAGAAACATTCCTGAATAACATACTCCCTCAGCTCACATCTCAAACTCATAACTTAGAAGAATCAGTAAAGAACTGGCACTCAACAATTAATAAAGCAGCTATATCCATAAGCACATACAAGAAAAGAAACTGCAAACCATCCGAAAAATGGTACAATGACGATATCTGCATGCTTAAAAAAAGAGCTCCGTAAACTTGAGAAAAAAATGGAGGACTAAAAAATCCCCAGATCTCAACTCTCTCTACACAGCAGCTCTTATATCTTATAAAGAAGCCATACAAGTTGCTAAAAGGAACCACTACACTAGCACACTAAATAAAGCCATCAACCGTCCCAAAGAACTATTTGATATAGTTAGATCTCTAACTAAAACCCACCAAAATGAGACCCCAAAATCTGCCATCAGCCCACAAATCCTGGCAGACCACTTTGCCACCAAGCTAAAATGTAATAAACATACAACCAGCTCTATATCACAGATAACTCAAACCACTCACAGCAAATGGAATAATTTTCACACTATCAATGAAAAACAGCTCCTTAATACAATTACTAAAATTAAAACCACCATTTCACACCTAGATCTATGCCCGGTTTCTTAGATAAAAGCATCTAAAGCTGAACTAGCCCCATTCTTACTTAATATGGTTAATCAATCCCTCCTCTAAGGATCTATGCCAAATGATCTTAAACGCTCTGCCATACGCCTAATACTTAAGAACAGATCCTTAAACAGTGATGACTCATCATCCTATAGACCTATTGCAAGCAGGGCTGGCCCGTCCATTGAACAAGAATGTTGTTTGCACAGTGCACCGCATTTCAGGGGGCCCCGTGCAAACAACATTCTGCATTTAAAGATCGCCGCCCATTAGCCCAGGTAAATTAAAAAACAAAAAACTGACTGCTGCGGCTGCCGCCGCAGCAGCAGTAGAATCAAGTGTCCTGTGGCCCCCCCTCGTCTGCCCAGCAGAGCCCTCCCTCCCTTCATCAGTCCCCCTCTGCGACGGCTTTCAGAGCCGCGAAGGGAGAGTTTCCCCTTGCGGCTCTGTTAAGCCCGCCGGGGCTGATGGGAAACAGTAAATGCCATCATAAAGAACAAAATGACTCAGCATGTAGATAGTCACGGCTTAATGTAAGACAGCCAACATGGCTTTAGACAAGGGTAACCTATTTAAGACTAATAAGAGAAAATATTTTTTCTCTCAAAGTGTAATCAAACTCTGGAATTTGTTACCGGAGGATGTAGTAAGAGCTGTTAGTGTAGTTGGGTTTAAAAAAGGTTTGGATAAGTTCCTGGAGGAAAGGTCCATAAACCATTATTAAAAGGGACCCGGGATATCACTGCTTGACCCAATACAAGCATTGAGGAACCTGTGTCTTTTGGGGAAACTGCTAGGTACTTATGACCTATATTGGCTACTGTTGGAAACAGGATACTGGGCTTGATGGACCTTGGTCTGACCCAGTATAGCATATCTTATGTTCTTATGTATCTTAATGTGTTACTATTTCAAATACAATTGTGATCAATATTGTTGGCACCCTTGCATTTTAGGTATGTCGTGTACAATATTTTAATAGTATGTTCAAAGGTATACAACAACAAAAAAATGTTTGTACAACTTAGATGCAGTAATTTGAGAAAAGAAAATATATGTAAATCTTGTCCAGGTCATGGCACCCTTCATTAAATATTTGGTTGCACAACTCTTGGCAGTGATGACAGCCTCCAAACATTTCTTGTAGCTGTCTGTAAGTTCTGTACTTCTGTCTGCTGGTAGTTTCTCCCACTCTTCATCTGCAAATTGTTCCAACACATGAATGTTTCCAGGATTTGTTTTACCAATGGCAGATTTCAGCTCTTTCCAAAGGCTAGACTGAGATCAGGATTCATTGCTGGCCATTTTAAAACAGTCCATTTGTTCCTTTTTAACCATTCTTTTGTACTTTTTGATATATGTTTCGGGTCAGTTTCCTGCTGGAGGACTCATGACCTTCGACCCAGTCCTAGCTTTCTGACACTAGGTAGCACATTTCACTCCAAAATATCTTGGTAGTCCTCCATCTTCATGATTCCTTTAATACATTCCAGCCCTCCAGTTCCTGAGACAGAAAAACAGCCCCACAACATTATGGAACCTCCACCATATTTAACTGTAGGAAAGGTATTTTTTTCCTTATAAACTTCATTTCTTCACTTGTAAATGTATCGCTGGTCTGCATTGCCAAAGAGCTTGAGTTTGGCTTCATCTGTCCACAGAACATTTTCCCAGAAGGATTGTGGTTTCTCAATGTGGGTTTGGGCAAAGATCAGGCGTTCCTTTTTATGTCTGTCTTTGAGCAGTGGGGTCCTCCTTGGCTTTTGCCCATGAAATCCTTCTTTGTTTAGTGCTTGGCATATGGTGTGGGTTGAAACCATCACTCCAGATTTCTCCAGGTCAGTCTTAAGCTCTTTGGATATTGTACGTGGTGTTTTTCCAATAGTTAATACTAATCTTTGAAGACTTCTTGGATTAATGTTCCTCGTTTCACCATGTCCTGGGAGGTTCTTGACAGTTTCATGAACAGAAAACCTCTTAATAGCATTGCAAACTGTAGACACAGGAATCCCAAGGTATTTGGAGATAGCTTTGTACCCCTTTGAAGTTCGATATTTGGTGATAATGGTTTTTCTGAGGGTCTCAGGCAGCTCTCTTGTCTTCACCATTGTGAAAATGGAACAGGGAGTGAATGTGGCCATTTTAAACATTAAAACCATCATTCATTGGTTGATTTAAGTCATGTGAGTACTGACAACTGATCACAGGCATG
This sequence comes from Ichthyophis bannanicus, assembly GCA_033557465.1. Classification (NCBI taxonomy): domain Eukaryota; kingdom Metazoa; phylum Chordata; class Amphibia; order Gymnophiona; family Ichthyophiidae; genus Ichthyophis; species Ichthyophis bannanicus. The sequence goes on from CM066035.1 coordinate 750,250,929, forward strand.
TCTAATTTTACTGCAGTGAATGTGGTTCTTCTGTTCAAACTGATTTGAATTGTTTATAAGGGTGCCAATAATCATGTCCTGGAAATGTCACAGTTTTATACTATTTCCTTTTTTAATAGGTCTTGTTTTATTTGATTCTTTTATGTGTCAAATATGTGTGCATATATAGTCCAAAGCTATTTCGCTGGGCACTCTTTTTTTTTTTTTTTAAGAGATATTGGACATTAAGGGTTGAACTGCAAGAGTGCCAATAATTTTGACCACAACTGTATTTGCTGTGAATTACTTAGGTGTGTGGATGCATGTGTTAAATAAAATAACCCCTGTTCTTAATGGCCTTGTATCTGTTCCTGGCATGTTTATATTCAGTCACAGGGCTGGCCTTGCGACCTGTGCTGATAGATCATTCTGGGCATTGTCATCTTCCTCTGTAGTCTTTGGCCTGCACTATTTTGATAGCCAGATACAAAGAAGTGAAGGGAAAGCTAGAGAGCAACATGGGTCTATGTCCATGTACTAGGAATGAAAGTGGCCCGATTAGATATGCCTTAAGGCTCTCATTTGCCATAATTTGCTATGTTTCTGGGTTTACAGGTCTTATACTTAACCAAGCATCCAGGTTCCCTCACATTTCTTACCAATGAGCTTTGTGACAACCCAACCAGCCACTGAAATGAGCTAAGCTGTTGCCGAACAGCTGGCTGCATCATGCTTGCTGATGTTAGGGTTGCAATCATAGCCACCCCATGCATGTTCCACCAACCTTTTTGGATGCCTGTTTGAGCTGGAAACACCGAGAATCAGTTCTCAATTTCACCATTTCTCAACGCAGTCCAGAAAGCACAACTAACTGGTTCAGTTTTTTGCATATGCAGGTATATTTTATGAATAGACTCTGATATCCTGAAACGTGAGACATTTATTTATTTTATTTTAACATTTCTTATATACCGCCTTTCAAGATATCAAGGCGGTTTACATTGAACAAACTGAAATTACAATGAACAGGGCATTACAACTTGGAGATAACTACTGTATAGGGAACATGGGCAATGGAACATGTCTGGTGTGCCTCCTGGGCAGGGCTGGGGACTACTGCTCTTTGTGTCGATAAAACTGGTATAGTGTGCACAACAAACTTTTTCAAAATTTCACCACTAGGATTGCCAACAATTTCATGTTATATAGTACAGACTGAGCCATTCCTCATTTTACCTTATTGCACACATGAAGATGCATTTCTGCTTTTCTCGAGGAAATAAAAAAATTACAAACACCGGCAAGCATATAGTGTAGTAAAACCGGATGTGAATCAGTCTGTCCCTTATAACATGGGAGTGTTGTCAATCCTGTTCTCCACTAGTGTATCTCAAATCTGCTCTTGTGAATCATCTTCAGTTTTGATGTTGGTTTTGTGTCTGCACCAGTGAAAACCAATTTAGCATTTCCAGTCCATTACAATAACTAGAGACACCATAAAAAATGGTGGCAGATAGCAATTCTCATGAAATTCCATGCTGTGATACTACTTTGTGTTCTCAGCATGAAAAACCGCAGCCGTTCTCCAGAATACAGCAGGTTCTTATGAAGGCTCATTTAAAAGACAAACTATGCTGTTTTGTGATTGTATTTTTGTTTTATGCTGAATCTTTGAATTCTCTTTTCCATGTACTGCATACACTTTTTGCAACCTCAGCAGGATGAATACAAATACATATAAATCAGCTTTCAAGAATGCTGTTTGAATACCAAGTCAGTGCAAAGTATTGACTTAACGTGCTGATGCACAATGTGCAAAAGAGTCTTCTCACAGAACTAGTGGAAAATATAAGATAGATAAGAATATGAACACATATTATATATATATACACACACACACTGTATATAAACAGTGGCGTAAATTCTGCCCATGCAGCCCCTGAAATGCGGATTGGCCACTGTTGGAAACAGGATACTGGGCTTGATGGACCTTGGTCTGACCCAGTATGGCATATCTTATGTTCTTAACTCTCTCTACTGTTGTCATACTACCTCTTTCCTCCACTATGTCATCTAAGTCTGTTGATGAGGCAGTATCTTTCCATAACACTATGCTCTTCTCTGTTCTGGATGCTCTTGCTCCTCCTACTTCACATCCTGTGAGGCATACTGTACCTCATCTTTGACTGGCCTCTAAAACCCACTACCTATGTTCCTGTGCCTGCTCAGTTGAGCACTTTGGTTCAAATCCTGCATTCTTGTGGCTTCCTATATTTCAGATTCATGCTAGCCTTTTTCCACTGTGCCATAGCATCACCAAGCAAGAATACTATGTCCATCTGACTAACTCTCTTGCCTCTGATCCTTGTTGACTCTTTACAGCTCTCCACAAAGTGCCTCTGCCTCAAACTCCTTCTTCCCTTTTTGCCCAGACTTTGGCTGACTACTTCCATGACAGATTCCACAAGATTACTCTTGAGTTCCCCTTGGGGTCACCTCCATCACCCCTTCCCTCTCTTCATTCCCTGAGCCTTTCCTCAACCTCTGTCACCCTTTCATCCTTTTTTAAAATCACTGAGGAAGGATCCACACATCTTCTCTCTTCCTCTAAACTTACTACCTGCTCCTCTGATCCCATCCCCACCCATCTACTAAACTCCATCTCCTCCACGGTTGTCCCTTCCATCTGTCATATCCTCAGCCTATCGCTTTCCAAACAATTATTCCTGCAGCCTTCATGCATGCTGAGGTTACACCTGTCCTCAAGAAACCACCCCTTGATCCTATCTCTCCTAATTATTGACCCAACTCTCTCCTCCTCCTATTTCTAAACTACTTGAATGTGTGGTCCACCGCTGCTGTCTTGACTTTTTCTCAATTCCCTTCTGGATCCACTGCAATCTGGCCTTCGCTCTGTACATTCTACTGAGACAGCTCTTGCCAAAGTCTCCAATGACTTGTTCCTTGCCAAATCCAAGGGCCTTTATTCAATCCTCATCCTTTGTGAACTTTCTGCTGCATTTGACACTGTTCATCGCCACCTTTTCCATGATACGCTGTCCTCACTTGGATTTAGGCGTTCTGTCATTTCCTGGTTTTCTTCCTCTCTCACTATACTTTTAGTGTATGCTAAGGTGGATCCTCCTTTACCGCTATCCCACTTTCAGTCAGTACCCCAGGGCTCTCTCTTGGGATCTCTCCCTTTTTCTTTGTACACTCAGTCCCTTGGTACACTCATCTCCTCACATTGTTTTCAATATCATTTCTAAGCTGATGACTCTCAGATCTCTCTCTGCACTGGAAATACCTCCAGGAACCTAGGCCCGGATCTCTGCCTGCTTATTTGACATTAATGCCTGGATGTGTCACCACCATCTGAAATTGAACATGGCTGAGCTCCTTATCCCCCCCCCCCCCCAGAGCCCACCTCCCCCTTCCTCTATTTCTGTGGATAACTCTACTCTTTCCTATTTCCTCAGCTTGGATTCTTGGGTCATCTTTGACTCCTCCCTCTCCTTCTCCACACACATCCAACAGATATAGTAGCTAAAACCGCAGTTTCCTTCTCTGTAATATTGGCAAAATTCGTCCCTTCCTTTCTGAACACTCTACTAAGACCCTTATCAATTATCTTGTCACCTCCCATCTAGACTATTGCATCCTCCTCTTCCCTGGTCTTCCTCTGAATCATCTCTCCCCACTTTATCTCTTCAAAACTCAGCTGCACAACTAATCTTCTGCCAGTGTTGCTCTGCTCCTGTCACTGCTCTTCTCAAGTTACTTCAATGGCTCCCTATCCCTTTCCACATCCAGTTCAACTTTTACCACTGACCTCTAAGTGCCTTCATTTGGCTGTTCCTCACTACCTTTCCGCTCTTCTCTCTCCCTCTACCCCTCCTCAGGAACTCCACACTTCTGACAGATCACTTCTCTCTGTTCTTTTCTCTTCCACTGCCAACACCAGACTTTGATCTTTCTACCTTGCTGCTCCTTATGCCTGGAACAAAGCTACCAGAGTCGGTATGTCAGGCTCCATTTGTGATCCTGTTCAAATCCAGGGTAAAAACTCACTTCTTTGAGACTGCTTTTAGATCCTGATCCCCCCAGTCTCCTGTTTACCTCCTATGTATTTCCTTACCATTCTGCTAAATATAATCTAGTCCCCAGTTGTGTTGTCTATCTTGACTAGACTATAAACTCTTAGGAGCAGGGACTGTCTCTTACATGTCTCTGTATGACCTTATATGGGTGGAGAAGTGTTTTAAGATTATAGGGACCAATATTCAGTAGCGGCAGTCAGTGCTTTTAAACAGGGGCGGCTCAAGGTAATCTGCTGCCTGAGGGGAAGGATGAGATGGGCCCCCCCACGTAGAGGGGGCGAGGCTTTTTCAAAACTCCAATCAGGGACTGAAACAAACCAAAAAGCTGATTAGATTATATGGAGAAAATGCAAGATGTTTGCACACCAAGGAACTAAAAGAGAGCGAGAACCACAGCACAGTTTATAACACTAAATTATAACTCAGTTTATTTTGTTATAAACTGTGTTATGGTTCTTGCTTTTTCTTTTTCAACATATATTTTGCATCCACAGAACCCCCTTCCTCAACAGTGGGTGCAGAGCAGAACCAGGACATTCACCCACAGAACTCAATATCTTATTTTATTTATTTATTTAACTGTATTTATATCCCGCTTTTCACCGGGTCAAAGCTGTGTTACATATAAGGGTGGGGAAAATTAAGTATCAGGGTGGGGCCATCACCAGGTGGGCAACGTTGATGATTTCGACATAAGACAGACTTTAGACATGGACAGTATAGTGCAGTTGTCGCTCAGAGGTTCATAATGGGTGAGTTCAGGGGTTGGTGCGTTTTTTGGTGGGGGTTGTCTTGAAGTATTCTTGGAATAGGATGGTTTTTAGCTGTTTTCTGAATGATAGGAGATTGTTATTGTTTCTGAGGTGGCTCGGTAGAGAGTTCCATAGGGAGGGTGCATATAGTTCAAAGGCTTGGTTGCATGTCCGTTGAGAGCATTTGGTTCTTTTGTGAGGGACGGTGAGGTAGTTGCTGGAGGCCTGTCTGGTTGTTTTGCAGTGGGCTGGACGGGTCAGCAGGGTGCGAAGCTGGGTGTTCGGTGCTTGGTGGATGGCTTTGTGGGTGAGTAGGATGGATTTGTATTTAGTTCTTGCTTCGAAGGGAAGTATGTGTAGGTCTCTTAGAATTGGGGTGATGTGGTCGCTTTTCTTTGCTCGCTGAATGATTCTTGCTGTGGTGTTCAATGCAGTTCGGAGGGGGTTGGTCTGTGTGGCTGGTAGTCCATGGTAGATTATGTTGCAGTAATCCAGATGTGGGAGTGTCATAGCTTGCATCACCGTCCTGAAGTCCTGAGGTTCGAGGAGAGGTCTGAGGCGTTGCACTGTTTTCGCTTTATGGAATATATTTCCTGTGGTTTTGGTAATTTGTTGCTTGAGGGTTAGCGCTTGGTCAATGATAATGCCTAGATATCTTATTTGTGGCTGTATTTGGATGCATGTGGTTCCTATGTTGAGGTGTGTAGGTGCTGTGAAATCTGGGTCTTTTGTTACTATGAGGGCTTCAGTTTTCTTTATGTTTATGGATAAGTTGTTTTCTTGTAGCCAGTGGGACACTTCGGAGAAGCATGCTGAAAGATGTATATTTGTTGGGTTTGTGGTTGTAATTGGGGCGTAGAGCATGATATCGTCAGCATATATATGGAAGTTGATGTTGTGGGTACGTATGACTGAACAGAGTGGTTGTAGGTAGATGTTGAAGAGCATGGCTGATAGCGTGGATCCTTGAGGTACTCCTTGGTGTTGCTGGAAGGGGGGGCGAGGTCGAGGTGCTGGTACGGATCAGTTGTTGTCTATTGGTTAGGTAGGATTTAAACCATTGAAGTGCGGTGTCTTTGATCCCAATTGACTGCAATCTTCGTATGAGGATGTTGTGGGAGATGGTGTCGAAGGCTACTGATATATCAAGGAAGATCATGGCATATCCAGAGTGCTTTTCTTGGGTTCCTATGATGAGGGTGTTCATCAGTGTGGTCATGAGGGTTTCGACACCATGTAGTGGGCGGAAGCCGTGTTGTTGAGGGTCTAGTATGTTGTTGATGTCTAGGTGTTCTTGAAGCTGCTGCTGGACTATCTTCTTGATTATCTTGGCGGTGAATGGTAGGCTTGCTATCGGTCTGTAGGATGCAGGGTCTAGGGGATCCAGGTTTTGTTTTTTTAGGGATGGTCGAATGATTGTAGTTTTGAGGATGTCTGGCATGCGACCTTGGGAGAAGGATTCATTGACAATATGGGCTAATGGTGTGCTCAGGTCTTCTTTGGATTTCTTTATCCAGTCAGTGGGGCAGGGGTCCAGCGGAGAGGTGGTGGTGTTTAGGCGGGAGATGGTGGATGATATTTCTTCTGCAGTGGTTTCTTTGAAGGTGGTCCAGTCACTGTGTATGGTGGGGTGGTGGTTTGTTGTAGTAGTCTTGGAGTTCGGATGTGGGTTTTGTGGTAGTTGGAGCTGTTTGTATTGTCGGGCCAGTATCTCTGGTGGAATCTTCGGTAGCTGGTCAGAGTTATTGGGTGCTTTTGTCAGTTGTTTGACAATCTGAAAGAGTTCATGAGGTTTATTTATGGATGTGTTTATGATTTTCGTGTGGTAGGTTTTCTTAGCTTTGTCGATTTCAGAGTGGTATGCGTTGAGTTCATGTAGGTATTTTGTTTTGTCGCTGTCATTTTTGGTTTTTCTCCATTTTCTTTCTGTTCTTCTGAGTTTTGTTTTTAGTTTTCAGAGGCTGGGGGTAAACCATCTGGCTTTTGTGGAAGTAGGTCTTGTGGTGGCTTTATTCGTCAGTGCTTCGGATGCAGTGGAGATCGTGGTATTCCAGTTGTGAATTAGATCATCAATGTTACTGGAGTTTGTTTGTAATTTAGGTAGAGTTTGTGCTAAGAAGTCCTCTTTGTTGAATGTTTTAAATCTTCTAGCATGGTGTCCGTCTACCTTGTTGGTCATAGGTTTGTAGGTGTGGGATAAGGTAAGGAGGTAGTGGTCTGACCAAGGTACAGGTGAGATCTGCAGGTTCTTGCATGAGGAGGCGGTTAGAGAGTTTAGGAATATGAGGTCCAGTGTGTTTCCTTTTTCGTGTGTGGGTTCTTGTACGATCTGTATCAGATTCATTGCTGTCATGGCGGTGGTGAAGGTTTCTGCTTGTGTCTCTTGAAGTGAAGGGAGGTTAAATTCTCCTAGGATGATTTGTTCCTTTGCCGAGCTGGTGCTTTCAGATATGAATTGTAGCATCTTTGGTAGGTCAGTGTTTGTGGTGGGTGGACGGTAGATTAGACATATTGAAAGGTGTTTATTGGTGAGGGTGAGGAGATCTGCTTCTGATCATCTCACTAACAAACATTCTCAAGTACCAGGCATATGGTGAACTAATACAGAACCCTACAAGTCACTGAGTATATATAGAGCAAATCTACCATACCATATCATATCAGCACCAACTTCCAAACTCAGATGAGCCCATCTAAAAAACGTGTCATTATAAATACTACAGTGGGCCCTGGAACATCCATACACCTATTTGAAAAGCTGAACATGTCAAATTACTACAGTACAGTATAGATCTTTATGTACAAACTCCATGTTAACAGAACATCTGGGCTCAGTCACACACTCAGAACACAGACACTCACCAAATACAGAATAAGATCTAAAGTAAAAATAAAAATATGTAGACAAAATTTAAATTGAAACCTCAAGAAGCCAGACTCCTCAAGCAGTGCAACATCAGATAAATAAGAACCACAGCTGTGCTGATAACTGCAATAGAAAGAAAAAAGAAGCCAGTGCGGAGCCTGCCCGCCTCTTGAAGGACTCCGTGCAGCTTTGTCCCGCCCCAAAGGAAGTTGTGACTGTGGGAAGTTGTAACAACTTCCTTTGGGGATGGGACAAAGCTGCATGGAGTCCTTTGAGAGGCGGAAGGCTCCGCACTGGCTTCTTTTTTATTTCAATTGCAATTACCAGCACAGCCGCGGTTCTCTAAGAGGCAGGGAGCCGCAGCTGCAGGAAAAGGAGGCAGTGAGTTTGCCGCTGCCGAGAAGTGGACTTGGCAGTGGCAGCAACTTGTACACTTTTTTCTTTTTGTTGTTTGTTGGGGTTTTTTTACTTTTGAAGGCGAAACGAGGCGGCTGTTTTGGGGGCATTTTTTGTTGCCCTAAAAACTTTGCTGCCTGAGGCAGCCTCCTCACTTCGCCTCATTATAGAGCTGTCCCTGCTTGTAAAGCACCTGGCTGCTGCTGCTTTAAATAAAACCAGATATTCAATATTGGATATTATCCAGCATTTGGCACTGAATATTTGGTTTCATTGGACAGAGCGATTGCTAACAGTTCAGCTGCGATATTCAGCCCCTAACCAGATAACAAAATCCACATAAAGTTATATCAGTCATTGACCTGTCGTAAGGGGAAGAAAAAGAAGATATTCTTCCGCAGGTGGACAACCGAAGGAAAACAGCGGAAGTATGACCACAGCCTGCCAGATGGTAATTAAAATTCTTTATTAAGGACCCAACTTAACAAGTTTCAGCCGCAGCCTTCGTCAGGGGTCTAAAAAACAAAAATACATAAAATAAACAAAACAAAAATATAAATATAAATATATATAAAAAAAAACAAAAATATAAAAAAATAAGGAGATGTGAACATCATACAAAATAAGTAAAATTATATATGCAACAGATTACCAGGGAACCACACAGATGAGCACGTCTATGTGGTGCAGTAGTCACTCTTCCCAATCTGAAAGGCATTAAAATTGTAAACGTAAATAAAAACAAAGGGAAAAGATAAAAACCATATAGCATAACCATATAGCATAACAATAAAAAAAATACAAATATGTGAAAATCAAATAAAATGAATACTTATTTTTTTTATATTTTTGTTTTGTTTATTTTATGTATTTTTGTTTTTTAGACCCCTGACGAAGGCTGCGGCCAAAACTTGTTAAGTTGGGTCCTTAATAAAGAATTTTAATTACCATCTGGTAGGCTGTGGTCATACTTCCGCTGTTTTCCTTCGATTGACCTGTCGTAAACCATGCAATTTAGCTATCTAGTTAGTGGCTGGATATCGACATTAACTGGATAGATGTTCGGACTGCTCCCATTCCACCCACTGACCACCGGTTTTAACCGGGTGTCTTTCCTGCCATCTGTGGGGATACTCAGTGCTACTAGCCACATAGTCAGTAGCACTATCAGGATTCCTATTGTTTAGCCAGTTAATAGGTCTCACTAACCTGCTAAATCTTTTAATATCCTCATTTATAGGAGAAAATCCTTGAAGCTGCAGCTGACAGTCAGACTAACTAAATAAGAAAAACATTTTTTGCAGAGATATTAATTGGAGATTATTAAAACATGATGGGTTTTAAGGTCTGTATGAACGGCAAAAATAGAGAACACATTATTTACTACAGATATAACAGTCTTTTCCTCCTAAAAATTAAACATTATATTAAATTGAGATTATTAATAGCCCCATAAAGATCATGATAGTAATATAATGTTAAATGAGTGCAATTTGCCTCCTTACCTCAGCCAGGAGATACAATCACATCACACCAATTTTCATACAGCACCATTGGTTACCTGTTCTCCAAGAATCATTTTAAGGTCCTTCTGCTCGCTCATAAATCACTACATAACTAACGAAGAAAGATAGAGGGGGGCACGGTTAACTCCTCTGTCCCCCAGTATTGCCTTCAGTCTCTACAAGATAATCGTCTGGTTCTTCCTTCCCCTTTTTGTGTAAAACTCAAGCAGACTTGCCACTCTGCCTTCTCCTATTTGGCCCTTTGGCATGCCCTGCCTTCTCAGATTCGCTTAGAACCCGCCTTCACTGCCTTTAAGAGGCTTCTTAAGATGCACCTGTTTGTTCAAGCCTTTGTGTGAATCCACCTGGCTGAGCTGCAGCCTCAAGTTTGCTTTTATCTGTCTTGCTCAATCTTTTTCTTTTTTACTACTCTAACCCCTCCTTGCTTTGCTGCCTTTATTGGAGCTCGTTTCCCCTTTCTTTGGTTGTTTTGGACGAATGTAAACCGCTCTGTCTGCCTAGAAAAGGGTGGTATATTAAGCACTTAATAAATGATAAAACCACCTTTTTTACGTGATTGGTATGAAGTCTTTTCCAAAAGAGTTTGCTTTTAACTAATCTCTACAGCATATAGTCTCAAACGTTTGCATTCTGCTACATCATATTTTGTTGCTTCTTTAAAAAGGGTATCACCACTTGCTCAGACACCTAAATATGATAAACCTTATTGCAATTAATGAACGCACCTCTAAGTCACACAGTCATACGATTAGCTGAGAGTCGGTCATATAGGAACACATCTTTAAAAGGTTATTGTTTCCCTGTTTTGTAATTGCATGTTTTACAAATTTATGAAGGCAATTGTGTTTTAATACATTATTTATTACTGTTCTGTTAAAAATGCATTGTAGCCCACCTGGAACACTGGCTTGAATGAGGAGGACATAGATTTAACTATATACAGTAAATAAATGAAAACAAAAATATTGCTGGAACAAAACCAACACGCACACATGTCCCTGCAACCATTTGAACAGTTTTCCTTTCTCATCCACCTTATAAATACAAAAAAAAAAAAAATTGAATTACAATTCTTTAGAAGCATAATAAGCAAATTATCCTAAAAGCTAACTAACATATTACCTATAGTGGATTTCTGCTAGGAAGATATGTCTCACTGTTATATTTATGATTTGTATTTTAATAAGAATGTCTGTACGTTAAACTGCATTGTGCCATTATGCATCAGCTCCGGTAACGATCTGACTTTCTCTTCATGATATCTAATTGCTTTGTTCAATTTGTGATTTCAATTTATTTGCACACATAGCCTTGGAAACTGTTTAGAATTTCAGAACTATTATTCAAATCATGTACTCTATATGATAACAAGAAACAGATTCAAGTAGTTAGATTAACAGTTTAGACTCCAAGAAACTGTCAACATTTTGCTTTTATTTGAATTGAAAATGCCAATTTTCCTATGTTCAGAAATTTAAACAGAATCCATTCATAATAATCCATGTAAAGCATCAAATTGTTTGAAATTGAAAAAAAACTGTACTGAGACTTAAGAACAATTTTATCATCATAAAATATGGATTTTCATGTAAAAAGAGAACTTTTTGGCAAGTAGAAGGTTAACTAACCACGGGGCCTATTTACTAAGGGGGTCATTTTAGAGGCTCTTGTCATGATTTGCACATCTTAAAATACCTATTCAGATGTGCCAGTCACATCCATATCACAAGGGCCATTCTAACAAGGCCCAAATTTACACATGTCCAGCATGAGCATGCCTATATTGCATGGGGGAGGGGCCGTATCTGGGCTGGTCTGCAAAAGATAGATGTGTGTGCTCGATTTTAGAATGGCACTGCTTGTCTTTGCCGGCCAGCAGACATGTCCATGTTTATACCTGCTCCTGGGCACAAATAAGCATTGAAAAAGTTCTCATTTTGGCCAACAACTAACAATAAGGAGAGGAGAGGAATGCCCTTTAACTCCCACACTAAAATTGCACCCCTTAAAGAGGCATACAGGAAAATAGCGAACCTTTTGTGCAGCAGCATGGAAGCTCACTGCTGCATTTGCAAAATGGCATGTGGGGCATATATGTGGTAGCAGATATGTGTGCATTCTGGAAAACTGCTGTGAGCATGTCTATGTTGCTAATCTCATGAACATGCATGTTTCTGAAATCACCCATTGGCTTGCATATGCCTAGCATCTTATCCTGCACATCCTCATCCCCTTTCGTTTTGGCAGAAAAGTCTTTCTTTTGGGGTGGGGATGGATCAATCTTAGAAAGCATCTACAAGTGACCACCTTCTCTGCTGCCCCTTCCATGAAATTTTAGATGTTTTGACTTGGATGTCCCAAATGGCTCCTAAATGACCTTTCTAAAATGCTACTTCATGTTGCATATGAGCTTTAACATGAGATTTAATGCACATTAATGTATAATGAAATTCCATTATACTTAACCAGCCAACAAGAGTGGAGGCTCAGATAGAGGGAACCAGAGAAAGAGCTTCCTCTGATTGCCTCCACATATTGGAACATGCTATCAGAGAAAGTTAAAAGGTGAGCATATTACTTAAGGTTTAGGGAACCAATGAAGACCTGTTTAATTCAACAAGCCTTTGCAGGAAGATAAGGAGATAAATAAGTAATATTATTATGTTGCAGAGAAGTATGATATAAATGAGACTGAATTGTTATATAATGTATATTGTTGTGCTATAATTATGGGGAATGATATGTGGGTGGGTAAGGGGGAGGGACATTTGAATGTAGAAGTAATCCATAATTGTAAAAATAAATTTAACCCATTAGCGAGTATGAAATCTAATGTTCAAGTGCTAACAGTGAACAAGGGACTCAATATAAATAAGAGATGGGGGTTGACAAGGGGCAAAGGAGAGCTATTAGAATTAACATGCATTACATGTTCCCACATTGCTGTGCTGCAAGAGCTTACGTGCAGTGATGCTGAGAGCTATGCTATTGGTAGTTCAACTTTTCACAGGGTCTCCTAAGGTCAACAAATCTCAGCTAATGTGCCAGAATAAGATAAGCCACCCATCTGGGTGGTGGCAGCAGTATGGGATGGTGTTGGTGGAAGAGGATCACACTTCTATAGCGACAAACACCGGTATTGCATGCACAAAAGAAAGGGCTGGTAATCTACTTTGATATTTTGACACGAAAATCCAGTGGACAGTCACAACAAAACAAATTGCAATATAGTGCTGGCAGATGAGCCCCCCAGGTTAGAAGACACTCAAGGGGCTACTAGGGAAGAGGTGAATACTATTCAGAGTAAAGCCAGCATTTATGATGCAGTTGGAACACAGCCCTCTGGCTATCTTTTTGCTGACGTAGCTGCACATGAAATGGGAAACAGAAACTGAAAAAATGTCTTACATATTGGGATACAGAATGTACATGAACCAAGGGAAGCTGGAGGTGGTCAAAAATGAAATGGAAGGCACACAACCCTTTTGGGTGCCAGCAAACTGAAATGGACTGGCATCAGGCATTTTGAATCTTATGATCACATAGTATACTACACTGGAAAAGAAAGACAGATAAGAAATGTTCTTGCATTTATAATTAAGAAAAAAACTTTCAAGAACTGTAAGGAAATATGATGCCATCACTGAACACTTAGAGGCCGATTCTGTACTGGCTGTCCAGCCCCTGTATGTCTGATCAGAATCTGGGTGTACAGAGGTAGACCTGATTCTGATTCCATGGGGGCTAGATGTGCCCGCGGGATCAGAATCAGGTCTACCACCTGGACGTGCAGGCCAGGCCCCAGTTCTGATTGGCTGCATGCCCAGCCCACTTACCCGGCTAAATCAGCCAGGCTCCTGAATGGTGCCGCAGTGCCATGGCATCCCGTCACCATGGCACCGCGACTCCATTCAGGAGCCATGATCCCCAGCCAGAGATGCCATCATTTTCCTATAGTCCGACACCCCAATCTGGCCATAGTTGTGCTGCAGGGATCCCCCTGCATCCCTTCAGCTTCCATCTCTTCCCGGTGCTGCGGTCCCCCGATGTCCAGGGGGACTTATTCTACCTCTGAGGTGGAATAAATCCCCCGTCTCCGTGACTGAACCCGGAGGTGCAGAGCCAACCTCAGAATTGCCCCTGTACATCCGGGGTCACTCTCTGCCCACCACCCGCCATTGCTCCACCTCTGTCCTGCCCCCTCCCTCCCATGAGCAGAGCTCCCCATTCAAATCGCCTGCTTGTATGAGGAGCTCTGTCCAGACCCACTAAACGGAGTTCAGAATGACCCCCTTAGTTTCTATTATCCTATTAAAAATGTCCAACATTCAGGTATACAGTACATGCCTACAACAGAAGCAGAAGAGAATGACGTTGATTCTTTTTATGAAGTACAAGCTGACATCAATAGAAGATGCAAACAAGATATACTGATAATCATGGGTGACATACAAAAAATGTTGGGACAAAGAAGGCAGCAAAGTGGTTGGAAAATATGGGCTTGGCAACACAAACATAGCTTGAGAAAGACTGATAGATTTCTACAAGACCAACAATCTATTCATCTCAAACACTTCCTTCTAGCTACACAAAGGGTGACTGAAAACATGGACTTCACCCAATGGACTGTACAAAAATCAAAATGACTTACATCTATGGAACTCAATGGAAAAGCTCAATAACAAAGATAAAACTTAGAGCTGATTGTGGTTGAGATAACTAGCTACTATTATGCAAACTCAAGCTAAAGTGAAAAAGAGCAAGTCACTCATGAATGCAGCAAAATATGATCTTGAAAATATACCACCAGGCTTTAAGACTGCCTGCAGATGATGGAGGTATGGGATGACATCAAGAAAATGGTGCTTGAAAAAAGTAAACAAAGTCTCTGCAAAAGGTGAAAGAGGAAAACAGGTAAAATAGATGACCAAAGAACCACATCAACAAGGTTTCCCCCCAAACCATAGCGTCAAAACTCTCCTAATATTCCTCTTCGATAACTTGATCAGAGTTATTGACAATGTCAAGATGGGTACCATTATGATTTTCATTGACATCACCACAGCTTTTGACACAGTCGCCCACGGCATTCTTCATTCAAGACTACAAGAGATTGGTCTATACGACACCATCTTGAAATGATTTACCTCTTACCTCACAGATTGACAGCTCCAGGTCAAATGTGGCCCTGTCATCTCCCCACCATTCATAGCTAAACAGGGTGTACCGCATAGTTCTTCCCTCTCTGCACTGTTATTTAATCTTTACATTAACCTTTCTAAGACTTCCGCCATTTGGTTTATCGCCGGTAATCCCACCCCCCCTCTTGCCCCTTTACTCTCCTCCTCCCCCATCCCCCTTGTAACATCCCTGCGTTATCTAGGCGTAACCCTCGATTCATCATTGTCCTTTAAGGCCCATATCTCCTCCGTTGTCCAACGTTGTTTTTCCACCCTCAGACAACTTCGCTCCATCCCCCCTTTCCTTTCCTCCTCGTCTATGACTACCCTTCTTCTTTCTCTTGTTGTCACTCGCCTCGATTACTGCAATGTCTCCCTCGCCGGTCTTCCTCAATCCCAACTGCAACGTTTACAGAGAGTTCACAACACTGCTGCCCGCATTCTCACTTGTTCCTCTCGCTTTGATCACATCACCCCCCCTTCTCATACATCTACATTGGCTTCCTATTCCTTTTCGCATTCAGTATAAGATTCTAACCTTCACCCACAAATCCATTCACATTGGCACCCCTCGCTACCTTACTGATTTGATCCACCTCCACACTCCTCACCGCTCTCTCCGTTCCATTCATGCTAATCGTCTGACCTTACCCTCCCCCTCTCAAGCCCACCTCGAATCCACACACTCCTCTGCCTTCTACTTCCTTGGACCCCGCCTCTGGAATTCACTTCCCCCGGACCTCCGCCTGGAACCCTCCTTGAAGACCTTTAAGGCCCGCCTGAAAACTCACCTTTTCTGCTCAGCCTTTGACCTTCCCCCACCACCTTCCCCTCTTTCCCCACCCCCCCAGTGATTTCTCTCTGCCTATCATGACTCTTGACCTCTCCCTACTTTTTTAACCTTTTTTGTCTGTCCTATCATTTAAGTGGCATTCTTTTCCTTTTTCCTAGCAGCTTTTGTATACTTTGTACACCGCTCAGACGCTGATGCATTGAGCGGTATATTAAGCTCCTAATAAAGATAAAGATAAAGATACATACAACCTATCTGCTCCATCATCAATAACCACAAGATTCAATACACTATCTTCGCAGATGACATTATGATCTACACACCAATCAACCTCGACAACCCAGACTACATGAAAATAGCGGACTGCCTTCAACAAATGACAAGCTGGCTTCTTCAAAGCAACCTGATAATAAACTACAACAAGACGGAAGCTCTATTTATCACCCAAAACTCTGGATTCAGCCCCCCCCCCCACCTACTATCAATCTGAACAACATTACAATACTCATAAAGCCTGATGTGAAGTACCTCGGAGTCACTCTCAACAAAAATCTGAACCTCCAGTCTCACATCAGCAAAACCACCAGGAACGCCTATCTCAAAATGAGAGTCAGATGCCTCAAGCCGATACTCTCCCAAGATCACTTCCGCACTGTTTGCCAAGCTCTAAACACACCTATTCTAGACTACTGCAACCCCATATACCTTGGACTCCCAAAACACTCACTCTGGCCCTTACAGATGGCACAAGACACGGCTGCACGCATTATAACTGGTTCCTCAAGGCACGTACACATCACCCCCATTTTGAACCACCTCCATTGGCTCCCAATTAATTCTCGCATAAGATATAAAACCCTACTAAACATCTTTAAAATCAAACAGAACCTTTCGGCGAACAGTCTGAAAACCCTCATTAACTCTGACTCAAGCACCAGACCTAGCAGGAGATGCACCACGGGCATCATCACAACCCCCAGAGCTTTCACCAAAGTGAGGCAATCTACTTTGGGGAGAACAATCTCTCTGGCTGCTCTCACCATATGTAATTCCCTCCCGGACTGCCTAAGATCTACCGTGGACATTAAGGACTTCAGGAAGTTGCTCAAAACCATGCTCTATATAGAATACTTCCGTGACATCATATGACCTGACCAAAGGCCTCAACTTTCTGCGTCTTAATTGTTCCTGCCCTCACCCACCCCCTGCCCCCCTCCTGCCCCTCACTCATGCCCCTCCCCATTCCCTTACCCCACTTAAACTAACACCTCCTCCTTGTAAATAGATCATTGTATATAGCTCATTTTGTACATAGCACATCTTGTACATAGTTATACTACAATTACACCTACTTAAATGCATTGTAACACTCACTGCATGCCTACACCCTCGCACCATGTAACGTGTTTGGGTTGAATTGTAAACCGCTTTGATTTAAGAATAAAGTGATATAAAAATCCTTATAAATAAATAAATAGATGAACAAATAAATAAACAAACACTGAAAATTGCTCAGAAACACAGATAAGCTAAAGCCAGAGAAAAGAAAGAAGCAATTTCTATCGTGCAGCAAGATGAGATGCTACAATGATGTATAAGAGGAAATAATTTCTGATTCTGATTCTGTTAGAGGAACAACAAGATTGATATTCCTAACTATGAGAGAAAGAAAATTCCATTCTTGAACTGGAATGTTAAAAAATACTCAAGGAGCCATGCTGAATAATGCTGAGCAGATCAAGAAAAAGTGGAAAGAATATACAGAATCATTATACAATAAAGATCTGGAACCACTGGTGATGAAAGGTGATGAAACAACATTGAAAGCATTATCAAAGAACAAAGCACCAAGTACTGATGGCATTCCCACTGAAGTATTATAGTACTTAGATGCAGCTGTTACTATACATACAAGGCTCTGTCAGGAAATTTGAAAGACAACATGGCCATAAGCTAATACAAATATTCATTGGGGAGATATATTCAATGATAAACATGCATATATTGAGATAAAGTTATACACATAAATAACTTTATCTGCCTAACATTAGGACAACCTTTCACACCAACCAGATATGTGCGTGAATTTATCTTCCCAGTGCTAAATATCAGTGTTGTTGCCAAGTGTCGTTGAGTCGGTATCAACTCATAGCGACCCTCTAGATAGTTGTCCTAAACTGTGTTCAGCCTTCAGTCAGAGGGCTCATTGTTGATAGAGGCACATCCATAAAGATGGCTGGTTTGTCTTAGTCTGTCACCTCAGCTAAGACCTGTCCATCTTCGGAGACCCTGCCAGTTGTTATGCTACCGATAGCTTAGCTCTCTGCATCACTGATGCACACAAGTCCTCAGAATGTATAGGGTCCGATTTTCAAGGCATTTACACAGTTAACAACTGATATTAACCATGTAAATGCCTTAATCGGAGATTCTCAAAGGCACCTACATGGCTAGTGCCTTTGAAAATCCCTGATTAAGTCACCTACATGCCTCGATGCTATCCAGTTAGCATCGGGGCATATTGGGGGCAAAGCGGAGGTGGGGAATGGTGCTAACTGAGCAGCAGTAATTTTGGATGCTGCCCGGTTAACACTCTGCGCCTTAAAGATAGGCGAGGAAAAACATTGCCTATCTTTAAGGTGCAGAGTGCTAACAGGGCAGCATCCTAAATCGCTGCTGCCCAGTTAGGCTCGGTGGCTTTCCGGCTATGTAGCAAACCCTAGATGTTCATTTCCATCGCCACAGAAGTGAAATTCGGGGACACAGGCAGGGCTACACAGCTTTGGCGTTTAGCCCTGTCCAACTCAAAATCGGGCCCATAAGGTTTAGCCATGCTCCAGGACTGCTTCCAGACTTACTTATTTGTGTGGTTAAATTTTATTTGCATGCTGATTTATGTGACCAAAAATTTACTTGCTAAGTAGGGAAGAATTTCAGACTCAAAGATCCGTGTGGGTATCTCCCACAGTTATTTGTACAAAGCTTTGGAATATCAACCTCAAGGTTTCTGATTGCATTGTTCTACCTGTAGTTTCAATTTATTTGTGCAAATATGTTAAGAAGCTTTGTTTTCAAATTTCAGTGTTGTTGTTTAAATCATGTACTATATATATGGTAATAAGAATCATTTAAGTAAAATGATTAGGTCAATGCATCCAGCAGTTCATATCCTAAGAAACAAAAATGTCACCATTTTGTTTCACTTGACTTAGAAATGCTAATTTTACTACATTCATAAATCTTAGATTAGTTCATAAAATGTCATATGCAGAAGCAATATATCTGAAATATAAAACTGCAGTGAAACTTTCAATAATTATTAAATAGAAGGTCTTAGTGATCTGTCCTAGGGCTGGTTCTGTTCAATATCTTTACGAGTGACACTGCAGAGGGATTAGTAAGAAACAATTGTCCTTTTGCAGATGACACTAAGACCTGCAACAGTGGACATTCATAATAGAATGGACAAGTGAGATGCAATCTAAGCAAGTTTAAGAATTCAAGTGCTTGGCAGCTAAGAATCAATGCAAACAAAGATTAGACTTATGCATTCTGGTTCTAAGCCTTGCAGGATCAATACTGAAAAAGGCATGAGCTTAGTCTTTGTGAGGCCCTGTTACTCACAAAAGACCGATTACTAATTATCACTAATTTCCTGTATAGTCCAGATCCAAAAGTCAGTACAGGTGCAATCAGAATCTCTGTTTATTAGATTACTGATGGATAATACAGGCAATGGAGAGGAGAGCTTCTGTCAGTCCTCAGACACCAGACACCTCCAGAATTCCTCCTCCCCCCGAGTACAATATTCTTGTCACTTATATACATTTTCTTACTTCCGTGTACGTGTATATCTTTGACCATGTATAATTTCTTAGTCTATGAGTTCAGTGCCTCTCACTCCTGCCCATGCCCCCACCTTCTCTGTCCAAAAAATGCTTTTTGCAGCATGTTCTGACCACAAGATCCCAGGCAGGCCCTTACTTCTCTTTTTTTTTCCATACTTACCCAATTCTGTCAACGCCATCTGCTTTCTTCAGGACATTATTGGCACCCACATAGCTTTATCTGCAACTGTCAGCTTGTGGTTTTCTCTGGATGTAACTTGCTATTTCAGCCTAGCATGCAAGCCCCTGAGCACATCTGCCCAGAGTTTTACAAACTTCAATAGCTGATTATTTCTTCATTTTCAGGCCAATATAACTTTCATTGCCCACAGTTCAACAGCATGGCTGACCTATATATCTGTAACTCATTAGAGATTAATGCAAGGGCCTACATATCCCAACAGTCTACATCTTATACTCCCTAGACAGGGATGGGGTAGAGAGCTAAGATACTAGTATGTACCAGATAGAGATATCTCAGGGTAATCATATCCAAGAATCTCAAAGATGCAGACAGTAGGACAAGGCAGTGGCAAGAGCTAGAGAGATCCTAAAGTGCATAGAGGAAGGAGAGCCAATACAAAATAGAAGAGATGTCTTTGTACATTGATGAGACCTCAATTGAAGAACCGTGTTCAGTTTCAGAGATCATACTACCAGAGAGTAGAGAAAATACAGAGAAGGGCTGCCAAATTGTGTAGGGTCTGCACTAAAGGTCTTGCAAGATGAGATGCAAAGACCAAGGAGCATCTGAAATTCAGAAGACCCAGTTAGCAAGACCCAGTGCATTTGTCCTAGGAAAAAAAAAAGGTAACAGTATTCAAATGTAGAGCTATTTCATTAATGAGGACCATGAGTCAATTTTAGCAGGCAATGAAAAAGGTGCCAGTACTCCGTGTCACTATATACCACTTCAAAAAGAGTCCTGCCAAGACCTGCAACTTGATAAACCCTGGTGAGAGTAATATTCAGCAACACTATCTGGATAGTGCTGCTGAATACTTCCTCTGACCATTGTAGCAATATGCAGATAGTGATGAGGTGATTTTTGGGCAGAGCT
This sequence comes from Ichthyophis bannanicus, assembly GCA_033557465.1. Taxonomy (NCBI): domain Eukaryota; kingdom Metazoa; phylum Chordata; class Amphibia; order Gymnophiona; family Ichthyophiidae; genus Ichthyophis; species Ichthyophis bannanicus. Next base: position 750,271,468 of record CM066035.1, read on the forward strand.
GGAGATTACAAATATAATAACACAAGAAATGCCATACTAGGTCAGACCAAGGTCCATCAAGCCTAGTATTCTGTTTCCAAGAGTGGCCAATCCAGTTCACAAGTACCTGGCAGGTTCCCAAAAAGGTACAAAGGTTCCACAATGCTTGTCCCTGGGTAAGTAGTAGATTTTCTGAGTCCTCTTTAATAAAGGGTTATGGACCTTTCCTCCAGGAACTTGTCCAAACCTTTTTTAACTTAGCTACACTAACAGTTTTTCCTACATCCTCCGGTAACGAATTCCAGAGTTTGATTACACATTGAGTGAAAAAATATTTTCTCTTATTAGTCTTAAATGGGTTACAATGTAGCTTTATTGCGTGTCCCCTAATCTTTCTTCTTAATAATGTTCTGCTGTTTAATTGTTTAGCTTATTTATATATCAGAAAAGTAATTGCTTTATGGTAGGGGAGAACAATGTCTATGGCAGGTAGAAAACACTACCACAGAAGGGAGAAAAGGAGTATAATTGAGCCTTGAGGAATCCAAATCCTTAAAAAGTATAAATAATCTATCATCACTCCTATTCAATATATACATACAGCCCGTCTGCAACATCATCAGGTCCTTCAAGGTCGAATGCTTGATATATGCGGACGACATCCTTCTATACATGCCTTTCTTCACAATCCAGATGGACCTCTCCCCGCTAACCAAATGTTTTGATGCAGTATCTGAATGGCTTCAATCTCAGAACCTCCGAATTCAACACAAGAATACTGAGGTTCTCTTCATCACTAGGGACCCACTTTTCACCCCCCCCCACCCCAGATAAAGGTGAAAGAAGCCAAGCTCCAAACAAAACCTTCCATTCGATACCTTGGGGTCACTTTAGACCAACGCATGGATATGAAACTACATATAACCAACGTAATCAGAGCAATCTACCTCAAGATCCGGACACTCCGCCATCTTCACTCCCTGCTCGATCCTGATGATTTCCGAACTATATTCCAAGCCTTAACCTTACCCCACCTCGACTATGCTAATGCCATCCTTCAAGGCCTCCCACACTCCACCTTAAACCCTTTACAACTTGCCATGAACACCGCGGCTAGAGTCCTCTACGGTGCATCAAGAAGGGACCATATAACACCCATCCTGAAGCAATTCCATTGGCTCCCCATACATGGCAGACTTTTGTTCAAGACACTACTACTCACCTTCAAGGCAACCAAAAGCATCACTTCCTCCTCTCTAATAGACCTCATCCAGGCCATTCCTCCCAACAGATCCCGAAGAACGATATCGACTAATGTTCTAATAATCCCTAAAGCAGCTACAAAATGCTCATTAGCAACATCTAACAGGGCCTTCAGCTTCTATGCCCCTAAGTGCTGGAACGCCTTGCCTCCAGAGATTCGGGCCATCACCGTTTTATCCCTTTTCAGAAAGGCGCTCAAATCCCACCTCTTCCCCCAATATTACTAGACCATCCAACCATTTTGATCACTACTCGAACAGAGAATAAACCCTGTTGTGTATATATATGTAAATACTCATGTAAATAGTTGCAGTAATGACTTCCCCATGTTTTTCCAAGTTCTCTAACCTGTTCTCTGTAAAACCAAACAGTTGTTGTTCTGGTCTGTTGTTATATTGTGAACCGCGCTGATACTGAATAGAGCGGTATATAAGAGCCTGTAATAAAGAAATAAATAAATAATAAAATAAAAATCAAACACTTTACAGTGGAAAGGAAACTGTAGAACAAGAGATCAAGATCTCAAGCTCAAAGTGGCTAAACTCAGGAGTAACATTAGATTATATTTCTTCACAAAGAAGTTGATGGATACATGGAACAGATTTCCAGTTGAGGTGGTGAAGGTAAAAATTGTTTAACAAAATTGTAAAAAGCCTGGAATAAGTACAAGGATAACTTGAGGAAAGATGAAGCCTGAAATTAACTAGAATCTAAGACATTGTGGGCCAGATGACATTTTGGAGGTAACTTTATAAAAAAGTTCTTCCAACACATATGTAGCTCCACTCCTGCTTAAATGACCTCCTATGAATACTGGCGTAAAGTATGTACTTTGGCATCATGGAGTGTGTTTGGCTGGTGGGTGTACACATGGGTGGAGTTTGTGCAGAGTATGGTAGCGCACACAAGTACATGCATAGATTATTAAAAAAACCTTAGAATTTTGGACATGCTTAACAAATATAGGCACGGACATTTCTACCATCTCTAGGACTGGTATAAATGTCCATGACTGAAATGAAGGCACATGCTAGGCCAGTTATGCTAGTATCTTATAAAGTCAAGTAGGTGCATACTTACCTTTATAAAATAGGCTAAATATAGGCACCTTAAAATGCACTTTAACTAGGTGTCCCCTTATAAAATTCATCTCGATGGGCCTGATATTCGAAAGGCATTTACACAATCAGCTCAGTAAACTGTGTAAATGCCCTAAATTGGGATATTTAATGCCACTTACATGTTTAGTGCCATTGAATATCCCATTAAAAGCCTGCTCTATGCCCCAATGCTCTGCAGTTAGAATCAGGGCATTTTGGGGGCATTCTGGGGCAGAGCGGAGCGGAGACATTGCATCGCTACCCAGTTAACAATCCATGGCTAAAACTGTCAGCTTTTGGCTAGTCTAGTTTTAGCCACAGATGCTAATCGGGTAGCAGTGCAATATCACTGCTATCCAGTTAGGCTCTGTGGTGTTTTCCTCTGTGTGACAAACCTGGATATTTAATGCCATCAGCGCAACATTGAAAATCCGGGGTTAGGAGTCAGTGGGCATGGCTATGTGCCATAGCGGCGCATAGCCAGCCCATATGAATATTGGGTCCCCTTGTCCCTATGTGAAAAATGCTCAACACATCTAGCCTTGTAGCAGAAAGATATAGGAAGAGCAGATGGACTTAATAGTTTTTATTTGCCATCATATTCTATTCTTCTATATATAATAGATGGGGTGCTAATATCACTGGACTTCCAGGAAGCTCAAAAATAGTGAGCTAATGCATGAGCTAACCACACTGATTATAATAGCGCGGTATATAAGAAATGTAAATAAATAAATACATAAATAATAAATAATGTGGCTGGGTGGGAGGGGCACTCGATTTGTTAGTAACACAGGGTACATTTCTAGCTTGGTACGGTCCTGGCACCTAGGAAGCTGCCTATTTAGAAAAATTTAAAGCCCGGTTGAAAGAAGAACTCCATGGGAACATTGTGCTTCTGCAATGGAGAGCAAGGAGGTAAGCTCCTCTCTGCTCCTCTGCCCCTCCAACTGGCAGCCACAAACAAAAATTTAAATTTAAAGCCCGATAGGCACGCCTGCTCCTGGTGTGCCATGCCAAAGGGCCCTTAGGCATGGTCCTTAGGTAATAACTATGGTGCAAACAGCACCACCAACACTTCCAACAACCCACCATGCCATCACACAATCTGTAATCTGTGGCAACCAACTCCTGGACAACCACTTCACCAACCCGCAAATCAAAAAACCTGCACCCTTCCCTGTATCAAACCAAATAACCACCGAAACAACCCCGTCATGCTCCAGATATATGCCATGCTTTATTCCCTGCTTGCCCTTCTCATCTTGACCACTGCCACAGACTCCCTGCTAATCCTCACCACAAGCTCTCCAACACTCATAACTCACCTTATTAACAACACAAACACATGCCATCCCCCAGACTATGGAACCCAAAACACATAATCACTATCCCAATATTCAAAGACCCCCCCCCCCCCCATACTCACACAAACAACATAACTAACCATCACACACTCAACTGCACATTCATAAATTCACACTCTGTAAAGAACAAAATCCCAGTCATACGAGATCACCCAACTATGCAGGAACTCCACCTACTATTTATAAGTGAATCCTGGCTCACAGATTCAGACACAGTGCTCCTTAACCAAAATCAAGCCCCCCAACTATAGCCTATTCCATTGCTCAATGACGCACCACAAAGGAGGATGGGTACTCATACTCACCAAATTGCACCTGAACTTTTGCAAACTATCTGCAGAAAGCACAGAAGGCATGGACATCCTCACCATATCTAACAAATGACTCACACTTTGCCTAGCACACCAATCCCTATCTACCCCAACCAACGACCTCTCCAACATACTCGAAAAAGTCCTGCAGAGCAACAGAACAAACAAAGACCTCATCCTACTAGGTGACCTCAACCTCCACTCCACTCCAACAAAGCAAGCAACAGCCTTCATAGATGCCATGGCATCTATGGACTTCACCCAAATCTTAAAATCACCTACACATAAGGCAACACTGTGGACCTCCCCTTCATAAACAAAAATGAAAATCCACATTGACCCCTACCCAGCAACCCAGATCCTCCCAGTCCCATGGTCTGACTAGAGTCTAATAAACTTCCATCTTCCTCTCAGTACATCAACAAAAAACCCATCCCATAACCAAAACATGAGATGCTTCAAACAATTTGACAAGGAATCCTTCCTCAACAATATCTTCTCATTCCTAAGCACAGAAGTGATCAACTTAGATTCAACCATAGACACATGGAATCGAACCATTGCAGAAGCTGCTTCAGTCACAGCACACTTATGCCCCACAAACAAACAACCCAAACCTCCATGGTACACTCCAAACCTCCATAGCGTCAAATCACAGCTCCACAGATTAGAAGGAAAATGGAGAATATCAAAACTATCTTCAGACTAACTTCTACGTGGCTCTACTAAAAAAAACAAAACAAAAAAAAAACAATGCAACTGACCACTCCAAACAAGCCAATCATACCAAAATGATCCAGAATTCAATCAACCAGCCAAGAGAACTATTCAACATAGTAAAGGAACTCACAAAAGCCCCATTGAGTACATCTCAGATATTCCCATCACCCCACAGCTACTTATCAACTACTATTCCACACATCACCCCCCCACTCCAACTGCTCCTCTCACCCACTCATGGACCACATTTGACCACATCAACAGCAAAAACATAGAAACCACCATCTTATCCCTTAATACAACTGTCCCCACTGGACCTCTGCCCAGTGACTTGGATCAAATCCACAAAGACCAAACTTGCTCCATTCATCGCAAAACTCACCCAAACCTCTCTACAATAAAGCCAAAATAGGAACATACTTAAAAACCTCATCTCGACCCCACAGATGCTGCCTCCTAACAACCAATAGCAAGCTTACCATTCATAGCCAAAATAATTGAAAAATCCATCTAACAGTAACTGCAAGAATACTTGGACAAACACATCCCACTCGATACACATCAACACGGTTTCAGACCATACCATGGAGTAGAGACCCTAATGACTTCCCTCATGAACAGCCTCAAAAAAGGAATTCAAAACACAAATCAAGGATTTATCCTAATATTCCTTGGCATATCAGCAGCTTTTGACACTATCAACCACAATATCCTCCTACAATGCCTACAAACAATAGGAATACAAGGCACAGTACTACAATGGTTCCAATCCTACCTAAACAAACAGACTCCAACAAATAAAAATTGGCACACCCTTGTTATCCCCTTACCTTCGGACTCAAGGTATACCACAAGGATCTACTCTCTCAGCACTACTTTTCAACATTTATATACAACCATTTTGTTTAATCATCCAATCACACAACATCAACCACCATATCTATGCTGATGACATCATGCTCTGTGCACCATTCAACACCAACCAACCTTCTTGCACTGGTCTGCAATGTTGCTTCACAGATGTATCCCACTGGCTGGCATCGAACCATTTATCCATAAACCTCAAGAAAACAGAATCACTATTCATCACCAAGGATGACACACCCATCCCCCCAGCACCATTATCCTAAACCATGCCAAAATCCAAGTCTGGTCGGAAATAAATGACCTGGGAATCACTCTAGACTATTACCTAACCTTGAAACCATAGATAAAACACAAAAGCAATTTACTACAAGATACGAATCCTACCACAACTCCACCTGTTACTTGACCCAATCAACTTCCACTCAGCTCTACAAACAATAATCATTCCCCACATTGACAACTGCAACTCTGTCTACCATGGACTACCCCACTAAACCTGATTATCCTTACAAAAAGCTCTTCATACAACCGCTCAATATTGCTGCTGCCTGGGTAGCTTCTGCAGGCTTCTGGGCTGTGCGGCAACCCCGGATATTTAATGCTGGGGTCACATATGACCCCGGCATTGAATATCTGGGGTTAAAGATCAATAGTGACTAGAGATGATTTTAATGATGGTTCACAGATTATTGATGGTAGGTCTGAGGTCTCGTATTTCAGTCTGGTCCAGGTGATTTGCTACTGTTTAGTTTGTCAGGTGGTTGTGGTGTATCTTCCTGGATTGTCAATATTTCTTTCAGTTCTTCCAATGCATCACCTTTAAATACTAGGCGACTTATAAACAAACTGAGCATCCTAGGGATGGACCCTAAAGTTTCCGCTTGGGTTAGAAATTGGTTGAGTGGGAGGCGATAGAGTACAGGTAAATGGAGCTCAATCTGAGGAGAAGGAAGTTACCAGTGGTGTGCCCCAGGGATCTGTCCTTGGTCCGATTTTTTTTAACATCTTTGTTAGTGATATAGCGGAAGGGCTGTCGGTTAAGGTTTGCCTCTTTGCGGATGATACCAAAACCTGCAATAGAATAGACACCCAGGAAGGTGTAGATAACATGAGGAGGAATCTAGCTAAGCATGAAGAATGGTCTAGAATTTGGCAGCTGGGATTTAATATTAAAAAACGTAAGGTCGTGCATTTGGGCTTCAGCAATCCAAGGGAGCGATATAGTATAGGGGGTGAAGTACTTTTGTCCACTAAAAAAGAGCAGGACCTAGACGTGGTCGAGTCTGATGTTACAGTAGCTAAACAGGTAGAAAAGGCAACAGCAAAAACTAGAAGGATGCTTGGGTGCATACGGGAAGGAATGGCTAGCAGGAACAAGGAGGTGATGGTGCCCCTGTATAAGTCTTTGGTGCAACTTCATTTGGAGTATTGTGTGCAATTCTGGAGACCGCACCTTCAACAGGATATAAACAGGATGGAATCAGTACAGAGGGTGACTACTAAAATGGTTAGTGGTCTTCATTATAAAGCATATGAGGACAGACTTAAGGATCTTAATATGTACACCTTAGAGGAAAGACAGGATAAAGGTGATATGATTGAGACGTTTAAATACCTCCATGGCATAAATGCACAGGGGGAGAGCCTCTTTTGATTGAAAGCAAGTTCTGTTATGAGGGGACATGGGATGAGGGTGAAAGGAGATAGATTCAGGAGTGATATGTGGAAGTATTTCTTTATGGAATGAGTGATGGATCCGTGGAATCGCCTCCCAGTGAGGTGATAGAGATGAGGACAGTATCTGAATTCAGAAAAGCATGGAACAAACAGAGGATCTCTAAAGAAAAAAAGGGGACAGTCTTAGTTGTTGATATGGAAGGACAGACTAGATAGGCCATGTGGTCTTTTTCTGTCATCATTTCTCTATGTTTCTAAATGCATGGCCCATAATATTATACAGAAATTATTAGAGAAGCATCCTATTTACTCCTGAAAAAAATAAGGGTCACATGCACATTTTTCATGGGAAACTCTCTGGTATTGTTAAAACAACGAAGGTGGCTTTTTTTTTGGAAACTGAATAGTCAGTCAGTTACCGTTGTATGTATGAGTATAACACTCTGAGCCAGCATATCAATGTAGTAATGGAGTTAACGGCCAGGGCTTGATAGACTCTATATTAATTGATTAAAAAAAAATATTTGTATTCCACCGACCACCGACAGTTCTCAGTGGATTCCAAACATTTATTTGCTTGAAAACATTTAGAGAATGCCAGTCACTAAAGTTCTAGGTATTCTACTAAGATATGCCATACTGGGTCAGACCAAGGTCCATCAAGCCCAGTATCCTTTTTTCAATAGTGGCCAAGCTAGGTCATAAGTACCTAGCAGTCTCCCCAAAAGACACAGGTTTCTCAAAAAATAAATCATAAAGCCAGTTAAAACAACTATAGAATAAAACAAACCCTGAAAAAGCCTCACAACAACAACTAGGATGTTTTCAAAATCTTAATCTCATTTTCAGATCAAAATTCTTGAGGCAAAAACATGGGAACAGGTCCTAACTGTGCAAATGGTGTAAACTGAGGGTACTGCAAGGAACCCTTGGTCCTGTGATTTAGTTGGGAGCAAAACTTTGAAAACGAAAGCCCCTACTTACAAGCAAGCTGTCCATTCAAAAGGAAGCCAATGCAAAGAAAGAACAGCAGGAGAGAAATAGGGTTAAACCTACACAATCCTAAAAATCAGTATGGCTGCTGAGATTTGAACAATTTGGAAAGCTTTCATGGAGCAAATAGGAACAAAAATAGAATGATAGTATTCCAATGGTAAGTGCCACTATAACTCAGATGTTGGCAGTTTCCAAAAGTGACTTTAGCCTACATAATAGCCATCATTTCAGAGAGGAAGTATACATAATATTTTGAATATGAGCTTTAATGGAAAAGATTTGAATCAAGAATTATACAGTACTTAAATGCTCTACTTGAAAGCAAATACATAAGGAGTGACCTTTCACTATTACAGCTTCCGGACAAGTTGGACCATTGTCTTAGTGAAATTTAATTGCAGGCTATTATATTCAAGTCAGTCACTTACTATAGATATTACAGATGCCAAATGAGAGGAGATAGTCATAACTCAGCCATGCTTTGAAATATACAATATAATATCACCTGAAGCTTTCACAGAACCATACAGAGGCTGAAGATAAGTATATTATTCACACAAATAAGAACATATTACATAACAAAATCAGAAGCCTCAAGGGAGGAGTGTCCTAGTGGTGGGGCAAGTTACCTCCAGCTGGGGGACCAGGGGCTCAAATACCAATAGAGGACCACAACCTTGGGCTGGAAGGACTGGGGTTTTTAGTCCTACAGGTGCTCCTTGTGACCTTGGGCAAGCCACTTAACCTTCTGTTGCCTTGGGTACAATAAAACAGATTGTCAGCCCTTTGAGGACAGTGGTTGGGACAGGTTACCTCAGGCCAGAAGGCTGGGCGTTCAATTCCCGCATGGGGACAAGTAACTTCAGGCCGGAGGGACTGGGGTCTCTAGTCCCATGGCCACTCCTTGTGGCCTTGGGCAAGCCACTTAACCCTCCATTGCCTCAGGTACACTTAGATTGTGAGCCCTTCGGGGACAAGGGAATAAAAAGTACCTGTTAGTATACATGTAAACCGCACTGATTCTAAATAGTGCGGTATAAAAAATAAATTAAATAAATAAAAATATATAGTACCTGAATGTACACTGCTTTGACTCATAGAAAAGTGGTTTATAAGCCTAGCTAAATAAATGAGAAGCCAAATGTTTCAGCTAACATAACCACAGAGAGACAATGATGTCCAGATAATCCCTAAAAAACTCGGTCACCCTGTCTTATTTTAATACATCCTACCTCCAGTTTAAATGCATGATCAAAAAGAAAATCACTTCACTTTTTTGCAAGTGTAAACATATCAGTCTCTAAGAGTGTAATTTTAGAAAGAACATCCAAGTGCAATCTGTAACATCTAAGCCAGAATGTTTGAAAAAAACAAAAACAAATTGTCATGTCTAGGTGCAGACATGATTTCACAAACGTGGAAGTGCCTGATATGGATGTCAGTGGGGGGCATCTACATAGACATTGCCAGAATAGTATTTACAGTACCTGAATATCTAGAAATAGCATAACGGTTAGAGTAGTGGGCTCAGATCAGAGCAGCCAGGGTTCAAGTCCCACTGCTGCTTTCACTGACATTGTGCTGAATACTAGAAAATAAGCAAGTGCTATCTTCTTCATACTATTTTTCAACCAAAATGAGCACTTTTCAGATTCCTGGAGCAGGTCTAAATTTAGATGAGACACCAGATGTCCAGGACATTTTTAAGATCAGGCGAGGACACGCAGGCTCCTGAGAATGCCCCAGCCACGCTTCCACCATGCCTCTGTTCAGACTTGGAAAATCTACAGATCCAGTTTCTAAATGGCTCTGGAGACATCTCTGTGATTTGGACATTGCTATGCCTATTTTTGGATGTCTAAAGCATGAGCTCAATGCAATGCAATGCAATCTGTGCCTTTGAGTCAATGTTCAAAAGGATGAACAGGGTTTTCTAAATAACCCCCTAACTGAGTTTCAGCTGGCATTTCATTCCATGTTCCAGGTTCAGTAAGTAAAAAGGTATAGCTATATGTGCCTGATTTATGCATAACCTTCAGTGACAGTCTCTGCAACAGACTTTGACCCTGGGAATGAAAGCTCCTGAGGGGATGGGAATAAAGCAAAGCAAATGATAGCTACAATAATATCAGTGACCACAATGTTTTAACCATCATTGCAATTACTTTAAATCTCACCTGTCATTCCACTGAAAGCCAATACAGAGAAGATAATACTGGCAAAATGTGATCATATGCTTGCAGTCAAGAGATTTAAATGCACATTTTAGAAAGCCAATAAAAAAAATCCTTACAATTTATATCCAAGAAACAATTGCAGAACTTCAAAAAACCTTTACAGACCAAATTAACATGAAGGAAGAAAGAGCTCAGTTTTATTGCCTTTCCCTCAGAATTGCATGGGAATCACTCCCTCTGCAGCCGGGGACATGATAATTGCTCCAACCTCACTGGTCTAGAAAAGCTCCTTAATAATAAATAACGAGTTTGTTTAGAGCTGTGATGTTGGAGTAATTACCATGTTCTCCACTGCAGAGGAGTGATTCCCATGCAATTCTAAAAGAAAGGCAATAAAATTGAGGACTTCTTCTCTTTTTGTTAATTTGGTCTGTAAAGGGTTTTTTTTAAGTTCCTGAAATTCGGTTTGAGGCAGTAATGCTTTGTGAAGGTATGAATTGAAGCCCACGTGGCCACGCTGCAGACGTCTGTGGGTGTCGCTGTGTGCAAGTGGGCCAGCGTGGCTGCCATTGCCCGTAATTGGTGAGCATGCACCCTGCCTTCTGGGCATAGATTGGCACATATGTAGCAAGCAGTCACCCAACAGGCAGCGTTCAGGGAAACAAGGGCAGAACAAGAGCAGGAGCCCGCTCAAAGCCTCCCCCACACCTCCGAAGACCGGCACAGGCCATCTCCTCACAGCCTCCACATCCCGCAGGATGCTGAACATCGGTGCCATGATTTCCACAGGTGACAGTGTCATAGCTCCTCCCTCTGATGTCACCATTGTGACTGCCTCCCGGGGCCGGCATGCAAGCAGGAGAATGGGCTGCAGCTCCTCCCTCTCTCCTCTCTGGGACAATCACCACAAGTGCCAGAAGCTGGACGCACTGGGAGGAACGGAGGCACAGAGAACATCCTCCATCTCAACTCCAGCCTAAGGGGGAGCAGCAGAGGCACAGAAAAGATCCTCCAACATGGTCCTAGCCTACAGGGGAGCAACTTACAGCCACACGACATTGGGCTTCTTCTATGAGGCAGGACCAACAGGCCTTCAGGAGGCTACCCCTGCACCATAGCTAGCTGCACATCAGGGGACCTTAATGGAGCTCTTGGGTAAGTTCATAGCCCAACAACACCTGACAATGCCGCTGCAAGTCCTTACAACACCTCTACCCCTGGCAACGCCTCCACAGGAACACCACCAGACTCTGGCACACAAAGTTACAGCCACAGCAGATAATCTCACATCATGGCCAGGATCGTTGTTGATGGATGAGGAGGGTGAGATATGGGACTCCAAGGACTCTGTCTGGAGTTTGGGGGATGACACCAGTCCCCATGGCACAACCCCAGCATCCCCTCTGGATTATCTCCTAAAGGCGCCCCAGACCCACAAAACAAAGTCCTGGGAATACTATAATACCTTGATTCCTCCAAAACTCTCATAGTCCTGCCAATCCATCAAGTGCTTTTGGGCTGTAGGAATAAGGTGTGGCAGGCTCCGGTGAAAACACCCACCATCACCAAGAGATTGGAACTCAAGTACAAAGTACAGTTTGCACCAGGTTTTGAGGCAGCACAGCTACCACACCAGTCCATTGTGGTGGAATCCACTCTGAAGAGGTCTAAAAATCCCAGTAAAACTTGAACACACTGCCAGGAAGAGACTACAAACTTCAATGGAGTTGGTAAAAAGATGTTCTCACTAATCACTTCACACCAATTCCAAATCATCGCCTATTTTGACCACCTGCTGGAAAAGGTGAAGGACATGGTGGCTTCTCTGCCCCATGAAATCAAGGAACTCCTGGACACCCATGTTTCAGGAGGTCATCTCACACTCTTTGCAGAGGTGTGGTCAGCCATCTCAACAGACTGCTGGGTCATCCAAATAATCCGCAAGGGTTTCTGCATATGCTTCAGAAAACCCGCAACTCCCAGACCCCACCCCTCACCACCAGCACCAGACATCAGTCAGACAGCAACAAACACCTGATCAGAGCAGCCATTGATGCCTTTGAGACTACCTCTGGCATGGGGGGGGGTATGGCCATCACTGTTTGTCGCATGGTATGGCTCAATGCCTTGGGACTAAATGGATAGCCAATGCACTCTGCCTAGGGGACAACCTTTTTGTCAGTAAAGTAAAAGAAACAGTGGACGGCATCAAGGATGATTGTACAATCATACAAACTCTCTCGAATGATGGAATGAATTGCCAGTGGCCTTCAAAACCATATGGTAACCAGAAAACCACTCACCAACATAAGTTTAACAACTCCTACAGCTGCAGTCACACTATCAGAATCCCCAGTGCTACAAAAATTACCAGCACAAATCTCATCCATGAGAGAGAAAACCTAAAAAAACTAATACCCCACCTCGACTAAGACCACACAGGAGTTTTGACCACCAGTCCCCATGGGAGGTCACCTCACACTCTTTGCAGAGGTGTGGGCAGGCATCTCAGACCACTGGGTCATCCAAATAATCCACAGGGGTTTCTGCATTTGCTTCAGAGAACCCCCCACTCCTACATCCACCACCGCCACCAGCTCCAGAACAGCGGGACTCGCATCACTCTTTCTCCAGGAAATGCACAGCCTTCTGCAGATAGGAGCCATAGAACCAGTTCCTGAACTATTACTAAACCAAGGCTTCTACTCATGCTGCTTCCTTGTCCCCAAGAAGTCTGGAGGCTGGCGCTCAATCCTTGACCTCAGGCAACTAAGACACATCCTCAAAGAAAGAGTCTACATGCACTCACTGGGCACCATTCTCTCCCTGATCCTGGAGAATGACTGGCTCGCATCACTGGATCTACAGGATGCCTACACCCACATACCACTCCATCCTTCACAGAAAAAAGTACCTATGCTTCAGCATGGGCAACCAACATTTCCAATACAAGGTCCTGCCATTTGGCCTCTTCTCATCCCCACAAGTCTTCACAAAGTGTGCTGCGGTCATTGCAGCCAACCTGCGCAAGGTGGGTATATGCGTCTTCCCCTATCTCGATGACTGGTTTATCACAGCACGATCCCTGGAAGCAGCATGAGGCAGGCCAAGCTACAGCCTTTCTACTTCAGAATTTGGGCTTCCTCATCAACCACAGCAAATCACAAATGCAACCATCCCAGGTATCGGACTTCATAGGGGCTCAAATTGACACCACCCAGGCCAAGGCATTACTCCCGCCTCAAAGAGCAGACAAGATCATGGCACTAGCTGTCCAGATCTCCTCATCACACACAACCTCGGCACAGATATTCCTCCACCTCATGGGACATCTGGTGGCAGTAGTATCCAAGAAAGGTTGACATGTCTTCAGTAGCAGACTGGCTAATCTACTGAAGAGGGCTTTAAACTAGATTCATTGGGGATGGTGAAGAAAGCCCCCAGGTGAGTGAAATCCCCCAGATAAGTGAAACATTAAATACCTTTATGGAAATGGGTAAAAGGAACAACATATGGAAAACAGTGTGTATAAATGCCCGTAGCATGGGAAATAAGATCCAGATGCTGAAGCTTTAATGGGAGAGACTGACTTGGATTTAGTGGCACTTACAGAAACATGGTTCACAGAAAACCATGACTGGGATATAACTATATCAGGCTATACTTTATTCAGAAAGGACAGGATAGGAAGAAGGGGAGGAGAAGTGGCACTATATGTAAAAAATAAAATTAAAGCTTTGGAACTACAGAGCTTAAAAGGGAAAGAGGAGGCACTGTGGGTTAAACTAAAAGAGGGAAAAAGAAGTCTATTTTCATTAGTGTGATATACAGACCTCACACACAGGAGGAAGAGGTGGATGGAGAGTTAATTGCAGACATACGCAGCATTGCTAGGAAAGGGGAAGTGCTACTGATAGGGGATTTCAATATTCCAGATGTTGATTAGCACATTCCTGCTGCAGTATCATCTAGAAGTAAGGAGATCCTAGGTTCTCTACAGGGAGAACTATTCAGGCAACTGTTAACAGAACCCACACTGCAGGGGCCATACTGGACTTGGTGCTTACCAATGGTGAAATTCAGATTTTATAGTGGGAGATAATTTTGCATCCAGTGATCATCAGATGGGATCATTAGGACTAGGGCTGTTAAAATCCATTAAAAAGCAAGGGTCTTAGACTTTAGGAAACTAACTTTGCCAAGATGGGCCAATACCTCAGGGAGTCGTTAGCGGGATGAGAACAGCTGGGCAAAACTAAAAGGGGATATTTTAAGGGCAACCAACCTTTTTGTTAAAGGTAAATGGAAAAGGAGACCGCTATGGTTTTAAAAAGAAATAGTTGAAAAAGTGAAGAAAAATAAAAAGAGGAAGGCCTTCATAAAATGCAAGAGATCACAGAGAAAGGAAGACAGGCATCTATATTTAGAAAAACTTAGAGAAGCTAGCAAAGTAGTCAGGAAAGCAAAGTTTCAAAAAGAGGAGGAAATAGCCAATGCAGTTAAATGGGGGGATAAGATATTTTTCAGATATGTTAGTGAGAAGAGGAAGGGCAAAAGTGGTATTGTCAGATTCAAGGGTGACGGGAAGGAATATGTAGAAGCTGATGAGGATAAAGCGGAATTGCTTAATAAATATTTCTGTTCTGTGTTCACAGATGAAGAACCAGGAACAGGGTCTCAAAAAACACCCACAAATAGGAACAGAAGTGAGGGGCATCTTGAACAATTTTCAGAAGACTGTGTTCGTAAGAAACTAGCTAAACTTAAAGTAGACAAAGTAATGTGACTGGATGGGATACACCCTAGAATACTGAGAGAACTTGGGGACATTCTAGCAGCTCCACTGACTGACCTTTTCAATGCCTCGGAGTCGGGAGTGGTCCATTTACACAAAAGCGGCACATGTGGTCCTTTTACACAAAAGCGAAAGTAAGGATGTGGTTGAAAACTACAGGCTGGTTAGTTTAACTTCAGTGGTGAGTTAATTATTGGAAACGCTGCTAAAAGAAAATAGTGAGGTTTCTGGAGTCCAGCAGATTACAGGATCAGAGGCAGCATGGATTCACCAGAGGCAAGTCTTGTCAGACAAATCGGATTGATTTCTTTGACTGGGTGACCAGGGAGTTGGAACAAGGGAGAGCCCTAGATGTGGTTTATTTAGATTTCAGTAAAGCCTTTGACACCATTCCTCACAGGCAACTTATAAACAAGCTGAGCAACCTAGGGATGGACCGTAAAGTTACTGTTTGGTTTAGAAATTGGTTGAGTGGGAGGCAAGAAAGGGTACAGGTAAATGGAGCTCACTCTGAGCAGAAGGAGGTTACCAGTGGTGTGCCCCAGGGATCTGTCCTTGGTCCGATTATTTTTAACATCTTTGTTAGTGATATAGCAGAAGGGTTGTCGGGTAAGGTTTGCCTCTTTGCAGAGGATACCAAAATTTTCAATAGTGTAGACACCCAGGAAGATATAGATAACATGAGGACAGCTTGAAGCATGGTCTAGAATTTGGCAGCTGAGATTTAATGTTAAAAAATGCAAGATCATACATTTGGACTGCAGCAATCAAAGGGAGCAATTTAGTACAGAGGGTGAAATACTTTTGTCCACTAAAGAAGAGCGGGACCAAGGCATGATTGTATCTGATCTTAAAGTAGCTAAACAGGTAGAAAAGGTGATGGCAAAAGCTAGAACGATGCTTGGGTGCATAGGGAGAAGAATGGCCAGCAGAAGAAAGGAGGTGATAGTGCCTCTGTCTAAGTCTTTGGTGCAACTTCATTTGGAGTATTGTGTGCAATTCTGGAGACTGCATCTTCAAAGGGATATAAACAGGCTGGAGTCCATACAGAGGGTGGCTATTAAAATGGTTAGTGGTCTTCATTGTAAGGCATATGAGGACAGACTTAAGGATCTTAATATGTACACCTTAGAGGAAAGGCTGAACAGAGGTGATATGATTGAGATGTTTAAATACCTCCATGGCATAAATGCACAGGAGGAGAACCTCTTTCTATTGAGAGCAAGCTCTGCTACGAGGGGACATGAGATGAGGGTGAAAGGGGACAGATTTAGGAGTGATATGTGGAAATATTTCTTTACGGAAAGAGTGGTGGATCCGTGGCATTGTCTTCCAGTGGAGGTGGTAGAGATGAGGACAGTATATGAATTCAAAGAAACATGGGACAAACACAGAAGATCTCTAAAGATAAAAAGGGGATTGTTGTAGTGGTTAATATGGAAGGAGAGACTAAATAGGCCATGTGGTCTTTTTCTGTCATCATGTTTCTATGTCATCCCACACTTGAGGCTGCACATGCGCCAATTCCAATGGTACCTCCAGAGGTCTTGGCACAAACACAGACAACCCCTGCACCACAAGGTCGGCATAGACCACCACAAGAACCTCAGCTGGTGGAGAACACAAAACCTACAGGAAGGCAAGCCACTCAGGCCATCCCAATCACAGATTACCTTGACCACAGACATATCAATGCACGGATGGGGGGCACACCTGCTTGACCTCTGCATGAATGGGATCTGGCCCCAGCTGAGGCGCACCTGATCATGAACCTTTTTGAACTCAGAGTCATATGGAATGTGCTGCGGGCCTTCCAGCCCTGGATCCAGTGGAATGCTGTTCTTGTCCAGACCAATAATGAAGTAGCAATGTTTTACATCAACAAACAAGGAGGCACGGGCTCCCGCATACTGTGCAGGGAAGCCTACTTGATAAAGACAACTGTCATCTTCCTGCGAGCCCACCTGCAAGCAGCATACCTGCCAGGGAATGACAACATCTCAGCAGACTCCCTGAGCCAGCAGCTTATCCCTTACAAATAGTCACTCGAGTCCTCAGTTGCCTCCAGCCTTTTCTGCCAGTGGGGGACTCAGAGAATCAATCTCTTCATTTGCGAGGACAATGCGACATGCAAAGAGTTCTGCTCCAGACACCCATCAACCCACAGGTGTCCGTGGATCCTTTCTCCATACACTTGAGTTCTCAGCTTTGCTACCCTTACCCACTGACCCCCCTCATCTCCAGATCGCTCCAGAAGATCACACATGACGGGGCGATCATCATCTTCATTGCACCATTCTGGCTAAGGCAGCCCTGGTTCCCATATCTCAAGCAGCTATCCAGTCAACAACACCACCAGACCAACCAGGAAGTCCTCACATCTTTTTCTCGCCTATGACCTGAACAGACCAGGCTACCTGATCGCCAAATTAACCATGTCCAAATGGTTGGCAGATTGCATCGCCTATTGCTACATATGTGCCATCTACGCCCAGAAAGCAGGGCACACAATCACCAATTATGGGCATTGGCAGCCGCACTGGCCCACCTACACCCAGCAACACCCACAGACATCTGCAGTATGGCCATGTGGCCTTCAATTCATACTTCACAAAGCATTACTGCCTCGACTACCCCATGGACAATGCCTGCTTCGGCAAGGCGGTCCTGCAAGTGTCCACCAATACATGCGGCTGTGACTGACCACACAACTCTACCACTGTGTTAATAAGGGGACCTAAGACTAAGTGGTTTTTGATGTGCTGTTCTCTGTAAACTGCCCATGATCTCTGGAAGGGGCGGTATAGAAAAGTTTCCAAATAAATAAGTGTTAGTGCTCATGATTTCCCAGTTCAATGTTACATTAGGCATTGCAGTTTTTCGATGTTAGACTATGGGGCTTGTTTACAAAGCCGCGGTAGCGGTTCGCGATCGTTATCGGAGCTGCGGCCCCATTGATTTCAATGGGACCGCGGCTCCGATAACGATCGTGAATCGCTACCGCGGCTTTGTAAACAAGCCCCTATGTGTTGGAGATGGTTTGCTTGGCGACCGGGTAGCCTGGTCTATTCAGATCATAGGCAAGAAAAGGTTGAGGCTTCCTGGTTGGTCCAGTCCTGTTGATGTAGGCTCGGAGGGCACAGGTGCAGTCCAGGATGTATAGTCGGTGCTCATCTTGCTATGCATGTGGCTCAGGGTAGAAGCATGATAGGACTATTGCCTGGTTGATATGGAAGGATGATACAACCTTTGGTAGGAACTTCGGGTGGGTGCTGATAGTGGCTCTGTCATGATGTATCTGCATGTAGGGGGTATAATTGACAAAGGCCTGGAGTTTGCTGATGGGGCATGCTGAGGTGATTGCCATGAGAAAAGGGTCTTCCATGTGATAAATTTTAGTGGTGCCTGTTCCAAGAGTTTGAATGGTTGCTCCATGAGTTGGTTGAGGACCACAAGGAGGTCCTACCCTGGTGTCGGGGGCCTGACCGGAGTGTACAAGTGGTTGAATCCTCACATGAATCGCGAGACCAGCGGCTGAGTTGTCATGGTAGGCTGTAATTGTGCTCATCTGTGTGTTTTGACAGATGAGGGTTTTAGTCCTGCTTTTGAGAGGGTGAGCAGGTATTGTAGCAGGGCTGGTATGGGGCAGTCGAAGAGGTTCAACCTACCACTCTCATACCATGTGTGGAACCTTTCCCACTTTTCTGCATAAGAACATTGCATGGCTGGTTGCCTGGCTGCCAAAAGGATTTCCAGGACATCCTAGGAGAGAAAGAAGGGGCTCAGGTTCGTCCATTCAGCATCCACACAGTCAATGCTAGAGTCTGCAGGTCAGGGTGAAGTGTCTGACCCCCCATCCTTTGTGATGAAGTCCAGGCAGGCTGGAAAGTGGCAGTGTTGTTGGCTGGATAGCTGCTTGAGGTATGGGAACCAGGACTGCCTCGGGCAGAACGATGCGATGAAGATGACAATCACCCTGTCGGGTGTAATCTTCTGAAGTGATCTGGGTTGAGGGGGGTTCTGCAGCAGAACTCTTTCCATTTCACATTGTCTTCACAAGTGAAGAGGTCAATCCTCTGAATCCCTCATTGGTGGAAAAGGCTGGAGGTGACTGAGGACTTGAGTGACCATTCATAAGGAGCAAGTTGCCAGCTCAGGGAGTCTGCTAAGATATTGATATTCCCTGGCAGGTATGCCACTTGCAGGTGGGCCCGGAGGGCGATGACAGTTGTCTGTTTCAAGTAGGCCTCCCTACAAAGTATGCGGGAGCCCATTCCTCCTCGTTTGTTGATGTAAAACATTGCTTCTTGCTTGAGGATGTGTCTATTGAGTCACCTGAGGTTGAGGATTGGGTGCCAACTTCTGGACTTCTTAGGGATGAGGAAGCAGCTTGAGTTGAAGCCTTAGTTGATTTGTGGTTCGGGAACCAGTTCTATGGCTCCTATCTGCAGAAGACTGTACATTTCCTGGAGGAGGCATGATGTGAGCCTCACTGATGTCTGGTGATGGGGGGGGGGGGGTGTTCCCTGAAATTAATGCAAAAACCCCTGTGGATTATTTGGATGACCCAGCGGTCTGTTGAGATGGCTGCCCATGCCTCCACAAAGAGTGCAAGGCTGGTGGTCAAAACCCCTGTATGGTCTTGGTCGAGGAGGGGTGCAGGGTCTTTTGATGTTTTCTATCTCATGGACAAGATTTGTGCTGGTAGTTTTTGTAGCTCTGGGGATTCTGAAAGTCTGTGTGTTTGTGGCTGTAGGAGTTGTTATACTTGCATTGGTGATTGGTTTTCTGGTTGCTGTATGGCTTTGTGGACCACTGGTGATTCATTCCATCATTGGAGAGGGTTTGTATGATTGTGGAATCATCCTGGATGTATGGGGGAGACTTTGAGCAGGCTTGTGCTTGTGTTCTGCCCTTGTTTCCCTCAACGCTGCCTGTTGGGTGAATTCCGACGATTCAGGAGGGTGAGAAGATCCACCAGTGCAGGAGCTGTAGAGGCTGACTTGGGGAGAGGAAGCTCTGGTCTTGGGAGCATGGTGTACAGGCTTACCTGTCCTGAGGCAGACTCTTAGCCGGCTGGGATTGCTGGTGGCTCTGCCTGTCCCCCATTTGTGCAATTGACATGCTCAGTATGCTTGTTCTTTGCTTGAGCATGTCCCTGATCATCGAGGGGGAAGGGGGGCTGCTGGGAGATCCTTTCGGCCTCCCTTGTGCTCTTTTCTGGTGGTACAAGCCTGCATGTGGTGGTCCAGTTGCAGGCATGGTTGACAGCGATTCTGTTCAGAGTGAATACGTTTCCTGTTGCAGCAGAGGCATTTTCTTCCTTGCTCCATCTGGTAGGTTATGAGTCTATTTTTTTTTTTTTTGTTAAAGTAGTAGAAAATTGAGGAGAGCTGAAAATCCGTACATCCTGGATGGCAGATGGAAAAAAACTGAGAAGTAAGGGCAGGGACAGGAACAGGAAGAGGAAGGAAAAGACTCATAGGAGTAAAAAACAAAACAAAAACAGGATTCCTCTGAGCTAAGGGAGAGCTAATCCGGTCAGTGGGGCTGGCAAACCTAGGTGTGGCTGAATCAGACTGCTTGTCCATGGAGAAAGGCCATTTAGAAGATGAATGGGACATGGAAGTGACAATGTCAGGAAATCCATGTCAATTTTAGAAAAGAGGGTGTGGAAGTGTATGCCCTTTCTGAAATCAACCCATTGACATCTATTTTTAAAAACACACACAGTGGCAATTTGCAAATGTGCACATTGGAAAATGAGGCTTAGAGGTATAGGAAACCTGAAAGGCAGACTGGAGACAAAGACATGCAGGCTCATCTAAAAATAGGTGAGGACATGTACCATGCCAGCAAAAGGTGGTAGGCCAAGAAAATAGCATTGGGGCCTATGGGCGACCTTAGATACACATCTGCATATTTCTGGACCCTGCACATATTCCATGCATGTACAAAGTCCATTCTGTTGAGGAGGAGGGTTGGTGGTGGATGAGGATGTGTAAGAGGAGCTTCAAATAGCTGATGTGGAGGAGGGGCATGGGAAGGGGGAGGTTCAAGTGGTGGACAGGATGGGAATTTTCTGAGGCTTTTGGTGACCTAGCCTGTCCAGTCTCCCTCCTCTCAGGACCAAATAAGTCCCCATGAGGTTCCCAGGTTATTTGAGGACCCAGACGTCCTGCTGCATGTAATACTCCTGTGACATGGTATGCCAGGGCTTCACTGTGGTCACAAGTTCCCAGGACCTCATAGTGACCCATCTGGAAGGCCTGCAAGCAGATACATGCCATGGTATGGATCATGTACCATTTACTGGCTCCTCTGCTTTGGCTGATCTAATGGTAATGTATACTTCTATACCACTACTCTCCCAAACAAGTTGTTCAGAGTGATTAAACAAAAAAGAAAATGAAAAAAAATATATATATACATCATAATGAAAAGAAAGCATAGTTACCCACCTGTAACAGGTGATTTCCGGGAACAGCAGGAATTTAGTCTTCACATAAGGGGATCATCGGTACCGATGGAGCCTGTGCGGGAACGCTCCCCAGCGTCAAATTAGAAAGCTTTTGGGAGCATCCAACAGTGCCTGTGTGCTGCCTTCCCGCCTTTCCCAACTGCCTCTCTCCAGTTGAGTTTAAAGCTGAGACAAAGAGAGAGAGAGGGAAAGAGAAAGAGAGAGATAGAGAGATACAACTCCTAGGGGAGGTGGGTGGGTTGTGAGGACTAAATTCCTGCTGTTCCCGGAGATCACCTGTTACAGGTGAGTAACTATGCTATCTCCAGGAACAAACAGGAATGTAGTCCTCACATATGGGGACTCCCTAGCTTTAGATGCCAGGGAGAGACCCCAGAAGTTGTGTGCCCCTGTGAAAGGGCTCCACTTCCCCCCATGGATCTCTGGCATCCAATCAGGGATGGTGGGTAGGAGTTGATTAGGTATGGAACAGGTGTTGGAGAACAGCCTGACCAAACAAGGCATCCCAGTGGGAGTCCTTGTCCAAGCAGTAATGGGCTGTGAAGGTATGAACTGAAGCCCAGGTAGCTGCTTGACAGATGTCGTCAATAGACACAGAGTGCAGATGAGCCATTGAAGCTGCCATGGCTCTCACATTGTGAGCTGTGACATGGCCCTCCAGAGGAAGGTTCTTACTCTGAGAGGCAAAGGAAATACACTGTGCAATCCAGTTGGACAGTGTTCTCTTGGAGACTGGAAGTCCCAAATGGGATGGATCAAAAGCAACAAAGAGTTGAGAGGACTTTCTATGTTGCTGTGTTCTTTGAAAGTAAAAGGCTAAATCTCTTTTACAGTCCAAAGTATGAAGATTCCTTTCTGCATTTGATGCATGAGGTCTTGGAAAGAACATAGGCAGGTAGACCGCTTGGTTAAGATGAAAAGGCGACACCACCTTTGGCATAAAGTGTGGATGAGTCCTAAGGACTACCTTGTCATGATGAAACCTAGCCACTAGTGCCTGCACTAGTGCCTGCAACTCACTGATGCGACGTGCTGACGTGATTGCAATGAGAAAGATAACTTTCCAAGAAAGGAATTTTAATGAGGTAGTAGCTAAGGGTTCGAAAGATGGCTTCATGAGCTGACCAAGAATCAGGTTTAAGTCCCATGCCACCGGTGGGACTAATGGGAGGCTTAGTTAGAAGAAGGCCTCTCATAAATCTTGCTTTATGAAGGATGGGAGGAAATAGGTTGTCCATTTAGAGGCTTGAGAGAAGCTGCAATAGCACTCAAATGGACTCTTACTGAGTTAGTCTTAAGTCCTGCATTGGATAAATGAAGGAGATACTCAAGTAATGATTCCAGAGGTATCACAAGGGGGTTAAGACCCTTCTGCGAACACCATATGGTAAACCTCTTCCACTTAAAAGCATAAGAGCGTTTTGTGGAAGGCTTTCTGGAAGCATAAAGGACATCCTTTACTTGCTGAGGGAGGTTAAGATCATGAAGATCTAGGCATTCAGCAACTAAGCTCTGAGATGCAGAGACTGGGGATTGGGATGCCATAACATTCCGTCCTCCTGTGACATGAGATCTGGAGCAGATCCTAACTCCAGGGAGGGGGCTTGACAGAGATATAGAAGCAGAGGGTACCACACTTGCCGTGGCCAATGTGGAGCTATGAGAATCATACGCCCTCTGTCTCTCTGAAGCTTGAACAGGGTTTGGGAATTAGGGGAATGGGTGGAAAGGCATAAAGGAAGTCTTGACCCCAGTGAAGGAGGAAGGCATCCCTGGCCTGAGAACCCTTAGCTGGAATTCTGGAACAGAACCGGGGAAGTTTGGCATTCAACGGACTTGCAAAGAGGTCTATGTCCGGGGTTCCCCAAATTTGAAAAATCTTGGCCACCTGATCTGCATGTAGAGACCATTCGTGTGGAAGCAGAACTTGACTGAGTGTCTGGCCAAGAGTTTTGTATGCCTGGAAGATAAACTGCTAGGAGATGAATCTGATGCTCTCTGGCGAGGGCCCATAGTCGCAAAGCTTCATTGCAAAGCGACAGAGAGCCTGTTCCTCCCTGCTTGTTCACGTAGAACATGGCTACTTGATTGTCCGTATGAATGAGGATTGTCTTGTAGCTGAGCAGGGTGTGGAACACTCGAAGAGCAAGGAAGATTGCTCTAAGTTCCAAGAGATTGATATGTAGATGAGTCTCCTGTGGAGTCCAAGTGCCCTGGGTGGAGAGGTCTTGCAGATAAGCTCCCCAACCCATTGGTGAAGCATCTGTTGTGAGAGTTGCCTGGGGTAAACATTGTTGAAAAGGGGAACCCCAGCAACAGGTTCTGAGTGGACTGCCACCATTGGAGGGACAAAATAAGGCGATCTGTGTTTGCTATTTTGTCTGACAGGCACCCTGATGCCTGGGTCCATTGAGTGGATAAAGTCCACTGGGCCGCTCTCATATGGAGGTGAGCATAAGGTACCACATGCACTGTAGATGCCATGTGGCCTAGTAGCTGTAACATTTCTCGAGCAGTGAGATGAGGCTTTAGCACTGCTTGAGAAGCTAACTGCACCATACGAGGGCAACGGGTCTGGGGGAGATAGGCCCTTGCTTTCCTGGTATCCAACAAAGCTCCTATGAACTCTAGAGACTGAGTGGGAGTTAGGCTGGATTTTGGGATGTTTATGACCAGACCCAAATACTGAAGGATACGCATTGTGCAAGATAGAGAAATCCTGGCCTCTGACTCTGATGGGGCTCGAATGAGCTAGTCGTCTAAGAAGGGGAAGACGAATATTCCTAGAGTGCGAAGAAATGCTGCTACCATGGCCAGGCATTTCGTAAACACCCTTGGAGCTGAGGCTAGGCCAAAAGGAAGCACCCTGTACTGGTAGTGCTTTCCTTGAAAAAGGAACCAAAGGAACTTCCTGTTAGTTGGGTGGATGAGAACATGGGTGTACGCATCCTTGAGATCTAGAGAACAAAGCCAATCCTGACTCTGAAGGTATGGCAGCAGAGTTCCTAGAGAAATCATCTTGAATTTCTCTTTGAACAGGAATTTGTTCAATTCTCTGATGTCCAGAATAGGTCTGTATCCCCCTGTTTTCTTTGGGATAAGGAAATAGGGGGAGTAAAACCCTATACCCTGTTGATGAATGGGTACTTCTTCTATTGCCCCTTGGGCAAGAAGCATAGTGACTTCTTGATCTAACAAGTTGATGAGAGAGGTCTGAGAATTGAACTGTCTTGCCATTGTGGGAGGGGACATGCACAGAAAGTGCAGCTTGTACCCCTCTCTTATGATGGAGAGTGTCCAATGCTCTGCTGTTATCTGCTCCCACCTGGGGGCAAAGTGACATAACCTTCCTGGAATGGTGGAAGGCTCTGGTCCATTGAGGGCCAGGAAGGCTAAGTTCTCTAGATGAAAGTCAAAGGCCTTGTGGAGGCTGAGACTGCTGAGACGGTTGAGGCTTAGCAGTCTTTGCTTTCTTCTGTTTAGGTGATTGCTGACCTTTCCGGGCAGGCTGACCTGCAGAACGTCCCTGCTGGGAATAAGAGGGATAAAACCTCTTCTTTTTTGAGAAGAAAGGTTTCTTGAAAGATTTCTTTCTTGCAGGATCAGCTGTGGCTTTGGATAACCTATCCAAAGTGGAGTTGTCAACATCCAACTCATTGGCTTTTTCTTGCCAATTTTTGCCAAACAGATTCTCACCTATACAAGGGATATTGCCCAGTTTGTCCTGCACCCAGAGCTCCAAATCGGATGCCTGGAGTGAGGCAATTCTATGTGCACCTATGGCAATGGCAGAGGTTCTGCTTATGCACTCAAAACAGTCAAAAGCTGCACGGTTGACAAACTTAGAAACATCCTGGGCATGTTCAACCAGTGTGAGAAAATCCTGCCTTCTATCCTCAGGAAGAAGAGGGCTCAAAACTTCTAAATTACCTGTGACTTCTTTAAGGAACATTCCCATATATACAATATAGGAACTGATCCTGGCAGAAAGCATGGAAGCCTGGAAAGTATGACGTCCAAAGGCATCCAAAGTTCTACACTCACGTCCTGGAGGATTAGAGGCATGCCTCTTTGCATTCCTGATCCTTCTCATAGCTGATTCCACTACAATAGAGTGGTGAGGAAGCTGAGTTTTCTGGAATCCAGGACAAGGAGGGACTCGATACATGGTATCCAGTCTGCGTGAGTGAGGAGAGGTGGTGAGAGGTGTCTCCCACATACTCAACATGAGATCATGTAAAATCTCATGGATAGGCAAGGTAGCTGCCTCCTTAGGAGCTTTGGGATATTGTAAAATCTCCAACTCCTTAGCTCTGGGCTCTGTTTCAGGAGTCACAGTAATGGACAAACCACGAGCCACCTCCCTGATAAAGTCCTGAAAGGCGATATCTTCTGGAGGAGACATCCTACGTTTAGGAGAGGAAGGCTCCTCCGGGAGAAGTATTCCGGTACCGACAGAGCTGTCAGAATCCTCAGAGTCCTCTGAGGATTCAAAGTACCTTCTGTCCGGATGCTCTTGAAGAGCCCGATACCCGTACCGACCGAAGTCGGTACCGGGGGGAATCGGTACCGGGGTATCGGTACCAGAAAGCATTGCATGACTGGGTGCCGGCAAAGCTATCAGTACCGATACTGGTACCGGTACCGGCATCAGTGCCAATACCGGTTGAACTGTCTGACGCAGTTCCGAGGGCATCGATGCCGCAAGGAGAGCCACCAGACTGCGTTCAATAGCCAGGAACCTCTGGTCTATCGACACTGCTGATGCCTGGGTATCGGTACTGGACGCAGCCAGTACCCCAGAGCATGGCACCAGTAGTTCTGCCGAGGTCGAGGCCTCGAGAACGTCCTGGAGCCCCGATAATGCTTTGGAAGCCGAAGCCTCCCACCGGGGCAATTTTGCCAGTACAGAACCCTCCAGGGCAACGCCAGAGTCATCTTGATGCTTAGAAGGAGTTCTACCCTTTGAGGACTGGCTGGACTTATGTTTAGTTACCTGAGATCCATGGGAGGAAGACGAAGCCCTGGAAGACGTCGATGCCACCGAAGCTGCATCGGAGGGAAAAAGGGCGCTGAGCTTGGCAGCTCAGTTTTGTTGACCCCTCTTGGACATCATGGCACAAGCCATACACTCGGAGATGGAGTGGTCAGGACCTAAACATTTAAGACACCACTCGTGGGTGTAGGTGACGGAGATGGTACCGCCACACTTGGTGCACTTTTTAAAACCCGAGGCGGGTTTCTCCATGATGGAGGAAATTTTGGGCCTAAGGTCCAAAATGGTGCGTGCACCTGGAAAAGAAAAGTTTGGAAAAAAAGAATCTATATATTTTTTTTTTTAAAAAGAAGGAAAGAAGAACCGGCGGTACCGGTAAAGCGTCGAGGAAGGCAGACACGACCACAAAAAGAAGAATAACGAAAAAAAAAATTCTGCGGTGACAGGAACACGACCTGCTGGCTCCGTGGAAAACGAAGAACTGGAGAGAGGCAGTTGGGAAAGGCGGGAAAGCAGCATGCAGGCGCTGTGGGATGCTCCCAAAAGCTTTCTAATTGGATGCTGGGGAGCGTTCCCGCGCAGGCTCCTTCGGTACCGACGATACCCATATCTGAGGACTACATTCCTGCTTGTTCCTGGAGATATAAAGATCCTAAATCAATAGTTTATGAATCAAAAAGGGGACAGGATTATAGGTTTGTGTCAATGTTGTTTAGAGGGTTGCTCTATTACATAAAAAAAGAGAAAAGTAATCATTTGACATGAGAATTAAGGTGGCCTTGATGTCCACCTCAAATAAATGTCTTTAGCTCCCCGCTTTATACTTTGAGATTGTAACTTCTTTTCTTCCTTTCTGGCTATTGTTTTGATTGTTTTTATAAAATCTTATTTGTTTTTATACTGTACACCGCTCTGGTCTTTTTGGATGAGCGGTATATCAAATTTTAATAAACATAAACATAAACATACATCTGATCTCCAATGTCTATTGATTTCCAGAGCACTACCAGTTTAGCAATCCAGTTCTCCAACACCAAGACACCCCTTACCCTTTATAATTATGCAATATAAAAAAAAGGTTTAAAGGAACATCAGAATGGGAGCATATTTAAGCAGTTTTTTTTACAAGCTGAATTAGCATCTCACCACAAATTCTCAGTGTCTCTAAAATTGAAGAATGCACTTATTCAGAATTGAATTCAACTTAACCATGAGTGATAGCACCAGTAGCAATGTGGCTCCCAAGCTACCACAGGGCGTTTCCCCACCCCCCAAACATGCGCTGTTCATAAGTGGAAACATCACCAATTGATGATAAAACCTCCAGGTGGTCTCACACCACCATGTGGGCACTCATATAGGTCAGCAGACATGCAATTAACAGAGGGATACCTTCACACATCCTAGCATGCACTATGTACCTGATGTGCACATGTTTCTAGAGCATGTGTTGTAGGGGCACAATAATGCTCCACATAGTAATGGCATACAATGCCAGACATTGCCCATGACACAGCTTCTAGGGAGAGTCACAGGCCATGGTACCACATGATGTTCAAAGAACTTCAATGCAGTGTGTGCCATTAAGTGCTGACTTCTGTCAACCCTGCAGTCCCTATTTTTTCTTGGCAAGGTGTGATTGAAATGCTCTCAGAATGTTTCCTGGAAAGGTATGCAGAAATTGATATGCCTGGCATGAAAATGTGGATCTTGTGGGCTTTCTTAAATCATGTTAATGTGGAGATAGCTTTCATGTTTTTCTGCTGTTGCCTCCACATTTAAGTCACAATTAGAGTTTCTAAATAACCCCCTTAACATTTACCCAAGGATGCATCACAATCGATATTCAGTTCAGCCATGCCTCATAGCACCATACACAAGGAATCATTCACGTCCATAACTACCTAGCAGTGCTCCTTCTCAACACATGTACTCAAACACGAGACCGTGCCTTAATTTGGATGCCAGGAAATGTGTCTACCACACAACTTACTTGGTATTATGTATGTGATGTGAAGGAAAGGTTGTGAGACATATAAAAATGACATTATAGTAAAGTCAAGATTAGAAGTGTCCATTTTTATCCAATGTTTTTGTATTAGGATAGCCAAGTATTTACTTATTTATCCATAATATTTGTCCTATTGTGTTCTTTTTTATCAATATGCACCTAAGCAATGGTGAGATGCTCAAGATAAATCTATTTGGCTGAAGCTTGCAACATGAAACATTTGCGAAGCCCAGACAGACATTTTCCTTATTGCTCATTTCTTGCTCCATGGCGATAGCTATAGCATTATCAGCCATATGGCAGACGTTTCAGGTTGCTTATCTACAGTATAAAGAACGCACCAGATTTGATTAGAGAAATGCAGAAAGGAAGAGATTTCTGCTGAGCACAGTAAACACATCTAAAAAAGGGAGGTGGGGGTGGGGGAAGAGAAAGGATAAACATACTGGATTAAATGGATAAAGTGTGAGTCAGCCTGAAAGAATTTCCTTAATTTGCTATATCAATGAGCTCTTAGCATGTCCATAAACTCAGAGAGATAAGCAGCCTTTTGAATTTCAATGTCATTCCATTTCCAGCAGATTTACTGTAATCTATCAATAGACCATGTTAACAGTCTCAAAAATGCTGCATGTTTGATAGAGTTACAGTTCTAAAAGATAAAGAAAATCCAGTTATGCCAGCAAGGTAATATGTATGAAAGTTGTATATTGGAATGAATGCTACTCAAATGTTTCCATAATTCAAAACTTAGAGAATTAATCAAATACAATTCTCAAAATTTAGAAAAGAAATGTGATGCATGACAAGTATTGTATTCAAAGAAATAAAGGAAGAGAAGCCTGTCTTAATGGATTCTAGTCATCTTGGGCTGGATATTCAGCAGCAGGGGCTAGCACTGCTAAAGCAGCTAGCCATCACCGCTGAACTTTAGACCCAGATAGTCAATGCCAGGACCATATCTGGCCGCTAGCATTGAATATCCGAGTCAGACAGATAGGAGATTATTCTGTGCCACAAATAGCACGCACATCCCCTCTATTTGTGTTTTCACCCAGCCTCAACTAACTTCCCCGTCGGTTGTGCGGGGAAGTTAGATGGGGCGGGGAAGGGGCAGCTCGGGTGCGGAGTCTGGGCGGTCACCAGCCCTAGACATATAGGGTCAATTCTAATATCGGCCCTGTACATCCAGGCAAATCTCAGATATCATCTCAGCTCTCAACACAAGCACCACACCAACAGACCCATGCCTGGTCCCATGGATCAAGGCAACTAAGGAAAACTTTCTCAGTCTCATACATAACATGGTAAGCAACTCCCTGATGCAAGGAACCATGCCAGACCAGCTGAAGCTAGCCACAATAAGACCGATCCCAAAGAAAACCAATCTAGACAAAAGCAATCCAGCAGCCTACAGACCAATCTCCAGCATACCACTTCTGGCTAAAATCATAGAGAAGGCAGTGCAACAACAGCTCCAGGACCACATTGACGTACATGCCCCACTGGATATACATCAACATGGCTTCCGCCCAAACCACGGAGTCGAAACACTTCTGCTATACCTATTCAATGACATAATCCAGACCATAGACAATTACAAACAAGGAACACTAATGATCTTCCTAGACATCTCAGCTGCATTCGACACAGTGGACCACAGAATCCTCCTAACCAGACTACAGAACATTGGAATAACCGGCACCATACTAAAATGGTTCAACTCATACCTAACAGACAGACAGTTCCAAGTCAAGATTGGATCCAGCATCTCACAACCCACAAAAATCAAGCAAGGAGTGCCACAAGGATCCGCACTATCCTCACTACTATTCAACCTATACATCCAACCAATCTGCAACATCTTGAAAGCTCATAAAATAGACTACACAATCTACGCAGATGATATCATGATATACATGCCAATCAACCTCGACAGCCCCGACTACACCAAAATAACAAACTGTCTCAACAGCATGTCCACTTGGCTCATGCACAACAACCTAGCCATAAACTACAGCAAGACAGAAGCACTCATCATCACACGAAACACCAACTTCAGCCCCCCACCCTTCATCAAAACCAACAACACAGCAATACCACTGAAGAATGAAGTGAAATACCTCGGAATAACACTTGACAAAGAGTTGAACCTACAATCACACATCAGAAGAACCACCAAAAACGCATACTACAAAATGAGAATAATCAGTCGCCTCAAGCCCCTACTCTCACAAGAACACTTCCGCACAGTCTGCCAAGCGCTTATAACTCCCATACTTGACTTCTGCAACCTGATCTACAATGGAATGCCAAAACAATCATTCAGGCCGCTTCAAATGGCTCAAAACACGGCAGCCAGAATAATCACCTGTTCTCCAACACAAGCCCACATCACCCCCATCCTAAAAGACCTCCACTGGCTCCCAATCAGCCACCGCATCAAATACAAAATGATACTAAACATATTCAGAATCAGACACAAGAGCTCTGCACTCAGCCTCCAAGCCCTCATACTCCGACGCCTGCACTAGACCTAGAAGAAAAACCACAGCAGACACACTCATCACCCCAAGCAACTACACAAAAGCATGCAAATCCACAACACAAAGAGCCCTATCACTGGCGGCTCCAACAATATGGAACACGCTCCCAGACGACCTACGATCAACTGAAGATCCGAAGGACTTCCGGAAACACCTAAAGACAGTACTCTTCACTGAGCATTACGGCCCAAGCGCATAGCCAGACTCTACAGACTTGGACCAACCTTAGACTCGATTGAAGTTCAATCACAACCCGCTACAGAACCAGCAAAACCATGTATAACTGTAAAAAGCGCATGCTGTAAATAGCTCACACTAATCAGCACACCCACACCCATGCACCCTCACTGTACATAGACTTATCTAACATAAACACCATTGCCATTGATTGTTTGATGTGTACACCGCCTTGATTGAAGGATAAGGCGGGATAGAAGTATCCTTAAATAAATAAAATAAAAATAAATTCCTGTATGGTTATATTGTAATTCCTGTATGGTTATATTGTAAACAACATGATATTTATATTAAAAAAACAGTGGTATATACATTTGTTTTAAATCAATGTTTCTCAAGCCGGACCAGAGGTATCCTCTAGCCAGTCTGGTTTTCAGGATGCCCACAAATATGCATGAGAGATTTCTATGCACAGCCTCCATTGCATGCAAATCTGTTTCATGCAATTCATTGTGGATAGCCTTAAAACCAGACTGGCTAGAAGGTTCACCAGGACCAGTCTGAGAAGCACATTTTTTAAAGAATTTCCATTTAATACAACAGACATATATAAAGAAACATGCAAGAAACAAATACAACATATCCTTTAAAGTCACCCAAAAAGGAGTAAAGTAAACAATATTACAATTAGACCACATCCAGGGAGTGTAAAGGATAACAAAACCTAGAGCAAAAGCTCTAATTTCCCACATCCCAATAATAAACCTACTATCAAGTACAAACAATCAAGCTACCCTTTAAGTACCACTCGATACCCCATCCTCCCTACTCTTCAAAAAATCCTCCAACTACTGGGGGTCCGTATAAACATATAACGGACATCCAACAGGCATTCCACACTCTTGCAATGAAATCTCAAATAAAATGTTGCTCCTAACGCTATCACACAGGGTTTTAACTGAAGAAAACTCTTGCGTCATATTTGAGTGGCCCTAGCCTCATCTGGAAAAACCTGAACCGTCTGCCCACAAAAATACCTTGATTTATATTTAAAAGTATAACTTCATAACCTGGGATTTCAGTATGAACAGCAAAGAAAACCACCAGGGTAGCCCTCTCAGGAATATCATCCACAGACTGCTCCAAAAAATGGGACAAGTCTATAGAAGCCTGGGGGGACCCAATGGCTGTACCTAACATCTTATCTGGCAAATAATATACCTTAGTAACTTGTATCTTGTCTGCATCTTCCATTTTCACTACCTAAAGTATTTCTGCAATATTATCGATG
Organism: Ichthyophis bannanicus; assembly: GCA_033557465.1. NCBI lineage: Eukaryota > Metazoa > Chordata > Amphibia > Gymnophiona > Ichthyophiidae > Ichthyophis > Ichthyophis bannanicus. The sequence goes on from CM066035.1 coordinate 750,304,222, forward strand.
GTGAAAGGTAATGGGTTCTTGGAAAATTAAGAAATCTTACATTTTTACTATGCACAGAGTCCTCCAACAGTTCTAGCCGCCTGTGTAGAATCAGGGTATCTGTCATCCCCCCACACTAGCCGCTTGAATATTGGAGAGCCGGTGATCAATCCTAGATATTCCCCCACCCAGCTTAGCTACACCACATATTGTTGCTCACACTTAACCACCTCCTTAGAAAAGGAGGCAGTCTGGTCAAAAACGGTTTTAAGGTACTGATTTGTCTGTGCAAGCATAGTCCAAATGTCCATTAAGGTAACAAACAGGGGCAGGCCCTGGCAGATGTTGGGAGCCAACAAAAAAACCCCCATCAAACTGCAACCATGTTGGCATAGGGACCAAAGAGACACCAGAAGGGGGAGTCACTGAGAAGTCAAACTCAGGGACACCCAGTCCCAAAGTCTGCTCCTTCTCTCACAGTGGCCCCTGGGCAGCTAAAGGCTGTGGAGGTAAGGTTCGAGCAATGGGGCTTAAAGTAGCCCCCAACTCAGAGGGTGAAGATAATTGTGTGGGAGAACTTGCCTGGGTTACTGCAGTTGCAGAAGAAACTTGTCTATCCATGAGGCCCAAAAGTTTACTCACAGTTGCTGAGCTCATAGATGGCATCTGACCTTTCTTCTTCTTGTGCAGCATCACTCCAGATATAACTTCTTGACAACGAACTGATAACAAAGGGACAACAAAGGGACAACAAAGTCCCTTTGTTTCATCTCCCTTCGTTGAAATGTCCATGGCCACGCGTCCGTGGCCGCACAGAAGAGCCCCAGCTTTTGAAGAGGAGTTGCAGTCAGATGACAAAGCAAGGTGGGTGGAGCAAAGACTCCCATGCCAATCTACGGGCTTCCAGCAGTCTCACACAAACACCCACTGCTCACCATGACTTCCTCTGGCTCCAGGCAGACACCCTTCATGCCCCCAAGAAACACTGTTTTAAATAAATAAAATAAATGAATCTCCTGCCCTGGCCATACATGCACTCAAAAAAAATATTCATATGTATTAAGAGACCAAACAGATAGATGGATGGACCTAGCTTTGACAGCAGATGCTATCACATTTGTGCACAACCTGTCAAAAGCCCTTAGTTAACAGCTGGAAAGCAAGGATCAAAGAGTCCTCAAGACCAGAGATATTAAATAAAATATAATAATGTGCAAAACTGAGCAATTGAAGGAAACATTTTTAAGGAAGTATCTGATCCATATAAAAATCACGACAGATAAATGTACTCAAGCAATCATTTAAACACAGAAACATAGAAACACGACAGCAGAAAAAGACCACATGGCCTATTCAGTCTGCCCTTCTATATCAACTACAATAGTCCCTTTTTACCCTTAGAGATCCTTTGTGTTTGTCCCATGCTTTTTTGAAATCAGATAGGGGGTCATTCCGTTCAGGAAGTCCAGGCCCAAATGCACCCGATCAGAATCGAACACACGGGGGTAGATGCGCTTCTGATCCTCCGGGGCACGTCTAACCCCGTGGGATCAGAATTGCGACTAGACCTGTATATGCAGGCCGGGACCTGATTCCCATCAGCCCGAATGTACACACCCCTGCCTGACTAACTCAGTCAAGGCTCCTGAATGGAGCCGCGGCACCATGGCATCCGGCTGCCATGGCACCATGGCTCCTGAATGGAGCCACGATCCCCGACTGCCGATGATTGTCTCCTTTCCCCGCAGCCTGACCCCCGATCTGGCCTCCCATGGACAGGGTTGGGTACAGGGAATCTCCTATGCCCACCTCACCTCTCTCCTGTGGCCGGAGCTCCTGTCCCCTGAAATCTAAGGGGACTTATTCCACCTCCAAGATGGAATAAATCCCCCAACCAGTCTGCTGGTCCCAGACGTACAGGGCAGATGTCAGAATCAACCCTGTACATCCAGGGTCATGGACAGCCCACTGCCTGCCTAAATCCAGCTCCGTACTGCCTCTTCCAGCCTTCCCGTATAAACACCTTGTTCGTATGGGGCGGTTAGTCGGTGATGCAGAGGGGACTGAATAGCAGGACATCCATCCCTGCTATTCATGGTTCAGAATAACCCCGATACTGTCCTCATATCCACCACCTCAACTGGAAGACTATTCTACACATCTACCACTCTTTCTGTAAAGAAATATTTCTGCATATTACTCTTGACCCCTTTCACTCTCATGCTATGTCCCCTCGTAGCAGAGCTCACCTTCAAATGAAAGAGACCCTCCTGTACATTTATGCCAGGAGGTATTTAAATGTCTATCATATTGCCCCTATCCAGCCTTCCTTCTAAAGTATTTATTTATCTAACTAAAATTTTTATACCACATTTTCCAAGATTCAAATGCGGTTTACATTAAACAAAATATTGAATTGTGGGGGCGGAGCCTGATGTCCAGCGGTTAGGACGCTTTGCGTTGAAGCTCCCGAGAGGCCTACTTAGAATCCTGACTTAATACCTATACAAATTTACTATTTCGCTCCGAGCTGACCGGGGCACCTCGGGGGGGATGGCGGCCCATAAACCAGCGCGCTTGGACTTCGGGTCTCCTTCTTCTTCTCACGGAAAACGCTCCAAAACAGAGGTGTCTTCCCCACAGAAGATGGTTCCATTTCGTGAAAACCCCGAAATGCACCTGGAGATTTTGGAGGAAATACGCGGCGTGAAGGAATTGGTGCAGTCCAATGGAGAAGCGCTTCGAGCCATGCGAGAAGACTTTGGAGTGCTCCAGGACCGACTTGAAAGTCTTTCATTACGGCAGGACAACATGGCGGGGGTCCTCGACTCGCACGAGGTGCGCTTGGGCAAACTGGACAAGGCTGAGCGCCAGATACAGAATCTTCAAAAGGAGTTAGAAGATAGCAATAATCGAGCCCGTCGCAACAATGTGAGGCTCCTCGGAATGCCGGAGGGGGTGGAAACAGGAGATATAAGATAATTCTTGCTCAAAACTCTTCCCTCCTTGCTGAAGATCACTTTTCACAGAGAACTGGAAATCGATCGAGCACACCGTGTTCCTGCCCACATGGCGCTCAACCGCACGACCCCCCGGCCTATTATCTTTAGCTTGCTACGATATCAACAGGTGGAACAAATTTTACATGCTGCCCGAGCGAATCATCATTTGGAATTTGAAGGTCGTAAGGTCTCCTTCTTTCCTGATTTGGCAAAGCCTACCGTTGACCGTCGGAAGAAACTCCTTGCTTTTCGCCCTAGACTTCAACAGCTACAGGCTCGCTTTGGCCTGTTGTATCCAGCGAAGCTCCGAGTGACTCTCCACAACCAAACCAGGACGTTCGAAGATCCTGATCTACTATCAACATTTTTAGACTCCAAAGAAGCAGAGCAGATGCGCTGATCCCAAATCTTGGACTCTTATCTGCCGGCTCTATCCGCCATTTTGAAGGGCCCGATGCGGCGGTCATAGCCAAGCACAGAAATAGCCTGGACTTTCTTTCTTTCTCTATATGACTTTTGTTTTTTGGTCTCCTATCCCTTCATGATGTGTGCCTCGGTCGGATTCGGAGCATGCACAGTCCTACAGGTTATGTGTTTTTTCAATTTCGGCCTTCTCTGGGGTTTCTCCCCGCAGACACATGGTCGCCAGTAATTTTGGGGTTTTGCTTCTCCTCTACCGTACTGCGGTTTTCTTTGTTAATGTGGGGCGCTTCATTGTATTATATTAGCTTATTTTTCCTATGTCATGTGTACAGCCAGATGCAGTCAGTTTGAGGGACATAGTGAAATTATGTGTGCTATCATGCTCAGAATTTTTAACTTTTCTGAATGGCCTTATGTAAAATCTTATCATTCACCGTCAAAGGCATTAATGGTCCACTCAAAGGAAAGAAACTCCTTAGCTATCTTAGCCATGAGCATGTTGATTTAGTGTTTCTTCAGGAAACGCATTTAAACTCTGCTGAAACACTGAAACTCAATGCTAAGCCTCACATGGTAGCTGCCTATTCTCCCACCGTTTCCAAATGGTACGGGATAGCCATTCTGGTTAGGAAGTCTTTGCACGCTACTGTACCTGATATTAGCGCTGACAAGGAGGGTAGATGGGCCCGTGTACACCTTGAGGTTGGAGATAGTGAATTCACGTGTATTTGCATTATGCCCCGAATGTGGACAACCCTGCTTACTATGCAAGTATTGCGCAGTTGGCCTTGGCCTCTGCCAATGCTCCATTAATACTTGGTGGCGATTTTACTCAAGTGTTCCCTCAATCTTTTCTTCTCAAACAAGGTGCTCGTTGGTTGGAAGATCCAGTACCGAGTAGACCTGTGTGGCTAGATATAGAAGCGGACCTTTGCAAACCGATTCCTCTTACCTTTCTCCCTGGTATGACTCTCCCATCAGACTCCCACTATCCACCAATGCTTTTAGACACTTTAGGTGCCTTTAATACTCTTATGCAATCTTTAGACTCCCGACTCTGGTCAGTGCAACTTCAGCATCGCCTTCGGAGCACTAGAGGACTCCCGCCATCGGCATTCTCTACATAAAGTTGCTTGGAGGACTTTCCGATCTCTCGGTAGTTCACTGGGTGTAGCATCCACTTTTACTAAGCCTTATGTAATGCTATAACTAGAGATACCCCTATAGCGCAGAAAGTATGGGAGAGAGAATTGCATGTGACTTTGACCTCGGAGCAATGGAGCCTTATCTGGAGTAGAGGGACACGGGTTCCCGACCCGCCTCACTCACTCAGACCCTCTTCTTTCTAGCCCACCGGTGTTTTTACACTCCTCACAGATTAGACAAATGGAACACTACTCAGGGCAATGGTTGCTGGACACGTCCTGCGGCCATTGGTTCATTGCCTCATGTTATGCATGAATATCCCGCACTACAGTATTACTGGCGTCGGGTCTGGGGTCGTATTTAGTCTATCTCGCACTCTCAGGAGCCCCTTTCTTGGAGGATAGTGGGACTTCGCCCAGTTGCGGGGATCCCCTCTCTCCCAAAAATGGCTTATCTCCTTTCGAACTTTATGCTTGGCATTGCTATTTCCCTAATTAAGTAATACTGGAAAATTAGCTCCCATCTGAGCCCTAATGAATGGTGGAATCATGCTTGTCTTTACAGTAAATATGAACAAATACCTCGTCTGTTCGCTTCCTCCGTTCAGACTCCTTCTCATTGGTCTCAATGGAAGATGCTCAATGACTATGTACATTTTGCTAAATGCTCTCATCTGACTGTCTAACTTTGTATATATCTCTGTCCCATGATCATGCTGTATTGTAGATACTCTTTTGATCGTTTGATGTATAATCACTGTTAATTGGAAGCGCTCACATGCTGATATAATCGGGTAGAGAAGAAGCATCGGGGTGGGGGGTAATGGGTTTACTTTTCCTTATTGTATACTTGTTTTGTCTCTTTTGGTGTGTTGTTTCTTTTGTTTGTTGCAAAATGAAAATAAAAGTTTAAAAAAACAAAACAAAATATTGAATTGTATAGAAAGGTATATATTCATTACATAAAACATTTAACCTTGTATAGAAAACAGAATAACATAGTGAACAGTTTATAAGTTACAGGGCGGCCATTGGCAACTATTTACAACTTTCAGAGAGGCTTGGAGTGCTGGGTTTCTTAAAAGATTATATCGGTTCTGGATTAGGTTGCTCCAGCTTCTGCATTGTTTGGTGAGTTGTTTGTGGTGGGGGCTGTTTCTTCATTTTTGCTTCCAAAGTGTATGGAGAACAATTGGGTTTTGATTGTTTTACGGAAGGTAGTGAGGTCATCTATTAATCTTATACTGGCTGGGAGGTTGTTCCAGATTACCGGGAAGAAATGTGAAAAGGCCCTGTTAGTTAACTTTGTGGATTTTCTAAAATCAGGTGGGGTGATCAGCTTTTATTTGTTGCACTCACATAGATTTCAGGTTTTGTCTTCTTTGGAGATGCATGGCGAGGTAGGATGAGGCAATTTTTTGATGACTTTAAATGTGGTTACGAGGATATTGTACTGGATGCGGCTCTGAATTGGTAGCCAGTGGAGGTTATATAGCACTGGTGTGATGTGTTCAGCCAGGTTGATGTTAGAGGTAATTCTTGCTGAAATGTGTTGGGCAATCTGTAGTTGTCTTATGGAATGTTTAGGTATACCATAGCAATGTCAGGAAATACTTTTTCATGGAAAGGGTGGTGGATGCTTGGAATGCCCTCCCGATGGAAGTGGTGGGGGAAAACACGGTGACGGAATTCAAAATGGCATGGGACAGACAGTGTATCCCTTTACAGCAACAGGTTAAAATCAAAATAAACTGAACCATCTAATTTCTCAACAAATATGGGTGTCCTGCATGGAGTGGTGGGTTCACCCCTAAACAGGGACGTGGGGAGGGGTGGCCTGCACAGAGCAGCAGGTGCACCTACTCTTGCCATCGTACTGGGCAGACTAGATGGACCATGCTGGTCTTTATCTGCCGTCATTTACTATGGTACTATGTTACTAGGTTACCATGTCTTCAAGGACTAGAAAAAGGGACTGTTACTTCTGGAGAGAATCTGCAATTGTGAGTATATACTTATGGGAACTTTCTGAAAGGAATTCTTTCTATTAAAGCTATTTAATCTGTGAACCCACTATTTTTTGTTAAATCAGTCAGGGCCTAGTAGCAGCAGTTTAAGTTTAAATTTAAAACACAGAAGAGAACTTTCTAGTTACATTTCATACCCAACAGAGAGCTTATAGTTTTAATTTAATAGTCACTCAGGGCCTAGTATTAGCAAAGTATTTTTAGTTTAAATATAAAACACAGAAGAGAGCTTTCTGGTTAAATTTGGAACCCAGCAGAGAGCTGTAGTTTAAATTTAATAGTCACTCAGGGCCTAGCATCAGCAAAGTACTTTTAATTTAAATTTAAAACACAGAAGAGAGCTTTCTGGTTAAATTTAGAACCCAGCAGAGAGCTTGTAGTTTAAATTTCATAATAAGTTAGAGCCTAGCAGCAGCAAAGAGCTATAATTTAAATCAAATAAGAATATAGCTTACCTCAGCAGCACTGGACAGGGTGCTGTGTAGCAGCCCTCTTTTAATAAGTGTTATTTCCCTCCCTCCCTCCCCACACCCATCCAACCCCTGGGATAATCGTAGCTTTATAGGTACTTACACATCTTAAAAGACAGGAGGTGCTCTCAGGTGAAGCTTGTTACCCAAATCAGACATACATTAAGGACCTGAGATTAATTAAGCTTCAGGTTAACAAGGTATATTAAACGTATTAGGTACAGTTTTATTGGTATAAATATCCATAGCAACACTTAGTAAGTAAAGAACTTAAAGATCTAAACAAAAACTTAAAAACTAAGATGCAGACAGCAGTCCAGCAGCGGGATGGGGCTTTCCAGTCTTCTGCATTGAGTATCACATGTATGATTTTCTCCCAGTTGGTGAGAGGTCTTACGTGTGCACTAGGTGCAAGGAGCTCTTTGCTCTCAGGGAACGAGTCCGTTCTCTAGAGGCTAGAGTAGCAGACTTGGAAAACATAAGAAAGACAGAGAGGTACATAGACGAGACCTACAGGGATATAGTCCTGAAGTCCCACCTCCAGTCTGGCAGCATCCCTGTTGCCATGAAGGAGAGAGGTCACGTGGCAGGAGAGCATCACCCTGGTGTGGCAGGAAGTGATCCTGTAACTAGGACCTGTCCTCCAGGTGATGTAAAACCCTCTTGTACCGAGGAGGTTTCTCCAGGGCCATGTGCCCATGAGGGAAGGGTTAGGACAGCCGTTATAGTTGGTGATTCGATCATTAGGCATGTAGATAGCTGGGTGGCTGGTGGACATGAGGATCACCTGGTAACATGCCTGCCTGGTGCGAAGGTAGCGGACCTCGCGCGCCACCTAGATAAGGTCTTAGATAGTGCTGGGGAGGAGTCTGCTGTCTTGGTACATGTCGGTACCAATGACATAGGAAAATGTGGTAGGGAGGTTCTGGAGGCTAAATTTAGGCTTTTAGGTAGGAAGTTGAAATCCAGAACTTCCAGGATAGCATTCTCCGAAATGCTTCCCGTTCCACGTGCAGGACCCAAAAGGCAGGCAGAACTCCGGAGTCTCAATGCGTGGATGAGACAATGGTGCAGAGATGAGGGGTTTGGATTTGTTAGGAACTGGGGTACATTCTGGGGAAAGGAGGGGCTCTTCCGAAGGGATGGGCTTCACCTTCACTGGGATGGAACCAGGCTGCTGGCATTAACCTTTAAAAAGGAGATAGAGCAGCTTTTAAACTAGATAATAGGGGAAAGCCAACAGTCGCCCAAGAGCAGATGGTTCAGAAGAATGTATCCTTGAAGGATACTACCAAAAGCAGAGAGGTTCCAAAAAAGAGTAAAGTAGCCCAAATGCCCTCGAGTATGGAGCAGACAGAACTTAAAGATCCCAAATTACCCATGTCTACCAATAGCCAAATTAATATGAATAAAATACAGTCTCTAAAATGCTTGTATGCAAATGCTAGAAGTCTAAAAAATAAGATGGGAGAGTTAGAATATATAGCACTAAATGAGAGGTTAGATGTGATTGGAATATCAGAGACATGGTGGAAGGAGGACAACCAGTGGGACACTGTGATACCTGGGTACAAACTATATCGTAATGATAGAGCTGATCAAATTGGTGGAGGGGTTGCGCTCTATGTTAGAGAGGGCATTGAGTCAGAAAGGATTAAAGTTTTGCAGGAAACAAAATTTGCTGTAGAATCTCTATGGATTGAAATTCCATGTAAAAAGGGGAAGGCGATGGCGGTGGGGGTGTACTATCGACCGCCTGGCCAGAATGAACAAATGGATGATGAAATGCTCAAAGAAATCAAGGAAGATAACAAAAGTTACAGCGCGGTAATAATAATGGGCGATTTCAATTACCCCGGTATCGACTGGGTCAGTGTCACGGCAGTACATGCTAGGGAGATAAAGTTCCTAGATTACATAAATGACTGCTTCTTGGAGCAGCTGGTCCATGAATTGACGAGAGGGAAAGCCATATTAGACCTAGTCCTTATTGGAACACCAGATCTAGTGCAAGAGATAAGGGTGTTGGGGCCACTTGGCAATAGTGATCATAGCATGATCGCCTTTGATTTAATTAGTGGAGGAGGGATAGTAAGGAAATTCACAGTACTACCTTTTAACTTTCAAAAGGGAGACTATGATAAAATGAGGAAAATAGTTAAGAAAAAACTAAAAGGAACAGTTGCAAAGGTTAAAGACTTACATCAAGCTTGGGTGTTGGTGAAAAATACTATCTTGGAAGCCCAGACCAGCTGTATTCCACGCTTTAAGAAAAGTGGAAGGAAGTCCAAAAAACTGCCAGCATGGTTTAAAGGTGAGGTCAGAGAGGCTGTTGTTGCCAAGAAAGCATCTTTCAGGAAATGGAAAAAAGAGCCAAACGATGAAACCTGAAAACAGCACAAGCACTGGCAGGTCTAATGCAAGGCATTGATAAAGAAGGCAAAGAGAGAATTTGAGAAGAAGCTTGCTGCGGAAGCAAAAACGCGAAATAAAGATTTTTTCAAGTACATTCGTAGCAAAAACCTGTGAGAGAGTCAGTTGGACCATTAGATGACAGAGGAGTTAAAGGGGCACTAAGAGGCGACAAGGCAATAGCGGAGAGACTGAATGAATTCTTTGCTTCGGTCTTTACTGAGGAAGATGTAGGGATATTACCCATGACTGAAGTGGTATTTAAAGGTGCGGAAGAATTGAAGGAAATATCGATACATCGGGAAGATGTATTACAACTATTAGATAAACTGAAGTGTAGCAAATCACCTGGGCCGGATGGTATACATCCAAGGGTGTTGAAAGAACTGAAATATGAGATTGCAGACCTGCTATTAGTAATCTGTGAACTATCATTAAAATCATCTCTAATACCTGAAGATTGGCGGATCGCTAATATAACACCAATTTTTAAAAAGGGTTGAGGGGTGATCCGGAAAACTACAGACCGGTGAGCCTCACCTCAGTACCGGGAAAAATGGTAGAGACCATCATAAACAATAAAATTACTCAGCATGTAGATAGTCATGGCCTAATGGGAGACAGCCAACATGGCTTCAGACAAGGAAGATCTTGTCTTACTAATCTGTTATGTTTTTTTGAAAGTGTGAATAAACAGGTGGACAAAGGTGAGTCGGTTGAAATAGTGTATCTGGACTTTCAGAAAGCCTTTGACAAGGTCCCTCAGAGACTTTTGGCAAAACTAAAGAGTCATGGGATAGGAGGCAGTGTACTACTGTGGATCAGGAACTGGTTAAAAGACAGAAAGCAGAGGGTTGGGCTAAATGGCCAATTTTCCCAATGGAGAAAGGTGAATAGTGGTGTACCCCAGGGATCTGTGCTGGGTCCGCTGCTTTTTGACATATTCATAAATGACCTGGAAAGTGGAATAACGAGTAAGGTTATCAAATTTGCAGATGACACAAAACTATTTAAAGTTGTTAAAACCCAAGAGGATTGTGGAAAATTGCAAGAGGATCTTGATAAATTGGAAGACTGGGCATCAAAATGGCAGATGAAATTTAATGTGGACAAGTGCAAAGTTATGCACCTAGGGAAGAACAACCCAAACTATGGTTGCACGATGCAAGGTTCCACATTGGGAACCACCACCCAGGAAAAAGATTTAGGCGTCATTGTGGATAACATGTTAAAACCCTCGGCCCAGTGTGCAGCGGCAGCCAAGAGAGCAAATAGAATGCTAGGTATCATAAGGAAAGGAATGGAAAATAAAACAAAAGATATTATAATGCCTCTATACCATTCCATGGTTAGCCCGCACCTTGAATATTGTGTGCAATTCTGGTCGCCGTATCTTAAAAAGGATATAGAGTAATTAGAAAAGGTTCAGAGAAGAGCCACCAAAATGGTAAAGGGGATGGAAGGATACTCCTATGAAGAAAGGCTAAAAAGGTTAGGGCTCTTTAACCTGGAAAAGAGACGGCTGAGGGGAGATATGATAGAAGTGTATAAATTAATGAAAGGAGTGGAACGGGTAAACGTAGATCGACTGTTTACGTTATCAGAATATAGGAAGACTAGGGGACATGCAATGAAGCTACAGGGTAAACTATTTAAGACTAATAAAAGAAAATATTTTTTCACTCAACGTGTAATCAAACTCTGGAATTTGTTACCGGAGGATGTAGTAAAGGCTGTTAGTGTAGCTGGGTTTAAAAAAGGTTTGGACAAGTTCCTGGAGGAAAGGTCCATAAACTATTATTAAGAAGGGACCCAGGATATCAATGCTTGACCTAGTACAAGCATTGCAGAACCTGTGTCTTTTGGGGAAACTGCTAGGTACGTATGACCTAGATTGGCCACTGTTGGAAACAGGATACTGGGCTTGATGGACCTTGGTCTGACCCAGTATGGCATATCTTATGTTCTTAGAATCGAATTACAAAAGTCAAAGTTGGGGGTGACGATGGCATTTATGACTGATTTAAAGTCATGTGCGTGGAGTAGTGGGAGGAGCTGTTTAAGCATTTTAAGTTTGTAGTAAATCTTTTTTGTTGTTTGTTTTATGTTTTGGGGGGGGGTGAAGTTTTGATTTCTGATTATGTATAATGCTTCTGTTTTGCTATAGTTTATTTTAAGGTTTTAAGATGAGAGCCAGTCTGCTACTTCTGTGAGGCAGTTTGTGATTTGCTAAGTTTGTTGGGTTATGGGGTTAGAGGTGTTGAACTGGATGCATATCATAATATCATCCGCGTATATATGATAATTTACTCGGAATTTCTTGAATATAGAGCAGATGGGCTGTAAGTATATGTTAAATAAAAGTACTGATAGAGCTGAGCCTTTTGGGAGGCCTTAATCTTGATTGTAGGGTTGAGATAAGTGAGAGCCTATGCATACTACAGTAGTTGGGTTCTATGGGAAAGGTATGAGGTGAACCATTGGAGTACTGTACCTTCAAATCCCAATTTGTTGTAGTCTGGTAAGCATGATTTGATGGTTTATGCTGTTGAATGTGGTGGAGATGTCTAGGAGGAGGAGTAAGAATGCCTGTTTGATGTTATCGATGCCACGTGAGACACAATCTAGGAGGACGGTGAGTAAGGTCTCTACTCCATAGTGAGGGCAAAATTCATATTGTTGTTTGTCTAGGGGTGCAAAGGTATCTATGTGGTCCTGAAGTTGGACTTATACCACCTTCTCTATGAGCTTGGCCAAAAAGGGGATGCTGGATATGGGTCTGTAGGATGTGGGGATGAGTTTGTCCAGTGTGCTATTTTTTAGAATAGGCCGTATTAGTGCATACTTAAGTGAGGGAGGTATATATCCCTGTTGCAAGGAGAGATTTACCATTGGCAGGATGAATTGGTAGAGTTCTGCTTTTGTTGCTTTTATCCAGTGGACCAGGTAGGGATCTAGGTATGATGTGGTGGTGTTGATTTTGGTGATGAAGTTAATGAGGGCATCTTTTGATGATAGGGAGAAGTTGGATCAGGATGAGCCAGAGGTTAACGTTGGGTTGTTCAAGGGATCTGGGGTCAATGTCTGTTCTTTTAATTTTTCTTTGTAGTGGGTTGCTAATGTCTGTGGGTTGATGCTAGGGACGTTTGAGTCTTTGTTTGAGACGTTGTTGGTTAATATTTTAACCATTCCAAATAGTTCCCTAGGTCGGTTTATTGACTTAGAGATTTATTTATTTACATTCTCTTATATACCGCGCTATTCTGCATCAGTGCGGTTTACATTGAACAAACTTGAATTACATTGAACAGGGCATTATAACTTGAGATGATGGTGGAGTAGTATTCTTTTTTTTAGCAGAGTTTAGTGTCTCACAATAGAGTTTTAGGTTGGATGAATATTGTTGTTGGTGCTGTATGGATTTTGTGGATCCCACTTACGCTCAAATCTGCGTAGCTCTGTTTTAAGTTGTTTAAGGTGAGGTCTGAACCATACTGGGTTTTGTTTTTTTGATGTCGAGGGCTGTGGGGTGTTCATGAGTGATATTTTAGATATGGTGTTATTCCATTTGTATATTGCTTCATCAAGTGTCCTTGGATGTGAGGTTAGGTGTTGATAGGTATGGTTCAGGAACATGTCTTTGTCAAATTTGTTGAATTTTCTATTTGTTGGGGGTGGGGTGAGTTATCGTATGATAAGAGCTGGAATTTTATGAGATGGTGATCTGACCATAGTACCGGTTGTATTTCAAGAGTGGATGGGTTGAAGTTAAGTATAATTTTAGGTAAGAACACTAAGGGCTATGTTTACTAAACGTGAATAACGCGCGTAGTATGACGTTAACGACCGTAAGTGCCGTATAACGCGCGTACCGACGCGCTAACGACCGTTAACGTCATACTACGCGCGGTAACCGTAGTTAACGATCGTAAAGCTCCGCGGCGCGTTAAAACAGCGCAGAAGGTGGAGAGTGGGCGGAGAGAAGGGGTCAATGGGCGGAGAGTGGGTGGAGAGAGGCTCCCCTCATACTAACGCGCGGAGTGTCAGAGCTCACCTCCAACGCAAATGAAAACCTGTCGTTAAAGGCATTTAAAGGGAAGAGAAACCATTTACGTCAGCAATGTACAGAAAACCGGGGAAACCCACAAAACGTGAGCAGTGTGATACATGTGCACAGAACAAAATATCACATAAAACGTTAAAAATGACCACAAGAAACATTTTAAAAAGCAGAATTCAGCTGGGCAACAGTGATAGCAATGGGCAACAAGGAACAACACTCCCTGGAAAGCACCAAAATAAAAGGAAATGATGTGTGGAAGGGTCTACGCTCCGCAGACCCTTGCAAAGAGCATTACATTGTAAAGGAGCTGTCCTGGGTGTGTGGTGTAATGTTTCCCAATGATATCATTGTTGCCCAGCTTGGTTATGGGTGTGTGCCCCTTTTGTGAGGTCATTTCTGCGGTTTATGTGCACCTTTGTCTGCATACAAGGTAAATGAGGCCACAGTAAACCTGTTGCAGAGCAGGGTTTCTGACTCGTCAGGCCGGTTTAACTAACTCCAGGGACTGCACAGTCTCTGTGGCCACAGTGTGGTGCAACAGACACAGCCAGTGCCTGTAAGACCAGAGGGTCACAGGTTCAAATCCCAGTTGGGGCTCCTGCCAACCCAGTCCCCATAGTTCTACCCACCACTAAACAGTGATAGTAAAGACACTCCTGTAGTGCAGAGAACATACGCATGGCCTATATTTTACCACACCAAACACAGACACCAGAAACAGGCACATTACCTATAGCAGAGTCCCGCAAATGCAGTCCTGGAGGGCCCCACAACATTCCGGTGTCATGCTGCCTCTAATAAAGATGCCTGTGCTGCATAGCTATGCACCACCCCCATGGTATGCAGATGTAGCTCATGCATATTTATGAGAGACAGCATGAAAACCCGAACAGTGTGTGGAACACCAGGACTGGAGTTGGGGAACTCTGCCGTAAAGCAGCAGCCAACAGGGCCACACACCCACCCACAGGCCCCATTGGCCAATGCCAGCTGGAGAGGCAAGACATTGGGCCCTGCCTGTATCTCCCAATACTAGCAGTTGCATACCTTAGCAATGCCACCCTACACCTGGGTATATGGTACACAGCTATCAAACGTTTCCTCTGATAACTGGCAGATATCAATTCCTACGTTAAGCACATTTTGCTCATTGAGCTCCACCATAACAATCATTCTGCTGTCTGCGGTGTGTGCTGCAGGTCTGGTCTCTGACAGTGTTCACAACCCTGGGGAGTGACCCCCCAACAGTCTTGTGTACCATATCCATGCCTGTACTATGCCCAGGACTGGTGTGGTGGTATGGCTGCTGACCACCTCTATAGTAGCACAATGCTGGCATAGGTGTGGGGGTGGCTGTCTGTCTATCCAGTGTGTGGTGGCTGCAAACACCTTCAACAGCCCACACTGCCAGCACTGTTGCCAGTATTGGGCTGCCAATGTGCATAATGAGGAGCAAGGTACCATGGGTATAGGCCGGACAGGGTGGCCTGGCCAGGGTGCATCTGCACAGGGCATAGGGCAGTGACAGGCACATTGTAGTGCCCGGCCACCAACTACACAGACAGGGTGACCTCAGTATATCCTGCTGAGAGATCACTCTCACCCTGACTGTGCAGTGACCACAGCATGGCTAGGCACTCCCATAGTGCTATCTAGTATTTCTCTCATGTGATACATATGGGTTTCCTTCTGGGGCCCAGTCACTGATGTATCTGCCTGCTGTGTATGCTGACATCCCAGTTCTGGGTGCAGGCATCTCCACTGGGCACTAGCAGACTGTTTGCAGCTGGTAGGTGTTGTGATGGAGTGGCTTGCAGGGTGCAGTGGCTGATGGCTTGCACCAGGGGAATATCAGATAGTGGTGGGGTGCAGCATACCATATCCAGGCCTAATGTCTGTCTGCTATTGTGTTATGGCTGTGTACAGAGCTGCATTGACTGCCCTGTGGGGTGTCTGTTCCCCAGCAGGACTGGGGTTCATGTTCCCCTCTACTGCCACCGTTGCAGCACGGTAGACTGTGGATCTTTTGATAGGAGACCCTGTTTGCCTCCCTCAGCCCTGGGGGAGGGGTGTGGTGGTGGTGGTGCATGGGGGCTGTACCTGACTGAAACAGACAGAGATGTCCAAGGTGTTCCTGCAGAAACTACCTATCTCACACAGTAACACTGCTTTGGACCTGCGCCATGGCCGGTGCTGTGGACCTAGTGCTGGGCGCCTCACTGCACCCTCAGGGTGAGCACAGTACCCGCACAATGTGACGGTGTGTAGCTGCTCTGTGCCAGTACAACACACAGTCGGTACCCCCTACCAGGCCGAGGTGCTGTGGGGGTGCATTCCCCATGGTGTGTATCTGTGGACAGCTGCTTTGCATGTGCAGTGCATCATGGGTGTGACTGGCCCAATCCAACCCTGTGAAACACCAGCACCTGCTCACAGGCTCTGATAAGCCATAGGCCATCACACGTACATCTGTTAGCATAATGCATAGGTGCAGGACGCCCTACAAAGTCTGTAATATAAGATGCCCACACTGGTAAAAACACACGTACCCACGCACACCCACGCACGAATGTATGCGCGTCGCTACGCACGTACCAACGTACGTGGCTAGGCACATTCCGAGGGTGTTTTTCTGACACCAATACTCAGCGTAACGAAAAGCATGCCTCCTCTTTCCTTCTGTAATGTACAGGGTGATGCCTGAGATAGCCTTCTGTGTTAGGCACACTGGGGGCTCGAACCCATGCTGCCTGTAACAGCGGTCAGTACCGTAACCATTGTGCTACAGCTCTGTTTCAGTGCTTTGTGTCTGTACGTCTTCTTATGATTAACGCGCAGTAACGTGGCACGGCGCCCGGTAGCGCTCGTTAATTTTGCTAACGCGCGGTAGTGGTAACGATGTACCGCCCATGTCCTTATTTGGGGTTTCTTTCACTACCGCGGCTCCTACCGCGAACTGCACTAACGCGATTTAGTAAACATAGCCCTAAGTCTAGTGTGTTCCCCTTAATGTGTGTTTGTGCATTAAAAATTTGGTGGTGGTCCTTGTTTTCTATTGCTGCTAGGAGAGCGGATGCATGATTGTTGGGCAGTGATGCTAAGTTAAGATCACCCATGAGTATGAGGGGGTTCTTGTTGGTGGAGGAGCAAAGTATTTCCGATATTATGTCCAGGTATCTGTGCTAGGGAGGGAGGTCTATATATTACGCAGATATGGAAGAGATTTAGTTTTATGGTGAGTATGTCTATGTTGTTTACATTCTTAGAGGTTATCAGGGAGGCTCCTAGATCTTCTTTTATTATTGCAAGTACTCCCCCACCTCTTTTAGTTGTTCTGTGCGAATGGAAAATTTCAAACCCGGGTGCCTTCAGCTGGTTTATTAATACTGTGTCAGGGTCAGAGAGCCAGGTCTCAGTTATGCATGCAATGTCAGGGGTGTTATCAGTTAGTAGGTCTTGAATGAGGGGTATTTTATTCCTGATTGACCTTGCATTGATGAGGTAACATTTTAATGATTTAAATTTTGGCGGGGTTATGTTTGGTTCTGCCCAGGAATTTATGGTGTGTTTAATGTTTATGAGTCTGTTTGGGTTGGATCTGGCGGTGTATGGGTACCTAGGTGAGGAGGAGGTGGGATAATTTCTGATGGGGGTGTAGATGGTGGGGATACATTGGAGTTGGTCTGGTTTTAATGTTTGGGAGAGGATTGTTAGGCTAATGAGGATGAGCATGGTGTATTTTATCCTGATCTGCATTTCTTTGTCCATGGAGGAGGCTCTCTCTTTTGTGCAGGTGGGTTGGTTTGTGTATGGTGAGATATAGTTCAAAAATGGTTTGGATGTGTGGGTGAGATGATATGTATATTTGCTCCCAGTACAGACTAAGATCTTTAAGTCTGTCCTCATATGCTACATAACAAAGGCCTCTAGCCATTTTAGTAGCCACCCTCTGCACCAACTCCAACCTGCTTATATTCTTTTGAAGGTGTAGTCTCCAGAATTACACACAATACTCCAAATGAGGTCTCATTTTGTTACATTTATAGACATCTAGCCTGCCGATCTTCTAATTCTAAGTGGGTTAGACTCTTGCAGTCATAACTTAATGCACAGGATAAAACATACAAGACAAACATATCTGACACATTCTTTACAAGCAGAACATAAAGGGCCAATTCTATAAGGAGCTGCATAAAGATATGCACCATTAGTGCAATACTGTCATCTATTTTCAAGGGCTTATGCACATGAATGGACACTTGCTTGCATAATTTAGGCAATTACTATTCTGTAAGCATGTGTATAAGTCCAATTGTGTGTACTTTCAAGGTCGGCCTGCACAGGGAAGAGTTTGGGCAGAGCATAAATTTATGCCTATAAGTTATAAAATAGTAAGAAACTTACTTGTGTTCTTAAAAAAATCTACAGGTCAGGGCAAATCAGCAATAATATTAGGAATACCCAACCTCAATCAATGACCACCAAAGTAAATATTTTTGTCGGAGCTAGCCGTAGGAAGGTCAGAAGGAAAACCGACCTACACCAGGCGGGTAGCTACTTTTTATTTATAGAGGTTCTTCACCAAAATTAAAGTTAAAGTTCAAATAACCAATAGAATTATGTTCAAAAAACTTATCTCAGTTCAGAAATGCCGGTTATGATGAATCCAACGCACGACGTGCACGTTTCGGGCACCTTCGCCCTGTGTCAAGTGCAATAGCCAGAATTTCAAAATCTTCAACAGCCATATTCCAATCGCTGTCAATGCAGCTGAGGTCAAACTTACAATGGCTGATAAAACCACTTGTTAAAAAGGAGAACCAACCAATCAGTATCGGGAAAACCCCCCACATGACGGGGAACCCCTGATCTGATTGGCTTACAAAGAGTTATGATGAAAGTTCATTCAGATGAGACTTTGCCAGTCAATTTCCCTATTCAAGCCCCCTGGCTCTATCGTACCGAGGCGGAATATCCAGCGTTGCTCTAAATATTGAAGACGCTCCTCTCTCTGTCCCCCTCGAGGGTTAGCTGGAACATGGTCTATTATGGACCAATGAAGCTGTTCAAATGTATGGGAACACTCCATACAATGAGATATCATGGGTGCAGACAATACCGCACATCGATGTCGAGATGCATGTTCAGTTAGACGGCATTTCATAGAACGAATAGTTCTACCGATATAGAGAAGGAGACAGGGACATTGAATTAAATATACCACATAAGTCGTATCACATGTGGTGTCCCATCGACGCCGATAAACCTGATGTGTAGTTGGATGACTCCATTCAATGCCAGTAAGTGTAGAATCACAATATCTACAATGTTGACATGCTAAATGGCCATAAACAGGCTCCTGATACAAACAGCGATCCTCCACCATAGATGTTTTCACAAGAGTATCACCTAAATTCCGACCTCTGGAAAATGCAATCTGTAGGGGAACATTGAAGCATTCATGAAGTTGAAGGATTGGCTAATGGGTTTTCAAAATCCATAGCACTTCCTGGCTCTGAACAGTATAGGGTAAAACCCCAGTAATTTTTGGCATATCTGGTGACTTTGAAACAACATATGCGGGATCCAGTAACTGGTTAAAAAAATCTAGGCATGGGTGTTAACCTGCCGTTGAGCAAGTGTAAGCACTCACACCTAGTATGCACATGTTTTTAAGTCTGCTACACCCCTATTTTATAATATAAAACACACGTGTACTTCACTCTATACAATAGGCCTCAAATACAAGCATCCTACCGCATCTTAACCACTACTATTACTACTGATCATGTGTATAGAGTTACAAGGCTTACGCAGCATTGTACAGACACATATAAAAGATTGTAGGCTCTGATGAGCAGGGACTATCTAGTCAAGACTGACAACACAACAGCTGAGGACAAGGATATATCAGGAGAATGGTAAGAAGACACATAGGAGACTAAGGGGTCTGTTTACTAAACATTCCTAATGTGCGGGGCCACGGTAGTGTGCCTGTGCCATATAAGGAGTGGGCGGTTCAGGCAGAGAAAAGAAAAAAAACGGGAGTAAGCGATCGCACATTTGTGCGGGGCGCTATTGTGCGCCGTGCAAATAGTGCGTGGGAAGGCTAAGTGGCGCCCTGATGTGCACACACAAAGGAGCAGAGCCATAGTACAATGGTTAAGACACTGACTGTGGGTGCAGCTGCCATGGGTTCAATTCCCCATTGTGCACAACAAAAAGGGCTGGCTGAGGCATTAACTGTAATGGGTAAAAGTGCCTTAGGAGGCATATTAATTTTGGGCGGCATAAGGCAGTGCACTGTTAATTTTGGGCGGCATAAGGCGGTGCACTGTTAATCTCAGGCTGCATAAGGCGGTGCGCAGATGCCCAAGCATAGGAACAGAGCCACAGCACAATGGTTAAGACACTGACCAATGGTGCAGAGATCAGGGGTTCAATCCCCCACAGTGCCCAATGAAGAAGGCTCACTGAGGCAGTGTGTATTATGGGGATGAGTGCTGTAGGGGGCAATCTATTTTTATTTCAGTTATCACTACTAGCAAACGCACTCACAAAGCGTGTTAACATAAGGCGGCCCATAAGGCACATGTTAAAGTTCACTGTCCACCAAGGCACCCTTGAATGTCCCCTATAGGGCACCATATATGTTGCGTCACAGGATAATGTATAGTGCACCTTATATGAACGGCAACCATAAGGTGCCCTATAGGGTGCCCTATAAAGCACCCTCAGAGGCACCTTATGGGTACAGTACACTGAGGGTGTGTTTGATGGCAGCAACATATGTACATTAAATCTAAAAAAAGCTTTGGACAACCCTATCAAATAACCCCACTGTGGGCTCGAACCCATTACCGCTGGCTCCACAGGCAGTGAAGTAACCATTGGGCTACAGCTATATAGCTGCCAGCAAGCCCCTGGCTGGCTGCAGAGAGCCTGCATGTCACCACACAGACAGTCTGCTGTGGGAACCAGGATAGGGTTAGGCCACCCATACCCATGATGCACTGCACATGCAAATCAGCTGTCCACAGATGAACACAAGATGGGGAATGCACCCCAACAGCTCCCCGAAATGGTAGGGGGACGTGTCCGTGTGCACCCACACAGCACCTTGGCCTGGTAGGAGGTACTGACCGGGTGTTTAATTTGCACAGAGTAGCTACACACAGTCACACTGTGCGGGAACTGTGCTCACCCTGAGTGTGCGATGAGGCGCCCTGGACCAGGTCCACAGCACCCTCCATGGCTGAGAGAGGCCATGGCAGAGCTCCAAAACAGTCGTAATCTGTGAGATAGGTAGTTTCTGCAGGAACACCTTGGATATCTCTGTCTGTCTCAGTCAGGGGAACCCCCACAGACCCCTAGGTGGGCTATGTACCACCAACCACCCCAGCTGAGTGTGGCAAACAGGCAGGGTCTCCTATCAACAGATCCCCATTATACACCCCCCCCCCCCTTCCCTTGCAATGATGGCAGTAGAGTGGACCATCAACCCCAGTCCTGTTGGGGAACAGACACCCTACAGGGCAGTCCAAGCAGCCCAACACACACCCAGACCACAATATCAGACAGACAGTAGGCCTGGATATGCTAAGATGCACCCCACCACTATCTGATATTCCCCTGCATCAAGCCATCAGCCACTGCACCCTGCAAGGCACTCCAGCAGGGCACATACCAGCTGTGAACAGTCTGCTGGTTAGTCCCACTGGAAATGCATGCACCCACAACTGGGATGGCAGCACACACAAGCAGATACATCAGTGACTAGGCCCCAACAGGTGACCCATATATATCACATGAGGGAAGTGCTATGAAGCACTATGGGGGTGCCTAGCCATGCTGCCATCACTGCACAGTCATGGTGGAGTGAAAGCCCAGCAGCACATACAGAGGTCACCCTGTCTGTGGAGGTGGAGGACGGCCACTACAATGTCCCTGCCAGTGCCCTATGCCCTGTGCAGATGCATCCTGGCCAGCCCACCCTGTCTGAGCTATACCCATGGTACCTTGCTGCTCATTATGCACATCATCAGGCCAAAACTGTGGACAGTGTTTGCAGCCAACACACACTGTATAGACAGACACACACTCCCACACATATGCCAGCATTGTGCTACTATAGAGGGGTTCAGAATCCTTGCCCACCACACCAGTCCTGGGCACAGTACAGGCATGGGTATGGTATGCAATACCATTGGGGGTCCCTCCCTAGGGTGGTAAACACTGTCAGGGGCCAGAACTGACGCACACACCGCAGACATCAGATAGATTATTATGATGGAGCTCATAGAGCAGACTGTGCGTAACGTAGGGATATCTATCTGCCAGTACTCATAGCAAACGTTTGAGAGCTGTGTACCATATACCCTGGTGTAGGGTGACATTGCTAAGGTATGCAAGTGCTGGTATTGGGAGATGCACGCAGGGCCCAATGTCCTGCCTCACCAGGAGGCATTGGCCAATGGGGCCTGTGGGTGTGGGTGTGGGTGTGTCTGTCCCTGTTGGCTGCTGCTGTACGGCAGAGGTTCCCAAATCCAGTCCATGTTTGCAGTACACTGGTTGGGGTTTCCTGCTGTCCCTCATGAATATGCATGAGCTACATCTACATGCCATGAGGGTGGTGCATAGATATACAGCACGGTTATTTGTATGAGTGGCAGCATGGAACCTGAATGGTGTGTGGTCCTCCAGGACTGCATTTGTGAGACTCTGCTCTAGGTAATGCCCCTGGTCATGGTGTCTGTGCTTGGTGGTGTAAAAGATAGGCGTATGACCAATGCGTATATCCCCAGCAATAAAGGATTGCCCTTACTAACATGGTTTAGTTGTGGGGAAAATATGTGGACAGGATTGGCAGTAGCCCCAGCTGGGCTTTGAACCTGTGACCTTTTGCTCCTGCACACACTGTCTGTGTGCAATACTGTTGTGCACACAGACACAGACTGTCTGTGTGCACTGCACCACTGTGTTGCCACAGATGTGCTGAATTCCCTGGGAAGTCCATGACTGTACATCCGACAGGGCCTATGTTGCAGTGGATGTGCCAGCCTGCACATGGCTCGGCCACTGTCTTCTGTGGCTAGCAGCCACTGCCCCCTCCACCACCTGTACCCTACCGCCAACATGCTGGCATGTCCGTATCTTGGAAAAGCATATGACCTGATTGAGTTGTGGCACTCCAGGACTGCATTTGGGGGACTCGGCTGTCGGTAATGCCCATTGTTATGGTGTGTGCGCTGTTGGGTACAAAATGGGTGTGTGAACCATGCTTATGTTCTCTGCAATAAAGGAGTGTCTTTACTATCTCTGTTTAGTGGTGGGTAAAATATGGGGACTGGGTTGGCAGGAGCCCCAGCTTGGATTTGAACCTGTGACCCTCTGGTCCTAGAGGTACTGCCTCTGTCTGCTGCACCACACTGTGGCCACAGTGATAGTGCAGTCCCTGGGGATGGGAAACCTGACCAAAGGAGTCACAAACCCTGCTCTGCACATTTGTACTGTGGGCTCAGTCACCTTGTCTGGTGACAAAAGTGCAAATAAACCCCTCAACCGACCACGACGAACTGGGGATAAATATAACCAAGCTGGGCAACAGTGATATTAATGGGCAACCATAGCAAACACTCCCAGGAAGGCTCAGAAAAAAGGAAATGGTTTTTGGAAGGGTCTCCGCTCCGTAGCCCCTTCCATACTTCATTTCATTTATTTGGAGCTTTCCTGGGTGTGTTTCTTATGTTTGCCCATTAATATCAGGGTTCCCCAGCTGACTTCCTATTTTTAATATGTTTGTTTGGGTCTTTTTCTATCTTTATTTGCACTTTTGTTCTGTGCACATGTATCACACAGCTCACGTTTTGCAGGTTTCCCCGGTTTCCCTGTACATTGCTGACGGAAATGGTTTCTCTTCCCTTTAAATACCCTCTACCGTGAGTGTTTCACTCGCGCTATTTTTAACCTGCAAATTCGTCCCCGATACTGTGTGGGGAGCCTCTCCCCTCCCCTTCCCCGCCCATTGACCCCGTCTCTCCGCCCCTCGGGAGCCTTCCTCCGCCCTCAGAATGCCTTTCCACGCCTCTATCGGACATTTGCGGGCCGGGTACTTGTGCGGGGCACGTTAGTGTGGCGCGCAATTGTGCGGGGCCCACGCGCACTTGTGCGGGGCGTTTAAGAGCGTTTCTGAGCGTTTGAGTGCCGCGTTTCCGTGCGCTATTGTGCGGCACGCAATTGTACGGCTTTTAGTAAACATGCCCCTAAGTGGATCAGGATCCAAAAGCGGCCTCAAAGAGGTGGATTTTCAGCCTGGATTTGAAAAGAGTCAGAGATGAAGCCTGACAAACAGGTAGTTTGTTCCAGGAATAAGGAGCAGCAAGGTGGAAGGATCAAAGTCTGGACTCAGCAGGTCAAGAGAAGAGCACAGATAGAAGGGATCTGCCAGAAGAGTGGAGTTCTCAAGAAGGGGTGTAGGGAGAGATAAGAGTAAAGGTAGTGAGGAGCAGTAGAATGAGTGCACTTATAGGTCAGTAAGAGAAGTTTGAAATGGATACCGAAATGAATAATGAAGTGACTTGAGAAGAGGGGTTATATGAGCATATTGAGGCTGATAATAGATTAGATGTATAGCTGAGTTGAACAAATTGGAGGGGAGAGAGATGATTCAGAGGGAGACCAGCAAGGAGGAGGTTACAGTAGGCTAGAAGGGAGGTGACTAAAGAGAGGATAAGTGTCTTACTAGTGTGTGTAGAAAGAGCCAACCTGATACCCTTCCCCTCGAGGCGGTGGATGGACCACACTGTTTCCCTGTGGTTCCAATGGCCCTGGGCTATATGGTCTTAGCAATGGGCTCCACAGCCCAACAGACTGGCATGAGTCATAAGCAGGATCCAGGAGAAATCGTCCAGCGGTATGCCCTTCCTCAGATGACAGGGCTGCTGCCACCACTGCAGGTTGGCTTTCACTATCAAAGGAGTAGAAGCCTACATTCAAACTCCTGAGAAAGTTGGGGACCATCGAATCAACAAGAACCACTAGAGCAGCCGCATATCAGCACATGCCCATGATGCTGCCTCTATGGTCGCTGCCATCAAACTTTAGGAGCGGAAGATAATCCCAGACTGTGGGGGCCTGCTGCACACAGAACAGTGCCAGGAAATCCAAGTTTCCTGATTTTCTCCTCTGGAAGGAAGACTCTGCCCACTTGAGTGTCAAAATGTGCTCCCAGAAACTGCAAAGACTGGGAAGGCAACAGCTGACTCTTTTCCTGAGTGAGCAACCAGCTGAGGCGTTCCAAAAAGGACCTTGTGGGAGGTTATAAAGTTACCCTCAAAATAGCAGAAGTTAAACATATAAACAGATGTTCTCTTAAAAGGATAAGCTTTCTTTTTTTTGGAACTTCATCATGTCTCTTTCTGTAAAGCTGATGGAAGCAAATTCCACCAGTGTAGGTATGTCACTGAAAATATTCATCACGTTGATTGTCAGCCTCACAAATCACAATCAATTAATATTCTACTGGCAAGACCACAGATTTTAAATTCCATTAACAAAAGGTTACAAGAACAAAATCATAGTCCATGGATCCATTCATCCCAGATATATACAAATTCAACTAACACACATTGATTTTTTTGTTAATAATTTTCACATCAATTCTTCTGATCTCAAACTTATCACAAACCCAGCGAATTTCAAATCCAGAATTACACTGACTTGCTCTTGTAGCCTATTTTTCAACAACCTGAACAACCAAATGAATCAACTTACAGCCACATCCAATAATGTAAATCACATCATGGAAACTATGCTAATGAAATAATCAATTTTCTATTTCTTAACATCTTGGTGCTTAATAAATTCTTTTAAAAATGTGCAGTAAACTTACTTGCTGAGCAATTGCCACATGTAAAAAATGCCACAGTGCTTAACAGCTAACCATGTCTTAAGGGCATTTTATTTCCTGTGTCTGGGGAAGAATATTTTTCAGTCACTTATATGAGTAAATAGAGATTGGTTGTCTGATAATTGTGCTCCTTCAATATGGCTGTAGGCAAGATGTTGGTCAGCAATGCACATGTAACCCACCTCCCCTTCCCCAGGGACGCCTTTTAAATGAGGGCTCACTTAATTTCAAGACCAGTTCCTATGGACTGTTTCCAAACCCTTATGTGGATTTTGTTATGGGGTAAGGGATTCTGCATGCCAGGGCCTGAGATACATTAACAAGTTCAAAGTACCACTTCAGATACAATTATGGTGTTACAAAACAAAAGTCTTACTGGGTTAAGTTTCTTTAAAGTGCATCCCCTGCTGGATATTAATTTAGATATGCAAGAGATCAATAGTTTAGACTCCTGTTCCTACCTGGTGTGGAGTCTTTGGATGTGGGGGGGGGGGGGGGGTGAAGAGATCTACCTCTTCAAGTTCCTAGGCACATGCAGATTTTTCCACAAAAACTCAGACCTGAAGATGCTGTTCCAAACAGGAAAATCCACTCCTTTATGCAGCACAATTCATAAGTGTCTTCAGTAAATTCCAAAATTGTTTACGACAGTCTTGACAACTTCTGTGTCTCTGGATCCTTATATACTTTCAGGTCCTTCCTACCGTAGATATAACTCTTTCCCCTGTAGTTCTAGCGGAAAGGCACTTCTTTAGTACAAAATCAGGTTTCCTCATTTCCAAGGATCCCTGAACTATGCCTTGTTGTAGACAGAATCAGGGAGGATGGCACAAGAGAGATCAATATGGAGCACTCTGCTGCCTTAGGTCCCAGATAGACTCCAAACTCCTCCTCAGACATATTTGATGATCTACAGCTCCTTTCCTATACACTTCTCTTCCTGGGAACTAGACTCTCCCTCTGATGTCAAATCTTCTCCTTTCTCACTTTAGGCTATAGTGAGGGTAACTGCAATTCAGCATAAGAATGAGAAGGAACTGTACGCTCAATCCTATTTTAATTCTTTTTTAGGATTTAGCTCACACTTTAAGATGAATTACACTAGGTATTTCTGCATACCACAAGAGCATATAATCTAAGCTTTGCACCTGAGACAATGGAGGGTTAAGTGACTCAACCAAAGTCACATGGACTGGCAGTAGGATTTGAACAACGGCTTCCCTGATTCTTAGCCCACTGCTCTAATCACTAGGCTACTCTTCCACTCCTTATGACCAACAGCTTCAGAATGGGGTGGGCCAACCATGTCTTGGCTTGACCAGCTTTTCTTCATTTAGGTTTCAGGAAGAACATAACATAAAAAATGCCATATTGGGTCAGACGAAGGTTCATCAAACCCAGTATCCTGTTTCCAATAGTGGCCAGTCCAGGTCACAAGTACCTGGCAGGTTCTCAAAAAGGCACACAGATTCCACAATGATTATCCCAGGGTAAGCAGTGGATTTCCCTGGTCCTCTTTAATAATAGTTTATGGACGTTTCCTCCAAGAACTTGTCCAAACCTTATTTAATCCCAGCTACACTAGCAGCTTTTACTATATCCTCAGGTACAAATTCAAGAGTTTGATTACTGGTTGAGCGAAAAAATATTTTCTCTTATTACTCTTAAATGCTTTACATTATAGCTTCAATGTGTGTCGTCTAGTGTTTCTACTTTATTTTATTTTTTATTTAGTCAGATTTAATACACCGCTTTATCATTAAAATCAAAGTGGTTAGCACTTCAAACAATCAAGAGGGGGTTGTAGTGTGCAAACATGCAGTGGAAATATCAGCATGAATGGTATGGGAGGGGTGTGATCGATTAATTTGAGCTATATACAAGTGATCTATGTACAGGTCTATATACAGTTCTATTCATATGAGTTGCAGGGTTGAATAGGGCAGAGTCTGGTTCAGGTGATGTCCTTGTAGTGTTCCATGAAGAGTGTTGTTTTGAGCATCTTTCTGAACTCTTTGAGGTCTGTGGTTGATCTCAGATCATCAGAGAGAGAGAGTTCCACAGGGCGGGTGCCGCTAGGGACAGTGCTCTTTTTGAAGTGTCCTGTCTTGATTTGGCAAATTCTTTTGGGGTGGTGATGGTGTCTGTGGCTCCCTTTCTTCTGGGTCTGGTGCATGGGTCAGCTTTGATAAGAGGTTGTAGGCTGTCAGCTGAGATGTTTTGTCTTATTTTGAATATGTTTAATTTTGATGGCGTAAACAACCGATTTACATTTACCCATTTTACTCCATTCATTCATGTATAGACCTCTATCATATCTCCCCTCAGCCATCTCTTTTCCAAGTTGAAGAGCCCTAACCTTTTTAGCCTCCCCTCATAGAAGTATCCTTCTCTCCCCTTTACTATTATGGGGAATCTTCTTTGTACCTTTTCTAATTCTGCTATTTCTTTTTTAAGATATGGCAACCAGATTTGCACACAATATACTCTGATTTCTATCTTTCAACCAGTTCCTGATTCACAATAGTACACTGCCTCCTATCCCATGACTTTTTATTTTCCCCAAGAGTCTCATGAAAGACCTTGTCAAAGAATTTCTGAAAATCCAAATACACTATTTCGACTGGTTCACCTTTGTCTATCTTTTTATTCACACCTTTAAAAAAAAAAAAGGTAACAGACTAATCTTTCCTTGGCTAAATCCATGTTGGCTTTCTCCCATTAAACCATTACTATCTACATAGTATCTACTACTCTAAAGGAAAAGAAGGGACTTTAGTATTTAATGTGGAAGGGCAGACTAGATAAGCCATGCAGTCTTTATCTGCCATCATGTTTCTATATGTTAATTTTTTTTTCTTTATAATGGTTTCGACCATTTTGGCTGGTACAGACATCAGGCTCACTGGTCTGTAGTTTCCAGATCACCCCTGAAACCCCTTTTAACAATTGGCATTACATTGGCCATTCTCCAATCTTCAGGTACTACAGATGATTTTAATGATAGCACATCTGCAATCTCATATTTCAGTTCTTTCAATACCCTTGGATGTATACCATCTGGTCCAGGTGATTTGTTACTCTTCAGTTTATCAAATAATTGTAATACATCTTCCCAGTTTGTCAATATTTCTTTCCATTCTTCCGATATATCACCTTTAAATACCCTTTCAGACATGGGTATCCTCCCTAAATCTTCATCAATAAAGACTGAAGCAAAGAATTCATTCAGTATCTCCAGTATGGCCTTATTCTCCCTTAGCACTCCTTTTACCCCTCAACTAATGGTCCAACTGACTCACAGGTTTTTTTTTGCTATGAATGTACTTGAAAAGGTTTTTATTATGCATTTTTGATTCCACCGCAAGCTATTTTTTCAAATTCTCTTTGCCTGCCTTATCAATGCCTTGCATCTAACTTGCCAGTACTTATATTTCCCATTTGTCATATAGCTCCTTTTTTCAGTTTTCTGAAAAATTCTTTTTTTGGCTACAACAGCCTCTCTGACCTCACCTTTAAACCAAGCTAGCAGTTTTTTGGCCTTCCTTCCATGCTTTAAGAAAAGTGGAATACATCTGGTCTGGGTTTCCAAGATAGTATTTTTAAACAATGCCCATGCTTGATGTACATCATTAACATTTGCAGCTGCGCCTTCTAGATTTTTCTTAATTACTTTCCTCATTTTATCATAGTCTCCCTTTTGAAAGTTAAAAGGTAGTACTGTGGATTTCCTTGTTGTCCTTCCTCAGTTTATGTAGAGCCCAACTCCATAACATGCACGTCCTGGCTGCAGACATGTCTAAACCAAAAACATGCCCCTTTGAACCCAATTCTGCATCCACGAGTCTGGATGCACCCGCGGGTTCAGAATCAGAGAGATAGCCATGTTTGGCAGGCACATGCAAACACTATCCGGCCGCCCCATGCCTAAGACGTGGATAAATGTTTTGGGTGTCCCCATGCCCACCATATTCTGAAATGTTATGTGTCTCTTGGATTTTGTTAGGAACAAGTCACTGGAGACTTTGGGAAGAGCTATTTCAGTAGAATGTAAAGGACAAAAGCCAGATTGTAGAGGATCCAGAAGGGTTTGAGAGGAGAGAAAGTTGAGGCAAGACTCTCTCCTCTCAAGACTTTCTTCCTGGGGGAAAACAAAATGCTCTTATATCACAATGGTTAATATTTCCTAGCCAAACAAACTTACCCATAAATATGTACTCCAAACATATTACTGGCCTGCTGCTGCACCTATGAGTATCTGAAATGGCAGGATAAGACATGTTAATCTCATAACGGACTCCCCCCTTCTGATCTACCCAGTCTGGGATGTCCAAATTCCCCATTCTGCAGCATTCAATTACCTCATTCTGCAGATGTGAACTTCAGAGAAGTCTACATTTGTAAAATGGCCTACATCTGTGCCTTCCTATCTGTATGGGACCCATCTCCAGAACTGGTTACTGGGGCAGTCATTTTTCAGGATGGAGACAGAGAGATCTCCTAAGGCACTGATACCACTCCCCTGGTTTTTGGATGTTCTAGATATCCCAGGTTCTTCCTAGACGTCTCTTCTCAAATGTTACTTCACATGTCATTAGTAGGAACATATTACTCTTCTTCATGAATAGATACTGCACCAGAGAAATCCTATGAATGATACACATTAACGCCATCTACATGGATTATTAGAAATGAAAGATATTAGAAGCTATCTTGAGGAGGCAAGTTTAGGTGTTTAGAAAGCATAGTTGTCACTGCAAGTGATGAGCACTGGGATAAGAACTCACTAAATCAGAATTACACTGTGTCTCTTTGAAAAAGCAATAACCAAGGAACAAAAGGTTAGACTGTGATACATCAATTCCTTCTCTTAGAACTTATATTAAGGACGTCTCTGAGGATAAAAATACTTGACTTCATCAACTGGCAGGGGAAGAGAGCAAGCTAGAAAAGTTTCTTTTTAAACACTTCAAGAATTATCTTATCTCTTTCTAATTCACTGGTTTCTGATCGCTGTGCACAGAAAACCTCAGCAGCATGGCTTATCTTTTGTCAATGTTGCTATGCTCATGTAACCCCTCTTCAAGTCATATCACTGACTCCCTATCTGTTTCCACATCCAGTTCAAACTTCTATTACTAGCCTATAAGTGCATTTATTCTTTGGCTCCTTACTACCTTTCCTCTTATCTCACTCTACACTGCTCCTCAGGAACTCCGCTCCTCTGGCAGATCCCTTTTATTTGTGTCCTTCTCTGCCACTGACAACTCCAGACTTCGTTCATTCCACCTTGCTGCTTCATATATCTGGAACAGACTACCCGAGCCAGTACATCAGGCTCCTTTACTAGCCCTATTCAAAGCCAGGCTAAAACCCTACCTTTTCAAAGCTGTTTTTGGATCCTGATGCTCTTCACTCTTGTTCACCATTTGTGTATCTTACAATACTCTAGTCCCCAGTTTTGCGATACTCTGTCTTGATTAGATTGTAAGCTCTGATGAGCAGGGCTTTTGTCTTACATCTATATGTACAGTGCAGTGTACGCCTTGTAGGACTATACAAATGATAAGTAGAAATAGTTCTTTAAGGTTAGGGAAAGAAAGCAGCCTTCATACACATCTGAGTTTCACTGCTTTCTTTAGTCTGGCAGATTGTCTCATCTTGCATGCCAATTTTTGTATGTTGGAAACAGAAGACAGGCCTTTAATTTGGCCAGTGTGACTTATGTACTGGAGGGGTGATGGGATATGTGTAAGGCATTTGATGAACCAAACTGGTAGGCGATTTTCTATTGCCTTGGGCAGACCATATTTAGGGCTGATTTTCCTACTTCCTATGTGTACCTTCACCCGCCTCTGCTAGCAGCATGGCTTCACTTCTTCCCCCAGTCTACCTCCACACCTCACAAGCCCTGCCTGCCTCATCTGGAACAGTTCTCACCCCTGTGTTTCTCAGCTCTGTGTCTTACTGTGATGATAGACCATTTAGAGCTAGTTTATACAAGGGACTTCCTAAAAGACTTTGCATTTAACTGCATTCTTGTTTCAGAGATGCAAAGTCTTAAACATTATGGGGGTTATTTCAGAAGTCTTATTTGCTACTTACATGTGTCAGTACGACCTTTTAAATGTGTAAATGGCATCCATGTGTAAAGGGTCATTTTAGAAAAAGGCTCCTTTTACACATGGATGTCTGTACGTACCACATCAAAGGTAGATGGGGCATACCTGGGTGGAAGCAAAAATCTATACATGTCAGCATTGCATACGTCTCATGTCTGTGCAGCACTGTGTACGTCTTGTGGCACTATACAAATGCTCAGTAGTAGTAGTAGTAGTAGTAGTAGTAATATTCCCCATTTCATAAAGGAATGCATGCGCAAGGCCAAAATTGACCATGTCCAGATTCACACCTGCTCCCTGACATGAATATGTAGCAGCAAAGCGCAGACAAACCAATGATACCAGGAGTCTGTTCAGAAGGTCCAAATCATTTATTTGTGCACAAGTCTCGAACCAGTCAATTTCAAAATGGCTGAGCAAAGTTTTCAAGCATTACAACAACTTTTATAGACTTCTGTTCTATTCTAGGTATAGAAAAACATTTCATTGGTCCCGGTAACCTCCCGTACCTCCCGTACCCCTTCCATTGGTCCCGGTACTGATAAGTTTATCCAATTATGTCCCTTCAGTGGGCATGACACCTGCATACCCCCCTTCTAGTCCCAATTACAATGGTCAGTTCATCAACTTGTTACTTTCACACTCTCAAGGCCATAGAGCCAATTTGTGCATGCAGAGGAGCAGGGCTCTGCAACTCATCTGTCAGCACTCCCAATTATATTCCTTGCAGATGTACTTTTTCTTATCAGTAACTTTTAAACATGTTTTTCTGTATTTTTCCATCTCTCAGTTCTGCTTACCTAAGCTAATTCAATACTTCTACTGAGTTCTATCTTACAATAGCAGCATATTGGGGGATGTGCAATCCTATGGGCCTCTCCACAGGCTTCACTTACAGGTCAAGCTAGCCATGCTAGCCTGCTTATGTCAGACACCGTGGATCACAGGCCTGCACCTGCCACATTCCCCCCTTTGATTAATCTCACCCTATTACTTAATAAGGTGTGAGAGTTAAATCACCTTTAGAAGAATCACATCATGATTGAAGGATTTCGACTAGGGCTGGCTTTGTATAAAGCCATTATTTTAGTTGCGGTCTTCCGCTCTACTGTACTATCAATAGCATTATGAATGGAATGCATACAGCATGGGATTAAACATGGTAATAAAAAGATAACAGCAACAAGAATTAGTACTAGAACAATGAAAGTCTTAAATCCTCCCACCCATGAAAAGAGGTTAGCAAACCAGTTAGGAAATTTCAATGAGTGCCAAGTCTGTACTGGCACATAAGCATGTCTTTGCATATCTTTAGCAATTTCTTCAACTACTTGACCTTTATCATCTATTTTCAAACAGCAATTAGTTAAATTCACTTTACCACATACTCCTCCTTCAGCTGCTAACAAATAATCAAGTGCTAAGCGGTTCTGATATATAGCAGTGCGCATCTGAGTACTTTGTCTAGCTAAGAGCGTAAGAGCATGACTAGTTTCATTGGTTATTATTTCAACTACTGCTTGTAAGCGAATAATACGATTAATCATATAGATTGGAGTTCGATAACCATACATACCATCATCATTCCAAGTGGCAGGTCCATAATACTCAATGATTCTTTCTGGTGGCCAATCATCACCTTGCCACTTCTCCCACTTGCCTATCTGTAAGGCTTCTCTTTTCTGTCTTAGTGCTCTTTTGTGTCGGTGGGTAGTGTATACAGGGTATCCTAATTGTTCTCCATGTTCAGTGTTTAAAAGAAAGAAGGAAGGTCTGATGGTTCCTAAGACACATGCTCCTCCCCAGTGTGGCGGGAGTTGTGCATATGCTCGGTTTCCACAGATCCAATATAGGCCAGGTGGGGCTTGCCAGGCTTGGATTTTGGCGAGGTTAGTCCATAAACCAGCAAGTTCAGGAAATCTGGCTAATGGGTTAGGAGGTTCAGGGTGTCTGATTCCTGACCACCATGCTGTCTTTTTGGTCATGGCATTATAGTACTTCTGGCTAAGACAGACCAGCTGTCCTACCTTCTGGGTGAACTGGGGTCCAGTTCTGGCATAGCAAAGACGTCCAACGATTGAGTGCGCTAACACCCATTCACTGGTAGCCTTGTGTAATTCAGTCTGATTGTAAACTGAAGAATAATTCAATTCTTGGGCTTCCCATGGCCATTGGTCTCCCATTTGGGTTCCGCCACAGAAATAGCAATCTGAGATCTTAAGACTAGATACTACTGCTCCAGCTAATTCTAAAAATAAATTCTGTGAGGGGTGAGGGATCTCAAACTTATTTACATGCATGGCTTCATAAAAGGTATTATGAATATGATATTTAGATGACTTGTGGGCTTGGGTATTCAATCTAATATACACAATGGTTCCTGGATCTACTGCCCCTCCAGCAATACGTAAACCAAACTTATATCCTTGTTTCCAAGCATAGGGATTGTGTATACGTAAGTGTAAGGGGTTGCAAGCTCTTTCTGACATTTATCATTTGTGGTTGGCTTGGTTAGAGTAGCCATCCGTTTATCTATTTTCTCATCAGTTATACCAGTATTCCAGGTAGCATAGAAAACACATCCCCAATACGGGCAATAGTAGTCTGCCGCTGGTGAAGTACTATAGCCTGATCCCGTTTTACCTGTACACTTCCACCAATTTGTGGCACCTTCTGGACACATATACTTATGGTCATTTCGATACGCTTTCTCCCAAGTACCACAGGTGGAATAACTATCTCTGTTAATGGCATTACATGCATAAAAATTCAAAACAGCAGGTTTAGTAATGTCTTTAAGTGGTGGTGTAGCAGCTAGTATAGGTCCATCTGCATCCTTCCATCTTATTTCCAACGTGTAATAGGATGGATTCTGATGCGGATTATAGCATGCTTTGATTTTGCCATGAGTGCAAACATTTAGTTCAGTGGTGTTATAGATACACCGAGTCACTGTTCCCTTGCAGGTATAGTAAGAATGATAAAGCAAAGTCTGAGTTACTTTCAGTCCAGTTCGAGTAGAGGTAATGCAAGCAGTGCATGGAGGTAAAGCATAAGTCAGTTCAAAACCTCCAAAGAAGGCAACCAAGGCAAAGCAAAAGTAAAGATGCATGTTGATGTTGATTGGAGTTCTTCTGAATCCTCAGCTTGCTGATCTTGATCACGACGTTCTCTTATTCTTCGTCCCGTTTGCTAATGAAGCAATTTAACGGGTGCTGAGTGTTGATTGAAGATCCTCAGGTTGTCCAGTACACATTGACCAACTTTTTAGCAATTTCAGTTGGCTTGTGAAGTCTGGCTTAGTCAATGTAGTCTCAAAGTAGTGTGTCAAATCACACGCAAATTGGGTTCGTTGAAACAAAACTGTGGCTGCATGGAAAACAGCAATCCTCTTCGAAAGACTTGGCTACTGCAAAGCACTTGTGATGAAGTGTCTAAGCTGCTGGTTGCCGTCTCAGAGTAACTCGCAAGGGTGCATCAAGATGCTGTTCTGCTGTCCACTGCTCTGGTTCAGGATCAGCGGCGGGCTTGACTCTGCTGTGGTGGATCCAGGCGTCGATCTCGGCTACCTTTACTGCAGTTGGGGTAGACAGGATGACGGTGTATGGTCCCTTCCAATGGGGTTCCAACGGTGTCTTCTTCCAATCTTTGATCCACACCGAAGTACCAGGCTGATAGGGATGCAAGGGTTCCGTCAAGTTGATAGGCAACTGGTCTTGGATCCACGTATGGAGAGTCTGCAGAACAAAACTAAGAGCTAGGAGTTCTTGTCTGGTTACTTCTGAACCAATTTGGGCTAGACTTCCTTTGACTCCCTGCACTATTGGTGGGGGTTTACCATACAAAACTTCAAAAGGGGAAAATCCTGTTGACTTTACAGGAGCTGAGCGTATTCTGAGTAAAGCTATTGGGAGCACTTGGGGCCACTTCAAGTGTGTCTCCTGACAAAGCTTGGACATTTGGGCTTTGAGGTTACGATTCATTCGCTCAACTTTCCCTGAACTCTGGGGTCTGTATGCAGTGTGGAGCTTCCATTGTATCTGCAAAGCTTTTGCTAACTGCTGAGTAACTTGGGAGACAAATGAGGGTCCATTGTCTGACCCTATTACTGCTGGAATTCCGAACCTAGGGACAATCTCTCTCATCAAGACTTTGGTAACTTCTCGGGCTTTCTCAGTTCTAGTTGGGAAGGCTTCTACCCACCCAGAGAAAGTACAAACTAATACTAACAGGTAATGGTATCCATTGGCTCTTGGCATTTCGGTAAAATCAACTTGGAGGTTGTGCATGGGAGTTACACCTCCTGACTGAACTCGGGGTGCCGTTATAAGGCCTTGCTTGGCATTATTTTTGGCACAGGTTAGACATTGACGTGCTACTGAGGCTGATATGGTTGTCATCAGAGGGATGTAGAAATGTGGTCTGAGTGCTTTTTCCATAGCACTCTTCCCATAGTGGGTGGATTCGTGGAAAGCTTTGACAAAAGATGGTCCTAACAGTTCAGGAATCACTATTCGTCCAGGGGGTTGACTGCCTTCTTCTGGTGGCAGCTCAATCCATCCATCTTTCAGTACTCCATCTTCTTTGTTACAGTAGTAATTCAATTCTTTGGTGGTATATCGTGGTGTCCATAGATTCAAAGGTACTGGAAACAATGCTGCTTGCATTGGCATAGCTTGTGGGGCAATCTGTCCTGTCATAGCTGCTTGTCGTGCTGAGGCATCTGCAAATCTATTCCCTCGGGCAACTTCTCCTTTTCCTGCTTGATGTCCTCTGCAATGCATGACAGCTACACGTGTTGGGGCCCAAACTGCATCAAGTAACATCAATATCTCGGGACCATATTTGACTGATTTTCCTCCGGATGTGATGAGTCCTCTTTCTTTATAGAGAGCTCCATGGGCATGCAAGGTAGTGAAGGCATATTTGGAATCTGTATATACATTTAGCACAAGTTTTTCTCCTAACAACAATGCTCTGGTGAGTGCTATCAATTCGGCTTTCTGGGCTGATGTGCCTGAGGCTAAAGCTGATGATTCAACTACTTCGTGTTGAGTGACGACTGCATATCCAGCACAGCGTCGTCCATCGAGGATGAGACTGCTCCCATCAACATAATAGATTTGGTCAGGATTGTCTATGGGCACATCTGTCAAGTCGGGTCGACTGGAGAACACAGTTTCCATAACTTCGATACAGTCATGTTCTGGGAGTTCTTCACTGATGGGTATCAAGGTAGCTGGGTTCAAGGCATGGCTCACTTCAAGTTGTATCTGTGGGTTTTCACATAACATGCTCTGGTACTTCAACATTCGGGAATTGGTGAGCCAATAATTTGCTTTCTGTTCCATGAGAGCAAGGACTGCATGTGGCACAGTGACTCGTATGTTCTGTCCTAGTGTGAGTTTGTCTGCTTCACTCACTAGTAGCGCTGTAGCTGCAACTACTCTCAGGCATGGTGGCCATCCTTTGGCCACAGGGTCCAATTGCTTCGATAGGTATGCTTCAGGTCGATCCCAATTTCCCAATTTCTGAGTCAACATGCCTAAGGCATTTCCCTGTGCTTCATGTACAAACAAGTGGAAAGGTTTGTGGACATCTGGTAGTCCAAGTGCTGGTGATGACATCAATTCTTCCTTTAATTTCTGGAAGGCTGTATCCTGCTCAAGTCCCCACTCCAGTGGTGACTTCTCTTCTCCTTTTGTGGCTTCATACAGTGGTTTAGCAATTTGGGCAAAGTTGGGTATCCAGATTCGGCAGTATCCTGCCGCTCCCAGAAAGGCTCTGACTTGCTTTCTGGTTGTTGGAGTTGGAATTCTGCATACTGCTTCTTTTATTTCTCTGCCTAATCTTCGGCTTCCTTGGGTTATACGAAAACCCAAGTATTTCACTTCTTTTTGGCATAGCTGTGCTTTTGCTCTGGAAACTTTGTATCCAGCTTCATCTAATAACTGCAAGAGATCTTTGGTGGCTAGTATGCATTCACTTTCTGATATAGCAGCTATCAACAGATCATCCACGTATTGGAGAAGCACTCTCTTCCCCGGGGCTACTGGATAGCTTGAAAGGTCCTGATTCAGTGCAGCACTAAAGATGGTAGGCGAATTTTTGAATCCTTGGGGTAATCTTGTCCAGGTGAGTTGGCCCCCTCTTCCAGAGATGGGGTCCTGCCATTCAAATGCAAACAATATCTGACTTACAGGGGCTAATCTTATGCAAAAGAATGCATCCTTTAAATCCAGTACAGTGAAATGGGTAGCTTCAGCAGGTATCAGTCCCAGAAGAGTGTAAGGATTGGGTACAACTGGATGTATAGTTTCAACTGCATCATTTACTCTTCTTAAGTCTTGTACTGGGCGATAATCATCCGTTCCAGGCTTCTTTACTGGCAAAAGTGGAGTGTTCCATGGGGATTGACATACCTTTAGTAGGCCATATTCGAGCAATCTTTGTAGGTGGTGATGAATGCCTTCAATTGCAGCTCGTGGGAGAGGGTACTGTTTGACATGCCCTGGTGTAGCACTAGGTTTGAGGGTTACAATCACTGGAGCTATATGCTTGGCTAGGCCTGGGGGACTGCCTTCTGCCCATACTCCAGGTGGTGCATGAATGTTCTTTAAAGTTTGTTCAAAATAGGTGTCTTGGATGGAGTCATCAACGTAATACCTCCATTCTTCTTCTCGGGGCACTGTCAGCAGCATTACTCCTGCTGGTTTGGCTTGGGAATTTACTGTCATTTGCATTTCTCCTTGTTCGGAGAAGGATATTTGTGCTTGAAGCTTGGCTAACATATCTCGTCCCAGTAATGGCACTGGACATTCGGGCATGTAAAGGAATTGATGAGTTATTTGCTGTCCTCCTAGACTGCATATTCGATTTTGAAGAAAAGATTTTGTAGCTTTGGCACCAGTTGCTCCTATAATGATGACTGCTTTTGTAGAAAATGGGGCTATCTTTTTGTCTATTACTGAATGTTGTGCTCCAGTATCAACCATAACGTCCATAACTTGGTCTCCTATTTGTATTCCGACCATAGGCTCCTGGAGACCTAAAGCAAACTTGGAGCCCGGTCTGTCCTAATCCACGTCATTCTCATCATGGACCGGTGTGGCCAATGCTTGAATGGCTCCTCCTCTTTCTCGCTGGAATTGTTCTCGATTGGCTCCTCCGCGGTTTCGGGGATAGCCTCGTCTTTCTTCTCGCCACTGATGACTGCTGTCGTCATCTTGCTGGGCGTCTTCGAGTTGCGGGCATGTATCTCTCCAATGTCCTTCCTCTCTGCAGTAGGCGCATTGGTTCACGCCTAGCTTCTGGGTCCGGCCTCCGCCTTGACTCCGCCCTCTTCCTCTGCTCCGTCGATTAGGGACACCTCCCCTTTTCTGTTCAACTATGGCCGCAGCCAAAAAATCAGCTTTCTTCTTCATCTTTCTATCACATTCTCTCTGTCTTTCATTATCACGATTCACATACACTTTATGAGCGACTTCCAGTAACTGTGTTGCATTCATGCCCGCAAACCCTTCTAACTTCTGTAATTTACGTCTAATGTCTGGTTGAGACTGGTTTACAAAAGCAGAATTCACCATACATAAACTTCCTGGTGCCTCGGGATCATAGGGAGTATACATTCTGTATGCTTCAGTTAATCTTTCATGAAAATCTGCTGGGCTCTCATCTATACCTTGGATAACTCCTGCAACTTTGGAAAGGTTCATAGCTTTCTGGCCCCCCCTTTTCAGGCCTTGTAAAAAGCCTTGGCGAAAACGGGCTAGGGCTGTGGATCCTTCATCTGTATTTGGATCCCAATGGGGGTCTTCATTCGGGAATTCTCTCTGAGCTGCTTCCCGACGGTCTATTATATTCTGCCCCTGTCTCGGAGCTACAGGGTTATCTGCCATCCACTCAATAGCTGCTTTTCTAATTCGTGCTCGTTCTTCTGTCGTGAATAGGGTGGTCAGGAGCTGGCGGCAATCTGGCCAAGTGGGTTGGTGGGTTTCCATAATAGTAGTTACTAATTCTGTCAGCTCCTGGGGCTTACTAGTATAGGAGGCATAATGCGACCTCCAATTTAATAAATCAGTTGTAGAGAAAGGGATATACACATAAGTTAAGGGTCCCGCTACCACCTCATCATTATCATTCTTTACGGGCACTCCCGGGACTTGCCGTAAAGGCAGCAACTTGGCGGGAACTGTCTTTTGGGATCTAAGGACTGTTTTCTTAATTATCTTCCCGGGGGCTACTTTTGCTTTCTCAACAGGTTTCACTTTGGGTGTATCTTTTGCTGGCGCGCTGGCACTAGCAACCACTTGTACGCTATCATCTTCACTTTGGGCATTCTCTTTTTCTTCCTCTTCTCCCTCTACTTCTGACTCGCTTTTTATGGCATCCTCGTCTTCAGCTGATTCCTCTCTCTGCCCTCCAGGAGGGGGGTCAGGGGTTGGGTCCCACTCCGGCCGTCTCTGGGGTTCTGGGGCAGGACGCCGGGCTACTCTTATTGGACCTGGGGTTCGGGGCTGTCTTGGAATTATCTCTGGGGAATCAGGATCTACCAGGATGGGCTTCTTTCTGGCTTTCTTATCCTGCTCTTTCATTTTGGGATGTTCTGTTTTCTGACTAGAATCTGTTTTAGCTAACATTATTCTGCACTGTTCCTCATAACAGCGCTGCGCCCAGGGGGCGGATCCTCACAAATACTTAACCAGGAATCTATATAGGGGTACTGATCGGGGTGCGCTATCCGCACTCTACGGTGTATTGACTGAATAATCTCTACATTGAACGTTCCCTCTCGGGGCCAGATGGGGTCTAGATCGGGCCACTCCCTAGTACACAAAATCTGCAAACGGGCTGCTGTCATTTTAATACCATAATCTCCTGAATATCCCTCTTTAAAATGTGCGATCATACATTCTAATGGAGTGTTTCTAGTAGACCCCGCCCCTCCCATTTCGATGTGTGCGCGCAACAACAGACAGAAGGGAAAAGGAGGGCGGACCATGGGTAAGGGGTCCTCACGGCCCTAGAAACGTATAGGGAGTACAAATAACAAGACAAGACGACAATCGCTTCCCCCTTTTCGCGACCTGAACGCGGTCGCCCAGTCAGGAAATGCGCTACTCAGGGGTCCGCCTTCACTTGGTCCGTGCTGCCAGACCTCTCATTCATACTTCGTTCACACAATCATGCTAGCAACGTATCCCAGAATGCATTCGTTTCTATCTATTCTGACTAGTCTTTTCCCAATTACAATAAGGTGGGGTTTCACCCGGCGAATTCCCATGCGGGGTTACTCGGCCCTTCCTTGAGAGGTGATCAAGCTCTCTTACCAATTCCCAATATCTCGAGATTACAAATTCCAAATTCCAAGTTCCAATGGCAGTACTGCTCTTTCTATTTCTGTCTAGACACCAAATCAAAACTATACTCACCGGATCCGGTCCTCAAACTTCCCAAGCAGGCGCATGAGTTGGACCTCGGACTCCCCTCACTCGGGTTCGAGGCGTTGGCTCCAGCCGGGCCCGGCACCCGCCGAGGTCCGACCAGCTCCCTCCGATACAAGGGACCGGTGGCGCCAGGGAGCAGCCCTCGTAGGAAGGGCGCGATCCCGGCAGGACCAAGCCTATAGAGGCGGAAAGTCGTGGTATATTGCCCTATATACACTTTGATTCCACAACTTCCCGGCCAATGCACCAAGAATATGTAGCAGCAAAGCGCAGACAAACCAATGATACCAGGAGTCTGTTCAGAAGGTCCAAATCATTTATTTGTGCACAAGTCTCGAACCAGTCAATTTCAAAATGGCTGAGCAAAGTTTTCAAGCATTACAACAACTTTTATAGACTTCTGTTCTATTCTAGGTATAGAAAAACATTTCATTGGTCCCGGTAACCTCCCGTACCTCCCGTACCCCTTCCATTGGTCCCCGGTACTGATAAGTTTATCCAATTATGTCCCTTCAGTGGGCATGACACCTGCATACCCCCCTTCTAGTCCCAATTACAATGGTCAGTTCATCAACTTGTTACTTTCACACTCTCAAGGCCATAGAGCCAATTTGTGCATGCAGAGGAGCAGGGCTCTGCAACTCATCTGTCAGCACTCCCAATTATATTCCTTGCAGATGTACTTTTTCTTATCAGTAACTTTTAAACATGTTTTTCTGTATTTTTCCATCTCTCAGTTCTGCTTACCTAAGCTAATTCAATACTTCTACTGAGTTCTATCTTACAATAGCAGCATATTGGGGGATGTGCAATCCTATGGGCCTCTCCACAGGCTTCACTTACAGGTCAAGCTAGCCATGCTAGCCTGCTTATGTCAGACACCGTGGATCACAGGCCTGCACCTGCCACAAATAGACATTTAAAAAATGCACATCTAGATATGCAAAATGGCCAATATGCTCGTGTAAGTGCTGACGTACGTGTTGTGATAAGCCGACACTTACACATGTTAAGTTGCTGTGTTTCCTCCACTGATTTTCCATGGATATATTTGTGAAATGTCTCACATGGCTATCAGTCCTCAGGTGTTCCCACTCTTCCTTTTGTCCATGGCCCATTTTTAAAATTCACATCCATTTTGAGGAGCAGAGATGTTGATTTTACATTGGCCTTCCACATGTACAACCTCTCTTCTAAAATTGACAGATTTGCAGACACTTTTACTTATGCCTCCCCTTCCACCACATAAATAGCTATTCTAAAATGAGTCTTCTCATGTGA
This sequence comes from Ichthyophis bannanicus, assembly GCA_033557465.1. Classification (NCBI taxonomy): domain Eukaryota; kingdom Metazoa; phylum Chordata; class Amphibia; order Gymnophiona; family Ichthyophiidae; genus Ichthyophis; species Ichthyophis bannanicus. Next base: position 750,346,500 of record CM066035.1, read on the forward strand.
AACTCAAAGGATTAAAGTGACTTTAACACTGACAAAGTGGGCCCCTCCTCTCACACATTGGAGCCTGGGCAACTGCAGAACAGGAGCGACTCAGATAGTGGGATGTCCCAAAACCTGCTGGCCCAAAAAAAAGAAGCAGACCAGAAAGTGGACTAGCATGGCCAGTGGGGGAATAATGAGGCAGATGCGGGTTGGGCAGCTGAGCAACTGAGCAACTGAGCAACTACTTATCGGCCTCCCTCTCACAAATACCAATATACTCCAACGAGCTCAAAACATCTGTGCTCGAGTAACAGCAAAAGCCCGCCTCACTGACCACATAACTCCCATCCTCGCCGAACTGCACTGGCTTCCCATAAATAGTAGAATATCGTACAAAATACTCTTAACCATATTTAAACTTATCAACGGCATCTCACCCTCACATCTAACCACCCTGATACATGCTCCAAAGGAACTCAGAATCCGCAGGCAAAACGCAACCCACTCACTAGACATAAACAAATCCATCCGAAAAACAAAAAAAACCACAAGCTCAAGAGCATTCTCATACGCAGCCCCCACCCTATGGAATAAACTTCCGCTCAGCCTCCGCAAAATAAAAGATCTCCTGACATTCCGGAAAGAACTAAAAACATATCTGTTTACAGAACACTTTATAAATCTTAATGAATCCCCTCCATCCCGCACACTGCACCTCCATAACAATCCTCCTTAACCACAGATCAAAATGCCTCAAACCTCAATACACTTAAGAAAAAGTAATCCTTACAAACTATGATTAATAATGAATGATTAATGTAAATAGTTACAATATTACTAGCCAATGTTAATTGTACATAGTTATGAAAAGTTCATGAAAAGTTAAATTTACATAGTTATGAAAAACACTGTTCCATGTAAAACCATGTTCATTATATGTTAAATGTAAACCGCCTTTGATCTTTGGAAAAAGCGGTATAGAAGAAAAGCATAAATAAATAAATAAAAATAAAAAAGGGGCAGGGAAACAACCTCAGGAGCAGGTGATTGATGCCATGGTGTGGGTTTGATGAAGAGGGAAATGAGGTTGATGCTAAGGAGAGTGGTTGCTGGAAGGAAATGTTAAATTAATACTCAGGGAGAAAGGGAAATTGGTACCAAGGACAGGTGATTAGCCGGGGCAACTGAGTGAGATAGAGGCTTGGGGGAAGAGGGAAAAAGCAGGGCAGGGGAGAAAGGACTAAAGAATGAGTTAGGGGAGAAGAGAGGACTTGGTAAGAACATAAGATATGCCATACTGGGTCAGACCAAAGTCCATCAAGCCCAGTATCCTGTTTCCAACAGTGGCCAATCTAGGTCATAACTATATAAGTACAAACAAGTACAGTAGTGGAAATTTGAAAAGAACTTTGACAAGAGCTCAAGGCTTGTCAACAGTGCTAGGCCGGTAGTGTCCCCTCACAACAATGGATTAAGTTTCTCCTGATTCGGGTAGTTAATAAATGAATACTAAAGCAGATAATAGAACACCCAAAGAGGCGTATGATGACAAGCATAAGGCATCCGGAAAGGTGCAAAGCAGAAGACCCCCCTACCACCCCACCCTACCCCAATGCCTCTCTTCCCTCTTCCCCTTCCTCCCCCCCCCCTTTTTTTTTTTTAATGTTTTTACAGATAGCTTGAAGCAATTTCTTTTAGCACTATTAGTTGTTCCCTTATTTTTCACTTTTACCTTTTAGGTCAATGTTTTTCTTATCTTGCCCTTCTGGGTTTTGCATTAGTTTACGAGGCATCCTCATCATATATTTCCAGGACTAGACTTCACTTGGTGTTTGTACCTCTTCCTGAATGGTTGTCTGTATGTTAGCCACTATTCCTACAGCTGTGAGTGAAATAGTCTTTTTAGCAAATAGTTGGTTTTACATGGTTTTAGTATCTTATTATTTTATCCGTGCTTTTACCTTTTATTTTTGCATTTATTTTATATCCAATCATTTTTAGATTTTTATTATTTTCCCTTCCCTTTCCCTCCCCCCCATGCCCCCTCTCTTCACTACTAGCAGGTTGTTTAAGCTGTCACTATGGCGACCTTTAACTCGGTTTGCTTTGGCGCTAAATGCTCTTTAAATACAGCAGTTTGGGGGTCGCAGCTCCAACACAAAAAATGCGCAATTATTGGTGACAGCTGGGCTCATTTTACAAGGTATGGTACTAGCAGCAGTCTTGTTTATATCCATTGTGGATGTTTTTTTAACTGTTTTTATATTTTATTCTGTTTAACTGTTTTTCCAATTACTTCACAAATATTTTAACATTATCTTATATGAACAGTTCTTGAGATCCTAGACACAGCTGGGAGGGTTCTCTTCTATTCCCTGTATATAGCACATCACGAAGGTGTTTCTTTATGAGACTTGTGCAAATAAAAGGGGGATTAATCTTTTAAATTATGGATGAGGAGGGTCTTGATACTATGTAAACTTGGGTAGTTTTAGCAGCATGAGCTTGAGTTCTCTGTTAAATGTTAGCATATATGAACATTGGGGACCATAACACTGACTCTGAGCAGTCTGAGAGCATTTACAGAAAGTGAAACCAATGTACGATATTCCAAACATGCTTTAACTCTAGTGTGCAAGTTCCTAGTTATATATGAAGGTAGCTACACCTACAGTTTACAGAAACCTCAGGATCCCCCATTGCCCCCCCCCCTCCAAAAAAAACCCCCTGCACTGATATTGCTGATGGCCTTTTCCCTACACCGGGATGCCTAGTATGATTCTACTAGGACTTTTAGCAGGCTATGTTAATCATTATTTCACTCCAGTTTTTATTCACAGCTGTCTGGCACCTCCTTTATATGATGAAGACTCAGACTCAGACTTGCATGAAACACATGCACTCTTCTGGGTTTGAAAAGTAAGCTCCCTCTATTTCTTTTTTCATTTTTAATCTGAGTCAACATGGTTCTCTGGTTATCTCATAGAACAGCCTTTGTCTCCCTCCCTCCCGCTTCCCTCCTCTACACCTTCCCTTCTCCTTTCCTTCCCCTTCCCCCCCTTTCTACCCCCACCCTTCCTTTTCCTTTCATTATTTTTTCTTTAGAGGCAAAACAGTTGTAGCCTTATTCACTTGTATATCTGGCCCCTTCAGGACCAATGTGCCTGCCTAGCCCCTTATGGTCCTCCTATGGCATTTTGGTAGTTATTATACTATGCAATATCACATTTTACGTTCACTCTCTGTCCATATACATGTATTTTCAATTTTTATTAACATTTATTATATTTCATGACTTTTATACTTTGTTGTACTGGCTTTTAGATATTTTCATTCCTTTTATTAATGTTATGATATATATGTCACATACTAAATGTAATGTTTGATTATTTTTAGAACTTGTTTTGGCATTTATTTACAATAATTTTCATAACACATTGGTTATTTAATTTTGATTTTAGCACTTGTCTGTACATTTTACCTTAGGTCTTTTATACAAGGTGTGACAAAAAAGAAACGAGACTGTCCCATAAATGTTTTATCACAAAATCTACAGAGAAATTATGCATTGTCCTCTTCAAAGTTAATGCACGTCTGCATTCACTTGTGCCACAAACAGAAGCACTTGGTAAAGTCCTCCTCCTTGAGGTCCCTCAGCTCCCTCGTCACAGTGGCCTTGATCTCTTCTGCAGAGGTGAAATGAGTTCCTCTGAGCAGTCTTCAGCCTGGGGAAGAGCCAGAAGTTGCAAGGTGTGAGATCAGGGGAATAAGGAGGGTGGTCAAGAGCTATGATCCATTTGTTGGCCAAGAAGTGCCTTACACCGATTGCACTGTGTGCTGGCACAGCCATGACTTGCCTCTCCACAGAGCCCACCTGAGGTGCCAAACTCGGTCATGGAGGCGATTGAGGACCTGCTGGTAGAGTGCTGGTTGACTGTCTGACCCTCAGGCACAAACTCATGATGGACCATTCCCTTCTGGTCAAAGAATGCGATCAGCATGACCTTGATCCTTGATTTGAACATATGTGCCTTCTTGGGTCTGGGTGACAGTCGAGTCTTCCACTGCAGGCTCTGTCTCTTGCTTTCAGGGTCATACTGGAAGACCCAAGTCTTGTCTCCTGTGATGTCTCGGCCAATGAACTCTGGATCTTCTCCGATCTTCTCTAGCAAGTCTCAAACAATGACCCAGTGCTTTTTCTGGTCATCCAATAAAAGCTTGGGCACCATCTTGGTGCACACCTTCTGCATCCCCAGCTCCTGCACCAGGATGGTCCACACTGACTCCCTGTTCAGGCTGAGCTCCTCAGTTATCATCCGCACCATCAGTCTGCGATCACTCCACACCAGCTAGTTCACTCTGTCAATGTTCTCAGCTGTCTTTGTCGTGGAAGGCCATCCTGCCTTGGGGTCATCCTCCACCTCCTCGTGGCCAGTCTTGAAGCATTTGTTGCACTCGAAGACTCACAGCCTTGACATTGCACCTTCTCCATCAGCCTTTTGGAGAAGTTGGAGACAAATCAGTTAGGCCCTTCTCCAACTTAACCAGAAATTTCAAGTTGATTCTTTGCTCCATTTTTCTGCCACCTCCAGTTGCATGACAAAATGATGGAGCAGTATGCTACAAAAAAACCTGAAAAAGAAAACCAGAGTGAAAGAGATGAAAAATATTATAGCAGAATAGTGGCGAGATGTTGCACAACACAGTGACATAAGCGGTTAACCAATTGGCATTGAGTCATGGGCATGGCTGCCACGGTCTTGTTTTTTTTTTGTCACACCTCAAATCTATTCTACTTGTTTTTATGTATAGTAATTGTAGTTCTGTTTGTATTTTAAAGCTATTCCCCTGAAAGCCTTTGCTGAAACATGACTGTGTCAGAACATTCAATAAAGCTTATCCATTTTTTACTTCATTCCCGTTGCTACTTTCTGCACACATGTGCCAGTACTGCTTTTGTCTTCCCTTATTTCTTTCTATGACCATTTAATGTGAGCATTGCAATATACTCTTGGGAGCAAGGATGGCCTATCTTTTAGTGCCCTGTACCAATTAGCAGGCCTTTGTGGCCCTGGAGAACTGGCACCCCAAGTGTGTTGCACAGATACTTTGCCTAGGGTCATCCATCCAACCTGAGCTAGGCCCTGCACTGCCAGCTACCCTCCCTGACCTCTTACACTCTAGAAAGGACTGGGAAGAAAGGAAATGTTTTTGCCTGGCTAATGCTCCTTTGAACTGGGATTCCCAGCTCTTCAGATCAGGGACTGCTTTAGCACCCTGAACCAAGCAACAGGCCTATGTGGCCTTGAATTACTGTCACCCAGTGGCATAAATTCTAATTAAGGGCCCCCAAGAAAAATATTTGAAAGCGTCCCCCAGAGCAGGGGATAGCTACCTCAGAAGAACTAGGAGCAGCTACATACGGGCTGCTTCTGTAGAAATTAGGCCACTGTTACCACCTCAAGTTGCAGGCTTGGATACTGTACCCAGGATCATCCACCTAGCCTGGAGTGGGGCCCTTCACGTCCCAGTCACCCTACCTGCTTGCTCACACTATTCAAAGGACTGAAAAGGTAGGGTGGGATGTGTTTATCTGGATAATTCTCTCATTGAACTGTATTCTCAGTTCTTAAGAAGGGGCGTTGTCATTTAGTGTTCTGTGCTAACCAGCTGAACTGTGCAGCCCTGGAGTACCGTCTTCCCAAGATTTCTGACTCAAATACTGTGCCCATTCACATTCTTTGAAGGACTGGGGGGGGGTGGGGGTGATATGTTTGCCTATCTAATGCTCCTATTAGCTTGGTTTCCCAGCTCTTTAGAAGAGGGACTACCAGACTTTTAGTGCCCTGCACCAGCCATTAGGCCTCTGCAGCCTTACAGTCCCATTGCCCCAAATATACTCTCTCAGATACTGTACCCAGGGTAATTTTCCTGGCCAGGGAGATTAGTTTAGAAGACCATATTGTCTATCTAGTTTGCTCTTTCATATCAACTACTATAGTCCCTTTTTTCCTTTTAGAGATCTTGTGGTTGTCCCATGCTTTCTTGAATTCAGATACCATCCTCATCTCTACTACTTCCACTGGGAGACTATTCCATGCATCAACCACTCTTTCTCTAAAGAAATATTTCCGCATATTACTCCTGAGTGTATTCCCTTTCACCCTCATCCTATGTCCCCTTGTTGCAGAGCTTTCTTTCAATTGAAAGAGGTTCTCCTCCTGTGCATTTATGCCATGGAGGTATTTAAATATCTATCATATCTCCCTTTTCCCAACTTTCCTTTAACTTATACATATTGAGATCTTTAAGTCTGTCCCCATATGCTTTATAATGAAGACCACTGACCATTTTGGTAGCCATCCTCTGTGCAGATTCTAACCTGTTTATATCCTATTGAAGGTGTGGTCTCCAGAATTGCACACACTACTCCAAATGAGGTTGCACCAGAGACTTATACAGAAGCACTATCACCTCCTTCTTCCTGCTGGCCATTCCTCTCTCTCTGCACCCAAGCATCCTTCTGGCTTTCGCTGTCACCTCTTCTACCTGTCTAGCTACTTTAAGATCATCAGAAACATTTACGCCCAGGTTCTGCTCTTCTTTCATAGACAGAAGTACTTCATCGCTTATATTGTACTGCCCCTTTGGATTTTTGCAGCCCAAATGCATGACCCTGCATTTTTAGCCTTAAATCTCAGCTGCCAAATTCTCAGCCATTCAAGCTTAGCTCGACCTCTCATATTATTTACTCCTTCCTGGGCATCTACTCTATTGCAGATTGTACAAGCTACTGACAGCCCTTCTGCAATATCACTAACAAAAATGTTAAAAAGAATCGGACCAAGAACAGATCCCTGAGGCACACCAGTGGTAACATCCTTCTCCTCAGAGTACACTCCATTTACCTGTACCCTTTCTCACCTCTCACTCAACCAATTTCTAACTCAGTCAGTCACTCTAGGGTGCTGAATTTATTTATAAGTTACCTGTATGGAATGGTGTCAAAGGCTTTACTGAAATCTAAGTACTCCACATCTGTGGCTCTCCCTCAGTCCAACTCACTGGTCACCCAGTCAAAGAAATCAGTTTTGCCTGACAAGACCTGCCTCTGGTAAACCCATGCTGCCTCGGATCCTGCTATCCATTGGACTCCAGAAACCTCACTAACCTCTTTTAGCAGCATTTCCATTCATTTACTCACCACAAAGGTCAGACTAATAGGCCTGTAGTTCTCAACCTCATCCTTACTTCTGCTTTTGTGTAAAGGGACCACATGTGCCTTTAGCCAGTCCTCTGGGATCACTCACAACTCTAGAGAAGCATTGAAAATGTCAGACAGTGGAGCCAATAGAGCTTCCAAGTTCCTTCAATACTCTCAGATGTATCCCATCTGGCCCGATCACTGTCTACTTTTAGTTTAGTTAGTTCCTCATAAGCACTGTCTTCTGAAAATTGTTCAAGATCCCCTTTACTTCTGTTCCTTTTCATAGGTGTTTGAGGCCCTGCTCCTGGACCTTCATCTGTGAACACAGAACAAATATTTGTTAAGTAATTCTGCTTTATCCTCTTCAGCTTCTAAATACTCTACCCCTTCACCCCCGAGTCTGACAATACCACTTTTGCACTTCCTTCTCTCACTAACATATCTGAAAAATGTCTTGTCCCCCAATTTTGTTGCATTGGCTATTTCTTCTTCTTTTTGTATCTTTGCTTTCACATCTACTTTCATAGCTTCCCTAAGTTTTTCCAAATATTGATGCTTATCTTCCTCTTTCTGTGATCTCTTGTATATTATGAAGGCCACTCTCTTATTCTTAACCTGTTCAGCTACTTTTGAGAAGCATAGTGGCCTTCTTTTCCTTTTATATGTATTTATCTTTCTAACAAAAAGGTTTGTTGCCCTGAAAATGTCCCCTTTCAGTTTTTCCCATTGCTTTTCTATGTCCCCTAGCTGTTCCCATCCCACTAACAACTCCTTGAATTTGCCCAGCTAATGCTCCTTTCAGACTGGATTCCCAGCTCTTTGGAGCAGGGACTGCCTGCCTTAGCATTTAACTGTTTATTTAACTATATTCTATGGAAATGGGATGCAATGGATAGATTAAAATGCCCTCCCACCTCCACTGTTGCTGTTTCAAACAATAGGTAAACTAGAATGTTACAAAAAATAAGTTCACTGTATCTTCTGCTTGTGCAATGCAATAGACAGATTACATGCCACTGGCTGTGTTGTACAAACAAATCGCACGCACACCTTGAATTAGTGCTTAGAACAGTAAGTAATTGGCAGTTGGGAAACTTGAAAGGCAGAATCTTTCTAGCCTCTCTGCCTTTGTTGATCTCCTCTCCCCATGCCAGAAATATTCCCTTCCTACCAAAACTTTCAACCACCTAACTGTAAATGGAGTGGAGGAGTGGCCTAGTGGTTGGGGCAAGGTACTTCAGGCCAGAAGGTCAGGGGTTCAAATCCCACTAGAGGACAGCAACCTTGGGCTGGAAGGACTGGGGTTTCTAGTCCCACAGGTGCTCCTTGTGGTCTCAGGCAAGCCATTTAACCCTCCATAGCCCATGTTCCCTGTAAAATAGTTATCTCCAAGTTATAATGCCCTACTCAATGTAATTTCAGTTTGTTCAATGTAAACCACATTGATGCAGAATAGCACAGCATATAAGAGAATATAAATAAATGCAAACCAACACAGAAGCTGTTAAGGGAAGCAAGAACACTCTGCTCCCTTGAAAGTTCTTGTTTTTTCTCAATCTTTGTTTGTGCTTTCAAATAGTAAGCCCCACCTGCCACTACCCCCTTCCAAAGAGGCTCAAAGTCAGACTTTTAGCTTTCTGGGATTTTTTTTGCTTAAATCTTAAGCTTCAAAGAACCTTTCCCTCCTACTTCAAAGACAGACTTGAAGCTGTTTGTTTTTTAATCCTTTTCTTGTCCTTTGCAATCCTAACCTCCAACAACCCTTTCTTCCTCACTCTCTGAAGAAAAGAAACAAAATGGTTCTCTGGAGCTTGGGGTGGGCTCTGTCTTGCAGCCCTGCTGCAGCCTCATTACCCATGAGATTTGCAGAAATCAGGCCTGGATAGGTTTTTCTGGATGCCAGTCACATATATTTGCAGCATGATTGGATCAAATACTTCATAATGGCTGCTGGTCACCCCTCTTTCACCTTCTCCCCCTCTCAGATTGGTTCCAGTGTGTCTGAGAGCACCAATGTGCTTGGTGAAAACAAAGACAACAAATAGTGATTTGGGTTTTTCTTCCTAGCATGTGCTGTTGGTTAGCCTCCGACTGAACCAAAAATTATGATTTTCATCAGTTTTTAAGTTAATCTGAAAACTAAAGCACATACCTATTCAATTTGTAATTTTACCTCAGAGTAAGTAGTGGGGTTGCCATGTTAGTCCGCTTTAATGATTAGCAAGTAAAAAGAGAAAATACACCTTTTTCTATTGGATTTATGTAATACACTTTTAGAACATAAGAACATAAGATATGCCATACTGGGTCAGACCAAAGTCCATCAAGCCCAGTATCCTGTTTCCAACGGTGGCCAATCTAGGTCATACATACCTAGCAGTTTCCCCAAAAGACATAGGTTCCACAATGCTTGTACTGGGTCAAGCATTGATATCCTGAGTCCCTTCTTAATAATGGTTTATGGACGTTTCCTCCAGGAAGTTGTCCAAACCTTTTTTAAGCCCAGCTACACTAACAGCCTTTACTACATCCTCCGAAAACAAATTCCAGAGTTTGATTACACGTTGAGTGAAAAAAGATTTTCTTTTATTAGTCTTAAATAGTTTACCCTGCAGCTTCATTGCATGTCCCCTAGTCTTTCTATATTCTGATAACAAACAATTGATCTACGTTTACCCGTTCCACTTCATTCATTAAATTTATAGACTTCTATCATATCTCCCCTCAGCCGTCTCTTTTCCAGGTTAAAGAGCCCTAACCTTTTTAGCCTTTCTTCATAGGAGTATCCTTCCATCGCCTTTACCATTTTGGTGGCTCTTCTCTGAACCTTTTCTAATAACGCTATATCCTTTTTAAGATACGGCGACCAGAATTGCACACAATATTCAAGGTGTGGTCTTACCATGGAACGATTTAGAGGCATTATAATATCTTTTATTTTATTTTCCATTCCTTTCCTTATGATACCTAGCATTCTATTTGCTCTTTTGGCCACCGCTCCACACTGGGCTGAGGGTTTTAACATGTTATCCACAATGACGCCTAAATCTTTTTCCTGAGTGGTGGTTCCTAATGTGGAACCTTGCATCGTGTAACCATAGTTATTCCCTTTCCCAGGTCATTTATGAATATGTCAAAAAGCAGCGGACCCAGCACAGATCCCTGGGGTACACCACTATTCACCTTTCTCCATTGGGAAAATTGGCCATTTAGCCCTACTCTCTGCTTTCTATCTTTTAACCAGTTCCTGATCCACAATATTACACTGCTCCTATCCCATGACTCTTTAGTTTTGCCAAAGGTCTCTTATGAGGGACCTTGTCAAAGGCTTTCTGAAAGTCCAGATACACTATATCAACTGACTCACCGTTGTCCACCTGTTTATTCACACCTTCAAAAAAAACATAACAGATTTGTAAGACAAGATCTTCCTTGTCTAAAGCCATGTTGGCTGTCTCCCATTAGGCCATGAATATCTACATGCTGAGTAATTTTGTTCTTTATGATGGTTTCTACCATTTTTCCTGGTACTGACGTCAGGCTCACAGGTCTGTAGTTTCCCGGATCAACCCTGGAACCCTTTTTAAAAATTGGTGTTACATTGGCGATCCTCCAATCTTCAGGAATTAGATGATTTTAATGAAAGTTCACAGATTACTAATAGCAGGTCTGCAATCTCATATTTCAGTTCTTTCAACACCCTTGGCCCAGGTGATTTGCTACTCTTCAGTTTATCTAATAGTTGTAATACATCTTCCCGATGTATCGATATTTCCTTCAATTCTTCCGCACCTTTAAATACCACTTCAGTCATGGGTAACATCCCTTTATCTTCCTCAGTAAACGCCGAAGCAAAGAATTCATTCAGTCTCTCCGCTATCGCCTTGTCGCCTCTTAGTGCCCCTTTAACCCCTCTATCATCTAATTGACCAACTGACTCGCACAGGTTTTTTGCTACGAATGTACTTGAAGTTTTTATTTTGCGTTTTTGCTTCTGCAGCAAGCTTCTTCTCAAATTCTCCCCTTGCCTGCCTTATCAATGCCTTGCATTTGACTTGCCAGTGCTTGTGCTGCTTCCAGGTTTCATCGTTTGGCTCTTTTTTCCATTTCCTGAAAGATGCTTTTTTGGCAACAGCCTCTCTGACCTCTCCTTTAACCCATGCTGGCAGTTTTTTGGACTTCCTTCCACTTTTCTTAAAGCATGGAATACAGCTGGTCTGGGCTTCCAAGATAGTATTTTTCAACAACACCGAAGCTTGATGTAAGTCTTTAACCTTTGCAACTGCTCCTTTTAGTTTTTTCTTAACTATTTTCCTCATTTTATCATAGTCTCCCTTTCGAAAGTTAAAAGGTAGTACTGTGGATTTGCTTACTATCCCTCCTACACTAATTAAATCAAATGCAATCATGCTATGATTACTATTGCCAAGTGGCCCCAACACCCTTATCTCTTGCACTAGATCTGGTGTTCCACTAAGTACTAGGTCCAATATGGCTTCCCCTCTGTTCGGTTCATGAACCAGCTGCTCCAAGAAGCAGTCATTTATTTCATCTAGGTACTTTATCTCCCTAGCATGTCCTGCCGTGACACTGATCCAGTCGATACTGCGGTAATTGAAATCACCCATTACTGCGCTGTAACGTTTCTTAGCTTCCTTGATTTCTTTGAGCATTTCATCATCCATTTGTTCATTCTGGCCAGGCGGTCGATCGCCATCGCCTTCCCCTTCCCCTTTTTACATGGAATTTCAATCCATAGAGATTCTACAGGAAATTTTGTTTCCTGCAAAACTCTAATCCGTTCTGACTCAATGCGCTCTCTGACAGAGCACAACCCCTCCACCAATTTGATCAGCTCTATCATTACGATATAGTTTGTACCCAGGTATCACAGTGTCCCACTGGTTGTCCTCTTTCCACCATGTCTCTGATTCCGATCATATCTAACCTCTCATTTAGTGCTATATATTCTAACTCTCCCATCTTATTTTTTAGACTTCTAGAATTTGCATGCAAGCATTTTAGAGACTGTATTTTATTCATATTAATCTGGCTATTAGTAGGCATGGGTAATTTGGGATCTTTAAGCTCTGTCTGCTCCATACTCGAAGGCATTTTCACTACCTTTTGAAGGCTAAAACCTGAAGGTTGTTTTAGGCTATGAAAGCAAGTCAAAAAATTTATTATGTTAAAATTTAATAAGGTATGAGAGAGGCGGAGCCTGCGAGGAACCAACATGGCCGCATAAGAGTTGCTCTCCTGGCCCCCTAGGTTACGATTCCTGGTTTTGAGCATCTTTACCCACCTAAACCACGGTATTTAGAGGCGTCAGAGGTTACACATGGCAGCCGGCAAGCAGACCCGACTCGACTTCGCTGCCGCGGCGGCGACTGGCACCAAAAGGTCTAAATCTGACCCTCTCTCCCCACAAAAGATGGCGGCGCCGTCCGAGGCCACAGAGGGATTGAAGGAAGTTTTGAAGGAGGTGCGTGCGGTCCGCTGCCGAGTGGATGCCAATGGCGAATCTCTTGATGCTATGCAAGCCTGTTTGAAGGAGCTGACAACACAGATGCAACAGCTTACGCAAAGAATTGAGCGTGCGGAAAAGGTCATTGCGGAGCATGAGGAGCGTCTGGCCCTCGTTCCAAGGATGATTCGTAAGTTGGAGGGGCTTGAGAAAAATTACGAAGATGCGAACAATAGAGCCCGAAGGAATAACGTTCGAGTCCTGGGAATCCCGGAGGGGGCCGAGGGAAGCGATTCCATAAGCTATTTAGAATCTCTCGTTCCAAAGCTCCTGAAGGTGGAATTCTCTCGCCCGTTTGAAATAGAACGGGCCCACCGGCTCTCAAACCCTGTTAACCAACGCTCTAAATTTCCACGCCCGATGATATTTCGTGTGCTCCGGCATCAACATGCCCTTCAAATCCTGATGGCAGCTAAGACCGCCCAGCCCCTACTACCTGGTGGTCAGCGAGTGGCCTTCTATCCAGACTTCAGCAAGCCAACCGCTACACGACGCAAGCAATTCCTGGCGTTTCGGCCTCGGCTTCAGCGCTTGCAAGCGCGATATGGTCTTTTTAGTCCAGCCCGGTTCAAGGTAACTTTAAACAACGAGACCAAGACCTTCGAGGATCCAGCAGAACTGGCGGTGTATATTGAGGCCCAAGAGGCCTTGCAAATGCAATCGAGCTGATTGGCAGTGGCTGCTGGAGGACAGTTTTGTTCCTGGACGGTTTGTGGACCTGTAGGTTCATGGTCCCTCTATGGCCTGAGTTTCCCGCGGTGCAGAGCCGGGTTGGGCAGTTAAACTCTTGTTGCCTGGTAGGCCTGTGTGGGGGGGATATGCTGAGTAAAGGGGATGAGGATGGCTGAGTTCTCAGACATGGGGGAGCCCCCCTAGTCTTGTTTTTCGGCTGTAAATGTGTGACCTTGTTGTTCTTTTGTTTTCTTTTATTTTCCTTTTCCTAAAATTTGGATAAAAGAGGGTGGTGGGTAACATTTATGGGGGCTAGGCTGCGTATTGTTGGATGCCTTTGCTGACTCACCCTAGTTTTTTTTTTATTGTTCCCAGGGGGAGTTTTGTTGGGGAATTATTGTTGGCTCTCAGGGAAGGATTCCAAGGGATATTAGTTGGGGAAGCCAATCCCGAGATATTTTTGTGGAGTTGTTCTGCCCCTCGGAGTATGCTGCTTTTTAGATGGTAATGGCTAATTGGCTAAATGTCCTATCTTTAAATGTGAAGGGCATTAAGACTCCCATGAAAGGAAAAAAAATCCTAACGTATTGTGCCCGGAATCAGGCAGATGTAGTGTTATTGCAGGAGACCATCTTACCACTCAGGAAACAATGAAACTAGAGGGCAAGAGGTATTTTCTGGCGGGCTCTTCCCCAGCGGACCGTAAAAAAATGGCGTAGCCATACTTGTCCGGAAGGCGTGGGGGCATCGGTAGTCCAAGCCAGCAATGATGCCAATGGGAGGTGGTCATGGTCCCTGATAGAAGTAGGGGGTGCCCGGTTTTCACTTGTGAACGTGTATGGCCCGAATAAAGATGACCCTGATTTTTCAGTGCCCTGAGCTGTGCCCTGCAGAAGAATTACACTGCTCCAATAATTGCTGGGGGAGATTTCAAACCTGGTAAATGAGCCTTTAATAGATCGCTGCCCTGCGAGACTAAACAGACCCTCTCGGGCAGATGGTGCCTTCTCAGCTCTCAAAGAGGATTGTGGACTGGTTGATGTTTGGAGACTGCTCCATCCCACTGAACTGGATTATACTTTTCATTCGCCAGTACACAATTCTCTTTCCAGGATAGATTTTTTCCTAGTCTCTTGGCGTCGGGCTGCTGTACAGCGGAGATTTTGGGAGGGACGGTGTCTGATCATTCCGCCATTACGCTCAAACTCCCTGCAGGTGGCCGTTGGGGGTAGTCCAGTGTGGTCCTTTAATAGGGCTTGGCTCGCGGAGCCTTCCTCCCAATCTGAACTAAGGGATGCGATTCAGTCATAACTTTCTGAACAACAAATTAGGGGAGGATACTGCTAGTTGGGGCCTGGTGGGGAAGCTTTTAAAGCCTCCCTAAGGGCTACTATACAAGTTATAAGATCAAGGGACGCCAAGAGGAGGAAGGAGCAGCTTGAAACCCTGGAAAGTCAGATTAGAGCGGGGGAGCGGCTTTGGATCCGGCAGCCTGCTGCGGGGATTTTGCTTAGTTGCAGAGGTTACGATTTCAATACAATGAGTTGTTGAGTTCCGAGATTGAGCAAGTTATGTTGAAACAAGCGGCCAGATATCACGTCGAGCAGAATAGGTCCAGCAAGCTCCTGGCGAGTACCCTGCGCGGGAGAAGGGAAAAGTCTAGAATTGTTTCCCTCGTGGCTGATAATCAGACTCGATTAGCTGAGGATGATCAAATTTTGGAAGAGTTTTCATCATTTTTATGACAAGCTGTATTCCTTGGAGGCAACAGCAGATTCTGCAGCGATTGAGCAATTCCTTGAACCCGCTTAGGCACCCCATATTAGGTGACCAGCAAGCCCACCCCAGCTTGGCAGGCCTTTCTCCTATAAGGAGGTTTCCATGGCCATCAAAGCTATGGCGGGGGGAAGGCTGCGGGTCCTGATGGGATACCAGCAGAGCTCTATAAAAGTTCTGTGTGATGAGCTGATTCCCTATTTAATGCTGTACTTTGGGGAGGTGGAAAGGACCCTGGGCATCCCGGTAATTTTTTCGGAGGCCACTATTGTGGTCTTGGAGAAGCCCGGGGAAAAACCCCCGAAAACGTTAGGAATTATCGACCTATCTCTTTGCTAAATGCAGATTATAAAATATACGCGAGTATTTTGGCCCAAACGGCTCGCCCTAGTAATTGGGGATTTAGTTCACCCTGATCAGTGTGGTTTTTTAGACCCGGCAGGTCCACGTTTGATAACGCCCGGCTCCTGTGCAACTTGCTTGATAGGGCAGCAGCGGGTTCGTCTCCCTATGTTGCCCTTTCCCTAGATGCCGAAAAGGCATTCGATAGGCTGGAGTGGCCCTTTCTCTTCTCTGTATTACGATGGTTCGGCCTTGGGGAGGGGTTTATTGGAAAGGTTAAGCTGCTCTATGCCAGACCAGTGCGAGGGTTTTTGCTAACGGCCGCCTGCATCGCTCCTTTTCCCTTCACCGGGGTACTCGCCAGGGTTGCCCATTGTCCCCGCTACTTTTCGACTTGGCCCTCGAATCCTTAGCTATTGCTGTTCGGGAAAGTGAAGCTATCCAGGGTTTCAACTTAGCTGGGATGAAAGTGAAACTATCCGCATATGCGGATGACCTGTTGTTAGTTACGCAAACTGCGGAGATCCCACACATTCTGACTGTAATTAACAACTATTCCAGTATTTCTGGGTACAAGATAAATTGGGGATAAGTCAGTGGCTTTTCCACTGAATGGCCGCTCGACAGCTGAAATGATGACCCCCTTTCCGTTCCGTGGGAGCCGACTGGTATCAAATACTTGGGGGCCTGGTACAGCGCGTCTGTAGCGGATACTATACGAGTGAACGTAGAAGAACTCACCCGGATAGTCCGTAGTAAAACGCTAGCATGGTCCCCTTTATATCTCACTTGGTGGGGCAGACTTGAGGTTATTAAAATGGTGCTGGTACCCAAGATTACTATGTGTTGGGTATGCTCCCTTTCATAATACCGGTAGAGGTGTATACTAAGTTAGAGAGAAGTCTCTTGGGGTTCCTTTGGAAGGGTGGCCCAGCCTCGTATTGCTCTCAAGAAACTTAAAGCCCCAAGGAAAAAGGGGGCGTTCACTTCCCCGACTTCCAGTGGTACCATCATGCACTTCTCCTCAAGCAGGGACTTGTGTGGTTGGGATGTTGAGGGGGAGACCTTGGGTCCCAGATGGCTCCAAGTAGAGGCCCATATGGTGAGCCCCTACCCTTTGAGGCATTGTTAGGGATGTTACAACACCCTGAGGAAGGGTCGCAGGGCAGGGTAATACGGGCCACTCAAGTTGCTTTATGCAGCTGCTCCAATTGTCAGGTAAGGATGGGCAGCCTTCCAGATGGACGCCGCTTTGGTGGAATCCACTCTTTAAGATCAGGGGGCGGAGGTTTGCCTGGCGTAGTTGGCAAGACAGGGGAATTTGGACTTTGGGGCAGTTAATCGGGATCTCTGGTTGGAAAGATTTCACTTCCCTAAGAGCGGAATTTTCCTTGCCCCTAAATAGTTACTTTCGATGGCTGCAAATTAAGCATACCGGCGAGCTGCCAAGATTCTGGTCTGTGATTTGGTTGAGGAGGGCACACTACTCCAAACTCTTAAAGTGCTGTATGGTCAAAAAGGCATGATTTCCGGTATATGCTTTGTTCAGGGATTATGCCTGTTCAGACCCGAAGGGGCTATATCAGGTTTGGGAATCTGAATTGCCTCTGGCACGATTGCAAGATTTGTGGGCGCAGCTCTGGAGCACTACAACCAGGGTCTCCCGCTCGGCACCCATCACTCAATCTCTTTATTTCTTGTTGCACAGGGCCCATCTCACACCCGTGAAGGTAGCTAAATGGACCGGTCCTCTACCGGAACCTGCTGGTCCTGCCCAGGCAGCGAAGGGCACCTTTTTACATAGTTTTATGAGTGCCCTTATGTCCAGCGTTTCTGGGTAGCGGTTGGAATACCATTCAAGTGATTTTGGGCATCCTGACAGGCTCTCCAAAGAGGTAGTCTTTTTACGGTCCCTGGGGTTAGCACAGGGTGGACCCAAGGCCAAGGGCTTCCTATTGAATTTTATGGTAGCTGGTTGCTTTCAAGTTGATTCTGGTGCATTTGGAAGTCCTTGGCGGAGCTGCGGCAGGGTGAATGGTGGAGTCTGGTTTGTCGATACGCCAAGTATGAAAGGTTGTATGATAAGCTTCACCATCCTGACAGAGGAGATCTCTGCCATGATAAATGGGTCTCTCCTTGGACCAATATATTTGCTCGCTCAGCTGTAGTTTCCATTATAGTCGCTTGTCTCCCTGTCATGTTGATAATTAGTAGTGGCGGTGTAGTCGCTATGCAGATAATGCTGTTGATAGGGATTGCCTTCCCTAGCATTGATGTATATGTTCCTTTACCTGAGAGCCCGGGGGGTGGGGGGTGGGGAATGCTGTATTGTGTTTTGCTGTTTTTGATTATGTGTTGCTCATTGTTTATTGTGTGTTTGTTTTTGGAAAATTTAATAAAGAATTTATAAAAAAAAAAAAAAAAAAATTTAATAAGGTATATTCTTTTTACTATTTTTATTTCTCAAACCTTTTACCTGCTAACTACCCCTCCACCCAATGTCCTGACTTCCACTAAGGATTAGATATACTAAAGTGTGCTATTGTATTAGTGTGTGCTAATGTAGTAAATGCACATTGGGGCATGTTTATTAAAATACCCTAAGTTAGCACTCTGTAAGTCCCCATAGGAGGTGGTGTAAACCTGTGCTAACTGTTGGGGATGTGACCAGCATGTCCCCCTCAGGGAAAGGCCCCTCACCATGCTAACGCAGGTGGACTTAGCAACAATCATGCATAGTGTGCACCAATGATGACAACTTTAACCACCATGTGCCATCAAGGCACATACTCTACCCCAAATCACCTAGTCACTGCCCCTTTCCACCCTCGTGTATAGCGTGGGACTTTTATCATACTGCCCCATGCTGTCAGTGCAACTCGCTTAGTATGCAGAAAGCTCCATGCTAACCATTTGCACACTTAAGTAGACATGCTCCAAAATTAGTAAATAAGCCTCACTACATAAAATGAGACCTGTCGTGTATAATGTGTGTTACCATTCAGTAACACAATAGCACCTTTAGTAAATCTAGTTCTGAGTGTTAGCGCCATCTCCTGGCACAGAAAGAGGTCTTTGACCTTAAATGCAACCAGTAAAATCATTCAACCATTAATTCTTCCAGATCCGTCAAAATGCTACTAAATTTCTAGATGGCATCCAAGTCCCTGATGATCAATGGGCTTAACACTACCAAATTCTAAATACTTTTCTGGGGTGAGGTTTCTGTTGCAATTTGCAGAATGAGTGTGAAACCACCATAGCTTCTGTGATCTGCTTGATAGCAGTACTGCTGGTCACATGATCTTAATTATTCTCCAGGACTAAGCAGGAAGTCAGTCCTCACATATGGGTGACATCGGCACCGACGGAGCCCCCATGCAGAGCATTTCCCCAGCTTTCAAAGAAAGCCTTTGGGAATGCAGGCACGCATGCGCGGTCCCCTTCCCGCCCAAAGGTGCCATCTTGCTCAGTCTTCTTTTTTCCGCGGAGCCCTATGGACGTGTTTCCTTGTCACCGATGGAAAAAGTGGATTTTCCTGTGTTGAGTCAAGTTTTTTCTTCGGTTCGACATCGGTTCCCTTTCCCGCCTGGACTCGGTCCACCGGTGCCGAGCCCGGAACTCTTTTTTCGTTTTTTGTCCTTAGAGACTGCGTTCGCGCCAATTTTTCTTTTCCCTGGCAGCCCAAGTTTTTGATCTTGCAGGGGTCCTTTTTCCCTTGTCGAAGTGAAAACCTCTTTGGCAAGCTCATGGCTGAAAAGGCTGCAGAACTCGAGACTGAGACTCTTACCCAGACAAGGCTGTCCAGGAAAACCTCTGCCCCTTCTCAGAACAAGAAAGGCTCAGGGAAAAAGACCTTTTACCCGAGGAAGACCACTGCCTACAAAACCTACCCTCACTACCAGGCCTCTGCAGCTCCCCAACAGGGCCAGCAGGCCAAGGGTCAGGGTCATGGGCCCCGTAGGCAGAAGGCCCCCAAGCCTCCTACTCTGGCTCCTGCTCAGCAGGGAGGGTTTTTTTGACTATGCCAGCATAGCCTCTCCTCCCCACTTCACCCAGATACCCCCCTCCTACTTTCCAGGGGAGCCTCCAAGACCCCCTCTGCACAGAAACTTACTCCTCCAGGAGTTGGAAGGTCTGCTACAGGACCAAGCGGTGGAACCAGTGCCTCACCACCTGGAAGGGCAAGGCTTCTACTCAAGGTACTTCCTGGTACCAAAGAGAACAGGAGTCCTCAGACCCATCCTATACCTGAGAAATCTCAACAAGTTTCTGGAGAGGGAAAAGTTCAAGATGCTTACCTTTGGAATCTTACTGCCCTACCTCCAGCAGGGAGATTGGCTATGCTCCTTAGACCTGAAGGATGCTTATACTCACATCCTCATCCATCCAAGTCACAGGCAATACCTCAGATTGTGGTGGGAGGGAACCACTTCTAGTACAGAGTGATTCTCTTTGGCCTCACCTCCGCTCCCAGGGTTTTTACAAAATGCCTGGCGGTGGTTGCGGCCTACCTCAGGAACCAAGGAATCTTTGTGTTCCCTTACCTAGATGACTGGCTTATCAGGGACCAGTCTCCACAAGAGGTCAGGCAGGCCACCTTCCGAACCATATCCCTGCTTCAGCACCTAGGGTTTATTATAAACTTCCCAAAGTCCACTTTAGTCCCCTCACAGGACGTGGAGTTCATAGGGGCAAGGTTGGATACCATCCATGCAAAGGCCTATTTGCCTGTGGACAGAGCTCGCAGGCTGATGAAGTTGGCCGGCCAGTTTCAGACGAACTCTCTGGTCTCTGCCAGACACTTCCTCCGGCTCTTAGGTCACATGGCTTCCACAGTGCATGTCACCCCGAATGCCTGTCTGCACATGAGGCCGGCTCAGTGGTGCCTCAGGGCACAGTGGGTACAGGCCACAGGGAAGTTGTCAGACAGGATAAAGGTGTCCAAACTCTTGGTGGACTCCTTACGCTGGTGGAGGCATCTCCCAAACCTGGTCGGGGGAGTTCCCTTTCGGCCTCCCCGCACAGTCAGGTACTGACAGCCGATGCTTCCCTGCAAGGCTGGGGGGCACATTGCCAGGGGGCCTGCACCCAAGGCCTGTGGTCTCCGTGGGAGGCCGCCCAGCAGATCAACCTGTTGGAACTGAGAGCCATTCGACTAGCCTTACAGACTTTCTCTCCGGCCCTCTCTCACCAGTCTGTCCTAATTCAGACAGACAACCAGGTGACTATGTTCTACATGAACAAGCAGGGAGGCACAGGATCCCGACTCCTGTGCCTGGAAGCACAAGCTCTCTGCTCCTGGTCTATCAATCAGGACATGACCCTCAAGGTGGTCTACCTCCCTGGCCAGGAAAACTACCTGGCAGACAGGCTAAGCAGACTCCTGCAGCCTCACGAGTGGAAGTTGGATCCTCGGGTAGTCCAACAGATCTTTCTGAAGTGGGAACTTCCAACCATGGATCTTTTTGCCAGTCTGCTGAACAGGCAACTATCCAAGTTCTGTTCCAGACAACCGCATCCTCTGAGGGCAGCGGCAGATGCATTCCCGATCTCTTGGTCAGAGGGCCTGCTGTATGCGTTTCCTCCCACACCTCTGGTGGCCCGGACTCTATTCAAAACCCAGCAGGACCGAGCCACGGTGATCCTGATAGCCCCCAGGTGGCCCAGGCAGCCGTGGTTCCCTCTTCTTCTGCAGTTAGCAGTGGATGCTCCACTTCCTCTGGGGCTGCAACCCGACCTTCTGACTCAGGATCAGGGGTCCGTCTTGCATCCCAACCTCAAATCCCTCAATTTGATGGCCTGGCTGCTGAAAGGGTAGTCCTTGCTCCCTCGCTCCTACCAAAGGAGGTTGAAGAGGTGGTGTTGGCCTCCAGAAAGCATTCCACTCAGAAGGCCTATGCTCTGAAGTGGCATAGGTTTTCCACTTGGTGTTCTCAGCAGCAGGAGGATCCCTTCTCCTGCTCGATCCCGGTGGTGCTGCAGTACCTGCTCCACCTGTCTGACCTGGGACTTCAGTCCAACTCTGTCCGGGTCCACCTCAGTGCCCTCTTTGCTCACCACTCGTCGGTGGATGGACAATCCCTCTTGGGCCACCCTCTGGTGTCCCGCTTCCTCAGAGGCCTGCTTCTGCTCAAGCCTCTTATTCATCCACCGGACACCGAGTGGGATCTCAATGTGGTCTTGCAGCAACTGACTCGCCCAACTTTTGAGCCGATGGCTACCTGCCACTTACGTTTCCTTTCCTGGAAAGTGTTGTTTCTCATGGCACTCACCTCGGCTAGGTGTGTGAGTGAGCTTCAGGTCCTGGTCTCGGATAGACCGTATACCAGGTTTTATAAGAACAGGGTAGTCTTGAGGACTCATCCTAAGTTCCTTCCAAAGGTAGTGTCCTCCTTCCACCTCAACCAGGAGGTGGTACTTCCGACGTTTTTCCCAGGCCACACGCCAGTACGGCCAAAACTGTCTTGCATACCCTGGATTGTAGAAGGGCGCTGTCCTTTTACCTAGAACGTATGCAGGGCCATAAAAGGGCTTCTCAGCTCTTCGTTTCCTTTGACCCTAATAAATTGGGGTTGCCTGTCACTAAGCATACGTTGTCCATCTGGGTGGTGGACTGTATCACCTGGGCATACAGGGCAGCTGGCCTCTCCCTGGAGGGTCGAGTCACGGCCCACCAAGTCAGGGCGAAGGCCGCATCAGTAGCTCATTTCCTCTCTGTTCCGTTGGCAGACATCTGCCGGCCGCTACTTGGTCTTCAAGCCAGACTTTTGTGGACCACTACTGCCTCGAGAGGGAGTCCCGTAGGGACAGTGCTTTCAGGCAAGCGGTACTCCGTAATCTCTTTGAGGTTTAGGCAACTCCTACCCTCCGGCCCTGGTGTTGGGCTACCGTTCAGGTGTGGTCTCAGAGAAGATTCTCTCACTGTTGCTGAGGCTCTAGAGGGAGCTCTATTTTTCAGCCTGGGTTCCTGGTAGCCCAGAGCTAGGGAGTCACCCATATGTGAGGACTGACTTCCTGCTTGGTCCTGGAGAAAGAGTAGTTACTCGCCTGTAACAGGTGTTCTCCAGGAGCAGCAGGAATCAGTCCTCACGACCCTCCCTCCTCCCCTTGGAGTTGCAGTTGTATATAGTTCATATTCTTTTTTGTGCTGTCTTTTAGCTATGTCATCAGACTGAGCAAGATGGCACCTTTGGGCGGGAAGGGGACCGCGCATGCGTGCCTGCATTCCCAAAGGCTTTCTTTGGAAGCTGGGGAAATGCTCTGCATGGGGGCTCCGTCGGCGCCGACGTCACCCATATGTGAGGACTGATTCCTGCTGCTCCTGGAGAACACCTGTTACAGGTGAGTAACTACTCTAACATTTACCCAGTAGCACAGTAATGGTAATTATTTTGTGTTAGCACTGCTGAAAGTATTACATAGAACAAGATTAAATAAAAAAAAAGAGAGATAAATTAGTAATGGGGCTTGTGCCGTTGAATGGTTTCAATAGCAAAACAATACATGCGCGCTTCGGGTAGCTATAGAGGACAATAAGGGTCTGCAGATTTTTTCCATGTTAGCATGCACTAAAAAAGTAAACAAAAAAGACGAAATTCTATTTTATAGAAGTGCACACTATAACATTGGCATTGTGAATAGCACACACTTGGCACGTTAAAATGTTTTAGTGTGCACAATTGACAGTGTGTACAAAAACCATAAAAGATCACACAAATTCCCCTCAGACTTGATCAGAGCTCCCTGGTTTTGTGGCTGTCCAGGGCTGGCTCACGAGTATACGGCACCCTAGATTGACCATCAGCCATGTTCCCCTATCCCACCCATAGTCTAGCATCTCTCCTTCCCTTCCTAACCACCACCCTCCCCCTCCCCCCAGGTCTCCTGCATCTCCCCTTTCCTACTCTCAAGGTGTCCTGCATCACTTCTTCCCTACTCTTCTTCCCCAGGAATCCCACATCACTCCCCTTCTCCCCTGCCAGGATCCAGTCTATTAATTTATTTTATTTTTAAAAAATTTATACGCTGCACTATCTCCTAGGTGGATAACAAAAAAGCATACATAAAATGTACACCTAAAAACCAAATGACCAAACATAACATGACAAACATGCCTCAAAATCGTATAAACCTGTTAATTGTAACACATTGAATAGCCTCTTCCCTCACCTGCCCATTCATCACTTACCACTGCTGCCACCTCCTATTTCCACGGGAGGCAAAAAACAAAAACCTGGCTTTGGTGAGGGAGGGTGGGGGCAGCAGTGAGCAAGCCCTTTAAAGCTGCAGTCAACACTGGGCCATTGAGTACCTGCATACATACATGTGCATTCTGAAGGGCTGCTGTGTCCCACCCATTCCAACATGGGGGTGGATACGGAAAAGCCATAAGCACATGCGCATGCATACACACAGAGGCTGTTGTGCCCACTGCTGACCACAACTTTAATGGGCTTCCCTGATGCTGCCTGTTTACTATACTGACTCTACGTCACCACCCTGCAAAGCCTGCTGCCCTAGACAGCCACTGAGTATACCTAGTCTACTAATTTAACAGAAGCAATTGGGATCATTTCTACTTAGTTTTCAACCCATGGATGAGAAATGGTATTGGGGGCAGAGGCTATCTTTTTACAGATTTCATAGTAGTGGTAAGGTGAAATGTTTCAAATGAAAAACAAGTTCAATTTCATTCCTAGAGGACAATGATAGGAACAGATCTAGGAGTCTGCAGCATTACAAACAATCCACCCTTCACTCTTGAGAGTGGAGACAAAGGTAGAAGTGAAGGAAAAATATAAGGAGGCAGATAAAGCATGTACAACCTAGCTACGTCAGAGGTCACACAATAGGCAGGGGAAACTTAGCAGCCTACACTCACCCTTATGGCCTAAGACCAAAGACCAATCTCCCACAGTTAATTTTTAATTTTTGGGACCCAGTGACTGTCAGGCTCCAGAGTTCTGGCGTTTCCTCCTCTACTTCTAAATCTGAGAAAATGGAAAACCAATTAAAATGATTGAAACTTAGGTTTCTGACTTTTCCTATGCCTAAGAGATCCTGGGGGTTCCAGCAAAGGCTCCCTCTTCCCCATAGCTTGGATTTACTGTCTACCAGGAAAAAAACTCTATTGCAGCTGAGGAATGGTGAAGGCAGGTGAATTCTCCATGGACAGTCCGAACTTAACTCAGATATTGGAAGGATCCCTTGGTGAGGCCTCAGTTGGAGGCACTGTATTTAACAGTTTTTCTATACCGCCTTTATCCAAGGAGGTTTACACCCACCCCTCCAAACCATGGGGAGTAGTGGGACCAGGAATAGATGGAACCGGCCTCCAGAGAAGGGAGAACCTCTAAAGGGGCCTGGACTCCCTGCGTGACTGAAGGCGTGTGATCCCTAGCCTTGTCCTGCAGCGCCTGCTCCATGTTGGTGGCCTACAAAGCACAGCCACTGCACACCCCTGCATCTGACATTACCCCCAGATCACTATTCACTGACCTCAAATTGTACGGACTCAAGGAGAAAGTAGGACTGACAGTCTAACCTATCTTCCCTCCTACCTTATTTGTTACACCTTTTACTTCACTGGACATCTCCTTTTATTACTTCAATTTTTTTTTTCAAACAAAGAAGGCACAGTACAGCAGAAGAGAATAAAAAGAGAGAGAAAGTGTCTCCCCGAGGCTCAGGAGTGTGAGCAGTGCTCACCAGTGCTAACTGGACCCCCCCAAACTGCTCTTCAAAAGCGTGGGAACAAAGCCTGCAAACCAGCCTTCCTGCCTCTGAGCCACCACAGACACCACGAGGTGCTAGGCCTCTATCTAGCTAGGCGGCCCCCCCCCCCCCCCCCCCACTTTCCTGTACCTGGAAGAGATCCGTCAAAGAAAATTCAACTGCTCAGGTTGCTGCTGAGTGGGACACCAAAACTCTGCGCTCAGCCAGTACTCAGCTTTGGTGTGAAGGAAAGGGGCAGGAGTGCTCCTTCCCAGGCAGCTTCACCAGCGTTGGCGGCTCCTCACCCGCTGATGGGATCGGGAGCCGCCAAAGCCCCTGGACATTGGCAAATGCCCCAACCCCCTCCGGACTATCAAGGAGGGGGGGGGGATGGGGGTCCTCCTCTGAAGGCTGCCTTCTTCTCTCTTTTTTTTAAGCTCTCCTAACTTTAAAGCTCAAAATAAAACAAAGGAAAACTAAGAAAAACCCGTTGAAAAAACTAACTAAACTAACTCCTTGTTTGTTCCTTCAGTGAACCCAGCATCTAGGCTCACCACCTCCTCCAGCTGCTTGGAGACTGAGCATACTGGGAGCTGGTAGGAGGTGCCAGCGGTATTAGTACTGGTGACTTCAAAATGTGACATGCTCAGTCTCCAGGCCGCTGGAGGAGGTGAACTATCCAGAAGTGCGGGACTGGACTGGAGAGACGATAAAGGAACAGAGCATTTGAGTACCTTTCTCTGATGCTCTGGAATTCATTACCAGAAAATCTGAGAAACATAACCAACCTCTCCACTTTTTGCACACAACTCAAGACTTTTCTGTTTATAGACCACCTTGGTAAATACGAGGCAAGTGCATCAACCAACCCGACTCAACCCCACTAAGATTCCTGAATCCTCACTCCATTCAATTTCACTGCACACTCACAACTCTACATCCCAACACAGAAAAATACAGAACCCTTATAATCTATACATAGTTCTTATTGAATAATCATTGATATACTCTTGATTACTTGTTGATGTTTACTGATCATGTATTTACCTTAGAGTACCTTTTACACATGTAACTACACTTTGTTTGATGTAACCCACTATGATTACTCAATAAGGCGGTATAAAAATCACAAAGAAATAAATAAATCTGCTAGTATTGGTGTGCCCATACTCACAATGGATAAAAATAGCACCATGTAAGAGAGAGACAGCAGCCAAAGTAGTAAAAGTATTTATGGAACAAATTATACCCAGATTCGGAGTGCCCATAAATATTATCAGATAACGGAACTCACTTCAGAAATCAACTGACAAAAGCATTTGCAGATTCTCTTAAAAATCCATAGAAATATGTTTCAGTATATTCTCTTACCTCAAATGGTTTAGTGAAAAGGTGCAATGGTTTAATTAAAACTCAATTAAGAAAACTTATGGCTATGAATGGACAAACATGGCTGCAAACCTTACCATTGTGTTTATATTTGTTTAGGAATACTCCAATAAAAAGGATATGATTTCATGTGGGGTTAGTTCCAACAGGGAGACATACCAGGGATTTTGAGATCAGCCAGCAAGGAATGTTATTACCAGACATGTTCTCTGCTTATCTTTCAGGTTTGCATTCTTATATCACATTGATCCAGCAGAAACTCACGAGAAAACCACCCACAGAACTCTTACCATATACTTTTGAACGGTGTGATCTTATTTACAGAAAGGTACCTGTGAGAGAAAGGTGGGATCAACCTCTATACAAAGGACCACACACAGTAACTGCAGTAACTCCAACTGCGGTACAGTTCAATGGAGGTTCGGCGTGGATACACTATAGGGATAGTGTGCCTGCCCCCTTTTGTTCTCCAGTTTAATTGTACAGAAGATGTTGGACAGACCCAATTTACTGATAACTACACTTACTGTGAAAGTTACACTGTCACTAAGTCTTCTGATTGTGGTTTTTATACTATGGTTTTTACATAAGCTATGATCGCTGGGAATTTGTGGAAAGAAATTGTTCTGGAAGGAGTCAGAATGTTGAAGTTAGCAGATTGTATAATATGTACTCCTTAGCCCAAATCTGTTAGCCAGACCCCGGGAGTGATGGTGTCTTACATTATATAAGCTAGCAGGGAATATCTCTTGTTTTGACCCAGGTTCTCACAACTGGCAAGAGCATACTAACTGTATGCTGGACCAATATGACCATGAATGATTCCAATGCAATACCCATTAGTGTTTCCCCTAATATACAATGTATTTATTGCCTAGATTTGCTTCATCAGAGCTCATTGTCCTGTACTTACTTATATGATCCTATTAATGGTCAGTGGAATGTCTCAAAAGGTGTCATGATACCCACAATAACAGGCACTGCATACACACTTAACTCGACAATCAAAGCTAATGCCAATTGGACTAAGTCCATCAGATTTGTTTCACAATTGTAATGTTTGGTGCACCTCTAGTAAGGACACTCCATTTATTTCTTGTTATGCCCCTAATAAATTTTCATTTGAAACACCTGGTCATCACTTCCTCCCCAAGTGGTATAATACTACTATGTACGAGGCTGTAGTAGAACACTATTGGTATTGTAGTGGCTACCTGTATCAGAAAATAGGACTAGAAGATTTACCTTGTGCAACTGCTCAGATTAACATGTTTTCTGCTATAATTCCCTTGACTCATGCAAAACTCAGCACTAGGAAAAGGTGTGAATTAAAAGAGATACAGAGATAGATCTTACCTGATGGAGAAACAGATGAAGTGGTTGTTAAAGCCTATGAATATATTAATTCTACCTACCCTCTCACCAAAACTAGATTAGATGCTTTAAGTAGTACTGCCTGGCTATAATTTGCAGGTAGTGCAGTTTCTGCTGAATTAGGTATGTCTGTATGTCACTTGCAATGTCTGCTACATGTTCAAAGAAATATCCTTACTGAGGTTAACATGAAACAAGAAACTATAGATCAAAATACCACGATGACCTTGCAAAATCGTAGAGCTCTGGATAGGATACTGGCTCGGGAAGGAGGCATCTGCAATTTTTTAAATGTGTATAATTGTTGTACAGTTATTGCTAATCATACTGTATTTATTAACAATGCCATAGAAAAGATTAGAAATATTGCTGTCTTAAATGTTGACGACTATGAGGGTATCTTGGTTACTTCATGGTGGAATGCATTCTCTTCTAGGTTCTCTGGTTTAGGTTCAGGTTTAAAAGGCCTGTTTATGGCTGCATTAGGATTTATAGTGAAAGGGAGAGGGGGAAGAAAGGGAAAAAACAAACTACAGCTATTTTCTGGCCTTTTGTAGAAAATGGTTAACCAAAAGACAAACAACTCTTGTGCTCATGAGGAAAGAAGAAATGGAAGAAACAGTTTCACTCCTGACTCAAAATGAGCACACGTTTGGAGAGATACCAGAAAGCTTCACTCTTATTGCTTTGAAAGTGAATTAAGAGATTCAAGAGGGGAATGAGGAGAAGAGAAGGATAAATCTGTCTGCTCTCCCAGAATCCTCTCTGAAAACTCCATCATGAAATGGGTGAATAAAAATAGTGTCTGTCTGTGTGTGTGCTATAAAATACTATAACCTTTGAAACTGCTGACAAGATGAATTGTAGACAGAATGTTCTACCCAAGACTACACATACACCAGAGAAAGACAGGAATTTGGAGATGCTAAAGGAGATAAGACAGAGGTACCCAAACAGCAAACTACTACTACTTGGTGATTCCATCATCAGTGGCACCAACTTGGGAACACAGTTCAAAGGAGAGAAGATAGTCAAGTGCCTCCCAGGCTCTTCAGCCAGCAGAAATACAAACCACGTTGTTGAAGTACTTAGCACAGAAAGTGAACACTCCAAACTTGATGTGATTATCCACTTAGGCACAAATGACATGGCTAGAAACAGTACCTCTACAGTCCAAAAGAGCTTCCAATCTCTGGGAGAGAAACTCAAGCCCATTGTTAACACTGTTGCATTCTCAGAGGTTCTACCTGTGCTTGGTAAGGGGAAAAATGACTGCATCACATTAAGAGCTTTAATACATGGCCCCAGACCTGATGCAAACAAGAAGGATTCAGATGTATTGGTGACTGGGAAAACAGATGGACCAACAAGAGACTATACTGTGCTGATGGACTACATCTCTCTGTCGCAGGGAAAATAATCCTAAGTGAAAAATGCAAGCAATATGTGGATATGCATTTAAACTAGAACAAGGGGGTGATGGATGTGGAAGGTCAAGCTCTGGACGTCACCCCCTGCAAAAGCAGATTAAAATCAGAAACAGCCACACATTTAAACCACCACATCAAAAACAAGTGGGAAGATGTAGACAGAAGAAAATCAATGCTAAATACACGCAAGCCAGTTAAATGCTGGAAAGCAATGAGCACATATGCTCAAAGCTTAGCCAACAAAGTTCCAGACCTAGAAGCCCTAATGGTGGAAATGGATTTGGACATTGTGGCCATTACAGAAACATGGTTTAATGAATCTCATGATTGGGATATAGCCATACCTGGCTATAATCTATTCAGAAATAGACAGAGAAAATGGAAATGGAGGAGGAGGAGGAGTAGCCTTGTATGTCAAAAGCAATATTAAAGCTACTGAAATGCAGGGGGCATGGGGAAAAGAAGCAGCACTCTGGATTGTGTTGGAAAGAGGAGATGGCACTGTCATGCATACTGCTGTAGTCTACAGACCTCTGACAAAAATTGAAGAGATAGATAACAAATTGATTATAGATATTGCCAAGATAGCCACAAAGGGGGAAGCGATCATATTGGGTGACTTTAATCTACCTGATGTGGATTGGATTACTCCTTCTGCAAATCTGGAAAGAAGCAAAAAAAAATGTGGATGCTCTTCAAGATGCGTTACTTGGACAAATGGTGATGGAACCAACCAAGGAAAGCTCAACACTGGATTTAGTGCTCACCAACGGCGATAGCATGTCAAATGTCTGCATGAGTGCCCCTGTGAGCAGCAGCGATCATCACACGGTATGGTTTGAGATAAAAGCCATGGTACAGGCCAAACATAGCAAGTTCAAAGTCCTAAACTTCAAAAATACTGACTTCAATAAAATGGCCGAGTACCTAAAGGAGGAGCTGACAGTGTGGAAAGAGATAAGAGAAGTGGAATTGCAATGGGCTAAACTAAAAGGTGGCAATAAAAGGGGCAACAGATAAATATGTAACAAAAGTAAACAAAAACAAGAGAGGAGAAGAAAACCTATTTGGTTTTCCAAAGAGGTGGCTGCTCAAATAAAGGAAAAAATACACAGCTTTCGTAAAATTCAAAAGCTCGCAAACAGAGGAACACAGAAATGAATACAGGATCAAACTCAAAGAGACAAAGAGAGAAATAAGGATAGCAAAATCAAAGGCAGAGGAAAAGATGGCTAAAGATGTGAAGTGTGGTGACAAAGCCTTCTTCAGATATATTCAGGAAAGGAAGAAGATCAGAGGTGGAACTGCAGGACTCAGAAGTGCTGCGAACGAACTCGTGGAAAATGACATTGAAAAAGTGAAATTGCTAAACAAATACTTCTGCTCTGTTTTTACTAAAGAAAGTCCTGGAGAAGGACCACCTGTGACTCCCAAATATAAAAATGGGAATGAAGTAGTTACCACACCATTCACAGAAGATGAGATGTTAAACCACTTGCAAAACTGAAAGTGAACAAGGCCATGGGACCGGATGGGATACATCCCAGGATACTGAAAGAGCTCAGAGCGGTTCTTGCAGGGCCGTTAAAGGATGGTTTTCAACACATCTTTGGAAACAGGAGAGGTTCCTTAGGACTGGAGAATGGCTGTCGTCATACCTCTACACAAAAGTGGTGGCAGGGAAGAAGTGTCAAACTACAGGCCTGTGAGCCTTACCTCAGTGGCAGGAAAAGTCATGCAGGCGCTCCTGAAAGAGTGAATAGTGAACTTTCTCAAAACCAACAGGTTGCAAGACCCGAGGCAACATGGTTTTACTGAAGGACGATCTTGCCAAACAAATCTGATCGAGTTCTTTGCTTGGGTGACCAGGGAGCTAGATCAGGGGCATGCGATGGATGTCATCTATCTGGATTTCAGCAAAGCCTTTGATACTGTTCCTCATAGGAGGCTTATCAATAAACTCGGTAGCTTGGGGATGGATTCTAAGATGGTAAATTGGATCAAAAATTGGTTGACTGACAGACGACAGAGGGTGATGGTAAATGGAGCTCACTTGGATGAAGGGAAGTTGATTAGTGGGGTGCCCCAGGGGGCGGTCCTGGGCCCGGCACTGTTCAATGTATTTGTGAGTGATATTGCTGAAGGACTGAATGGAAAAGTCTGTCTTTTGGCAGATGACACGAAAATTTGCAACAGAGTGGACTCTCCCGAGGGAGTGGTTAACATGAGGAAAGATCTACAAAAGCTGGAAGAATGGTCTAATGCTTGGCAATTAAGATTTAAATGCGAAGAAGTGCAGAGTCATGCACCTGGGTAGCAGAAATCCAAGGGAAATGTATGTGATAGGGGGCGGGAGGTTGGTGTGCATGGATCAGGAGAAAGACCTTGGTGTGATTATTTCTGAAGATCTCAAGGTGGCAAAACAGTGCAACAAGGCGGTGGCAAAAGCCAGAAGGATGTTGGGCTGCATACAAAGAGGAATCACCAGCAGAAAGAAGAGGTACTTAGGCCACAGTACAAGTCACTGGTGAGGCCTCACTTGAAATACTGTGTTCAGTTTTGGAGACCGTATCTTGCAAAGGATGTAAAAAGACTAGAAACTATTCAGAGGAAGGTGGCCAAAATGATTTAGAGCCTGTGTCAGAAGCCTTATGAGAAGAGACTTGAAGACCTAAACATGTACACTTTGGAGGAGAGGAGGGACAGGGGAGATATGATTCAGACCTTTAAATACTTAAAGAGAAATAATGAACAAACAAACCTCTTCCAAAGACGGGGAAGCTGTAAAACTATTATTATTATTAAAGACTTATAAAGTGCTGCAACATATGAAGCGCTGTACAAACATAGAAGAGAACACAGAAGACAGTCAGGAGATGTGGCAGATAATAGGGCCTTTATTACTCCACGGATCAAGCGTGCCTAACCCGACACTGGCCGTGTTTCATGTTACACTTCCTCAGGGGTGTACGGCTCACGACTTTTTTTTTGATAGAATACCTCTTTGACAGAATATGGATCATCAGTTAAGGAATACCAGTCATACCTATGCCTTCTCCTCCATGGCTTCCCCCACAGCTTCTCATTCCTCTTCTTCCATTCCAGTACATCCCCCACCAGGAGATTGATCTCAGATTAAGCAGTCAGTCATTTAGAAGGTTTATCAACTCTGCTCAAGCTTCAGTCCAATTCCCAGAGGTATTAGTGAGTCTTCCTCCAGCTAACTAGGCAGTGGCTGTCACTCATCTGAAGGAAAAAACAATCTTGTTTGTTTCAGGTCAGAGGGCTTCACGCCAGTGATGTCTCCGGCCAGTGCCCACAAGTTCAGAGCCCACCGGTTTCCGCAAGCAGCGAGGGATCCTGAGGTAAACCAATTCCCTCTCGGGCACAAGGGCAAGCGCTCGCCTTCTGGGTAGCAAATCCTGTCTTCGTTCTTCCTAGCTTTGCCTCTAGCCTTTCCACGCCAGCCCGACGCCGTCCTAACGGTGCAGGGAGGAATGAGAGAGTTGAGTTGAGTCGAAAAAGCAGCTTCTCCCGCCGGGGAAGATCGAAGCTGCTTTTTCGACTCAACTCAACTCTCTCATTCCTCCCTGCACCGTTAGGATGGCGGCGGGCTGGCGTGGAAAGGCTAGAGGCAAAGCTAGGAAGAACGAGGACAGGATTTGCTATCCAGAAGGCGAGCGCTTGCCCTCGTGCCTGAGAGGGAATTGGTTTACCTCAGGATCCCTCGCTGCTTGCGGAAACCGACGGGCTCTGAACTTGCGGGCACTGGCCGGAGACATCACTGGTGACAGGTTTTAGCTATCTGCTGGATATGTAAGGAGAAGGAAAGGGAGGAGTAAAAAATGACACCAAGATTATGGGCTGAAGAAACAGGAAGTAGAAGAGTTTTATCAACTGAGATTGAGAAAGGAGGAAGTGGAGAGGAAGGTTTAGGTGGAAAAACTGCAAGTTCTGTTTTGTTTCAAACGGTGATGAGACATCCAGGTGACGATGTCAGAGAGATAGGCAGAGATATGGGCCTGGAGTGTCGGAGAAATATCAGGTGTAGAAAGACATCCGAGAATAGTCAACATAAAAATGATACTGAAAGCCATGAGAGGAGATGAGAGCACCAAGGGACTGGGTGTACAGAAAGAAAAGGAGAGGGCACACCAACTGAGAGTGGGATAGAAGTAAAGGAGGAAATGCCAGAACTCTGGAGCCTGACAGTCACTGGGTCCCAAAAATTAAAAATGAACTGTGGGAAATTGGTCTTAGGCCATAAGGTCCGTATTTTCTCAGACTGTTGCAAAGTTACTATAAACAAAAAAATATTTTCTTGCAATGCATCAGAATGTAATAGTACTTGATGCAGAATTTTTCCATGAGAAAAAGTTGTAGATTCTTCATTAAAGGAGTAGAGGAGTAGCATAATGGTTAGAGCACTGGCTTGGGAACCAAGAGACCAGGGTTTAATTCCCACTAGCACTCCTTGTGGCCTTGGGCAAGTCACTTAACTTGGATTTTTTTGAGCAATGGAGGGTTATCAATGTCCCTGTTTAATGTACATTACCAAGTTTAAGTTACAATGTAAACCACAGGGAGGGGTAAACTAACTATGCTATTTATGAGAAAGTTTGGGAGGGTCTAACTTGTGGACCTTCATTTTTCATTAAGTTGCTGTTCTTTAATTGCTAATTCCTTTAGGTACCCTCCTTTATAGGCTCTCATTGTATTTGTAATGCTTAGTGCCTTGGGTATGTTTTTTTCTTTTCTCTATCTTGCTCTGAGAGTTGTTGTTTTTTTTGTCACCCATTTGGACATTTAAAACCTCTTCTTGGGTACTTCTTCGTAGTGTAATTATGATTTATAAGTGTGAGCTCTTCATGTAGTTATGACAAGGGTCATTACAGCAGCACCCAATACAGGAAGATTCCCAGAGATTGGAGTGACTAAATAGAAAATAGTTTTGAAAATTTGTTTTAAAGATAATAGCTCCTCAGGAATGAAAATACAGGTAGGGATGTATTAATGATACTGTTGAACTATCAGCTGAATTATCTAGAAAAAGGAAATTTCCCTCCTTTGACTATTTTGAATAAGTTATATGCTGCTGCAATTGATTGTGCTTAATAGCCAGATGATATATAAACAGTGAGGCATGTATGGGGCGAAGGGTTATCAGGACTGTTGGCCAGATGGCTCCCAAAAGACCCTTCCTCCATCCAAAAGGGGAACCACTCAGAGAGGACAAAGCACTTCCCAATAAAAGAAACATACAGGGAGGACTAACACTTCCCAATAGACCTCATCTAATGCAGGACAGTACACTCACTCATACATGGTAATAACTATCTCTCAGATTCTTTGTAAAAGGATCCTTTTATTATTCTCTATCTTACAGAAACAAAAAGACTAAGAACAAAGAAAAAGCAATCTAGTGGAATTACAGATCTTGTCACCTCTCACAGCAAACAAACAGGGTTCTTCTGTACTTATCTGGGTACAGATCTCTAAACAGCTACAGGCAAGAATGTCTGCTCTTCCCTTCACAATTCTGTCTTACTTCCTGACTCAGAAATAACAAGCAAAAGTGCATCCTTTCGTTTTGTCTGTAACACAAAAGAGAATTGTGACAGACATCCTGGACAAAATAAATCAGTGTTAGAGACACACATGACACTAGAACAATTTTAAACAAGACAAAACTAGCAGTAGGCATCTGCATTTCAGGCTTGTTTGGCCATTTGTTTGTGCACCTAAATTTTAAGCATGTGTGTATATCAATAGTGCATGCATATATGCACATAATTACAATGAAAACCCAAAAATGCCAGTTCATATGTGGTGAATGTAACAAATATCTTGGCCATCCACATGCCTCCAATATGATACAGTATCATCCGTTATTGATATAGCCAGTGTTTTATAGATACCAAAATGTTTCCATCAATTGTGTCATTGTACTAGATGTAAAGTCGAAGGAAAGCCATGTATAAAATGGGTAGATGGGTTGAGGAAGAGGGTTCAAGTCCTGAAGCAGCCCTTTAGAATTGAATGGACAAAACTAGAGTTGACATGACATCTTTTGTCCCTCACTGCAAACCCTTTGGTGGTGCCAAGGTGTTAATTGCATTGTAGATAAGTGGTTTCAATTAATTTTAAATGCATTTAAAAAACTGAAAAAACATTCTGTGAAGCCGATGAAAGAAAATATTAGGGGCTTTGACGTACAGGCTGAGGTGCAGCAGGCTATGTTCTACACTGTTACAAGTTAAGAAGCCTCAGCAATGGGGACATGGCTTAACACCATCTGTTGAGTCCTATGGGGTTTTTGTTTCTAGCTAGATTAGAAACAATGTATGTTTGACTAACACTCATTCATTGTTTGTAGCCTCAGGTCTCATGAGCTATTACTTTGTAACTATATTTTTGTTTGTAGATAACATCAAGAGCATCAAAAACGCAAGGAGCATATTGGGAGAGTCTATGCAAGGGTTTTCATGCACTTACACACTTACCATTGGTGCAGAGTTCCCATGGACATGTGCACTGTTTTCTATGTGGGTATTTTAATGGAAAATGACACATACAGATTTGAAAATGCAATTTGCTTATGCATATTTTCCTCCTCTAACCTAAGCAAGTTCCCAGGAATGTCTTCTCTTAATGTGACTAAATGAACATGCACATTAAGGGAAGTTTCAACTGCATTGAAGGAAGACAAATTTAAATGGCTGGTTTACATGGGTAGAATGTGTACCAATGTAAATTGAGTTTTTTTGGGAGGAGGGTGGCAAAGCCTCCTTATGTTAGATGGCTTTGAAAAACCTCTAGAAACATCAAGAGCTGCTAACCATTCTTTGCACTTGTCCTGGGAAAGGATGGGAGAAATAAATACCCCTAAAAGAACGGCTTGTTTATTCTGGACACATCATACTAAAGGTGCTTTATATTAAGGATACTATATTAACCTCAATATATCATGTGAATATTTTCTCTCATACAGATGATATTTTGTAATGGTGTTTTCATCCATTGTCAGCAGATAGATGATGGAATTTCTCTTTTTATTGTGCCTAAGCATGTGAGGGAATAATTTTGTCAACCTTGTATACGGCACTTGAATTTTAGTCAAAATACCCATGATTATTTTGGAAGAAAATTAATTGCATGCTGCTCCCCCCATATACTTAGCCTTGAATGACTCTTGAAATGGCATGAGCTAAACATACATTTTATTAATCTACAGCAGGGATTTCCCTGTCCTCAGAGGGCTTTAAAGTCTAAGCTTGTACCAGAAGCTATGGAGGTTTAGGTGAATTTCCCAATATCACAAGGAGAAGCAGGGGATTTGAACACTGGCTTCAACCTGCTGCTCTGGTACAATGATACATAGCATTATAATATGATGCTAGGCTATGACATAATAATGATCATCACCATGTAGAGAGGAATTTCAGAAAAGACGTCCAAGTGCAATCTGTGATGCAGAAGCCAGAACATCTGCGGAAAAGAAGGCAGGCATGTCCATGTGCAGGCATGATTTCACAAACATGGACATGTCCGATATGAACGTCTGTGGAGGCATCTACATAGACATCCCCAGAATAGTATTTCAGAACCAGGACATCTAGGAATAGCCTAATGGTTAGAGTAGTAGGCTAGGAACAGAGGAAGCCAACGTTCAAATCCCATTACTGCTATCATCAAAATTGGACTGGGTACTAGGGATGCTTTCTTCTCTATACCCGCTGGATATTTTTCAGAGCACTTTGGGATCAAGAGCTGTCCACATTACCTGCTTCTGCCAGGCAATACATCTGCATTAGCCCCATGGTAGCAGCTAATGCTCTTTAGTAGAGAAACTCTTTAATGTGAGTAATGCAGATTGTAATATATTCATCTGCATAACCCAGGCATACTGAACATTCTTGGTCTCCACTCCCCATCCCCTCACCCCCCCCCCCCGACCCTTGCCTTTTCCTCCTTTTCTAAGGATACTCAGACACCACCAACTTTCACACAAAACCAACTTTTTTTCATGAGATAAACACAGTTTCCAACCCAAAAAACAACTTTACTTTAGATATCAGTCACCTTATTTTCTATAACAAATTACAAAACCACCATTGGCGAGCCCAGGACCCCCTGTGGAGTATCAACGTTTGCTTTTCCTCTTTGGGCCTGCTCTGTGGCACTCCCAGGGAATACCCCTTTTCCCCACTACCCTCCACTCCATGTCAGCATGTGGGGTTCCTTTCTGTTTTAGGGGGTCTTGTATTAGAGCCCAGGTGCCCCTTGACTGGTGCCTTACCTCCCCAGTTGCACCCCAGGCACCCAACCCCAGTTCCTGTGTCCCTGCCCCTTTGGTACTCTCCTTAAGTCGGTGAGGTCCTGCCCCGCTGTGCAATACCCCTACTCTCCCTTCTCCTGAAGCCCCGTTACTTCGAGTGTGGTGGGATGGCCTTGCACATGCCACCAGAAAGACAGGCTCTTCCTCCTGCCCCTGCCTTAACCTCTCCGAGCCCCCCCCCCCTCCCCTCATCCAGCCCCCCATCAATCCTGTGCCACTTACGTCACCTTCCATGCTACCCACCCGGTTATGAGCCATCCCTTCCGCGGCCGACTGTACATGATCTGCAATGCAGTTAGTGCATGGCAAGTATATTGTCTCTGGGTTAACTATATGGGAAGATGCTGTGATTGCTACCAACAATTAATACAGACACTTCACAGTTACGTGTTACTTTTGGCCATCAATGGGCAATGAGTGCAAAATTGTAATGCAGCTCAGTATAAAGGGGCCCATAGTGTAGCATAGTCTTCACATGCTCAGACTACAAGTCCTTTAGCAGGAACATGTTTTTCGCTTGTCGTGCTACACAATTAATATTCTATAATCTTTTACAGGTATATGTCTGCATAAAACAGATTCTAGTTGCCAAATATGTTTTTGCTTCTGATGCACATTTATATAACTTTTTATAATAATGTGCAGAGGTAAAAATCCATATCACATCAATAAAATTTGTGTAATGCATGCTTTTGATTCAGTTTAGAATTATATTTACCATTTGCCTTCTGCAATGCCAGGCAACACTGCAGTAGCAATTCAACAAGATGTTATTTCTTATATCTATCCTGCTATGTGTGAACATATAATATGCCATCCAGAACTTAAAATTGGAAAAGGGGTATATTGTCTCATTTCTGAGTCTGCAGACGCTGTAGTTCCCATGTCATGATCACTTGTGTGGTGCTTCTCCTGTATATCAGTAGGAAGACACCCAAATCTTCCCCAATTTTCTACAAAAAAAGATTCCAGAGTCCCTGCTGCTACAGTGCTTCTAGTGTGACCTTGCCCTACCGTGTAAGATAATGAAGGTTGAATCTGTCAGTGGTCAGAGGGTTGCTCCTTCTGTGTTTTAGAGGGAAGTATAAAAGACCCTGTTTCTAGTGGCCAAGAATGAGCCTCTTCTTTTGCCAAAGACGTGCACGGTGTGAGAGAGCAGCCTCCCTGGTGGCCAGCTATGTCATCTAGATGGGAAGTGACTGCTCATAAACTGGCTTGGCTTAATACAGGAAAAAGAGTAAAAGAAGGCAGCAGAACAGACTACAGGACAATTGCTCTGAAAAGCCAGCAAAGAGCAAAACAGAGAAACCAAGGAATAAAGAGCTCAAGCAAGGTCTCCCTAGTAAAGCAAAGCTGCAACCAGAAAGGTGAGCGAAACAACAAAGGGAATCCCAGCTCTACTACATAGTGGCCCAGTGCAGTGGCATGATGAGCAGCCAGCCTCCCCAACTTTACCTAAAGGAAGGCCTATTCAAATCGTTGGACTGAAACAAGTTTCTCTCTTTTGGACCTTGATTTACTTTTACTCCTTTTCCTTTTTTAAAAGATCAATTTTTACCATATATAATTTTGCAGGAACCACCAATAAAGGCGGCTTACTTAAGAATATGTATATATATATACACAAAAAAAATCCCTTGCAACTTAAGCATACCCAACTGTGTGGACCATCAGTTTTCCATGGTTTGAGATACTTTTATTTTCTTGTCATTTCAGCTTAACTCTAGAGGGGTGTGCCTCCTCCCTGCTACTTAGACTCTTAATTTTAAATACCCTGATCATTTTTGCTGTTTGGTTTCATCTTTCTATTTGTCCAGTCATTTCTTTCTTTTACGAGAGCCTCCAGGTAACACTTGATCCCTGAACAAATACAGGATATATATTAGGGCATGGCAATTTTAGAGGTAAATTTTTATTTTTCCAAACTTTCCAAACTACTAGTGACCAAATTATGTAGTTTTGCTTGCTGAATCTAAAGCTATTTTCAGAAACTGCTTAAAGCGAGTCTTATCTACATCAAATCAGTTATTTATTTTATTTTATATTTATTTATTTAGTCTTTTATACCGCGCTATTCAACATCAGTGCAGTTTACATTGAACATAGAAACTTGCACATTTCATTGGCTGATCCGTGTTTACAATGAACAGGTATTAAAATTTGGATAACTTGGGGTAACTATTTACATCTATGCAACAAGATAGGTAATACCTCACTGGACATAGTTGTGGTTGTTGTGTGGTAAGGCTTACTTAAACTGCACCGGCTAGATAGTGGATGGGGCTATTATAGCACTGTCTACCGGGCAATACAGGAGGAAGAGATGGTGCTTCAAAGCCTTCCTAAACTGAGTTAGGTCAGGGATTGCTCGGATGCTGGGAGGTAGGGTGTTCCAGCATCTGAGCGCACAAAATTTGAAAGCCCTGTTTGCTGTTGACCGGGTGCATTGGGTTATTGATTTCAGGACTATCAGTGTATTAACTGCTACCGATCTTCTGGACCTATTGGAGGGTGTAGTCTGGATCAGCTCTGCTAGTGATGTGGATGAGAGCCCATTGACGGCCTTGAAAGTCAGCAGTAAGGTTTTGTATGTGAGTCTACCATGTATTGGGAGCCAGTGTAGATGCTTCAGGATGGGCGTCACATGGTCTTTCCTGGATGCTCCATGTAGGACTCTTGCTGTGGCGTTCATCGCAAGTTGCAACGGGTTCAGAGTGGCTTGAGAGAGTCCATGCAGAATTGAATTTGCATAATCCAAATGTGGTATGATCAGTGCCTGATAAATTGTCCTGAAGTCGTCTGGTTCCAGCAAGAATCGTAGGTGCCTGAGGGATCGTATCTTATGGTACACCGCTCTCACTATGTTGCCTATGTACACCTTCATGTCCAGGTGCTGGTCTAAAGTGACTCCGAGGTACCTGATCATGGGTTTGGTCTGGAGTTCTGCTTCCTTGACTTTTAGAAAGGGCGGCATGGAGAAATTTTGATTCCTTGTAATGAATAGGACTTCCATTTTCTTGTGCTGAATTCTGAGGTTTTGGGTTTGTAGCCAGTTGGATACTGCATTAAAGCAGTTTGTCAGCGGAGAGAGGTCTGGGTTCTCAGTTGAGAAAGGCATGTAAAGCAGCACATCGTTTGCATACATCAAGCAGTTAACACTGAAAGACCGGATAAGGTTACAGATGGGCTGCATGTATATGTTGAACATCAGGGCGGAGAGGGAGGATCCTTGTGGGACACCTTGCTTCTGGTGGAAAGGATCTGATGATGTAGCCCCTGATCGTATGTGCTGCCATCTGTCAGAAAGGTAGGACTTGCACCAATCTAGTGCTTTGTTGGTGATCCCCTTCTCCTTAAGATGCTCCAGGAGAAGCTTGTGGCTTACCGAGTCGAATGCAGCTGCAATGTCCATGAAGATGAGGACAAACCCTTGACGGATGTTGTCAATTCCTGCTATTATGCTATTGATGAGTGTGGTGAGGAATGTTGGAACACCATGGGCCTCTCTAAAGCCGTGTTGGCATGGGTCCAGTGGCACGGAGGCTTCTATGTGTTCTTGAATTTGACTTTGGACTTCCTTTTCAATTATTTTTGCCAGTAGAGGTATGCTCGATATCGATCTGTATGAGTCTACTTTCTGGGGGTCAAGCTTGCTGTTGTTTAGCAAAGGTCTTATGGACGTGTGTTTGAGGGATTGCGGGAATGCACCCGTTGCAAAGGATCGGTCCATGAGTCTGGCTATAAAAGGGCTAAAGTTGGACCATAGCTCTTTAATCCAGAATGCAGGGCAGGGGTTTGTTTGAGCAGTGGTTGTGTTGATCGCAGCAATAGTGTCTTCAATGCACTGCTTGGGTGGTGTGGAGAAGATGGTGAGAGGTGTTCAGTAGCTTGGCTCGAGAGAGATGGCAGGTGCTGGGGCCTTGTTGGTCTGACATAGCCTGGATTGTAAGTAGTCCACAAATTCTTGAGGGTGGATCTCGATTGATTGTTCCGAAGCTGGTTCCTTTGTTAGGTTCTTGACGAGAGCGAACAGGTCGTGTGGTTTGTTCAGTGATCGTTTTAGTGTCTGTGTGGAATCGTCTCATGTTCATTACTGCTTCGTGATGTATTGCCAGGTGGGAGTTATATGCTCTTTGATCGTCTGCCAAGTGTGAATGACGCCAGCATCTTTCCAGCTTCCTTAGGAGGGTGAGGGAGGATTTCAGCTCAGTGGAGTACCAGGTTGCGGAGGCTCACTTCCCTGGAGGCTTGTTAGATGGCTGACATAGTGCAAATGAGCTAAGGGTTTTATTCCAGTCAGAAACCAGATCCTCAGGATTGTGTGCAGTTGAGGTGAGTAATGGGTGAGTTGTGCTCAGAATCAGGTCCTTGTTGAAGCCCTCGAATCTTCGTAGTGGTGCTTTGGTGGAACAGCTCAGTCTTCTGGCTTCCTTCTGACTGCAGCTGGGCAAGGGTATTTGGAATACGATCAGCTTGTGGTCAGACCAGGGAACTGCAGTAATGGACAACTCGGGAATGTTGGATGAATTGAAAGTTGCCTGTGGGGCGAATACCAGGTCCAACATACCTCCTTTCACATGGGTGGGTTCCTTGATCAGTTGTCTATATCCTAGTTCCTTAAGGGCTTCAAGAAAAGCTGATGCGTGAGAATCTTGCAGGGAAGGCAGGTTGAAATCTCCTATAACCCAGCTTGGTGTGCATGAGTTTTGGGTATTGGAGGCAAGGTTGATTATTGTTGAGAGGATGTCTGGGTCTGCTGATGGGGCCCTGTATAGGAGGTTGATAGAGCAGCGCTTGTTTGCTATTGTGATTGTGTCAAGGAGTGATGTGCTGGTTGCGTTGCTCAGGTGGAACTGGAGGTCCGTCCATCTTGGTGATGGCGAGTACTCCTCCCCCTCCTTTTCTGTTTCTATAGCAGCGATGGCGAACCTATGGCACGCGTGCCAGCTGTGGCACGCGAAGGCCTTGCAGCTGGCACGCGGGAAGGTCCGCAATCGGGAAAAAAAAAAAAAAAACCCTGTCTGCTGCCGCTGTCGGGGCCTCCGCGGCAGAATCGAGCGTGCCGCGGGGCCCCCCTGTACCCGGCAGATCCTGCCCTCCCCGTAGCAGCTCTCTCTTTGGAGCTGCAGTCAGACGCGCCGGCTTGCAGAGCGCGAAGGGAAGAGTTTCCCTTTCGCGACTCCGTTAAGCCCGCGGGGGCTGATGGGAACTTCCCATCAGCCCCCGCGGGCTTAACAGAGCAGCGAGGGAACTCTTCCCTCGCGCTCTGCAAGCCGGCGCGTCTGACTGCAGCTCCAAAGAGAGAGCTGCTACGGGGAGGGCAGGATCTGCCGGGTACAGGGGGGCCCCGCGGCACGCTCGATTCTGCCGCGGCGGCCCCGACAGCGGCAGCAGAGAGGTTTTCTTTTTTTTTTTAATTTTCCCTGGGCTGGCCTGGGCTGGGGGGTGGGTGGGGGTTAGGAGTGGTGATGGGCTGGGCTGGGCTGGAGGGGGGGTTAGGAGTGGTGATGGGCTGGGCTGGGCTGGGGGGTTAGGAGTGGTGATGGGCTGGGCTGGGCTGGGGGGGGTTAGGAGTGGTGATGGGCTGGGCTGGGCTGGGGGGGTTAGGAGTAGTGATGGGCTGGGCTGGGCTGGGCTGGGGGGTGTTAGGAGTAGTGATGGGCTGGGGTGGGGGGGGTTTAGGAGTGGTGATGGGCACTGGGCTGGGGGGCTAAGGAGTGGTGAGGGGCACGCGGCTGGCTGGGGGGGTGAGGAGTGGTGATGGGAACTGGGCTGGCGGGGGGGGTTGGGAGGGGTGATGGGCGCTGGGCTGGGGGGGTTAGGAGTGGTGATGGGCGCTGGGGGGTTAGGAGTGGTGATAGGCGCTGGGGGGGCTTAAACTAAAAATTGAGTGATGGGGGATTAGGACTGGGAGTGGGCTGATGGGGAGGTTAGGACTGGAAATGGGCTGGTGGGATTAGGACTGGGAGTGGGCTATGGGGGGCTAGGACTGGTAATGGGTTGGGGGGGTTGCTAGGACTGGAAATGGGCTGAGTGGAAGGGGGCTTGAACTGCAAATAGCTGTTGGGGATGGGGCTTGGAATGGAAATGGGCTGAGGGGAAGTGGGGGGCTTGAACTGCAAATAGCTGATGGGGACGGGCATTGGAATGGAAATGGGCTGAGGGGAAGTGGGGGGCTTGAAGAAGGGAATGGATGCTGGGTGAGACTGGAACTAGAAGGGAGCTGATGTTGGGGGAGGATTAGAATGGGATGGGGCTGGGAGAGTAAAATGGAGAGGGGAAAAATATTTTGTGTAGGAGGGATGAAAAATCTACAATTGGCCAGGTATTGGGAGAGTAATTGGGGATTGAGGATGGAGGGGTAAAATTTGTGTGGATGAAATAGGAATGAGGAAAGAGCAAAAGGAGAAAGATTAGTATGTTAAAGCAGATGTAGAGAGAGA
This sequence comes from Ichthyophis bannanicus, assembly GCA_033557465.1. Lineage (NCBI taxonomy): Eukaryota > Metazoa > Chordata > Amphibia > Gymnophiona > Ichthyophiidae > Ichthyophis > Ichthyophis bannanicus. The sequence continues at coordinate 750,390,697 of CM066035.1, forward strand.
ATGGAAAAAAAACTAGAAGAGAGAAGAAAGGACAAATGGACAGCAGACGATGGAGAGTTAGCAGAAAACATGAAGAAACCAGAAGAAAATGGCTGGACCAATTGCAACTGAAAAAAAATGCACAAAAGGTAGAAAGATATCTCTTTATTTTGAATTTATTAAGTGGAATATGTCAGCTCTGGGAAATGTGCATCATTAACATCTGCGCTTTGTTTGGTACAAGAGGAAATTCCTATTTGACGTTGCCACTTGTTCTCTTTCCCCAGTATTCACTGAAATGTATTGGTTTAATATTTGCAGTGTTGCCTTTTGATAGGTAGGGTATGGTGCTTTGTGAGTCCTGGTAATGCTGTCAGGATACGGCGGGTTTGCTATGGGTTCTAAATAGGCAGCGTTTGTAGTAGTTCCTAATGTGCCTGGCGGTTGGCACTGGATTATAGTAATGTAGAAATCTTTTAGTCTTTCTTTATCCATACACTCATTAAGAGACATGTTTACTAAAAGTTAGTGTATGGTAACATTATGCAAATATTTATGCAAATAAGACCACTTATGCAAATGACGTGCTGGCACTTTGAGGAAATTCTTTGGTTTTGTGCGGCAGTTTGGGCACTCGGGCTCAAAAAGGTTAGCCATCACTGTTCTATAGCATGTATGAATTGAGAAATTGGAGGGCAGGAGCTGGTTGAGGAGGATGTTATCGTCACTGGAAAGTCATGTCTCTGTGATCAGGAGTATGTCAAGGTCATGGAGTGATATCACGTCAGAGACAACTGGCCATTTCTTGCGTATTGAGCGGGCATTTATGAGCGCACATCTCAGAAATTGGGGGAGGGGGTTTTCTTCATGTTTTGCTTTCTTATTGTGTTGTAGTGCAATGTGTAATAGATGGTGGTGGAGTGTGCGGGTAGCTTCCCCTGATTTGTGGAAGGGAGCATTTGACCATCTCTTCCTGTGATTCTGAAGAATTGGTATCTGATTGTGATTAGTAGATAAGTCTGTAACACTGCTTAGGCCTATGGAAAGGAGATAGAGGGCAACTGTGACGATGCTTGATAGGGCCATTTTAGGTGTCTAACCTGTTGTGTGGTCTGGGTCTTGGCTGGATGACCAGTGGATAGGCTGGAGGATTAGGCTGTTACAGTCTGGTGTATGGTTATACTGGTCTGGGTCTTGGCTGGATGGCCAGTGGGTAGGCTGGAGGATTAGGCTGTTACAGTCTGGTGTACGGTTATGCTGTTACCACGGACTGGTGGACCTACAGGTGTCTATGTGTGACTACACTACAGGTATACCAAGCTAAACAAAGCACGTGTCACAGGCAAGCAAGTATAGAGTTGGCTTGTAGCATTCAGGTGGCAAGGTGTGGGTTACAATGGCAACTCATGCACTTCAAAGCAGGTAATACAGGCACCAGGCTATGAACAGATGGCTTATGGTATCTTAGTAACAGAACACACATCTAGTATTTCAATGCGGGTTGTTCCTCTAGTAATAGGTCTAATGGCTTTGTCTTAGTGTTTAAGGCTCTTTGGGCCGAGTGGAGTGTTCGGTTTTACTTGCATTTTCCTGTCAGGCGTTATGGCTCTGTTTATGGCTCTGTGATATTCCTTTGTTAGCTTGGTGGACTATGATCTCCGCATGTGATCTCCGCCTAAGGGCCATGCCCAAAGGCCCTCTGGCAAGGCCCTCAGGCGCGGGCCCACCAGGCACGGGCGCGCCGGATGGCGCTTCTTTTAAAGCTGAGCCTCTGCCCCGATTGGGCAGCCGAGCGGCGGCAGGAAATGCTGGTCAGCTGGTCTGATGCAGCCCCGGCTACTCGATCCCGGGCTGGGAGAGCTGCTGCAGGCTGGGAGGGCAGCGGGAGAGACCCTCAATGCCGGATGGTGCATCTTTTAAAGCTGAGCATCTGCCCCGATTAGGCAGCCGAGTGGCGGCGGGAAATGCTGCTCAGCTGGTCTGATGCAGCCCCGGCTGCTCGATCCCAGGCTGGGAGTGCTGCTGCAGGCTGGGAGGGCAGCGGGAGAAATATGTTGAAATTAAGTAGGGTTGCCAGATGTCCTGATTTTATCAGGATTGTACTGATTTTTGGAAGTTTGTCCTGATTTGAAAAATGTCCTGATTTTGTTCTGAATTTTGGCATTTTGTCCTGAATTTCTGTAAAATTCTGACAGGTGATTAAGATGAACATTATAATACAAATGAAGTTATTTTTACTCACTTATTCTACATAAAATGGAGAATGAAATTCATTGTAAGTTTTTCTTTTTCTACTTGTATGTGACTGTTTTTGCTAAATCAAATATCGAACAGTAAATACATGTAAATAATCTTTTATCGTGTCTGATGCCTAATAAAATGTTTTTTTGAAAAGTGTTACTTCCTGATTTTGGACCTGAGGTATCTGGCACTCCTAAAATTAAGTAATATCTATTTGAACATACAAATATTCTCACACCTGTAGCCACATAATTGTCTTCAAAACAACATTAAATTAACTGCATAAATGAAATTTAACAAAATCCATCAAAGAAGCCATATGTTGTTTGCTTCTGTTTCGGCTCATGAGCTCCCTGCTGACCACCTGACCACTAATATAATGTTTCTAACTCTCCTGATTGTTCAAATGACCTGCAGATTCAGTTATCAATTTTATACACCTTTCTATGGACTGAGTGTGTGATGGCCAGTCTGGAACCACCATGGGCTTGCTCAGAAAAGAGGAGGCTCAGACTCCGGAACTCCAGTCAAGTAATTGGGTGAGTGTAGTTGCCTCAGTGTTGATGGATAGTGTTTTCCTGGGTCTCAAACTGCTATTTCCAAGCCAAGTCTTTCACCTCTGATCTTCAATATCTACTGTACTGCATCTCCTCTCTCCTGTTCCTCTTCACTGCACAACATAGCTTGCAGAACAGATTCACTATAACCATACAAAGCTGTCCTTCTCACTGTAGGCATGACTATCTTCCTTACCTCTTCACACTGGTCTTTCAACAGTAGCAGCTGGAAAAGGAGATGCCTGGGACCTTGTGTCCAATTGCTATTGAACCAGTTTACCGTGGAAACCTCAACACAGAATTATACAATCATTCTTAAGTTTTTCAGAGTCTTTCCTTTCAGATTATGCTTGGCAGTCCATATTCTCATGAACCTTAGAGCTGTTGTAATCCATCTGCTATGTGACACAGATCCTATTTCCAACAGTAATTTGTGTATTTTTGCATAATTTGCATACAGGTAGGTAAATAACACAAATAACACAAAGTTTAAAGCTAGCTGTTGATTTGCCAATTGAAATTGTACCATTTTTTCACTAGTGCTTTTTGAAATTATGACATCTCCAAAATTGACAATATATATAGATCCAACTTTTTTGCCCCATCTTCAATTCATCTGTCTCTCTCCCCTTCTAATTTCTTCCCATTGTTCCTACTTCTCTCTAGGGCTGGCCATACACATGTACCAGCATGTTGCTTACTCAGGGTCCCACAGAGCAGAAGGCCCAACCCAGCCTTGAGCATTGGCTAGCTGCTCCAGGCTCCAACATGCACACACCCATGGCTTGTCCTTTCCTCTTCCATTCCTGCACCCCCCCCCCCACCCTTCAGAATCCCCATTTTGAATGCACACCCCTCCATGGCTGCAGCCCAACCAGTTTTCCATTATCAATCCCTGCCAGCCCCTTTGCCTTGCATCCTTTCCTGATGTCCAGCAGGTAGTGTGGACATGGAAATCTCATTGTCATTATTTCCCATTCATGGTCTAGTGAGATGATGAATGGAAATTGAAGCCTACAAAGCTTCAAAATGTGAGTTTTGGCAGCCATACATCAGAGAAGGCAGAACAGCAGGGTATGTGAATGATGAGTTCCTGCCAGCTGTTGCTATCTGTCAGAAGCCCAGTTAATACTGGGGTTGAGCAGAAGATGCTGACGATTGAGGCAGGAGGAGAAAGGATGGGAGGCCCTGGGCAGATAACTTGGAAGGGAGGAGAGGAGAGAAAGTGATGAAAAGGAAGAGGCAGGGAGAAGATGCTGGGGAGAGAGGACAGAGAGGCAAAAGAGGAGAGAGGCAGGAAGGCATGTGCTGGATTGGGAAGGGGAGGAGGAGGAAGAAGGTAATGCAAGGGACAAATGTTAGAGGGATGTTTAGTTGAATGATTTTCTTGACTGTCCATCATTCAAAAACAGCAAAGTGGTCAGCAGAGAGGCGGAGGGAATGGATGCAGTGGGGGAGGTTTGAGGAGGGAGAGATGTTATGAGGAGAGAAACAGAGGCAGGGCTAGATGCTAGGAGAGACCGAGGCAGAGGCAGGTGGATGGATGCTGAAGGAGGGTGTTGGTGGGTAGTAGAAACATTGGGAGAGGGGGAGCAGGGAATCAGAACCAAGTAGGGATTTGGACATTGAATTTAACTCATGCCTGTTCTCAGAAGTTCAAGGCAAGTTACATTCAGGTTCAATAGGTATTTTCTCATCCCTGGAGGGTTTACAAACTAAAAATTTGTACCAGAGGCAATAGAGGATTAAGCGAGTTGCTCATGATCACAAGGAACATAAGTGCCAAACTATGTTAGACCAAAAGGTCCATCAAGCCCAGAGCCCTTTTCCAACAGTGACCAATCCAGGTCACAAGTACCCAACATATTCCTAAAATAGCCAGTCCCTTGCTACTTATCCTCAGGGGTAAGCCATTGTTTTCTCTCCGTCTACCTTAATAATGATTTATTGACTTTTCCTCCTAGAATTCGTCCAAACCTTTTTTAAACTCAGCTACACTACCTGCTTTTACCATATCCTCCAGCAATAAGTTCCAAAATGTAATTATACGTTGAGAGAAAGAAACATTTTTTATTTTTAAGATACTATTTTGGAGCTTCATGACATGTCCCTTAGTCCTTGCATTTTCTGAAAGTGTAATCAATTTGCTTTTACCTGTTTCACTGCACTCAGGATTTTATAGACCTCTATCATATCTCCTCTCAGCCATCTCATCTTCAAACTGAAGAGCCCTAACCTCTTTAGCTTTTCCTCATAAGAGAGTTGTTCCATCCTCTATCATTATGTTCACCCTTCTCTGTATATTTTCTAATGCTGCTATTTCTGTGAGATGTGGAGACCACAACTTGCTTGGTAATTTATAGATTATACCACCTCTCTTTGTGATAGCAAAGCTGTTGAAAGCAAAATTGAGTATGAGATAATTTTCTTGACAGAAAAACATGAAAAGTTAGAATCTAGTAGTGGAATAAAACAGAAATGTTACTAAAATAGATAGGATTTAGCTGCAAGAAACAAAGTAGCGGTATTTATGGTTGTTGCTCTGCCTTTAAGCAGGTTCCTCATTAAAAGCTATGGCAAAGTAATATGTTTTCAGCTTTTTCTTGAATTTTTTAAAAAAGGGTTCCAACTGTAAATCAGCAATGAGTTCCAAAAGGGAGAGGCCAAGGAAGTAAAAGGCCATTATATGAGTAAACGCCAACCATGCCTGCTAAGGTTATGGACACTAGGCAGAGTCTGGGCAGGTGCATGCACAGTCTCACTGACTGAGCCACATGTGTGACTGCATGAGCGGTAGCTGTGGCTTGGTCTGGCTGTGCTGTGCTCGTCGGGTCAGAAAATGTCTATACTTAGTTTATTTTGCTGCCACCGGACTGCTCCCTGTAGACTAGAGTGCTCTTAAAATCTTTCAGCCATTGTTACTGATTGACCTTCCCTTTCCCCACCCATTGCTGTTGCCAAGGGCAGCTGAGCAGGCACAGCTTAGTTGTCATTTACAGCTGAGCCATCAGATCGGTGGGAATGTCATTTGCTCATTGCAGTGTGCCTGCTAATACAAGTCTGCCCCATGTGGAGAGGGAGAGAGAGGGAGAACAACATAGCTTTTCACTTTTGGACATCCCCACCATGATCCCAGTGGGGAAATCTGAAAATGAAACTTTTTTTTTTTTTTAGCAGCTACCAGGAACTGGCTGCAGCCGATTGCTGAGAGTGATAGACTGAAGTGGTGGGAAAAGGTCATGAAAGACTGGGGAATGGTGAGCAAGTAACATAGAAACATAGAAATATGACGACAGAAAAAGACCACATGGCCTATCTAGTCTGTCCTTCCATAACAACTACAACAGTCCCCTTTTTACCTTTAGAGATCCTCTGTGTTTGTCCCATGCTTTTTTGAATTCAGTTACTGTCCTCATCTCTACCCCCTCCACTGGGAGACTATTCCATGGATCCACTACTCTTTCCATAAAGAAATATTTCCGCATATCACTCCTGAATCTATCTCGCTTCACCCTCATCCCATGTCCCCTCGTAGCAGAACTTGCTTTCAATTGAAAGAGGCTCTTTCCCTGAACATTTATGCCACTGAGGTATTTAAACATCTCAATCACCTCTATCCCGCCTTTCCTCTAAGGTGTACATATTAAGATCCTTCAGTCTGTCCTCATATGCTTTTTAATGAAGACCACTAATCATTTTAGTAGCCACCCTTTGCACCGACTCCATCCTGTTCACATCCTTTTGAAGGTGCGGTCTCCAGAATTGCACACTATACTCCAAATGAGGTTGCACCAAAGACTTATACAGAGGCATTATCACCTCCTTTTTCTGCTAGCCATTCCTCTCCGTATGCACCCAAGCATCCTTCTAGCTTTTGCCGTCGCCTTTTCTACCTGTTTAGCTACTTTAAGATCATCAGACACAACCACGCCTAGGTCCCGCTCTTCTTTAGTGGACAAAAGTACTTTACCCCCTATACTATATTGCTCCCTTGGATTGCTGCAGCCCAAATGCATGACCTTACATTTTTTAACATTAAATCCCAGCTGCCAAATTCTAGACCATTCTTCAAACTTAGCTAGATCCCTCCTCATGTTATCTACCCTTTCCTGGGTGTCTACTCTATTGCAGATTTTGGTATCATCCGCAAAGAGGCAAACCTTACCTGAAAGCCCTTCCGCTATATCACTAACAAAGATGTTAAAAAGAATCGGACCAAGGACAGATCCCTGGGGCACACCACTGCTAACATCCTTCTCCTCAGAGTAAGCTCCATGTATTTGTACTCTTTGTCGCCTCCCACCCAACCAATTTCTAACCCAAGCAGTAGCTTTAGGGTCCATCCCTAGGGTGCTCAGTTTCTTTATAAGTCGCCTGTGAGGAACAGTGTCAAAGGCTTTACTGAAATCTAAATACACCACATCTAGGGCTCTCCCTCGGTCCAACTGCCTGGTCACCCAGTCAAAGAAATCAATCAGATTTGTCTGACAAGACCTGCCTCTGGTGAATCCATGCAAGTAGCAGGAGAGGTCATGATAATAGGAAAGAGGCTGGGGGGGAAGTGGAGGGGGCGGGGTTGCAATTGAGAGAAAGGGTAAGGAGCATAGGAAAAGAGCTCCAAGGTTATACGAATACTGTATGTATGTAAATGAAGTCCCACAGTAAGTCTCCACACATGGTCTCGCATCTCCTTCAGCCTCCTCTGCCTCTTTCATGTCTATTTTTTCAGATTCCACTCCTCTCTACCATGTTTACTTTTATCACTCAGTCCACAACAGTGAGAGCAGTGATAAGAGAGAAGTAGTACAGTGAGTGCACTCATTCCTTCTCCCCTGTCCCTTCCTTGTACAAAAAAAGCTGTAGGAGCTGCTGCTTTAGAGAGAGGGAGCACAAGCTCACTGTATACCCTACTGCTGCCTTCATTCTCTGCATGGGGGAGGGAGGTGAAGGCAAGATCTCAGTGGTATGGACTAAGGAGGGAATGAAGAGGTGGTCTTCTGTGCTTGGCAGGAGGATGATCTCTCTCCAGCCACAGCTGTTCTCTTCTATTCCTCTGCTGATCTAGGGCAAGAAAAGAGTTGGTAGAACATACTGTACTGACATGTTCTACCTGATGCGGTGTGAGATTTTATCCACCTCTGCTTATCCAGGGATTCATGCATGAAAGAGCAATAAAGCTTACAACTGCTTCTTCAGTCTCTTTGATTTGATTTTACTTTGCCATTGTCCCAAATTATCTATCTTACTCAGGATAAACATACGTTTGTTCCGTTGAAACATCTGGTAACAAATTTTCAGGCTTCCTTTATTGCTTGCAGGTCCAAGCCTCAAAGCCAGTTTTCAAAGGTAAATTCTCTGTAGAGCATTCATTTGAAAATCCCTTCCGACAGGGGCACAGGTACCCAAGTACCCTAACAATGTGCAAATGCAGATTCCCACCAGAGAGGTATCTATGAGAGACCACCCATGTACAGTATATTTTGTCATAATGGTCCTAATGTTGTCCCCTTTTCTCCACAGCTAAAATGTACATTGTTGGTAGCATACTTCTCTATACTGGGGAGTGGGAAAATTTTCAAAAAGGTCTCTCTGCAGATGCTTATTTAATCATGAAAAAATTCATTTGAAAATTGCTTCGATATCGCAAGAGCCATGAAGACCGACATGGGATATAAAAAGGTCCTTCTAAGCTGCCACTAAGAATTGTATTATATATATGCACATATATTATTAATACACTAGCTTAGCTACCATTTTGAGACATCTTTAACTCTGATAAGGACATAGCTGCATGCTGTGAAGCAGTTAGCAACTCACAGTGGGAAACTAGTCAAGGACAGACAAACTGTCTCTTAGCACAGATCCCTATACTGTAAAAGCAAATTAGAAGTTATTGCAATTATGTTCAGGATGCCACCTCCAGTTCTCACCTCCTTATCTTGTGTTTGGGCATCAGAACTCAAGTCCAAAACCTTAGTTCTCATGCATATTCCTGAAGGATTTATTACTTGAGACTCTTCAATAAGTGATACTTTCATCCCTCCTTCCTCACACCCTTTTGTATTCCAAATTCTTATCTCACCTCCTTCAACATGCCTTTTTGTTCCTAGAGGAAACAGCTTGTAAAATACTTTGCTTTGTCCATGGGAAAAATTCTAAGTTGCATTAAACCTCACCTACTTTCCTTGTACCAGAAAAGGTATAAATGTCTGTACTTTGCTAAGTGACATTGTCACTGGTGGTTTCATTACTTGTGACCCTTTGCTGCAGAAAAGAATAAATTCACTTTTGCCTTACAGATTGGTGTGTTCTATATAATATTCCCCACTGAAGTTCGGATCCTAAGTGAGAGACAGGATTTCCGGCTCTCACTACAGTTTGGTGACCACGAAGGGACCCTCCAGCCCACCTTTATTCAGTCTCAGAGCAGGACAACAGTGCATACCAAAACGTTAGTACTTTACCTTCTGGTTCTTGATCCCAGGCTTTAGATGGGCAGTGAGTGGGTTTTAATATTAAAGCTTAAATTCACATGACAGTCTATATTGGAAAAGCTAACTAGTCACCATTTAACAGATTTTGAGAGGCAAGACTCTCGGTGACTGAATAAGGTATTTAAAGCGTTAAAGTGTTTGATGTTTAAAGTAGTTGCTCCCGACAGGTAGTAGGGTGACTAGAGTGTGCACTAGACGCTACAGGGGTGCGACTGAATTGAAAAAGAGTATTCAAAAGAATAGGTAATACTGAATCTAGGGATCCCACTCCCTTAAAATGAGTCTTAAACAATTGGTACCAATTAGGAGGGATGGCTGTCCTCTCTACAAGGACTTAACCAAATTATTTATTTATTTTATTTAAACATATTTCTATACCACCTTATCCTGCAATCAAGGCGGTCTGAACAGCAAACAATCAATAAGATACAGTGTATAGTGTGCACATGCAGCGAGTAGTGTATGCATGTGAGTGTGTCTGGACGTTGATTCTTGTGGTGCTATTTACAGCGTGCGCTATTTACAATGCTATGGGTATCAGTTCCTTGCTTAATTGCAATTATAGTGACATGTAGGGGGAATTGAGGTGTTTGTTGCATGGTTTAAGTAATGTCACCGTAGTGTTCTATGAAGAGGGTTGTCTTCAGTAGTTTCCTGAACTCCTTAAGGTCTGTTGTTGAACGCAGTTCGTCGGGGAGGGCATTCCAGATTGTTGGTGCCGCCTTTGATAAGGCTTGTTTTTCGGTGTCCTTGCGTATCCTGTTGATATCTTTAGATGTGTTGACACGGTTGGATGGGCCTCTTCTTCTCGGTCTTATGCTGTTGTCTGGTTGTATGAGTGGATGTAGGCTGAAAGCTGATGATTGATGTTTGATTTTGAAAATGTTTATGATTGTCTTGTATCTAATGCGGGCACTGATAGGCAGCCAGTGGAGCTCTTTTAGGGTGGGTGTGATGTGTTCTTGTCTTGTGGTGCCAGCAATTATGCGTGCTGCAGTGTTTTGTGCCAGTTGCAATGGTCTTAGCATCTGTTTCGTTAGACCTAGATAGATTGGGTTGCAGAAGTCTAGGATTGGGGTTATTAGTGCTTGACAAACTGTGCGGAAGTGTTCCTCAGTGAGGAGGGGCTTGAGGCGTCGTACTAGTCTCATCCTATGGTATGCATTTTTGGTGGTTCTGCTGATGTGGGACTGAAGGGTAAGTTCTTTGTCCATTGTCACTCCGAGGTATTTCACTTCTGATTGTATGGGTATGGTTGTGGTGCCTATCTTGATGTCGCGGGGGGGGGTGAAGTTGGAGTTTTGTGTGATGATTAGCGCCTCGGTCTTGCTGTAGTTTATGGTCATGTTGTTGTCTTGAAACCAGGTGTTCATATGTGTGAGACAGTCTGTTATCTTGGTGTGGTCTGGGTTGTCGAGGGTGATTGGTGTGTATATCATTATGTCGTCTGTATAGATTGTGTATTTTATCCCGTGCTCTTTTATGATGTTGCATATTGGTTGGATGTAGATGTTGAATAAGAGAGCTGATAGTGCGGATCCTTGGGGTACGCCTTGCATGACGTTTATGGGTCGGGATGTGTTGGGCCCAATCTTGACCTGTCCGTTAGGTAAGAGTGGAACCACCTCAGTGTGGCTCCGTGTAGTCCGATGTTCTGTAATCTTGCTAGTAGTGTTCCGTGGTCGACTGTGTCAAAACGCTGATGATAGGTCAATGAAGATCATAAGTATTCCATTCTTGCTGTTGTCTATGAGGTGCAGTATGTCGTTAAAGAGGTATAGCAGGAGTGTTTATGCCAAATTTCATGGCCCTTGTATAAGGGTGCTGAGCCTCCTGATCAAAAAGTGGCCTCGGCAGGGATCTTTTGACCCTCAGATTCTTTTCAGTTTAAGATGCATCTTAAAGCAGAAAATTCAGCAACTAGATTATTACTTTTTGTTTGAAAACACTATGAAGCATTGCATGAAGTCTCTTAAGCATGGTGTTTTCATGTATCCCAGACAAGTAGGAAAATACACAGAGAAGCTTGAAAAGAAGAAACCAACTGCCCCTCCTCCAAATGAGGAAGACACCTTGATCCATTAGCACTTGAAGATGAAAATCTCATTGTTTTAGGACACAGTAGCAGCCCCCCCCTCCCCCCGTTAGCTCCCAAACATTAGGCAGCTGGGCAGGGAGCAGTAGTGAGAGACAGACACAGACACAGCTCATTCTAGTCAAATGAGCAGAGACAGCTCAGAGGCAACCGACTCAGACCACGCGGATCTGAAGGAGACTGCAAGTGCCCCGAGTAGAACATTGCCTGGAGACTCCGGAACTAAGCAAAAATTTAAATCTGAATCACAAAGGGAATTAAGGTCAAAAACAAAGAAATCTCAGGACTGCCCTCCCCGCCCACCCTTCTCAGGACTCTGAGAATGAGGCCAAGGTGACTCTTGGGTTTCTTTTAAGAGTTGTCCCCCTGCAGACAGGAGAGATGATGATGGACAGAAAAATCTATGTTCCATTCTCCACTGCAGATGTCCTGAAATCTGTAGAACCTGTAAAAAAAAAAAAAAAAAATCAAGGTCAGGACAGATATTCCTTTCCCTTCTGTTAAGCAATACCCTCTTCCACAAGAGGCAATTGTAGGTTTAGCACTCATTGTAGAATCCTTTGTACAGCAGGGAATACTTATCCCTTGCTCTTCTCCCTGTAACACTCCCATACAGCCAGTGAAGAAATCTCAGTCTGACTCAGAAGGCAAACCAATCTGTTTGTCCAGGATCTCAGAGCTGTTAACGCATGTGTAATACCTAGGCACCCAGTGGTGCCCAACCACCATACTATCCTTACTGCCATCCTCCCGCCTTCTGTCATGGCGCAAGGCAGATAGTGCCTATGGAAGTAGATGAAAACACACAGGGCAGTTTTAAAACCGGCAGTGCAAAGCACATGGCTAGGGGTTGCTATGAGCAACCAAGCAAAACAAGAGCACAGGCTGTAGGTAAACGCCCAGATAAAGAATTACGTCATAGCTCATCAGAGAAGCAGACACAGCTGCGGCAGTTTGAGCTAACAAGAGTCTCAGAGAATGACGCACTTAAAAAGTCAGTCTTGAGAAAAGCAGAAAAAAACCGAGAGAGGAGCAGACTCAGTCTCAGGAACAGAGACAGGAGCAGGGAGTCAGACTCATTCTCTGATGCCGAGGGAGAAAGAGACCCTGAGAGGATTCACAGGAGAGGAAAGAGCAGAACTCAGGAGAGCCAGGAGTCATACCTGAAAGCTTCTGACGTGGATTCCATCTGTACCTCAGAGGGGTTTGCTCAGGAGGAATTCTCAGATGTTAGTGCTGGAACGTTGGGCTGCACTAAGCCAAAGTCCGGTTGGGGACAGAGAGAGATTCCAAGCTGCAGACCACGAGGAGCTGGGAGAGGGAATACACACGAGAGCAGGTACCTGGGGAGCCAAAGCTATTATCCAGAAGTAATTTCTTACCCGAGAGAAAGACGTCCCTTGAGGGGAAGTGAAAGGGAGAAAAGTTTCAATTTCCCGGTTGCAAAACGGAGAGTCAGAGCTCAGCCTGAAGAAAGGCATAGTACCTTGAATAGAGGGGCACTGGATTTTAACTACAATGGTCCTGAAGGATATGGCCTTCTAAGGAGAGAATCCATAGTGCACGGTAACCAGCCTTTCTGCAGTGGGAGAGGGGAGAGAAGCTCTAGCCAAGAAGAGAGGGAACTTTTTAACACTGATACACATTACAGCCCTGACAAATATAATTCCCAAGAAGCACACGAGGACATGGAATGTGACTTCTGTGAAGAGAGCTCAGATATTTGTAAAATGGACTGTACAATGGTGTTTTCAGACAGCGTGACCTCTTTTTGTTAAAGCCTGAGTAAAACCCTGCCTGAGAGAAATCTGTGGAGGAACACAGATTTCACTGGAAAGCTTTTGTGAGAGAAAAAGCCTGTTTTCCCTTTTTGTTTGTTTAAAGTTGTTAAGAAGCATTTTTGTTGTAATTTGTAGTTCCCACTTGTGTTGTACCAGTTTTATGGTTTAATTTCTTTTGACCCTTGTTGCAAGAATTCTCCCGGGAAGGGAAATAAATACCTCTTTAAGCATAGCTACTCGACCACAGCTACCTTCTTATTAGAATAGCTATTGGGACTCAAAATCCCAGGGGGCACTACTCCGCCCTTGCTACATAAGAGGATCCTCACTGTAGCCCCAGGCCTTCCGCCTCCGGGGTAGTAGGTGAGTGAAAAGTGGCGACGTTGTTGGATTTTTGCTCAAGAATTCAAAAGGACAAGCACAAAGGACTACAGTCTGCTGGAAAAGGAGAACTGTCATCCAACAGGAGAGAACCGTCAGGAAGATTTCTGCTGCCAGGTGTTGGACCCGGAGAAACCTTTCTCACATGCTGATCCCTGCATGAAAGCTCAGGTAAAAAGTACCTAGGCAGACGCGGGGAGGATAAAGTGAGAAAGGGGGCGCTGGTGGGCAGTGAGAGGGCGGTGGAAAGAAAAAAAAAAAAAGTTGCGGTATCGCACTTGGTTTTGTTTTTGTTTTTGTTTCTATCTCTCTGTAGGTACATCAAGGCGAAGGATGGAGCCACAGGATGTAGCAAAATGGATGAAGGCGCAATGGGATAAGCAAGTCGAGCTTATCCACTACCTGCAGGAACAAACAACGCGGACCATACGGGAGCAGCAGCGGCCCTTGATAGAGACCATGGACGCGATTTTAAAGAAGCCGCTGGACGCTACTGCGGACGTCCCCATGGCACTCCAAGCCGCAGGTCTGAGGTCGTATGGTGCCTTTTCGCTAGGACAATTACAACCGCAGGACAATTTGGATGATTACTTGGATGCTTTTGAGCGCATAGCCACCACCCTGAAATGGCCGGAGGAGCAGTGGGCCACCCGGTTTGCCCTGTCCCTCACAGGAGAGGCCCTTTAAGTGTATAAGGCTATGCCAGCGGAGTTAGCTTCCAATTATATTGAAGTGAAAAAAGCAGTGAAAGATAGATTAGGGCTCACCCCCCTTCACTATCAAAGAATGTTTAGGGAGGCGGTAATTAGGCCTCAAGAGACCCCCAAGGCCCTAGCGCAACGTTTAAAAAGTGTAGCCAAAAAATGGTTGCTAGCCGAGGGAGCTACATTGAAAACAGTCATTGAAAAAATTGTGCTAGAACAATTTATGCAGGCTGTTCCCAGAGGTCTCACAACATTTCTGATGCTCCAGCACTGCCAAACCTCAGAGGATGCAGCCACTCTTGCGGAGCGGTATTTCGCTGCCGAGAGGACTGACACCTCAGGGCAAGGTTGGCAGCTGGTAGGAGAAAAAGTAGCAGAAGTGAGAAATATGTGCATGATAGGATGTATAAACCTGAAATGTTGAATGTCAATGTCTCTGATGGTAATGTCTATTCTGTACCCAAAGGAAAATGTTTTAGGTGTGGAAAAGCTGGACATTATCAGAGATCCTGCACAGAACGAACAGTCCTGGTGACAGGGGCAGAGGAAACAGAGCAGGACGAATTCTTGATCCAAGCACAAGTAGAAGGTATTCACACACTGGCTCTACTTGACTCGGGGGCTGACCAGAGCATGATTTCAAAGAGGCTCTGGGAAGCCATTGAGGGGCACCGCCAGTCGCCCCCGAGTCAAGCAGAGGGACAAGTTCGAGTCAGGTGCGTGCACGGCGCAGCCTCACATTATCCATTACACAGTGTAAAGGTAAATGCCTTAGGAACACAGCAGAATATATCGGTAGCCATAGTTCCAAAGCTGCCAAGGGAGGTTGTCCTGGGGAGGGACTGGCCACCATTTAGTCAAAAAATGGAAGGAAAGCTTAATAAGCCTAGCCTAAAGCCTACCCAACACCAGGTAGGAGTACAGGAGGGGGAAATAGAAGCTTTGGCCGCCAAACTCCCGAGTCCCCTGTTTGGCAAACCACAGAAGAGTAGGACAGGACCACAGGTTCCCAAGAAGGGGGCGCCCTTAGGGAAAGCAAAGTTCGTCCTACAGTTCTGCAAAGTGTCCAACTTGGCCAAAAGCCCACAAAGAGCCACCCCAGGAGCGGCTGGCTATGATTTATTCAGTGCGGAGGAAGCCATAGTGGGAAAAGGAGGGAAGGCCTTAATTGATACAGGCATCCAGGTGAGAATCCCAGAGGGCTGCTATGGCCGTATTGCTCCGAGGTCAGGCCTTGCGGTAAAATGTTTCTTAGATATAGGGGCCGGGGTGATAGACCCCGACTATAGGGGATGTATTAAGGTCCTGGTCTTTAATTTTAGTAAGACAGACTTTAAAATTCATGTAGGCGATCGCATAGCGCAGTTAATCTGCGAGCGAGTGGGTTTCCCCATAATTGAAGAAGTGTCTTCCTTGCCGTCCACCATAAGGGGGGAACAGGGATTTGGGTCCACGGGCCAGGGGGAAGTCAAGATTATGACCGCCCTAGCAGAAGAACCAAAAGAAGAAGACCTGGGTCCTCAAATTGCAGATTTGAGGGACAAGTCCAGACCTAGGGTAGGTGAAGGGCTTTCTATACCCCAGCAGCAAGAACTGGCCCAAGTCCTGGATAGATTCTCAGACGTTTTAACTATGACACCAGGGGAAACTAACGTAGTAGCCCACGAAATTATAACCACACCAGGGCGAATAATTCGCCAACGCCCCTACCGCATGCCCGAGGCAAAAAAGAGAGAAATAGTCGAACAGGTAAAAGAGATGGTGAAGCTTGGTGTCATAGAGGAGTCACGCAGCCCCTGGTCTAGTCCAGTGGTGCTGGTGCCCAAACCAGACGGATCCATTCGATTCTGTATCGACTTTCGCCGGGTGAATGAAGTGTCACAGTTTGACGCTTACCCGATGCCCCGGATAGACGATTTGCTGGATCGTTTGGGGCAAGCAAGATACCTGACCACCCTTGACCTCACCAAGGGATATTGGCAGGTACCCTTAACGAAGGAGTCCAAGCCAAAAACGGCGTTTAGCACGCCTATAGGCCTCTTTCAATTTCGCCGCATGCCATTTGGCTTACACGGCGCCGCTGCCATATGCCAGCGATTGGTGGACCAGGTCCTAAGGCCCCACCACGAGTACACGCCGGCCTATATGGACGATGTGATAATTTACAGCACAACCTGGACCCAACACCTTGCAAGAATAGAGGCCGTACTCAGGGCACTTCGCAAGGCAGGACTAACACTAAATCCGGCCAAGTGTCTGTTCGCCACGGAAGAGGCCAAGTACTTGGGACACATGGTTGGGAGGGGGGTAGTAAGGCCCCTGGCCTGTAAACTAGAGAGTGTCCGAAACTTCCCACGTCCGGGCACGAAAAAGCAAGTCCGGAGCTTTCTGGGTTTGATAGGATACTATCGTCGCTTTATACCTCACTTTGCTGAGGAAAGTATTCTATTCACTGAAATGTTACGGAAAAACGCCCCTACCAAGATAAAGTGGTCCCCGGAGGCTGAAGTAGCTTTCACTAACCTAAAGGAAAAACTCTGTAGGGCACCTGTCTTAAAGGGGATAGATTTCAACCTACCCTTCATTGTCCAGACGGACGCATCCGAAACAGGGTTGGGGGCGGTAATGGCTCAGAATTTTGATGGGGTAGAGCACCCTGTAATGTATTTGAGCCGAAAGCTCAATAGTGCAGAAAAAAATTACTCGACAATAGAAAAGGAGTGCCTGGCGATTAAATGGGCAGTGGAGGCACTGCACTTTTATTTAAGTGGCCGGCAATTCCTTTTGATCACAGACCACGCCCCTCTGACCTGGCTACATCAGATGAGGAACAGCAATCCTCGTCTGACCCGGTGGCACCTAGCGCTCCAACCTTTTAGCTTCGTAGTACAGCATAGGGCGGGGCGGCTGCATGGAAATGCAGATGCATTGTCATGGATTCCGGGCTGTCAGGTAAGAACTGCAGCCCGTAATATTTTAAGGGGGGGGATCTGTCATGGCGCAAGGCAGATAGTGCCTATGGAAGTAGATGAAAACACACATGGCAGTTTTAAAACCGGCAGTGCCAAGCACATGGCTAGGGGTTGCTATGAGCAACCAAGCAAAACAAGAGCACAGGCTGTAGGTAAATGCCCAGATAGAGAATTACGTCATAGCTCATCAGAGAAGCAGACACAGCTGCGGCAGTTTGAGCTAACAAGAGTCTCAGAGAATGACGCACTTAAAAGGTCAGTCTTGAGCAAAGCAGAAAAAAACCGAGAGAGGAGCAGACTCAGTCTCAGGAACCGAGAAAGGAACAGAGACAGGAGCAGGGAGTCAGACTCATTCTCTGATGCCGAGGGAGAAAGAGACCCTGAGAGGATTCACAGGAGAGGAAAGAGCAGAGCTCAAGAGAGCCAGGAGTCATACCTGAAAGCTTCTGACGTGGATTCCATCTGTACCTCAGAGGGGTTTGCTCAGGAGGAATTCTCAGAGGTTAGTGCTGGAAAGTTGGGCTGCACTAAGCCAAAGTCCGGTTGGGGACAGAGAGAGATTCCAAGCTGCAGACCACGAGGAGCTGGGAGAGGGAATACACACGAGAGCAGGTACCTGGGGAGCCAAAGCTATTATCCAGAAGTAATTTCTTACCCGAGAGAAAGACGTCCCTTGAGGGGAAGTGAAAGGGAGAAAAGTTTCAACTTCCCGGTTACAAAACGGAGAGTCAGAGCTCAGCCTGAAGAAAGGCATAGTACCTTGAATAGAGGGGCACTGGATTTTAACTACAATGGTCCTGAAGGATATGGCCTTCTAAGGAGAGAATCCATAGTGCACGGTAACCAGCCTTTCTGCAGTGGGAGAGGGGAGAGAAGCTCTAGCCAAGAAGAGAGGGAACTTTTTAACACTGATACACATTACAGCCCTGACAAATATAATTCCCAAGAAGCACACGAGGACATGGAATGTGACTTCTGTGAAGAGAGCTCAGATATTTGTAAAATGGACTGTACAATGGTGTTTTCAGACAGCGTGACCTCTTTTTGTTAAAGCCTGAGTAAAACCCTGCCTGAGAGAAATCTGTGGAGAAACACAGATTTCACTGGAAAGCTTTTGTGAGAGAAAAAGCCTGTTTTCCCTTTTTGTTTGTTTAAAGCTGTTAAGAAGCATTTTTGTTGTAATTTGTAGTTCCCACTTGTGTTGTACCAGTTTTATGGTTTAATTTCTTTTGACCCTTGTTGCAAGAATTCTCCCGGGAAGGGAAATAAATACCTCTTTAAGCATAGCTTGTGGCACTGCAGACCAGCTGCAGGCAGAAAGAAAGGTTTTAAACACAGAAAAAAGAAGTAAAGACGAGCTGCAACATCATGAGGAGCCACATAGAGGGAGCCAGAGAGACCTCTGGAGGTCTGAAGAACCACGCCTTAGAGCCAATGATGTAATTCCAGCCAACACCCAATACAGAAAGGGAAGAACTCCTCAAATGCTCAGATGACTGGAGGAAGTCAGAGAGGCAAGAAGAGTGGCAAAAAGACTCGGATACAGACTCTGGTTGGAGAGAAAAAGAGAGACACGGAGAGTGGCAGAGAGACCGATACAGAGAAGGAGGTTGGCGAGAAAGAGAAAGACAAGGAGATTGGCAGACAACTCCAGATGGGCAAGGAGACTGTCAAGGAGTCTTGCAGGAAGTTCCAGTTCCAGATTTTTACAGATATCTGGAGGATCCAGGGAGAGGAGTCCTGACCAAGGGATCCGGCCTAGCAGACCCAGCCAAGCCAGGTACAGAAACCTACTTTAAACATTGCAAAAGAGGAAAAGATATACTTTCCAGGAGGGAAAGGTTTTATAAAGAAGCTAACCCTGAAAGAAGGTGGACTATAACAGAGAGTCCCAGGCCTAACTTTAATAGGAGCCAGCAACTGTTAGAAGGAGCAACAGTGAACGGCAGTGAAAGGGGTGAAAGAGGAATTGAGAAGGGTCACTTCCAAAGCTGTGGAAGAAAGGAACCATGGCACCAGTATACCCTGACTCCAGCAGAAGGCAAAACTAGGAACCAGAGGCCTACCTGGGCACCGGAGAATCCAAGACCCAGCAGGCCCAAGCCTCAGCCTTCACCTCCCGGAGACCACCTTAGAAGAAAAGGTAAATGCCAATTTTATAATGATGATTTTATGAATGCTGTGACCCAGAAAGAGTCAGGCCCTAGAGCATGCTGTCCTTCAAGAGGCCTTCATGAAACAAAGTACAGACCTGCAGTTAACAGGAAGCCTACTAGAGAAGGAACTGTATGCAGGAGAGACTATCCTCAGTATAAAAATATACAAAGCCAGCACTTACCTTGTAACGCTGACTATTGGCGCATCATCCAAGCGCTAGGCAGAAAGTCTGAAGGAGAGCCTCCAAACATTCTGGACTGTGAGCCCATGCAGGTCGAATACCAGGAGGACCCCTTGGACATTCCCATGGACATTAACTATTGCCTATCAGAAAGGATTGAGCCCTAGCAGAGGCATAGCTGTGGTTTGGGGATAAAAGTGGATGCTGTATTTCATTTACCTGTGCTGTGAAGTTAACAGTGTTTTCAGTACGTGTTTTCCTTTAACCTGAAGCAAGGATATTTCTTTTCATGTGTTGTTGTATTCTGGGCTAAAGAACCTGTTTGCAAAGAGGGAAATAAAAGCCTTACAATTTCCCTATACTCGGACTGTAAATTCTTGGGAGTGTTAGTTATACAGAAGGCTACCAGGCCTGTAGAAGCCTGGGCCCTGCAAGAGAACCAACCTCCTCCACAAACAAACTTTTCTCCTTCCTGTCCATGCCCTTCTGTCATGCCACGCCATCACCACTAGGGGGGCAGTGTGACAAGCTACTCGACCACAGCTACCTTCTTATTAGAATAGCTATTGGGACTCAAAATCCCAGGGGGCACTACTCCGCCCTTGCTACATAAGAGGATCCTCACTGAAGCCCCAGGCCTTCCGCCTCCGGGGTAGTAGGTGAGTGACACTTCCCAGTACCAAATACTACTCAGTCATTTTTCTCAATCAGAATTCATTTTTCTAGTACCTATTTGTTTGCATTTTCCTGGGGCCCGTCACAGCTCACATGGACCTGGCTTCCCCAAGAGTATGTAGAATCCCCTGCCCATTTTCTCTGCTTGTCTTCATTGAGACCTGAGGGACATTACATTGCCATATGGTTCTGTCCTTCTCTATGTAGACATATTCATTTGTTCCCCATCCCGGGAAGCATGAATGCAAGATACTAAAGATCTCCTGATAAGGGCCACAAAGTTTCACTTTGCAAAAATTCAGTGTACTCAAAAGGAAGTGCATTACTTGGGTCACATTCTCACAGAGGACCAGCAGAAACTGTCGGAGGACAGAATCCAAACCATAATAGACTACCCCAAGCCCCTGAGAAAGAAACAATTGAGGGGATTCCTAGGTATGACAGGTTTCTGCTGTGCCTGGATTCGGCAAATCGTCCAAACCTCTCACTACCATGACACGAAAAGAGCCGCCAGAGGAATTATGCTGGAATAAAGAGACCAGCTCCTGTTTCAATCAAATTAAACATGCCCTTTCCACAGCCCCGGCCCTTGGCCTTCCTGATTACCACCAGCCTTTCACCCTGTTTGTCCACGAACAGAGGGGGGTTGCTTCCGGAGTGCTGACACAGGACTTGGGACCGTCCAAAGGACCCATAGCCTCTTTTTCCTGTCAGGGGGATGTAGGATGTTTAAGAGCTGTAGCGGCCACTGCCATTATAGTAGAAAACCTCCACTGAACTAAACAGTTACTTAAATATGGGTAAACACTATATCAAAAATGACCTCAAACAGCCAGAGCTATACAAGGCTAAACAACGGTCTTTCAGTATAACATCCGAAAAGGCCTGCATTAGATAGCTCAAATCTCATCATAGGTCATGGCATGGCAGTTTAAACAGCCTTTAAAACAAAAACGAACTTTAACACTTCTTTACACAAATTCAAGTGATATCTACACACAATATCCAATACTCAACACAATATTATGTTTCAATAAGAGATTAAGTACTTATCTGTATCACTACAAACATCTCCTAAAAGTCTGAGTAATCCCAAACCATACAACCACACATATATACCAGGCTTCCAAAATCAAATGGTCATATGATCAGAAGCTCCTCCTTTACAACAATGCAAACCAATTAACAGATGGGTTTAAACCCACAGGCTCAAAGGATCCAATTCTATGCATCCATAGGTGTTCACAGATCACTAACTGTTTCTTATCATTACCTCCCCTCCAGCTTTGCGGTAGATGTTCTAAAACCTTCCATCTAATATCACTAATTAAATGCTGACATCGCATCCAATGTGTCACTAATAAATAATGGCACAGACTCCATTTTATTACTAATACGGCTCTTATTCTCCATCAGCCGAGTATGACATTTTCTTGTAGTACAACCTACATAAATCAAGCAAGGACACGATCATATACACCACACCCATAGTATCACATGATGAATATTGTTCAGATATAAATACTCTACCATTAGGATGAGTCCAACTTGATCCAATTAATGCATCGGTGTTGGCCTGGTAGTGTTTCATTATTGTAGAAGATACAAAAGAATTTGTACAAGGACATGAACTGACTGTTGCAGTCCCTCATGCTGTGCATTTGTTACTAAACCAAAAGAATAGTCAACATTTTTCAAACCAGAGATTAAACAGGTATGAGGCAGGATTCCTGACACCTACCAATATAACTTGTCAGAACAAATGTTTTTAATCCTGCTACCTAATCCTGATGACGGGGAGCCTCATCACGGCTGTTGCCAAGTTGTACAGTTGGCTGAGAAACCCCGCCCTGATCTTTCAGATGTTCCATTGGAAAACCCCGATTTAACCCTGTTTTGTAATAGAAGTTCTAGGGTCATCCAAAGCGTTCGCTGCACCGGCTACACTATAGTTGATCCAAATTCTTCTGGCCCAGTGCTAGAATCTATGATGCACTACCCTCTAACTACAGTGCACCAGCTGCTGAGCTGGTAGCTCTTACCCAAACTTGTGAAATAGCTAAAATTTTAACCACAAATATCTACACAGATAGCCAGTATGCTCTTGGAATTACACAATCTACAGGTCAGCTATGGAAGCAGTGAGGGTTCCTCACTTCAGCAGGAACACAGATTGCTAATGCCCAGCTAGTTAGTGCTCTTTTAGAGGCAATACAGCTCCCCAAAGCTATTTCTATTATGCACTACAAGGCACATTCCAAAGAATTTGATCCGATTTCATTAGGGAATTGTATAGCTGATCAGGCTGCTCAGGAAGCAGCTCTTCTGCCACCACCTCCAGCCTTGTCATTACAAGCCCCCTTCCAGACCTGTGCAGAAATTCCCCTAATTTGCCTCCTCAAATAACAGAACAATGGACCTCGTGGGGTCTCACCCAAGATCCTGTGGGGTCATGGACTACTTAAGGTGTGTGAATTGCTGCCCTGCCATCTAATTTGCTACAACCTTTGAGAACATTACATCAGCACACTCACTGGAGTGCTATAAAAATGGCAGAATTAACAGGCAGTGGTTAGCTCCCGCTGTCCACACTTTAGCAAAGCGAGTTATAAGGGATTGCCTGCTGTATGCAAGCAGCAACCCTAGGGGCGAGCCAAGAGGACTTCCTAGAGCAAAACTATGGGCTTTTGTTCCTTTTGAGCGGTTAAAGATTGATTTCACTGATTTAAACTCTGTAAAAAGGTTTAAATATGTGTGTTAGTTGTTGTTGTTGATCAATTAACTGGATGGGTGGAAGCATTTCCAACCACAAACATAAAAGCACAACTAGCTACCAAGGTGTTACTAGAAGAGATTGTACCCAGATGCGGGCCTCTGCGAGTAATAGACTCGGACCAAGGACCTGAATTTGCTTCAAAAATTAATCAGTTTGTCAGAATCTTTAGGGTTTACCTGGAAGCTTCATACTCCCTGGCACCCTCAGAGCTCAGGAGAGGATGAGAGAATGAACAGCAACTGTTGAAACTCTGTAAGGAAATTACATTGTCCTAGTTAGAAGCTTTGCCTCTTGCTCTGTTCAACATCAGAATTGCACCAAGGGGTAGACTGAAAGTTTCTCCATTTGAACTGTTTTATGGCAGACCCCCTACCTTATAGTCACCCGAACCAGCAGAATTGCCTTCTTTCATGATGCAAGATTCACATTTGACCTCATATCTCCCAGCAGCAGAAACAACTCTCTTCCCTCCACAGATATGCTCAGCAGTTCCATTCCTTTCCTCTATCTTAGCTCATTCCTTTCAACCCGGAGATTGGATCTTGATAAAGGCATACCGTCAGCACACGCTGCAGCCACCGTGGCAGGGATCTTTTCAAGTTATTCTGACAACACCGACTGCAGTGAAGGTAGCTGCTAAAGCATCTTGTATCCACTACACACACAGTAAGCATTCTCCACCTCCAAACCAGACTTTATGACAAGGATGAGAAGTAGCTGACAGGGCCCTAGCAACTGGTGAGGGAGAGGAAAAGACTCCTGAAGAAAAGTAGCTTTGAGACCATGCCGGGTCTAGGCCTGAAAGCAAAGCTGAAGAAGATACACTAATAACTGTGTTATCCGTTTGGCAGCCTTTTGACACAGAATCCCCTTCACTATCTGGTGAACTGGGAACACGAGAGTGGACTGGATTTATAGTTATATGTGTGATCTGTTATCATTGTGATCTTGCTATTAATGTTTATTTAAGATGTTGCTTCTCTTTCTGGTGTGCATTAAACAAACCTGTCTCTAATGAAACTACTCCAGCCCTTCGAGTATAACAAGAAAAACTGTAGCTGTCCGGAGGAAAGGAATTACACCGAGTGCCCTTCCAATTTGACAACAGTGAAGTTTCTTCTGCCTTCCAGCTCATGTAAATATACTGAAATACTACTAACTTTACAGTCATGAGGAAATGAATATCTTTCTGAATGCATAAATGGTCTTTCCCCCTGTGGTCAACAAATCTTGTTTAATGGGAGTAGAGTATGTCAGGGAAAACCCTATACCCCAATGGAAGGGCACCAATAGCATAACCACCTCTCCCAATCCATATGACTCATTTAATCAAACCTATGCTCTCACCAAGAGTAGATGTCCTGAGTGAGAAAGAACATTCTGGACAAGTGCCTATGATGTTCACGGACATCTCCAATGTAGGGATGTCCAAGAAGGCAAGGAGGTATGGTGGCGGCATGTTTGGGGAGGAGCACTAGACTTATACATCCCCGTTTGATCTCAAACAATGGAGATTTTTGCAGGCACATCCATGTTTATACTTGCTCCAGGCACAGATAGGCATCAGGAAAGTGCTTATTTTCACCTAAAAACATCCAGAGTGTAAAAAAGATGGATAATTAAGTGACTAGCCTTAGATCACAAAGACCCACACTGGGCTTAGAACCTTGGCCACTCTGCTCTTAAGCCACTACTTAAACCATTATGCTATTAGATATCTTTGTTTGGAAACGATATCCTGGGGTCATCTATATAGACAATTGATAAATGTGCATATTGGGCACAGCCACATTTCTGAAATCATGCCTGAACTTGCATGTGCCTACTCCCCCCCCCCCCCCCAAAATACATTCTGGCTTTTACATCCCAGATTTCACTTGGACGTCCTGTTGTGAAATGGGCCTCTATATGGCTAGCCAGCAATATTTGAAAATTTGGCCACTATTCTTTAAGCTGTATAGATAGGATTTAGGAATGCCCACACTCTGCCATGGCACTATCCAAATACAAGGGGGATCTGTAAGATTTTTCAGCAGCACTATCCATATAGTGCTATTGAAAATTCACTTAGAGGGTTTAAGTATTTAGTGACCATCACTCTATGTATGTTAAGTGCCGTCGAGTCAAAGTCAACTCATGGCGACCCTCGGGATAGCTATCCTAAATTGTGTTCGGTCTTCAGTCAGGCAGCTCATTGTTGACAGACTGGTACCTGTAGCTGCTGTTATTGTATCGATCCATCTCATTGCTGGCCTTCTTTTGCATTGACCTATCTTGCCAAGCATGATGTCTTTCTCTAATGATCTCTCTCTCTTCACATGATGTGTTCAAAGTATGAAAGTCGAAGTCTTGTCATCTGAGCTTCTAAAGAAAGCTTAGGTTTGATCTCCTCTAGTACCGACTGGTTTGTTCTTCAGGCAGCCCATGGTATACACAGTATTCGCCGCCAGCACCATAATTTAAAGGCATCAATTTTCTTCCTGTCTATTTTTTTCACTGTCCAGCTTTCACATCCATATGATGTTATTGAAAATACCATGGCTTGAACAAGTCGAATCTTTGTATGGAGAGAGACATCTCTGCTCTTGAGAACCTTATCTAGGCCTTTCATAGCCATTCTGCCAAGAGCAATGCGTTGTCTGATTTCTTGACTGATTGTTGCTTCTTTATTGATAGTTGATCCAAGTAGGTTAAAGTTGTTCATGATTTCAAGTTCTTCTCCATCAATGATGAATCTGTTGATCATGCCAGTTGTCATGATCTTTGTCTTCTTTACATTAAGGTGCAGACCCATTTTGAGACTATGTTCTTTGATTGTGAGAAGCAAATGTTTCAGATCATCTTCACTTTCAGCCAGTAATGTGGTATCATCAGCATAGCGAAGGTTGTTGATGAGTCTTCCACCAATCTTCACACCTCTGTTGTCTTCATACAGTCCTGCTTCTCTGATGATTTGTTCTGCATATAAATTAAACAGGTAAGGGGAAAGTATGCAGCCTTGTCTTACACCTTTGCTTATTTTAAAACATTCTGTTTCTCCTTGTTCCGTTCAAACTGTTGCTTCTTGATCAATGTACAGATTGTGCAAGAGAACGATCAGGTGTTCTGGTATACCCATGCTTCTTAGTGTGGCCCAGAGTTTCTCATGGTTTACACAGTCAAAAGCCTTGCTATAGTCTATAAAGCACAAATAGATATCCTTTTGATATTCTTTAGTCTTTTGAAGGATCCATCTCACATACGCAATGATGTCTCTCGTTCCTCGCCCTTTCCTGAACCCTGCTTGCAATTCAGGTAGTTCTTGTTCCAGGGATGGTTGTAGTCTCTTTTGAATAATCTTCAGTAGAATCTTGTTGGCATGTGGGATCAGAGCAATTGTGCGATAATTTCCACAGTCAGTTGGATCACCTTTCTTTAGTATTGGTATAAACACAGATCTTTTCCAGTCAGTTGGCCATGATGTTGTCTTCCATATTTCTTGGCAGAGCCTTGTAAGTATAGTAAGAGCTGCATCAGATTGCTGTAATATTTCTATAGGAAATCTATCAATGTCTGGTGCTTTGTTCATTGATAAGGCTTTCAATGCTGCTTCAACTTCTTTCATCACCAATGGTTCCTGATCATAAGGTACAGGTTGAAATGGCTGTTGGTCCACTTGATCTTTATCATATAAAAACTCTGTATAGTCCTTCCACCTTTTCTTGATCTACTCAGTATCATTCAACATAGAACCTTGAGCATCTTGTAACATTCCAATTCGAGGCTGGAACTTTTTCTTTAACTCTCGTAGCTTTAGGAAAGCCGATCTTGTTCTTCCTCTAATAGTTTCTGCTTCTATTTCCTTGCATGCGTCATTGTAGTACTTTTCCTTGTCCTGTCTTGCTGTACGTTGGAAACCTATGTTGAGTTCTACACTTGTCTTTTGCTCCTCTGGCTTTAGCTTCTCCATTTTGGCTGTTTTTGCTTTTTCACTCTTTGTAGAGACTTCACTTTCTTCCAACACAACCTTCTTGATGTCATTCCATAACTCTTCTGGAGCTCTGTCATTTGTATCTATAGCAGCAAATCGATTTTGCAGGTAGTCTTTAAATTCCAGTGGTGTATTCTCAAGGTCATATTTTGCTGCATTCATGAGTGGTTTGCTCTTTTTCAACTTTTTCAACAGATGGGTGGTTTGTCTTGGTCTGGCACCTCAGCTGAGACCTGTCCATCTTGGGAGACCCTGCCAGTAGTGAAACTACCGATAGTTTAGCTCTCAGCATCACTGATGCACACAAGCCCTCACAGCACGACAAGCTGCAAACCAAGTGAGGGACTATGTATAAAACCTTTAAAAAATAAACTAACCTAATATTCAACATACTTTAGTTAAAGCCATCATCAAAACCATTCTCAGTGCACAGAGCGCATGCTAACGTTTAGTGAACCTGGCCCATAGTGACCATACCTCAAAGAGGACTGAAATTTTACAATAACTGTATATGTAACTAGACCAAGTCTTGACAAGCTAGTTAAGACCACTGAAAGGTGGGTTTACAGAGAAGTTATTTTTAAATGCACCACTTGAGAGAAATTGATTTTACCCTGCCAACCAGAATCAGAAATATGGAGCCAGTCTAGATCAGCAGGACTATAGCAACATATTATGCTGCACACTGTCACTGCTTATGGTGTTCCACCCATGGGCTCCTTACAGACCCAACATTCATGTTAAAGACAGAGGGGGTGTGGGAGCAGAGACCCCAGTATGTGTAGCAAATACTGGAGAAATAAACTTACTGTCATGTTTCAGATCAAGTTGCTATTCTATGGATCACGCAAGTGTCTTTTTGTATTTTTCTTCATGGCTAGAAACTAAGTGGTTAGAGCAGCAGCCTAGTACCGAAAAGACCAGGGTCCAATTCCCACTGGCACTCCTTCTGACCTTATGTGGGCAAGTCACTTTACCCTCCATTGTCTCGGAAGAAAAGGCCTGGCAATCTACTTCCAGTCATATATTTATTTTATTTACTAGCTTTTATATACCGCACTATTTAGTATCAGTACGGTTTATATTGCCAAGAAAACCCAGGGGCTGCTGGTCGCCAGAAGTCAGCATTGACTTGAAGGTCATTTTATAACATGGTTAAGAGCTAAGAGGCGGCCTACTTTTAGCCTTTCATGAAGACACAGAGGCATATCTGCCTTTATAAAATACCAGTGCAATCCTGCAGAAAATCGCTCCTAGACTGAAGGTACAGCCATCTTTTGGAGTGCAGGTGTAAGTGTTAGTGCTTAGTAGGGATGTGCACGGCAGTGAGTTTGTTTCATTAATATTCATCCTTAGATCCTGGTTTTTAGTGTTCAAATGTCAATTTCATTTTTGCATTTGTCCCCATTCAAGAATATAGGGAAATCTATTTTACAATGTAATAGTAAAGCTTGAACTTGATGGGAGGCATCTGCAACAGAGGCAACAGCACTACAAGCATCAATGGGTGTCACAAGTACCCCTTGATTCCAGAAGGGGGGCAAAGGACATTAAGATTGGCAGGAAGAATACCAGTAGCCAATATCAGAAGGACAAAATGGTACAAAGAGTGGAATAAACACCTAAAGATAGTGAAAGAGGACAAAGCAGCACCAAAATTGATGGAAGCAAAACAAGGCACTGCGAGAGGAGTAAAACGGCACCAGCTTTGGCAGGAAGACTCCAAGGCATAGGCAGATGGGTAAAGTGGCAAACTTTCTGGACAACCCCAGGGCAAGGTGAGCGAGTTAAAGCACTAATAATAGTGGCTGGAAGGAGAGGAATGTTAGAAGAGGACCAGTATGACACCAAGATTGGCTGGAAGGCCCTAAAACACCTGTAGAATGCTGACACAGCAGCAAGACAGTCTATAAGCCCCTACACCAACTGAGGGGAGCTAACGGCAGCAAGACAGACAGAAAGCCCAATAAATGCTGGAGAGCCAGAGCACCTTAATCATCTGCAAGGCCCTAAAAATGCCCGAAGGCCAGCACAGCTATCAATCAGCTGCTGTTTTATAGATCTCTACACCAATTCCTTCTCAGTTATATGAAAATTGAAGGAAACTAAACACGATGTGGTTTGTCTCCTTTTCACCGGTATCACTGTCTGATGAATTCAAATTAATAAAGAAATTTGCCTCTAGCTCCAGCATTCTAGATCCATGTCCAAATTGGATCTTAAAGGATATGCTGCAAAATGTATTGTATATGCTGACTTTGTTTATAAACAAACAGTCTGCTGAAGGAGCACATGTTGGTCATGATCATTCTGACTCCAGTTCCAAAAGTAACTATGAGAGACAGATATCTATGAAAATTATAGAGCAATTGCTAGTTTGCCACTAATTAATTACTAAAGCATGTGAGGGATTGGTGGCAGCTCATTTAAACATGTACAGTCAAACCTCGGTTTTCATTTGCCCCGGTTTTCATACGCTTCGGTTTTCAACGTCTTTTTTGACTGAGATTTTGTCCCGGTTTTCATACATTGCTTCGGTTTTCAACGTCTTTTGACTGAGATTTTGTCCCGGTTCTCGTACATCGCCTCGGTTTTCGTAAAGTACAGTACTGTAAATACATACACCCTCGCGCTGCACACCATTCTGTATACACTGCCAGAACGCCTGCCCGGTCCCGGCAGCACTGCCCCCCAGACTCACCGATCGCCAGCGTGATGAGAAGCAAAAGCCAGCTGAGCACGTAAATGAAACACATCCTCGAGCCTGGTCAGAGTCAGAGAGGCAAGGATTGCGCAGAGAGGAAGGCCCCGATCTCGTCCACCGCCTGTCCGTTTTCTGGAGCGCCCCCTCAGGCTCGGAGGTAGCAGGGAAGAAAAGCTGTCAACGTAAGCAGGAGATGTTGCATGAATGTGGGAGGCAGTTCTTTCTCTTGCATGGTACGTCTGAAGCTATATCATTAAGATTTTCTGCCATTCTGAAGCATTGAGCAGATAATGTAAAGGTATTTTAATGGGCTGAATCCAATGTGATTCCGAAGAGAGCTGGGCACAGAAGCTTGTCAGGGGTGGCTAAGGCCATATGTTAACATACTGTACTGTACAGTACTGAACTTAGCTTGCTTTCAGTGATGTTAAATGTTCATTTATCCATTTCATTAGTCATTTATATTTATTTCTCATTGTTTTCTGTATGTAAAAATATAGTTATTCTCTATAAAATGTATTTTTGTGAATATTTTTGGGTGTCTGGAACGGATTAATTGGATTTACATTATTTCTTATGGGAAATATTGCTTCAGTTTTCATACGTTTCGGTTTTAGTCAGACTTTTTGGAACGGATTAATCATGAAAACCGAGGTTTGACTGTATTTAGAGAACTATAAGCTTTTCGTAGCCGACATAGCACAGAAACAGGTCTTAGTAACTTCAGAATGGCAAGGAATAGTAGGGAAGGGTGGACAGTCCATTCTAATGCAATTTCATTCATCATCGACTTTTGATATGTTGAATCACATTATTTTGTTAGAACGATTGAGTGAGATTGGTATTTCGGGTAAGCTATGGAATTGGATGAGGGCATTTTTGTAAAAAAATCTATGTGTAAAGGTCAAGTGGGAAAATGATTTCTCAGTATTATGGAGGTTGTGATGTGGGACACCGCAGAGATCTCCATTATCACCAATTCTATTTAATGTGTATATGAGTACTACGGGGGTAAATCTGCAAGAATTGGGTTTGCCTATATTTATCTATGCCAATGATGTTACTGTGAGTATTCCGATTCAGGGGGACCTTAGAATTGCTTATGAGAGACTAACAGATTTGTTTTCTAGTTATTGAATCTTGGATGACTAAACATCTGATGAAAATAAATCAATGAAAAACAAAAATTACTTTGGGTAGGGCATACCATAACCTTCCCCCCCCCCCCAACTATTTTTCTTAAGATCTGTGATATAGAAATCCCACTGTTAAAAGCAACATAATTATTGGGTATTATATTAGATTCAACACTGTCTATGGAGGAACAGGTAAAAGCCTTAATGAAGAAGGTATTTTTTAAATTGAGAGAAATTTGTTTAATTCAATCTAGCTTTGATACTGACCATCTAAAGCTTTTGGTATATGCATTTGTTGGTGCAATTGGATTATTGCAACATTGTTTATTTAGGCAATGCTGCAAAACTTATTGCATCTGCAAGTGTTACAAACTATAGCAGCTAAGCTCATTTTTAATAGGAAAAGATATGATAGGGCTATGCCTTCTCTTAAAAAATTGCAATGACAACTGATATCAGCCAGGATTACTTTTAAACTGCTATGCTTTGCATTTAAAAAAAGTTACATGGTTATATCCCTTCCTATATAGGAGACATTTGGGGTTGTTCTGAGCCATGAATAGCGGGGATGGACATCCCTTTAGGATGTCCATCCCCACTATTCGGCCCCCTCTGCATCCCTGGCTAACCTCCCTGTACAAACAAGGTGTTTGTACATGGAGGCTAGATGGGGGTGGGAAGGGGCAGGGTTAGGATTAGGGTGGGCAGTGGGTGGTCTGCGGCCCCAGATGTACAGGGCCGATTCTGATGTCGGCCCTGTATGTCCGGGGCCAGCAGACTGAAGAGGGAACTTATTCCACCTCTGTGGTGAAATAACTTCCCCTAGATGGGCATCGTAAACAATAGGAGAGGGTGGAGGGGATTCCCTGCAACCCGACCCTGGCTTTGGGAGGCCAGATCGGGGTTCAGGCTGTGGGGAATAAAAGAACTAGTGGAGGCCTGTATTTGCAGGCTGACCAGGATCGGGTCCCAGGCCTGCACGTACAGACCTAGTCACGATTCTGATCCCATGGGACTAGGCGGGCCCCACAGGATCAGAATTGCTACTGCTTCTGTGCATACGATTCCGATCTGGAGCATAGGGGCATGGATGTCCCAAACGGAATGCTGCTCATTGTGTTTAATCAACCCTCTGAATGTCACAATTAGGATAAAGTTTTTCTGACTATTCCATCAATGAAAAATATTAAATTTAAGAGGTCACTGGATAAACTGTTGGCTTGTACTGCTTACGTGGAATGGAATGGGCAGATCATAAAACGCTCACATTATATGGGGTTTCGACAATCATTGAAAAAATTATTCAGGAGATTTTTTTTTAGTTAGGAATCCCAATTGGGAATAAAATGAAACTCTAAGGGTTGTATTGTATTTTAAATATCCTCTTAACTATTGTAACCTACTTGGAACCTGGAGGTATACGCAGGATATAAATGGATATATTAAATTAAATTTAGAAACACTAGCTTTTCCCACCAACTCCAGTGCTAGTCATGAATGATGGGAACCCACAATATCTCCTACCATGTAGAATATACGTTCACTGTAAGCATGCAGGTTGGAGAGCAATACAGGAAATGCTAGGCAATCTTGGCCAGGCTTGGCTAGACTGCCAACTTGTGTGTCCATTATCCCAAGGGATCTGTGTCCTTGGCCTCAGTAGACTATCCAAGGCAGCATATCACTGAAGTTCATCCAGGAGTTCGACTTCTATTTTGCTGCTTATTGTAGCTAAAACTTCTGTCACTAAAGACTTTCCTATGCTGGGGGCTCATGGGCCATTGGTGGGTAAAGGTGAAGGAGGGTGGGCAATGCTCATACTAGCAGTACTGCTTGCTGGCATGCATGTTTCCCCTCTGTATTGTCACTGCCCTCCTTAACCCTGACTTTTTCCTTCACCTGAATCATTAAAAAAAGCAAACTAAAAAATAAAATCCCTAGCCATAACACCTTATTGCTTCACCACCCAACAAACCACAACATGTGGAAAAGCTTCCACCCAGTTGATCAAAAACACCTGTTGAAAATCATAACAAAACACCACAACTTCCCCGCTTGATCCTTGTCTGGTATCATGGATCAAAACTTCAAAGGTTGAACTGGCACTATATCTCCTACATATCAACCAATTACTCCTTCAAGGCATTTATACCAAACAAACTTAAATTTACATCCATCAGACCAATTCTTAAGAATAAGACCCTTGACAGAAATGGCCCAAATGCATACATACCCATAGCTAGCATACCATTTATCGCTAAAATAGAAAAAGTCATACAATTACAAGACTACATTGACCCTCTAGGTATCCACCAGTTTGGTTTTAGACCATTTCATGGAGTTGAAACTAATTTAGACAGTTTTGTATATCACCTTATCCTTCAATCAAAGTGGTCACAACACAATTGGGGGATACATTTAACATGAGGGGATATGAGACACATACACTAATACTTACTGGGAACATGGGCAATGGAGGGTTAAGTGGCTTGCCCAAGACCACAAGGAGCACCTGTGGAACTAGAAACCCCAATCCTTTCCGGCCCAAGGTTGCCGACCTCTAGTGGGATCTGAACCCCTGACCTTCTGGCCTGAGGTAACTTGCCCCAACCACTAGGCCACTCCTCCCTCTTTGCTGCTTACCCTAATGGACCACCTTATCAGAGACATTGACGACCCTAAACAAGCATTCATTCTACTCTATTGATATTGCATCTGCATTCGACAACATTAACCATGGCACCCTCATTGAAAGATTAACACAAATTGGAATAGGAGGTAACGTACTCCTTTGTTTCCAGTCATACATTACAAACTGGAAGCTACATGTTCAAAGAGGACAGGAAAAATCAGATACTTTCCTCCCCCCCCCCCCAAGACAAAAGGTATACCCCAAGGTTCTGTGCTCTTGGCCCTACTCTTCAATTTATACCTGCAACCAATCACTAACATCTTCCGAAAATTCAGCATTAGATACTACATATATGCTGACATCATGTTGTCCTTCCCCATTGGCATAAACAATACTACCTACAGTAATCTGTCAGAGTGTTTCAGTGAAACAGAATCATGGTTAAAGGACAACAACCTTCATATAAAACTACAAAAAACCCAGAGACCTTAATTATAACAAGAAATCAAAATGCCATTCCCCACAAACCATCGTAATTAACAATATCATCCTCCCTGTTAAACAAGAGGTGAAATATCTAGGAATAATACTGGATCAATTTCTCACCAAACTCCCTCATCTAAGAACAAACAGCAAGGACCATCTTCTTTAAGCAAAAAACCGTGCAACACTTAAGGCCCCTTCTAGATGTTAACGACTTCAGGTCAGTAGTCAAAGCTATCATCACTCCCCACTTTGACTACTGCAATAGTCTGCTACAGAGTTTACCAGCCAAAAACATTAATATTCTCCAAAGAGTGCAAAATATCACCGCCAGAATTGTATGCAAGGCCCGACTAACCGAACACATAACTCCTATACTATATGACCTCCACTGGCTCCCAGTAACAAGCCAAATAAAATATAAGACATTGATAACCTTTAAACTGATCAATAACATCTCACCATCATATCTATTTACCCTTATCCAAACACAACTAGATAACTAGATAGCCCCTCTGATCCAAAATCCTACTGCCCCATCTCTAGCCTTCCATGGCTCACAAAAATCTTTGAAAAGACCGTGCAGAGACAAATACAGGATCACAGATTTGAACGCTCCACTTGACGTCCACCAGCATGGCTTTAAACCACAGCACAATGTGGAAACTGCTTACCTCTCTCTTTGATAATTTCCTAAAAGGCATGAACAAAGAACTGATTCCTGCTAGTGTTCATGGACATCTCAGCAGCTTTTGTCACTGTGTCCCACACCATATTGCTACAGCGCCTGCAGCAGATCGTAATAAGTGAGAACACCCTAAAATGGTTTACCTCCTACCTGAAGGATTGGACGCAGCAAGTCAAATGTGCTCAAAAGAAATCACTTCAGTTCCCTGTTACACAAGGAATACCACAAGTTTCAGCTCTTTCATCTATACTCTTTAATATATACATCCAACCCATATGCAACATCAAACACCACATCAGCTTCCAATCAGCTTCCCTCTACTAATCTGCTTCCTACAGTAATTGCATTTGACATGCTGTAGATTCTCAAGCACTTTATAATGCTTCCACATCTGAAGTTTGATAAGATTTCCCCTATATTTCCTTGGAGGGGACTGCTGTAAATGCTACTGATGCTGCACTTGGGGCCGAGGACAGAGGAGAGGATGAAAGGCTATTGGTATCCTTCCCTCTCTCTCTACACTGACACTATTACTTCCTCTCTTCTTACCACCAAGCATGCCAACATTTTCAAGACCCTCTTCAGCCATTAAACTTTCAATATCCAATTCTGATGCAAATCCTACCCATGAAGATTCCTCAGATAAGACCAGTGGCATACGCTTTTCAGCAAGGAATAATGTGTTCTTGCTGCACTTCTGTTGCCTTTGCCTGCTGCTTCTTCCACTCACCCTGCATCATCTCTGCCTTCCCCTGTTCCTCTGAAGAGAAGTGACTGGGCACCTGCTCTTTCAGTTACACTAGCTCTTACTACTCTTCTCAAATAAATTTCCCTTTAGCTTTGTTGATGGATTAGGAGGCCATAGACATACTCTGGGAATGACCTGCTCTCCCTCAGCAGTTGTGCTGCTGCTGTCACCTGTAAACCCTTCTCTTATAGCCATTTAATTTTCCATACCTACCATTCCCAAGCATTAAGATTTTACTTGATTGTCACAGTCTGTATCTCTTATGTAGCATTTTGCAACTTAGAAGTACTGTAATCAACTGATTTCTCAAATATTTGCACCTGGGCTCCCTGAAGAGCCTGGCATAGACTCTAGAGTGCCCTGTTTCCTGCCCTTCATGCTGTTGCTGTTTTACTCACGTGGGAGGAGAAGATTTTGATCAAGGTGGAACCATTATCTTTTAAGCTAGATGAACTTTAGTTCAAATCTTTTTATTGAAGTCCATAATCACATACACTATATGATGCTGGATAGTAACATCCAGTATACATATAAACACATTTTAACCATTAAATTGTCTCCCTCCCAACCTTCACCTCCCCTCACCCCTTGCCCATTCCATACCTAATAAAAAATAAAAACAAATAAACACCAGTCTGTTAGCTTTCACACAGAGTACACTCAGCCCTTATGAGCAACTAACCTAAGCCCACATCCAGTCTAAGCCTTAATTGGTATATGGTTACCAATCCAACAGTCCCCCTGTAGTCCCGTCACACCCTGGAACCCCCAAAAAGTAGGTGAGACAGTACTTTCACCAATCTAAGTGTTCAGCAGGCTGCCAAGAGAACAGCCAAAGATATGCAAAAAAACCAGAGCTTTCCCTGACTTCATCATCTCCCCACTTCAAACAGAGGACTCAAACTTGCCCTCCTACTACCAATTCACCTCCCCCTACTGGAAGCACAGAACCACTCCCTGCCACGATGCACATTTCCCCCGCACATCCACTGTTCCCTCTAAGCTGTGCGCACGCACACACCTCACCGAGCAAGCACACATACTTTACAACAGAGTGCACAAAAATTACGGTTCTGATTCTGATAGAAAACAGACGTCTTAAAATTTAAAAGTTGTGATTGTAATTACTAGAAATTTTCCGCTTCATTTAGTAATTGTCTATTTTCATTTAATTTGATTAAAATCAATGTGGTATACATACTGTATTCTGACATGTAGTCAAGTTTTAAAGTATATAACTCCGAGTGTCGTTATGTGGCACACAAAAATTTAACCTTCCTTCAAAAGCTGCACAGCTGATATTTTATGCGCACACAGCTTACAGAAAATTAGAGGAAACATTGCTCACATCTACACACAAAACCACTACCCAGCCCAAAGTTGACACTTTGTTCTATAATGTTAACCACTCATTCCTGGCATGGGAGGTCAGAACTCATATGTAAATACCCCATAGAGCCAAACAAGACTATTTTCTTCCCCTTCCCTTGTGCCACATGTCATTCCATCAACATCAAACTATGGAAGGAATTATGCCATTCTCCAAAAAAAGAGGGCAGAGCGACATCTTTCCAGTGTTGCATAACACATTGTTTCCCAATCAAGCAGGCTTTCCTTACCAAGATAATTATAAGTACTGTTTGTAATGAAAGCATTAAAATATAAGTGAATGCATGCATTCTTATGTCAGAATTTGTAAAGTTATCACGAACA
This sequence comes from Ichthyophis bannanicus, assembly GCA_033557465.1. NCBI lineage: Eukaryota > Metazoa > Chordata > Amphibia > Gymnophiona > Ichthyophiidae > Ichthyophis > Ichthyophis bannanicus. The sequence continues at coordinate 750,427,764 of CM066035.1, forward strand.
TTGTCTACCATTAGTTTCTAAAGTTCACAGTTTCTTAAGTTCACATGTAACATTAAAACCGGACACAATTTCATTACAAAGTCACATTTCGTTGATTGATTTACAATTATTCCCAATTAAAAGCAGTACAAGAAAAATGTCTGTAACTTAAATTTTGTGTTGTCAACATCAAAGACTATGTTTCCCACATTAAGAAAGTGTTCAGTAATGCTAACTCATCAGCAATCACAAAACTACATGGGGTCCATTCGGACCCCAGTTGGTAAGATTTGTATTAAAATATGTTGGTAGGATGAGGGTTAAATGACCCTGAACTGCCAGCCCCTTAAGTGGATCAAAAATAACCACCTGCAGGGTCAACACCAGATCTTGACCCAAATGTTTCCTCAAGTAGCCCTGGATTCAATTCCTGAAACCCCGTATTTTCCCCACACAACTACCACATATGACCCAGAGTCTCTGGATCATGAGTACACCACAGACAAGCTCCTGACTCAGCCCCTCCTATCCAAAATACATGCAACAGGAAATAGAATCCACTACGCAGTACCTTATACTGCATGTCTCGTAACTGTGCACTTTAAACCAACTCCGGGATCTAGGCTATGGTCCTTCCCACACAGTCTCCCTCCACTGAATTCTCCAGGTCAGTCGACTATTGGGCCTCAAGGTCCCCAGCTCCATGCCCACAAAACAAATCTCCAGGTTTACAGTGAAAACGTGAAATAAATACACAGTTCTGACCTCAAATTAAAAAAAAGAGTTGGTCCACCATCTCTAAACCCTCAGGGGCAAACCATGTAGGCCCCTGTGATAAAGCATAATGCCGTAAGTACAAAATAGGCATGCTTATTCTTCACCCCAAACCACTCCTTAAGCTGATCAAAGGATAACATCCCCTCCTTGTGTGTCCACTGCCTGCCAAATCCACCTCTAGTCCTTTTGCTCCCAGTGTCTAAAGAGAGCCCCTCTAGGCTCGAGGCAAACTTCCCATTCTCACATATTGTCAGACACCCTGACAAAGCACTGTTGATCTGCCATTTCCTTCCAAAACCCCCATAAATGGGTGGATCAACAAACTTCCCTTAATAAAGAAAGACTTACCATGACAAATTATCAGGCTTGATATACCGCGTTGTCACATGAGCAGCAGGGCAGTTTACAAATTTCAAAATAGCTACAACAGAGCAGAAAGAGAGGAATGCTATAGTTGGATAGGGAAGGTAACAGTCATATGGTGGAGAGAGAAGACAAGGGTGAAGGAATTTGCATGAAACATAGCCTCTATAGATTGTGGGCTATCTATAGCCTCCTCAATTACCTAAGGGGTCAGGGCCAGCCTGTCCACTAGGTGAGCTAGGCTGCAATCTAGGGTGGCTGGCCCAGGTGGGGGCAGCAGCGGCACACATGACCAGCATGCCATCCACACCCCCAAACTCATTGCCGCCACCCCCTCATGCTGCTGCCAATTCCATCTCAGGAGGGGGAGGCGGGCAGTGGCAGTATTTCCAAAAGCGGCTGTTTGTACTTTACTTTATAGAACATGCCTCACCCACTCTCAAAGCAACATGTGTAACTGCATGGGGTTTATAGAATGACTCTTTGACTGCCTGCGCTATGCCCACACTGTGCTCCTGGCACTACGTACAATAAAAGCAGACATGTTCATGCCACTACATGCATCTTTTGCCTGGTACAATTTTGTAAGAGAAATTCAGTGCACATATGCCACATATGTGCTAAAGTGACTTTATAAAAAAATGACTCCTTAAATGTTGATTACATCAAGTTTTGTTATGGAAGCACCGATAGTCTATGGAGTTTTCATACTTTTGATTAAAGTTGATTTGCAGAGGCAACACTTCAAGGGTTCTCTGTGTCTCTGCTACACGAAATGCAAGCTGAAGAACAGCATCACTCCTGGGAAAATTCCTTCGAAAACTAGATTAATAAGTCTCTGCCCTGTGCTTGGCGATACGATGCTGGAGATATGTCATTACCTTTTCACCACAAGACAATCGTATTACTTGGGCAATAAAAGTCGAAAGAATTGATTGATGATCACAGTTCCCAAAGAAGTGCTTGCATTTTCACATGACAGGTGTGTGATCATTTCGGAGGAATCCTGTTCCATATAGCACTGCTATTTCAGCTACAAAAAAGAATTGATGGTTTGCACATGGAAATAAATTCTTCTGCCTGCAAACTAATGGAGATAATGATTCAGAAAGTGAAATACCTCTGGCATCCTCAATGCCAGTCCAAATAAGTTTAAGCAATCCAAAGTGTAGCATGAACAACATTCCATAAATAGAAAGCTGGGATATCTACATTAAAACACTGGCACATAAAAAGACAGACCTCCTATGCTGGACAGCTCAGTGTTCAAATTCAGTATTAGCACTATTAAAAGGGGGTTGCGCTGTACAGCTGGTATGCAAATACATAAAAACCTAATATTTACTGGTTTCATCAAATTTTATGCCTGACCTCTTTCATTAATTATAGGCAAGATGTTTCTGCATAAGAATGTTAGTCTGTAGAGAGGATAAAGCAGGGAGTCAGAAGAATTTCCAGGAGTCTTGGCTTATAATCCTGTGCCTGCTATTGTTATCCTTCCCTCTATGGCATTGGCTAAAATCACTTGCTGTGCTTCAATTTATGCAATGTTCTTCCTTCTTCCCGTCGGAAGACATTCTGCACTGTGCAAGCCATTTACTTTCAGTCCAGTGGTGGCAGCATGTACTCTTATGAGCATAAGAACATATGATTTGCTATACTGGGTCAGGCCAATGGGCCATCAAGCCCATATCCTCTTTCCAAAGAGGTGACCAATCCAGGAATCTAAAAGGCAGACTTTTCCCTCCAGAAACTTGCCCAAACCTCTTTTAAACCGAGCTACAGTTGTTACTACATTTTTCAGCAATATATTACTAGCTTAAATATACTACTTTGTAGTTTATCGCATGCCCTCTGGACTTTGAATAAGTTTTAATTCCTTCAAAAAGTGCAGTTTTAACTTGTTCCACTCCACTCATTTTATAGATCTCCATCATATTTCCCTGCAATTACCTCTTCTCCAAGTTGAAAAGCCCTGATTTTTCCTTATAGGGGAATCTTTCCATCCCTTCTTTCACTTTAGCTCCTCTTTGTACCTTTTCTACTGTAATCCCATTAAATATTTTTTTAGATGCAGTAACCAGAACTGCACACAATACTCAAGGTGAGGTTGCACCATAGAGCAATACGGAGTCATTATAATAGCCGTTGTTTTAGGCTCCTTTCCTTTCCTTAAAATACCTAGCATTCTAGCAACTCTTTTTGCTGCCGCTGCACACTGAGCAGAGGCTATGTATTATCCAAGATGTCTAGTTCCTTTTCCTAGGTGGTAACTGATGTCACCCCGCTTGTGACCCTACAGGTAGAAGCAGGGTATTACGCTGAGGCCTTGTGTTTAACCAGCCTGAAAAGGTGTAGAGAGCCTTGCTAGGCACTCTGGGATTTATAGTTTTCACCAGCCAGTCAAAAGAATGAGTTGTGGACGTGTGGTAAAGCTTAAAGACAGGTTTTATTCCCCTTCCGGGAGGATTCTTTTAGTGGTAAAAATAAGGTAGACAGACCCACTTTGGACACAAAATAAAGAAACAAACGTGAACAAAAATTGCTTATCTTCAGCTTCTTAACACGCAATACAAAGGTACTTTAAACAGTCCTTTTCCCAGCAAACAAAACCTTTTCTTTGCTGCTTCAATGGTTAGCAACTTTTCCAAGCAAACAAAACCTTTTCTTTGCTGCTTCAATGGTTAGCAAGTTTTCACAGCTTGTTCAACACAGAGAGGAGATATCATCTGCGATTGTAAGCGTACAGTCCATGCATTCAATAAAAGGTTGGTCCCCTTGTACTTCACATTGCATATCTTCACTTTCTGCTTCTAACAATTCTTCCTTTGAACAGCTAGGAATATTATTAAACAGTCTCTCCCTATCATACAGAGACTCTCTTTCTCCCTCCGTGAAAGTGTGTGAAAGACAATTACCACATTCACTGGAGTAGCTTGCCAGGGAGCCCTTCCAATGCTGACCACCATATGGGAAGTTTTGTATTCACTTCTCCCTCTATTAGAAGTAATCAGCTTACCTTCTGGCTCTCTCTGACTAAGGCTTCTCGGTACAGCTGCAGTCACCGGAGTAGAACAAGACGGAAGCTTTCTATGGGCTTTGCCTTTTAACTTTCCCCCAGATATAAAAATATCTTCAGGCCAAAAGACTTTACCTTTCCTGTGCCTGTTGTTTGGGTAAGTAGCTTTCTCAGCCTTTCTTAATCTTGCTTCCAGACTGAATTCTCTGTTACCTTCTGGATAACCTTTGCTGAACTCTGACGTCTCTGTGCACTGCTTTCTATAACAGTCACCTGGGCTCTCTCTCTCAGCCTTGGAGTAAAACCTTCCAGCTTTCCAAGCTCTCTCAATGGCTCCACTCCAACCCGGGCTTTCCCCAGAATGCCTTGGGCTCCTTGAATTCTCTGTAAAAGCAAAGCTTCTTAACTTTCCAGAAGCTCCTGTAGCTGCTGCATTCTCCGGTCTCTCTGTTCTACCAAAGCTGCTTGTTCTTGCTCTGCCTTCTCCGCCTTCTCTCCCTTCTCTGCCACTAACTGCACGTGTGTTAGGTTTATCTGTGTGTGTCTCAACTCCACCCACTCCCAGCTGGCTTTCATCACTTAATGATCCCTCAGCCTTCCTGCTGCTTGGGTGTGTTTCTAAAGCTCGTGACCTGATTTGTTTGTGTTGCCTATAACAACTTCCTGACATGTGCTTCCCTGAAGTGTCAGTGTCAGATTCACTGCCTGCATTTCTGCCTATTTCCATGGGCTCTGCTAGATCCACTTCGTGACAGATTCCCCCCCTTAAAATATTACGGGCTGCTGCAATTTTAAGCGGACAGCACGTAATCCTCTTCTGGGTACTACTGTGCTGCTCTCTATAAACCAAATTGGCAGTGGCCGACCTTTCTTTCCAAGGTTTCAGTACATTGAGGTGATAAACCTGCCTGCATCCCCTATCATTCTCTATAAGGTAGGAAACGGGCCCAACCTTTTTCACCACCATACCCGGCCCTTTCCAGTGGGACTCGAATTTGGGACCTGGGTCTGCCACTTGGATTATGACCTTATCCCCTTCTGTCAATTGCCTAGGTTTTGTGCCCTTATCATAGTAGCATTTCTGACACTGTTGACTCATTCTCAAGTTTTCTACAGAGGCTTTGGACGTCTTCTCTAGGTGCGTCCTTAAGTCTTTTAAAAATTGTGGTATCCCCACCTCTTGTGTTTCGGGCTCTACCCATTCTTCCTGTAGTATATCCAGAATACCCCTCGGGGCCCTACCAAACAGGAGTTCAAATGGGGACGCCCCCAAGGATGCCTGTATACGCTCTCTGAATGCGTATAGAACGAATGGGAGTAACGTATCCCATTCTGCCATTTCTCCTTTTCCTAAACCTCTCCTTAAAAGGTGTTTTATCGATTGGTTCATACGTTCCACAAGACTATTTGACTGGGGGTGGTACGCCGCAGTCTTAATGTGGCGTATGCCAAATGCCTCACATACTCTAGCCAGGTATTTGGATACAAAGTTGCTCCCTTGATCGTAAAGTATTTCCTGGGGTAACCCCACTTCGCAAAATAGTTTTACTAGCTCCTGTGCTATTATCTTGGCTGAGGTGTTCCTAAGGGGAATAGCCCACGGGAACCGTGTAGCATGGTCTATGACCACCAAGATGTATTGAAAGCCCCTTGGTGTTTTAATTAGAGGGCCCACAATGTCCATTCCCATGCGTCGGATCGGTACCAATATGGTGGGCAAGGGCACCATGGGTACAGCCTTTGGTCTCACTACAGAGACCATCTGGCAGGTGGGACAAGACTCGCAATATTGCTTGGTTTCCTTATAGACCCCCGGCCAATAAAACCGCGCTAGTATCTGATCGAATGTTCCTTGAACACCCTTGTGGCTACCAATCGGGTGGTCATGTGCCAGGCATAAAACAATGGCCTTAAAAGTCACTGGCACCACCAGTTGCTTCCATACAGCATCTGTATATGGATCTACGCTTTCCCTATACAAGATATCTTTTTCCAAAAAGAATCGGGGAAGCATAGGTCGAATCTCTTGGGCCCATTCAAATGCTCTTTTAAGCAACGCATCAGCCCTCTGTTCCATGGGGAAAGAAGGGAATTTCTGAACTAGGGCTGCAGGTACCCACGGTAACCCTTCTCCGGCCTCTAGTTCCGCCCTCCCTCGTGTCCTACTGTATCTTTCATGGCGCTTCTTAGCCTTTGCCTTTTTCCCTTCTTTAGCTGGAACATGAATTAATTCGTCATGGCTGGGAAGTATGTTTGCCTCTTCCGTGCTGTGGCAATCCTGTAGAGTGAGAAACGTTTTTAACTCAGGAGATACAGCCTGCATAAACTGCTCCAGAATAATCTCGTCCAGAATAGAGTCAAGTGACCTCCTCTCTGGGGTTATCCACTTGTAAGCTATACTCTTTAATCTCTGGTACAGAGCTCTAGGCGTTTCTTTACACTTTATCTTCGCCTCCCTAAACATGCGCTTGTAGTGTCTAGGAGTGAGACCTAGCCTATCCTTTACTGCCTTTTTAATCTCGGTGTAATCTGAGGCAAGACTAGCAGACATGGCCTTAAAGGCAGATAGAGCCTCACCGGTGAGTGTTATCGCAAAGCGAATCGCCCACTGCTCCATAGGCCATTTAAGGGTTTCTGCTATTCTTTCGAATGCATCAATGTAATCATCAAGATTATCCTGCTGAGTTAACTGTCCCAGGGAAAAAGCATAGCAACTGTTCATCCCTACTCCTTGAAACATGGAATGATTCGCCGCTCCTGTTTCCTGTGGCTTCTTCAAAACTGCTTCCATTGTCTCTAGTAGAGGTCGTTGCTGTTCCCTCAACATTTCCGCGTTTCGCTCCTGGAGGACTCGAACGAGCTCCGCCTGTTTGTCCCATTGGGTTTGCATCCATATCATAACATCCCGGGGTTCCATCTTCCCTCTGGAGTCTGTGTCACCTGTGGAAAAAGAAAAAGAAAGACCTACCAAGTGCGGTACTTTTTCTTTTATAACCCCTGTCTATAGAGCACATCACCCCCTTTTCTCACTTGGTATCCTTCTACCCTTCCGCCCAGGCTACCTTTACCTTAGGCTCCAGGTAGATTCCAGCGTGAGAGAAAGGTCTCTGTCCCTCCTATCTGGCTGACCTGCCAGCGAAAGTTCTCCCAGACAGCACTCCGTGTGGCAACAGTTTCTCCAGTGATGTTGTCTCTTTATTTGTCTTCCTTCTTTTCCTTCTCAGGTAAACCACGAGAAAAAAAAAATCCTGCCAACTATGCCATCTGTCTCCCCGCTTGTGACCCTACAGGTAGAAGCAGGGTATTACGCTGAGGCCTTGTGTTTAACCAGCCAAAAAAGATGTAGAGAGCCTTGCTAGGCACTCTGGGATTTGTAGTTTTCACCAGCCAGTCAAAAGAATGAGTTGTGGACGTGTGGTAAGGCTTAAAGACAGGTTTTATTCCCCTTCCAGGAGGATTCTTTTAGTGGTAAAAATAAGGTAGACAGACCCACTTTGGGCACAAAATAAAGAATCAAACATGAACAAAAATTGCTTATCTTCAGCTTCTTAACACGCAATACAAAGGTACTTTAAACAGTCCTTTTCCCAGCAAACAAAACCTTTTCTTTGCTGCTTCAATGGTTAGCAACTTTTCCAAGCAAACAAAACCTTTTTTTTGCTGCTTCAATGGTTAGCAACTTTTCCAAGCAAACAAAACCTTTTCTTTGCTGCTTCAATGTTTAGCAAGCTTTCACAGCTTGTTCAACACAGAGAGGAGATATCATCTGCGATTGTGAGCGTACAGTCCATGCATTCAATAAAAGGTTGGTCCCCTTGTACTTCACATTGCATATCTTCACTTTCTGCTTCTAACAATTCTTCCTTTGAACAGCTAGGAATATTATTAAACAGTCTCTCCCTATCATACAGAGACTCTCTTTCTCCCTCCGTGAAAGTGTGTGAAAGACAATTACCACATTCACTGGAGTAGCTTGCCAGGGAGCCCTTCCAATGCTGACCACCATATGGGAAGTTATTGTATTCACTTCTCCCTCTATTAGAAGTAATCAGCTTAACTTCTGGCTCTCTCTGACTAAGGCTTCTCGGTACAGCTGCAGTCACCGGAGTAGAACAAGACGGAAGCTTTCTACGGGCTTTGCCTTTTAACTTTCCCCCAGATATAAAAATATCTTCAGGCCAAAAGACTTTACCTTTCCTGTGCCTGTTGTTTGGGTGAGTAGCTTTCTCAGCCTTTCTTAATCTTGCTTCCAGACTGAATTCTCTGTTACCTTCTGGATAACGTTTGCTGAGCTCTGACGTCTCTGTGCACTGCTTTCTATAACAGTCACCTGGGCTCTCTCTCTCAGCCTTGGAGTAAAACCTTCCAGCTTTCCCAGCTCTCTCAATGGCTCCACTCGAACCCTGGCTTTCCCCAGAACTCCTTGGGCTCCTTGAATTCTCTGTAAAAGCAAAGCTTCTTAACTTTCCAGAAGCTCCTGTAGCTGCTGCATTCTCCGGTTTCTCTGTTCTACCAAAGCTGCTTGTTCTTGCCCTGCCTTCTCTCCCTTCTCTGCCACTAACTGCACGTGCGTTAGGTTTATCTGTGTGTGTCTCAACTCCACCCACTCCCAGCTGGCTTTCATCACTTAATGATCCCTCAGCCTTCCTGCTGCTTGGGTGTGTTTCTAAAGCTCGTGACCTGATTTGTTTGTGTTGCCTATAGCAACTTCCTGACATGTGCTTCCCTGAAGTGTCAGTGTCAGATTCACTGCCTGCATTTCTGCCTATTTCCATGGGCTCTGCTAGATCCACTTCGTGACACTGCTAATATCTAGCCTTGCATCATGTAGCTATAGCTTGGATTGTTCTTTCCTAGGTGCATCTCTTCATTTGTCCACTTAACTGTCATCTGCCATTTGAATATCCTGTTCCCCAATTTCTCAAGGTCCTCTTGCAATTCTTCACAATCCTTTTGCGATTTAACAACATGGCGATCTGGTGATTGGGCCCAGGGATCCCCCCCCCCTCAGGGCTGGGTCCTGATGCAGGGAAGGGGGTCCTTGCTGCCTGATCTAGGCCCCAGCTGGCCAGCCATGGGTCAGGTGGTGGGGAAGTGGGGTCCTAAGCCACAGGAGTCAGGGGTGCCTGCAGGGAAGACATCTCCACAGGTGACAGGGGCATGCCAGGCTCCCCACGGGCCCAATTCTGTGTGCCACAGGAATGTTTAGTTCCCACAGTCCAGATTTGGGTCCTAACTGGCCCGTCTTCCTCAGGAATATCCGGACGGCCTGAATATACCCCTCTCTGAATCAGGCTCTGTATCTACATGTTTATTCACACCTTCAAAAAAATGTAGCAGATTGCTAAATCCATGTTAGTTATGGTTTTAATTGGACAAAGCTGTCTATGGGGATTATTTTAAAAGGCTTAGATGAGATTTTGAAGTCTGAAAATGTGCATGCAGATGTCCAAATCATAAAAGCATTCCCGCAGCCATTTTTAAGTGGCTTTTTAAGACATCGCTGATGTGGGGACATCCAATTATGCAGGGGGTGTGGCAGAGGCATGTCCAGGGTGGTGTTATGCTCTTAAAAATCCTTGATAGATTTCAGAACCCTCAAGGATGTCTGTGACTCTGTCCAAATTTAGACTGGCTTCAGGCATGAATAGGCATCAGAAAAGTGCTCATTTGGGCCCTGAAACATCTGAAGGGTACAGAGCAGTTGACACTCCTTTCTCCTCGGTACTTTCTACAAGCCCAGTGATAATAGATAGGGGTATGCGCTATCTTCTAAGACGAAATATGAAATCACCTGTCACTCTGCCTTTTACTTTATTGCTCCTTCCCTCTGGAGTAGCCTTCCTCCTCACCTTCGTCTGGCCACTACATTTAAAAACTGATCTAAAAACATACCCGTTTAACTGCTTCTTTGAGTTACCTCCTTGAGGAGGGGGCAGGCAGTTGTGTGTGTGTGTGTGTGTGGGTGGGGGGGGGGGGGTGCAGCATTGCTGTTCCTGGGTGTCTTTTCCTCTCTTGAACTCCTTACTTTATTATTGACTGGCATTCTTTTTCCACTACTATCTTAACAAGTATTTAATTTTATTTTTTACGTATTTGTAAAGTGCTCTGTTATCTTAGATAAGCGATCTATTAAGTTTATTCATTTAACAGGTTTTTTCATACCGCTTTATCATTTCAGTGAAAGCGGTTTAGATTGTATAAACCATTGCATATTCCAACAAATTATTTGAACCAGAACATTGTTCCCATTAGAAAGAAAATGACTTCTTACCATGTCAAATTATACCACACAGTAACCACCCTGCCTTGAGACACGGAAAGTATTACTTTTTCTCCCTCTGGCTACCTTTTTGGCTCATGTTCCTCAGCCTTCCCAGAGTGTAACAATGCCTACTACTGCATGTCCAGGGAGCTCTAACAGAAGGAAAACTGGACTGGAATTGTCAAAAACTAGAGGCTGACATTTGGCAGCTGTAATTATTGCTTCTCCATTTTCTCCTGGCACTTAAGATTCAATTTGCACATCAGTCCTAATGAATGCCATAAAATAATGAAGGTTTCTTGAAGACTGATACATGAACTCTCACTGGGGTACAACATGGCAGCTGTGCTTTTTTCGTACTGTTCCTCAGTATGTCGAGTCCCACAGTGTTCAGATAGTACAAGGCAGGAATACAGCCCCATGCTGCAAAGTGCTTGACTTGTTAGTTGTAAAGTAAAAAGAAAACCAGAAGGCCTACGTGGTTGCATGGCATGGCAACAGGAACTAATATGGACAAATTAGAGGGGCCTTATGGTCCTTATTTGCCATCATACTGCCCGTTTGTTTTTTAAAAAGGCATCAGATAAGCACAACAGATTGTTATTTACAAATAAGACGACGAGAAAGCTGGAAATCTGCTGAGATCTGTATCATCAAAAAACCAAAAATACCCTCTGAACTTCAAAATATCACCAATACAAAGCAGACCCAAAAAGAGCACCAACTCTAACCAATCCAGTTCATATGCAAAACTAAATTGTCGGACTGTTTGTAAACAGGGATAATGCAACAAACTTTCCATTTTAATCATGTGTTGATTAGTCTTCAAAATGTGAGAAACAACAATTTAGCTTAATCATTGGTGTCAAAATTGCTCTCCGTGAAACGAGATACAAAAGTATCACTCTGTTTATAGAGATAAATACAATGAATTCATGGAGCTATGGACAAACAGCGCAATACTACGTTTCAAACCCTCTTCAGATTTCCAAGGGTTCTGTGTCAGGAACCTTCAATTTCCAGAAATAGCATTCTCTAAATCCGAGCCAAACAAGGCTTTTTTTCTAGGAGTCGCAACAATCTATCAGAGCACGTTTGTGTAAAACTGTGGTCTGAGCATTCGGTTCGTTAGTGGAAAAACAAACCAGATATGCCACTCTCCATATTTTGCCACTAATGCAAAAAGAATGTCCATTCCTGCTAGCTACTGTCCACGCCTGCTAAGAAATATGACGTGTGTGATTTAAAACAACCAGATGTTACTGTTACCTTTGGTTAAATGGTGTTAACCCAAGTCATCACTGCACTGTATGTCATCTTTAAAGGTGTTGCTGCTAAACAGTATATTAACACGTAGTAGAGTCACCAAAATGCATCCCTTTTAATTATAGTTCTTTCCTTGTGTATGAGTAATGATCTCCCTTGAGGAGAGGCATTAGAGGAAGGGCCTAGAAGCAGGCTTTAGTGATGTGACTTCTGTAATAAGAAAAAGCAGCAGCTCATTGTGGCAGAATAAATTCTAAAGGGGTCTGCGGTTTGTCAGGGGAAGAGATGTGGTAAACATGAAGGGGAAAAGTAGCACGAGAGGCCAAGGTTACATGGACATAGAATGTGCACTACAACATGGGTTGCATCTCATTATATAGTTAAGATTTACAGGTAACTCTATACAATCTAATACTATATAAAACATGACAAATAAGCAGAGTTCTACAGAAAAAAATGCAACCATTTACTCTGGCTTTGCTGGTTTGGTTCTCCCTTGCTTCTTACACATTCTTGTCTCTCCCTCTTGTCCTTTCTTCCCTTGCCCTTCCCCTCTCGTAGTGCTCCCTTTGCACCCTTCACTAGTTCTTTCCTCCTCCCTTGAAATGTGCCCTCTTTGGTGAATGTGCCTCCTCCCCTCCCATAGCTCTGGTGAGCAGAATGAGCCAATCAGCATCAGAAATCAGGGAAGCAGCAGCCTGTGAAGTCTGTTCCATGCCCGAACGGCGGTGCTGCTGCTGTCCTAGAGTCCACCCAATGCCAGCTCTTTTTTCCAATACTTGCTACAAGGAAGAAAGATAGGTGTGTGGAGACTATACTGAGGTAATATAGTGTGGAGAGGGAGGGAGGTAGGAAGGGAGGGGGGGGGATTTATATCCTCATCTTTCCACTCTGCATGGAAGCCCATAAATAAAAACCTGGCAGAGCTACACAGTCCTTAAGGTTTCACTGAATTGACTCAAGGAGGGGAAGGGGAAAGGATTTTGCATTTAGCTCATGCCTTTTTTAGTGGTAGCTCAAGGCGAGTTAAACTCGGGTACATTAGGTATTTTGCTGCCGCCTGAAGGCATGCAATCTATATTTGTACCCGAGGCAATAAAGGGTTAAGCAACTTGCCCAAGAGCTGTCTGATGCAAAATATTTTCCAGAAATAATTTTTACTGAAAGGAATTTCCATCAAAATGGGGTAGAATGCTATTGTATGTATGTATTAGCATTAATCAGCTCAGCAGATCCTCTACACTAGCTAAATATATTGTATCAGCTTCTGACACGAGGAAGGAGGGATAGGCCAGCATGCAAGTGTGGAGTCGGAAAGATTTGCATGTGTTTTTTTGAATTGGAGGTCCGCTCCACTGCGCTGCTACTACTACTGCCGCCGCCGCCGCCGCCAAGGGAACATGAATAGCGGTGGCAGGTCAAGGGCAGGCAGTGTGGGGGGAGCTGAGGCCGGCCACCCCAAATGTGCTGCTATTTTTTTGCACCCAATGCTGCTGAACCGCTCGCACAGGGCTAGGTTCAGCACTGGGAACAGACAGACAGAAGCGGTTGAATGAACACAGGCTTTTGTGCTCATTCACCCTCTCTGTGCTCGCTTGTCATGAAATGTTTTCTATTTATAAGGTAAATTATACATAATACAACTGGGCTAGTCAAGCCTCATGTTTCTTGCTTGGATTATATAGCTCTAATGTCAACTGAGGCTTTGATGGATCTGCCTTTAGATCAGACCTCCAATGCTATAGAAGCTGATGTTTATAGATCCAAGAACTCAATTAGATGAATATTGATTTTTCTAAATTACCTCACTGTATTTGCTCATTGTATTTTAGCAGCGTTAGAGTCTTTTCTTCATTAGGATGTTAAACATAAGGAGGCAGGTAGGGCTGAGAAGAGGGTGAACTCCAGGCTAGAAATGCCACTGGACTCAAAAGCCAGCTGTCTCACCACTGCTGTTCTTTGAATGTCAATATTAATTTACTCTTCATTTCCAGACTAGAAGCAGCATGCTCCTGCTCCAGGGTTACCGCTCTTACCTGCATGAAAGCCAGAGGAGACCAGGCTGCAAAGTAGGACTCTGGTGCCCTGCAGAGTAACCGTGTTTGACATTGGTTCAGGAACAACATTAGCTGACATTAGCTGGGGAGTGAGGTTGCATAGTGTGTTAATTTGCACTCTTTCATTATCCACATTGAACGGCAGTGCAGTGAAAACTAGCATTCAGATTGATTGCAGCATACACTCATTTGGCACAGCTAATTATATCCATTTTAAGTGCATTGACACATCACTATATTAACAGTGAACAGTACCCAATCCAAGTTAAAAGTGCACTGGATTGGCACTAAAAAAAATCTGAAGCAAAATTTCATGCTCATAACTGTGCTTCAATGAAAGAACAGATGTGTCATTATTTTACCACTTTACTATAGCCTAGGCTAGGTCTGGGTTAGGTGCAAGTGACAGAAATCCATGTGGTCTACTTTTTGGCTTTGCAACCATTTTGCCATTGCATGTGCACCTAAATTTTCCTATTAGGTTGCCATTAAACAAAGGGGGGGAGGGGTTCATGATGTGTGCAAAGTATGGGGGCTATTTCAGCCTATCCACCTTTCACCAGTTTTCCAAAGGGAAATGCTTTTCAATTTAAGCAAGCAGAGAGTAGGCAGTGTATGTACTTTCCACCTCTTATTTGTGTGCTAGGCTGAGGCAAGAGCAAAGTCAGACTTTTGGAAATCCCATGCATGTGGGCTATGCCCCTTCCCCAACTTGAACATGCCTACAGGAATGCATGCACTCTACAGAACTCACTCATATCCTTAGTTGCATTTTACTGGGGTAAATACCTGTTTATCAGCAGAGATGGCTTGGATAATGGCCTCAGAGTTAACTCTTAAAAGCACTGTAGCTGCTGCTATCATGTTTACCTGCAGCTGTTTGCGTTTCTGAGGCACATGAAGAGAAGGGGATAAAGGGTGTACATAGATTTGGGGCCTGATTGTTTTCTGGATTTTGTCTGATTTTGGATCTATAGAAAGAGACCTTGATTCAATGGTGGGATCCAGCTGGTTCGCACAAACCAGTTCCTTACAGTTCCCCACATTTACTAAACCGGTGTGGACAGGCTCTGCCCCGGTGGCAGTGGCACTGACTGGAATCAAAGCCCCCCAAAGGTATGTTGAGAGAATCTTGGGGATTGTGGCATCTGCAGCTGTCCCTGATGCAGTCAATATGCGGTTTGCAAAGCCCCCGAAGGTAAGTGCTGCTGCCACCAGGACAGAGCCCATAGGCACCAGTTCAACAAATGCAGGTAAGGCCACAAACCGGCCGCTTCCTGAACTGGTTCCTACCTGGCTCCAAATCCCACCACTGCCTTGATTGACTAGGTGCTCAGCAATATTTTAGTTGATACTGTGACTCCTAGGGGGCACTATGGTTCACAACAGGCTGATGGAGTAGGATTCCATGTGCTGCTCCAGTTATTTCTTCAACAGATGCCATGTGTGCCTTCAAGTCAATGCTGACTTCTGGCAACCCAGAAGCTCCTTGGTTTTCTTGGCAATGTGACCTGAAGTAGGCTGCCAGGCCTTTCTTCTGAGGCAATGTAGGATAAAGTGACTTGCCAAAGGCCACAAGGAGTGCCAGTGGGAATCAAACCTTGGTCACTTGGTTACCAAGCCAGCATTCTAACCACTAGGCTACTCAGAATATAGTAATAACATCAAAATTTTCAACCACACAGTTTGAGCATAAACTTTATTACTCAGCCTTACACAAACTCAAATGCACATGCAAAACAAATCAGAATGGCTTGTACAACATCTTGTCACTTTCAGACAGAACTTATATTGAGCATGAAAATTCCCATAATAAAACACTGCATCTACAAGGAACAAACTCCCAACAAAGTGCATGAGAGGTTTTTATAATCCCCAGCCTGTGGCCAGCAAGGCAATCTGGTCTTGTAGCAAACAACCAAACAGTTTGCTAACAGGGGGCAGGCAAAGTGTTCCTGCTTCTGTGCTCCTGCACTCCAAATTAATTTCCCATTACCCCCAAGAGTAAAAGATTCTAGAGACAGTTCATTCACCCCATACTTGTCTTAGGTGGCTTTTCTTCAGAATGACGTCTTAGCTTCCGTTCATGCTTCACACAGCACCACAGTTCATTGCTTACACTACATACAGTTAGCAAGATGTTTACAAGGTAGCATAACAGTATGATCCATGTCAGACTTTCTGTCCAGCCCCACACACACACCAGTCTCCTCACTCCCCCTTGCTAGTTGCAGTAAACTACGAATCACTTGCATTTAGCAAAACCCTCCATGAAGTAAAACAGCAGTTTGCTCAACTTTAATAACAGTTCTCCAAGTTATATATTCTGCCTTTGCCCCAAGCTGAGCTTCTTCACAAGGTTAGAATATTTGCTTCCCATGGCACTTTTATGAAGAACAAAGTATAAATATTGGCTTACCTTCAGCTGTGCTCTATACACCTCCTTCAGAGGTTCTGAGTAATGGACAACATGCTCAATTCTCAATGGCTTGTCTCAGCACTGGGACATCACCTCCTCCTGCTTAAAGGTTCTGAGCAAAAACCTTCCTATCAGCTCTTTCTACTGGACACTCAAGGCTTTTGGGCTTATTGAGCTTCCTAGCTTTCCACTCTCAGCTTTTGCCTTTTCTTTCAGGTTTTACCAACTTCTAACTCCAAGTTTCCTGTTTACAATGGATTTACAGATTACACCCTCCACCAGTTCTGGCAGTCCTAGCCCTTCTCAATAGCCATTATCCCACTGCTTGCTGGGTTCTCGGACAGATGCTTGGGCTCCCCCTAGCATCTGGAGAATACAGTTGCCTTGATGCACACCCTTGTACACCACAACAGATAAAGACCTTTGGATCCATGAAGTCTGCCTAGTATTATCTAGGTTCTGCCTAGTTGTGTGACCACAGGCACTACTTGATCTCCAGCCAGCTACCTTCTTCACCCTTCCTTCTGCCCTCTGTATTTATTCCAAGCATTCCTGAATCCCTTCACTGTTTGTAACATAGTAAATGATGGAAGATAAAAATCAGCATGGTTCATCTAGTATGTCCAGTGAGGTGACTAGATCTGTACCTGCTGCTCCATGAGGGTTACCCCACTGTATGCCTTTGGTTAGAGTTATACCTGTCACTTCATGCAGGTTACATCCCTCTCTTTTTAAAAGTGTAAAAGTTATTTAAATTTGCTTTGATTCCATTCTCTTTCTATAAAGTAATCCTCTGTGTCCCACCCATGCTTTTTTGAATTCTGTCAGTTTTTGCTCCCCCCACCTCCTTTGGGAGGGCTTTCCAGGTATCCAGCACCCTTTCCAGGTCCCATATTATTTTGGTCGCCCTCCTTGAACTATTCCAGGTCTTTTTATATTCTTTGTGAGGTACAGTCAGGACCAGCACCAGGAGATGAGGCACTCTAGGCAAACATCATCCCTTGTGTCACTGCTGCCATCTCTCCCTGGGACGTGTAGCAGTGGCAATGGCCACAAACAGCCCCACAGTGCTTACCTTGAAACTTCCGTGCCACAGGGCTGTTTGCTCCCATCCTCTGGACTGCCTGATGCTGGTTTCCTATCTACAAAGGAAGTCAGCATCGAGCGGTCCACAGGGCAGAAGCAACAGACCCATGGCACCAATGTTTCAAGGTAAACGCTGTGGGACTGTTTGCAGTCATTGCTCCTGCTGCAGATCCCAAGAGGGGCAGCAGTGGTGGCAATGGGAGCCCCAGGAGGGCCGGCACTCTAAGTGACTGCCCAGTTTCCTGATGGTAGCACCGGCCTTGATACTAAACACCATACTCTGTGCAAGACTACAAGAACAGTTTGTTCAGGAGCATTAATATGTTCTTCTACTGGTTATGCCTCTCTCTATGCGGTCTGGATACTTCTGGTTTTGGCCACCGCCTTGTTACATTGTTTTGCTACCTTGAGATTTTCAGACACTATCACCTTGAGGTTCCTCTCCGGTCTGTGCACGCTAATCTTTCACCTCCTACCACATATACAGTAGCTCCTTTGAGTTTCTGCATCACATACACTCCGTCACTGTGCCATAATCTTGCAAAATGGTGGCACTTGACCTGATTCACCAGGCAGGGTTGGTCTGCCATATAAAGCAAACCTCCTTATATGGCAGACTGACCCCAGGGCGCATCCTGGGACACACAGTATGGGATCAGCAGACTTTGCACCCCAGGAGGCATTGCCATATATGGCAGACTGACCCCACCTAGTGCATCCCAGGATTACCTCACAGGGTCAGACATTGCCATTTTCTAAGATAGCAGCATGGGGTAGGAGCATGGGTATTTTCCTGTCCCCAGAGGATGTACAATCTAAGTTTGTACCTGAGGCAGTGGAGGGTTAAGTGACTTGCCCAAGATCACAAGGAGCAGCAGTAGGGCTTGAACTAGGCTTCACTGGTTCTTAGCCCACTGCTCTAATGATTAGGCTAATGGGGGTTTATTGGAACGCTTCTGGGAGTTTGGAGGGTGGGGGTAGGAGCAGCTGGGTGAACAGAATACTTTGTTAGGTTGGGGGGGAGTAGAGGCCACTAGGCCACCAGAGTAGTTTATCAGAATCAGTGTGGGATGAAGGGTAGGGGCCATGTGGCACCAGGGTAATTTGTCTGATTTGGGGGGGGGGGGGATTTGGGGATTACTGGGCCACTGTAGTGTCAGGGTTGGGTGAGGAATTGTGATTGGATGGTCTGCATTGGTCATCCAAATATCAAACTTTAGCACAGATGAACTTTTCTCTCCCCACTGCATCTTTACACTGCCCAAAGCTAGCATAAAGATTCAGTGTTAAAAGAGGAGTAAAAGCTAAGTTTCAACGCAGTATTTTATTCTTTTGCATGTGATTTGCATACCCACTGTGCTATGCTTTAACACAGTGGTTTTGCTTTTGATTTTCCCATGCTAGTTTGCTTTCTGCATCATGGAGCTAGACTTGCATAAGTTCATTTCAAGCAAAATGCTTCACTAGAGCATAGTGTAGTTTTATGCATTAAGCCCGACTATATGGGAAAATCCAGTCCTGGGGTGGCTGGGCAAGGGTAGGGAGGGAGAAATTTTAAACATCCCTGACCTGTAGATCTTGCCTGAACTGAGGGCAATTTTAAATCTCGTATTTGTTTATTGAAGAGGCTGGATTTCCCAAAGCTGATAGCCAAATATTTAAGTTGTTTGCCACCTCGGGCAATCAGCCATTCCAGACATCCGCCATCCTTTTAGGTGAACATGAATAAGGATGGGGGCGTGGACCATGCACAAAGCTTATCAAAACCACAAATTGCATTTCAAAAGGAAAACAGGATGGGTCAGATAGATACCTGATATTCCCGGTCTGGGTCAGGTGAAGGCTTTTTCTTCCAAGCATAATGAAAAATGAATTAAACTACTGTCCTGCTCTACACAGCTTTTAAATGCTTGGGTACTGGTTTAAATATGGCTTCCTTTGGTATAAAGGTTGTTGAAGTTATTTATTTGGAAACTTTTCTATACCGCCTCTTCTAGAGATCAGGGGCGGTATACAGAGAACAGCACATCAAAAAATCATTACATTGAACATATTGTAACACAGGAACTATATACAATATACAATTAAAAATAGAAACTATTTACAATCTTATAGCTTATCTAATCAGTATTCAGGTTTTATTGCAGCACTTCCATTGCTGTGCGGTGAAATGGCTTTATGAAGGAAGTGTGATGTTGTGACTGCGATTGTGTGAGCAGAATCCTAGGTAGGGTGGCCGGATTGTGTTTGAGGGGTTTGGTTAGGTGTATGATCTTGAGTGTAAAAATGCTGGATGAACAAGTATGTTTTTAATTCCTTTCGGAATGCTTGGCGGTCCTTGATCTCTCTTAAAATTACTGGGAGATTATTCAATTGAACAGGTGCAATGTAAGAAAAAGCACTGTTGCTTGTTATCTGTTTTGCTTTTCGTATTGAGTCAGGGACTAAAATAGTGTTGAGATTCGTCTTCCTTCTCATTCTTTTCTCAGGTGGGGCTTGAATCAATGTTGAAAGGTGAGATGGGGCAATTTTATTGATTAGTTTGAAGGTAGTCACTAAGGATTTATACTGAATCCTACTGGCAACTGGAAGCCAGTGAAAGGAGTATAATATAGGCAAGATGTGGTCAGATAGCCTGGCTTTAAAGATAATTCAAGCAGTGACATTTTGGGCCATTTGGAGTATGTTTAGAATTTTCTTGGTTGTGCCTAGCAAAATACCGTTGCAATAGTCTAGGTGTGGTATGATTCGGGCTTGGACAACGGTTCTAAAATCATCTCTATCTATCAGTGGTCTAAGTTGTTGAATAGTCCTAAGTTTAAAGAAGATAGTTCTGGCTGTTTGTTTTATGTGTGTGGTTAAGCTGAGTGTCCTGTCAAGGGTAACGCCTAAATATCTCATGTTTAACTGGGAGGGTGATGTTTTGAAGCTTGATAACTGGAGGGGGGTGAAGTTAGTGTTTCTTGAAGTAAATAGCACTTCTGTCTTTTTGAAGTTTATGAACATGTTCATTGAACGGAGCCATAGTTCCACTTCAGAGAGACAGGCTGCTAGAGCGTCATAATTGGGGTTAGCTATGTCAATTGCTGAGAACAATATGATGTCGTCCGCATATATGTGATAGTTTATGTTGTGTCTTTTGAATATGGAGCATATGGGTTGAAGATATAGGTTAAAAAGCAGAGCAGAAAGCACAGAGCCTTGCAGAATTCCCTGTTCTTGTGGGAAGGGTGATGAGGAGACTTGATCGATTTGTACATATTGCACCCTGTTGTATATAAATGATTTAAACCAATCAAGAGTTGTTTCCTTTAAGCCTATTTGATTAAGTCTGGAATGAGAATGCTGTGATTTACACTATCAAAGGCAGAGGAAATGTCAAGAAATACAAGTATAAAGGCTTTCTTAATGTTGTCCATGGTTTTGATGAGAGTGTCAAAGAGGACCAGGAGGGTTTCCATACCATGAAAAGGCCGAAACCCATATTGATGCTCATCTAGGGGGGCAGTTGTGTCAATAAAGTCCTGCAGCTGGAGTTGGACAACTTTTTTGATGATCTTAGCCAGGAAAGGAATGCTAGTGATGGGCCGATACGACGTAGGGTCAGTATTGTTTAGTAACTTATTTTTAAGTAAATGGCAAATTGCTGTGCACTTGAGTTCATTTGGCATGAAGTCTTGGAGTTATGATTGGGTCACTATATGTAAAATGTAGTGGGTTAGTTCTGATTTTGTTGCCTTGATCTAGGCTACAGGGCACGGATCTAGGAGAGATGTAGTTGTATTAAGTTTTGTAATTGTCTCTATCAGTTGTTTGTTATTCATCATTGGAGATGGTGGTTCAGGTACAGAGGAAATGCTGAGTTTTAGCTTATTAGCAAAATACTTAGCTACAGTCTGAGGGCTGATAGGTATCTTGTGGAGGTTGGAAGGAGCTTTAGCTAAAGATTTAACAATCTCAAATAATTCCCGAGGACGATTAATGGCCTTTGATAGAATTCTAGTGTGGTTTAGGTTTTTAGCATTATTTATAGCTTCCTTGTAGGATGTAAGAGTTGCAAAATATATTTTCCTGAGTTCTGGGCTCTTTTTTGTTCTCCATTTATATTCTAACTTTCTGAGTTCCTTTTTCAAGGTAGTTAGATCTGCAGTATACCATTTTTCAGATATTTTGCGATGTGGTCTTTTATTTATAGGAAATGGTTCAGAAGCAGTCTTGATAGAAATGTCCAATTTGTTACTGCAGTACTAAGGTTGTTTGATATTTTGTATAACTGTGGCGTAATTATTTCTAGAAATTTGTCCTTGACAAATGGTTGGAATCTTGGTCTTTGGTGTGTAGTAGTTGTATGCAATGTGGTAGTGTGTGGTATGGGTATGGAGGAGCGTATAATGAAATGATCAGACCAGGGGACCTGAGTTATAGTCGGTGGACAATATTGAGGTAGATCAGTTATGTATTCTGGGAGGAATACCAAATCCAGGGTGTTGCCTTTGGTGTGTGTTGGATAATTGATCGTTTGCCAGAAACCCATTTCTTCCATCGAGTCGAGGAAATCTGTTCACTGGTTATTAGAGAGAGAGGATAGGTTAAAGTTCCCAAGAATAATATGGAGTTTTCTTAATGGGGAGTTACAGGCAGATTCAAGAATTGTAGTTACATTTGGGGTATTAGAGGTGGGGGTCTGTAAATTAGGCATATAGCTATGTTTTTGTTTTCTATTGTCTATTTCTATTTTCAGAATATCCATTCCATCTTGGTTATCACATATGGTGGGGGAGAGGTTAAGATCTGATTTTGCTATCGTGAGCACTCCCCCTCCTCTTTACGGTCCCTAGTGCAGTTGAAGATAGTATATCCATGCACTTTTAGTTGGTTAAGGAGAACTGAGTCACTTGCTGTTAACCAAATTTCAGAAATACAAAGGAAATCTGTTTTTTCATCACTGACGAGTTATAAGTGGGATTTTATTTCTGATTGATCTGGTGTTAATGAGGATAAATTGTAATGCTACATAGGGGTTAGGGAAGTTTGTGGTGTTCACATTTGGAGTTAATTTTATATGAATTAATCTCCGGTTCTGAATTCTCTGGTAAGGAGGAGTTCTCATTTTATAAATTGTTAAGAAGAGGACAATTTATGGTAGAGTATGTTTGGAATTGATTTAGTGGCATGTTCTGTAGTACTGAATCAAGATCACCCCTGCCCCTGCTTGTCTCTTTAGTGGGCTTCATTGATTTATTTCATCCTGTATCTGCTATGCTTCTTGGTCAGCTGGATGATGAGTGACTACAAGAGAGAAAGGAACAATTTTCCCAGGCCTTGCATTTTTCATTCAAATGTATTAAAGTTTAGAACTCATTTCTGGATGCTGACTATTTTATAGTTGGATCAGTGCAAGGATAATCAGAAGACAATGTAGACATCTCAACCTAAAAGGACTCTATTCTTCTGCAGGACCACTACAGCTATTGGGCAAATTTAGTCACAAAGGAATTGCTTGCATTCTTGTTTCTACCCTTTCATCATTTCTTTTCTTCTGAATACATTGTTCTACTTTTGAGCATTCCTCAGGTGTTTGGAGATTGTAATATAACCGCACCCTTTTTATCCACATTTCCCCATGTCGGTAATGTCTACAATTTATAAATCATACCTATTTTCTTGATACAAAACTTTTCTTGTGTGGCGATTTTTAGCCACTTTTGCTTTAGTTTCACATACCTTTTTTGAGACGTGCAAGCTGTAATTTAAAACTAGCCTACAAAATATTCATGACTGTGCAATGCATTTAACATGATTTCTGCATTCACAGATTTAGGATAAGTCCCGTTATTCATTTTCTCCTCACCCAAGATGCCTTTCTTCTGATATTTCTCATCGAAGCATCGTCAGTGTTTGTTCTCTTCCTCTGTATATAAGGCTGGTGTTTTATTCACCTTCAGGGGGTAATTTTATAAAAGGAAACTTAAATTAGTAGGGCAGGAAGGCACCTTTGCTTAGCCTATTTTGTACAGACATCTAGCTGTCTAGTGGGGTTGTTACAGAAGCACCTCCACCTCTAAATAGTTGCATTTAAACGTGTAGGTTGGAATACATGTGTAAATGCGATTTCAGAAAGCTGCTAATAATACATGGATAACCTCACCATGTAGCAATTTCAGGAGAGCATGGAGGAGGTATGGTTAGGGTGTCAAAAGCTACATGTGAATTCCCCATTTTACAAAGGGCATCTATGTATAGGTCCAAAAATGTCCAGATGCCACTCTTTGCCACAGATGGTGTGTAGTGTTGGTTATTATTTCGATTTTAGACAGACTCTTAAAATTTATTTTGTTTTTCTTTTGTCTGTATGTGGCAGAATCGGGAACTAATTGTTTACACTCAATCATATCGAGAACCTCGGAAAACCACCTAAGGAGAAGCAACACATCAAACCTCCTAAACCTGCCTCAGGAACTAACCAAGTATAACCAATCGACTTCCGCTAGGGCACTCTCCTTGCATGTCCCACACCTATGGAATGCACTCTCACCACAAAACAGAGACACCCACAACCTCTCAGCCTTCTGGAAATTGCTTAACACACCTTTTCAAAGAGCATTTTGATGGGATAATATAATCCCCTCTTACCTATGCACCATTAATACTAATGTATCAACCCTCATTCTGATCACAGTATCCCCAAAATGTACTATGTTATAAATACTGTTGTTGTTCTGTTATTCTTAAACTGTTAATAAATCTAGGAAATCCTTCTCTGTGTTAAATATACCATTTAATATTCTATGTTATACCTTAAACTGTTTGTTGTTAATTGTTCTAAGAATTCCTGCTTCATGTAAAGTTTGGTTATGTTCTCTGTAAACCGCATTAATCCTCAGAAATGCGGTATATAAGTCTGACTAGATAATTAATAAATAAATAAATGCATTAAAGTTGTTTATGCGATGCAGCCTTTTTGCCCCCTTACCAAGAACAGGCAGAACTTCTGAGAATGCTACAGTGTTTGAGTTTCTCTTCCAGAGTCTGGAAGTCCCTTTGAACTGCAGAGGCACTGTTTCTAGCCAGGTCATTTGTACCTAAGTGAATGACAACATAAATTTTGGAGTGTTCACTTTCTGCACTAACTATACCAACAATTTGGTTTGTATTCTGCTGGCTAAGAGCCTGGGAGGCATTTGATGATCTTCTCTCCTTTGAACTCTGTTCCCAAGTTGGTGCCTTTGATGATGGAATCTCCAAGTAGTAGTTTTCTGATTTTTTCTTCATATTTGGTGCATTATCAGTAGATTGGGCATTGACTCTCTCATTTAAAGGCACTTCATTTTCAATGGATTGGGCACCCTCATTATTCTTAATCGCCTTATTATCCTTAAGCACCCATTTTTAATTTCCTTTTCCAAAATGAAAAATCACAAAAATTGTGGTTTCAGTACAAAGCACGTAAACATATAGGTTTGGAAAATAGCATGGTTGCACATAGAAATGAAAGAATTTTCACATGGAAACTGCAATCATCTGCTATGATGGTTATATTCAGTTTTCCTATGTATAGATTTGTAAAATGGTTCCTCTGGCTGTACATAGTGGCAAATCCACATGCAGTCCTGCACATTCTACTATGTTACAAAAGGTTCCATGTTTAACAGAGCCTTTTGTAAAATACTGCCAGAACCGAACATGTCTTCAACTCCATGTCTCAAATCCAATCTCAAAGTGCTACAAAACAATGGGCCTTTGCAATATGTATCTTTATGAAATTCTAGCACAAAACCTGCAGAAATCACATCTAGACCGAGGTGCAGACATTCCACCTGCTTGAGAGCAGGTTATATATGTTAGCTTATACTGTATGTGCATACATGTGCCTTTTATAAAATACATGTGTAAAGCACAACTCTGCTCACACTGTTCAAACTTTTTCTGAGCATGCTTACTGTACAAGTATGCACTGACTTGCATGATCTAAGTTTATAAGAGGCCTATTACACATGTAAACAGGGCTGGCCCAACCACTAGACAAACTAGGTGGTCACTTAGAGCCAGGGGCATCGGCCCAAGTGTGATGCTGGGACTCATTGCGGGTCCTCATTTGCATATCCACTGGATCTCATTTGTATAAATTTCAATTTTTTTAAAATGTGCATGTTGCCCATCTAAAATTTTAGGTAGCTTTCAAAGGAGCCCTTCACAAGCTTCATTTTTCTCCTGGGAATGGACTTAGGGGTATGTTTACTAAATATTAATGTGTATTAAGTGCCACTGTGCCAATAGAAGTAAATGGGTGTTTCTGCACTTAATGCACATTAACATTTGTGAATGCGCATTAACTTTTAGTAAACATGCTTCTTAATGAGTGTCTGAATACCATTTGCTTGGGCAGTGAGGATAAAGAAAGACTACCAGATTTCTACATTTCTATACTCCAGTGTCAACTGCCAGGCACATTAGGAAGTACTACAAACCTGCCCAATTAGAACCCATAGCAAACCCACTGTATCATAACAGCACTACCAGGACTCACAAAGCACCAAACCCTACCTTTCAAACACTGCAAATATTAAACCAATACATCTCAAAGAATACCAATACATCTCCTACTGGGGAAAGAGAACAAGTAGCACTGTCAAATAGAAACTACATAAACAGCTCAGTTAGACATGCAGAACATAGACCATCACCAAACATAGAAAAAGGGATCACAATTTAGAAATATGAAGACAATAATTATACTGGGAACCCCAAAAGCCAAATTTGAAATGTAGAACAATACTGGAGAAATAAAGCTATAAATTAATTTCCTCTTGTACTAAACAAAACGCAAAGATGTTAGCGGTGCACATTTCCCATAGCTGACATATTCCAGTTAAAAAATTCAAAATAAAAAAGAATTTTTCTACCTTTTGTTGTTTGGGCATTTTATTTTTCAGTTGCAATTGCTCTAGTTATTTTCTTCTGGTTTCTTTGTGTCTTCTGCTAATTTGCCATTGTCTGCTGTCCATTTGTCCTTTCTTCTCTCTTCTCGTTTTTTCCATTCTCTCTCTACATCTGCTTTAACATACTGTTCTTTCCCCTTTTGCTCTTTCCTCCATTTCTTTCTTTATTCCTTTTTCATCCATTCAAAGTTCACTCTTCCATCTTCAATTCCCACTTACTCTTCTAATACCTGGCCAATCGTACCTTTTTCTTCCCTCCCACACAAAGTATCTTTTCCCCTCTCCATTCTCACTCCCCCAGCCCCATCCCCTTCTTGTTCTCCCCCAACCTCAGCTCCCTTCTAGTTCCAGCCCCTCCCACTCCCTTCTAGTCCCATTCTCCTATCCCCCCATCAGCCCATTTCCAGTCCTAGCCCCCCAATCAGCCATTTACACTCCTATCCTAACCCTTCCATAGTTCATCGGCAGTCCTGGCCCGCCCAATCAGCCTATTTCCAGTCCTAGCCCCCCATCAGCCATTTCTAGTTCTATCCTAGCCCCTCCATTTCCAGTTCTAGACCCTCCTCCAATGAGCCCCACGCTTGCTTGACTGGCTTCAGAGGGAGCTGGGGAGGCCCGAAGCCCCGGCTCACCTCTGCACAGCTGCCAGAGTGAAGATCAGCGTTTTCCTTCACTCCAGAAGCTGTGTTCTCATGCAGTCTGCCTGCACGCTGCATGCTTGGAGGTTTAACAGGAAATGCCCTTTAACCTCTCTGTAATTAGTGCACTGGATGGCTGCAAGAGAACACAGCCGCCAGACTGAAAAAACACCCCGCTCTTCACTCTGGTGGCTGTGCAGAGGTGAGCTGTGGCTTTGGGGCTCCCCGGCTCCCTCTGAAGCCTGTCAGACAGCCAGACAGCACGTGTGGCATGAAGTTGGCTTGGGGCCCCCTGAAGTGTGGGACTCTGTGTGAATACATTATTGCACAATGGTCAGGCTGGCTCTGTCTAGAGCAGCAGTTTCTGAGGAGTGGGGATGGCAAAGAGCAAGGCATTCAAAGTTAAACACTAGGGGGCGGAGCCTGATGTCCAGCGGGATGGTCGCATAACGCTGAGGCTCCCGAGAGGCCTACTCAGAATCCTGAATTAACACCGTACATACTTGGAACTTCTACTCTGATCTTGCCGGGGCACATTGGTGAGATGGCGGGGACCAAACCCACGCGCCTGGAATTTGGATCTCCAGCGGCTTCTCACGGCAAACGTTCCAAAACTGAACCCCCGTCCCCGCAGAAGGGGCTGGCCTTGCGCGAGGGCCCCGAAATGCAGCAGGAAATCCTCGCAGAGATTAGAGGGGTCAAAAACCTCGTGCAGTCAAACGGTGAAGCACTCCGAGCGCTGCGGGGAGATCTTGGTGTGCTGCAAAGCAAGCTAGAAGGGCTTTCTTCGCGTCAGGACAAAATGGAGAGCATATTGGATTCCCATGCGGCCCGGTTGTCCAAACTCGACAAAGTTGAACGTCAGGTGCGGGCCTTGCAGAAAGAAGTGGAAGATGGCAATAATAGAGCGCGCCGCAACAACATACGACTCGTGGGCATACCGGAGGGAGCGGAATCGGGAGACATGAAAGAGTTTTTATGCAAAGTCCTCCCTCCCCTGCTCCAAATCACCTTTACCAAAGATTTGGAGATCGATCGCGCTCATCGGGTACCCACAAGCATAACGCTCAACAGGAAGACCCCGCGGCCTATCATTTTTCGACTTTTGAGATATCAACACGTGGAGCAAATTCTAAGTGCCTCTCGGGCAAAGGGCCATATGGAGTTTGAGAGCCACAAGATCTCCTTCTATCCTGACTTGGCTAAACCCACGGTCAACCGCCGAAAGCGCTTTCTGGAATTCCGGCCGAGGCTTCAACAACTACAAGCACGCTATGGCCTGATGTACCCGGCCAAGCTCCGAGTCACGCTTCACAATCAGACAAGAACATTTGAGGACCCTGATCTACTAGCGGAGTTTTTGGATTCCAAAGAAGCCGACTTGATGCGCTGACTTCCAGAATATTCCTGCAAGTATTCTCATATCCGCTGTACCTGCCACATTGGATCTGCCGTAGCCCAGCAAAGAGTCTGGCGAGGGCAGTTGGTTTGCCTTACTTTTGATGATATCTGTGACCCGACTCCATCTACCCACAGTAGCCTCGATGAGTCTCAGAGACAGTGTTAATTATGGACTCTGGTGTTTCTTTTCTTTTTTTTTTTTCATGTCTTTCTATTTCCTCTCTAGGGCCTCCTCCCGCAGACATCTGGTCGCCATATTCTTTGGGGGTTTTGCTTCTTCTCTAAGATACATTGGTACATACTTTTCAATATGGGGTGTATTAGCCAGCATACTCGGTGATTATGTCATTGTTGCACAGATTCTGATTATGTTGTATGTTTTCAAGCGCCCTTACCTAACATGTCTATTACCGATTTATGGCACCATGTAAGATTTTCTCATTGAACGTAACAGGAATCAATAATCCGATAAAACGGAAGAAAATCCTAAGCTACCTAAGTCAGGAAGCTGCGGATCTGTTTCTTTTCTCCAAGAAACGCATTTAAATTCGAAGGAAACTCTTAAACTCAATATTAAACCTTACATGGTGGCCGCCTATTCCCCAGCCGTTTCTAAGAACTGTGGGGTTGCCATACTGGTTAGGAAATCTTTGCATGCTACTATTATTGCGACTAGCTCAGATACAGAAGGTAGATGGTCCAGAGTTCACCTCAAGATAGGTAGCCTTGAAGTTACATGTATATGCCTTTACGCTCCTAATGTGGATGACCCTGCCTTTTTTGCTACCATTGCTCAGGTTGCGCAGGCCTCTGCTAATACTTCATTGATAATTGGGGGGGATTTCAATCTAGTCCTTGATCCCCTGATTGACAAACAGCCGCCTAGGACAAGTGGTCCCCCCAAGAGTCACACCACGCTTACCTCCCTGATCAAAGATCTTGCTTTAGTTGATCTCTGGCGGTTACTATACCCCAATGAGCTTCACTTCACCTTCTTCTCTTCCCCTCACAAATCCCAGTCTCGCATAGACTTTTTTCTAATATCAAAACTGTTAGTTCCTCAGGTGGACACTGCAAAGATTCACTCCCAACATATTTCAGATCATGCTGCCTGCAGCTCGTTGGAAAACCTTTTCTGATTTACAAAAGGAATTTGCGTTACCAGCGAAACACTACTTTCAATTGATGCAGCTTCAACACTGCCTCAAAAGTGCTCGCATCATGCCGCCCTCTGCCCCTCCTGAGGACGGGCTATTAGAGATAGTTCACTCTATTAGTAGTACACATGGGGTAGCCTCTAACTTTTATAAAATATTATGTCAGGGTACAGACACGGCCACTTTTAGAGCCCAACAAGCCTGGGAGCGCGAACTGCAAACCACTTTAACCCCTGTGCAATGGAGCGTTTTCTGGAGCAAAGTAGTGCGGGTTTCCCGGTCTGCCTTTGTTACCCAAACTCTCTTCTTTTTTGCACACAGATGCTTTTATACCCCAGAAAAATAGCCAAATGGAACACAACTGCTAGGGACCAGTGTTGGTCTTGCCATACTGCTGTGGGAACCTTCGCTCATGTTATTTATGAATGTCCTCAACTATAGGTTTATTGGGGGCGGGTCTGGGGTTGTATTCAATTTATCTTACACCTTCACGAACCTCTCTCTTGGAAGATCGTGGGACTCCGCTCTGTGGCGGAGGTCCCCTCTCTTCCTAAGAAGGGTCGCTTTCTCCTTGATTTCATGCTGGGTATAGCCATATGCTTAATCACGAGGAATTGGAAGGATAGCTCTCGACTTACTGTCAATGAATGGTGGAACCTCGCCTGCTTCTATAGTAAATATGAGCAGATACCTCGGAGAGCTATTCCCCATGCCCAAACTCACTCTCGCTTGTCTAAATGGCAGATGCTTAATGATTATGTACAATATGCTCATTGTTCCAACATGCCTGTATAATGTGCACTCATCATGTTTCAGATCACCGTTAGGTTTTGTAACACAATAATGTAAGTACACGCCCGCTTCGGGAATGATTAGTTTTCTAGAGAAGAAGCAGGGGGGAGGGGGGTGGCAGGGGTTTACTTTGGTGTATGTATTACACTTTATGTATCTGTCTTTTAGCTGTATGTCTTCCTTTTCCTTTGTTGTTATAAAACGAAAATAAAGAATTAAAAAAAAAAAAAAAAGTTAAACACTAGATTCTGACAGTCAAGGTGGGCATAAGGCTTAAGATCTGCCTTAAGCGTTAACACTTTGAACCAACTCTGGAGTCAGCCCTGCGTGTAAACGGGTTTTACATGCGAAAAAGGTTTACAAAATTACCCTTTCAGTGGCTAAGTACACTTATTACAGAGAAACTTCCAGTGCCGTCATTTGGCTGGCTACTCTCAATACAGGTCTTGGATTCCTTGTCCTCTGTCCTATTGCCCCAGGAATTATGAATGCAACTTCCTTTTCTTCTCAAAAGAATTAGAAATTTCTCCATTCTCTCCTTAATACGAATTTCCTTATGCCTGTCATACTTATTTCAATGCAGTTATGGTACAATACAAATTGCAATCTTAATATAGAAATTGAAATAACATGAACATGGTTTTTGTAATTCTATTATGTGTTCCAAAGGATTGGCTATGATTTCCCACAAGAATGCAATTTGCTTGAGAAATGAACATTTCTTTTACATTAATGTTGCTAAATAATCTAACTGCAAATTTCTCTCTAATTACCAGGAGTAATTACCACAGTTGATTATTTTATCAGATAAGGAGTTTTACTTAATTTACCCTATCAGTTTGAATTAAATCAGTAGCAGAAAATCTAACTGATGGCCCCAAGAAAAATATTTGAAAGGGCCCCCAGAGCCAGGGGGAATCAACTGCAAAAGATATGGGAATGGCTATAATTGGCCTTCTTTTTCTCTGGGTCCCCTTGCACTGCAGGGTTGGCTTGGATGGAATTTATGCCAGTGATTTAAATATAAGACAGTTAACTTTCATAAAAATCATTTTTCAAACCAGCTGCAAGCTGTGGTATGAACTGTCAATAATAATTGTGAGATGCATTTGAACTTGATGTGAAATTGTATGTTTAAATTAAGTGGGAAATGCTCCTGCGTGTATCTTTTTCAGCCATTAAAAAATACAAACATAAAAACCTAGTTTATGATGGCAGATAGGGCCCCTAGGGGGCCCTTTTACTGAAGGGTGCTATGCTATTGCACCTAACATGTCGATAATGCGCAAAACCATAGGGGCATGTTTACTAAACTGTGGTAACTTAGCAGCGGCTACGTTAAGGCGCGTTATGTAACATTAAGGCGGGTTAACGTAACGTAATGTAATGTTAACGTGCCTTAACGTTACATAATGCACCCTAACGTTCCCAGCCGCGATAAGTCCCGCAGAGGGTGGAGAGAGGGTGGAGAGAAGGGGTCAATGGGCAGGGAGTGGGCGGGGAGAGGCCCCTTCCACACAAACGCGGAGAAATTAAAGGCTGAATCCTAACACAACTGAAAACCTGGCGTTAGCACACATTTGCAAGAGAGAGAAACCATTTCAGTGTCAGCAATGTACAGCATAGGCAGGGAGCCCAAGAAAGGTGATAGTAGTGCTCCTTTTGCAGCAACAGCATAGTGCCCTGGTATGAAAGGCCACTGTGGTGATGGCACAAATGGGGCATGGGGCTGCAGGCGGGACATGCAGTGGGGGCTACTGGGGCACAGGGTGGACTAGGCGGTTGCCAAGGTGGCACATAGGAATGCAGGAACTGGAAACCAGCAAGACAGCAACTGACCAGGATCAGACATGCCCATGAGTCTGTGTCCCACAGTGTTCCATCCAGGAGACATTACCCAGCAGGCACCCCAAGGGGTGCATAACATTGACAGGTGGTGCCGTGGGAAGCGTGGACATCTATGTAGGCACCCCTACCCCAGAACCCACACCTTAGGCAGCCGCCTACCTGCCTCCTGGATGGCCTGGGATGGTGCACCACCAGCACCGACAGCATATAGTCATGGCGGCATGGCAGAGAGGGTGGGTGATTGTGCTGGAGGGAGCAGTGGCACCCGCCTGCTGTGGACCTAGGCCATGCCCTGTACCAGTACGTGGTGTGCAGTGCAACAGAAGAGGTCTGGCTGAGGAACATAAGGGTAGCCCCAGGGACCACTATGCTGATGTGGCAACAGTATGGTGCCATACACTCAGCCAGCATGTCCAAGAGCAGAGGGTCAGAGGTTCAGGTCCCATCTGTGGATCCTGCAGAGCATCTCCCCATAGTTTTAGCCCACAATGCAGCCACAACAACAACATGGGCAAACCCCAATGCAGTGGTGCACAAGGGTATGGACACCCACTCACAAGGGCTCCACTATCCATAGCTTCATGGAGTGTCAGGCTGTTGGCCCCAGGACAGAGCTGAAGTTATCACCAGAGCACTACTACTACTCCCTGCACAGATTAGCAATGTTGGCACTGTGATCAGGACCAGTGCAGCAGGTAGGGTTGTCAACCACCTCCATCTCTGCACATTGCTGAGATAGGTGTGGGAGTGTGCATATGTCTCTCCATTGTTTTGTGTCTGCCAACACCTCACTGGGCCCACATTGCTCATACTGCTTCCAGCGTTAGCCTGCAAATGTGTATAATGAGGAATAAGGTATTGTGGGTATGTCCCAGACAGGGCGGATTGGCCAGGATGCATCTACACAGGGTGGAGGGCAATGGCTGGGACACTGTAGTGCTCGACCACCACCTGCATGGGCAGGGTGGCCACAGCATGTCATGCTGCGGGGGGGGGGGGGGAGGGGGTCACTCTCACTCTGACCGAGCAGTGACCATGGCATGTCTATGTTTCTACATAGTGCCACACATTATTTGTTTCCAGTGATATCTGTGTGTTCCTGGTTTTGGGGCCCAATCACAGAGATACCTGCTTGGTGTCTGTGCTGTGCATCCCACCTCTGGGTGCACAGGGTTCCCCTGTGAGCATGCACTATGGACTGGTTAGTGGGCTGTCTGCAGTTCGCCTGTGCATGGCGGGAACACCTTGTAGGATGCTGCAGGTGCAGTCTGACTGTGCTGTCAGTTGATGAATGGCAGACTGTGGCGTGGGGCAGTTGAGCCTTCCCCTGCCTACCCCAAGCATCATTGCTGGTCTGCAATGGTCACAGGTATGGCACTGGCCCATCAGCCCTGGAGGGCTGTCATCCACCAGCAGGACTGGTACTCGCATGAGGGCAATGTAGCACTGCCACTATGGGTCTAAGTGGTATGTGCTATATACCCCAAGGGGCCTCAATCACCCCTTTTGTAGATGAGGGTGTGGTGGAACAGGTGCCTGCACCCTGCAGAATGGCTGCAGTACCAGTCCTGCTGGCAGATGACAGCCCTGGAGGGGCACCTGTCCCACCACACCCTCATCTACAAAAGGGGTGTTTGAGGCCCCTTGGGGTATATAGCACATACCACTTAGACCCATAGTGGCAGTGCTACATAGCCCTCATGCGAGTCTAGACACACCACTGCCCTGATAACAGGTACCCATGGCAGCCAGACCTTAACACCGGGTACGCACTAATCTAGGTGGTGTCTGGTCCCACAGGGCCACATGTGACTGAAGAACACAGCTGGAACATATGTACCTTTGGTTGCACTGCTGAGAACACCTGTCACACACTGGAAGTGCTGGGGATGTGCAGCAGGACCTATCTCTAGCACCACATGTACTGTGGACCTAGTGCTGGGTGCCCATCCTATCCCTCAAGGTGAACACGGAACCTGCACAATGGCATGGTCTGTAGCTACTCTGTGCCAGTATCACGCACTGTCAGTCCATCTTACCATGCTGCAGTACCGGGGAGACCCCATTTGGTGGTCAGCTGTAGGCCGCTGTTCTGCATGTGCAATGCATCATGGATGCTGGTGGGGTTATCCTATCCTGGCACACAGAGCAGATGGTTTGTGCAGTGACCTGCAGTCCTTCTGTACCCAGCCATTGCTGTGCAACAGGCCATAGAGGTATAGCCTACTGGTTAGTACACTGATGTTCTAGGTGGAGGTCATGGGTTCAATTCCTCATCGTTCCCTCCTGTCCAAGGCAGATATCTTGCTTGCCTGTGACAGTCATATCTTTGCAGATCCGTGCTACCAGCCCATAGTACTCTCACCACAGTTGCCATCAATCCCTATAACGTAAATATGGTCCTTTCTTTATGGAGTAAAGTTACTGTTAAGCTGTATGAACCTAATTCACTCCAAACCTGTTCGGGAACTATCACTTTTCCCTAATTATTCACATTATTCATATAAATCTGTTTGAATGAAAGCAACGGGTCTCAGACTTCCAAGAGCTATTAGTCCTAATTCAGTCAGGACATTGCTCTAATTTGCATCAATTACCCTTGTGTTGCTTGACTCTTCTGTTGATAATCACATAGTAACTTCTTGCTATTCGTTATTGATCTTAAAAAAGAAGATTTTAAAGATAAGCACCTACTTTTTGTTTCTTTTTTAAGATCAATAACGAATAGCAAGAAGTTACTATGTGATTATCAACAGAAGAGTCAAGCAACACAAGGGTCATTGATGCAAATTAGAGCAATGTCCTGACTGAATTAGGACTAATAGCTCTTGGAAGTCTGAGACCCGTTGCTTTCATTCAAACAGATTTATATGAATAATGTGAATAATTAGGGAAAAGTGATAGTTCCCGAACAGGTTTGGAGTGAATTAGGTTCATACAGCTTATCAATCCCTATAAGGCATTATAAGGCTCCTAATTAGGCACAGTACAAGGCACAGTACAAGGCATGTTATAAGGCACGTTACAAGGCACCTTATTAGGCACAGTACAAGGCACGTTATAAGGCACGCACCTTGTACTGTGCCTAATAAGGTGCCTTATAACGTGCCTTATAACGCACCTTATAATGTGCCTTATAACGCGCGTTACCTGACACGGCTTGCCATAATGATGCCCCACCCACGCCTTTATATGGGCATCTGTACCCTTACCGTGGAACCTAACATGAATGACGTTACTGCAGTTTAGTAAACATACCCCATAGTGTAATACCACTGCGTTAACTGTAGGGGGTGTGGAAAGCATGCTCCTGACAGCCTGCCCTAACATGACCTCAATATTGTGTGTGTGGCAATAAGTGCACACGTGCTAATCATATGCTTTGCAAGTAGCTAGGGGGCACACTGACTGCAAGGTTTTCACCTCGCTCATTCTCTACCCCTGGCCTACCTACTTACCACCCCAACGCACGAAGCACAGTTAGCACAGAAATTAGTCTGTGCTGGCCTCAAGCTAAAGTTATCGTGGGTCACGGCATGGGGTTAGTGCATGCTGTAACCTCTACTAATTACATAGTGCCCTTTAGTGCCCTAAGGCTCAACGAGCATGCCCTTGACCCCAGAGCTGTTCTTTGGTTTGCTTGTGCCAACCAGTATCACGGTAAGAAATTAATAACCTGCTTTCTTTGGGCACTTTGCTATAAGTCTTGAAATGATGACACACTGCATAGTAAGACAATCAGAATGTTATTGTTTTGATATGACATCCCCAGCAGCATCATGTACCTGGTTGGAATGATCTTGAATGATATCAGAGAGAGAGGGCTTAAGGAGTTAAGGGTCATTTTTAGCCTAAGGGTGGAAAGAAGTGGCTATTTGTTATCATGAATGTATACTAAACTACAATATAGCCTTCAATGAAGTGGCTATGTATACTAAATACAATATATTGTATTTAGTATACATTCATGATAACAAACAGCCACTTCTTTCTACCCTTAGGTTTAAAATGACCTCAGAACATTTTGGGGAATGTTTACAAAGCTGCAGTAGCTGTTAACATGGTTTTGAGTACGCACTAATGGCCCACGATAATAGTGCATGCGCTAAACTGCAAATGTGGGGTTACTTCCATGTTATCTGCTTAACACGCGACAGGGAGGGAAATTGGTGGAACATGGGTGTGTCTGCACATCTTGGTTAGTGCATGCATTGATGATGCACGTTCACCGTTAATGCTGAAGGTAGCATGGGTGCATTCGTTAGATTCCAAATCAGTGTCGTTTCTGCTGGGGCCTTTGCTATATACACCCCCTAACAGGCATTGCATGACTTTTGCACATACTGTGTGTTGATATCTTCTCTAAACGCATGATACCTACAAAACCCTAACACACATTAGTAAACATACTCCATTGTCTCAGGATTGAAAGTGCAATAGAGGTCTCACCAGATAGCGATAGTGCCGTGTCAACGTGCTCAGTGTTCAGTGCTCCCATGCCCAAGTATGACTTCTGATTCTCAGGCTTGCTGGGACTATGGATGCTACAAAGACAGGAGGAAGGGAGTCCCAATTTTTTGTACAAGGATACCTATGTATTCTAGGCAGCAGAGAAGATGGCTGGGCTTGAGGGGAGTCAGGAGAGGGTGTGAAAATCCTAGGGAGTTGTGAATGAAGGCTGTATGCTGAAGTAGGGATATGCACAGGCAAGAAACATTTGGCTAGTTTTTATTCTTTTTCTCATGAAATTCTTCCAATTTCCAGGTGGGTTTTTTTTGTTAGTTTCCCACATTGATTTAATGTGCTTTAGTCAATAAAATAAGGC
Organism: Ichthyophis bannanicus; assembly: GCA_033557465.1. Classification (NCBI taxonomy): domain Eukaryota; kingdom Metazoa; phylum Chordata; class Amphibia; order Gymnophiona; family Ichthyophiidae; genus Ichthyophis; species Ichthyophis bannanicus. The sequence continues at coordinate 750,464,595 of CM066035.1, forward strand.
ATGCTAAGTTGATTAATGAATGTTAAATGAATTTAGTGTGCACTAAGCCCAAATAAATACCAGGACCCAAAGAAAAAAAACATTCAATAGGGATCAAATAAAGTACAGAAGAAGAAATTTGTAGAGTAATCCTGAATAAGGAATGGGAGAATTTAGATATTCTATGTAGGTCATCTGTCCACTTTTTGACAGAAATATGTTTGCATACAATATAGCAGTGTGCAGTCAAAAACATTTTGGGGCCCTTTTACTAAAGTGTGCTGTACAGTCAGCATGGGTTTTGGCATGTGTTAAGTGTGCACTGAAACCTACAGTGACTGACAGTGTGGGGCTAGGACAGAGAGCATGCACTGATTTCTGCATTGTCAGAGCATCATGCTTTGGGGTGGTGAAGAAGTGGTGCTTTAGAATACCGTTCTGTGTGGTAACTGTTGAGAACATGCTGACCACGCTCCCGATAGGTAGTACACTGGTCTTCCAACTACTGTGCATTATTTTTAACGCTAAACACACTTTAGTTGCTAAACCCTAGTATTCTTTAGAAAAAGGGCCCCTTTGTTTTGTTTAGTTTCCTGTGTCTTTTGGAGATTTTTTATGTTTTGTTTCATTTTGTTTTTATAAATATTCATTTGCTTCATTTTGTTTTAGCAATTTTCAATTCTGGACAATTTTGTTAATTAAGAGTTGGCTGTGGTTGCTGTCCAAAACCAAAACTAAAAAAAGCAACTGAAAGGTTACTGGAGATTTTGAGGCAAATTAAAAAAAATTGGGGATTTTTGTCTATCTTTTTAATAGTTGTCATGGCTTGGCTTCCATCTTTTATGAGGCTATCTCTTACCAGCCTGCTCTTAACTGTCTTGTATTTCTCGTGATTTTTGTGTCTGTTTTCTGATTGGCCCAAAGCTTAATTGTTCTTGATCTCTGTGGAAAACCCTTTCTGGATGTTTTGCCTTGGGAATCTATTGGTTCTTGCTTGAGAGACTTACAGAGTTGCCAAATTATCCATTTATAAGAGTGAGATTTTTTTTTCCAGTTTTGGTTTTTAATTTGCATTGCAATGCAGTATGGTATTTGCAGACCCTGATTTTACCCATTGGAATCAGTGCTTCAATTCCCATAATGCATCAGCATGAGATTGTAAAAAATCCAGGACTGGCTTAAAATCTCACTTATTGAACTGGGTAACTTAGCAACTCTGGACATACTCCAAATATTTTATTTTTTTTTCATGTTCTTGTGCCAGAAATTTTGTGAAACTTTGTCTAGGGCACACTATTGGAGACTTTTATCAAGTCTATTCTAAATCACAAGCTGGACAACCAGAATCTGGATTAGATTTACTAAACGTCCGATGTCATTTCAAGCAAATAGATATGCCTAATCCACATTTCCAATGAATGGAACTTTTGAAATGTGTATTTATTTACAGTGCCTATTAAGGTTAATGTAGATTTTTTAAGAGCTATAATGTAGCATCATTGCTATCATCAGCTATTATGCAATAACTGAGCAATTGACAAAATCAATAATGGCAAAGAAAGCTGAATTACTTCAAAGCATTAACCTAGACCAGCGATGGCGAACCTATGGCACGCGTGCCAGCTGTGGCACGCGAAGGCCTTGCAGCTGGCACGCGGGAAGGTCCGCTAAAACAGGTGTCTGCCTCCCTTCGTCTGCAGCCGCGGCTCCCTGCCTGTTAGGGAACCGCGGCTGTGCTTGTAAAATCGTTGCGGAGCCCTTCCTGTCTTGACGGGCTCCGTGCAGCATTGTCCCGCCTCTAAAGGAAGTTGTACAACTTCCTGTAGAGGCGGGACAATGCTGCACGGAGCCTGTCAAGACAGGAAGGGCTCCGCAACGATTTTACAAGCACAGCCGCGGTTCCCTAACAGGCAGGGAGCCGCGGCTGCAGACGAAGGGAGGAAGACATGGGGAGAGGGGGGGGGGCTACCATCGACATGGGGAGGGGGGGGGCTACCATCGACATGGGGAGAGGGGGGGCTACCATCGACATGGGGAGAGGGGGGGGCTACCATCGACATGGGGGGGAGGGGGCTTACATGGAGGGAGGGAGCTGATATGGATGGATGGAAGGAGGGGGGCTTACATGGAGGGAGGGAGCTGATATGGATGGATGGAAGGAGGGGGGCTTACATGGAGGGAGGGAGCTGATATGGATGGATGGAGGGAGGGAGCTGATATGGATGGATGGAAGGAGGGGGGCTTACATGGAAGGAGGGATAGATGGAGGGAGGGGGCTGACATGGACAGAGGGGGGACTGACATGGAGGGAGGCTGACATGGACAGTGGGGCTGACAGGGAGGGAGGGAGGGAGGGAGCTGACATGGACAGATGGAAGGACGGGGGCTGACATGGAGGGAGGGGGGCTGGCATGCACAAAGGGGAGAGACAGGGACATACTGGACAGACGGGATAAATGCTGGAGAGAGGCGAGAGACATTGCGGCTTAGGATTATAATGGGCTGATGGGGGAGCTAGCACTGGTAATGGGCAGATGGGAGGGGACTAGGACTGGTAATGGGTTGAAGGCTAGGATTGGGAATGGACTGATCAAGGGGGGGGGGTTGGGACTGGTAATGGGCTGATAGGGGGGTATGACTGATAATGGACTGATGGGGGGCTAGCATTGGAAATGAGCTGATCGGTGAGGTTAGGACTGGAAATGGGCTGATGGGGGGATAGGACTGGTGATGGGGGGGGTAGGACTGGTGGTATTGGGCTGATTAGGGGAGGCTAGCACTGGTAATGGGGTTGAGGGGGGATTAGCACTGGAAGTGAGCTGATTGGGGGGCTTTGACTGAGAATGGGCTGATTGTGGGGAGGGGAGGATAGAGCTGCTGGCCCTGGAAGAAAACTGGGGGCTAAGGCTACAAATGGGCTGATGCGAGGGGATGGGAGAATGGAACTGGAAGGGAGTGGATCTGAGAGGGGCTGCCATGGTATTTGTACTAGAAGGGACTGGTCAGTGGGGAAGGAGGGGGACTGGAAGGGAATGGACACCAGTGGCAATCATGGGAATGCAAGTTGACATTGGAAGGTACTGGGAGTGAGGACTGGAAAGGGGCTGATACTGGGGAGGGTTACTGGGACTGGAAATAGGCTGATGGAAAGAAGTGAAGAAAACGAAAGAAGAGATAAGAAATGGCAGATGGACCATAGACCACAGAAACAGAGCTAAGAGAAGACAGGAAAGCAGAAGCCTCAGATCGGGACCAGCATGATCAGAGAATAAATTGGTCAGACAACAAAGGTAGAAAAAATAATTTTATTTCATATTAGTGATTTGACTACAAAATCATCATAATTTTGAAATCAAATATTGTTACTTGTTGTGATTAATTAACCGTATTTTCCGGCGTATTTTTTTTGGTGTGCGCTGGAAGAGGGGTAGTCTTATACGGCGAGTATAGGCCAAACACCTATATTTTAACAGGAAAAGTAGGGGGTCGTCTTATACGCCCAGTCGTCTTATATGCCGGAAAATACGGTAAGTAAATTTAACGTTTTCTATGAAAAGTAGTTCTGAGGGGGGTCAAAAAAATATTAAAAGAAAAGTGACAATAATATAATAATATATTTATAATGTGGATTACATTTGGGCCCTCATATTTACCTCAGGCTATGATTGTGATTGTGATTATGATGGTACACTGTAAGAAACAATATATGCAGTGTTAGATTTGTTTTAAATGTCGCAATGGTTTTGCGGCTCCCAGTTTTTTTTTTTCCCTTCGGAAACGGGTCCAAGTGGCTCTTTATGTCTTAAAGGTTGCAGACCCCTGTGCTAGGAGAAAGGCCCCAGCCCGGCCCCGCGCTTCCCCTTCCGGTCGGAGCTTCTGCGCGCCTCTCGCCGAGAAGCTGCACGCTAGAGCTCGTGCGCCGTCCTCTCGCGAGATTATAGGACCCGCGCGGGAGCTGGGTTCCAAAGAAGAGCAAAACCTACCACTTTCATGATGAATGGGAAATGGACTACTTCTTCATCATGGTGAAAGACAAGTGTTGTGTAATTTGTAACGCCCCAGTATCCTTGCCCAAAATGGGTGATCTGTAACATCATTATAAGGCTCTAAAATATTGTTGTTAAGGTTTAATTGACGTGCTGGCACTTTGAGGAAATTCTTTGGTTTTGTGCGGCAGTTTGGGCACTCGGGCTCAAAAAGGTTAGCCATCACTGACCTAGACTATTTTTGTTCATGCTTATAGGAAGTTTGATATAATTTCTGCCCAGAAGGCATTGGAAAAATATTGTCATAACAAAATAAGGAAATGAAAACATAAAACCCTATTATTGTCATATGTTTTTCTCAGATGTCATTCATTCATTTCACGCTGCATAAGGCAGACATGTTCTGAATATCATGCGCAGTTCTGGTCACTGCATCTGAAAAAAGCTATAGTGGAGATAGTAAAGGTAAAAAGAAGAGTCAGCAAAATTGTAAAAGGGAATGGAAGAATACTCCTATGAGGAAAGGCTTAAAGGGTTAGTGTTCTTTAGCATGGAGAAGAGACATCTGAAGGGACACATGATAAAAGGTATATACAATGAGTTGATTGTTTACTATATCAGACAGCAAAAAGACACACAATGAAATTACTAAATTGTACGTTTAAGACTAATCAGAGAACATGATTTTTTACTCAATGTGGAATTAAGTTCTGGAATTCATTGCCAGAGAATATAGTAAAAGCTGTTAGTGCAGATGGATTTTAAAAAGGGTTGGATAACAAGGATATGCAGCCCAAAATTTTTTATTTCATTTCCTTTCATTTGTTTTAGTTTTTTTCATTTTTTTTCATATCATATCATGTAGAGTGGAGGAGTAGCCTACTGGTAACCGGGTAGCCAGACCCGGCGCTCCCTCCTTTTTCTTCAAGCCTTAGATCCCCCTCCCACCCCACACCCCTTTTTCTAGACACTTCCCATTTCCATTTTCACAGATTGCACAGACGCCAAGTATAGTGACAACTGGTCGCAGCTTTATTTTAGCAAATTTTCAAACAACAACAGTAACAATGATCTCAAACCCCCCACCAGCGGAGCATTGCGTCACCAGCCATGCTACTAGCAAAGTGACCTTGCTTCCGCTCCAGCCAAGTTCACACCACCGGCAACGTTCCGACTACCCCTATCCGACTTCGCCATATTACTAGCAAAAGTCTTCCAGGGGCAGTCTGGGCCGAGGGCACCCCGCCCTCGTCCCGAGTCGCCAAAGGCTCCGGACCCCGGAAACCTCCGGGATCCCGCCTCGCTCCCCCCCCAGCTGCGACACCACCCCGACTCCAGCCCCAACACAAAAAGGCTGGGTGGGCGGGTGGGCTGCCGAGCCTCCCGCCAGACGACCTGTGCTCCGGCGCGATAACGCACGCCGGAGCACATGGCAGCCTGCCCTCCGATTGGCTCCGCTGGCTTGCTTTTCCCAGTGGAGCCAATCAATTCAAATGACGCGCCCCGTGCACGGCCCAGCGCGGCCCCGCGCCGCTGCCGTGCACGAGCAGGGTCCCGCGCCGGGCAGAGCACCCGGTTACGGGCAGGCGCCGAGACCCTGCCCGCGCCTTTTTACTAACCGGGTAGCCAGACCCGGCGCTCCCTCCTTTTTCTTCAAGCCTTAGATCCCCCTCCCACCCCACACCCCTTTTTCTAGACACTTCCCATTTCCATTTTCACAGATTGCACAGACGCCAAGTATGGTGACAACTGGTCGCAGCTTTATTTTAGCAAATTTTCAAACAACAACAGTAACAATGATCTCAAACCCCCCCCCCCCCACCAGCGGAGCATTGCGTCACCAGCCATGCTACTAGCAAAGCGACCTTGCTTCCGCTCCAGCCAAGTTCACACCACCGGCAACGTTCCGACTACCCCTATCCGACTTCGCCATATTACTAGCAAAAGTCTTCGAGGGGCAGTCCAGGCCGAGGGCACCCCGCCCTCGTCCCGAGTCGCCAAAGGCTCCGGACCCCGGAAACCTCCGGGATCCCGCCACCGGCACAGGCCTAACCATACCTGTGCCGCCCCCCCCCAAAAAAGAAAAAACCTACCGGCAGCTGCGACCAGTGTGTCACACCCCGAAAACTCTCTCCAACACCTCTTGCCAGTCATTTAAGAGCAAGTCCATTCCTACTGGCGAGAGGTGCACCCCATCCGCCCGAAACAACCCGGGACAGGCCACATCAACCCAGGGATGCTGCACCTGCCAGACCCCCTGCTCACAAACCCATCTCCCAATTTGCCTATTAATCTTGGTCAAACCTCGGGACCATCTGCGCTGGCCCCAGGCGGAAGGTCTCGGAATAATGTCTGACCAAATCAACACCACTCCATGCAACAAACGGAGTAGAGTCTTCAAGTCCTTTTTTGCCGCCCGTATCAGCTGCTTGCAGGAGATAACGCACGCTGTAGCACATGGCAGCCTGCCCTCCGATTGGCTCCGCTGGCTTGCTTTTCCCAGTGGAGCCAATCAATTCAAACGACGCGCCCCGTGCACGGCCCAGCGTGGCCCCGCGCCGCTGCCGTGCACGAGCAGAGTCCCGCGCCGGGCAGAGCACCCGGTTACGGGCAGGCGCCGGGACCCTGCCCGCGCCTTTTTACTTAGAGCACTGGCTTGGGAACCAAGAGACTAGCATTCAGCTCCCACTAACACGTCTTGTGGCCTTGGGCAAGTCACTTAATCCTCCATTGCCTCAGAAAAATCCAAGTTATTAATGTCCCTGTTTAATGTACATTACCAAGTCTAAGTTACAATGTAAACCACTTTGACGGAAATGATAAAGCGGTATAAAAACCTGTTAAATAAATAAATGTGCCCTCAGTAGTGTGCATTATTGAGGAACACTGCCTACTCTTTTGCAATAGCATGCGCTATGTACTCATGCATGATTAGGGCACATTATTTACTCATGTGCGAAAAGTGCACATTCTTGTGAAAGAGTGCATGCTATTCTTCAGTAGTGCTCATGGTGGCTGGGAAAGAGGAAATGATGACAACGTCATTGTATCCTGTTTCGACAAGATCACGTCTTTTGTTTAAAACAAAAGCACAATCCTATTGGATAAGTTCCTGTAGTTAAAGTCCATAAACCATAATTAAAGAGAGAAATTCACTGCTTAATCCTAGGATAAGCAGCATAGAATCTGCTTACCTTTTGACATCTTGCCAGGTACTTGTGACCTAAATTGACCATTGTTGGAAACAGGATACTGGGTTTGAAGGGACCTCGATCTGAACCAGTATGTAAAATTTATGTTTTTATGCTCTTATACTTGGAGAGAATGCTAGTCCACTATTGTGGATCTGTTACTATACCTGTTTTCTTCAAATGAAACATTCATGCTTTTTCTGGCTTTTCTTTCCTCTGTCCTTTGTGACAGTCTCTATGAGGGTAGTTTTATAAGGAGGGAGGGGGTGCTGTTAAGTTTATTTTAGCAAAATAAGTAGACACCTAGCTGTCCTTATAAAATACTAGCCTAAGTGGCAGAAATCGTGCCTTACTGTAAGTGAAGATGCAGACATTTACACAAGCCCTAAAGCTGATATAAATGCCCACACCATTTGCAAGAACACATAGAAATTATAACATTTTATAATCTATGTGCATACTTGTGTGCTCCACCCATGCTCTGCTCAAACTCCGCCCATGTGCATGCCCATCAGGAAAGTACAAGCCATCCAGCAACACACAACCTTTTACACTGGCCAGTATTATACAAGAGGTCATTAATGCATATATGTGGCCACATACATACATTATTGACTAGAATAGCCCCCATTTCTGTTCACACTTGGCACCAAAAAGTATGTACCCCCTTATAAAACTACTCCCTGTAAGTGCTGCTAGGGTATTTGTGACTATCTGGTGTTATTGTGACTATATAAGTGAGCAATTTTACAGCTAAAATTATTTTTTTTGTTTTTCCCCTTTTTCTTCTCATCATTGGATTTTCTCTAGTTCCTTCTTTTTTGCATTCCCTCTTATATAGAGACCTTCAGCGAATGGACCTTCCATTGACGTGAAAGCTTCCAGTGCTATTCCTTGGTAAACCAATAGGTTTTACTGTCACACCAGGGCTTGGTCTTAGCTTCCCTTCCTCCCCTTTAGAAAATATGAATACTAGGGTATCATCTTCTCTTTCTCCCCTCAAGGAAATGTGAGTGTTAGCTCAAAAGCAGGTGTAGACACATTTAGAATGAATATAAAAAGGGTAGAAGACATTCTTAATTTAGAAGAATACCTCTTTTGGGCCAGAATCGTTAAATTAATGTCAGGGGGACCTTATTTCCCGTATTAGACACTTATGCTTCCTTGTTGTTGTAAAGTGCTGTTGAATCGGTGTCGACATCTGCCGACCCTCTGGATAGTTGTCCTAAATTGTGTTCGGTCTCACTCAGGTGGCTCATTGTTGACAGAGTCTCACCCATAGCCTCTGTTATTGTATCAATCCAACTCATTGCTAATCTTGCTCTTTTGCGTTGATCATCTACCTTGTCAAGCATGATGTCTTTCTCTAATGATCTCTCTCTCTCTTCGCATGATGTGTCCAAAGTAGAAAAGTCGAAGCCTTGTTATCTGAGCTTCTAAAGAAAGCTTAGGTTTGATCTCCTCTAGTACTGACTGGTTTGTTCTTCAGGCAGTCCATAGTATATGCAGTATTTGACGCCAGCACCATAATTCAAAGGCATCAGTTTTCTTCCTGTCTATGTTTTTCACTGTCCAAGTTTTGCATCCATATGATGTTATTGAAAATACCATGATTTGAAAGAGTTGAATCTTTGTATGGAGAGAGACATCTCTGCTCTTGAGAATCTTGTCTAGGTCCTTCATAGCCATTCTGCCAAGAGCAATGTGTCGTCGGATTTCTTGACTGCTTGTTGTTTCTTTATTGATAGTTGATCCAAGTAGGTTAACGTTGTCCACTATTTCGATTTCTTCTTCATCAACAATGAACTTATTGATTTTGCCAGTTGTCATGATCTTTGTCTTCTTTACATTAAGGTGCAGACCCATTTTAAGACTATGTTCATTGATCTTGAGAAACAAATGTTTCAGATTGTCTTCACTTTCAGCCAGTAATGTGGTACCAACAGCATAGAGAAGGTTGTTGATGAGGCTTCCACCAATGTTCACACCTCAGTTGTCTTCATGCAGTCCTGCTACTCTGATGATTTCTTCTGCATATAAATTAAACAGATAGAGGAAAAGTATGTAGCCTTGTCATACACCTTTGCTGATTTTAAACCATTCTGTTTCTCCTTGTTCTGTTCAAACTGTTGCTTCTTGATCAATGTAAAGGTTGTGCAAGAAAACAATCAGGTGTTCTGGTATACCCATGCTTCTTAATGTGGCCCAGAGTTTCTCAAAGTTTCCACAGTCAAAGCCTTGCTGTAGTCAATAAAACACATATAGATATCCTTTTGGTATTCTTTAGTCTTTTCAAGGATCCATCTCACATCCACGATGATGCCTCTCATTCCTCATCTTTTCCTGAACCCTGCTTGCACTTCAGGCAGTTCTTGTTCCAGGTATGGCTGTAGTCTTTGCTGAATAATCTTGAATAGAATCTTACTGGAATCTTATGGGATCAGAGCAATTGTGTGATAATTTCCACAGTTAGTTGGATCACCATTCTTTGATATTGGTATAAAGACAGAACTTTTCCAGTCAATTGGCCATGATTTTGTCTTCCAAATTTCCTGGCAGAGCCTTGTAAGTATGGTAACAGCTGAATCAGGTTGCTGTAATATTTCAATGGGAATTACATATTCTTTTCACCTTTTCTTGATCTTCTCAGCATCATTCAACATGGATCCTTGAGTATCTTGTAATATTCCAATTCAAGGCTGGAAATTTTTCTTTAACTCTTGCAGCTTTAGGAAAGCTGATCTTGTTCTTCCTCTAATAGTTTCTGCTTCTATTTCCTTGTACGTGTCATTGTAGTATATCTCCTTGTCTTGTCTTGCAGCATGTTGGAAATCTCAAGTTCTGCAATTGCCTCTCTTTCTCCTCTGGCTTTAGCTTCTCTCATTCCCTGGCAATTTTCAGAGTTTTGGACATTTTTGCTTTTTCACTTTTTGTAGAGACCTCACTTTCTTCCAAAACAACCTTCTTGATGCCATCCCATAAGCTCTGTCATTTGTATCTAAAGCAGCAAATCAATTTTGCAGACAGTCTTTAAATTCTGGTGGTATATTCTCAAGGTCATATTTTGCTACATTCATCAGTGGCTTGCTATTTTTCAACTTTAGCTTGAGTTTGCATACTAGTAGCTAATGATCTTTACCGCAGTCAACTCCAGATTTTATCTTTGTTGATGTTATAGAGCTTTTCCATCATTGACTTTCACAGATGTAGTCAATTTGATTTTTGTACAATCCATTGGGTAAAGTCCATGTGTACAGTCGCTGCTTGTGTTTCTGGAAGGTGTTTGAGATGAATAGATTGTTAGTCTTGCAGAACTCTATCAGTCTTTCTTCAGCTTCAGTTCTGTTGCCAAGTCCATATTTTCCAACCACTTTGCCTTCTTTTTTGTTGCCAACTTTTGCGTTCCAGTCACCCATGACTATCAGCTTGCATGTTCTGTCAATTTCAGCTTGCACTTGTTCATATAACTCATCAACTTCATTCTCTTCTGCAGCTATTGTTGGGGCATAGACTTGAATTATGGTTGCGTTGATGGGCATTCCTCTAGACAAATAGAAATTAAGCATTCATTGATTGCATTGTATTTCATTACAGTTCTTGTAAGTTTCCTCTTAATTATAAATGCAACACCATTTCTTCTTTGTCTTTCATTTCCAGCATAGTAGACTATGTGATAATAAGATGCAAAGTGCCCGATGCCAGTCCATTTCAGTTCTCTGACCCCAACAAATTGAGTTGTACACATTTCTTTTCATTCTTGAGCACCTCCAACTTGCCTTGGTTCATGCTTCGTTTGTTCCATGTCCCAGTTTGTAAGACATCTTTGCAGCTTCTGACTCTCATTTCAGGTGCAGTTACATCAGCAATCAGATGTCCCGAGGGCTTTGATCCAGCCACATCATAAATGCTGGCTTTACTCTGAAAAATCATCATCTCCTCTCCAGTAGCCCATTGAGTGCCTTCCAACATGGGGATTTCATCTTCGAGCAATTTGTTTGGTTATGACTATCCGTTAGGTTTTCGAGGCAAGATACAGGAGTAGATTGCTTGGCCTTTCTTCCATGCAGTTTAATTCTAGTGTTGTTGCCAGTGACACAGAAATGTGATCCTCCGCTGCCAACACCATTCCATTGTGCCGCTGCCCAGAAGTCTTGCTAACTTAGTGCTTACTGTCCACAAAGTTGTCCTTGTTCCTCCAATCTGTGAAGATGGAGGAGAGAAGAGAAGAGTGCTTTACTAAGAGCCCAGAGGATTCTCCAGAAGACAGCAGTAAAACCATTTCTGAGGAGGGATTTAAGCCTTGCAGTATCTGGTACTAAAATGGTCCTTTGGGATTCAGAGAGCCAATAGAAGTATATAAAGGGCCCTATTACCAGAGGAAGGGAAGGAGAGTTGCCCAGAAGCAGGAAGAAGAAAAAATCTAACCCTTATTCCACTTGTGTACGTATGTGTGTGTGTGTGTGTGTATATATATATATATATATATATATATATATATATATATTTCATGGAGTGGAGGAGTAGCCTAGTTGTTAGAGCAACAGCATAGTACCCAAGAAATCAGGTTATTATTCACACTGGCACTCCTTGTGTCCTTGGTCAAGTCACCTTACCTTCCATTGCTACTTTCAGTCATACATTGCCAAGAAAACTCAGGGATTGCTGGGTGGCCAGGAATCAACAGTGACTTGACGGCACATAAAAATATATAGAAAAATAAAAATATAGAAACATAGAAATATGACGACAGAAAAAGACCACATGGCCTATCTAATCTGTCCTTCAATATCAACAACTACAACAGTCCCCTTTTTTCCTTTAGAGATCCTCTGTGTTTGTCCCATGCTTTTCTGAATTCAGATACTGTCCTCATCTCTACCATCTCCACTGGGAGACTATTCCATGGATCCATCACTCTTTCCGTAAAGAAATATTTACGCATATCATCCTGAATCTATCCCCCTTCACCCTCATCCCATGTCCCCTCATAGCAGAACTTGCTTTAAATTGAAAGTGGCTCTCCCCCTGTACATTTATGCCATGGAAGTATTAAAACATCTCAATCATATCACCCCTATCCCGCCTTTCCTCTAAGGTGTACATATTAAGATCCTTAAGTCTGTCCTCATATGCTTTATAATGAAGACCACTAACCATTTTAGTAGCCACCCTCTGTACTGACTCCATCCTGTTTATATCCTTTTGAAGGTGCGGTCTCCAGAATTGCACACTATATTCCAAATGAGGTCCCACCAAAGACTTATACAGAGGCACTATCACCTCCTTTTTTCTGCTAGCCATTCCTTTCCGCATGCACCCAAGCATCCTTCTAGCTTTTGCCGTTGCCTTTTCTACCTGTTTAGTACTTTAAGATCATCAGACACAACCATGCCTAGGTCCCGCTCTTCTTTAGTGGACAAAAGTACTTCACCCCCTATACTATATTGCTCTCTTGGATTTTTGCAGCCCAAATGCATGACCTTACATTTTTTAACATTAAATCCCAGCTGCCAAATTCTAGACCATTCTTTAAGCTTAGCTAGATCCCTCCTCATGTTATCTACACCTTCCTGGGTGTCTACTCTATTGCAGATTTTGGTATCATCCACAAAGAGGCAAACCTTACCTGACAGTCCTTCCGCTCTATCACTAACAAAGAAGTTAAAAAGAATTGGACCAAGGACAGATCCCTGGGGCACACCACTGGTAACATGCTTCTCCTCAAAGTGAGCTCCATTTACCTGTACTCTTTGTTACCTCCCACCCAACCAATTTCTAACCCAAGCAGTAACTTTAGGGTCCATCCCTAGGGTGCTCAGTTTGTTTATAAATCACCTGTGAGGAACAGTATCAAAGGACATCTCAGTACCCCTCAGAAGAGAGTCACCAACCACCACAACCCTTCACTTCCTTGTGGTCACTAATTCTGCAACTTTTGGGTACTTGATCTCTGGTTCTTCCCTTTCCAGGGATGCTTTCACCTCCTCCACTTCCAGGGCTGCATAATGGTTCTTCAATTCAAGGCTTGGGGAAGTTGGATTGGTAATTCTGCAGGCCCTGGTGACTTGTGTCCAACCTTTGTCATTCTGTCGGCACCCATCTTCTCCTCTGCTGGAGAGCTTGGTTGCTGCAAGAAGCATCTCATCAATGTACTTCTCACTGAATTGAATGCTCCTCAGCCTCACCACCTCCTCTCTGAGTTCCTCCACTTGTTTCCTCAGAGCTTCAGCATGCAGGCACCCTGCACATGGAACCGGTCCTTCAACTGGCATTGGGACCTCTGTCTGGACACAGACAGAAGCTGTAACAGGGGCAACAGCTTTAGTGATATGATTTTTCCCAGCCATTGTTCAGTTTGTGGAGCTTAGGTATCTGTTAAAGCAAAAGAGAGAGATCTACCAAAGTACCAGCCAGTTGCCCAGCTGTCCTTTCAGAGAAAAAGCAGTTAAATCTCTTTAATTACTTTCAAAATGTGCTGTTCCAAGTCCCGGTGTTTTGTTAAATGGTGAGGTGCCCTATAAAGCAAGACTGCTCACAAGGGGTGGGTGGGAGTTGGGGAGAGGAGTAGGGAGGGAACTAGCAACTAATTAGGTGTCAGCAGTTCCCAAGAGCTGAGAAAGTTACCAAAGCAGAGTTTTAAACCTACCCCACTAAAGAAAATATATCTACTAAAGCACCAAAAAGAATGTAACTTTGTTTTAAAAATATACCAAAACCCTTTTAAGAGCTCCAAGTCAGAGAGCTAGCAATTTAAAGAAAAATAAACCCTCAAATTCTTACCATTGTTTGAACTGTATAACCCCTGTTAGGAGTGCCTCAACAGGGCAGGCTGCAAAACAATGTGAAGGGTTAATTGTTAGAGACTATTTAATCAAGTTCTTCAGTACAGACTTATTTTTGAACCCACATCCATTTTTTGAGTATCTCTGTTAAGTAGAAATACTCTACCTGGTGTTCAGCATTTTTTAAATGCCAGCCATTCAAGGCAAAACGAAAGTGGAAATTCAGCTGAAGGAGGACTGGAGAAAGGCACATGTGGTCCCTTTACAGAAAAGCAGCATAAGGATGACATTGAGAACTACAGTACAGGCCTGTTAGCAGGGCCGGCCCGTCCATTGAGCGAGAATGTTTTTTGCACAGGGCCCCGCGTTTCAGGGGGCCCCACGCAAAAAACATTCTGATCCAAAAGTAAAATTAAAAAAAAATTAAAAAAAGCTGCCTGCTGCCGCTTCCGGGGCCGCCGCGGCAGAATCGAGTGTGCCGCAGGGCCCCCCCTGTGCCCGGCAGAGCCTGCCCTCCCCTGTATCAGCTCTCTCTTTCCAGCGGCAGTCACACGCGCCGGCTTTCAGAGTGCGAGGGGTGAGTTTCTCCCTCGCTGCTCTGTTAAGCCCGCGGGGGCTGATGGGAGTTCCCATCAGTCCCCGCGGGCTTAACAGAGCCACGAAAGGGAAACTAGTCCCTTCGTGCTCTGAAAGCCGGCGCGTGTGACTGCCGCTGGAAAGAGAGAGCTGATACAGGGGAGGGCAGGCTTTGCCGGGCACAGGGGGGGCCCCGCGGCACACTCGATTCTGCCGCGGCGGCCCTGGAAGCGGCAGCAGACAGCTTTTTTTTATTTTAAATTTTCCCTGGGCTGGGCTGGGCTGGGGGGGTTAGGAGTGGTGATGGGTGATGGGCGCTGGGGGGGGGGTAGGAGTGGTGATGGGCGCTGGGGGGGTTGGAGTGGTAATGGGCTATGGGGGGGCTTAAACTAAAAATTGGGTGATGGGGGATTAGGACTGGAAATGGGCTGGTGGGATTAGGACTGGAAGTGTGTTGATGGGGGGTTAGGACTTTTAATGGGCTATGGGGGGCTTAAACTAAAAATTGGGTGATGGGGGATTAGGACTGGAAATGGGCTGGTGGGATTAGGCCTGGGAGTGGGCTGATGGGGAGGTTAGGACTGGTAATGGGCTATGGGGGGCTTAAACTAAAAATTGGGTGATGGGGATTAGGACTGGAAATGGGCTGGTGGGATTAGGACTGGGAGTGGGCTGATGGGGAGGTTAGGACTGGTAATGGGCTATGGGGGGGCTTAATCTGAAAATTGGGTGATGGGGGATTAGAACTGGAAATGGGCTGGTGGGATTAGGACTGGGAGTGGGCTATGGGGGGCTAGGACTGGTAATGGGTTGGGGGGTTGCTAGGACTGGAAATGGGCTGAGTGGAAGGGGGCTTGAACTACAAATAGCTGATGGGGACGGGGCTTGGAATGGAAATGGGCTGAGGGGAAGTGGGGGGCTTGAACTGCAAATAGCTGATGGGGATGGGGCTTGGAATGGAAATGGGCTGAGGGGAAGGGGGCTTCAACTGCAAATAGCTGATGGAAAGGTGGGCTTGGAATGGGCTCTTAGGGGAGGGAGCTAGGACAGGAAATGGGCTGATGGAGGAGCTAGGAGAGGACTGGGAATTGGGTGTTGGGGGAGCTAAGATTGGAAATGGGCTGTGGTGGGGGCTTGGATTGAAATGGACTCATGGAGGGGCTAGAACTGGAAGTAGGCTCATGGGGGGCTTGGATTAGAAATGGGCTGAGTGGAGGGGAGCTAGGATTTAACATGGGCTGATGGTGGGGCTAGGAAAGGACTAGAAATGGTCTGATGGGAGGCTGGTATTGGAAATGAGCTGATGAAGGGACTCAGATAGGACTGGAAATGGATGGGGGAGCTAGGACTGGAGATGGACTGATGGGGGGCCAGGACTGGAAATGGGCTGATGTGGGGACTAGAAGGGAGCGGATACTGGGTGGGGCTGGAACTAAAAGGGAGCTGATGTTGGGGGAGATTAGAAGGGGATGGGGCTGGGAGAGTGAAATGGAGAGGGGAAAAATATTTTGTGTGGGAGGGAAGAAAAATGTACAATTGGCCAGGTATTGGGAGACTAAGTGGGGATTGAGGATGGAGGGGTAAAATTAGAGTGGATGAAATAGGAATGAGGAAAGAGCAAAAGGAGAAAGATTATTATGTTAAAGCAGATGTAGCGAGAGAATGGAAAAAAACTAGAAGAGAAGAAAGGACAGATGGACCGCAGACGATGGAGAGATAGCAGAAGACACAAATAAACCAGAAGAAAGTGGCTGGAACAATTGCAACTGAAAAAAAAATGCACAAAGGTACAAAGATATCTCTTTATTTTGAATTTATTAACTGGAATATGTCAGCTCTGGGAAATGTGCATCATTAATGTCTGTGCTTTGTTTAGTACAAGAGGAAATTAATTTATAGTTTTATTTCTACATTGTTGTTGTACATTCCAAGTTTGGCTTTTAGGGTTCCCAGTTTAATTATTGTCTTCCTGTTTTTAAATTGTGATTCCTTGTTTGGTGATGGTCTATGTTCTGCATGTGTAACTGAGCTGAGGTATTCTGTTTATGTAATTCCTATTTGACATTGTCACTTGTTCTCTTTCCCTTGTAGGTCATGTATTGTTATTCTCTGAAATGTATTGGTTTAATATTTGCAGTGTTGCCTTTTGATAGGTAGGGTATGGTGCTTTATGAGTCCTGATAGTGCTGTTAGGATACGGTGGGTTTGCTATGGGTTCTAAATGGGCAGTGTTTGTAGTAGTTCCTAATGTGCCTGGCGGTTGGCACTGGATTATAGTAATGTAGAAATCTTTGTCTTTCTTTATCCATACACTCATGAAGAGGCATGTTTACTAAAAGTTAGTGTATGGTAACATTATGCAAATATTTATGCAAATGAGGCGCCTTATGCAAATGAGGTCCCGCACCGAGTCTCCGCACATGGCCCCGCACCCCCCTTGGGCTGCCCCTGCCTGTTAGTCTAACCTCTGTGGTTAGTAAATTATTGGAAAGGCTACTAAAAGAGAGAATATTGAGGTTTCTGAAGTCCAAAGGACTGCAGGATCTGCTGCATGTATTCACCAGAGGCAGGTCTTGTCAGACAAATCTGATTGATTTCTTTGACTGGGGAGCTGGAGAGCCCTAGATGTGGTGTATTTAGATTTCAGTAAAGACTTTGACACCGTTCTGCACAGGCAACTTATAAACAAACTGAGCACTCTAGGGATGGACCCTAATGTTACTGACTGGGTTAGAAATTGGTTGAGTGGGAGGCGACAAAGGGTACAGGTAAATGGAGCTCACTCTGAGAAGAAGGAGGTTACTAGAGGGTGCTGGAGGGATCTGTCCATGGTCCGATTCTTTTTAACATCTTTGTTAGTGATATTGCAGAAGAGCTGTCGGGTAAGGTTTGTTTGTTTGTGAATAATACCAAAATCAGCAATAGAGTAGTCACTCAGAAAGGAGTAGATAACATGAGGAGGGATCTAGCTAAGCTTGAAGAATGGTCTAGAATTTGGCAGCTGAAATTTAATGCTAAAAATTGCAGGGCCATGCATTTGGACTGCAAAAGTCCAAAGGAGTAGTATAGTGTAGGGGGTGAGGTACTTCTATCCACAAAAGAGGAGTGGGACCTGGGCATAATTGTGTCTGACGATTTTAAAGTGGCTAAACAGGTTGAAAAGGCAACTGCAAAAGCCAGAAGGATGCTTGAGTGTATAGGGAGAAGAATGGCCAGTAGAAAAAAGGAGGTGATAATGCCTCTGCATAAGCCTCTGGTGCAACCTCATTTGGAGTCTTGTGTGCAATTCTGGAGACTGCACCTTCAAAAAGATATAAGCAGGTTGGAGTCAGTGCAGAGGGTAGCTACTAAAATGGTGAATGGTCTTCATTATGAAGTATATAAGGACAGACTTAAAGATCTTAATATGTATACTTTAGAGGAAAGGCAGGATGGGGCAAAATGAAACAGACATTTAAATACCTCTGTGGCATAAATGCACAGGAGGGTCTCTTTCATTTGAAGGCAAGCTGTGCTACAAGGGGACATAGCATGAGAGCGAAAGGGGATAGATTGAGGAATAATATGAGGAAATATTTCTTTATGGAAAAAGTCATAGATGTGTGGAATAGTCTCCCAGTGGAGGTAGTGGACAAGAGTACAGTATCTGAATTCAAAAAACATGGGACAAACACAGAGGACCTCTAAAGGTAAAAAAAAAAAAGATTATAATCTTATTATTATAGTTGATATGGAAGGGTCATGTGGTCTTTTTCTGCCATCATGTTTCTAACTGAATAGCGTTTTCCACTGAATATCAGGTTTCAGAAATAGGCACGGCTAGCTATCCAGATAGCAACAATTTTCAGCTGCTATCCAGAGAGCCTTGACACAAAGTTAAGCCTTGCTTTTAAGCCTAGGTTTATGCAATTTCTTATCTGATTTGCAGACTGAAAATCTCTGTTAACCAGATAAGGTATTGTACTATCCTCGTCGTGCCAACAGACTGCCCTGCCACTATCTGTATAGTGCTGTAGTGGGTGGAGGAAATATTCATTAGCACTGTCTGGATATTGGGCTTAGTGGGGTTTATTCAGTTAGAAGGAACTGCTAACCAGATAAACCCTTCTGAATATTGAGCCTACTATGCATTGCTCCTTGAAGTGGATGAACCCTCTCCTCCCATATGAGAATCCACACTAGGCTTTCACTTTAGCTCAGTGAGTGGTGACTTGGAACCCTGTGCATGTTCTATCTATGGGAAGAACGCAGTGGAAGGGATACAATCAAAATCTCTTTACTCCAGTGCCCAGAGATGTCAATTAGTGATGATCAACAAGGATCAGGATTAGGCTTGGTAAATGTCTCTGATAATACAGGTCTGCAAAAAATTTGTTTTTGAGAGCTGTTTTGGTTATTCCACGTAATCGTTATGTTTTTTGGTGCGCTGAATCCGAAAATGACCTCCATGTTGTGATAGGACATCACGTTTCCTGACAATTTAGGTAACTATGTTAAATATGGCAATACCTCAAAATAAATGTAAATAGACTTATAAAATTAAAGTTTTATTACAATATTTTCATGAAAATCCTTTTTTGAACTGAAATGAGCTCACCTACACACACTAAACTCAATTCTTCTTCCTGATGAGGCTCCTCTTGGTGCATTTACACTTGTGAGTAGCATCTGGAATGTCTCTCTGAAGCATCCAACAGTAGTCTGCCATCATTGTAATGCTCCATTTTCCCTGTTATCTCCTTTCCATCTCTTTAATGTCTTGGTGGAATCATTCACCTTGTTCCTCACTCACAGCTCCCAAATTTTCAGGAAAGTAGTCAAGGTGGGGCTGGAGGAAATGCACTTTCAAACTCATCAGGCAACCTAAAGCTTGAAATGCTTTCAGCATTCGTCCGACGATCTTTTCGTAGTGAGGATCTTTGTTATTGCCTAAAAATTTCTGTACGACTTCTTTAAATGCAATCCACCCTTCTTTTTGAGGATCCGTCATGGTATTGACAAACTCTTGATCAACTATAAGCCTTCTAATATCTGGTCCGACAAACACACCTTCCTTCAATTTTGCCTCCGACAGGCCTGGAAACTTGGTGACCAAGTATTTGAAGCATTCTCCATCTCTTGGAAGTGATTTTACGAATTGCTTCATCAATCCCAATTTTATGTGTAGAGGTGGTAGAAGAACTTTATGGGAAGGTACCAAAGTTTCTCGGAGGACATTTTTTTCACCGACTGTTAGCACCCTCGGCTGCCAACTCTTCTTGGTCCAGTGATTTTGTCAGTCTCGACTGTCCTATAGACACAGAAAACAAGGATATTTGGTATACCCAGCTTGTTGCCTGAGCAGCATGCACAAGACCTTCAAGTCCCTACACACTTGCCAACCATGGTCTTCATATTTAAGTTTACGAAGAACCAATTCCAAGTTCTCGTAGGTTTCGTTCAAGTGTACGGAATGACCTTCAGGTATGGAAGTGTAAAAACCATTGTGGAGTAAAACTGCTTTGAGACTTTTTGAAGAATCTATAAAAAGACGCCATTGCTCTGAATCATATTGGATTTTAAATTGACCCATCAGACCTTCGACATCGATGCAATAAACCAACTTATCTTCCTGTGCGAAGTAAGGAACAAACTCCTTTTCACGATGTCTGAACCATGAAGATGACACTCCTGGCAACAATAAATTCCTGCTTTTCAGCCTTGATCCGAGTAACTCAGCGGCATCTTTGGGAAGATTCAAGTCTCTTACCAAATCATTCATCTCCTCCTGAGAAAACAATTTTGGTCTTGTATCATCTTCAAAGTCAGAACTTGATTTGTCATCTGGTTCAGGTATGACTTCACCTTCATCGGAGCTAGGTATCTCTTCCAAGGTAGCAGGGGGCTTGGGTACTGGTATATCTGTGCCATGGGGGATGGGACGAATTGCCGAGTGAAGATTGGGGTATGAAATGGAATGCTTCCATTTGGAATTAAACCCTTTCACATCGCATGAACAAAAGTAACAGTCGTCACTATGGTTCTTTTGCTCTCGCCATACCATAGGAATCCCATAACGGAAAGATTTTTTCTTACCCTTGAACCAGTTTTGGAGGTCCTCAACACACCGTTTGCACACTTTATGAGGCGCCCAGACTTTATCTGGATCTTCAATTTTTAGTCCAAAGTATCCAAAGTATACTTTTTTCACAAAGTCTGTAATATTTTGCTGTTGCTTCAACACTATATATTCACCACAAATGAAACAGAAACTGTCTGGCGAATTAATACACTTTCGCGGAGCCATAACATAACAGTTGAAGAATGACGAACTAACACGAATTGCGATGAAAAAGTGTGAACAGCCTAGAACCAAGAACCTGATGATGATTCGTGCACAAGTGTGGCATGCAGGAGAGAGCAGCTCTGTGTCTGTACACGAGATGTCACAGTTCTGGCCACACACCCCTACACTGACCGGAGCTTTTGCTATCTGCCCTGTGTCTCCCTCCCACTGGATTCTTCAGGAAAGATTAACCCCTTCTACCATTAGAAGCACGGACTTAAAACTTGCTTAGCTTATGTATATATTGCTGACCATCAGATTTACAGTGCTATATTTTTTTAAATATAACTCGGACAACCCCTTTAAGGTTTTTTTGGGCATTTTATATCTTAAATGCACTTATGTGAATTAATTAATAGTAATTTGAATTAATTAATAGTAATTTGAAAAAATTAGATACATTTGAAGACAATTTTGCATGTTGTGGCAAATGATGATCTCTAGGAGTTTTTTCAGTATTTTATTTGTTTTCAGCACACCAAAATACATGGAAATTAGATGAAAATAATCAAACAGCTTTTTAGTCGCAGACCTGTGTTAATGTTCTTAAACATTGTTTTACAGAATCTCTGGCACAAGAACATGGCAAAAGAAAAATCATTGTAGTAAATCTCTACAGCAAGAGTCAATAGATTCACAAGACAAAATATCCAGTTAACATTTTCCATAGAACTCCAGACCAGATAAACTTTGTGCCAATTAGATAACAGGAACGAAGATCACCAGAAATACAAGAGTTAGCAGACTGGCTAGACCCAACCCCCAGGGAAATGTGATGATTCTGCCACAAGATGACTGCCTGACTTTTAACAAAAAGTCACTTGAAACCATTTTCTAATTACGAGGGAAAAAAACACACAGGTTTTTTATTTGCCTGAAATCTTTAGTAAACTTTTAGCTATGTTTTTACATTTGGACAGCAGCCACATCTACCTCTTTAATTAACAAAATGTCCTGAAATGAAAATTTATACCAACAAAAATGGACATTTATTAAAATGAAACAGCCTGGAAACAACACAGGAAACAAAATGGAACAAAATCATTTTGCCTGCATACCCCTAAACTTCTTTCAGTAATACTGTGATGGGAATTTTAGAAAGATTATTATTTTCTAAGAGAGATGCTTTTAAAAAAAGTTGGAAGAATGGGATTATGGCAAGGTGCCTAGCAACATTCTTTAGGTAGCTGCCTGCAGATGGCCAGACATGTAAGACTGACAGCTGAAAGATGCATTAGTACAGAGGGCAGTAGGAAGGGCAAGAAAGCGTGACAGCCACAGTAAGAATAATGAAAACGGTGAAATTAGGTAAACTAGATGGCACCAAATGTATGCTTTTCAGCTTATTTACCATCACCTATTGGGTTACTGTGGTAAGCGTGGCATGCGGTGGGAAGGGGTTTCCTTTAACACACAAGACAGACAACAGTTCAGGGAAAACCAAAATCAGTTTTTGTTCTGTTCCAGCTTGTTAAACCTCCACAAACAAAACCCAGAACAGACAGCAGTTCAGGGAAAACAAAATCAGCTTAATTTTGTCCCAGCTTGTTAAACTTCCATAAGCTAGTCCTCCTGGCCCTTTCTCCAGCTCCAGTTAAAATTTCTAACTCAGAACTTTGCATGGCTTCCCTTGGAAGGACCTGGCTTCATATGTCTCAGTTCTTCCTGCAGCCTGCTGGGTTCTTAATTATACCTCTGAGCCACACCCTCTCAGCCCTGAACTCTGGGCTGCAGACTTTCTTGAAGGGGACTGTTGATAATCCCTTTGGAGAGGGATGGGTAACATCCTATATATCCCATTACACACCCTCCCCCTTAGCTCAGCCATGTCCTGTTGAGCACATACCTCACTCTGGACCCCCACCCAGATAAGGAAGTCCATGTTCAGGTGAGTCTTACCAACTCTATGGTGGACCTGGAACCGGAAGGGTTGGAGACTCAAAAAACACCGTATAATATGGCCATTAGACTCCTTATGTTGAACCAGCCACTTGAGGGGTTGGTGGTCAGCTATTAGCATGAACAGATGGCTGAGCAGTTAGTATTTGAAGGTTTCACTTGACAGCCAGGGCTTCCTTCTCGATCACCACATAATGTTTCTCCTGAGGAGGCAGTTTCCTGCTGATGAATGCAATGGGATGTTCTTCACCCCTGACTTCCTGGGCCAGAACAGCTCCTAGGCCCACCTCTGAAGTATCAGTTTGCACAATAAATGATAGAGAAATCAATGCAAATCAGGACAGGTTCAGAGCACATGGCCTTCTTGAGATGCTGGAAGGCCAAGTCCAGGTCCGGTGACCACTGAATCTGTTCGGGAGTCTCTTCTGGAGGAGATTGGTTAATGGCTCTGCCACTTCTACAAAATTAAGAATGTACTAGCAGTAATAGCTAATCAAGCCAAGGAAGGCACGAACCTCTTTCTTTGATTTCAGAGTAGGGACCTGGGCAATGGCATCCACCTTCCGTAGTTGAGGTCATATATGCCCATTCCCTAGGTATTGAACATCCCGACCTTCCAGAAAACATTTCTTGGGGTTGGCTGTCAACTTGGCCTTCCACAGGCTGGTCAACGTGGCTTATACTTGGGTTAGATGGGTGGTTCAGTCTCTGCTGTAGATGACGATGTCATCAAGGTAGGCAGCCGTATACTCCTTGTGCGGTCTCAGTAGGCAGTTGATTAGGCTCTGAAATATGGCAGGAGCCCCATGAAATCTAAAGGGCAGCACTGTAAACTAGAACAGAGCTTGTGGTGTCCAAAAAGCAGTCTTCTCCCTGGCACCTGGAGTCAAGGGAACCTACCAGTATCCCTTGGTCAAATCCAAGGTTGATATAAAGTATGCTCCACTGAGTCATTGATTTGCTCATCTACTCTGGGCATGGAATATACTTCCAGTTTAGAAGCTGCATTGACCCTTCAAAGGTCAATGCAGAATCTGATGCTTCCGTTGGGTTTAGGAACCAAGATGATGGGTGACGACCAGTCACTCATGGACTCTTCTAGAACTCCCAGGTTCAGCATCTCTTCCAGCTCCTTGGAAATGGCCTGTTACTCGGCCTCCGGAATCTGATAGGGTTGTTGCTGGATAACCACTCCAGGATTAGTAATGATATCATGACAAATAAGTGGATTCATCCCGAGTGGGTGGAGAACACTTTTAGGTTCTGGTGGATCAACCCTTCTAGATCTCTTCTCTGGGCAGCAGAGAGCTGGTCTCCCATTGGGACTTGACTGGAGCTAAAAGGGCTGAAATTTCTGGCCCCAAATGCAGGTATTTTCTGAGTACCATCATACCCGTCACTGGAGTCCACTTTTTCAATAGGTCAATATGGTAAATTTTGGCTTTCTTCCATTTATCTGGCTGGACAATCTTGTAGTTAACAGGCCCTGCTTAATCTTTGACCTCATAGGGCCCCTGTCATTTACAGAGTAACTTGCTCTTGGATGAGGGCAGAAGACTAAAACTCTGTCTCCCGGTTGGAAGGTGAGGTACACTGCTGCCCAATTGTAGCCTCTGGCCTGCTCAGCTTGGGCTTTTTCCAGACTGAGTTTGGCCACCTCTCCAGCTTTCCTCAGCTGGTCTTGCATTTGTATAATGTAATCCACCAAATCACCCCCTGCATGAGGTTCTTCTCCCAGATTTCTCTTACCACATCTAATATGCCTCTTGGCCATTTTCCAAACAGTAACTAAAAAGAAGAAAACATCATGGAACTCTGATGTACCTCACAGATGGCAAACTTCAAATAGAATAGGAGAATATCTTAATTCTTCCCATCCTCCTGCACAAAATTTTTTATCATCTGTTCCAGAGTTTTATTGAATTGTTCAATGAGGCCATCCATCTGTGGGTGATATATGTTTATGTTTTATTGAATTTTTTATACCGTCTTTTGCCTGGTGTACAAAGCAGTTTACAATAAAATAAAAGCAATGGAAATGAGGAAGGAACAGGAACTACAATAAATTGATAGGACAGCAGAGATAGGAAAACACAGAGAGAGGGAGACTATTCAACAAAAGGAAGCATCAAAGATGAACATCCACACAAGAGAACCAATCACAATAAGGAGCCTTCCAGGCGAGGGGCCACCTGTGACACTGCTCCCTCCATGAGCATGGTTACCCATGGAGATCAAATGCCTGCTTGAACAGGTAGGTTTTTAGATCAGCCTTAACATGATTGAGGGAAGATTGAAGACAGAGATCAGTTGGAAGAGTGTTCCACAGTGATGGGGCAAGAAAGAAGAATGCTGAGTGCCTGGTAACCTCAAACCTGGTCCGGGTGGCTGAGGGCAAACAGAGCCTGTTTCTGTGCAAAGATTAGAGAGAACAAACTGGACAGCAGGGGATGATTAGCGATGATAGGTATTCTGGGCTTTGAAGGTGAGAAGAAGGATCTTGTATGGGGCATGAAATTTTACCGGCAATCAGTGATGCTGAAAAAGTAGAGGAGTTGTGTCATCATTCTTTTGGGCCCGGGTAAGCCTACGGATGGCTGTAATCTGTACTGTCTGAAGTCTCTAATATCCAGTGGCAGACAGACCAGCAAGTGCAAAATTACAATAATTGAGTCTGGAGATTACTGTGCTGAGGATGATGGTGAATTGAGCCATGGACGCTAAGTAAGATTGAATAGCCCAGAAGCAACATAGAGTTAAAAGAGGATTTGACCACTTGATTAACATGATGGGTGAAAGAGAGATCCGATTTGAGGAAGACACCAAGATATCTAAAGGATAATGTTAGAGCAATAAGCATACCCTGGATCATTGAGGCAATGTCTGGAGCAGGGGTGTCCCCTGTAATACAGGTTGCCGTGGATTTTTCAGGGTTTAACTGAAGGCAATTCATGTCCATCCAATCAGAGATCAGAAGCAGGCAATGATTAATGGCAGCTAGATTGAGGGTGATGCTATCAACAATGGAGACGAGAAGAATGTCTTCTGCGTAGACATATGTCGCAACCTCCGTGCCCTGTATCACAGTGAGTAAGGGATTTAGAAAGATATTAAATAAGATGGGGGCAAGAATAGAACCTTGAGAAACCCCACTCTGGGAGGGAAGGAAGAGAAGGAGTCATCAGTGACTTGCACTGAGAAAGAGCGTCCTGACAGGAAGGACTGCATACTCCCACAGATAACAATAAATGAAAGATGTGAAAGTAGAAGAGTGTGATTAACCAGATCAAAGGCACATGTAAGATCTAGGGACACCACAAGGATCAGATTACCAGATTCAAGAGCACTATAAAGGTCAGTTAGAAGAGATGACATGTTGGTCTCCATACTGTAGCCTTCACAAAACCCCCTACTGACGAGGGTGCAGGGCATTGGTATGTTCAATATGACTGGAAAGCTGTTTGAACACAATGTGTTCCATTGGTTTGAAGAAGAATGGGAGATTAGAGATGCACTGATAACTGGTGGGGGTCTTGCGGATTCAGAACAGGTTTCTTCAAGATAGGCCTTATCAAGGCATGTTTCTACATGGAGGGGAATTGACTGTTTGAGAGACTAGTACTAATGATCGTACATGCAATAGGAAGGAGATCTAGGGAGTTTTCTCTGACCCAAGCAGAAGGGATTGGGTCTGAGCAACAGGTGATTTTCTGGGGGTAGATGAAAAAGTCTTCAGTAGCATGCAGTCTGTTACTTGTCCGAAGTAGGACCAAGTATAGATCAGAACTGAGTGAGAGACACCCACCTGAAAGTGTGAAGATGAATTTGAAGCAGGGACTGCAGGCTTAGCTTCTCTACTTTATCCAGAAAGAAACTGGCCAGCTTATCTAAAGGCGGGCTTACTTGGGTCTGGTGCTGGTGAGGTAATGTAAGTTAGGAAGATAAATGGGATACTGTAGAGAAGAGAGCCTCAGATGAGCAGGATGTGGTAGAAATACAATTAGAGAAGAAGACTTGGACCAGAAATGGTCTTTATCTGCCATCATATACAATGTTACTATGTAAGACTTTCTTTGACGAGATCACCAGTGAGCGATAATAGGCATGAAGAGTCTTGTATACGGCTAAGTTGGACTCAGAGGGGTCCCTTCACCAGGATCTCTCAGCCCTACATAGTTGATGCTTGGTCAAGGTTAGGCCATGATAATATCATGGATGATGAACGCTTGTATGAGGAGTAGTGGCAACCCTAGGGGCAATTGAATCCAGAGCTTGTGAAAGGACTTTATCCTAGACCGAGGTTTGCTGCTCCACTGGGAAGGCAGTTAAGTCCATGGGGAAGAGATAGTGACTGGGAGACGGGACAGGGTTTGAGGGATCAACCTTTGGTGATACACCACTGGGGTGGCTGAGGACATGGGCAAAACTCTAGAAGGGAGGGAGAGAGAACATCAAAGTAGATAAGTAGGTGGTCAGTCCATGGAAGAGATGTGCGTTGAAAGTGAGTAAGGTGAAGAGCTGAGAAATATTGGGTCATAACTAAGTGAAGTGTGTGTCCAGCCTGATGAGTAGGGAACATTATATGGTTGCAAAGATTGAGATCATAATACAAAATACAAACCCCAAAGCATCTGGTATAGCAAAAGCTACACCAAAAATAGAAAACAAGGTCAATAAACAATGAAACAAAAAAAAATAAAACACAACATTTGGCACAGAAACTTAACACCAGTGCTCACAAGGGGAGAAAAAAGACCTCAGTAAATACTCACACCAAGTCGATGTAACAGCTCTATGTCAGAGTAGCTGTAGAAAACAGTATAAATTGGCAATGCACATCATAGGTCAGAAAAAAAACTCCACTTCTAAATGTGTGAGACAATGGTTATACTGTTGCATGATCCACATGTTAAGCAACAGCACTATGCAGGCAAATCACCAGCAAGATTTTTTAGCAGCCTCTAGTGGCCAAAACGAAGCCTGCTTGTCTGGCACTGAATATACCTTCTTCAAGCTCTTTTAACTAGCATGAGGCTAACCCTCTTAGCTCATAAAAACAAACAAAAAAATCCTGACCTGCTGTAGAGGCCCAGCCCTGGAGGAGGGATGTGGATTTGCCTTCAGTCACGTGGTAAAGGAACTCCCCAAGCTGCTCCATATGTGATAAGCGTGGCATGTGGTGGGAAGGGCTTTTCTTTAACACAAAGGCCAGACAGCAGTTCAGGGAAAACCAAAGCAGTTTTTATTCTATCCCAGTATAAGCCTTCACAAGTTAGTCCTCCTGGCCCTTCCTCCAGCTCCAGTTAAAATTCCTACCTCCAGGGGCAGCTCAAGGCAATCTGCTGCCTGAAGTGAAGGATGAGATGGTGCCCCCCCCCCCCAAAACCAACACCCTACAGTTGACCTCACCAAGAGCCCAGCGTACAGGACCCATAGAGCAAATCTACTATTCCATAACAGCACTACAGTAACTTCCAAAACTCACACAACATGGAGGGTACCCAGAAACGGGCAGCACCATAAATATTGCAGTGGGCCCTAGAACATCCATATTCCTATTCAGAAAACTGAACAAGTCAAATCACTACAGCTCCCTACATAGAAACTCCATGCTAACAGAACATGTAGCCTCAATTACAAATATGCAGAACAGAGATAGATCTTTACCAAGTAGGGAATATCTTAGTACAAACTAAAAACAGACATATGTAGTCAAAAAAATGCTTTTACCCATTACTGTTAGGTTTAGAAACATAGAAACATGGAAATATGACAACAGAAAAAGACCACATGGCCTATCTATTCTGTCCTTCCATATCAACAACTACAACAGTCCCCTTTTTTCCTTTAGACATCCTCTGTGTTTGTCCCATGCTTTTTTGAATTCAGATACTGTCCTCATCTCTACCACCTCCACTGGGAGACTATTCCACGGATCCACCACTCTTTCTGTAAAGAAATATTTCCGCATATCACTCCTGAGTCTATCCCATTTCACCCCATCCTATGTCCCCTCATTGCAGAACTTGCTTTCAATTGAAAGAGGCTCTCCCCCTGTACATTTATACCACGGAGGTATTTAAACATCTCAATCATATCACCTCTATCCCGCCTTTCCTCTAAGGTGTACATATAAAGAACCTTAAGTCTGTCCTCATATGCTTTATAATGAAGACCACTAACCATTTTAGTAGCCACCCTCTGTACTGACTCCATCCTGTTTATATCCTTTTGAAGGTGCGGTCTCCAGAATTGCACACTATACTCCAAATGAGGTCGCACCAAGGACTTTTACAGAGGCATTATCACCTCCTTTTTTCTGCTAGCCATTGTTCTCCGTATGCACCCAAGCATCCTTCTAGCTTTTGCTGTTGCCTTTTCTACCTGTTTAGCTACTTTTAGATCATCAGACACAACCATGCCTAGGTCCCGCTCTTCTTTAGTGGACAAAAGTACTTCACCCCCTATACTATATTGCTCCCTTGGATTGCTGCAGCCCAAATGCATGACCTTACATTTTTTAACATTAAATCCCAGCTGCCAAATTCTAGACCATTCTTCGAGCTTAGCTAGATCCCTCCTCATGTTAACTACTCCTTCCTGGGTGTCTACTCTATTGCAGATTTTGGTATCATCCGCAAAGAGGCAAACCTTACCCAACAGCCCTTCCGCTATATCACTAACAAAGATGTTAAAAAGAAGCGGACCAAGGACAGATCCCTGGGGCATACCACTGGTAACAGCCTTCTCCTCAGAGTGAGCTCCTTTTACCAGTACTCTTTGTCACCTCCCATCCAACCAATTTCTAACCCAAGCAGTAACTTTAGGGTCCATCCCTAGGGTGCTCAGTTTGTTTATAAATCACCTGTGAGGAACAGTATCAAAGGCTTTACTGAAATCTAAATACACCACATCTAGGGCTCTCCCTCAGTCCAACTCCCTGGTCACCCAGTCAAAGAAATCAATCAGATTTGTCTGACAAGACCTGCCTCTGGTGAATCCATGCTGCCTCGGATCCTGTAATCCTCTGGACTCCAGAAACCTCACTATTTTCTCTTTCAGAAGCGTTTCCAATAATTTACTCACCACCGAAGTTGAACTAACCGGCCTGTAGTTTTCAAACACGTCCTTACTTCCGCTTTTGTATAAAGGCACCCCATTAGCTTCTCTCCACTCCTTTGGCACCACTCCCGACTCAAATGAAGCATTGAAAAGGTCAGTCAGTGAAGCTGCTAGAACGTCCCCAAGTTCCTTCAGTATTCTAGGGTGTATGCCATCCGGTCCCATCGCTTTGTCTACTTTAAGTTGAGCTAGTTTCTCACGAACACAGTCTTCTGAAAATTGCTCAAGATGTCCCTCGCTTCAGTTCCGGTTTGTGGGTGTTTTCTGAGGTCCTGCTCCTCGTTCTTCATCTGTGAACACAGAACAGAAATATTTAGAAACATATAAATATGATGACAGAAAAAGACCACATGGCCTATCTAGTCTGTCTTTCCATATCAACAACTACAACAGTCCCCTTTTTACCTTTAGAGATCCTCTGTGTTTGTCCCATGCTTTTTTGAATTAATTTACTGTCCTCATCTCTACTACCTCCACTGGGAGACTATTCCACAGATCCACTACTCTTTCCATAAAGAAATATTTCCGCATATCACTCCTGAATCTATCTCCCTTCACCCTCATCTCATGTCCCCTCATAGCAGAACTTGCTTTCAATTGAAAGAGGCTCTCTCCCTGAACATTTATGCCACGGAGGTATTTAAACATCTCAATCATATCACCTCTATCCCGCCTTTCCTCTAAGGTGTACATTAGGGTGGTCCATAAAAATGAATTCCTGAATTCCTTTGCTCCCAGGCCTGATTCTGGTTACATTTAGGTAGAAAACACTGTGTACAAAGTTTGAAGCCAATCAAATAATATTTAGGGGTGGCTCAACAAGTCTTGAGATTTCCCCCTGGGAGCAGATGATGAAATGTTGCATCATCTTGTATCATCCACTCAGTTCCACGCTGATTACATTTGATTGCGTCATATTTGAACTAATCTCGTCTCTGAGAGGTGGCAAAGACATTGTACTATTATCTTTGTATCTTTATTCTTTTCAGATGGTGAAAAAACGTGGTTTTTATCTCATTGAAGAAATGTCCACCACAATTCTGGGGGCCAAGCTCCCCAGCAAGGAGCAAGTGTTAAGTGTATTTTAGATCACCATATGACATTAAACAAAGGCGTTAGTGAAAGTGCATCTATTGTAACAAGTGAAGTAGAAGTTTACTGGGAAAAGGCCAGGCTTCCTGTTCAAAGAAATGACAAAATTCAAGAAAAAGTAAAGAAATTGTTCAATCCGTGGAAACGTTTGAAGAAAAACAAAGGGAGAGGAGGGAAACAAGAGGCAAATGAAAAAGAATTCCAGGTTGCAATGAAAAACCTATTTGATGTGGCGCATGCCAATGCAATGTCTTTAATTCATATTCAAGAAGACAAAGAATTCTTAATAGCACAACGAGAACCAGGGCGCCGCAGCTCAATGTGCGTGATGGACAAGAAACTGGCCAACACGGAAGCAAGATCGCAACAGCGAGAAGAAGAACTGAAAAGGCACAGACAAAAACATGTTGCCGAAGCCGAGGCAACTACAAGCCAAGTTCAGCTGGAAGGATCTTCTTCCTCAGCAGAGTCAGGTAAAGACTCGTCGACATCTGCGGATTCAGATAACGGACAGAAGAAAGCAACTCCACAAACGAAGCAGTTTCGACCTAACAATGTCTGGACCCCAGAGCTTACAGCAGCCCTGGATCGGACAGGGACAACGGATCGCAATGCTCTGTTTGTGGTAGCTGAAAACGCCAGAAATCTGGGACACTATCCTGGGGAGCTCAATATCAGCCGCTCCAGCGTCAAGCGCCATAGAGAAAAGCACCATCAGCAACAATGGACGGACCTGCACAACACATTCAAAGCCGAAGGCAAAACATGCATTGTGCATTGGGATAGCAAGTTATTGCCATCTCTCCTCTGTTCAACCACATCCGTTGACCGCCTTCCAGTTTTGATAACGGCTGTCTCCACTGGAGAAACACAACTTCTTGGTGTACCAAAACTGACATCAGGAACGGGCGAGAATCAAGCTGCAGCAGTTTATGAACTGTTACAGGAATGGTGTTTGGATGAAAAAGTTGCAGGCTTCTGCTTTGATACAACTGCATTGAACACGGGACGTCAATCAGGAGCGTGCATTCTTCTAGAACAGAGACTCCATCGCACAGTCCTTCATTTGGCATGCCGCCATCACATTTACGAAATAATTCTTGGTGCAGTATTCTCTACATGCTCTGGAGCTTCATTGGGTCCCGATGTCCAACTCTTTCGCCGGTTCCAAAAGAATTGGGGCTCCCTTGACAAGTCCAACTATCAAACTGGAAAAGACTTGGAGGTGCTGCAACCTGACAGGGATCGCATCATGAAGTTTGCGGAATCCAAGTTGGCACAGGGCGATCACCGAGATGATTACCTGGAATTCTTGGAGTTAACGATTGTCTGCCTTGGAGGGCATCTTTCTAGTTTCAATTTCAAGAAACCCGGAGCTTTCCATCATGCCAGATGGATGGCAAAAATCTTGTACTGTCTCAAGATTTGGATGTTCTGAGGACAACTCAAAGATCTTACCCAACGGGAGGAGTCCTGTGTTCGTGATGTGAGCATTTTCTCCATCCTGA
This sequence comes from Ichthyophis bannanicus, assembly GCA_033557465.1. Lineage (NCBI taxonomy): Eukaryota > Metazoa > Chordata > Amphibia > Gymnophiona > Ichthyophiidae > Ichthyophis > Ichthyophis bannanicus. The sequence goes on from CM066035.1 coordinate 750,497,055, forward strand.
TTCATGTGGAAGCGTGGTTTTCTGCCCCTGATGCCGCAGTTGCTCCTCGAACAGATTTGGAGATGCTGAAAAAACTACACTCTTACCACAATGACCGTGTTGGAAGAGCGGCCAGAGACAAACTGCAACAGCATCTGTGGTATGTGTCAGAGGAGCTTGTGGCACTGTCACTGTTCGATGAAGCTGTTTCAGCACCGACAAAGCGGGCCATAGTGTCGGCCATGATCCTGGCAGAATCAGATGAAAGAGATGAGGATGATGACGAAGACGAAGATCCCCCAAAGCGGGTCGAATTGAAAAGTTCCATGATTCCACCACTTGAATCTTTTGCAACTCGCAAGTCAATCCGTTTCCTGAAACACCTCGACATCAACAGTGATTTTCTTAATGCAGACCCAGAAGACTGGGAAGAGAATGCATCATTCAAAGACGGTCTGAAGAAAGTAAAAAATCTTCCAGTGATCAACGATGTGGCTGAGCGAGGGGTCAAACTCATTGAGGAGTTCAACGGCCGACACACCACAAAAGAAGAGCAACTCCAGTTCCTTCTGGGTGTTGTCTCGCAACACCGTAAGATGTTCCCCACATCGTCAAAGTCCTTACTAGCATCTGGACCACATTGAGTGCTTGGCAAGCATGATACCCCTGTCTATGAGCAGATAATACCCAGTGGTCTGACGAACCCTGGGGGGGATCCAGGGGCCTGATAGATAGGGACCTTGAGCCACCCCTAAATATTATTTGATTGGCTTCAAACTTTGCGCACATTGTTTTCTACATAAATGGAACCAGAATCAGGCCAGGGAGCAAAGAAATTCCTACTTTTATTTTTTCCCCTATGGCAGTGGACCACCCTAGTGTACATATTAAGATCCTTCAGTCTGTCCTCATATGCTTTATAATGAAGACCACTAATCATTTTAATAGCCACCCTCTGCACCGACTCCGTCCTGTTCACATCCTTTTGAAGGTGCGGTCTCCAGAATTGCACACTATACTCCAAATGAGGTCACACCAAAGACTTATACAGAGGCATTATCACCTCCCTTTTATTTGTTAAGCAATTCCACTTTATCCTCATCAGCTTCTACATATTCCTCCCCTTCACCCTTGAGTATGACAATGCCACTTTTGCCCTTCTTCTTCTCACTAACATATCTGAAAATGTCTTATCCCCCATTTTTTTCCATTGGCTATTTTCTACTCTTTTTGAATCTTTGCTTTCCTGACTACTTTGCTAGCTTCTCTAAGTTTTTCCAAATTTCCCCTCTTTGTGATCTCTTGTATTTCATGAAGGCCTCCCTCTTTTTCTTCACCTTTTCAGCTACTTCTTTCCCAAAATAATACTTTACTGCAGAGTGAGGTGAGAGAAAGAACTCTCACACACAGGCATCTGCATTGTCAGCAGAAACTAACATAATGTCTCAGCGGGCAAGTAGAATGAGTGCAACTAATGCCTCCTCAGTTGTTTTGCCACTCTGAAATGTGGTAACTGCAGCAGGATGTAACTGCCTTCCTGCAGTTAGCCTATGGCCCTGAGTAATCAAACTCCGGAATTAGTTACCAGAAGATGCAGTAAAAGCTTTAGTGTAGCTGGGTTTAAAAAAAGTTTGCACAAGTTCCTGAAGGAAAGGTCCATAAACTATTATTAAAGAGGACCTGGGAAATCCACTGCTTGCCCTGGGATAAGCATTGTGGAACCTGAGTGCCTTTTTGGGAACCTGCCAGGTACTTGTGACCTGGATTGGCCACTGTTGGAAACAGGATAATGGGCTTGATGGACCTTAGTCTGACCCAGTATGGCATTTCTTATGTTCATATGTTACCAGTGCAGAGCCTAGGAAACATAACAAATAAGAGGGGTTCAACAGCATCCGTGCATCATCTCCCACTTCCACAAAAACAAGAGTGACTTGGTATCCCAAAAGAGCACTTCCCACCCTCTGAAAAGCAAGAGGGACTTTGTGACCCCAACACAACACCTCCCACTCCAACATAAACACCAAGAAGGGCTTAGCAACCCCACCATAACTCCCGAAACTGCACACTGGACCAGCAGGGTGTTCATGTAAATACATATTCCGTAAAAAACAAAGACAATGAAAGATGCTTGCATACGAAGGAACTAAAAGAAAAAGTGAGAACCACAGCACAATTTAAAAAAACAAATTATAACTCATTTTATTCTGTTATAAACTGTGGTATGTTTCTCACTTTTTCTTTTTGAATATATAGTCTGCATCCACAGAAACCTCTCCTTGGACAATGGGTGCAGAACAGAAGTAAGGCATTCACCTACAGAACTAAATATATTTTAAAAAAATCTGATTCTGGTCATCTCACTAACAAACATTCTCCAGTACCAGGCAAACTGGGAACTTATATAAAACCCTACAGAAGTCACCTAAGATCTACAAGGCCAAAGCTACCATACCATACCAGCATAAACTTCCAAAACTCATACAAGGGATCTACCCAGAAAAAAGCAGCACTATAAGTACTGCAGCAGGCCCTAGAACATCCATACACCTATTTGAAAAGCTCAACAAGTCAAATTACTACAGTACAATATAGATCCCTATATACAAATCCATGTTAACAGAACACCTGATCTCAGTCACACACTCAGAACTCAGACCCTCACCAAGTATAGAATAAGTAACTACAGCCTAAAATAAAAATATGTAGACAAAAATTAAACTAAAACCCCAAGAAGCCAGACTCCGCATGCAGTACATCAGATAAATAAGAAATGCAGTTCCCCATACTGTGTAAAATATAAAGATAGCACAAAGTCCAATTAAAATGAAAATACAATTATTTTTTCTACCTTTGTTGTCTGACCATTTTATTCTCTGAAAATGCTGGTCCCGATCTGAGGCTTCTGCTTTCCTGTCTTCTCTCAAATGGTCCATCTGCCATTTCTTATCTCTTCTTTTGTTTTCTTCAGTTCCTTCCATCAGCCTATTTCCGGTCCCAGTAACCCTTCCCTGTATCAACCCCCTTTCAAGTCCTCTCCTCCTAGTACTTTCCAATGTCAACCGCCTTGCATTCCAAGGACTGCCTCTGGTGTCCATTCCCTTCCAGTCCCCCTCCTTTCTTACTGTCCAGCCCCTTCTAGTCCAAATACCATCGCAGGTATCAGCTCACGTCCACTCTCAGTTCTACCCCCCTCCCGTCAGCTCCCTTCCTGTCACCCTACCCTCTGTCCATCACCATTTCAGTGCCATCCCCACATGTCAGCTCCCTTCCAGTCTCCTCCCCATTACCCAACAACCTACCAGTCCCATCCCTTTTATGATTACTTTCAAAGTCATTAGAAAACGATCGCACCTACCCCTCTCGCAATTAGTCAATGTCGTACCTAACAACCGACAAAGACAAGAGCAATTGAATAACACCCTGGTTACTCCATCTGAATTCCGTAAAATGAAAAAATGCACAAGCAATAGAGCTTTTGAATATATCTCCCCTGTGGTCTGAAATGCTTTACCAGCTAGCCTTCGAAACATCACAGACTTCGCCACCTTTCATTCTCACCTCAAAACTCACCTCTTTACTGAACATTTTGGTCAAAACTCAACACAATTCAACATGGATCCTACATAAATAACTACTCCCCCCCCACACACACACTATTCAAACTATATGAACCCATAATATAACAATTTCCCTGCCAGAACTCCCTGAACATACCCTTTGCATCTGTAAATTATTTTCTCCTGAATCATGTAAATTATACATTGCAGCACCAGTTATTCTGTTAACATGTTTTATGTACTTGTTGTTCAATTGTAAACTGCTATGATTACCTGATATAACGGTATAGAAAACACTCAAATAAAGAAATCCCCAAGTGTCAGCTCCCTTCCAGTCCCCCTTCAGTACCATCCCCAGGTGTCAGCTCCCTTCCAGCCCCTCCTTCCCCCATATCAGCTCCCTTCCAGCCCCCTTCTTCCCCATGTCAGCTTCCTTCTGCCCCTACCTCCCCCCGTGCCAGCTCCATTCCTGCCCCCACCTCTCCCCCTTTCCTGCCCCCTCCTTCCCCTGGCAGACTGTCTCAGCATCCACTCCTGTCCAGTCCTATTCTCCCATCCACCTGCATCAGCCCATTTGTAGCCCTAGCCCCTAGTTTTCTTCCAAGGCCAGTAGCACTCTTGTCCCCTCCCCCATCAGCTCATTTCCAGTTCTAGCCCGCAGTCTTCTTCCAGTGCCAGCAGCTGTCTCCACCCTCATCAGCTCATTTCCAATCACAGTCTATTTCCAGTCCTATCCCTCTTTTCAGCCCACTCCAGTCCTAGCACCCCCCCCAATCAGCCCATTACCATTCCTAGCTCATTTCCATTGCTAGCCCCCTGATTAGCCCATTTCAAGTGCTAGCCCCCATCAGCCCATTACCAGTCAAGACCCCCTCCCTGATAAGCCCATTTCTAGTCCTAGCCCCCCTTAATCAGTCCATTTCCAGTTCTAACCCCACCTAATCAGCCCCTTACCAGTTCTAGCACCCCTAATCAGTCCATTTCCAGTCCTAACTCCCGCAATCAGCCCATTTCCAGTCCTATCCTCCCTTAAGTGCCCATTTCCAGTTCTAGCCCCCTCCATCAGCCCATTTCCAGTGCTAGCCCTTCCATCAGTCCACTACAAGTCCTACCTCATGCAAGACAGGAAATACCTCATTTATCTTCAGCGTTGGCAGGCTCAACTTTAGCACAGCCGTGGGAAAGAAGAGAAACACTGTTCTCATGGCTCTGCAAAGTTGAGCTGGGGCACCAGTAAAACAACGGCAGGGCTCTTCTGGAGCAGCAGGGGTGCCGCGGGGCAGTTGATTCTGTTGTAGCAGCTTGTCCAGCTCTTTTTTTTTTGTTTAAATTTTGAAGGCCGAGTGAGGCAGTCTTTTTGGGGGCATTTTTAGGCACCCCCAAAAAGTTGCCGCCTGAGGCCACAGCCTCACTTGACCTCATTATAGAGCCACTCCTGCTTACTTCAGAATTCCTTTCCATGGCTTGACTTGGATCGACCTGGCTCCACAGACCTCTCCCCCTCCTGCAGCCTGCTGGGTTCTTAACCTCTCCCTGTGAGCCAGGCCCTCCCAGCCCTGAATTCTGTGCTGCAGACTCTTTTAAAGGGGACTGTTGATAATCCCTTTGGAGAGGGATGGGTAACATTCTATATTACCCCATTATAGTAACCATGATTATATTCTAGGGATTCAAGAGGTGAAATGTTTGCACAATGAGACTTATGCACTAATAGGCTCATTTTATAACAGGTCATCTAGATTAACTGAGCAGGACAAATCCTGCAGAAATCAGGCCTACATTGAATATATGGGCAATTAGGTCTGCTCAGGAGCAGGCATAAATGTTAGCACATAAAATATAAGTGTATGTGCTTAGTTTATAAATATGCACGCAATCTGTGGATCTGTCTGGATTCCTCCTCTAAACAAGCCTACTTGCACCACACCTACAGTAGTTTTACGCATGACCTAATTTTATAAGAACCTTTTTACATGCATGAATCAACATTTTATGCACAAAAAAGGTTTATAAAATTACCTTTTTAAAGGCCTAATTCATGAAGGCTCTTCTCCTATACATAGAATCCAAAATAATTCCAAAGTTATTTATTCTTGTAAATACAAAATCCCAGGAGATCACGTGTGCACATGAGCGGGTGAGGAGCTCCCTCATCACGCTCCCGGGCCGTCTTGGAAACTTTGCTATTTAACCGGCGACAGCAGTCCATTGTGGCAGTGAGTGGAACCGATACTTGTATAGCATATTTGATACTGTACCCCGGTGAGTTGGTTTGCAGCAGAGAGCAGATGAGAGCGGCGGTAAAAAGAGACAAAGCCGCGGGCACACGAGATAGCAAAATGGCGACCGCGGCCCGAACGGCGTGTGTGCTGGACTCCCCGGGGAAGGACAGTGTGGATTCGGGCCCAGATGAGGTGGCCCAAGAAGTTGTAAAAATGCTGGAGCCTAAATTTGACACAGTCATGCGGAAACTGGACGAGATAGGTGAGAAATTTGGAGAGTTTGCCAGGCGGATGGATGAAGTTGAGCAATGGGTGACAGTGTTGGAGGACGGAGAGCTGGCATTGGAAAGAGCTAACGTTAAGCAGCAGAAGCAGCTGGACGACCTGCTGCAGAAGGTTGATGACTTAGAGAATCGTTCGAAACGGAATAATTTAAGACTGATTGGTGTGTCAGAGTCTTGGTCAGGGAGTAAGCTGTTTACACTTTTTGAGGAGTGGCTCCCTCAGGCGCTGGGCTTTGCGGATCTACATGGGAAAATACACGTGGAGAGAGCTCACAGACTTGGACCACTGCGGGAAGGCTAGAATAGGCTGCGACCGGTGCTGGCACGCCTCTTGAATTTCCAGCACAAAGTTTTGCTGTTGCAAGCCTACCGGAAGAAAAGGGACCTAAAGATGGAGAATGGGACAGTCCTTTTGTTCCCGGACTACTCAGCATCCCTAGCTGCGCGGCGCAAGGAGTTCGTGCCTGTCTGTAGCGCTTTGATTAAGAGCGGAGTAAAGTTTGCGCTCTTCTATCCAGCCACCCTGTAGGTGTTCTATAAGGGCACTACGCACACTTTTGAGCAGGCGGGAGTGGCGAAAACGTTTGTGGCAACACTGGCGGTCTCTAAAACATCGGACGGCGAGTGAAGAGCCTCAATTCGTGGATATTTGGTATTAGACTGGTTTGATGAGGAGCCATGATGTGCTATTTTCTTTGCTGAGATGGGCAGCTGCTTGATGGAGACCGCATATAGGACAATGTGGTTGCAGCTGAGTATTTTGCTGGACCTGATGGACTGGCCTGTTGCCATCCTATGTTTGATTACTCATTTGTAGATGACGGCCCGGAGGGGTATAGACTGTGATCTCACTCCCCAAGGGGAGTATCCTGCTACGGCAGGGTTATATATTGGTTAACTGTATGGGGGTGTGGGGAAGAGGGGCTGAAGGTGTGCTTGGGGGTGTGGATGGAAGTATGACTGGGAGAGTGGATGGGTGTTTGGGAGAGTGTGTGGGGGGAAGTGGAAGTGGTGTATGGAAGATGACGGGGTTTCAGAAGTTGTAGGTGGGGTGGAGGATGGTGTTCCAGAGGTCTTTTGGATGAGGCTGGGGGGACAGGGTGGATTTGGGGAGGGGAGGGGGGAGATGGGGTCAGGGGGGAGGAGTTAGCATTGGGATTGGGAGGGGGGAGGGGAGTTGGGGTGGAGGAGATAAGGATTTTATACTTAGAAGACTACTTTGGTTATGGAAGGTGGCGTATGAGCTGCATAAATATCCAATCTGTATGGTAAGACATGAAGTGGAGTCCTGGAGACGAGGCTGGGCGTTTCCAGGAGCGGAAGAAATTGTGTGTTTTGATGGGGATCGCAGAATGCTAAAGATATGTTGAATGCCAAGATAATATCATGGAATGTGGGGGGCTTTGGATCCCCAGTAAAGCGCACTAAAATATTGCAAGCGTTAAAAAGGAAGGGTGCACATATTGCGCTATTACAAGAAACGCACTTAAGTGAGCTAGAACATCGGAAGTTGCAGAAAGATTGGGTGGCTGCTGTGTATGGGGCATCATCTGGGGGAAAGAAGGCGGGGGTGGTGGTGTTAGTAAAACGGGGTCTTCCCTTTGAAGTGAGTAAGATGCAGACAGATCCCAATGGAAGATATGTCCTGTTATCTGCTAAGCTCTTTAATGAAGTAGTTTGGATAGCGAATATCTATGCACCAAATGTATATGATCATGAGTTCTTCAAAAAACTGTTACACTTTGTTCGGGAAGCGGGGACTAGTAAGTTGATTATGGCTGGTGACTTCAATTGTCCGCATAACCCCTATCTTGATAAATATCAGGGGGGTGAGATGGGTTCTTGGGTGCGCAGGGGAGTGGACTATCTATGCAGAATGGGTGAACTTGTGGATGTGTGGCGACTGCTCCACCCGGGGACGAGGGAGTATACCCATCAATCTAGAGCCTACTGTACTTGGTCTCGTATCAATTACATTCTGGTGAATGAAGGCGGGCTCTCGAAGGTACTGCAGGCAGAAATTGACCCAATAGTAGTGTCCGATCGTGGTATGGTGTGGGTGACATGGGATTGTAAGGGAATGTTACAGAAGGGGTGGTGGTTCCCGGCGTATCTTTGCCAGGATAAGGAGTTTCGGGCTTTTTTGGAAAAACAATGGGATGAATATGTCGTCTTCAATGACCGGCCACAGTGCTCTCCGATGCTGTTTTGGAAAGCTAGTAAAGCGGTAATGCGTGGGGCCATCATATCGTATACCATCCAGAGGCGTCGGCATATGGAGCGTAGTATTCTTGTTCTGGAATGTGGGATTCAGGATTTGCAGCTGAAGCTCGGTAAAAATGGTGATGGAGCCCTCCAGTGGGAGTATGCACGATCTCCATTGGCACTTAATGAGTTGCTTCAGAGGAGAGCAGGTTTATCCTTGTGTTATTACAAGCATCAACTGCATAGATATGGTAACCGGACGGGACGGCTACTTGCGAAGTTAGTCCGAGACCCTGGAGGGGCACGTTTCATACCAGTTCTTTGGGATGACAAGGGGGGATTACAACACCAGCCGTGGAGGATTGCAAGCATTTTTCAGGGCTTTTATGCTGGCTTGTACAGTGAGGAGGAGAGAGACTATGGGACGGGTAGTGTCTTTTTGCAGGGCTTGTCGCTGCCCCAGGTGTCCGAGGAAGACTTGCGTAAGTTGAATCAGCCTTTGACGGTGCGAGAGATACACACGGGGATCATGAAGGGGAAGTCCCATAAGACCCCTGGACCCGATGGCTTTAGTATTGAGTATTACAAAATGATTGCATCCAGAGTGGCTCCCTCTATGGTGGTGATGTTTGACGCTGTTCGTCAGGAGGAGGAATTCCCGCGAGATATGCGATGTGCTGATATCACAGTGATCCCGAAACCGGGGAAAGATGTAATGGATCCGGCCTCTTATAGGCCTATATCTCTCATAAATTGCGATATGAAGATTCTCGCGTAAGTGTTAGCAGGGTGACTCAATCCCATTCTGCCCTCACTTATAGCTCCTCGGCAGGTGGGTTTTGTGCAAGGCCGAGAGGCGACCAAGAATATTACTAGGCTACTTCTGGGTATGGAGCACTGTTTGCGGAAAGAGGAAGCCTTACTCTTAGTTAGTCTGGATGCTGAAAAAGCGTTCGATAGGGTAGCTTGGCGATACCTATGGGAGGTCTTGGCACGTTTTGGACTAGAGGGGAATTTTGTTCACTGGGTTCGAGCCCTTTATCAGTGCCCGTTGGCTCGAGTAGTGCTATGTGGGGCTAGTTCTGAAACTTTTGAATTGGAGCGTGGGACGCGTCAAGGCTGCCCGCTATCTCCTCTGCTGTTTGTACTCTCGTTGGAGCCTTTGTTACATGCTATTCAATGTCATTCGGAAGTTATGGGAATTTTGTTAGGGGGAGAAGAAATGAAAATTAGCACATTCGCGGACGATATGCTTTTATGCTTAACGAGACCGCAGCCCTCCTTGGAACACGTTTTGCAGTTGATACAAGAGTTTGGTGAATTTTCGGGTCTAAAAATCAATGTATCAAAATCAGTAGTCTTAGATGTAGGGGGAAGAGGTCGGCCTTCATAGAAGGGCCATTTTCCGCTTGTGTGGGCAGAGGGGGAGATTAAATACTTAGGGATACAATTACCAGATAACCCGGAAAATCTGTACAAAGTTAATGTCCCCGGCATGTTGAGCAGAGCTCGGCAGACCTTTGCTAAATGGAAGGGCCTGCCTCTATCGTTGAAGGGGAGGATAGCTTTATTCACCATGGTGGAGATGCCTAGGTGGCTGTACGTGTTGCGCTTGTTGCCCCTATGGATCCTGGAGAAAGAATGGAAGTGCTTTGAGAAGTATTTGAGAGGTTTCCTGTGGAAGGGGAAGAGAGCGTGAATTCCGTTGAGGGCGTTGATGAGGAGGAAGGATGAAGGAGATATGGAGCTACCAGACTTGCGGAATTACAATCTTCGGTATTTGCTTAGACATGTGTGGTCCTTAGTGAGAGGAAATGAGGGGTGCGCCCCGTATCGGCAGTTGAATGCAAGCTGTGTACCATATCATAGTCTATCGGTTTTGCACTTGGATAAAGGTATGGTGGGCAATAGTGGGAGAGGCTGGAGTTACGTGATAGCCTTACGGGCAGCATGGCGGGTGGTATGCTCTCGTTTTGGTTGGGACTGGAAGAGATCGGCTCTATTGCCCTTGGTGGGTAATCCAGATTTCCTATCGGGGTTTGTGGAGTATAGTGTGTTTCATGAGTGGGTTAAGAAGGGGATTGTTTGTATTGGTGATCTTTTCACGGTGGATGGGCTGAGAATGGAGAGTTTCCAGAATTTGCAAGTAAGGTTTCAGCTTCCTAAGCGTGACTTTTATGGCTACCTGCAGGCTCGGCATTATGTGGAGGGTCTGAGTGATGGAGGGGAAGGTGTGTTGGAGCCGGGTGTCTCAGCGAGAGTCTTGTTGGAAAAACTAGTTGGAAGTCACTCAGGAGGGTCAGAGCGTTGGGAGCTCCTACACCCTGTGGGGGATACTCTCGGATTTGATGCGAAGGTGGGGTAAGGAGGGCTTGGAGGGAGTGTCGGTGACAAACCTCCAAGAGGCTTTTGAGGGAATACCCAAAGGTGTAATGTGGATCTATTTGCAGGAGTTACAGTTTAAATTCCTCTGGAGAGCATATACGACAGATGAGTGGGCCTTTCGGGCGGAGCTGCGTGTTTCGCCTGCGTGTGGTTGGTGTAATTTGGAAAGAGGTACGTTACTTCATAAATTTTGGGAATGCTCTAAGGTGCAGGGCTTGTGGAGCCAAGCCTGTGGAAAGCTTGCGTGGTGGCTTGGAGTGGATGTTAGCTGGAATAAAGAGGTTTGTCTATTTCATAGATGGGGCCCTGATAACCAGGCGCTTGCGCCGACTCAGCGGATGTTGTTGATGAGGGGCCTTTTGTTAATGAAGAAGGTTTTGCTGAGTCGTTGGGCTGAGTTGTCTCCCCCGGGGGTGCAGGTGTGGGAAAATGCATTGGTGGAGTTTATTTATTTATTTAGTAAACACTTGTATACCGCTGCTTCCTACGATCAGCAGTGGTTTACTTTACAGAATCATAATGCATTGTACAGTACATTGAGATTTTTCAGTTTTACATTTTGATTAGTCAATGATTTACGTAACACGGGATAAACAGTTGGATACAATATACAGTTGATTATAGCACACAGATCAGGGTATACATTTGATTTCAATAGGTTGGGAGGGGCCCCATATATACAATTTATACAGAGTTAATTTCCAAAGAGTACAGGCTATACATGACTATATGCTATTAGATTTTATGCTGCCGAGGGTGGCAGAGTTCATCTGGTTGAGGTAGGGTATTGCAGTTAGATCAGGTTGTAGTGGGTTTGAAACAGATATGTTTTAAGTTTTCGTCTGAATTCACTCTATATGGAAAAGTTGACAGCCAAGCAGCAGGGGGGTAAAGGTTGGGATTCCTTCTTGGAGCTATGGGCACTTCTTCTGACCCAGTTGCCCACAAGGGAATGTAGTCTGGTGGTAAATGTTTGAATACTTGAATCTATGTTTGCTTATTTATTTATTTATTTATTCACATATATATATATATATATATATAGATAACTGTAGTGACGGCTATATGCCAGCTCTCTTCCGCCCCTGCTGGGGTAGGGGTAAGCTGCATTGCTGCCTGGTTGCTGTATAAGCCTTACAGGTGTTGTTGCGCTGTCCGGCGCTGCCTGGAGTTGAGTTGAGTTGAGATAGTGGTAAGGATAGGGTCTTCATCTTGCGGGAGTAGCGAAGGGGTGGGGGGTGGGAGCGGGGGCTTGGGAGGGGAGGGAAGGGGAGAGGCAATATGGGTGTGTACTATGTATAGTTTCTCAATAATGTTAAGATTAATAGCCATGCTGGAATGTTAGTATGCATTTGGGGTTTGGAATTGTATACTGTTCTGAGGCGAGCACATTCAAGATGGGAGAGCCTGCTTGACTAATATGGGGCTTCTCTTGGAGAGACGATTATAAAGTTGTGTAGACTTTATGGTACCCGTTGTACCTCTGTTTGTGTTTATACTTTGTTTATGACTTATTATCCCCATAATAGACTGTTGTGATGGTATGTTAAAGCTAAAAATTGAATAAAAATGATTTGAACTAAATACAAAATCCCAAACAGAGTGGAAACACAAAAATACATGTACAGCAGGTACCCACTCAATATTTTTCCATTGCTGCTGAAACCATCGAGCCCTAGTCAGGGACAGCCTGAGTTATAGCAGAACTGCAAAACTATAAACACAAAGTCTTATCCATGACCTTCAGTATTATCTTAAGCAAAATACAACGGTTGCTATGCTAGTCCACTTGAATACATAGAAATAAGGATCAACAAAAAAACTGTAGATGAAACATTTCACTGGATTAACTAGCATTTAAGAGCTATGCTCCTTCACATAAGATCAGGGATCATAGCTCTTAAAAGATAGCAACAGATTTACCTAGTTAGTTCAATAAAATAGTATTCTAGAAAGACAACTATCCTAACTACTAAATAAAGAGTCCCATAAAATACATTTAGGGAGTAATTAATAAACAGTAGTAAACTATCACATTTTACCACAGCCATTACTAATCTGTAGTAACTCAGTTAGTAACTCCTGTGTTATATGAATAACGTAATTTATGATAAACCTCTCAAGCTGCATTATTCAGCAGTCTGGGAGCAGAGGGTCACTAACATGCATTCTGATTCTCCCAGGGGCATCTTAAAGGAGCTGGTGTTAAAAAAGTCCCACATGGATCCCCCTTCCCCCCGCCCCAGTAAAACCCCCCACTCCCCAAAGACACCCTCCCCTCAATTCACCCAGTCAAGACCCAAACTTCTCAAATACTCCTGGATCCCCAAGCAAGACTATCCTGGGACCAACCCCTCTGAAGACCCCCAAACATGTAGTCAGGACTTCCACTAGCCCCCAGAAGGTTCCTCTGGGACCTACTGGAGCTTTGCCCTGGTGTCTAGAGGCTAGGGTAGGGAAAGGTACCAGTTGACCCCCTGTGGTAATCTTGCGGTACTACTGCAAGGGGTCAAGCTGCCAAATAAGGAGTCACACTGTGAGGTCCTAGCAGATCAGTCACTCAATCTCTTCACAAAATATTCCACGTAATAAGTTTTGTTCCAAACCAGAAAATAAATTGCTTGATCTTCAAAGGGAAATATCCAGATAAAGGTCACCATTATCCGGATATTTCTCTTCGCCACGGCTATACCATGGATATATTTAATGGGACTATCTAGACCATCCCAGCTCTATTTAGACAGTGCCAGGGTGGCACCTTGCCGGAGTGTGGGTGGACCTGGACGTTTTCCAAAGAGCAGTTATATTGAGGCCACTATCCAGACAATTATGCCGATGACGCTAAGACAGCAAAAAAGGTGCCCTAAAGTTATCTGGACACCTATTCAGATGGTGGTCTCAATAGTGCTGGATAGCGATGGTGATCACTGCTTTATCTGGATGCTCAGTGCCAGCTGCAATCTGGATACCAGCAATGAATGCCCAGATTATATTTAAATGCTGCATCTGGCATTTTTAAGAAAGGTTGAGCACAGTATTTAAATACTGGCCCAAAGTTTTACTGAAGTATAAACTCAGCAAAAACAATACAAAAAGGCAACCCCCCTCTCCGATACACAAAATCAGTGCAATCTCCACAGTTCAAGGATATAAAAATATTCCATACACACCAAATAACCTCTTAAATTGGTTGAGTAATCTCCAGGAATGCTAAGTCTCCTCGGGACTTCTTTTCAGGCCATTGTCAGGGAGGAGGGGTTTACCTTTTTGTATTGCTTTTTCTGAATTTGGATTCAGTAATCCTTTCACCTCAATGGCACCTTTTTGTGTTTTATATAGTAGTCTAAAGGTTTGATGCAGAAACCCTGTGCTAGAGCCTGGTGCAAAAGTACCAGTGGAGGGTTTGAAAATGCAGGATTAGCGGAGACATTTTGCACAGCCATGCTGTAAACAAACATCATGCAAAAGAACCATATGTAATAGGTTTGCACTAGACCAGGAGAGCAAGCCAGGCACATGTGCACAGATATTTGCTTTAGCAGCACCTAGATCCTGCATACACTGATATTATTTTGAGCAGAATGATTACATAGAAACATGACGACAGAAAAAGACCACATGGCCTATCTAGTCTGCCCTTCCATATCACCCACTACAAGAGTCTCCTTTTTTCCTTTAGAGAGCCTCTGTGTTAGTCCCATGCTTTTTTGAATTTAAATACTGTCCTCATCTCTACCACCTCCACTGGAAGACTATTCCACACATCTACCACTCTTTCCGTAAAGAAAAATTTCCGCATATTACTCCTGAGCCTATCGCCTTTCACCCTCATCTTATGTCCCCTCGTAATAGAGCTTGCTTTCAATTGAAAGAGGCCCTCCTCCTGTGCATTTATGCCACGGAGATATTTAAACATCTCAATCATATCATCTCTGTCCTGCATTTCCTCTAAAGTATATATATTAAGGTCCTTAAGTCTGCCCTCATATGCTTCATAATGAAGACCATTGACCATTTTAGTAGCCACCCTCTGCACCAACTCCAACCTGTTTATATCCTTTTGAAGGTGCGGTCTTCAGAATTGCATATAGTACTCCAAATAAAGTCACACCAAAGATTTATACAGAGGCACTATCACCTCCTTTCTTCTGCTGGCCATTCCTTTCCCTATGCACCCAAGCATCCTTCTAGTTTTCACCGTCACCTTTTTCTACCTGTTTAGCTACTTTGACACAATCACGCCTAGGTCCCGTTCTTCTTTGGTGGACAGAAGTACATCACCCCTTTACTGTACCGCTCCCTTGGATTGTTGCAGCCCAAATGCATGACTCTACATTTTTTAGCATTAAATCTCAGCTGCTAAATTCTAGATCATTCTTCAAGCTTAGCTAGATCCCTGCTCATGTAATCTACACCTTCGTGGGTGTCTACTCTGTTTCAGATTTTGGTATCATCCGCAAAGAGGCAAAGCTTACCCGACAGCCCTTCCGCAATATCACTAACAAAGATGTTTATTTATTTATTTAGACAGATTTGTATATTGTACCACCTTATCCTACAATCAAACTGGTTACATCACAAATGGAGGGTTGCATTTAACATGAGGGTATTTCACAACATTTACAACATTTAACATTTAATAACATTTAACATGAGGGTACAGCATTTATCATGAGGGTATTTAACAACATTTAGATAGCACAATTGGAGGGTTACATATAACATGAGGGTACTCAACAATATTATACAGTGAACTGTATGTCTAGTTGGGTTGAGTGGGTATCGTTTTGGGGGAGGTAGTTGCATTACCGTTTGGGTGGAGACTGTTGTCTGTCTGCTGATAGGTTTCTGTCCGCTCATAGGTTTCTGTAAAGAGCCGGGTTTTAAAGGCCTTGCGGAAGTCTATGATGTCATTAATGCCCTCAGGTTTGTTGGGAGAGAGTTCCAAAGTGTGGACGATAGAAGTGAGGGAGCTCTTCTTGAAGTAGTTTGATTAGTTTTGTGGTATCCTGCGGGTGTGCCAATCATGTTGACATTATTGGTCCTTCTTGCTCTATTGCTGTTATCCCTTGTTATGATATCTTGGAGTGCATCTGCCGAGAGATGGTGGATGATTTTAAAGATGATCAGTATTGTTTTATATATTGCTCTGGCCACCATTGGTAGCCAATGCAGTTGCTTTAAGATGGGGGTGATGTGCTCAGTTCTTGGAGTGTCTGTAATAATGCGTGCTGCAGTGTTTTGCACCATCTGGAGTGGGTGTAAGGTCTGCTGAGGGAGGCCTTGATATAACAAATTTCCGTAGTCAAGCAGAAGTGTGATGAGTGCTTGGCACACTGTGCGGAAGTGGTCCTGGCGGAGTAATGGCTTGATCCTTCTTATGGTCCTCAAATGTTGATAGGCCTTGTTTGCAGTTTTGGTGATGTGGGATTTCATGTTCAGAGCTCTGTCCATTGTGATGCCCAGGTACTTAACTTCATCTTTGACTACTATGTGTTTGTTTAGAATGCTGAGTGGTGGAATGAAGGTGGGGTTCCTGGTGATGAACATTGCCTCGGTTTTATCGTAGTTGACCGTCAGGTTGTTGGCTGTGAGCTAGGCATTCATGTCTTCAAGGCATCGGGTTATTGTTATGGTGTTAAGTGCTAGTAGGTTGATTGGAGCATACACCATGATGTCATCAGCATAGATGTGATACTGGAGTTTGTGGAGTTTGATGATGTTGCATATGGGTTGGATGTAAATATTAAAGAGCACTGATTACAGGGCTGAACCTTGTGGTATTCCTTGCATGACGGGGAACTGCAATGATTTCTTTTGGGCGCATTTGACTTGTTGCGTTCGATCTTCCAAGTAGGAAGTAAACCACTTCAGGGTATTCTTGCGTAATCCTATCTGATGAAGGCGCTGCAGTAATATGGCATGGGATACTGTGTCAAAGGCTGCCGAGATGTCCATGAACACTAACAGGAATCCATTCTTTATGTTATCCATACCTCTTAGGAGATTGTCAAAGAGGGAAGTGAGTAGTGTTTCCACACCGTGCTGGGATTTAAAGCCATGCTGATGGATGTCCAGTGGGGCGTTCATGTCAATATGATCCTGAAGTTGCCATTGTACTTCCTTTTCAACGATTTTTGCAAGGAATGGTAGGCTGGAGACAGGGGTGGCCCAAGGGGGGTGCGGGGCCATGTGCGGAGACTCGGTGCGGGGCCTCATTTGCATAAGGGACCTCATTTGCATAAATATTTGCATAATGTTACCTTACACTAACTTTTAGTAAACATGCCTCTCAATGAGTGTATGGATAAAGAAAGATTAAAAGATTTCTACATTACTATAATCCAGTGCCAACTGCCAGGCACATTAGGAACTACTACAAACACTGCCCATTTAGAACCCATAGCAAACCTGCCGTATCATAACAGCACTACCAGGACTCACAAAGCACAAGACCCTACCTATCAAAAGGCTACACTGAAAATATTAAACCAATACATTGCAGAGAATAACAATACATGACCTACTGGGGAAAGAGAACAAGTGGCAATGTCAAATAGGAATTACATAAACAGAATACCTCAGCTCAGTTACACATGCAGAACATAGACCATCAAACAAGGAATCACAATTTAGAAACAGGAAGACAATAATTAAACTGGGAACTCCAAAAGCCCAACAACACTGTAGAAATAAAACTATAAATTAATTTCCTCTTGTACTAAACAAAGTGCAGACGTTAATGATGCACATTTCCCAGAGCTGGCATATTTCAGTTAATAAATTCAATAAAGAGATATTTTTCTACCTTTTGTGCATTTTTTTTCAGTTGCAATTGCTCCAGCCACTTTCTTCTGGTTTCTTCGTGTCTTCTGCTAACTCTCCATCATCTGTTCTCCATTTGTCCTTTCTTCACTCTTCTAGTTTTTTTCCATTCTCTCTCTACATCTGCTTTAACATACTAATCTTTCTCCTTTTGCTCTTTCCTCATTCCTATTTCATCCACTCAAATTTTACCCCTCCATCCTCAATCCCCACTTACTCTCCCAATATCCAGCCAATTGTAGATTTGTCTTCCCTCCCACACAAAATATTTTTCCACTCTCCCAGCTCTATCCCATTCTAATCCTCCCCCAACATCAGCTCCCTTCTAGTTCCAGCCCCACCCAGCATCCGCTCCCTTCTAGTCCATGCATCAGCCCATTTCCAGTCCTAGCTCCCCATAAGCCCATTTCTAGTCCTATCCTAGCCCCACCATCAGCCCATTTTCAGTCCTAGCTCCCCCATCCGAGTCCCTTCATCAGCTCATTTCCAATCCCAGCCCCCCATCAGCCCATTTCTACTCCTTTCCTAGGCCCACCATCAGCCCATGTCAAATCCTAGCTCCCCTCCATTCAGCCCATTTCCAATCCAAGCCCCCCATGAGCCTACTTCCAGTTCTAACCCCTCCATGAGTCCATTTCAATCCAAGCCCCCCCAACAGCCCATTTCCAGTCCTATCCTAGCCCTCCATCAGTCCATTTCCTGTCCTAGCCCCCCTCACTCAGCCCATTTCCAGTCCTAGCTCCCTCCCCTCACAGCCCATTTCCATTCCAAGCCTCCGTCCCCATCAGCTATTTGCAGTTCAAGCCCTCCTTCCACTCCCCATTTCCAGTCCTAGCAACCCCCCAGCCCATTACCAGTCCTAGCACCCCCATAGCCCATTACCAGTCCTAAGCCCCCATCACCCATTTTGTCCTAGCCCCCCCAATAGCCCATTACCAGTCCTAACCCCCATCAGCCCATTTCCAGTCTTAGCTTCCCCACAGCCCATTCCAGTCCTAAACCCCCCATTTGCCCATTTCCAGTCCTAGCCCCCCCATAGCCCATTACCAGTCCTAACCCCCATCAGCCCATTTCCAGTCTTAGCAAGCCCATAGCCCATTACCTGTCCTAACCCCCCATCAGAACATTTCCAGTCCTAGCCCCCCATAGCCCATTACCTGTCCTAACCCCCATCAGTCCACTTCCAGTCTTAGTCCCCCCATAGCCCATTAGTAGTCCTAACCCCCCATAGCCCATTACCAGTCCTAACCCCCTCCCCCATCAGCCCACTTCCAGTCTTAGTCCCCCCCATTGCTCCTTTTTTGTACTAAACCCCCCATAGCCCATTACCAGTCCTAACCCCCTCCCCCCATCAGCTCACTTCCAGTCTTAGTCCTCCTCCCATAGCTCATTAGTAGTCCTAACCCCCTCCCCCCACCAGCCCAGATAGATTTTAAAAAAAAATGGCTGCTGCTGCTGCCGCCATGGCAGCGGCAGAATCAAACATCCACGCCACAGGGCCCCGACTGCCCGGTAGAACCTCCCTCGAGCATCAGCTCCCGAATCCCTCCCAAAGCGCGGGCTTTCAGAGCCGCGAGAGTTTCCCTTTCTTCTCGCGGCTCTGTTAATCTCGCCGGGGCTGATGGGATTTCCCATCAGCCCCGGCGGGATTAACAGAGCCGCGAGAGGTCAGAGAAGCTCTCGCAGCTCTGAAAGCCCATGCTTTGGGAGGGATTCGGGTGCTGATGCTCGAGGGAGGTTCTGCCGGGCAGTCGGGGCCCCGCGGCGTGGACGTTTGATTCTGCCGCTGCCACAGCGGCAGCAGCAGCAACCGTTTTTTTTTTTTTAAATCTACGTGGGCTAATGTAGAATGTTTTTTGCGCGGGGGCCCCCTGAAACGTGGGGCCCTGTGCAAAAAACATTCTTGCTCAATGGACGGGCCGGCCCTGGCTGGAGATGGGATGGTATGATTTTGGTTCAGATAGGCTTAGGTTGTTGCTTTTAACTATTGGTCGTATCATGGCGTGCTTCAGGGATTGCGGCATGTATCCTTGTTGGAGTGAATTTTTGATGATTTTGTGAATGTGATGGGAGAGCTGGCTTCTTGTGGCTTTGAGCCAAGCCACTGGGCATGGGTCTGATGGTGAGGTTGTTGTGTTGAATCCAGTTATTATGTCCTCTACTTGATGTTTTAATGGTATGCTGAAGTCTTCCCAGGTTTGATATTGCTCTTTCATTTCATGGTCATCTGTCTGTGGTGTGATGTAACATGTCTGGGTGGTGTTTCTTTATTTCATATAGTCCACAAATTCCTGTGGGTCAAGATGGTGGGTACAGTGGTGTGTGGTGTCCTTAGTGAGCTTTTGGATGATACTAAAGGGTTCTCTTGGTCTGTTGACAGATTTCATGATTAGGTTCGTATGGTGCTGCTGTTTACGTTCATTTATTAGATTGTTATATTCCAGTTGCTTGGCTCTGTATTGTGTCAGGTAGTTATGCGACTTGTTCTGCCTCCATTTTCTCTCCAGTCTTCGGAGGGTGCGCTTTGCTATTCTGATATCACTTGAGTACCAGGGGGTGTTGGATCTTCTGCGTGCTTGTGGTTCTGTACTTGTCCTTGTAGAGTTTGATGCTGCATTAGATATTATGGAGTTCTATTTCTCTATGCTTAGGTCAAGGGTATCACATTCCTGCTGGAATTGTGGAATGATTTCGTCTATGAATGAGTCTTTGTTGAAGGCTCTAAAACGCCTTACTATGCTTTCATCTTCCACGTGTTGGGTGGGGTTATTTAGGGTCAAGGTGAAGTCAATCACATGACGATCTGATCAAGGTACCAGAGTGATTGTTGGTGTTGTGGCCTTACCCTGTTCCACCAAGTGCATTGGAATAAAGACCATATCCAGAGTTGTCCCATGCTGGTGTGTTGGGGCGTTGATTGTCTGGTAATATTTTAGTGACTCCATGGCTTTTAGGAATGCTGTGGCTTCCTTGGTGGGTGCAGAGGTCAGGTTGTAGGATCCTAGCCTTATGAGGGGTTTTTGTCTTCTGCTGTGTGCACATATTTTGTTTCAAGTACCATGGAGAGATGTTCAGTTGTGGCTCCAGGGGGCCTGTTGGTGAGGGAGACACTTAGATACATGTTAGCTATGGTGATTGTGTTGGATTCAATTGTGTTAGTGGTAGCTATTCTTTTAAATCTGTATTCCTTTCTGGCCAGTATTAGCAGTATTAGTAGTATCCTCCTCTCTTTTGTGTTCTGATGCAATTGAATGCTGAGTAGCCTATTGGGGTTACTTGGTTTAATATTACCTGGTCTGAGTCATCCAGTCATGTCTCGGTGATGCAGATTATATCCAGCTTTTTGTCGAGGATGAGGTCGAGGATAGTATTTGGTTTGTTCCTAATTGATCTGGCATTTAGTAAAGCACACCTTATGTTGGCCATTATGATTGGGTTGGTGTGTACATTTTTTATGAGATGAGTGGGTGTAGTACGTGTGGCATTATGCGGTTTGTGAGTTGCAGGCAGGATAGATCCCTGCATAGCACAACATTCCATCATTGTTCCAGCACATTTCCCCTGTTGTTATTTTTTTTTTCAGGATTCATTTCAGCAAAGCCCCAGAAAAGCTGAAGAGATTTTCTGCTGAAAAAACAAGCATAAATTCCCCCTTTCGTCTACTGTCAACTTGGCACTAAAGTCTCGGTGTTGAGCTCAGCATTCTGCTCTTCTGTGCACTTCCCTGCATCATAAGAACATAAGATATGCCATACTGGATCAGACCAAGGTCCATCAAGTCCAGTATCCTGTCTCCAACAGTAGCCAATCTAGGTCACAAGTACCAAGCAATTTCCCCAAAGGACACAGGCTCCAAACTGCTTTTATTGTGGCAAGCAGTGGATTTCCCGGGTCCCCTTTAATGGTTTATGGGCCTTTCCTCCAGGAACTTGTCCAAGCCTTTTTTAAACCCAACTATACTAACAGCTTTTACTTCATCCTCTGGTAACGAATTCCAGAATTTGATGACGCACTGAGTGAAAAAATATTTTCTTTCATTAGTCTTAAATAGGTTACACTGTAGCTTCATTGCATGTCCCCTAGTCTTTCTATATTTTCATGGCATAAACAATCAATCTGCGTTTACCCGTTCCACTTCATTCATTAATTTATAGACCTTTATTGTCTCCCCTCAGCCATCTCTTTTCCAGGTTGAAAAACCCTAACCTTTTTAGTCTCTCCTCATAGGGGTATCCTTCCATGCCTTTTGCCATTTTGGTGGCTCTTCTCTGTACCTTTTCTAATTCTGCTATATCCTGTTTAAGATACAGCGACCAGAATTGCACACAATATTCGAGATATGGTTGCAACATGGAACGATAAAAAAGCATTATAATAACCTTTGTTTTATTCTCCATTCCTTTCCTTATAATTCCTAACATTCTATTTGCTTTCTTGGCTGTTGCAGTACAATGTGCAGAGGGTTTCAACATGTTATCCACGATGATGCCTAAATCTTTTTCCTGGGTGGTGGTTCCTAATATGAAAGCTTACATCATGTAACCATAGTTTGGGTTGTTCTTTCCTAGTAGCATAACTTTGCACTTGTCCATATTAAATTTAATCTGCCAATTGAACATCCAGTCTTCCAATTTATAAAGGTCCTCTTGACATTTTTCACAATCTTCTTGCGTCTTAACAACTTTGAATAATTTGGTGTCATCTGTAAATTTGACTACCTCACTCATTATTCCCATTTCCAGGTCATTTACGAATATGTTAAACGCATCGGACCCAGCACAGATTCTGGCGGTACTCCACTATTCATGTCTCTCCATTGGGAAAATTGGCCATGTAGCCCTTCCCTCTGCTTTCTATCTTTTAAATAGTTCCTGATCCACAATAGTACACTGCCTCCTATCCCATGACTTTTTAATTTCGCCAAGAGACTCTCATGAGGGACTTTGTCAAAAGCTTTCTGAAAATCCAGATACACTCTATAAGCGACTCACCTTTGTCTACCTGTTTATTCACACCTTCAAAAAACAACAGATTAGTAAGACAAGAACTTCCTTGGCTAAAGCCATGTTGGCTGTCTCCCATTAAGCCAAGACTATCTACATGTTCAATAATTTTGTTCTTTATAATAATTTCTATCATTTTTCCTGGTACTGTTGTCAGTCTGTAGTTTCCCGGATCACCCCTGGAACCCTTTTTAAATATTTGTGTTTTATTGGCCATCCTTCAATCTTCAGGTATTACAGATGATTTTAAAGATAGTCCACAGATTACACAGGTACACTAAAAAAAATTTTTTTTAAACTGCCTCTAATGTTTCGATTGATTTTTACGTTTTTTGGTGCGCTGAATCCAAATCTGGTAACCAATTTGCTCCATCACGTACAGATTTTTTGCTACATTGGGTTAGCAGTTTGAGGTGAACGTTTCAGATTGAGTGCGATCGAGATAAAAGTTTCTTGGATGAATTCTTTATTTATTTTTTATTTATTTATTTAAATTCTCTTATATACCGCACTATTCAGCATCAGCGCGGTTCACATAGAACAAAAAAAAATCTCAGTACAGTCAACATGCATGAGTTTACAGATAACAAGGGAAGGAACTTGGATAACAAGGGTAACTATCTACTATCTATTTACAAGGAAAACATTACTGTATCGGTATCAGTTACAAGGAGCAGTTACTATGAACATAATCTTTACTTATAGAGAATCGGACTTGGCATGTTAATTGAGACACCAAGGAACTGTATTAATGGGTGGAATCGCTGAGGTCTAGGGGTGCCGTTGACTCTATAAGGTACTTGTTAAAGAGGTGGAATTTAAGAGCTTTCTTAAATTGTGCTAGGCTGTTGATAGCCCGGATGCCAGGGGGTAGTGCATTCCAGCACCTTGGGGCACAGAGGATAAAGGCTCTGTTGGCTGTAGAAGTAGTGCAGCTTGTTAAGGCCTTTGGGAGCTTCAGGGAGTTAATGGACGTGGATCTTCTTGCTCTGTTTGGTATAGTAGTGTTAATAAGGGCAGATAAGGATGTGGCGGAGAGCTTATTAAGAGCTTTGAACGTGAGGAGTAGAGTTTTGAAGATAATTCTAGCCTGGATGGGTAGCCAATGTAGTTGAATCAGCAGAGGTGTAATGTGGTCGGTCCTGGCGGCTCCATGAAGGACCTTTGCTGCAGCATTCATTACCAGCTGTAACGGGTTCAAGGTGGATTGAGGAAGACCTTGAAGGATGACATTGGCATAATTGAAGTGGGGTATGATAAGTGCTTGGTAGATTGTCCTGAAATCATTTGGTTCGAGCATGGAGCGTAGATGTCTCAGTGTACGGATCTTATAGTATATAGTTCTGACTGTGTTTCCTACGTGGGATTTCATATCCAGGCGTTGATCCAGCGTAACTCCCAGGTAACGTATTGAAGGCTTGGATTGCAATTCAGCCTCATTCGTTTTGAGACCTTGTGGTGGGGTGAAGTTGGGGTTCCTCGTGATGAAGAGGACTTCCGTTTTCTTATGTTGTATACGGAGGTTTTGGGAGAGAAGCCAGTCAGATACTGCATTGAAACAGTTTATTAGAGGGGAGAGATCTAAAAGATCAGTGGAGAAGGGGATGTATAGTAGAACATCATCGGCATAAAGCATGCAGTCGACATTAAATGACTGGATGATCTTACAGATTGGCTGCATGTAGATGTTAAACAGAAGGGCAGAAAGTGAGGAACCCTGTGGGACTCCCTGATCCAGGTGGAAGGGTTCTGAGGTTCTGCCTCCTGAGCGGACGTGCTGCCATCTTCCGGATAGGTAGGACCTGCACCATTCAAGCGCTGTTCCAGTGATGCCCTTCTCAATTAGTCTCGCTAAAAGGAGTTCGTGATTCACTGAATCGAACGCTGCGGCGATATCCAGAAAGATGAGGGCAAATCCTTGGTGGATGTTATCAATGCCAGTGATAATCTTGCTGAAGAGGATGGTGAGAAGAGTTTCGACTCCATGGTATTCCCTGAAGCCGTGTTGGCAGGGGTCTAGCGGTGCAGCGGTGTCAATATGGTCCTGTAACTGTCGTTGAACCTCCTTTTCGATAATCTTAGCAAGTAGAGGTATGCTAGAAATGGGTCTGTAGGAATCTACCCTTAGGGGGTCGAGCTTGCAGTTTTTCAACAGGGGTCTAATTGAAGTATGCTTAAGGGCTGAGGGGAATGATCCTGTTGAAAAGGAGAGGTTCATTATATTGGAAATTACTGGGCTGAAGTGACTGCGAAGCTCCTTGATCCAGAAGGCAGGGCATGGATCAGACTGGGATGTAGTGATGTTGAGGGCTGTGATGATGTCTTCAATTCCTTTCTTAGAGGGGAGAGAGAATGAAGAAAAGGTTCTTGAGGCGTCCTGCACAAAGGTGTTGGTTGTTGTAATGGTTCTGTTGGTCAGGCACATCTTAGATTGTACGTAGGTTGCAAAGTCTTGAGGGTGTATCTCAACTTGAGGCCCAGCGGATGACTCCTTAGATAGAGACTTAACTAGGTCAAATAAGTCATGTGGCTTATTGAGAGATCTCATCAAGGTATCCGAGTAGTACCGTTTCATTGACTCGGAGATTGCCTTGCGGTGAGCAGCTAGGTGGGAATTGTATGCTGTCAAGTCATCAATAGCATGGGTGCAACGCCATTGTTTTTCGAGCTTCCGTAATTGGACGAGGGATTCTCTAAGGTCCGCTGTGTACCAAGGAGCATTCTCTTATTTCCTTGAGTGTTTGTTGTTTGGAGGCCGCATGGCAATAGCACTGAGACTACTGTTCCAGTGAGAGACTAGGTCCTCAAGGTTCATGGTGGTGGTATTGATGAGTTGTTGAGTTTCAGCGAGGATGAGCTCTTTGTTAAATGACTTAAAAGATCTAGTGGTCGGTCTTGCTACGTTGGCTGCTGTCTTGATGCTCTTGGTATGGAAATTGTTTAAAGGAATCTGAAGGATGATCAATTTGTGGTCTGACCAGGGAACAGGGGTTATGGATGTTATGGGGTCAAGAGATGGATTGAAGGATGACTGAGGGGCGAATACCAGGTCTAGGGTGTTGCCTTTAATGTGGGTAGGAACCTTCACTAGTTGCTTGAAGCCGAGGTTCTCGAGGGCTTCTAGGAATGTGGCTTCTTGGTTATCCTGTAATGTAGGTAGATTGAAGTCACCTAGGATCCAAGTTGGGGTGTGTGGGCTATGAGTGTTGGAGGCGAGCTCAATGATAGTGGCAAGATCATCCAGGGATGTAGAGGGTGCTCTGTAGAGCAGGCTAATTGAGCAGCGTCTGTTGGAAATGGTAATGGTTTCCAGGTGACTTGTGCAGGTGGAGTGTATCGTCTGGAACTGGAGGTCTGACCTGGCGAGGATGAGGACACCACCACCTCTTTTGTCTTGCCTGTGACTGATATGTACTGAGAAATTTGTGGGGAGGAGCTGGTTGATTATGACATTGTCTTCCTCAGATAACCACGTTTCAGTGACCATGAGTATGTCAAGCTCATGAGTGGAGATTATGTCAGTGACAGCTGGCCATTTCTTCCGGATGGAGCGAGCATTGATGAGGGCACATTTTAGACTATGGGGGTAGGGCTTTTCAGACTGTTTGCCTCTGATGGAATGTTGAGGAATAATATGAAGGAGATGGGGGTGGGGAGGGCATGTGTCCCAGTCTAAGTTGTTACGGGATGCACCAGTCTATCTCCTACCATGGCTCTGTAATATTGGGATTTGGTTGACAGATGAGGTTAAGGCTAGAGAGCAGGAGAGCCAGCTTGTGAGGATGATATAGCATCCAAAGATAGCGGTAATGGGGGAACCCATGTTAGTAATGTTTGTATGATGGATGTGAGGGCGGACACCAAGTATGTATTATCAAATGGTGCACTAAGAAGGCAGACTAGGGCAACTATTGGGTGGAACTTTGAGGGAGGTTGCTATACCTGCTGCTGCCCAGACAAAGATCTGATTCCAGAGGGAAGGCTGTTAGATATGACTAAGGCATATGTAATAGCAGAGCTCTTAGTTACATCGTATCTTTTGACTCACTTAGCAGTTTCAAATTAACTCAAGCTATGGAGACAATGTAATTGCATATGCGGTTTAGACAATGCTATTCATTGGAATATAGCAGGCTACATTAATTGAGAGGTTATGGGATGTTTCACTTGAGATACAACATTGGATCGCAATGAAATACAATGTATCACAGAGTATCAACAGTGTATCACAATTTACAACAACAATATATCACAGACATGCTAACGTTATTGAGAGGTTATTAAATGATCACCTTACAGTTCAGGTATTGGAGGATAGTTGGTGGTTGATGGTGTTCGAAGGGCTCTCCGCTGCGCGATGGAATGATTCGGGAGGCCTTAGGTTTAGAGCTGGGCGGCTGTAGGAGACCGGTAGCTTTGGTGACTGTAATATTCTGGACCCTCCCCATCGGGCCCACGCCTAAGGGCCACGCCAAAGGGCCCTCTGGCGAGGCCCTCAGGCACGGGCCCGCAGAGCTGCCCCGATTGGACAGCCTGCCTGGAAGATGGCCGCTGGAGCCGCTGGAAAGAGGGCTCGATCCCCCTGAGGGGAGAGCAGGCTTCGGTGGTGGCTGTCGGCTGTCTTCCCGTGCCTGCTGGCGCTTGCTTTTAAACGTTGCAGGCAGCTGCCCCGATTGGACAGCCTGCCTGGAAGATGGCCGCTGGAGCCGCTGGAAAGAGGGCTCGATCCCCCTGAGGGGAGAGCAGGCTTCGGTGGTGGCTGTCGGCTGTCTTCCCGCGCCTGCTGGCGCTTGCTTTTAAACGTTGCAGGCAGCTGCCCCGATTGGACAGCCTGCCTGGAAGATGGCCGCTGGAGCCGCTGGAAAGAGGGCTCGATCCCCCTGAGGGGAGAGCAGGCTTCGGTGGTGGCTGTCGGCTGTTCTCTTCCGCATTTATTTCAAGATCCTTACACTGGTCCACAAAGTTCTCCATGCCGGTATTCCCCTCTACATCTTCATTTATACTACATTTATACTAATTGTTTAGTAGTTATTCAAATAAGAATAAAGAAAATTGTAACAAGGCAGCACATAAGAATAGAGTAATGTCAACAAAACACACTGTGATGGTAGCAAAATTGTCTGCACTTAAAACAGCCACATACATGTGCACAAACATTGAGCATATAAGAGCGAGGTTAGACACAAAGCAAAGCAAAGAAATGTGCAAAAAATGTTGTACAGGTATGTATGTAAGAATAGAAAACGCAAACCGCACCATTGCAATACATCAAGACAAACACCCGATGGTGTGAAAATAAAATTCTAATAAATGAGATCCGACACTGTGGTAATAACTAGCAAATTTTTATTTCAAAGTTTAGTAAAAACACAATATTTGTCAACACAGTTTAGATTTTAAAGTCATTCTTGGGTCAATCAATCTCCTGGTGGGCCCGTTTCTTCTTCCCCCGAATGCTTCTCTTGGTGCGCTGCTTGGCGTATTTTTCATCTGGGGTTTCCCGCAGCAGCAACCAGCAGAAATCAGCCATCATAGTGGTGTTCCATCTTCCTTGGTACCTTCTCTCTGCGTCCTTGATGTCCTGGTGAAACCTTTCACCTTGTTCTTCACTGTACGCCCCCAAGTTTTCTGGAAAGTAGTTCACATGGGAGTGCAAGAAATGGACTTTCAGGCTCATGTTACAGCCTTGTTCTTTGAAGGCATTGAGCATCCTGGCAACAATATCCTTATAGTTCTCATCCCGCCTGTTCCCCAAGAATTTGAGAACAACATCCTTGAAGGAATCCCAGGCTTCTTTTTCCTTCTCAGACATCGTTTCAGCGAATGCTCCATCTGAAATGAGTTTCCTTATATCAGGGCCAACAAACACTCCTTCCTTTAGCTTTGCTTCAGAAAGTCGGGGGAACTTTGAGCAAAGGTACCGAAAGCACTCACCATCTTTTGGAAGGGACTTGATGAATTGCTTAATGAGACCCAACTTAATGTGGAGAGGTGGTAATAGAATTTTATCACGAGGTACCAAGCTCTCATGAAGAACATTTTTCTCACCGGGTCTCAAATACTCCCGAATTGGCCAGTCTTTTTTCCCCCAGTGTAGGTCGCGGGCCCGGCTATCCCACAAGCAAAGGAAGCAGGGATATTTGGTGAAACCGGATTGCTGCCCTAATAGCATGGATAGAATTTTAAAGTCTCCACAAATCATCCACTTATGCTCATCATAACGAATCTTCTGAAGAATCAGGGCCAAATTCTCGTATTTTTCTTGGAGAATAACAGAGTGAGCAATAGGAACTGAAGCGAATGTGTTGCCATTATGAAGAAGAACACCTTTTATGCTGTCTTTTGACGAATCAATGAACAGCCGCCATTCAGCAGGATCATACTTGAGTTTAAACTTTTCCATCACTCCGTATATATCGTTGCAAAATACCAAATATTCCTCTTTGCTGAAATACTTCAAAAATTGTGTCTCGCGGTTGCGGTACCAATAAAAAGTTGTTCCTGGTGACAATAGATTTTTCTGTTTAAGCCGAGAACCTAGCAGTTGGGCAGCATCTTTTGGGAGTCCTAAATCCCGGACTAAATCATTCAATTCAGCTTGAGAGAAAAGTTCAGGTTTCGGATCTGGTTCAGTTTCAAACTCGGAAGTACTGGACTCATCGGGAAAAGCCATCTGATGAGTCTCATCATGATCAGAACCGTCCACACAAATATGATCCAAAGATTTTGGTGGTTCAGGCACAGGTACTTCGTTGCTATGAGGCATAGGCCTAATTGCTGAGGGAAGGTTGGGGTAACTTATTACGTTCTTATTTTTTAAGTTGTATCCCTTCACAATGCAAGAGCAAAAATAGCAGTCACTGCTGTGGTCTCTTTATTCACGCCACATCATAGGTATTCTGAAACGAAATGCTTGTTTTTTACCTTTCATCCATAAGCGTAGATCTTCCTCACATGTCTTGCACACTTTGTGAGGAGCCCACGGTTTGTCTTGATCGCCTAACTTCAAACCGAAATAGGCGAAATATACTTTTTTAATAAATGCAGAAATGTTCCTCTGCCTCTTTTTCACGGTATATTCCCCACAAATAAAACAAACTGTCCGGAGAGTTGACGCAACCTCTGGCTCTGTGAGCCATCACAAATACACAGCACTGCAAACTACAACTGTAGTGAACCACTTCGGAATAAAGCTGGATTACGACTGAGCAAACAAAAGGTAATAATGAACTTGCAAGAAACTGAAATTTGACAGGAACGTTCATGTCGCAACCACCGTGTTTGAGCGAGCGAACGAGGCGAGGCGAAGAGGAAAGAACATGCGCCAGCGCGAGTACTGGATTTAGCCCCCCGCCTCCCAATTGTCCTGTTAATGTATAAAATGAATACAAAACACTCTAAAATATCATGAGGGAGTGTTTCTAGTTAGTTATCCATTACAACCTCTATTTTGGGCCAAGAAAATAAACTGCAGTCGGCTAAAAAGAAATTATGTGAACATTCCTTATATGGGTAAGAAATCTAATTTTGCAAGAAAACGTGACGTGATGGAACATTTTGGCTATTTTTCCTGGATTCAGCACCCCAAAATCTATAGGAATCAGTTGCAAAACTGGAGGCAGTTTTTTGGTAGTGTACCTGTGTTATTAATGGTAGATTTGCAATCTCATATTTCAGTTATTTCAACAGCCTTGTATGTACACCATCCAGTCCAGGGGATTTGCTACTCTTCAGTTTATCAAATAATTGTACTGCATCTTCCTGGTGTATCAATATTTCTTTCAATTCTTCCACAGCATCACCTTTAAATACCATTTCAGTCATAGGTAACAACCCTATATCTTCCTCAGTAAAGACTGAAGCAAAGAATTCATTCAGTCTCTCCACTATGGCCTTTTACCCCTCTATCATCTGATGGTCCAACTGACTCTCTCACAGGGTTTTTGCTATGAATGTACTTGAAAAAAATCTTTATTATGCATTTTGCCTCCACAGCAAGCTTCTTCTCAAATTCTCTCTTTGCCTGCCATATCAGTGCCTTGCATCTAACTTGCCAGTGCTTATGTTGTTTCAAGTTTTCATCATTTGGCTCCTTCTTCCATTTCCTGAAAGATGCTTTTTTGGCAACAGCCTATCTGACCTCACCTTTAAACCATGCTGGCAGTTTTTTGGACTTCATTCCACTTTTCTTATAGCATGAAATACAGCCAAGTGGCCCCAACACCCTTATCTCTTGCACCAGATCTTGTGTTCCACTAAGGACTAGGTCGAAAATGGCTTCCCCTCTTGTCAGTTCATAAACCAGCTGCTCCAAGAAGCAGTCATTTATTTTGTCTAGAAACGTTATCTCCCTAGCATGTCCTGCCATGACACGGACCCAGTCGATACCGGGGTAATTGAAATCACCCATTTTTATTACTGTGCTGTAACTTTTGTTAGCTTCCCTGATTTCTTTGAGCATTTCATCATCCATTTGTTCATTCTGACCAGGCAGTCGATAGTACACCCCCACTGCCATTGCTTTCCCCTTCCCTTTTTTACATGGAATTTCTATCCATAGATATTCTACAGTATATTTTGTTTCCTGCAAGACTTTAATCCTTTGTGACTCAATGTCCTCTCTAACATAGAACGCTACCCCTCCACCAATTTGATCTGCTCTATCATTATGATATAGTTTGTACCCAGGTATCACAGTGTCCCACTGGTTTGCATCTGCGTGATATAACTAATTGCTTAATTATTATTTAGTTTAAATGGGCTGTGTACTGCCATTAGCGTTGACATGTGTGCAGAGATTACACTCACAGTAAACCCCTTTCTGCATTCGGCACCCACACTACAGCAGAAAATTGTGCGTAAGCGACTCAGAGATGACTATGCTAGCAGCAGCACACTTTACTGCCACTGCTTCCCCCTCCAGCCAGGTTTATTTATAGCAAAATACTTGGTTGCTCTCCTGGTTGAATCTAATCAGGTTTACTTGTCCCCCAAACTCAATGGCCTCACTTCTGAAACTTTTTCAATCTCTCACCTACAAGGGGAAGTGAGAACCTATCTTCCTCTGTGGAACAAAAGCAGTTGCCTTCTTTCTCCTTGGAATAAAAGCACAGTCCACAGTTGCCCTCAGCCCCTTTAAGCCTAGAGAGCAGGAATCCCTTTACTGCCTTCTCAGTTTCTTGGAGGATGTTGATTTTCTGTAACTCCTTGAGTGCACCTTTATATTCTATCACTACCCATAAGGATGGGCTGCCACATTACATCACTGACATGAAATCACCCTAACCTAGAAACTTCCCCATGTTTACTAAAGTGTGTGGAATGCTGGGTTAACACACATAATTCACACATTAGTACCGTGCTGGAGCACAGTGGCTGCATTAAACATAAGGGGCGTGGCCATGGTACACTACTATCGCTGAGCTAGCTGCAGCACTAGTGCTTTAATAGCAAACGTACGGCCCACTGCACATGCAGAGGGAGTGTACATAGCCTAGCGCATGCAGCCAGTACATTGCGGTCTCCATGCACATTGTGAAATAGAATGATACAAGCACGCTATTGGGGGCATCTGTGGGCCTTGGATTCAATATGGACAGTAAGAACTGTGCCCCAGTACCCATATAGTATGTTAGCAAATTGCAGTCCAGAACAGACTGATGACTGGGAGTGCGCTGAACAGTCAACACAGCTCAGAGCACAGGGACTAAGCATAAGGGTGGGGGGGGGGGCATGAAAAGCGGTAAGCAAGCACATGCAGAGACTGTGTACTGCATCTCAAACTGTAGGTTATAGGGTGCAAATGTAGCATCTGGAGATGCAGAAGGCCAGGCAGAATGCCCACAGTGTCAGAACACCAGCAACCCTCTGGAACCAATTTAATTCATTTGCAGTTGTGAACAGTAGTCCTTCAGGACAGCTTTTGCTGTGTCCATGGATGTTTGCCCACTGTCCCATCAGGGTGATCATAGACCTGCAGATCCTGGTGTACCACCATGACAGCTGTACCATGCATTAACCCCAAAATGATGGCCCAGGCGTGCACCTTGCTATTGAGCTCCCATCTCCTATTGGCATCCTATTGTTTTAATATGTAAGCCTTGGTCCTGCCCTTCATATTTCTTAACACTCATATATGAACTAGGCATCTGAACCATGTGGTCGGTGCATAGGAGCATGGCATGTGCAGCTAGCACCTGGTCAGAGGCAGACATTAGCTGTCCACACATTAGAGGAGTAATTTCACATCTAGCACGTGAGTAGCTCACCCGCCTCTGGTGCATGCCATGTCTCTGTCCAGTCTCTGCCAACATTTCACATACTCATGCATTGTTCCGGTAATGCGGGGTTTTTTTAGTATGGTGGTAATTTCCACATGTGCTCCTTGCTGCCATGCATGTGAAATGTGCAAATATCCCGCGCTAGTGGGGAGTGCTCATTAGTAAACATGCCCCATTATGTAGCAGATTGGTGAGGCAAGACTTCTGTTTGCCAAATCCAGGTTTGCTTTGTCCCATTAAGCCATTACTATCTAGATGTTCAGCAATTTTGTTCTTTATAAGGGTTTCTGTGGAAGTCAATGATGGAAAAGCTCTATAACATCAACAAAGACAAAACCTGGAGTTGACTGTGGTACAGATCACCAACTACTAGTATGCAAACTCAATCTAAAGTTGAAAAAGAGCAAGCTATTCATGAATGTAGCAAAATATGCCATTGGTAATATACCACTGGAATTTAAAGACTGCCTGCAAAATCAATTTGTTGCTTTAGATACAAAAGACAGAGTTCCAGAAGAGTTATGGACTGACATCAAGAAGGTTGTGTTGGAAGAAAGCAAGAAGTTTCTACAAAAGGTGAAAAAGCAAAAATGGCCAAAATGGATGATGGAAAAAACTCAGAAAATTGCCCAGAAATGCAGAGAAGCTAAAGCCAGAGGAGAAAGAAAGACCATCGCAGAACTCAACTAAGATTTCCAATGTGCAGCAAGACAGGACAAGGAAAAGTACTACAATGACACATACAAGGAAATAGAGGCAGAAATTATTAGAGAAAGAACAAGATCGGCTTTCCTAAAGCTATGAGAGTTAAAGAAAAAATTCCAGCCTCAAATTGGAATGTTACAAGATGCTGAAGGTTCTATTTGAATGATGCTGAGAAGATCAAGAAAAGGTGGACAGCATATACAGAGTTTTTATATGATAAAGATCAAGTGGACCAACAGCCATTTCAACCTGTACCTTATGATCCGGAACCATTGGTGATGAAAGAAGAAGTCGAAGCAGCACTGAAAGCCTTATCAAAGAACAAAGCACCAGGCATTGATGGCATTCCAATAGAAGTATTAAAGCAATATGATGCAGCTGTTACCATACTTACAGGGCTCTGCCAAGAAATTTGGAAGACAACATCAAGACCAACTGACTGGAAAAGATCTGTGTTTATACCAATACTAAAGAAAGGTGATCCAACTGACTGTGGAAATTATTGCACAATCGCTTTGATCCCACATGCCAGCAAGATTCTACTGAAGATTATTCAACAGAGACTAGACCCATACCTGGAATAAGAACTACCTGAAGTACAAGCAGGGTACAGGAAAGGGTGAGGAACAAGAGACATCATCGCGGATGTGAGATGGATCCTTGAAAAGACTAAAGAATACCAAAAGGATATCTATTTGTGCTTTATTGACTACAACAAGGCTTTTGACTGTGCAAACCATGAGAAACTCTGGGCCACATTAAGAAGCATGGGTATACCAGAACACCTGATCGTTCTCTTGCACGATCTGTACATTAATCAAGAAGCAACAATTCGAGCGGAACAAGGAGAAACAGAATGCTTTAAAATAAGCAAAGGTGTACGACAAAGCTGCATACTTTCCCCCTACCTGTTTAATTTATATGCAGAACAAATCATCAGAGAAGTAGGACTGCAAGAAGACAACAGAGGTGTGAAGATTGGAGGAAGACTCATCAACAACCTTCGCTATGCTGATGATACCACATTACTGGCTGAAAGTGAAGATGATCTGAAACATTTGCTTTTCAAGATCAAGGAACATAGTCTTAAAATGGGCCTGCACCTTAATGTAAAGAAGACAAATATCATGACAACTGGCAAAATCAATAAGTTCATCGTTGAAGAGGAAGAAATTGAAATCGTGGACAACTTTAACCTACTTGGATCAATTATCAATAAAAAAGTAACAAGCAGTCAAGAAATCCGACAACGCATTGCTCTTGGCAGAATGGCTATGAAAGACTTAGACAAGATTCTCAAGAGCAGAGATGTCTCTCTCCATACAAAGATTCAACTCGTTCAAGTCATGGTATTTTCAATAACATCATATGGATGCGAAAGTGGGACAGTGAAAAAGATAGACCGGAAGAAAATTGATGCCTTTGAATTATGGTGCTGGCGGAGAATACTGCATATACCATGGACTGCCCGAAGAACAAACCAGTCTGTATTAGAGGAGATCAAACCTAAGCTTTCTTTAGAAGCTCAGATGACAAGACTTTGACTTTCATACTTTGGACACATCATGCGAAGAGAGCGATCATTAGAGAAAGACATCATGCTTGGCAAGATAGAAAGTAAACACAAAAGAGGAAGGCCAGCAATGAGATGGATCGATAGAATACCAGCAGCTACGGGTACCAGTCTGTAAACAATGAGCCGCCTGACTGAAGACTGAACACAATTTAGGACAACTATCCAGAGGGTCGCCATGAGTCGACGGCACTTAACAACAACAACAACAACAACCTTTTTAATCATCACTGACATCAGGCTCACAAAACTCTAGTTTCTTTTAATGATAGATTACAAATTAGTAATACTGTAGTAGATCTTCAATTTCTTTTTTTCAGTTCTTTCAGCTGCCTGGAATGTATACCATCTGGTCCAGGTGATTTATTACTCTTTAGTTTGTCAAATTTGCCTATAACATTTTCCAGGTTCACTGAGATGTGTTTCAATTTGTCTGATTCATTATCTTTAAATATCATTTATGGCATGGGTATCTCCCCTATATCTTCTTTATAAAGACCAAAGCAAAGAATTCATTTGGTCTCTGTGCTATGGCCTTGTCATTACTTAGTGCCCATTTTATTCCTCTATCATCTAATGGGCCATCTGACTCTCACAGGATTTTGCTTTAAATTTATCTGAAAAAAGGTTCCATTATAAGTTTTTGTTTACTACTGATACTACTACTATTGAACTTCTCCATTGGGAAGCATACTTTTGGGCAGCTGAAGAGCCGCTTCCGCTATATGAACCAATTGAGCGGTGAGCTCCTGTAAGAGCCCGCAAAGGTGTGCAAGATACTCCTCGCCTGCTGGATGTTACACAATCATGCACTATGCTGGAGACAGCCCATGCCCAATGGAGCGGATGCACCCCCTGAGGACCATAATTATGACAGCGTGGCACCACAGGCACCTCGTGGTGTGGCATAGCGGAGGGGCATTGTGACCCACCAGAACCTTGTGCAGACACAATTTATTTGAGGTTTGCTGACCCTGCTGACATAGGCTGAGGAGGGTTGGGGGTCTTGGAAGGGGCGGCTGGGAGAGCAAGCTGGGGTGTGTTTGCAAGGGTTGGGTGGGCACAACAGATTTGGGGGATGGTGGCTGGGGGTGCGGGTACGTGGGTACGCCAGGTGAGTGCCATGGGAATAGGTAGGTGGTGGTTGGATGGGTGGTGGGGTGGTGCTAGGTGGGGGCTTGGGGTTAGCATCAGTGCAGGGGATGCACAGATGGGCATGCAGAAGCTGCACAGATGCAGAGACAATCAGAGTACCTGAGTGCACAGCACCCACCCAGGCTTGGGGTGGGCGCAGCTGCACTTCCCCTTATGCCCACAAGGCCCACCCTATGACTGCCCACTGGTCCTGCTCCCCATACCATCTGCTCACATAGCCAGGTGCTGCCATTGGGTGCATTGCACCTTTGCCTGCTCAACCCATGGCACAGCGCAGTGAGTGCCACAGTGCCCCATGTGGCCCCAAGTGAATAGAAACATGGAGACCAGCAGTTGCATTGAACAGAAATTTATTGGAACATTAACAGTTTACTTAAACGCTGTGCAACAGGCACCTGCTGGAGTATCTTGGGAAGCACATGCATGCCCTGTCATGCAAGCAGGCTGACCCATGCAACAGCCATGGGGTCTGCATATGTGGAGTGTTGAAAGCCATGCCACCCAGTCCCTGGCAGGCTCCAGGCCCTCTCCCCTACCAGCTGGCGGTCCAGGTGAGGATGTGAGTTCCTCGTTGAGATGGCACACCTCCTGGGTCAGGGCTCTGAGGTTGGCCCGCATGCCCTCCTGGTGCAGTGCAATGAGGTCCAGGGGCCTGGCCAGGGCTGCGAGTCCCTGCGGCATGGCATCTTCCATGCCCTCCCCCTGCTGTGGGGTTGTGCTGTGTTTGGTGGCTGCTGGTGCCCTCTCATGCTGCACCATGGCTGGACCCCATACACATGATGCACTAACATCCCCATTCTGCCCTCTACACCCCTGCCCATCTCATTGATACCCTCTGCCCCCTGTGCACTTCTATCCCTGAAACCCTCCCACATCCCCCCTTGATGTCTCCCTTCTCCGTCTTCCACTAGTCCACCAACCCCCCCCCACCAACCATCCCCATTACAACCACAGCCCCAGCCCCCTCCAGCGGCTCCCCCCAGGCATCTCCCTCCTCCACCACCTGTCTGCCATCACTCCACTCCTCCTCCCCCCCAGGCCCTCAGCACACTCCTTCCCTTGACCCATGGCCTCTTTGGGTGTCATGCAGCTCCACCTCCTCCAAGGACTCCCCATCGTCTACCTCCACACTCACTTTGTGGCCCCCATGTCCTCGAGCAGCTCAGCCTCTTCCATTGAGGGCGCCTCTTCTTCCTGCTCTGGCCCAGACCCCTGGCAGGGCTCTGCCTTCCCCTCCTCTGCCCATCCCTCCTAAGCCTTAGCTTCCTCCAGTGCATCTCCCTTACTGTTCTGGCCTGCTCACTCTGGGGCCCACTCCCCCAGCACCACAGTGCTACTGGGCCCCTCCCCGTCAGTGGACTGGGGGACCTCTATCAGCGTGAGGACAACCTCCTCGTGCTGAGAGAGATAGCACTATGGGGCTGGGTGTGCTGCTAGTGGCCATGGCGCTGGCCCAGCTGCTGGAAATACCCATGCCAGGGGAGGTATACCCTGTCACAGTAGCCTTGCTGGGGCCACTCTGCCACTTCATCAGCCTCTTCCTCTTTCTCCACCTCCCCCTTTTCCTCCGTGGGCTCCTCTGGTGCAGGGAGAAGGGCGAGTCCTCATAAGAACATGCCATACTGGGTCAGACCAAGGTCCATCAGGCCCATTATCCTGTTTCCAACAGTAGCCAATCTATGTCATAGGTACCTAGAAGTTTCCCCAAAAGACAGGTTCCACAATGCTTGTATTGGGTCAAGCAGTAATATCTTTTATTTTATTTATTTTTTTATTTACATTCTCTTATATACCGCACTATTCTGCATCAGTGTGGTTTACATTGAACAAACGGGAATTACATTGAACAGGGTATTATAACTTGGAGATAACTATTTTACAGGGAACATGGGCTATGGAGGGTTAAGTGGCTTGCCCAAGACCACAAGGAGCACCTGTGGGACTAGAAACCCCAGTCCTTCCGGCCCAAGGTTGCTGTCCTCTAGAGGGATTTGAACCCCCAACCTTCCGGCCTGAAGTACCTTGCCCCAACCACTAGGCTACTCCTCCACTCCATATCCCAGGTCCCTTTTAATAATGGTTTATGAACCTTTCCTCCAGGAACTTGTCCAAACCTTTTTGAAACCCAGCTGCACTAACAGCTTTTACTACACTCCAGGATAGCTGTGTGTGGGATGCAAAGAGGTAGGCGTTAGGTACAATAGGGGGGTTGTCTTGTCTGGCTGTCACTCTGCCATCACCACATGTATGTGTCACCACTCTTGGTAGATACACTTCGACACACCAAATCCTCACATATGTCTTCCAGGACCTTCCTCAGCCTGTCCTCCTTCCTCTCACCTTGTGGGTGACAGTCTTCTACTCCCTGGCTCCTCATCCCATGACCTTGGGACCATTTCTGATTCCTTCCTCCATGTCTGCTCCTATTTCTGCATGGTGCAGTGGACCAGTGATTTCGTTCCCTATTACTTGGTCTGTGTACTTCTCTTCCTCTATGGGCAGGCTACTATTGCACTTTTCCACTCTCTTATTACTTTCCATCTCTGGTCATGGGACCTCTTTCCTGTTGGTCTCCCTCTGACTCATCTCTCTAACCTTCCTTCTGGCAATGGCTCTGCTGCGTGAGTGATCTTTAGCCAGCTGCGCTGTACCCACCAGACCCCTCTTCTCGGTGCCCGTCATTTCCTCCTCTCCTGCTTCAGTTGCCATTTCACCTGCCTCCATCTAAACTGTGCTTGCCTGACTTTGTCTGCTCCTCACCGTCATACCTCTCTCCTCCCCCTCCCCCTTTGCCCCTCCCCATATGCTCCACATGTCTACTGGTTTGCTCTGCCCATTGCCCTGTTCATCCACTGCTTGCCCCAGATCTAGATCCCCCCACTGTGTGCCTCCTTATGCCTGGGACACACTTCCAGGGTCTGTCCATCTGGCTCTATTTCTGCCCTTTTGCACAGCTGTGCTTGTGGCGCACCTCTTTGGGGCGGACCTTTGTCTCCTGCTCCCTGGTTCCCTTTTGTCTCCTTATCCTTCCCTTTTCTATCCTTGCTCCTCACCTTGGCTTTGTCTGTCCTTAGTGGGTTGTGTGATTTCTTGGGTGGGGACAGTCTCTGTGCTTGTACAGCACTACGTCTGCCTTGTGCTAGTGCCCACATGTTTAGGGGTGGTGGTTGTGGTCATGCGACCCTCAGACAAATTTGTGTTTGGTGGGTGGACAGCACACATGTTGGCTACGATGCTGTTCAGGACAGTGTGGTCATACACCATAGCACCATCATTTGATGGCTGCAACCAGGGCTCTATGTCTTTTCATGTGTGTCCCCTGTTCACCTTTCGCTTTTCATCCAGGTATGTGCCAGCGCTTCACTATGGACATCAGTACAAGCTACAGATGGGGCTGCTGCCATCTTATGGTGTGGTGGTTAATGGTGGTGCCATGGCCGCCCTCCTTTCCCTCGATATCTCCCACAACATGAGGCACACCTGTTGACTGACAGCATCTTGTCCTTTCATGGGGATCCAGGCATACCTGTTGCTCACAGCTCCTACCCAACCACTCCCGAGCTCCTACTTGCTGCCACTGCACCCATCTCTGAACAGTGCACCTGGTCTATGTTGTCTCCCACAGTGTTGCCACCGGTGTCCATGTGTCTATGGTCTGGACTAGATGCACAGGCATGCTGTCTCTGGACTCTCTCTGGTATCCACCTGCTGCTCTGCCTCAGCCTGGGGTGCAATGCTAGCATTTACGGCTCAGCATCATGTTTGAGGGCATGTTTGGTGCAAGTCTGGTGACATGACAATTGTCCTGACTGTCTGGACACTCACCTTGCTCCTGCTGAAGCTGCTGCCTGAGCCGCTGTATGAGTCAGGGCCTGGTGAACTGTATGATCCTGTACTGGACCCAGTATGTCTCCATGTCCCTCATGATGTGGAAGCATCTGTGGACATGAGGTTAGAAAACACCATGAGTGACTGAGCTTTTTCCTCTCAGGTGAGATCCTACAACTGTCTGGCCACATTCCCATTTCCCGTGGTTGCTGGACCCTGTCCAAATGGGCTGACACATCTTCACGGTTATTTCACCCTGGACTGAGGCTTACCCTGATCACCCAGCCTTCTTGGCTCATGCATGGCTCCTTCAATCGGTCAGCATTTCATATTGTTCAGATAGACTTGGGACATCTACTGCTTGGCCTGGGCTGCACATTTTGGGCTCTACATGCTTTTTGAGGACCTAGCAGGTTCTTCTGTACTGTCTGGGGCTCAACTATGAAGGGCATACAGAGCTCATTGCACCTTCATCTGACATACTGTTGTTTTTTTGATAATGCTCTGATATTCCAGCATTTGTCCACCTATCATTTCTACTGTGTGCCTCCCAAACAGCTTGGCAGTGTGCATCCGGTCACTTTGCAGTATTGCATTATACCCTCTTATTTATTTTATTTAGCTGTATTTATATCCTGCTTTTCACCAGGTCAAAGCAGTCAATTGGGGGATACATTTAACATGAGGCAGGGAACTTACAGGGAACATGGGCAATGGAGGGTTAAGTGGCTTGCCCAAGACCACAAGGAGTGCCTATAGTACTAGAAATCCCAGTCCCTCTGGCCTGAGATTGCTGTCCCCAGGTGGGACTTGAATCCCCGGCCCTCCGTCCTGAAGTACCTTGTCCTAACCACTAGGCCACCCTCTTTGCACCTGTTGTTTTGGCCATCCCCTGTGGTTGGTCTTTCGCTGGTGCCTCATTGCTGGCCTGGTAGTTGTTGTCTCAGTCTGTGATGGGGCTGGGTGGAATGGCATGCTGGTTCTGGCACTGGCCTGGAACACATGGGATAGGGTTCAATTCCCACTTGCTCCCCATGTTTTGCAAGGCCTGTTGGTGTTACTCACACATGTTCTCAGTTCTTGGTACTCTCTGTCTATGTAGCTTTCTTTGTGTTTTCTTTCATAGCACTCTCCCGCAGGTTTCAGCAGTTTTCTGCTTAACCACCTGGGTTTTACAGTGCACAGGGTGTCATGCTCTATTGCCTCATATCACAGGGCTGTCACTGCCTTTTGCTATTAACAAGCTGGTGGTTGCTACAGCTTGTCTATATACATTTTGGGATGCATGTCGATGGTGTATGGGGTAGTTGGTGTGTTCAACTGTACGTGCGCATGAGTTGATCTTTTGGGTCATCTGTCCTTTATACTTGGGCATGTGTGTTGTCTCCATAGTGTGCTCTGTGGAGGTATGTTTCTAATTCCATGTTTCCTGTTTCTACCTGTGTGCTGCCTTCAGTGGTCACTGCTCTGTCCACATGGGATTCAGGTGGGAGTACCCTGCATCTTTTTTCCTGGATCAGGGCCCAGTTTTGGCTGTCTATACATTTGGTGGTGTGTTCTCACTGTGTGCCCGCTCTCTGGTTTTCCTGGACCCACCAGCCAGTGGGTGTCACATCCTGTCACTCACATAGGAGCTGTGCAGTGGGGCTGCATTCCTCTCTGCACTGTTGTTCCTCCTCCACATTCATTCCTTCTGCACATGCCCAGTCCATCCCTTTCTTGCCCTCTCTCTGTCCCTCACATTATAAATGTATGATTTCAGCACTACATGTTTGCCATCTTTAATGCTATTGCTCTACTTACTGATCTAGGGTGGTCCTTGTTCTACTCCCAGCCCCTGCATGCTTCAGAATGGACTGGCCGTCTGTACCCCATGTGGAGCAATACCTCCTCCTCTTGTAGGACCAGTCTGCACATCTGGTGGGTCTCTGGCTCAGAAAGGTTTGCTTGGCATATAGCCATTCTTACTACTTTAACTCTGGGATTGCCTGCGGTGGGGGGGGGGGGGGCCTCACTGTATCCTGTTTCCTGTTGCACATAGACCACAGTGCAGGTGGGCACATTTTAGAACTTGCACATGGACGGCAGCAATGGACTTGCACATGGATGGCAGCAATGCACTTGCATGTGGATGGCGACAATGGAATCAAGTGCACCCGTTGACAGGGGGTGACCATGCATTGCAGGGATGGTTTCGATGGGCGCGAGGTGATGTTTTTGCTGTTTACACGTGTGCGGCAGCATGCACATGTGTTGGTGGGTCGATTCTGTTGCTGTGGGAATGTACATCCATGAGCCGACAGAATCGGCTCCACTGGTTGCCCATTTCCATCCTGCATGTTTCTGTTGGGGCAGCATGTCCTTACCTGAATTGGCCTCCGCATGTCCATTACGGTATCAAAAAAGGCACAAGTCATAAGGATCCCAGGTTCTTATTCAGTATGCACTTATACTGCACATTTAGCATTTCTCTTGTCATTAGTTTGGTAGGCTGTCATGCAGTTCATCAAGTGTTGGATCTACTCACTCTTTAGGTTTCAAGATTTTTTAATCCTTCACATTTGCCTATCCAGAATGTGAGATTTAATTATTGTCTGGAATTAATTATTGTCTGCCTGCTAGCTGAATTCTTCACAGTCATAAATTTTGTTTTATTCTATAGCTAAATTGTCTCTTATTTCAAGACAAAGTGACTAAAACAGAAGATTAATAGCTACATTATTCATCTTATAAGTTACCAGGAATGAAACAAAGGGTGTCAAAAGACTTTTGCTATCAAAAAATGCTACTGCCACATTTTTATTTTGGAAGACTTTTTATTTTGCATCTGACACATTTCGGTCCTGAGAGAAATGAGTTTGGTTTGCAGTTGACTAATGCAGTTTGCTGAGTCTTTCATTAATATGCAAATAAGATACCACTCCCCCATTGATCAAAACAATTGGCCATACGCATGCTGCCAAAGATAAATGGCATTATTATAAATCTTGATTACTAAGCAACGGGCTGTGCAACAAGAATATGTTTACATGTGTCCATTTAAAATATTGTGTCAGGATGAGTTGGGATGGTATGAATGACCTATGGTACTCAAAAATATGAATCAGTTTCAACCATTGGGCATAGACTGTTCCAAACCAATTGAAATGCATCATTCCTTACAAAAAGATGAATACCTATAGGTAGGATGATTAGATAGTGGAGTACCCCAGGGATCTGTGCTGGGCTTGCTGCTTTTTAAGATATTTATAAATGACCTGGAAATGGGAATAATGAGTGAGGTGATCAAATTTGCAGCTGACACCAAATTATTCAAAGTTGTTAAAACACAAGAGGATTGTAAAAAATTACAAATCCTTTCCTGCAATCATACCTAACCAATCTGTTTTTTAGGATTTATGTAATTAATATGCATGAGCTAGATTTGCATACACTGAAGACCCAGGATATGCAAATTTATCTCATACACATTCATTGTGGCTATCTAGAAAACTCAATTGGTTATTGTCTCTCCAGAACTAGATTAGGCAATGTTATTCCTCAGCAGCAATTTCTATTGGTAATGTGTGGAAATCCCTAGGGCTCCACTAAGTACTTTTATGTTCTATATGCAAAAAAGAGGAATTTTACAGGGAAGGGAAGATTCCTATGTGATGATGTAGATTTAAAAGAGATATTTCTCATCACAAAGGATGAGATAGGATTAAGAAAGGGACCCAGCGAGGGAGCAGTAGGAGGCAGCTAAGGAGACTATGCCCTCAGATGCTTCAGTGA
The DNA here is from genome assembly GCA_033557465.1 of Ichthyophis bannanicus. NCBI lineage: Eukaryota > Metazoa > Chordata > Amphibia > Gymnophiona > Ichthyophiidae > Ichthyophis > Ichthyophis bannanicus. The sequence goes on from CM066035.1 coordinate 750,540,833, forward strand.
GGGGAGTAAAGAAGCTGTTCTTTTCCATTTGTAGAGAGAATCTCTCTCCAGGAAGTTGTTGAGGTACGTCAAGAGGAAACTCATTAGAGCAGCCTCCACAAGGCTGAACATCCCTATGTTTCAGAAACAGGAGCCTGGTCGTGTATCATGATGTTGATGTGATTTTAGTATGTGATGAGAGAAAGAAGGACTTTCTTCAATTTGTCCTTTGGTTAATAGAGGAAAGCTCCAGTGGGGACAGTGGGAAGTTCAACTCTCTTTCAATGAGCACTCAAGAAGCTTGAGTTTGGTTAATCAATGGACTATGTTTTCTACAGTTGTGGTCAACATTATTGGTACCTTGGCATTTTAGGTATGTTGTGTACAATATCTTGAGAAATAATTGGAAATGTTCCAACTGTATGCCATAGTATTTTAGTAATATGTTCAAAAGTGTACAACAAAAAAAAACAACACATTTGTGCAACTTAGACATAGTAATTTCTGAGAAAAACAAACAAAATATGACCTGGACAGGATTAATGGCACCCTTCATTAATATTTGGTTGCACAACCCTTGGCAGTGATAATAGCCTCCAAATGTTTCTTGTAGCCATCAATAAGTTTCATACATGTGTCTGCTGGTAGTTTCTCCCACTCTTGAACTGCGATTGTTCCAGCTCATGTATGTTTCCAGGATTTCTTTTACCAATGGCAGATTTCAGCTCTTTCCAAAAGTGCTCAGTTGGATTGAGATCAGGATTCATCGCTGGCCAGTTTAAAACAGTCCTTTTTTTTTTTTTTTTTTTTTTTTTGCTTTTTAAACATTATTTTGTACTTTTGGATGTATGTTTTGGGTCATTGTCCTGCCGGAGGACCCATGACCTTTGACTGAGACCTAGTTTTCTCACACTGGGTAGTACATTTCACTCCAAAATACCTTGGTAGTCCTCTGACTTCATGATTCCTTTAATATGTTCCAGGCCTCCAGTTCCTGAGGCAGAAAAATACCCTACAACATGATGGAACCTCCACCATATTTAACTGTAGGAAAGGTGTCTTTTTCCTTATAAATTTCATTTCTTCACCTGTAAATGTATCACTGGTCTGCATTGCCAAAGAGCTCAAGTTTGATTTAATCTGTCCATAGAACATTTTCCCAAAACGATTGTGGTTTCTTAAGGTGGGTATCGGCAAAGATCAGGTGTGCCTTTTTATATCTGTCTTTGAGCAATGGGGTCCTCCTTTGTCTTCGCTCATGAAGTCCTTCTTTGTTTAGTGTATGGCACCAATCTAGATTGCTCCAGGTCAGCCTTAAGCTCTTTAGATGTTGTACGTGGTGTTTTTCCAACAGTTTGCATTAACCCTCAAAGACTTCTTGGACTAATTTTCTTCTTCCCACCACGTCCTGGGAGGTTCTTGACAGTTCCATGAACAAAACATTTCTTAATAATATTGCAAACTGTAGACACAGGAAACCCAAGGTCTTTGGAGATGGCCTTCTACCCCTTTGAAGTTTGATGATAATGGCTTTTCTAAGGGTCTCAGGCAGCTCTCTTGTCTTCACCATTGTAAAAATGGAACAGAGCATGAATGTGGCCATTTTAAAAATTAGAGCCATCATTCATTGGTTGATTGAAGTCATATGGGTACTGATAATTGATGATAGGTGCATCTAATTTTAATCCAGTGGGAATATGGTTCTTCTGTTCAAACTGATTAGAATTGTTTATAACATAGTAACATAGTAGTTGATGGCAGATAAAGACCAGCATGGTCCATCCAGTCTGCCCAGCAAGATGGCAAGAGTAGGTGCACCTGTCGCTCCGCACAGGCCACCCCTCCCCATATCCTTGTTCAGGGGTAAACCCATCACTCCATGTAGGACACCCCTATTTGTTGAGACGTTATATGGTTCAGAAGTTAGATGGTACCGTTTATTTTGTTTTTTTCCTATTTCTGTAAAGGGATCCTCTGTGTTTGTCCCATGCCTTTTTGAATTCCGTCACCGTGTTCGCCCCTACCACTTCCATCGGGAGGGTATTCCAAGCATCCACCACCCTTTCAGTGAAAAAATATTTCCTGACATTGCCTTTCAATTTACCCCCTTGCAGTTTCATGTTATGCCCTCTAGTTTTACAGGTTCCCCGTCTTTGGAAGAGGTTTGTTTGTTCATCATTTCTCTTTAAGTATTTAAAGGTCTGAATCATATCTCCCCTGTCCCTCCTTTCCTCCAAAGTATACATATTTAGGTCTTCAAGTCTCTTCTCATAAGGCTTCTGATGCAGGCTCCAAATCATTTTGGTCGCCTTCCTCTGAACAGTCTCCAGTCTTTTTACATCCTTTGCAAGATATGGTCTCCAAAACTGAACACAGTATTCCAAGTGAGGCCTCACCAGTGACCTATACAGTGGCATAAGTACCTCTTCTTTTCTGCTGGTAATCCCTCTTTGTATGCAGCCCAACATCCTCCTGGCTTTTGCCACTGCCTTGTCGCACTGTTTTGCCACCTTGAGATCAGCAGAGATAATCACACCAAGTTCTTTTTCCTGAACTGTGCATACCAACCTCTCTCCCCCTATCGCGTACATTTCTCTTGGATTTCTGCTACCCAAGTGCATGACACTGCACTTTTTTGCATTAAATCGTAGTTGCCAAGCTTTAGACCAGTCTTCCAGCTTTTGTAGATCTTTCTTCATATTAACCACTCCCTCGGGGGAGTCCACTCTGTTGCAAATTTTTGTGTCGTCTGCAAAAAGACAGACTTTTCCATTCAGTCCTTCAGCAATATCACTCACAAATACATTGAACAGTGCCGGACCCAGGACCGAACCCTGGGGCACCCCGCTAATCACCTTCCTCTCATCCAAGTGAGCTCCATGTACAATCACCTTCTGTCGTCTGTCAGTCAACCAATTTCTAATCCAGTTTACCATCTTGGGACCCATCCCCAAGCTACTGAATTTGTTGACAAGCCTCCTATGAGGAACAGTATCAAAGGCTTTGCTGAAATCCAGGTAGATGACATCCATTGCATGCCCCTGATCTAGTTCCCTGGTCACGCAGTCAAAGAACTCGATCAGATTTGTTTGGCAAGATCGTCCTTCGGTAAAACCATGTTGCCTCGGGTCTTGCAAGCTGTTGGTTTTCAGAAAGTTCACTATTCGCTCTTTCAGGAGTGCCTCCATTACTTTTCCCGCCACCGAGGTAAGGCTCACGGGCCTGTAGTTTGACACTTCTTCCCTGTCACCACTTTTGTGTAGAGGTACGACATCAGCCATTCTCCAGTCCTGAGGAACCTCTCCTGTTTCCAAGGATCTGTTGAAGACATCCTTTAACGGTCCTGCAAGAACCTCTCTGAGCTCTTTCAGTATCCTGGGATGTATCCCATCCGGTCCCATGGCCTTGTCCACTTTCAGTTTAGCAAGTTGTTCTAACACCTCTTCTTCTGTGAATGGTGTGGTATCTACTTCATTCCCATTTTTATATTTGGGAGTCACAGCTGGTCCATCCCCAGGATCTTCTTTAGTATTTATTTATTTAGACAGTTTTTGTATACCGCCTTATCCTTCAATCAAAGCGGTCACAACACAATTGGGGGATACATTTCTTTTAACACGTGGGGATATGAGACACATACACTAATACTTACAGGGAACATGGGCAATGGAGGGTTAAGTGGCTTGCCCAAGACCACAAGGAGCATCTGTGGGACTAGAAACCCCAGTCCTTCCGGCCCAAGGTTGCTGTCCTCTAGTGGGATTTGAACCCCTGACCTTCCGGCCTGAAGTACCTTGCCCCAACCACTAGGCTACTCCTCCCTCCTGTAAACACAGAGCAGAAGTAATTGTTTAGCAATTTTGCTTTTCCAGTGTCACTTTCCACGAGTCCTTTCCCAGCACTTCTGAGTCCTGTAATTCCAACTCTGATCTTTTTCCTTTCCCGAATATACCTGAAGAAATTTTTGTTGCCACCCTTAACATCTTTAGCCATCTTTTCCTCTGCCCTTGATTTTGCTATCCTTATTACTCTTTTAGACTCTTTGAGTTGGATCCTGTATTCATTTCTGTGTTCTTCTGTCTGCAAGCTTTTGAATTTTGCAAAAGTTGTGTTTTTTGCCTTTATATGAGCAGCCACCTCTTTGGAAAACCAAATAGGTTTCCTTCTCCTCTTGCTTTTATTTACTTTTCTTACATATTTATCTGTTGCTCCTTTTATTGCCTCCTTTAGTTTAGTCCATTGCAATTCCACTTCCTTTATCTCTTCCCACCCCGTCATCTCCTCCTTTACGTACTCTGCCATTTTATTGAAGTCAGTGTATTTGAAGTTTAGGACTTTGAGCTTGCTATGATTGGCCTGTACCATGGCTTTTATTTCAAACCACACCGTGTGATGGTCGCTGTTGCTCACAGGGGCACTCAAGCAGACATTTGACACACTATCACCGTTGGTGAGCTCTACATCCAGCGTTGATCTTTCCCTGGTTGGTTCCATCACCATTTGTCTAAATAATGCTTCTTGGAGAGCATCCACAATTTTTTTGCTTCTTTCCAGATGTGCAGAAGGAGTAATCCAATCCACATCAGGTAGATTAAAGTCACCCAATATGATTGCTTCCCCCTTTGATGCTATCTTGGCAATATCTATAATCAATTCATTGTCTCTCTCTTCAATTTGAGTCGGAGGTCTATAGACTACAGCAATATGGATGACAGTGCCATCTCCTCTCTCCAACGCAATCCAGAGCGCTTCTTCTTTTCCCCATGTCCCCTGCATTTCAGTAGCTTTAATATTGCTTTTGACATACAAGGCTACTCCTCCTCCTTTTCCATTTTCTCGGTCCCTTCTGAATAGATTATAGCAAGCTATGGCTATATCCCAATCATGTGATTCATTAAACCATGTTTCTGTAATGGCCACAATGTCCAAGTCCGTTTCCACCATTAGGGCTTCCAGGTCTGGAATTTTGTTGGCTAAGCTTCGAGCATTTGTGCTCATTGCTTTCCAGCACTTTCCTGGCTTGTGTGTATTTTGCATTGATTTTGTTCTGCCCACTTCCTCCCACATGTTTTTGATGTGTGGTTTAAAAGTGTGGCTGTTTCTGATGTTCTGCTTTTGTTGGGGGTGGCATGCAGATGTTGACCTTCCACATCCATCACCCCCTTTTCCTAGTTTAAATGCATGTCCACATACTGCCTGAATTTTTCACTTAGGATTCTTTTCCCTGCGGAAGAGAGATGTAGTCCATCAGCACAGTATAGTCTCTTGTTGGTCCATCTGTTGTCCCAGTTGCCAATAAATCCGAATCCTTCTTTTCTGCACCAGGTCTGGAGCCATGTATTAAAGCTGTTAATGCGATGCAGTCTTTTTGTCCCCTTACCAAGAACAGGTAGAACCTCTGAGTATGCAACAGTGTTAACAACGTGCTTGAGTTTCTCCCCCAGAGATTGGAAGTCCTTTTGGGCTGTAGAGGCACTGTTCCTAGCCAGGTCGTTTGTGCCTAGGTGGATAATAACATCAAGTTTGGAATGTTCACTTTTTGCACTAAGTAATTCAACAACTTGGTTTGTATTCCTGCTGGCTGAAGAGCCTGGTAGGCACATGACTATCTTCTCTCCTTTGAACTGTGTTCCCAAGTTGGTGCCTCTGATGATGGAATCTCCAAGTAGTAGTAGCTTTCTGTTTGGTGAGGTTTTCTTCATATTTAGTGCTTTAGCAGGGGATTGGGCATTGTCTGACTCATTTGAAGGCCCTTCAGTTTCTTTGAATTGGGCATCCTCATTAGCCAAGGCAGAGAAGGCATTGTGCAGGGATATCTCTTGATGTATAGGATGTCTTTGTGTTACAGGTCGCAATCTACCAGAACCCACTGTGATCCATTTGTTCCTGGGGCGTTTGATTCTTTGTGGGAGCGGTGGTGGAGTTTGTTCAGTTTGTATCCTAGAAGAGGTGCGCTTCATTGCAGCCAGTTCCTCCCTCAGTAGAGATACTTCTATATGCATGGCAGCTAGGTCTTTCCTTAGTAGAGTCAGTTCTTCATGCATGGCAGCTGACTTTAGACATATAGGACAAGCTCTTAGTCTCCAAATGATTCGTCTTTGAATGAAAGTACCGCAGTTATTGCACTGAATACACGACATGTTTATGCAGTCCCAGAAGAGGAAGAAAAGATGAATACGATGTGGCTTTTAACCCAAGTTTGGAATGATAGATGGCACATCTGTGACCACTATATAGGCAATGTAGCCCCTGGGGTGGGTGGGGCGAGGGGTAGGGTGGGCGGGAACCAAAGTGTCACTGGCTAGTAGGCTGTTCCTGAACTATTGGCACACACAATGGAGTAGGTAAGGGAACCCACCACTGAGGACAATTAGAAAGAAAGACAAATATGTGGAGACAGACTCACAGTTATTTGGAGACAAAGACTCAGTTATGCAGCAAACACAGCAAAAATCACCTTTTGGGAGAGCTCTAAAAAAGAACTCCTCCTCTTAAGGAACAGCAGGCAATGTAAGCAAACCCACGTGCAGCTCAGAAAAATGGAGGTCCACAACAGTAACTCAGCAGGAGGGGGGGAGGGGTAGCCCCTGCAGGTAGGTTAAGAGAAAGTTTAAAACCTTAAAACTTTAACAGCAATGGAGAAGGTAAGGGAACCCACCACTGAGGACAATTAGAAAGAAAGACAAATATGTGGTGCCAATAATCATGTCCTGGCAGTGTCCCAATTTTTATACTATTTCCTACTATTTCCTTTTTTAATTAGCCTTTTTTATTTGAGTCTGTATGTGTCAAATATGTGTGCATATATAGTCCAAAGCCATTTCACTGGCCACTGTGTTTTTTTTTGAGATATTAGACATTAAGGGGTTGAACTGCAAGGGTGCCAAGAATGTTAACCACAACTGTACTTCAGAAGTGAATCAATTGCAGAAGACTGTAAACTGGAAGTGGCATATTTAGTGCTGCAGCCTTGAAATGTAAACCCTTTACCTTTTTCTGGGAAAAATTCATACAAAAATGGGATTTCAAATGTTTCATGACATTGTGCTGGACTATAATGAACTAGTTAGTGGAGACTGGGTGAGGCAGCTTATTTTACCAGGTTTTCAGGAGGTGAGATTGGTGGGGTTGAGGGTAACGATGTTCTCAGTGACAGGGCTACTATTGTGGAACAAACTGAGCACTTGTGGATGTATAGGGATTAGAGGTTTTTCTGAGAGCTATTGAAGTAGTGGTTGTGGTTATGGGGAGTTTTCTGATGAGATGGGTTGGGAATACTTGTTTTAAATAGAAATTTAATTGATTTTATGTGACTTTTGTTTATATATGTTTTAACTATGTGCTTTTAGTTGCACTTCACCCTGAATATTATTTTGCTTGGATGGGTTATAAATTTGTTAGGGATTAACTCTTTTATGTTATTATGGCTGCTAACTGGTGCCTCGGTGCCCATGGCATCGGCATGAAGCAATGTGCAGTCGATCCTTGAGATGCACACTCTGCTGGCGGAGGCATCAATAGAAACATAGAAACATGATGAGAGAAAAAGACCACATGGCCTATCTAGTCTGTCCTTCCATAACAACAACTACAACAGTCCACTTTTTACCTTTAGAGATCCTCTGTGTTGGTCCCATGCTTTTTTGAATTCAGTTACTGTCCTCATCTCTACCACCTCCACTGGGAGACTATTCCATGGATCCACTACTCTTTCCGTAAAGAAATATTTCCGCATATCACTCCTGAATCTATCTCCCTTCACCCTCATCCCATGTCCCCTCGTAGCAGAACTTGCTTTCAATTGAAAGAGGCTCTCTCCCTGAACATTTATGCCACGGAGGTATTTAAACATCTCAATCATATCACCTCTATCCCGACTTTCCTCTAAGGTGTACATATTAAGATCCTTAAGTCTGTCCTCATATGCTTTATAATGAAGCCCATTAATCATTTTAGTAGCAACCCTCTGCACCGACTCCATCCTGTTCACATCCTTTTGAAGGTGTGGTCTCCAGAATTGCACACCATACTCCAAATGAGGTCGCACCAAAGACTTATACAGAGGCATTATCACCTCCTTTTTTCTGCTAGCCATTCCTCTCCGTATGCACCCAAGCATCCTTCTAGCTTTTGCCGTCGCCTTTTCTACCTGTTTAGCTACTTTAAGATCATCAGACACAACCACGCCTAGGTCCCGCTCTTCTTTAGTGGACAAAAGTACTTCACTTCCTATACTGTATTGCTCCCTTGGATTGCTGCAGCCCAAATGCATGACCTTACATTTTTTAACATTAAATCCCAGCTGCCAAATTCTAGACCATTCTTCAAGCTTAGCTAGATCCCTCCTCATGTTATCTACACTTTCCTGGGTGTCTACTCTATTGCAGATTTTGGTATCATCTGCAAAGAGGCAAACCTTACCTGACAGCCCTTCCGCTATATCACTAACAAAGATGTTAAAAAGAATCGGACCAAGGACAGATCCCTGGGGCACACCACTGGTAACATCCTTCTCCTCAGAGAGAGCTCCATTTACTTGTACTCTTTGTCACCTCCCACCCAACCAATTTCTAACCCAAGCAGTAACTTTAGGGTCCATCCCTAGGGTGCTCAGTTTGTTTATAAGTTGCCTGTGAGGAACAGTGTCAAAGGCTTTACTGAAATCTAAATATACCACATCTAGAGCTCTCCCTAGGTCCAACTCCCTGGTCACCCAGTCAAAGAAATCAATCAGATTTGTCTGACAAGACCTGCCTCTGGTGAATCCATGCTGCCTCGGATCCTGTAATCTGCTGGACTCCAGAAACCTCACTATTTTCTCTTTCAGCAGCGTTTCCAATAATTTACTCACCACCGAAGTTAAACTAACTGGCCTGTAGTTTTCAACTACATCCTTACTTCTGCTTTTGTGTAAAGGCACCACATGAGCTTCTCTCCAGTCCTTTGGCACCACTCCCGACTCCAACGAGGCATTGAAAAGGTCAGTCAGTGGAGTTGCTAGAACGTCCCCAAGTTCCCTCAGTATTCTAGGGTGTATCCCATCCGGTCCCATCGCTTTGTCTACTTTAAGTTGAGATAGTTTCTCACGAACACAGTCTTCTGAAAATTGTTCAAGCTGTCCCTCGCTTCTGTTCTTATTTGTGGGTGTTTTCTGAGGTCCTGCTCCTGGTTCTTCATCTGTGAACACAGAACAAAAATATTTGTTAAGCAATTCCGCTTTATCCTTATCAGCGTCTACATATTCCCCCCCTGCACCCTTGAGTCTGACAATACCACTTTTGCCCTTCCTCTTCTCACTAATATATCTGAAAAATGTCTTATCCCCCCATTTTATTGCATTGGCTATTTCCTCCTCCTTTTGAATCTTTGCCTTCTTGACTACTTTGCTAGCTTCTCTAAGTTTTTCCAAATACAGATGCCTGTCTTCCTCTCTCTGTGATCTCTTGTATTTCATGAAGGCCTCCCTCTTTTTCTTCACTTTTTCAGCTACTTCCTTCGAAATCCATAGCAGTCTCCTGCTCCTTTTGCCTTTATTTACCATTTTAACAAAAAGGTTGGTTGCCTATAAAATACCCCCTTTCAGTTTTGCCCACTGTTTTTCTACATCCCCCAGCTGTTCCCATCCCACTAACGACTCCCTGAGGTATTGGCCCATCTTCGCAAAGTTAGTCTTCCTAAAGTCTAAGATCCTCACCTTGGAATGGATTCTAACAGCCCTAGTCCTAATACTGAACCACACCATCTAGTGATCACTGGATGCAAAATGATCTCCCACTACAACATCAGAAACACTTTCACCATTGGTAAGCACCAAGTCCAGTATGGCCCCTTCACGTGTGGGGTCTGTTACCAATTGCCTGAATAGTTCTCCCTGTAGAGAATCCAGGATCTCCTTACTTCTAGATGATACTGCAGCAGGAATGTGCCAATCAACATCTGGCATATTGAAATCTCCTATCAGTAGCACTTCCCCTTTCCTAGCAATGCTGCGTAAGTCTTCAATTAACTCTCTGTCCACCTCTTCCTCTTGTGAGGGAGGTCTGTATATCACACCAATGCAAATAGATTTCTCTTTCCCTCTTTCTAGTTTAACCCACAATGCCTCCTCTCTCCCTTTTAAGCTCTGTAATTCCAAAGCTTTAATAGTAGTTTTTACATATAGTGCCACTCCTCCTCCCCTTCTTCCTACCCTGTCCTTTCTGAATAAAGTATAGCCAGGTATAGTTACATCCCAGTCATGGTTTTCTGTGAACCATGTTTCTGTAATTGCCACTAAATCCAAGTCAGCCACTCCCACCAAAGCTTCAACTTCAGGGATCTTATTTCCCATGCTACAGGCATTAATACACACTGCTTTCCATATGTTACCCCTGTTACCCATTTCCATAAAGGTATTTAATGTATCACCTACCTGGGGGCTTTCACTTACCTGGGGGCTTTCTTCACCCATCCCCAACGAATCTAGTTTAAAGCCCTCTTCAGTAGATTAGCCAGTCTACTACCAAAGATGCGTTGACCTTTCTTGGACAGATGGATGCCATCTCTGCTCTGCAACCCTTGGAACAGCATCCCATGGTCTAGGAAACCAAAACGCTCTCGATGACACCATCCACGCAGCCATGCATTCATCTCCAGGATGCGAGCCTCTCTGCCTTGGCCTTTACCCTCAACAGGGAGGATTGAAGAGAACACCACCTGTGCACCTAACTGCTTCACCCTCTGTCCCAGAGCCATGAAGTCACTTTTGATACGTTCCGAGGTATACCTGGCAGTATCATTTGTTCCAACATGGATTAGCAACATTGGGTAATAGTCAGTGGGCTTGATGAGTCTCGGCAAACTCTCCGTAACATCTTGGATTTTGGCACCAGGCAGACAGCATACCTCTCTGGACATCAAGTCTGGTCGGCAGATGGACGCCTCAGTACCCCTCAGAAGAGAGTCTCCAACCACCACTACTCTTCGTTTCCTTCTGGTCACTGATTCTGCAACTTTGGGGTACTTGAACTCTGGTTCTTCCCTTTCCAGGGATGCTTTCACCTCCTCCACTTCCAGGGCTGCATAATGGTTCTTCAATTCAAGGGCTGGAGAAGTTGGATTGGTGATTTTGCAGGCCCTGGTGACTTGTGTCCAACCATCGACATTCTGTTGGCACCCATCTTCTCCTGTGCTGGAGAGCTTGGTTGCTGCAAGAAGCATCTCATCAATGTACTTTTCACTGTCTTGAATGCTCCTCAGCCTTGCCACCTCCTCTCTGAGTTCCTCCACTTGTTTCCTCAGAGCTTCAGCATGCTGGCACCCTGCACATGGAACTGGTCCTTCAACTGGCATTAGGACCTCTGTCTGGACCAAAGCAGAAGCTGTAACGGGGGCAACAGCTTTAGCAATATGATTTTTCCCAGCCATTGTTCTGTTCGTGGAGCTTAGGTATCTGTTAAAGCAAAAGAGAGAGATCTACCAAGTACCAGCCGGTTTCGCAGCTGTCTTTTCAGAGAAAAAGCAGTTAAATCTCTTTAATTATATTCAAAATATGCTGGTCCAATTCACTGTGATTTGTTAAAGGGGGAAGTGCCCTATAAAGCAAGACTGCTCACTAGGGGTGGGTGGGAGTCGGGGTGGGTAGGGAGGGAACTAACACCTGATTAGGTGTTAGAAGTTTCTAAACCTGAGGAGGTTACTAGAGTTCAGCAACCTACTGTGCTCAAGGAAAGTTCCCCTAAAACAGCAAAAAGAAAGTAACCTTGCTTTAAAAAATATACAAAAAACCCTTTTAAGTGCTCCCAGTCAGAGAGCTAGCAATGTAATATAATAAAACAAACAAACAAACCCTCAAATCCTTACTGTTTGTTTGATCTGTGGAGCCCAATGTTCATACATCAAGGAAATCCGAGACCAGTTCCCGATGGGGCCATCTCCGTTTCGAGTGTCTTGGGTTCCGATGCCCTAATGAAACCCCAGAAGCCCTCGATGCATCATTGATCCTGTAGAAGCTCTCACTTCCCTCGAGGCTGGGGGAGCTCCGAGCAGAGTCTCAGAGGTATTTCGACTTCCTTTTGGCTTGGTGACCAATGTGGAATTGGAGAACTTGTCGGAGGGCAGGTCTCCAGACCCCTCCCATCTGCACAAATGGTGTCACTCTCCTCTAGAGGGCATGTACTTCCAGGATTTTGTGAGGAATATGGCAAAGGCCATCCTATTTTCACTGAATATGGAGGATGAGCCCAGGGCAGAGGAGTTGGCGATCCTCCAATACTCCTCAGCCCCTAAGGAAATAGTGATGGTGACAGTACACCACATCCTGCAGTGGCTATAAAAGAGGATGTGAGAGAACTCCCTCACTGTGCCGCTGGTCAGTAGGAGACTGGACTCGATGTACGGAGTTCAAAAGCTCCTGGACTTGAGAAGCTTCAGCTTACACACCACTCCTTAATGGTAGAGACTGCCCTTAAGAGTATTAAGAGAACCAAGACTCATTCCACGATGCCCCTGGGTAGGGAGGCTCAGATGTTGTACTCCTTTGGAAGGAGGTGCTTCCAAAGTTCCATGCTAGCAGCTCAAGTACACTCTTACCAGCTCTACATGAGCATGTTCTTGAAGGACATCATGTGTGATCTCGCCAACTTATGCCAATTCCTTCCCCAGAGAAATTAAAGCACTATTGTGTCCTGGTGGGCCATGGCAAGGACTGCTCAAAGTTCCTGGTTTGGGCAACCTATGATGCCTTTGAGACAGTGTCTAGAATGGCAGCAGTGGGCACTAGAGTCTGCTGGCTTGCCTGACCTCAGTCTTCTGACTTGGAACAGTTGGTGCAAAATAAGCTTGTGGATGTGCCCTGCTGAGGAGAGAACTCTTCAGAGAACAGGTGGAGGAGAAGGCGGGCATCACAGAGAAGCAGCACATCACCCTCACCAGGTTTTCAAGCTGCACGTCTGAACCGGCTGCCTTTTTCAGGAGGTATCAAAGTGGAGGCCAGAAGAAGACATACTACCTACGTTGATGCAGGTACTTCCTGGTCCTCAAACCTCCCAGCCAAAAATACAGGCTCCTTACCCACAATGTCAAGAAAAGCTGCAAAAGGCCCAGCCTGCCCCGCAACCAAAACCGGGTGCAGGGTTTTGACTGTTTCTTCTGGAGTATAGCCAATCTGCTAGTGTCCAAAGAGGGGAGCCCTCTGGTGCGGGGAAGGCTCACTCTTTTCACCTACAGGTGCTCCCTTATAATTTCAGATTCATGAGTGCTACAAATACTCCAAAGCAGTTACATGTTGCACTTCTCCAAGCTGCTGCCCCCTGGGGGCATATACTCTCGAACCCCTGCATCTAGAACTACTTTGATGAGAAATCGCCACCCTTCTGGCCGATCTTGCCATCGATCCTGTGCTGCAGGAGCAGATTGGAATGGGATTTTACTCCAGGTACTTTCTGGTCCCTAAAAAGATGGGGGGGGGGGGGTGGGGAGTGTTCAGGTCCATCCTGAACCTCAGAAACCTTAACAGCTTTCTGGTGTGAGAAAAGGTCAATATGGTCTCTTTAGGTACCCTGCTCCCTTTTCTTCAGAAAGACAATTGCCTATGCTCCCTAGATCTAAAGGACACATATGCACACATACCAATCCATCCCACTCACAGGAGGTATCTCAGATTCGTCCTGTCAGAAAAGCACTTTCAGTACCAGGTACTACCTTTCGGGCTGGCCTTGGTGCCCTAGGTCTTCACAAAGTGCCTTGTGGTGGTAGCGGCCTATCTCAGAACACTAGAGGCCCTTGTATTCTATTATCTGGATGACTGGCTCATAAAAAGCACTACTTCAGACAGAGTCCAGCAATCATCATGGTTTACCATTCAAATGCTAGAACTGTTGAGGTTTATAGTCAATTACCCAAAATCCCACCTTCAGCCCACCAACAACTGGAGTTCATAGGGGCTCTCCTCAACATGACTCAAATGAAGGCCTTCCTTCCACTAGACCGACTCCAGAGATTGATGGCCTTGATCCAAGATACCCAGCGCAGTCATCAGACAACAGCCCATGGGATGCTGATCATGCTCGGCCACATGGTTTCTACTGTATGCGTCACACCTATGGCTCATTTTTCCATGAGTCAGGCTCAATGGACACTGAGGACTCATTGGAAACAAGCCACCGGCCACCTTTGAGATTGTGTGGCTTTCAGCAGCCCTCTCATCTAGTCCCTGCATTGGATCATCAGAACCTGCTCAGGGGTCTCCCTATTCAGAAGGTGTCATCTCAGAAAACAATGACAACAGATGCATCCAAACTAAGTTGGGGAGTGCATCTGGATGGCCTTCATACTCAAGGCATCTGGTCCAAATTGAGGGCCATAGCGAATACCCTTAGGGCTTTCTAAGATTGACCAGCCAATCAGATTGTCCTGATTCAGACTGACAATCAGGTCACAATGTACTACATAAACAAGTAGGGGGGCATAAGTTCAAATCTCCTGTACTGGGAAACAGTCCAGTTATGGAAGTTTGCCATCATGTATGGCAGGCATGTCCAACTTCAAACAGGTTGTGATCTACTTTTTCCAGCCAAAAGTGCCGGTGATCTACCACCATGAAAATTAAGCTTCAAATTAGTTTCACACATGTGCATGGGCATTTTAAGGCCTGAGGCAGCACTGAAGCAGAAGTTCAGCTGCTGCTTCACCACAAGGAGAGATCACTGTGACGCCATCCCCCCCCCCCAAGGTGAGATGGATGCTGGGGGGTGTGGCACGGCGGGCTGGGTGGCACCGCCATCAGAAGAAGTGGCATGGTGGGTCGAGTGGTGTCACAGCTGGGGGGGCAGCATGGAGAGCCTGCCTATGGCAGCAGAAACTCTCAGGCCAGCCCTGAGAGTATGCGATAGTGTTTTAATAGTCCTAGAATGCAGGGAATGTTTCAATGCTCTGATTCTTTATAAAGCAGCAGATGACCCCTTTACTATTTGGGAAATCTGAGGGACAAAAGATAACTTATTGTTCTATTGAACTTCTAAGAGTTTTATGGTGTCCTTAATTTCTATTGGAGCTGATTTTATTTGCGGAGTGCATGGTAGTAGATTATCCTGAAAGGGCATCCAGATTGCTGCAGTTTTCTTTGGTTTCAATACAAGTTTGTTGTCTTTGATCCATGTGATTATTTTTTAGAGTTGATTATTTAATTTGACCTTGAATTGGTTGTCCCAGGTATCTGCAATAAGATTAATTGAATGTCATCTGCATAGATATAGGCACTTAGGCCCAATTCCTGAAGCAGTGTTGCCAGTGGAGCAATAAAAATATTCCTGAGAGTTGGGTCCTAAGTACCAAATTGATCATGGACAAAGGAAAGAGAGGGATGGAGTCCTTTCTCCCCCTTCCATAGAAGTAAACGGAGCTTATTGAAAAAACCATTGGACTCCTTGGAATGTGTCCTTGGGTCGGGATGCCTAAGGTTTGTATGAAGATATATCATGGAATTTTGATGAACTTTTTCCTGTCTCTGAAAATTGTCCTGTGAGGGGTCATGGTTCCGAAGAAGAGTGCCTGGACTTCCAGAAAAGATTTTCAAGGGTCAAGGTGGCCCAGTGATAGAAGAAAATTTTATTTCATTTTTTGGGGCTTTCTCCATATGTCTAAGTAGTTCAGAGAGCCTAGGAAGACCATATTTTTTGGAGTCTGTCACCATGAGTGTCCTAGTAGCTCTATGGGCCTGAAAGTATAAGGACCGACTGTGAGTCTGAGGTGAAGAAATTGTAGAGGATATTTTTAGGAAAGCTGTCTTTGCAGGTCCCTGGAAATTACAAGAGCCTAGACTTGAAGAGAGAAAAGATGAGGACTCTTCTATCACAGGAGGTCTTCTGTTCGTCTGATGAGGTTAACAGTCCTTTTCCAGTTGTTAAAGATCTGGGGATTTTGTTGGGCTCTAGTTTCACTTTGGAATCACCAGTCAGAATAGTTGCTTTGAATGCATTTCTAAAAGTGTGGGTGGTAAAATAGTTAGAGCCATACTTAGATGCCATGTCATTCAGGATGGTAATTCAGGTCCTGGTTCTGTCACAGCTAGTCTACTTTAATAGTGTTTGTGTGAGTCTCCCTGTTAGAATCACATGGAGACTGCAGTTGATTCAGAAGGTGGAGGGCAGCACTATTAATAAATGTCCTAGATGCACTTCAGCAACTCCTTTATTGCACCTATTTCATTGCTACCTGTGCTTGTCTTAAGTTTATTTATTTATTTAATGTCTCTTTTATACCGTGCTATTTAACATCAGTGCGGTTTACATACAACAGTAGCTTATACAGTGCAGACTAGGCTGCTCTGTATTTACAATGAAACAGGTTCTCACTTTGTCTGTATATATATTTACTGAATGCATTTTTAATTGTTGTTTGTCTTAGCTGCTTTTTGCAATTCTCTTCAGCTTTTTTGCCATCTTCTATTGGTTGTTCCTTGCTTTCCTACTAATTTAATCTGTTCCTGTTTTTTCCTACTTATGTTTATGTTTTATTGTATTTCATCTCTAAGGTCTTTCCTGTTTTATTTGAGTTTTTTAAATTACAGTACTTTTGCCTTTTGTGCAGAATCTGCCTGTTTCTGCTCCTAATTTACCTCTGTGTGTGCTGTGGATGGAGTGGGCTAGCCCATCCCCCCAGAGAT
The DNA here is from genome assembly GCA_033557465.1 of Ichthyophis bannanicus. NCBI lineage: Eukaryota > Metazoa > Chordata > Amphibia > Gymnophiona > Ichthyophiidae > Ichthyophis > Ichthyophis bannanicus. The sequence continues at coordinate 750,557,454 of CM066035.1, forward strand.
ATGGTTGGGTGCTTTTCTTCCCTGTGCATGTGTGCTGACCTCCCTGTTGGTCCTCTGCTCTGCTTAGAACAAAAACTTCATTGCAAGCCTCTGCCCTGCACCCTGGTTTGCTCAGACTGTTTGGTTACCTGTGCTTGTCTTAAGTTCTCGCTTTGTCTGTATATATATATTGTGATGAAGAAGCTCCATTTCCTACCTTAAAAACACAGGATTCACTGAGTTCTAGTCTTGAAGCTGACAGGCAGGCAGGCCATGTGAGCAGCAGTTGTCAGGGGCGACATAAACAAACCCAGCCACGGGGTTTGCAAATAAGCCCAGCTGAGAAACATTCCCCAATTCCTAATAGCATGCACCTGGAAAGGGGAAGAGCTTATAGCCACTATAAGAGCTATGCAGGAAATACAGAGTTAGACGGAGTAGAACGAGGAGACCGGGTAGAACGAGGACACCGGGTAGAAAGAGGAGGACTAGCTGAACTAACTGAACCAGCTGGTCTAGAGGAAGAAGGAAGAGTTTCAGACTCTGACCCAGGACGTGAGTCAGAGCCAGAACCAGGAAGGGTTCACCACAGAAACTACCCAGAGCACTGCAGGAGAAGGCAGCCCGTGAGGTCAGAGAACAGTTGCAAGTGATTGGAAGCCTAAAAACAAACAGTATGTATTTGAGAGCTGTAGCCTGGAGAATGTCTCTGATAGGAAGTTAAAGTTTACTGATAAAAGAAATACCTACAGGGTTAATGCTGAGAAGCCTCGTGTGATAAATCCTAGGTGGGGGCAGGGCAGTAACACCCAGCCAAGGGATTTGAGCACCGAGCTGAAGAGAGAGCAGTTAACAACCCCAGAGAGAGAAAGGTATTTCCCTGAAGATGTGTGCATGTCTGAGGAAGATATAGTAGCAGTTCCTAAGCCTCAGAGAAAACCCCGCAGGCTTAAACCTCGTGTTAATAGGGGAGAAGAATATTCTTTTGCAAAGCCTGAAGCCAGAGCTTATAAATGTTCCAAGGGTAGAACCTGCCAGAAGGAATTAAACTCTAAGAACCCTGAATGGTGGCTTCCCTCTCTCCCAAACACCGAGGAATACGGTAGCTGTTATTCCAGCCCTAGAGGGAGTTGTGCAGAGAGACTCTGTGACGGCACGTTACAGGGGAACTTGCAGAAGTATTGTGGCAAGGAGAACTCAGACAATTCTGAATGTATGCAGGAGCCTATGGTCATTGATACAGTCAGTGAATGTTCATTTGACAATGGACTGCACATTGATTTTCTCTGATAAAGTGACGTCTTTTCGCTAGTCAAAAGGCTGTATAGTGTGGAGGGAAAACACTATCAGTGAAGAGTGCTGTTTTGCACATATGAAAGCTATGTGCTGAGTTTTGCCTGTTTAACGTTTACTCTTTACTTTAAGAAGCAAGAAAAAGCTGTTATAATTTCCTTTGTGTTTTGCCAGAAAGTATGGCTTATTTGTTTTGAGTATTGTGTTATATTACCTAAAGAATCCGACCCCAGGAGGGGAAATAAATCCTTTTACCTTAAACCATTCGTGTTCACAACTACTTAATCACCATCAGACACAGATCTGCAACCCTAGGCGGCAGCCTGCCCACCTGGTGGTGACAATATATATTTATGCATTTTTAATTACTGTGTGCTTTAGTTGCTTTTTAAATTCTGTTCAGCTTTTCTGCCATCTTCTGCTGGCTGTTCCTTGCTCCTTTTCTACCTGTACTTGGTGCAGGTAATACAAGTGCAGTAGTTGCACCTGTGGAAGGTTTGCCATGCTACAGTATGGTAGCTGGAAGGGGATAGATGTACATGCCCCCTACAGTTAGCTTGAAGCCCCACACTGGTAATACAGCCCACACGCACATTACCGGTGCAGGGCTTACGAAACATGCCCTGATGTGATTTATAATGTACCTGTTATAAGTACATCTAGCAGCTTTGTATTAAATCACATTTATCTTTAACAGCCTGTTAATTTGTGACTTCCTGCTACTGAATGTTCCTTGAATGGTCTGTCAGATACATCTTTATAGGGTCATCTTTGCTATGCTAGTAAAGGATGCCATTTGGAACTTTTGTGATATCTCTCACATACCTGAACTATGATTTTCTGATGGATGTGGTGATGAACAGTGATTGAGTGCAATAGAGGTGTACATGGAAGCATTGTTTGAGGGAGTGTGAAGGCAAACATTAATGGCTCTGATTTATTCACATATATGTTTTTAATAAGTACACAATCATATGATGCCTAATGAAATGGGCAAGGGATGATAAGTGGAATGGCAGCTAGCAACATAAACAAATTCTTATTACAAGCAGGAAGTAATTTTATGTACAGAAATAGGCACTTACAAAAATACCCAAGGGTATACATACATAGAAGTACATGTTACTGGTGCATAGAGTATACTTTTGCATGGTATATGTGTAAGCATTCATGGTGTAGAGGTTGGGCAGTGCTGGGAGAGTTGCATAATATGCAGATATGCAATAAAACACATTCAAGCCTATGCAGAGATAGGTGGTAATGTTATTTTGTGTGGGATCTGTCAAAGGAAGCACTTTTATAAAGCACATGGATGCGTATGTCATCCTAATGAGTTTATAATATATGTCCCAATGCACCTTCACATTCCAGACACCTTGTTATAAAATTATGTTCTAACAAGGCAAATAGGTAGAGAAGGCACATGGGTGCATTTGTTGTGTCTTTTTTATAAAGGCCCGCTCAAAAAAACAAAAATAGCACAAGAGGAATGGAAAAGTATATATATCAATATGTCTCCAAACATTCTAGCCCTGTACTCACAGGCTGAAGAAAACTAGCGACCGGCAGTTGTTTGAAATAACATAGGAAATTTCACCAGTATTTCCTGTATTGTTTCATGTCATTTTCAAACAAAAATGGAAGAAAAAACTCCAAAATGTCATCACTGCCATCTGTCATCAATAGTGTACACCATCACTCAATAACACACACTATTGCTCAATAGTGTGCACTACCCGCCCATAACATGTACTATTGAGTGATAGCACATGCTATTATCAACATTTTCCTAAAACAAAATTTAAAAAACCCAAACAATCAAAACTAAATGAACAGTCCCACAAATGAAACTGGAAAGTATAAGTCCCCATTGATATTTTATACAATAAAATTATCTTGAAGGACCATCAGACTTTAGAGCTAGATAGCAGCAACTCAATCACCACTGTATATTATGCTCGTAGGTATAATCATCATTCTCACTAATCTTAGTTTATATTCTCTTTTTTTTTAAAATCAGTTTTATAATGCAGATAAAAATATCCATCACCATGAGCTGTTCATGGAACTTCAAATGGCTGCATAAATAGTTCCATATTCCATCAAGGAAGACAAGAAAGAGCTAGGTGTAAGGGTCAGGTTAGGCTGAGTTTTAAAAATGAAGCAATAAAGTATAAGAAGGCAGTAAAAGAAACAAAAAGGACTTTTTGAATCAAGGAGATTCATCATAATAACCAATCCAAAGAATTATTTTCTTTGGTAAATAGATTAGTAACAGTTCAGCCACTTAGAGATGAGTGGAGTCAGGATCGGTTTGAGGAAATTGATAAATTTTTCAAAATAAGATAGCATCAAGAAACATGTGTAGAGGAGACAGTAACAGATAAAATGAGAGTAGATTTACTTCTCTAGTGCTCATTTCATACAATAGAATAGCCCAAGTCTTAGAAGAGATGTCACGTACACACCCAACTATAGTTTAAGTGACCCATTTAAGGAGAGGAGGGTATGGGAGAGCAATTGGTTAGACTGGTAAATAGTTCACTAAAGAAGGGAGGTTTCCTGACAAATATTACAGATTAGTGAGAAGACTTCCCTTGGCTAAATCCACGTTGGCTTTGTCACATTAAACTACGACTCTATATATTCAATAAATTTGTTCCTTATAACGGTTTTTGGCCATTTTGCATGGCACTGATGTCAGGCTTCCCGGACCATCCCTAGAACCTTTTGTAAAAATTTGTGTCATGTTGGCTACTCTCCAATCTTTAGGTACTATAGATGATTTTAATAGTTGGTTTCCAATTTAATTTTTCAGTTTTTTCAGCACCATGTGATATATACCATCCAGTTCAGATGATTTGCTACTTTAGTTTATCAAATTGCTGTATTACATTTTCCTGGTTTATCGAGATTTGTTTTAATTCCTCCAATACATCACCTTTAAATACCATTTCTGGCAGGGTAACTATCTATGGGACTGTTGTATTTGCTGATGAGCTTTACCCTAACAGAGACTGTTCAAGAACTTGAGTCAAAGATTTTAGAAATCAGAATTGCTAGACTACTGCAGAGAGGAACTATCATAACATCATCTGTGTTCCAGGAAAGTGGTACGATGATACTCAGTTTTTGTGTGTGTACAGTACAGAAAATAAACGTATAAAGTCTCCTCTTTTCAGCCTATTGTTTTATTCTGAATTGTAAAGGCTTCATCCTCTTATGACTGCTGCAATAAAGTTATTGTTTGAATGGAGTTCTAATGATGCAATACCATTCTTGTACATGCATTTTAATAGATTCAGGTTTAGAAGCTATTATTGTCAAAGATGCTGCTGAAGAGATGCCTCTCCCTGGAACAGTCAGTGTGAGTAAACTTGGCATCAAGCTGGGATTTAAAAGATGGTGCTTGGATAACTATTAGAGGCCCTTTTACAAAAGTATGTTTGATTTTTGCACTTAATGTTCATTTGCTATGTTAAGTACAAAGCCTCCATGGTTACTGTTGGGGTCATGGCCAGAATGTTCCTAGCATTTAACTTGCAGATGGCTACCATAACACATGGCACAATTAAAGTGGGTGCACCTAACTCCACCTATTGAAATGGTGTTAGTTGCACCTGTGCTAATTGTAACATTGGCAGCCCTAGATGTGTCACCCATGCTAAATGCAATGTACTTTCCATGCCCACTCTCTGCCCCTAGCCTGCCCATTCACCACTCCAACACGTGATTGATAGCATGCGGAACAGTCATGCCCCTGTGGTAACAGTTACCGTGGGCCCTTGAGCACAGTTACCACATGCTAAATCACATGCTTGGAATGACCTCCTGATGAAAGTGGTGGGGGCAAACACAGTGACAGAATTTAAAATGGCATGGGACAGACATAGTGGATCTCTTTATAGCAACAGGATAAAATCAAAATAAGCATAACTATCTCTTATATCTCAACAAATACGGGGTGACCTATACGGAGCGGTGGGTACACCCCTAAACAAAGGCATGGGGAGGGGTGACCTGCATGGGGCAGCAGGTGCACCTATTCTTGCTGCCTTACTGGACAGACTAGATGGACCATACTGGTCTTTATCTGCCATCATATACTATGTTACTATGTTACATGTTATCTGCTTAGCGCATTTTAATAAAAGGCCCCCTTAGTATATGTTCTAAATGCTTGCTGATTGGCATTTTCCTTGGTTGACTGTGGAACTATTATGCAGCTATTTGAATTTGCATGGACACTTGATGGTGCTATGTAAAAATGCTTGTGTGCCTTTGAGTCAATGCTGACTCCTGGTGACCCAGTAGATCCTGTTTTTTACTTGGCAGTGTGGCCTGAAATAGATTGCCAGCCCTTTCTTCCAAGGCAATGGAGGATTAAATGAATGCCATTGGGAACTGAACACTGATCCTTTGTTTGGTAAGCAACTCCTCCACTCTGGAAGCTTTTATACACATTGTAAAACTGATTTTTTTTTTTAAATAAAGCACATTAACTAAGATTAGTGGGACCAATGATTATACCAAAGAGAAAAACATACAGAAGTGACTGAGTTGCTGCTATGTAGCTTCAAAGTCTTGTAAGATAATTTTATTGTATATGACATCATTGAGATATTCATCAGCCTGTGAATATAGGAGCAGATTTGTTTGTGACATATTGGTATTTTATTAAGGCAGAATATGTGTTTATGTGACTTTAAAATATTGCCTTCCAAAATGCTGCCGCACAATGTTGCACCTGCTGTAAGGCAGGAGAAACTTTGTGCATATATGTGCCCTTAACAATTGATCCTTATTTGCGTATATTATAAAATACAAATAATCGCAAAGCTCCCTGTATCTCAAATTTTCATTGAAGCAAGGGGAAGCGCCTCCCCTGCAGGACCACAGAAACAAGAAGGAGCAGGAGAAACTGCCACTGGAGGACAAGAGCTTTATTGAGTGCCACTAGGTCTGCCCTACACGTGTTTTGGCCTCGTGGCCTTCTTCAGGGGACTTCGACCTTGTAAAACATGCACATACAAACACAAAAACAAATAAAACAGCCTTTTATACAGGCAACATATCTGTGTATGTGTCCTTATAAAATAGACAAACTATTACTGAACCACGTATCCCTAGATCCCAACCAACCTGGGTTCAGACAGTACCACGGAATAGAAACTCTCCTCACCTCCCTACTAATTACACTCATAACTTCCCTACAAAACACCAACAATGGCTTTATCCTAATATTCCTTGACCTTGCCTCTGCTGTAGATCTATCCCGCACCATCAACTGCTACAAAGACTGATGAGATTGGACTTCAAGACACTACACTCAGCTGGTTAAAGTCCTACTGGGATTCATGAAAACAAGAAGTAAGAATTGGCACCAAGATGTCTAACCCCTTCATTCAGCAAACAGGAGTACCCCAAGGATCAAGTCTCTCAGCCCTCCTCTTTAACATCTTTATTCAACTATTATGTCAAATATTCAGAACACACAAAATACAATATCTAATCTATGTGGACGACAAAATGTTCTACATCCTCATCAACCTAGATCGATTGTTTATGAGTAGAAAGACTAGGGGACATGCAATGAAGCTACACTGTAACCCATTTAAGACTAATAAGAGAACAACATTTTCACTCAATGCATAATCAAATCTAGACTTCATGACTGGAGGATGTAGTAAAAGCAGTTAGTGTAGCTGTGTTTAAAAAAGGTTTCGACAACTTCCTGGAGGAAAGGTCTATAAACCATTTTTAAAGCTGACCTAGAAAATCCACTTCTTGCCCCAATACAAGCATTGTGGAACCTGTGTGTCTTTTTGCTAGGTACTTGTGCCCTGACTTGGCCACTGTTGGAAACAGGATACTAGGCTTGATAAACCTTGGTCTGACCTAGTATGGCATTGCTTATGTTCTTATGTTAACCTCCTCACCCCCAACTTCACAAGCTTAGAGAAGTGCTTTACTGAAGTCAACAGATGGCGCTATCTCCACAACCTGCTCATCAATAAAGAGAAGACAGAAACCTTGTACGTCACCACTGACCCAACTTTCTCTCCACCATCAACACTCAGACTCAATGGCATCATAAGCAAAGTCAAAACTGAAACAAAATACCTAGGCATAACAATAGACCAACAGCTGACCGTCCATTCCCACATAAAAAGAACCACCACCTCTGTCTACCACAAGCTAAGAACACTAAAACATCTCTGCCCCCTACTCACTCCAGAATTATTTTGAACCATCTGTGTACCATGATCACACCTGCACTAGACTATTGTAACATCATCTACCAGGGCCTCCCAAAGAATATTCTCCACCCTCTACAGATGGCCAAGAACACAGCAGCACAAATAACTTTTGGAGACCCTGCCTATCTCACATCACCCCCATACTAATACAGTTACACTGACTTCACATCACCACCAGAATCAAAGACAAAGTCCTCACCACTATATTTAAAATCTTACACAAGAAATCCGCTAACAGCCTACAGACCCTCATCTCATATCCCAGGAATGGCAGGTCATGAAGAAACACTACCATAAACTTTCTAGTGATTCCCACTCAGAAGATTAAAAGCAAACAATCCATCTGCAGCTGAGCATTCACCCTATATGCTCCCACCTTATGGAACTCCTTATCCCCAACCCTAAGAGGATACTCAGACATAACAGAATTCAGGAATAAAATAAACGTTCCTCTTCCAAGAGGAATACAATACACACCTGTACCCACAGTATCAACCACACTAGAAGCAAACTATCAACAACTCTCTAGCCTCAGTACACTAGAGATCTGTATAAATGTACAAACAGTAACTTGAACAACCGCCACTTAGACCATCTCTGTAAATAGTTGAGTGCACTGTAAATAGTTAAGAGTGCACTGCATGCTTTATACTGTTCCAGTGTTACTTTGTTACATTGTTCTAGTTCCTTTTACAACAGTGTGTGCACCACTACCCTGTTTCACCTTCAGTTAACTTGAATGGTAGAAAGGCGGTATAAAAGTAAGTTTAAATAAATAAATAACTATAACCATCATTAGCGCACAAGCATTCTTACACAGTTAAACCTTCTACGAGGCAGATGCCACTATGTGCGTGCAGATACATGCATGCAGGCTTATTCTATCCTGGGGTAGATCCCCTCTGCACGTCTGGTCTGAGCCGGACGTACAGAGGGGATCACAATTCTGACCCCATGGGGCATGTCTATCCCCGTGGGATCAGAACCAGGAACAGTCCTGTACATGCAGGCTGGGACTGTGATTCAGCCTGGCCTGCACGTACAGGACCTTCCCCGGCTAATTCAGTCAAGGTTTTTCTATGGAGCTGCAGCACCATGGCGTCATGTTGCCATGGCATCGCAGTTCTATTGAAGAGCCACGATACTGGCTGATGGACTTCAGGGACTCATTCCATGCAGCCCGACCCCCAATCTGGCCTCCTAAGGCCAGGGTCGGGCTGTGGGGAATGCCTTCGGGCCCCCCCCCTGCCCAATCCAAGCCCTGAGCCACCGATCCTGGACGTAAGGGGAAGTTATTCCACCTCGGAGGTGGAATAACTTCCCCATACAAGTTGCCAGCCCTGGATGTACAGGACCGACATTTGAATCGGCCCTGTACGTCCAGGGCAGGCGACCACCCACTGCCCGCCCTACCTCCACCTCCGATCCTCCCCTTCCCCGGCCCCATCTATCTTCCCCATACTACAGGTGGGGAAGTTAGACATGGGCAGAGAAGGCACAGAATCGGACCCATAGTTTATAGTGTATGCAAGTCCTTTCAAACCCTATTCCACCTTCACCCCAATGTACCTCCTGAAGAGCCCCTATTCTCAAACCGCAAAGAGTTTGCACGCTCCTATCAACACATGCACTGTTATACATACATAGATCCATGCAATTTTATATTATTTTCACACATGTAAAACACACTTTACAATCAGGAAATCCTGTATCAAATCACCCACTGATCTATGCCAGTTGGGTCCATATATAACCAATTGCAGCTACAGCCTTCAAAAAGACCAATCTAAAAGATAGCCTTAATAGTGTCAACTCTGAGGCCATACCAACATATTATTGCTTCTTTAAAAATTAATCAACAGAGGATATTGATCCTAAAGCTTTGATAACAAGCAGGAGTGTCATTTCTGATGGACACAGTTTTTAAAAGGAAATAACACTACCATTAGTTCCATATGGTTTGTTATCTGATAGAAAGTAAGCAATGTTGATATTTGATGTCTCTAACCAATTGCCATGCTGGTTCTGCTTCTAAAAGACATAGGGGCATGTTTACTAAAACCCCGCTAATGTGCGGGCCGCGGTAGTGTGCGGATGCCATATAAGGAGTGGGCGTTCCATCCTGAAAAAGAAAAGCCGTGATTGACATATGCGCTAAGGTGCGCGGCGCCCATGTGCGCCCCGCACATTAGTGCATGAGGAAGCTGCACGGGAGGCATAAGTGGCGCGCTGATGTGCACACAGAAGAGCAGAGCCACAGCACAATGGTCAAAGCACTTACCAATGGTGCAGGGATCAGGGGTTCAATCCCCCCACAGTGCCCAATGAACAAGGCTGGCTGAGGCATTTAAATAATGGGCAGCATAAGGCAGCACACTGATGTTTTCAGAGGCATTTTAATACTGGACGGCATAAGCAGCGCGCTGATGGGCAAGCAGAAGAGCAGAGCCAAAGCACAAAGGGTAAGACACTGACCAATGATGCAGGGATCAGGGGTTCAATCCCCCACAGTGCTTAATGCAGACAGCTGGCTGAGGCATTACTTTAGGAGCTAGTCTAATATTGTGCAGCATAAGGCGGCACACTGATGGGCATTAGGCAGCGTGCTATTGATTTAGGAGGCTTTTAAATATTGGGCGGCATAAGGCGGCACGCTAATGTGCAAACACAGGATCAAAACCACAGCACAATGGGTAAGACACTGACCAATGGTGTAGGGATCAAGGGTTCAATCTCCCACAGTGCCCAATGAACAAGGCTGGCTGAGGCATTACATATTACGGGGAAGTTTGCTTTTGGAGTCATTTTATGTTTATTTTAATTGTCACTACTAGCAAACGTACTCTCAAAGCGTGTTAACATAAGGCGCCCTATAAGGCACATTTTAAGGTGCACTGTCAGCCAAGGCACCCTAGAATGTTGCTTATAGGGTGCATTAGAGGGTGACGTATGAGGTACCGCAAGGTCAGAATACTGTTTTTTATGGCAGCACTGTGCAGTTTAAGGAATGAAAAGCATAAGTAGGTGCGCTGACAAGCAAGGAGGAGCAGCAGTGGAGCACAATGGCTAAGGCACTGACTGCTGATACAGGGGTCATGAGTTTGCTCCCCAGGGTGCCTAATACATAAGGCTGGCTGTGGCATCAGCTTTGCATTGTACATATTTTGTCCTGCAGCACTTTATTTATATTTTATTAATTGCTGCCAGCAAACACGCCCTCACGTGCCGTAATTGAAGGTGCCGTATAAATTGCACTGTCCGCCACAGCACCCTAAAATGTCCCCAATAGGGCACCCTATAAGTTGCATCACAGGATAATGTATAGTGCACCTTATATGGACGGGAACCATAAGGTGCCCTATTGGGCACCCTATAAAGCACCCTCAGAGGCACCTTATGAGTACAGTACGCTGAGGGTGTTTTTGCTGGCATCAAAATATGTACATTAAAAAGAGATAAAACATTGGACAACCCTATCAAATAACCCCACTGTGGGTTTGAACCCATGACCTCTGACTTCATAGGCAGTGAAGTAGCCATTGGGCTACAGCTCTATAGCTGCTAGCAAAGTCCCTGGCTGGCTGCAGAGAGCCTGCACGTCACCACACAGACAGTCTGCTGTGGTCACCAGGATAGGGTTAGCCCACCCATACCCATGATGCAATGCACATGCAAATAAGCTGTCCACAGATAAACACAAGATGGGCAATTCACCCCCACAGCACCTCGGCCTGGTAGGGGAAGTGACCATGTGCACCCACACAGCACCTCGGCCTGGTAGGGGGTACTGACCGTGTGTTTTACTGGCACAGAGTAGCTACACACCGTCACATTGTGCGGGTACTGTGCTCACCCTGAGGGTGCAATGAGGCGCCCAGCACCAGGTCCACAACACCTTCCATAGCTGAAAGAGACCATGCTGGAGGTCCAAAGCAGTGTTAATGTGTGAGATAGGTAGTTTCTGCACAAACACCTTGGCTATCTCTGTCTGTTTCGGTCAGGTGTAGCCCCTATGGACTCCTAGGTGGCCTATGTACCACCCCCCCCCCCTTTCCTCCAGGGCCAAGGGTGGAAAACTGGGTCTCCCATCAATAGATCCACATTCTACCTCCCTGCAAAGGTGGCAGTAGAAGGGACCATCAACCCCAGTCCTGCTGTGGAACAGACACCCCACAGCGCAGTCAATGCAGCTCTATAAATATCCATAACACAATAGCAGACAGACATTAGGCCTGGATATGGTAAGCTGCACCCCACCACTATCTGATATTCTCCTGCAGCAAGCCATCAGCCGCTGCACCCTGCAAGCCGCTCCATCAAGACACATACCAGCTACAAACAGTCTGCTAGGTAGTCCATAGTGCATGTGTCCAGTGGAGATGCATGCACCCAGAACTGGGATGTCAGCATACACAGCAAGCAGACAAGTCAGTGACTGGGCCCCAAAAGAAAACCCATATCTATCACATGAGAAACATACTATATAGCACTATGGGGGTGCCTAGCCATGCTGTGGTCACTGCACAGTCAGGGTGAGAGTGATCTCTCAGCAGGACATACTGAGTTCACCCTGTCTGTGTAGGTGGTGGCCGGGCACTAAAATGTCCCAGTCAGTGCCCTATGCCCTGTGCAGATGCACCCTGGCCAGGCCACCCTGTCTGGCCTATACCCATGGTACCGTGCTCCTCATTATGCACATTGGCAGCCCAATACTGGCAACATTGCTGGCAGTGTGGGCTGTGGAAGGTGTTTGCAGCCACAACACACTGGATAGACAGACAGCCACCCCCACACTTATGCCAGCATTGTGCTACTATAGAGGAGTTCAGCAGCCATACCCACCAAACCAGTCCTGGGCACAGCACAGGCATGGATATGGTACGCAATACTGTTGGGGGTCACTCCCCAGGGTGGTAAACACTGTCAGAGACCAGACCTGCAGCACACACCGCAGACATCACAATGATTGTTATGGTGGAGCTCAATGAGCAAAATGTGCTTAACGTAGGAATTGATATCTGCCAGTTATCATAGGAAACGTTTGATAGCTGTGTACCAGATACCCAGGTGTAGGGTGGCATTGCTAAGGTATGCAACTGCTAGTATTTGGAGATACAGGCAGGGCCCAATGTCCTGCCTCTCCAGGAGGCATTGGCCAATGGGGCCTGTGGGTGTGTGTGGGTGTGTCTGGCCCTGTTGGCTGCTGCTTTACGGCAGAGTTTCCCAACTCCAGTCCTGGTGTTCCAAACACTGTTTGGGTTTTCATGCTGTCCCTCATGAATATGCATGAGCTACATCAGCATACCATGGGGGTGGTGCATAGATATGCAGCACAGGCATCTCTATAAGAGGCAGCATGGAACCTGAATGGTGTGGGGCCCTCCAGGACTGCATTTTGGAGACTCTGCTCTAGGTAATGCGCCTGTTTATGGTGTCTGTGTTTGGTGTGGTAAAATATAGGCGTATTAACCATGTGTATGTTCTCAGCAATAAAGGTTTGTCGTTACTATCACGGTTTAGTTGTAGGAAAGATATGTGGACAGGATTGGCAGTAGCCCCAGCTGGCCTTTGAACCTGTGACCTTCTGTTCTTGCACACACTGTCTGTGTGCACTGCACCACCTTGTTGCCACAGATATGCTGCATTCCCTGGGGAGTCCATGACTGTACATCCAACAGAGCCTGTCTGTTGCGGTGGATGGTACCAGCCTGCACAGGCCTAGGCCAATGTCTGCTGTGGTTTGCAGCCACTGCCCCCTCCACCACCTGTACCCTTCCGCCAACATGCAGACATGTCCTTATCTGGGAAAAAGCATATGACCTGATTGACTGGTGGCACTCCAGGACTGAATTTGGGGGACTCGGCTGTAGGTAATGCCCATTGTTATGGTTTGTGTGCGGTGTAGGGTAAAATATAGGTGTTGGAACCATGCTTATGTTCTCTGCAATAAAGGAGTATCTGTACTATCACTGTTTAGTGGTGGGTAAAACTATGGGGACTGGGTTTGCAGGAGCACCAGCTGGGATTTGAACCTGTGACCCTCTGGTCCTACAGGCACTGGCTGTGTCTGTTGCACCACACTGTGGCCACAGAGACAGTGCAGTCCCTGGAGATAGGAAACCTGGCCGGACGAGTCAGAAACCCTGCTCTGCACAATTTTACTGTGGGCTCATTTACCTTGTATGGGGACAAAAGTGCAAATAAACCTCAAAAATGACCTCGAAAAAAGGGGAAAAAAACCAAAACCAAGCTGGGCAACAGTGATAGCAATGGGCAACATAAAAAACACTCCCAAGAAAGTTCCAATAAAATGAAGTGATTTTTGAAAGAGTCTACGGAGCGTAGACCCTTCCAAAAATCATTTATTTTTTTTGGAGCTTTCCTGGGAGTGTTTTTTATTGTTGCCCATTGATATCACTGTTGCCCAGCTGAATTATAATTTTTACAATTTTTCTTGTGGTCATTTTAAGGTTTTATTTGAGATTTTGTTCTGTGCACATATATCACACTGCTCACGTTTTTTAGGTTTCCCCGGTTTTGCTGTACATTGCTGACGGAAATGGTTTCTCTTCCCTTTAAATCGACTCTAAAGCGAGGTTTTCACTCGTGGTATTTTTTTGACCGAAATTCAGCCCCGCTCCTGTGCGGGGAGCCTCTCCCCTCCCACTCTCCACCCATTGACCCCATCCCCCCGCCCCTCGGGAGCCTTCCTCCGCCCTCGAAATTCCTTTCCACGCCTCTATCACACATCAGCACGCCGTGCACTTGTGCGTGCGGCGCGCACGTGTGCGTGGCACCAAAAACGCACTATTAGCGTGCGCTAAGGTAACTTAGCGCACGCTCAGGTGCGCCCCGCACAATTGCGCGGTTTAGTAAACATACCCCATAAAGGTGGACGCATCTCAACAGTCATGCAAAGATTTTTCAACTTTTGTTAGTTGATTCTACCTGGAACCTGAGAATTGTAGAGGATTGCTGGTTATAGCCAGAAGGAATGATTGACAGGCTTTTGCGCTCTGATAATTCAAGTACAAAAGAATGCAGTTGCCTCTTCTTTTTATTATTTAAAGGTCAGAAAAATTTGCTAATTAAAGCACAGTCATGAATTCAACACAGAATCTGCCATGTGAACCAAACAATACATGGAAATTAATCATTGCCTGGAAAAATTCCGTTGTAATGCACCTAGAAACAGAATCACCAGAAAGTCTTCTTTTCTAAACAAGTAGGACACTATATTATGATGTCCATTACTTTATAAAACTGCTAAAAAATTACCCAAGTGTGACCAATAACATGGGTTTTTTTTTTTTTACATGTTTCACTGATGCTCAGTACTATGGTGTTAGGACAGCTAGTGGGATGGACAGATAGCCAGCCATATTGAAATGAAGAGTACTTTATAAATTTAGAAATGTATAGAAAAAGATCTATATGTACAATAATATGTCTTTCCATTTTTTAAATAGCAAGGGATCCACCATATTTGTTTGCTCGCTTGATGTATTAGAAGTTAATAAATATAACAAAACCCTTCACATTGAGCTACTGGCATACGATGGATGCTCCCAGGAAGGGAAAAGTTTCCTCTTGCTGGGCAGGAAATAACCTTAAATTCTGTGAATAGATTTCCCTCTTTCATTTTACTATGGAGGTCATTCTGAACCACGAATAAGCTGTCTGTACATGTGGGATAGACGTGTATCTCACAAAAACATCTAAAACCATATTCTGCACATTCGCAGCCCTACACGTGCATGGCACATAAACGGGGATCCCAGAAGTTGGGCAGGTAGGGACGTAAAGGAGTGTGGCAAGCCACAAAGATGTATAAAGCTTATTCTGGTGCTACCTGTGTACATCCACAGTAGTTCCCACAGACGTCCAGGTTATACCTGCTGAAAGGTGGAATAAAGGTAGGACTTAGAAATATTTCTGCCCTGCACATCAATGCGGCCCACAGTGGTGAATGAATGTGTAACCTATGCTGTGCATTTTTGTGTCTGCAGGCTGGGAAACCACAGCACTCAGTGTTCCTGAACAGAAAGCAAAGGAGAGGGAGGTTAGAGGTCGCAGTAACAAAATCAAACACACCCACAAATGTATGGGGAAGAGCACAGGTGCACTTCCTGGCTATGCTGGCATTTGCTGAGTGAGCTAAAGGGGCAAAGTGTGGGTCCCCTAACAAAGCCCATGTCCTCAAAATGATAGTGGTGATGGAGCACAAGGCCTCCATGTGAAAATGTAAGCCTAGCCATCGGTGCCATGTGCCAGCTGGAGTGTTGTGCTCACACAGCGGACCTTTACAATATGCCCTATGCAATGTGTACAGAAAGTCAGATGTAAACCTATCGGAACACAATAATGGGGAAAGTCTATGCCAGTGGCCTATGGCACATATCTTGTAAACAGGTCACTGATGCAGTTTTTTACATATGTGGGCCTATGAGGTGCAATGTGCACACGGGGTTTGGTCCCTGAGACAGATATACTGGAAGGGCTGTTTGAGCCTACTACAGCTCTGCAACAGATTGAGATCCACCATTATAGTTATTGTATATGTAGGAAGCCAAATAGAACTGTAGTGAGCAGGTATGATGCTGGGTTGGAAGTACTGATTGCTATGGTTCCCTATCCATCAGCTAAGACGGTCGGTGCTGGGTATTCTTTTGGTAGATGGCTGTTTCTGTGGGGCTGCTAGTGAGAATGCATGCGTGTAAGTGGGGGGCGAACTCTTGATTGCTCATCCATATATCCAGGGGGGGACAGGTATGCCTGACAGGTACCTAGACCATAGAGCTGTCTGCAGTCTCACCAGGTGCGAGTGCATACAGGCAGGAATGGGCAGGACGGTTCCACAATCACTTCCCTGTCCAGACACTTCCCTGCCACTATTCAGGGGACCTCAGAGGTCTGCAATGGTGCAAAGCACAGTATGCCATTCTCAGGTGCTCCAGCACTGGTCTCTACAAATGTGCACATTTGTAGGGCGCGCCGATGGTGTCCCTGGGCATGTCTGTGTGGTGCTTGAACTGCTGACTGCTGTCATTCCAATGACCTTTTAGTAGTGCGGGGGGGGGTGATTGGGTAGATCCCTATGGGGGGCCTGTTCTGCTGGGATCATGTCCTTACTTAGCATTGTACAGACATGTTTCTGAGCCTTTCACAATGTGTATGCCTCAGGAGGGCATCTACTGCCATGTCTGTAGTGCTGTACTGCATCTTATGCCAGTACGTTCACTCTCTACACATTTTCCTGCTACAGTATTACATACTGGGTGTGCTTTGCAGTGGTCTGGGCACACCACAGACTGGTTTCTATTGTCTAACTTGCATCCTCCTGTGAGTCTCACCACCTTACATTGTCATTCAGCCTCAGAATAACTCTGTCAGTGCTCACAGCAGTTTCACAGTTGCCTTTTTTGAAGGGGGCTTGGCTGTTCACGAGTATATCGTGGAGATGGGCAGGGTCACAAACGTGCATCTTTTCAGAATATGGTGAGCGTGGGGACGTCCAAAGCCATTATTGGCATATACCCATCTTCGTACAGCATAGCATTGTGTGCAGGCCACGCCAAGCACGTGTATGTAGGCGATTTTTGGCATGCGGGTGCATCTATCCATGCGTGTACGGAATTGGGATCTATTTCTGTACATTTCCATTTGGACGTGCCCACTGCCCCGACATGCATGTTTTCGGAATTCACTTCCACATGTCCGAGCTTTATTGTTCTTTAGATTTGGATTTGGATTTTAATCACTCGCCTTCCAAATCCAAACCTAAGTGAGTTATATTCATGTACACAATTTTGTTTCCTTCCCAAGTGAGCTTAAAGCTGTGCTTGAGACAATAGAGGGTGAAGTGACTTGCCAAAAGTCACAAAAGCTGTTGGTGGGAGAATTGGGATTTGAACTCCAGCTTCTCCTTTATTTACAAAAGTAAAATGAACTATTTTCACAAAATGAACCATAAATCATAAAAATAAAAAATTATGCAATACATGCCTTTGAGTCAGTGCTGACTCCTGGCAACCCAGAAGCTCCTGGGTTTTCTTTGCAGTGTGACCAGAAGTAGATTCCGAGGCAGTGGACTGGTTAAGTGACTTGCCCAAGGCCTCAAGGAGTACCAGTGGGAATCAAACCCTTGTTTCTTGGTTGCCAATCCACTATTCCAGCCACTAGGCTACTCCATACAAAATTCATAAATCCTAAAACACGAAACCTAAATATGATTTATGGATTTTTTAATGATTTATGAATTTTGATGATAACCAGTACCTGTCTTTTGGAGATTTATTCTATATTTAATGAACCTTACTGGATGCAATGCTGACATTTTCAAAAATTCTGTATATTGATTAATTTCATGATTCATTTTGTTATATATATATATTTTGTTTAAATTTATATGCATGTAATTCACTTTTGATGTATCCTTTGTACTTTTTGTAAATGAACTGAATTATCCCTGATGAAGGTGGTTGTTTGCCGAGACATAACAATGTCATGTTGTTTTATTAAAAGTGTATTGAAATTTTTTTAGCATTTTATATTAGGGACATGTTTACTAAAATGTATCAATGGTTAGTGCAGAGTTTACTGTGTTCTGCTTATGCCACACTTTAGTAAATAAGGAAACAAGATTGTGAGACATACATTTAATGAAGCTAGAATTTCAAAATTACATTTCAGAAACAATTGCAAAATTTCTAAATATTTTCTTAGAAAGTTTCTTGGCTTCTCTTTTTAGCAAAATCTTTAATAATGTCCTCAGAGTTCATATATCGGAGTGAAAATGCCTAGGACCTATGAGCATCAACATCTGGCCCTGGATGTGTTGGCTCATATAGGATAAGAGGTGTCCTATATGATCAGATGATGCCATGCATTGACATCTTCCTGGAGAATTTAGGCCTGTATCTGAGATGAGGTGATGTAATTAGCTCAAGGCCGGCCCCAGAATTGGTTTAAGTGTTGGCGCTCTAGGCAAACCTTAAGCCTTATGTCTCTCTCTCCCCCTCTTTCAGGTTCATGCCAGGATTTCTTGTTTAGCTTTGAATGCCCTGCTCTTTGCTACCCCCAGTCACTGCTGCCCTAGGTGACTGCCTAGTTTGTTTAGTGATTGAGCCGGCCCTGCATTAACCAGTGCTATGCTTTGGCTTGTCTCAGATGACCTCAGGGCCTGTTGGCCCACTGAAGTCTTCAGTGTTACGAGCAAACCCACAGCACCTAAAGGTGCAGAAGTCAATGAGAAGTCAAACAAGTGTTGGTAATTTTAGAGGCTAAGGTGAGCGCTTACTAAGGGGTCTGGAATGTGAGAAGAGAACTTTCTGGGATTTGGGGAGGAAAGGGAGGAAACTACTTGCTGTGGTCTGGAGAAATAGAAAAGGATGCTTGGTGGGGACTGTGGGCAGAAAGAGGATAGAGCGTTTGCTAGCTTCTGGGGGTATTTTAAAACCCCAAATGGAAAAGTTCTAATGGCAGTGACAAGTAATGTAGCCTACAAATTCCAGTTAAGAATTATCTACAAAAGTTTATAGCATATGATTTTTATTATAAACTGTTATGATGGCTTTCTATGCTCCTTGGGCGGTATAGCAAACTACCGACAATTAAATATAATAAATAAATAAATGCTAACTTTTAACAAGGCAAGTTTTGAGACTAAGGAATCTTTGTACTCTAGATGAAGATTTAAAATATCTAGCTACACTGAGAGAATGGTGTTTAGAACTCATGTGGAGAACATTTTTTAATTGAGAAGAATCATCAGGAGTATTCTAATTTTAAAAGATCTAGATATAATATCAGGAACTGGTTTTGAATCACCCTTTCTAGCATAATACTCGTAATTCACAACATATAGGTTTGGTGAATAGTGATGAAAGAGTAATGGTGAACCGATATTGGTTTGTACTCTGTATAAAACTGAGCTCACTTTTTCTCTCTTGTTCTTCTTTCTTTTATTTAAAAAAATCACAATATACTTGAAAATAAGGACATTTTTTGAGAGTTTTTTTTAATGTAGTGCTGTAGGAAGTTAGTAATTGTAACTCTGCTGCTACCTCCATCTGAAAGCTATTTATGACCTCTGGGGCCTCTTTTGCGAACACTTAGCTTGAGCTATCTTCCATATAGCCCATAATTATAAAATGGGCTATGCAGCAGATAGCTCGAGCTAAGTGTTAGTAAAAGGCGCCCCGTGGTACACTCTACCTGTTCATCTAATTCCCTGAAGCAGTTCGCTATATATAGCCTTCTCTACTTTTGTGATCCTGACTAGGTCAGGAGCTGTCTATACACCAGTAGTTCCTATAAAAACAAGAAAGAAAAGGAGGGGGGGGGGGGCAGTGGGAGCGGTCTGCTCCGGGTGCAGACAATAAGGGGTTACAATGTCTGTGGCATCCTCCCTGTCCACCTGCACAGAAATATCAGCTTGCTCTGCACCCGCTAAGGGAAGCTCATTCTGATACACTAAGAAGAACAGTTTTGGGATTGTGAAAAGCAGTTAGCAAGTGAAATCCTGTTCTCCGAAGAGGAGCATTAAGCACGGCTCAGTCCAGTGATCCAGCGGGATGTTTTTCATCAAAGTGCTCAGGAAGGATAAAGGAAATTCTAGTTCTTTTTGAGTTATTTCTTTTACGTTTTTAGAATCCTTCCCGGTGGGCGGTGGGGGGGGGGGGGGGGGGAGGTTACTAAGATCTGCAACAGCATTCTCTAGAAATTTGAGAGGCCTTGTGTTTAAGCTGAATGCTATGCCTCAGTAATTTCCCTTTTAGTTGGGAATTCTCTGTGGTGCTGATTCAGTCAATTTCCTCTGATAATGTTCTGTTCTTCTAATGACTGTTCTTTTTGGTGCATTGGAATGAGCTCCCCTTAGCAAGCACAGAGCAAGCTGATATTTCTGTGCAGGGTGATGGAGAGGACTCTTTCTTCTTCCTGCACGCTTCAGACTGTAAAGCTTGGTGCAATTTGAGTCCTTCCTATATGTGGCCGGGACAGCACCTTTTTCTGTTCCACCTCTTCCGCCTTCGTCTCAGTCTTCACTCTCTTTTGACAGGGGCAAGAAGACCTTTACAGTAGTATCCATGGACTTAGCTGCAAAACCCATATTATCCTTTGTGTCCCCTATCTGTCTTTTATGGGCTAGTCAGGATAGAACTGGAGCAGTCTCCTGACAACTGCTCAAATATTAGACAATACTATTTTGAAGTGAAATTTCTGAAGAATAGTAGATTGGAGGTGAAAATGTATGCTGAGGTTTTGCGACACCCACTGCCCTGCTCTTGCCCCTATTGCCCCCGTATCAAAAGTGACTTCATGGCTCTGGGACAGAGGGTGAAGCAGTTAGGTACACAGGTGGTGTTCTCTTCAATCCTCCCTGTTGAGGGTAAAGGCCAAGGCAGAGAGGCTCGCATCCTGGAGATGAATGCATGGCTGCGTGGATGGTGTCATCGAGAGCGTTTTGGTTTCCTAGACCATGGGATGCTGTTCCAAGGGTTGCAGATCAGAGATGGCATCCATCTGTCCAAGAAAGGTCAACGCGTCTTCAGTAGTAGACTGGCTAATCTACTGAAGAGGGCTTTAAACTAGATTCGTTGGGGATGGGTGAAGAAAGCCCCCAGGTAAGTGAAAGCCCCCAGTTAGGTGATACATTAAATAACTTTATGGAAATGGGTAACAGGGGTAACATATGGAAAGCAGTGTGTATAAATGCCCGTAGCATGGGAAATAAGATCCCTGATGTTGAGGTTTTGGTGGGAGTGACTGACTTGGATTTAGTGGCAGTTACAGAAACATGGTTCACAGAAAACCATGATTGGGATGTAACTATACCTGGCTATACTTTATTCAGAAAGGACAGGGTAAGAAGTAGGGGAGGAGGAGTGGCACTATATGTAAAAACTACTATTAAAGCTTTGGAATTACAGAGCTTAAAAGGGAGAGGGGAGGCATTGTGGGTTAAACTAGAAAGAGGGAAAGAGAAATCTATTTACATTGGTGTGATTTACAGACCTCCCTCACAAGAGGAAGAGGTGGACTGAGAGTTAATTGAAGACATGCACAGCATTGCTAGGAAAGGGGAAGTGCTACTGATAGGAGATTTCAATATGCCAGATGTTGATTGGCACATTCCTGCTGCAGTATCATCTAGAAATAAGGAGATCCTGGATTCTCTAAAGGGAGAACTATTAAGGCAATAGGTAACAGACCCCACACGTGAAGGGGCCATACTGGACGTGGTGCTTACCAATGGTGAAAGTGTTTCTGATGTTGTAGTGGGAGATCATTTTGCATCCAGTGATCACCAGATGGTGTGGTTCAGTATTAGAACTAGGGCTGTTAGAATCCATTCAAAGGTGAGGATCTTAGACTTTAGGAAGACTAACTTTGCGAAGATGGGCCAATACCTCAGGGAGTCGTTAGTTGGATGGGAACAGCTGAGGGATGTAGAAAAACAGTGGGAAAAACTGAAAGGGGATATTTTAAGGGCAACCAACCTTTTTGTTAAAATGGTAAATAAAGGTAAAAGGAAAAGGAGACCGCTATGGTTTTTGAAAGAAGTAGCTGAAAAAGTGAAGAAAAAGAGGGAGGCCTTCATGAAATACAAGAGATCACAGAGAGAGGAAGACAGGCATCTGTATTTGGAAAAACTTAGAGAAGCTAGCAAAGTAGTCAAGAAGACAAAGATTCAAAAGGGGGAGGAAATAGCCAATGCAATAAAATGGGGGGATAAGACATTTTTCAGATATATTAGTGAGAAGAGGAAGGGCAAGAGTGGTATTGTCAGACTCAAGGGTGCAGGGGAGGAATATGTAGAAGCTGATAAGGATAAAGCGAAATTGCTTAACAAATATTTTTGTTCTGTGTTCACAGATGAAGAACCAGGAGCAGGACCTCAGAAAACACCCACAAATAGGAACAGAAGCAAAGGAAATCTTGAACAATTTTCAAAAGACTGTGTTCGTGAGAAACTATCTCAACTTAAAGTAGACAAAGCGATGGGACCGGATGGGATACACCCGAGAATACTGAGGGAACTTGGGGACATTCTAGCAGCTCCACTGACTGACCTTTTCAATGCTTCATTGGAGTCGGGAGTGGTGCCAAAGGACTGGAAAGAGGCTCATGTGGTGCCTTTACACAAAAGCGGAAGTAAGGATGTGGTTGAAAACTACAGGCCAGTTAGTTTAACTTCAGTGGTGAGTAAATTATTGGAAACGCTGCTGAAAGAGAAAATAGTGAGGTTTCTGGAGTCCAGCGGAATACAGGATCCGAGGCAGCATGGATTCACCAGAGGCTGGTCTTGTCAGACAAATCTGATTGATTTCTTTGACTGGGTGACCAGGGAGTTGGACCGAGGGAGAGCCCTAGATGTGGTGTATTTAGATTTCAGTAAAGCCTTTGACACTGTCCTCACAGGCGACTTATAAACAAACTGAGCACCCTAGGAATGGACCCTAAAATTACTGTTTGGGTTAGAAATTGGTTGGGTGGGAAGCAACAAAGAGTACATGTAAATGGAGCTCACTCTGAGGAGAAGGATGTTACCACTGGTGTGCCCCAGGGATCTGTCCTTGGTCCGATTCTTTTTAACATCTTTGTTAGTGATATAGCAGAAGGGCTTTCAGGTAAGGTTTGCCTCTTTGCGGATGATACCAAAATCTGCAATAGAGTAGACACCCAGGAAGGGGTAGATAACATGAGGAGGGATCTAGCTAAGCTTGAAGAATGGTCTAGAATTTGGCAGCTGGGATTTAATGTTAAAAAATGTAAGGTCATGCATTTGGGCTGCAGCAATCCAAGGGAGCAATATAGTATAGGAGGTGAAGTACTTTTGTCCACTAAGAAGAGCGGGACCTAGGTGTGGTTGTGTCTGATGATCTTAAAGTAGCTAAACAGGTAGAAAAGGCGATGGCAAAAGCGAGAAGGACGCTTGGGTGCATACGGAGAGGAATGACTAGCAGAAAAAAGGAGGTGATAATGCCTCTGTATAAGTCTTTGGTGCGACCTCATTTGGAGTATAGTGTGCAATTCTGGAGACCGCACCTTCAAAAGGATGTGAACAGGATGGAGTCGGTGCAGAGGGTGGCTACTAAAATGATTAGTGGTCTTCATTATAAGGCATATGAGGACAGACTGAAGGATCTTAATATGTACACCTTAGAGGAAAGGCGGGATAGAGGTGATATGACTGAGATGTTTAAATACCTCCGTGGCATAAATGTTCAGGGAGAGAGCCTCTTTCAATTGAAAGCAAGTTCTGCTACGAGGGGACATGGGATGAGGGTGAAGGGAGATAGATTCAAGAGTGATATGCGGAAATATTTCTTTATGGAAAGAGTAGTGGATCCGTGGAATAGTCTCCCAGTGGAGTTAGTAGAGACGAGGACAGTAACTGAATTCAAAAAAGCATGGGACAAACACAGAGGATCTCTAAAGGTTAAAAGGGGACTGTTGTAGTTGTTATGGAAGGACAGACTAGATAGGCCATGTGGTCTTTTTCTGTCGTCATATTTCTATGTTTCTATTAAAAGAGAGTGAAGAGGTGAAGCAGAAAGAGGTGCTGTCGTGGCCACAGAGAGGAAGGACTCAAATTGCACCAAGCTTCACAGTCTGAAGCGTGCAGGAAGAAGAAAGAGTCCTCTCCATCACCCTGCACAGAAATATCAGCTTGCTCTGTGCCCGCTAAGGGGAGCTCATTCTGATGCACCAAAAAGCACAGTCATTTGAAGAATAGAACATTATCAGAGGAAATTGACTGAATCAGCACCACAGAGAAATCCCAACTATAAGGGGAATTACTGAGGCATAGCAGGTGGTCATGTATTGGAGGAAGCGTGCAAGCCACCTGCTTTAATGTAAGCTTACCACATTGCCTCTGAGATGTGGGCCTGGTGTGCGGTGGGGGGTGCATTGCACCATGCAGTGGCGCGCCACAGTGGAGCACCCACCCCGGGGGCCAAGGGGGTTAAGAATACCACTGCACCAATGCATGAGAGTCCCTTCAATTTCTGATCTCTGGAGAGGGGCATGACTACTGGACTACCATTTCTGACAAAAAAGGCATTTCAGTGGGGAAATAAGGGGAAACAATTTTGTTATTAGAGGAGGAAATGATCTGTTCCGGGTGTCAAATATGCTAGGTACGCCACTGCAGGAAGTACACATGTTATAGCATATTGAAAGCACTTGTTTGACTGACACTTGTCACCTCCCTCCCCTTCAAAGTAGTTTCCTCACCCCCCCAGAAACCTTTAGTTGACCATTGGAAAGCCGCCCGACAGAAAGTCGATGACTTGAAATATTTGGTTTTATGGCAGGTTCATCCCCATTGGTGAGGTGGGGATGTTGAATAAACTCTTTTGAGGCTTGAACAAAAAATTATTTTTCAGTTCAACACATTTCATCCCTCTGGCCTTAACCATGATGTAGATTTTTCTGTTTTTTATAGTTTTTCCCTTGTTTTCGTCTTGCATGTAGGTGTCTGTATTTGTATGCTCCAACATTAGTGCATTATAAAACATACTATGGTTTTAGATAATGCTCGCTATCCTACTGAGTCTTTTAAAGCCACCTTGTTTTCAATCTGGTTTTACGCAGAGTGGACAATCTTATGTACCAATATTTAGATAAACTCAATTGCCTCAATTTGCAAGAACTCTCTTCATTAAGTTATTTTAAGTAAAATATTTTTTACTTGTACTTTTACTTTCCCTGGATGATTATTGATCAATTCCTTTTACTCCTCTATGCAAATTTGGCCGATATGTGTGGTGATTCACGATATTTAACTGTCATTTGCGCGGGTTTTTTCCCTGTTTGATTTCCAAGCACATACCTAGGAGGTAAGCACAGTACTGCACGTCTTTTCACTTTTTTCTTTGCTTTTTGAAGTGATCTTTTAGCGAGTATGTCTATTTTTACGGTTCCGTGGATGTTCTATTTTGGTTTTAACTTGTGCAATTTTGAGTTTAATCCTCCGATGTAAAGAACAGCAGTTTTTTGGTTTGTTTTTTGTTATACATGCGAGTTTAAACTATCCATCGTTCACCACTCTGACTACAAAGATTCTTTTAAAATTCACTATGCTAAAAAATATTTTTTTAGTCTTAAGTTTAGACTCCTAAGAGCCTTTATACCAGCAAAGCAGCCATGTGAGCGTACCTGCGCTAGAACCAAAGTTTCAGTTGAGCACAGCTATGGGCTTTCTCATCCACAGTTAATACGGTCAGAAGACTCACAGACACTGCTGCTCTGTCTTACACCCTGCTCATCATGATGCGATGCCCCTATCTAAGTATTCTTATGCCTTTAATTTTATAACAAATACAATATAGCGGAAAGCATGGACAAAATGATCATCTGTACACCTCTGATTTTATTTTTTGATGAAGACTGCACCATACCTCCTTTGCAATTAGTCTAACCTAACATTGTAATATGTTAAGACGATGGTGCTGTCTTATGGGTAGTTTATTGTTTTGTTTTACGGTGATTACGTGTGCACACTCCAAGTTCCACATATGATTCTTCTTTCTTTTTTGAAGCACTGTTTTATCACTATGGCTAATCTTTCTTTTGAGGAACCAACCGGAGTCTGCTCACATAATTAAGTTTTCACGTGTGTCCTATGTTACCTCTATGATTATCCTAAGGCTTTCATTTAATTCTATTTTAACACCCATGTTTTATTGTATTTATCTTTTGCAATAAGTTTGGTGCCTCTTTCATGGCCACTCCACTGCCTTCTCGTCAACAGTGATATATATTACCTTTACAAATCTTGGGTTGTCCTCTTTTTGCCAATGGATTTACAATTTTAGTTCCCTCCTCCTTTTCAAATTGTTCTGTTTTCTTTTCTTATACTGCCTTTCAAGGCTCTTTCTAACAGTTTTCATTATGCTCTGTCTTTAGTATTTTATTCTTCACTCTCAAGTACCATTGAGTATATGTCCATTTCAACTCATCTGTTGATAAGGTACTGTATCATTGTTTATCACTACCACTAGGTTATATATACAGGTGGCCCAAGAAAAGTGAGAACATCTCGTAGCATATAAGTTATTTAAAAATTCAAAAAGACAGATGTAAACGATTGATAAATTAAAAAAACAAAGATGGCGACCTAAACTGTCGAAATAAAGACGTTATATAGCTAAAAAAGGTAAATAAGTAAACTATTTAAGCTTTTAATTTACAAGATGTTCTCACTTTTTTTGGGCTACCCTGTATATATATTTTTTTATTTTTACCTCTAACATTTATCCTTTCCTGTTGCATGCAGCATACTCTTTATGTTTGATTACTATTCTTTTTATTATTTTTAACAATTATCTATTAGATGATGCTTTTATTTCTTATTTTTTACTGACTTTGATTGTGTTGTTTGTTTTCTTTAACTCTTTATTTATGCAATTTCAATTAATCCGCAAGACATACACTTGTTACAGGAAAGAATGTCAACAAAGGAAATATAAAACTACTACAACATAAGAGAAACCCCCTATCCAATTCACTAATAAAGAAATTAACATTCACTAGCCCACAAAAAGAGAGAGCAGGCAAGACAAAAATCGAAAGAAACATTGTCAGGAAATAAGACACTAAACAGTGCAAACACTAATTCCGAACTTTGCTAAATTGGAGGAGCCTTTCCCGGCTATGAACTGGGTTAGATGAGAAGGTTCAAAGAAAGTATAACTAACACCCTGATATTTGATTAAACATCTGCATGGATATCTCAGGAAAAAAAAGCCCACCGAGCTGCAGAACCTGAGGGTGAAGCAATAAAAACTGCTGCCGGCGTTTCTGGGTAGGTTTAAAGACATCAGGGAACATCCTAATTGTATCCCCATGAAGGATTCATTCCTGGCTTTGAAATACATTTTCAAAAGAAAATCTCGATCAGACTCAAATACTACAGTCAGCAGTAAGGTCGCCCGTGGAACATGACCAGGATCAGTGGTCTCCAAAACCCCAGTCAGATCCAGTGAGTCCATAGGAGGAGAATGGACAGGTGACGAGACTCCATTGGTCTTGCGCTTGGTTGTTGGCAAGTAGAAAACCCTAGCCAAAGGGGGGACAGATTCCAAAGGAATTTTCAAAATAGAGGTTGCATAGGTATTAAACAGCTCCTTCAGCGAGGAAACAGGAACCTGAGGAAAATTCAACAAGCACAGATTTATTTTCCTGAGTTCTCTAACATCTCTATTTTCCAATGGATAATAGATAAATCCTTAATAATAGTACCTGGAATAGAAGCAGCGTCCTCAATCTTTGCTTCCAACTGGGTCGCCTTGGAAGAAATACCAGCAAGCTCCTGCTTCTGCTGATTTATTAATTGAGCCAGGGATGGAAGAACTTCATATAAAACAGCAAACTGTGAGGTAAAGGAGGTTTCCAGTGCCCTAAGACCTTCTCATAAGGAATCCAGTGTTACTGTAGTTGGGCGAACAAGAACAGTTTTTGCAGGAATCGCAAAATGAGCACTCAATCCAGCCACTGCGTCCTCAGCCATCAAATGCTCCCCAATAGCAGCAGGAGTTACCTCTATACCAGCTGGCTCCGCAGAAGAAGAAACTACCTCCGCGGGACTCCCCGCTGGCACCAGTGCGAGTCCCACAACACTCTGGAGCTCTGCCTCTGACATTCCCGCTAGAAGTGCTGCAGGTTGAGCTGAAGGAGTCCGGGCATCCAGGCTAAGTGTGACCTGCAGTTCTGAGGGTCATGTCAGGCCTCCTTCCACCTCCATTGCCCTCAACGAACTCTGCTCCGGATGTACTACAGCACCGATGGGCCTCACGAAGGCATCGAGAGGCCCCTGAAGAAGGCCGGTGTGGCTGAAACACATGTAGGGCTGACCCCTCAATAAACTTTATTCCTTTCAAGGGTCTCTCGTTGCCTGCTCTCTTTTTTATGTGCTGTTTTTCTGCAGGTGGGGTGCTTTTTTTGTTTCTCCGTTATATACTTCAGTTGTATCCAGAACTTCTGAGTGTCCAAGGAAGCTTTCAGTCCCATGATGCTGATACTATAGAGTCTTTCTTCTAGTCTGTTAAGCTAATAATGTTTCCTCCTCGCCAATGGGGTCTAACTACTTTGAAGACAAGGAAGCAAAGGAAGGAATGATTTGCTTCAATCCAATGTTGGACCAACGGTTTTTCTGCAAC
The DNA here is from genome assembly GCA_033557465.1 of Ichthyophis bannanicus. Taxonomy (NCBI): domain Eukaryota; kingdom Metazoa; phylum Chordata; class Amphibia; order Gymnophiona; family Ichthyophiidae; genus Ichthyophis; species Ichthyophis bannanicus. The sequence continues at coordinate 750,586,156 of CM066035.1, forward strand.
ATTTCTACGGAGACAACTTTTATTTTCAATGATTCTCGTTCTTATACTCCTTTCAGTCTTTCCAATATAACATAACTTACAGGGACATTGTTTAAGATAAATAACATTGGTTGTCTCACAGTTTGAAAAATCAAAGAGATTTATTCTGTAGGAAGTGATGGGATGAATAAATTCTTTTTTAATAACCATTGCACTTTCACATATTGTGCATCTACCACACTTAAAATGACCATAAGGCTTTGGTGAAAAACGAGGTTTACTTAAGGCTGATGGCACCAGGATATCTCTTAAATTTGAATTTCTTTTATAGGCCACTAATAACTTTGTATCTTTTAAAAAAGGTAATGAATCCAGAATATGCCATGCATTCCATAGAATACGAGTTATCTCTCTTGAATATTCAGAAAAAGTGAGTGTACATACTATATTATTGGTCTTTTCCTGAGCACGACCTTTTAAAAGGGACATTCTATCTGAAGAACGTGTGCATTGTAGTGCTTTCTCAACACATTCTATCGGATATCCACGATCTAAAAATCTATTGCTATTTATGTATTTATAGCATGATTTTCAAAGTCATCATCAGTGGTACATAATCTGCGAACTCTTAAAAACTGACTTACCGGTAAATTTTCTTTTAAAGAACGATTATGAAAACTACTGAAGTGTACTAGTGAGTTTCTATCAGTGGGTTTTCTCAAAAGAGTAGTGGTAAAGCTATCCAGCGTGTTTTTTATCAAAATGTCAAGATATGTTGAGGCCACAGGGCAGGGTCCCGGGGCCGACAGTAACCGGGTTACCGGGGCCTGTGGGGAGGCGGGAGCAGGCATTGTTTGAAATCACCCCACGTCAGTGGTGTGGGGCGATTTCATTGGAGCCAAGAGGGGGGCGAGGCTGCGGAGCCAGGGTGAGAGGCCGTGTGGTGCGCGTTACCTCACTTTCGGATCCGGTGCCTGGTGGTGAGTGGCAGCGTGTGTCTCTGTGGCAGTAAAAGCAGTGCAGCCTGTGGATTTTGGCATCGGTGGTGGTGCGGCAGTCTCCAGAGGCGCTTGTGAGGCAGCGGGCATACGGAGCAGCGATAGGCAGGGTGAGGGTAGTCGATCGGTAGTGGAGTGGGGGGGCCCGGAGGAGAGCGGCCTATGGCTAGGTTTGTGCCTGAAGGGGAATTGTTGTGGGGGGGGGAGTGAGCGGGTGGAGGTTTGGCGCGAATTGATAAGGAGGAAATAAATTGAGTAAGGGGGGGGCAGCTGGGGGGACAAAACTAAGGGCATTAAGGGGTTGGGGCTGCAGCACGAGGAGTAAAGGGTTGGTAGCACATCAGCCATAATAAAAAAAAAAGAGTATTGTATCCATATAGTGCAATTAATAGAAGGAAAGATAATTGCACTGTAGAGTCAGTTGGGGGTGGGGGTAAAAGGCTGGGAGGCATGGTGCGCTCAAAGAAGGGGCAGTGGGGGCGAGAGCAGTGTGGGGCAGTGGGGGGCAGTCCAGTGGGAGGAGGGGAAGGTTAAGGGGGGGGCAGTGCCTGCAGGGGGTTCTGGGGCATCAGTGCATGTGGTCTGGGGGGTTAGAAGAGCGGCCCAATCAGGTTTGCGTGGTGGAAGGAGGGGGGGGGGGGGCGGACGGGGGCTGTGAGCAGGGGTCGAGAAAAGGGGCGGTCAGGGCCTCCCTGCATCAGGAGCTGGGAGGTCCAGAGCCAGGGGGGGAGTGTGCGGTGGTGGGTACAGGACTTGGCAGTTTGGGGGTAATAGGGCAAGTGGGCAGCATAGGCGCACAGGGGTTTGGTGAGGGAGGGTTGAGAGGACCAGGTGAAGATGAGGGGGGCTGGGGGCGGAGTGGGATAATGTAGGGGTCCCTCCTGCTTGGAGTTTTCCTGGCAGTTATATCCCCTGGTGTTCGGGAGCACAAATGATTCCTTGTTCACCTATGGGGGGGTTGGGGAATTGGTCGCCTGGGGTGAGTCATTTGGGGGTAGGGGGGCCATGGGGTGGTGGCTGGGGGGACTGGTATGGGGTAGGGTTTCCAGGGGGGGGGGTGTCTGCACCAGCGGTGGGGAGGTGGGGGGGCCGCAGGAGGTTTGGGTACTTCTGCATGGCGATGGGGTAGTTGGGGGGAGATGGGGACCAGTGGGCCGGGGATGGTTGCTGCTGGTCCTTGTACTTCTCTCTCTGTGCAGGTGCCGGTGAATGGCTCCGTGGGGAGTGGGGGAGCAGTGCTAAGCTGAGACGGGAGAGCGGCATCGATGTTGAGGACTTCAGAGTTGTCCGGGCCGGTGGCGGCAGCGCCAGTTTCCAGTGAGCAAGCCGCTGGAGATACTGTGGAAGGTGAGTGTGGGGGGGGGTGAGGGGGGTAGCCTTGGCAGGGGGATGGAGTCAAACGAAGATGCAATGGCGGGGGCCACAAGGCGAGGGCGAAGAGGAAGCACGGCCATCGTCGTTGTCGTCGTTCGTCGTCCTCGTCGTCCACGTCATCGGGGAGTTCCTTCGAGGGTTCAGTAGTGGCAGATGTTAGTAAGGGAGAGCGAGCGACATCTTCGGTGGTGCATTGTGTGGAACTGTGGGAGGGTGTTCCACGAAGGTTGAGACGCAGGATCCGGAAGTGTAGGTACATTGACATATTTCAGCTGTTGGATGGGCGGAAGCGCTTGGGCGAGAGTCGGAAGAAGCGCAAGGAGGACAAGAAGGCGGGTAGGGTGCGGAAGATTTCCCGCAATACGTTGAATTGGACTCGGGCTTTTTTGAGATTAGCAAGTGTCTGGGGGCATCATGACCCAAGCCAGTGTTGTGCATTGTTGGCCTATGCGGATGCTATATTGGCTGTGTCCCAGGCGCATGAGGGTTGGGTGTGGCTCAACTATGATGAGGACTTCCGTGATATGATGGAAGAAAATATGCAGTTGTCGTGGGGTATGAAGGATATTAATTTGTGGTTGACCCAAATGTCTGCCAAGAAAGGTTTTAATTTATTTATTTATTTAAACTGATTTGTATACCACCTTATCCTTCTATCAAAGTGGTCACATCACAGTAGGAGGGTTACATTTAACATAGGGGTACATAACAACATAGAAGTACTTAACACCATGTAGACAATATAATTGGAAGGATGCATTTATCATAGGGGTAACATATAGACAGTACGAGGTAATTAACAACGTTATATTATGTTTGTTTAGGCTGAGTGTTTGGGGTGAGTGGGTACTGAGTTGATGTTATGGCATTAACTTATATGCCTATTCGGGATGAGTGAATATTGAATTATTGGCAGTAGATGTATTACTGTTTGGATGAGGAGTGTTTTCCGTCTGCTGATAAGTTTCAAAAAAGAGATAGGTTTTGAGGTCCTTTCGGAATTCCATTAGGTCATCTAATGCTCTCAGGCTTATTGGGAGGGAATTCCAGAGTGTGGGCGCTAGTAAGGAGGGAGCTCTTTTTGAAGTTATTTGTTTAGTCTTGTGGAATCCTGCAGGTGTGCCGATCATGTTGTCTTTATTGGTTCTTCTCGATCTGTTACAGGTATCTTTCATTATGATGTATTGGAGTGCCTCTGCTGAGAGCTGGTGGATGATTTTAAAGATGATTAGGATTATTTTGTATTTTGCTCTGGCCATCATGGGTAGCCAGTGTAGTTGCTGTAAGACTGGGGTGATGTGCTCAGATCTTGGAGTGTCTGTAATGATGTGTGCCGCAGTGTTTTGCACCATTTGGAGTGGGTGTAGGGTTTGTTGAGGGAGGCCTTGATATAACGAGTTTCCGTAGTCAAGCAGAGGTGTAATGAGTGCTTGGCATACTGTGCGGAAGTGATCCTGGCGGAGGTATGGCTTGAGTTTTCTGATGATCCTTAAGCGTTGATAGGCCTTGTTTGCAGTTTTTGTGATGTGGGATTTCAGGTTTAGCGCTCTGTCCATTGTGATGCCCAGGTATTTAACCTCATCTTTAACTACTATAAGCTTATCTAAAATGCTGATGGTTTGTGATGGAGTGAAGGTAGTGTTCCTGGTGATGAACATAGCCTCAGTTTTATCGTAGTTGACTGTCATATTATTGGCTGCAAACCAGGTGTTCATATCTTCAAGGCATTTGGTTATAGTTCTGCGGGACGAGCAGGTGGGCAGATTAAATCGGCCGGGCAAACATTGTCAGTGGGACCAAAGTCCTTTCGCGGGCAAGGGGGTCTCCCCGCGTTGCCAAAAGGTGGGCCAGTGGGAGGGGACCTCTGCTGGTGTTTCAATAAATCGTCCTGTGCAGGAGTGGCGGGAGCTGCGGCGGGGAGCAAGTGAGGTGGTGAGTGCTGACTTGGCGCCTACTCCAATCAAGGTAAAAGCATTGGTTGGTGCATTTAGTTGGGAGTCGGCAGGGCAGGGCTTGGAGGGTGTTGTAGTGGGGGTTTTTGGAGGGGTTTCGCATACCTTTTAAGGGCAAAGTGTCGGATTTGGCGGCCAAAAATACCAGTTCTGTTAAGTTATTGGGTGAGGTGGTCCATGGTAAGATCGCAGCGGAATGTGGTTTGGGCAGAATAGCTGGTCCTTTTGGGGCACCGCCCTTTTCACTGTTTATTGTCTCGCCATTGGGGGTCATCCCTAAAAAAGAGCCAGGGCGTTTTAGGTTGATACACAATTTGTCTTTTCCGCCGGGGGAATCAGTTAATGACAGTATGCGTATGCGTCATTCGATGCAGCAGTATGCATCATTCGATGCAGCAGTTGAGTTGGTGCGACAGTGTGGGGAGGGGGCTCTCATGGCAAAGGTAGATATTGAATCGGCCTTTCGGCTGTTGCCGGGTCACCCGTCGGCATTCCCGTTGCTGGGATTTCAGTTTAATTCGCAGTTTTATTTTGATAAGTGTTTGCCTATGGGCTGTGCGATATCGTGTGTGTATTTTGAGGCTTTCAGTTCCTTTTTGCATTAGGTGCTGATTCAACGGTCCTGTGATGCCAACCATCTATGTCTTACCAAAGATACACAAATCTTTAGAAAATCCACCAGGAAGACCTATAATATTGGCAATTGGCTCCTTATTTGAGCCTGTTTCAAAATTTTTAGATGTTTTCCTTCGTCCGTTTGTTGAACTTACTCCTTACGTCAGGGATTCGTCTCATATGATACAGCTTTAAGAAACTTATCAGGGGATTCTTTTAGTTATTTTAGATGACATTGCCAATCTCTATGTTTCAAATTTTTAAAAGGTTTTCCTTACCTCATATCCATTCCAGAAACAGGTACATATGTGTAAGCGTTTTATTGATGATATATTTTTTATTTGGGAAGGCCTGTATGGTCAATTACTTATATTTATAGACTGGCTCAATTCATTGGATCCACACTTGCAGTTTGAATTTGCTTGTAGTTCAGAACAGATTTCATATATTGACATTTTGATAAAAAACACGCCTGATAGCTTTATCACTTCTCTTTTCAGAAAACCCACTGATGGAAACTCAATATTACACTTCAGTAGTTTTCATAATTGTTCTTTAAAAGAAAATTTACCGATAAGTCAGTTTTTAAGAGTTCGCAGATTATGCACCACTGATGATGACTTTGAAAATCATGCTATAAATATATAAATAGCAATAGATTTTTAGACCGTGGATATCCGATAGAATGTGTTGAGAAAGCACTACATCGCTCATGTTCTTCAGATAGAATGTCCCTTTTAAAAGGTTGTGCTCAGGAAAAGACCAATAATATAATATGTACACTCACTTTTTCTGAATATTCAAGAGAGATAACTCATATTCTACGGAATGCATGGCATATTCTGGATTCATTACCTTTTTTAAAAGATACAGAGTTATTAGTGGCCTATAAAAGAAATTCAAATTTAAGAGATATCCTGGTACCATCAGCCTTAACCCGTTTTGGACAGCTCACATATTCTTTCTCTGTTCTGGATGATTTATTAGATTTGTTACACTCAAACAAAAGTAAGGGCGCGGGCAGAGTCCCAGCGCCTGAGGGTAGCCGGGTGTCCAGACCAGTGCGGTCCTCTGCTCGCACCTCAGTGAGTGGTGGTGGGGGGGGGGTATGGGGGAGAGCGGACCAATCGGATGCGGATGCGTCCTTTGATTGGAGTGGGTCCCTGCGGGCGCATCCGCGGGGATCCAGCGTGCTCGGCGTGCATGTGCTCAGTGGGGCGGCCGCTCCTGAGCACATGCAGGGGAGATGGAGAAGAAACTATTTCTTTAATATTTTCTCCGCTGGCGTTGTCTGTTGGCAGTTTCCCTGGGCCCTGGGAGTGGTGGAGCAGTGGGACACGGTGGCGGCGTGAGGTATCGCGGCGAGCTGATAGTGCTGCAATCGGCGGGGAGGCCTTCACGCTGCAGCTCCGATTCCACGAGTGTAGCCTGCAGGCGAGTGGGGGGGCTGTTGGCTCTTTGTGGGGGAATGAACTGATTGCTCCAAGGTTTAAAAAAAAAAAAAAAAGAGAAAATAAATTAATTGTATTGTGCAAGCAGATTTAAAAAAAAAAAAAAGAGAAAAAAGGGGAAGAAGGCGAAAAGGGGGATAGGATGCCTGCAAGGGGGGGACAGAGCGGTCGGGGGCAAGGATCTAGGCAGGGCCAGACAGGTGGGGGTCCTAGGGGGAGGGGGAGTGATGGTGGGAAGAAAGGTGGCCAGCGAGGACACTCAGTGAGCCCTGCCGGGTTGCGGGGTGGTGAGAGAGCCCAGCGTTCAGCGGGGGGGGGGGTGGGGGTGGTAGGTCAGGGAGGATGGCCGGCGGGTCTTGGGGGAGATCTATGACCAGGGGGCAGGGACTGGTAGGCAGGTTGAGGGGGGGGGAGGCTAAGGATGAAGCGGCTGCTTCGCCGGCACCCGGAAGGGGTCAGGAGGGGTCCCAATTGGGTGGTATGCCCAGTATGGAGAGGGGGGGTATGGGGTACGGGGTGGCAACCCCGGTGTCATCCGGGATGGAGGCCAGGGATGGTGCAGGGGGTGGTGCGGGTCCTTGGGGGGTAATTGGTAGTGCAGGGGGGGGTTCCTGCATGATATGGTGTGGGAGGGGCTCCAGGCTATTGTTCAGGGGGCATCAGGGTCCCTGGGAGCAGTGGTTGTGGGGGGGGGGGGCCAGGGTATGTCCAGTGCCAACTGGGTGGGGGCGTGGAAACCGGCATGGTCTGCGGGTTTTTCTCCTTCTCCTTTTTCTTTTGTTTTTCCCCAGGTGCCTTGAATGGCATCCCCGAGACCGATGCTGGAGGCTGGTGGGCAACGGCAGGCGTCGATGGATGTGCGAGCTGCGGAGCCGCCACGGGACAGGGCGGCTGGAGCAGAGGCGCAAGGAGTTACAGAGCAGCGGTCGGGAGATGATATGGCCCAGGAGGTGTTGACACCGGCAGGGATGGCTGTAGGACCTGCGGATGTTGGGGGTGAGTTGCAAGGTGTCGGGGGATGGGGGGTGAAGGGAGGGTGGAGAAGGTTGTGCAGTCAGGTAAGGTGAGCAGGAAGAGGAGGCATATGTGCCGGCAGCGTCAGAGTTCTGAGTCGTCTTCATCTTCGTCATCAGGGTCATCGGGGGTCCTCCTTGGAGGGTGAGGAAAGGGGGACGGAAGCGAGGGAGGGGGCGGAGGCTGTGAGTGGGTGTTCTGGTGGGGCGACAAATGTCGTGATGCTATCGGAGTTATGGGAAGGGGTTCCGAGAAGGTTGCGACGCAAAATTCGCAAGCGAAAATACATAGATGTATTCCGCCTGCTCAAAGGTCGGAAGCGGTCGGGGGAGAGCAGGAAGAAACGGAGGGAGGATGAGAAGGCTGGCAGGATTCAGAAGGTGTCTAGGATGGTGGTGAATTGGGTGCGGGCCTTTTTGCGGTTGGCTAGTGTGTGGGGGCAGCACTACCCGGGACAGCAGGGGATGTTGTTGGCATATGCGCATTCGATCTTGGAAGCCTCACAGACGCACGAAGGGTGGTCTTGGCTTAATTATGATGAAAAATTTAGAGATAAAATGGAGGAGAACAAGGCGTTAACCTGGGGAACGCAGGATATCAACTTGTGGCTCACGCAGATGTCGGTTAGGGCTGCGCCTGTGGGGGGAGGGACAAAAGTTGGGGCAGTGTCCAACGCGAGTCGTTCCTTTCGGGGTGGGGGAGTGGTGTCTCCTGTTCGAATGGCGTCGGGTGCGGTCAGGGATATATGCTGGTGGTACAATAAGTCTTCCTGTCCGTTCCCGGATTGCAAATTTCGGCACGCATGTTCAGCCTGTGAAGGGGGGTATGCGGCAGCAAAATGCCTTAAGAAAGGGATGGTGTTGCCCTCCGTGCCGGCCATTAAGTAAAGGAAAAGGGTGCGAGGTGGCACCTACACCAATAAGGGTGGAGGTTCTGAGGGAGTTGCTTCGATTTTACCCTAGGCAAAAAGTTGGGAAGATGTTGCTTTTTGGTTTTCAGTTGGGGTTTGTTATACCGATTCGGGGCGTGGTAGCGGGCGGGGCAGCGAAGAATTCGCCATCGGTGCGGCGCTTCGCTGAGGTAGCCCGAAAAAAGTTGGCAGTTGAGTTGGAATTGGGTAGGGTTGCGGGGCCGTTTGCACAGCTTCCCTTTTGGGGAAGTTTCGGATGACACATAATCTGTCGTTTCCAGGCGGGGCCTCCGTGAACGATCACATACCACGAAAGTGGTGTACGGTGTGTTACGCATCGTTTGATCTGGCAGCGGAATTGGTCTGTAAAGCAGTGCCGAGTGCAATGATGGCCAAGGTTGACATTGAGTCGGCATTCCGTTTGTTGCCGGTGCATCCTGTGTCATTTCGCTTGTTAGGTTTTCGCATGGACGACGGATTTTATTTCGACAAGTGTATGCCGATGGGCTGTGCGGTATCCTGTGCTTACTTTGAAAAATTCAGTACCTTTCTCCAGTGGGCGTTGACGTGGTGGGTTGGCAGGTCGGAGGTGGTACATTATCTCGACGATTTTTTCTTTGTAGGCGCAGCACATACGTCTGCATGTGCGGAGCTGTTGGACGGTTTCGTGAGTTTAGCGGGGGCGTTGGGGGTACAGTTGGCGGCTGCTAAGACTGAAGGGCTGTGTTCCAGGATCACTTTCTTGGGAGTGGAGCTTGATTCTGACCAAATGGTGGTGCGTTTGCTGAGGGAGAAGGTGGTGCATTTGCGGGTTTTGGTGGCTAATGGGTTGGCCTCAGTGAAGTTGACATTGAAAGAAATGCAGGCATTGATTGGGTCTTTGAATTTTTATTGTAAAGTGATTCAGATGGGCCGTGTATTTCTGTGGCACTTGGCAGCAGTGACGGTGGGGGTGAGGAAGCCGCATCACTGCATACGTATTTCAAGAGTGATGCAAGAGGATTTGAGGATTTGGGATGTCTTTTTGCGTGAGTTTAATGGGACGTCGGTCATTCTGGAGCCGGAGAGTTCGAGTGAGGATTTGCAGCTCTATACATATGCGGCAGGGGGAGTGGGGATGGGAATCTACTTCGGGGGTGCCTGGTGTGCTAGTCAGTGGCCAGAGGAGTGGTCTGAGACAGGTTTGATGAGGAATATAACTTTTTTGGAGTTATTCCTGATGTTGGTGGTTTTGGAGTTATGGCTTGAGAAGTTGCAGAACCGTAAGTTGGTGTGGTGGTGTGATAATGAAGCGGTCGTGAATGTCATTAATCACTACACTCTGCGATGTCTGAAGGTGGCATCGCTCATGAGAGCGGTGGTGCTAGGTTGTCTGCGTCATAATGTTGTTTTGAAGGCACGACATATCCCTGGTCATTCTAATGTTATTGCTGATGCTCTTTCCCATTTGCAGTGGGAGCGTTTTCGGCAGTTGGCACCGGAGGCAGAACGGGAGGGGAGTGTGGTCCCTTGGAGCGTGTAGAGCGATGGCCTGCTGAGATGAAGGAGCTGCTGTGGTGGCTGAGAGGACCTGGGACGCGTACCGGCGAGGTTGTGCAATGGTGGTAGACTTCTTGCGGGCGCGTGGGTGGAGGTCTGGGTCAGTGTCTGAGCAATTGATTGGGCAGTACATTGTAAATGCTAAAGGGGGAGGGATGTCCAGATCTGCAGTAAAAGGACATCTGGCCGGTTTTGCTTTTTTCACGCGAGCTGTGGGTGAGGAGCTGCTTGGGGGATGGTTCATAGTGCAGAGGCTGCTGAGGGGGTGGGAGCGCTTGAGGCCTACTCCGCAAGATCGGCGGCTGTCAATTGCACATGAATTGCTCCTGCGGCTGTGTCAGGAATTGCCTCAGGTTGCTGAGTCGCGCTATGAGGCTACCCTTTTTCGGGTGGTCTTTACATTGGCTTTTTTTTGGGGCATTTAGTGTGGGCGAATTGGCGGCGAGTTCCAAGAAAGCATTGGTAGGGGGTACCATGGTGCGCCGGCATGTGCAGCTGGAGGGAGTGCAATTGCGGATACTCCTGGCAAAATTTAAAACAGATCAGCGGGGTAGGGGTCTCTGGGTGGTCCTGAACGTGATTGGGGGACCGACTTGTCCGGTGGTGGCAATGCACAAGTACTTGCGGGTGTGCCCGGGGGGTGAGGGTGGGCTTTTGGAGCATAGTGACGCACGAGCGATAATGCGTTTTCAAGTGGCGGCGGTGTTGCGGAAGGTGCTGGGTCGCATAGGCGTGGACCCAAGGCGATATTCGCCACATTCTTTTCGCATTGGGGCAGCGACCAGTGCGGCAGAGGCGGGGCTTTCTGGTGGCCAGATACAATATATTGGTAGGTGGCGTTTAAAGGGTATGTACGTTTATAAAAATAGAAAAGAAAAATGGGGGGGGGGGTTCTATTAACTTTTGATTTCTTTTGCAGATGGGGGACTTGGTGTGCGGGATTGTTGGATGATTGGGCACTCCTTCGTCTTCTGGGCAGGCCAGCGGGCGGCAGTGAGGCCAATCGGAATCAATCTGGGATTCGATCCTGCGGTGGTGGCTGTTTTATGGCTGGGTGAGCGGGGCCTGCGGTGGATGCAGCTGCTGCCTTTGCTTCGTCATCAGCGATGTTGATTGCCACAGCCAGAGATTTTGTTGGTGCACTTAGGGGGTAATGACTTGATGTCTTGGACCTGCAAGCAGCTGATTAATGCGGCAAAGAGGGACCTCGCGGTTGTGCTGCGATGGTTTGTGGGTGTGATTTTGATATGGTCAGACATTATACCTAGGCCTGCATGCTGGGGTCAGCGTAAGTGGTCTAGAGGTCTGACAAAAATTAATAGGCAAATTGGGCAGTGGGTGTGTAAAGTGGGAGGTTATCAGGTGCAGCACGCCTGGGTTGAAGTTGATTGTGCCGGGTTATACCGGAGCGATGGGGTGCATCTGTCTCCGGTGGGGGTGGACTTATTGTTTAACGACTGGCAAGAAGTAGTGGAGCGGGTGGTTAATTACTGCACACGCTGGTCGCAGCTTGATATTGGGGGGGGGGGGCGGCACAGATGGAGCAGCAGGTCTGTGCTGGTGGCGGGATCCCAGAGGTTTCCGGGTTCCGGAGCCTTAGGCCACTTGGGGGCGAGGGCGGGGTGCCCACGACCCAGATAAACCCTGGCAGACTTATGCTACTGATATGGCAAAGTTGGAGAAGGGTGATAGGAACTTGGCCAGTGGCTTGACCACGGCAGGTGCGGAGGGAGGTCACCTTGCTAATCGTACGGCTGGTGGCGGATCCCTCCGTGGGGGTACGGTTGTTGTTTAATATTGTTATGAGCGTTCAATGGTTTGAATATCATTAATAAAGCTGCAACCAGTTAAGTCCAAGAGCAGTGTCTGTTGAGTTTGTGGGTGAGCCTCTGTTGGGGCGGGGGTCGGGTACGAGTCCAGGATGCTGTGCTGCGGGGGTGGCTTATGTGACCAGGAGAGCGTTGGGTCCAGCTACCCGGTTAAAGTAAGGGTGCGGGCAAAGTCCCGGCGCCCGAGGGGTGCCCGGACCGGCGCGGTCCCCTGCTTGCGCCTCAGTGAATGGTGGTGGGGGGGGTACAGGGGAGAGCGGACCAATCGGATGTGGATGCGTCCTTTGATTGGAGTGGGTCCCCACGGGCGCATGCGCGAGGATCCAGCGTGCTCGGCGTGCATGCGCTCAGTGCGGCGGCTGCTCCTAAGTACATGCAGGGGAGAGGGAGAAGAAGCTTCCCTCCCTCCCTCCCTTTGGTAGGGGCGGAGAGGTTTAGGGGTTCGGGTTGTCGAGACTTTGGGGGGGGGGTTCCCGAAGGTTTCTGGGGTCCGGAGCCTTAGGCCACTTGGGGGCGAGGGCGGGGTGCCCACAACCCGGATAAACCCTGGCAGACTTGTGCTACTGATATGGCAAAGTCGGAGAAGGGTGGTAGGAACTTGGCCAGTGGCTTGACCACGGCAGGTGCGGAGGGAGGTCACCTTGCTAATCGTATTGCTGGTGGCGGATCCCTCCGTGGGGGTACGGTTGTTGTTTAATATTGTTATGAGCGTTCAATGGTTTGAATATCATTAATAAAGCTGCGACCAGTTAAGTCCAAGAGCAGTGTCTGTTGAGTTTGTGGGTGAGCCTCTGTTGGGGCGGGGGGCGGGTCCGGGTCCAGGATGCTGTGCTGCGGGGGTGGCTTATGTGACCAGGGGAGCGTCGGGTCGGCTACCCGATTACCATGAAATACCGGCAATAGTAAAAAATATTAAAATTTTGCAGAAAATAGAAGTTTCACATAGTGTAGGTTTTTCATACACTGGTCCAATATAGTTTATTGTCCGTCTTCAGAAAGATAAGATTCAGTTCCAATATTCATTGACATAAAGGTCGGGGCTGCGGAGCCAACGTGCGCGCGGCCCGGGGTAACCGGGGGGCGGAAGGACGACACCCCCCCCTTGGGCTGTGACGCCGTGGTTGCCTGGAGGCGGGCCGGAGCGGTGGCGGCTGCACCCATTGGCTCCCACGGCTGCCTGGAGGCGGGGGGGAGCCAATGGAGCTGGAGGGGGTGGGATCGGCCGCACAGGAGTGCGGGGACGTGGCGTGGCTCCGGCCTTTTCCAGGTCGGAGACAGCAGAGTCGGGTGCTGCTCGAGGGAGCTCTGCAGCACCACAAGGCCACGGTTCCGGTCAGGGAGGCTGGGAGACACAGGAGCGGGAGCCGAGTGAGTTGCGCACAAAAGGCTGTGCACGGGGGTGTTCAAAAAAAAAAAAAACAACGAAAGTGAGGAGGGTTACAGCAGGCATTAAAAAAAAAAAAAAGATATCTCTAGCTTACTATAGGGATAAACTCGGAGGGGGAGGTTTAAAAAAAAAAAAACCCGGAGGAGATATTAGCGGGGGGGGGGGGGGTGCGGAGTTGGCTGGTGGTTTGGGAGCGGGGAGCCATGCGGGCGGGTAAGGGGAGAGGGGGGCCGCCTGGAAAAGGAAAAAAGGGTGGCAGAGGGGGAGGTGCAGCAGGGGGTGCACGCGGGCGTGAGGGCTTGGGGTCTGTCCCCAGAGGAGGGAAGGGTGTGGGCAGGAGTAGGGCCCCAGAGGCCGGCCTGCAAGGGGGTTTATCAGTCGGGCAGGTGGTGCAGCGGGGTAGAGCCAGAGCACGCAGCCATGTGGCTGGTGCACGGGGTGATGTTAGGCGTGGGGGAGGGCTGGTGCATGGACAGCCGGGTGTGGTGGGGGGGGCAAGAGGGAAGCAGGGAGTGAGGGCCGGTGTGGTGGCCGGGGGAGAGTGTGCGGGGGAGGGGAACGAGGTAGGGGTCCATCGGTCCCACGGGCGAGGCTGGAGGCGGCAGGTGGGCTGTCTTCGGAGGGGGGAGGTGGGCCTGCATCTGGCGGAACGGGGGCAGGGGAGTGGTCGGCGCCAGCGGGCTTCGCGAGCTGGCAAGGAAGGACGGGGGCGTTTAACCATCTGCATGGGAGCGATGGCAAGGTGGGGGTCAGGGCTCTTCGAGGGCGGAGTGGTTAGGGGCATGGCAGCACCCTTGGGTGATGCCTTGCCCCCCCTCGCCTTTTCCTGTGTTTTCTCCGCAGGTCCCCCTAGGATGGCAGTATCCGGGCAGTCCGAGTGTCAGCGGTCCGAGTCAAGTGGATGGTGCTGCAGCGCCTCCAGACGGATCGGGTGAACGGGTGCTAGCGGCGACGACGGCAGTTGGGGAGCCGCAGGTGGCCGGCGTGGCTGTGGAGGAGCAGGCGCATGTAGCAGGTGAGTTAGCGGGGGGGGCAGGGTGTGTCCGAAGGGGGGGGCGGTGGCGGTAGGTGGGGGGCGTAGGAAGGCGGGCAAGAAGCGGATGCATACTTCATCCACCTCGTCGACCACGTCTATGTCACGTTCGTCTTCGACCGACGGCAGTAGGGGGAAAGAGGCACGCGGGGCTTCGGGTACGTTTGTGGCAGGTGGGGCGACACCTACGGTGGCAGTTTTTTCGGAATTGTGGGAGGGCATGCCGAAGCGGCTCCAGCGGAAAATTCAGCGACGACGTTACATCGACATTTTCCGCTTGCTGGAGGAAAGGAAGAGGTTCGGGGACAGCAGACGGAAGAGAAAGGAGGACGAGAAGGCGGGGAGGGTGCAGAGAGCGGCGCGGAACGTGGTCAACTGGACGCGAGCCTTTCTGCGGCTAGCTAGTGTGTGGGGGCATTCACACCCAGAGCAGTATGGGATGCTCCTGGCTTACGCGGACTCCATCTTGGACGCGTCGCAACTGCATGATGGTTGGGCTTGGCTCAACTAAGATGAAAAGTTCCGGGATAAGATGGAGGAGAATCACTTGTTGTCCTGGGGGACGCAAGATATTAATTTATGGTTGACGCAGATGGCTGTCAGACCAGGAGGTAGTGCGGCGGGTACTGCGAAGGGTGGGGTGGCGGGGGTGACGGGGGCCGGGCGGCCCTTTCAAGGGGGGGACCCGTGGGGGTCCAAAAAACACCGGCGGTGGGGGGGGCCGGCGATGTCTGTTGGCGTTTCAGCAAATCATCGTGCCCGTTCCCTGATTGCAAATTCAGGCACGCCTGCTCTGTCTGCAATGGTGCGTGCGCTGCGCTCAAGTGTGTTAAAAAAGGGGCGGGTCAGACCGGAGCGCCCCTCCCAAAGCAGTAGGGGCATTCTCAGTTTAGCGCCAACCCCGGTTAGGATCGATGCAATGCGCCCGTGGCTGCGAAAGTATCCTAAATGGAAGGACAGTGCACTGATTGAGGGGGGATTTGGGGAAGGCTTTAGGATCCCAGTGGTGGGCAAGGTGGTGTGTCGCGAGGCTAGGAATTCACCTTCGGTGCGGCAGTTTGCCCGAGTTGTTCAGGAGAAGTTGGAGGTGGAGTTAGGGCTGGGGAGGGTGGCGGGCCCCTTTGCTGAGCGGCCCTTCAAGGATTTAGTGATATCTCCATTGGGTATAATTCCAAAAAAGGAGCCCGGGAAGTACCGGTTAATCAATAACCTCTCTGCCCCAGTTGGGTCATCGGTTAACGATCATATTCTGGATGACCTGTGCACGGTTCGGTATGCCTCGTTTGATGCGGCAGTGGACCTGGTGAGGAAATGTGGTCCACGGTGTTTGATGGCTAAGGCAGATATCGAGTCCGCATTCTGGTTGTTGCCAGTCCACCCGGATTCGTTTAAACTGTTGGG
Organism: Ichthyophis bannanicus; assembly: GCA_033557465.1. NCBI lineage: Eukaryota > Metazoa > Chordata > Amphibia > Gymnophiona > Ichthyophiidae > Ichthyophis > Ichthyophis bannanicus. The sequence goes on from CM066035.1 coordinate 750,601,638, forward strand.
GTTTTGTTTTGAAGGGGCCAGTTATTTTGATAAGTGCATGCCCATGGGTTGTGCAATATCCTGCTCATATTTTGAACGCTTTAGTAGTTTTCTGCACTGGGCAGTGGTGGAGCAGGTGGGGTGCGGGGAATGTTGTGCACTATTTAGATGATTTCTTGTTTGTGGGCGAGGCTGACTCGGGGCTGTGCAAGGAATTGCTGGGGGGCTTTGAGCGGTTGGCTCAGAGTTGGGATGTCCCACTGGCGGAGGGGAAGACGGAGGGCCCCTTGACGGTTATGACCTTCTTAGGGGTGGAGCTGGACTCTGCAGCGATGGTAGCTCGCCTGCCAGTTGATAAGATCGTGAAGTTGTGGGTTCTGGTGGCGAATGTGATAGTCTCCAGTAAGATGACTTTGCGGGAAATGCAATCCCTAATCGGCTCGTTGAATTTCGCATGTAGGGTAATTCCGATGGGGCGGGTGTTTTTAAGGCGGTTGGCGGCAGCTACAGTGGGGGTCCTTAGGCCTCATCATTTGATTAGGGTGTCGCAGAGCATAAGGGCGGACATGAGAGTGTGGGATGAGTTTCTGTGTGAGTTTAATGGTACAACGGTCTTGAGGGAAACAGAGATCTCTAGTACGGATCTGCAGTTATACACAGATGCGGCGGGGGGCTTGGGCTTGGGGGTTTACTTTGGGGGTTCCTGGTGTGTGGCTGGGTGGCCCCTGGCATGGAGGGACGCAGGCCTGATGGCAAATATAACCTTTTTGGAGTTGTTTCCGATACTGGTGGTGTTGGCAGTATGGCCGGACAGACTATGGAATCGGCGTTTGGTATGGTGGTGTGACAATGCGGCTGTAGTGAGCATGATAAACAATTATGCCCCACGTTGTAAGCAAGTAGCGGATCTAATGAGGCAGGTGGTGTTAGCTTGCTTACGGTTGAATGTGGTGGTGAAGGCACTCCATATCCCTGGTTGTACTAACAAAATTGCCGATGCTCTTTCTCGTTTTAAGTGGGAGCTGTTTCGGACTCTGGCGCCAGAGGCCGAAGAGGTTGGAGCGTCGGTCATGGAGCACTTGTGGCGGATTGGCCTCGCGACATGAGGGAGTTGCTGAAGAATTCCGTGTCCGCGGCGACGTGGGCTGCGTATCAGCGGGGCTGCAACTGTGTGGTAACTTTCTTAGTGGGTCAGGGATGGCGACACGGTCCTGTCCCTGATCAGCTGTTGGGTCAGTATGTAGTAACGGCAAAGGCAGCGGGTTTATCGCGGGCGACGGTGCGGCGGCAATTGGCTGGGTTTTCCTTCTTCGCGAGGGCGGTCGGTTGGGGGACGGCCGGGGGTGGATTTTTGACGCGTAGACTGCTGCAGGGGTGGGAACGGTCCCTTCCTTCCCCGGCAGATGGGCGGCGGCCTATAACTCATGACCTGCTGTGCCGCTTACTGGGTGTCTTGCCAAAGGTGGTGTCATCCCCGCATGAAGGTACGCTATTTAGAGCCGTCTTTTCGGTAGCCTTCTTTGGGGCATTTCGGGTGGGTGAGCTGGTGGTGGAGTCGGGGCGTAGGGGCTGCACAAGGGGTTTGTCAGCCCTGCAGGTGGAGATGGGGGTAGGAATGGTCCGAATTCATTTATCCCGTTCCAAGATGGATCAGGCTGGAAAAGGGGCTTGGGTGGTGCTGCGTTCAGTGCCGGGGGCACCGACTTGCCCGGTCAGTCTGTTGGATGCGTACTTGCGAGTACGGCCAGCCGGGCCAGGCAGTCTGTTCCTTCATGAGGACGCAAAGGTGCTCACGCGCTTCCAGTTTGCAGCGGTGTTGCGGCATGCATTGCATCAGATTGGAGAGGACCCCAGTGGGTTCGCTCCGCATTCTTTTCGGATCGGGGCGGCGACCAGTGTGGCTGCGGCGGGCCTTCCTGTGCAGGAGATACAACGCATAGGGAGATGGTGGTCGCAGGCGTTCCGGGGCTATGTTTGCTTGTGACGGGCGCGGTGGGGGTGCTACTTATGTTAATTTGTATTTTGCAGAACGTGGCCGGGAATCGTGTCGCTGTTGGGCGATTGGCCACAAGTTTGTTTACTGGGCTGGTCGGCGAGCAGCAACACGGCCAGTGGGGCCGAATCTTGGACTGGATGTGCTGGGGGTGACTGTCTTATGGCTGGGCGAGCGTGGACTATGGTGGATCCAGCTGTTGCCTTTGCTGCGGCATCACCAGCGTGTAAGAGGGGCGCCGGACATTCTTCTGATACACTTAGGCGGCAACGACTTGGTGTCCTGGACCTGCAAGCAGCTGATTCGTGCAGTGCACAAGGACTTGGGGGAGGTTTTCACATCGTTTCCAGGTGTTATGGTGGTTTGGTCTGATATCCTTCCAAGGCCGGCATGCTGGGCTCAGCGCCGGTGGTCTAGGGGGTCTGACGAAAATTAATCGTCAAATTGGTAGATGGGTTGGGGAGCGGGGAGGGCGACAGATTTTGCACCCATGGGTGGATGTGAGGTGTTCGGGCCTGCTCAGGTCGGATGGGGTGCATCTCTCCCTGGTGGGGTTAGACTTGCTACTCAATGACTGGCAGGAGGCTTTGGAAGGTATCAGGCAGGTTGGGGTGGCTGGTCGCAGCTTAAGGTTGGGGGGCAGCTCAGGGCTGGAGTGGCCTGAGCCAGTGGTGGGACCCCGGAGGTTTCCGTTTTCCGGAGACGGAGACAAGCATTAGGGCGGGGGTGGGGTACCCCCGCCCGGACAAACCCTCAGGTTTTTGCTAGTAATATGGCGAAGCCGGATGAGGGAGGGCTAGGCTGTTTAGCCGGGCCTGGACTCAGCAGAAGCGGAAGCGGCGTCACCTTGCTACTCACATGGCTGGTGAGGGCTCGCACTCCGCTAACGGGGGGGGGGGGGTGGTAATTGTGATTGTGTTGGATTGTAGTTTGGTTATTGTTAAAGGTTAATAAAGCTGCGACTTGTTTAAGCCCAGGAAGTTGTGTGTGTTTTGATTGTAAGGGTGAAGTGGGTATGGAAATCGGGGGGGGGGGGAAAGGGGGGCGGCGGCGGGTCAGCCTTACCCGGTTAGGTCGGGGCCGCGGAGCCAACGTGCGTGCGACCTGGGGTAACCGGGGGGGGGGCGGCAGGACGACACCCCCCCCGTGGGCTGTGACGCCGTGGTTGCCTGGAGGCGGGCCAGAGCGGTGGCGGCTGCACCAACCCTTGGCTTCCTTCCCTGGAGGCGGGGGTGGCGGCCCTGGATTGGGGGGGGGGGAGCCAATGGAGCTGGAGGGGGTGGGATTGGCCGCACAGGAGTGCGGGGACGTGGTGGCTCCGGCCTTTTTCCAGGTCGGTGCCAGCGGAGTCGGTCCCCCCACCGCCCGCCCGCTCCTAGTGTGGGCGGTGGGGGCGGGGGGACAGGGGGTTTTTGGGTGTTGCAGCTGGGGGGGGGGGTGGGGGGTGGCGGGAGCCGGAGGTTTCCGGGTTCCGGAGCCGGAGACAAGCATTAGGGCGGGGGTGGGGCACCCCCGCCTGGACAAACCCTCAGGTTTTTGCTAGTAATATGGCGAAGCCGGAACGAGGGGAGGCTAGGCTGTTTAGCCGGGGTCCGGACTCAGCAGAAGCGGAAGCGGCGTCACCTTGCTACTCACATGGCTGGTTGAGGGCTCGCACTCCTCTAACGGGGGGGGGGGGGTATTGTGATTGGGGGGGGGGGTAAGGGGGTTGTGTATTGTGTTGGATTGTAGTTTGTTATTGTTAAAGGTTAATAAAGCTGCGACCAGTTTAAGCCCAGGAAGTTGTGTGTGTTTTGATTGTAAGGGTGAAGGGGGTATGGAAATCGGGGGGGGGGGGAAGGGGGGGTGGCGGCGGGTCAGCCTTACCCGGTTACATACTGTATGATACTTTTGAAACTGCAGTTTTAATTTAAAATGCTTTATTATGATATAATATAGTTTGTCAACAGTCCATTCTGATGGCGGAATATGATACACGTGAAAAGACTTCTGATGCAGTGCGTTGATATTGCACCATTGAAACACCTAGAACAGAATGCTTGACAGCAATTAGTTTCAACAACATATTAGCCCAGCATATGAAAAACATACAAGGCTGATATAAGCACCAATACCTCTGACACTAAGTAACTTACAATTATCTAAACCTATTTTCTAAAGTCTACAAATACTTTTATTTGCAAAATAGTAGCTAGTACAGCATTATAAGCTACTTACGATTTTTTGTGATCTTTTTATGTTGAGCCGCCAGTACTGTCAAAATCATCAAACTTCGAATACCTATTAAACTAACTAGATCTCAGATAAAAAATCTGTATATAACGCTTTTTGACATAACAATAATAGCTAAACATAGTTCCATTGAATTTATAACCATTAATTAGTAAACAGTTGAGTAGTAAGTATGGAAACCTTATGTATGTAAAACATACGCTGGTCCAAAACGGGTTAAGCAAACCTCATTTTTCACCAAAGGCATATTGTCATTTTAAGTGTGGTGGATGCACAATATGTGAGAACGCAATGGTTACTAAAAAGAATATATTCATCCCATCACTTCCTATAGAATAAATCTCTGTGATTTTTCAAACTGTGAGACAGCCAATGTTATTTATCTTATACAATGTCCCTGTAAGTTATGTTATATTGGAAAGACTGAAAGGAGTATAAGAGCGAGAATCATTGAACATAAAAATTGTCTCTGTAGAAAAGTTGCAGATAAACCGTTGGTCCAACATTGGATTGAAGCAAATCATTCCATTTCAGACCTTCACTTCCTTGTCTTAAAAGTAGTTAGACCCCATTGGCGAGGAGGAAACATCAGTAAAATTCTTTTATGTATGGAACAAGTCTAATATATGAATTGCAGACATTACATCCTCAAGGTTTAAATCAGGACATAGATTCGTCACTTTTTATGTAAAGATACTCTCCTCCCTTTTCCTCCCTCTCCCCTCCCCCTCCCCCTCCCCTCCCCCCTTCCCCAACCCCTCTTCCCTCCCCTCCCCTCCCACTCCCTTCCCCCTGCCTCCTCCCCTTCCTTCTCCCGCTTCCCCCTCTCCTCCCTTCCCCCTCTCCCCTCCACCCCCACCCCCCTCTCTTCCCCTTCCTCTCCCCCTTCCCCCTCCCCCTTTCCTTTCCTCTCCTCTCCTCTCCTCTCCCTTCCCTTCCCCCTCCTCCCCTCCTCTTCTCCCCTTCCTCCTTCCTTCCCCCTCCCTCCCCTCCCCTCCTCCTCCCCCTTCTCCCTTCCTCCTCCCCTCCCCCTCCTCCCCCCTCCTCCTCCCCTTCCCCATCCCTCCCCTTCCCTCCTCCCTTCCCCTTCCTCCTCCCTCCCCCTCCTCCCTCCCCATCCTCCTCCTCCTCCATCTCCCCCTTCCTCCTTCCCTCCTCCCCTCCCTCCCCCTCCCCTCTCCCCTCCCCCTCTCTCCCTCCCCTCTTCTCCTCCTCCTCCTCCTTCCCCGTCCCTCCCCCTCCTCTTTTCCCGCTCCACTTTTTCCCTCTCCTCCTCCCCCTTCCCCCTTCCCCTCCCCTCCCCTCCCCTCTCTCCTATTCCCCCTCCCCCTCCCCTTTCTCCCCCCTCTGCCCTCCCCCTCCCCTTCCCCCCCTTCCCCCTTCCCCATCCTCTCCCCCTTCCTCCCTTCCCTCATTCCCTTCCCCTCCCTCCCCCCTCCTCCCTCCCCTCCCCTCCCCTCCCCCCTCCTTCTCCGCTCTCCTTCTCCCCTTCTCTCCCTCCCCCCCTTTCCCATCCTCCAGGAATCTGTTGATCTAATAATGCAATATCAATTTTTATTATCCTTGGTCGCATATAAGGATTTTTTGTATAATTAGATATCTGTTTCATAAAATGTTTTTTAATCTCTGTTTGACGAGAAAACACTGTCATAAGTGATCAATATAGTTATTTTATTTAAATCATTGCTTCTTATGTTCGGGTGAGCATTTTAGTGTATTTTGTCAACACTTTAAGGAATAACCTTTCACCTCAGTTTGGCGGGAAAACGCCGTTAAAGGTAACCATTGCAGTCACTTCATTCGTTAACATTTGATGTGCACGGATAGCCACACCACTGCGGTAAGAACATTTTCTCCTTTCTCTCTGTATCATTTTAAAACAGCTTTTTTGAAGTCTTCACACTCATCATAACAATTTGTGTATAAGGCAAAGTGCGATATAATTTGGTCCGATGGTGATTTATTTGAACGGGACAATGCTTTCCGGTCTAATTATTTAAACAACAATTGGTGTCTTTTCAACAGGACGTCCATTTAGTTAAAATAACAGTTTAAAAAGAGCTGGCTTATGTCTCTTGTGCACGCCAAGAATACGAATTTTTACAAAAACATCTTTAGTGAGAATCGCGTAGTAAATAAAGAGATTTACATATGTGCAAGGCCATGGGGCAGGGTCCCGGCAGCCGCCCATAACTGGGTGATCGGCTGGGTGCGGGGACCCTGCGTGCGGCCATAGGAGGACGTAGGCAGCGGCAGCATCAGCGGCGTCATGCAGCTCATTGGCTCCACCGCATGCAGGAGCGCGGGGAGCCAATGAGAGGAGGAACAGCAAGGCGTGAGAGGTGAGGAGCTGGCACCAGCAACAGGCAGAAGCAAGCCGTATGCTGTTGGGGCTAGTGGTGCTGGCTTGTGAGGAAGAGCGGAGTGAGTGGATGAGGCAGCAGGGAGGCGTAGCAGAGCCTTCGGTGTCAGAGCAGAAGAGTAGAGTGAACTTCCTTGAGGCCGGTGTGAGGTGGGGATGCTGTGGGGCCACGGTTCTGTTGTGCGTCGGTGGAGGGGAGACAGGCCTCAGTACCAGCAAGCAGGCAAGTGTTTGGGGAACTCGGGGCTGTGTGCGGGGGCAGGGTGACAGGGTGACAGGCGGGGGCAGGGTTGTCAGGTGGGAGGGCATTGCCAACGGATGCAGGGGAATACAAAAAATGTATATATTGTCATGAGGCTGGAGCCACGGAAGGTGCAGGTTTAGAAAAAAACCCTGTCTTTCATAGAGCTGTGGATGTGCAGAAGATGCAATTACCTCGCAGCACAGCTAGAGGGGGCAGGAGTAATCCTACAGAGGCTAAGTCAATGTGCCCAGCCACTGATTGTATGAGTGTTAACCAGCTGCACCTGAAGGCAAGCCCGGGAGTTTCAAAGGTAAAATACCTTTATAAAGGAAAGAGAGCCAGAAGGAAGTGGTGTGGAGGAGGAATCCATTCGGAGGGTACTCAGCCGGCAGCAGTTCAGCCAGAAGGAAGGAGAAGGAGTGTGGAGAAGGAGAGAGTCCACACGGAGCAAGCCCAAAGGGACAGAATCCAGACGGAGACTATCCAGAGGGATAGAGTCCAGAGGGGCAGAGCACAGAGAGACGGAGTCCAGAGAGAGGCTGCCAGGAGAAGCAGTTTGGCTGGAAGGAGTGACACTCCCAGCCCAAGTAACGTAGCTAGATCAAGCAGCACAACAAGAGCAGTAACAGTTGAAAGAGGAGTACGGAAAACCAAGGAGCCATGCTGTAAGAGAAGCCTACATTCACCTGAGTTCACTGGACCAGGATTACAAGGTACAAGGAGGAGAGGTTCCTATAACAAAGCTACCTTTACACAGAAGCACAGAGGTTGGGAATCCTCACCAGGTTTTCCTGGGCTTCAGGAAGGCAAAGCATTGCACAAGAAAACCTGTCTCCAGAGAGAAGTACGTCAGAGAGAAAGCTCCAGGTGTAGCAGCTGCAGGAAGCCAAGGTATGGTGGCTCTTTACTTTTAAAAGAAAGCCTTGCTCCTAGAAACTCTGATAAAGCAGACGCTCAGTATGTGAGAAGAGGGAACAAAGCAGAGCTTTTTAAAACAATACCTAAGGGCTTAACAGAAGAGTCTTACTGGAAGCAAAGAAGCAGAGACAGACCCTCTTAAATTGTAGCCGTAAGGGAAAGCACTTATTCAGAGGGAGAAGCCAGTGACGCAGAGTCCATGGAAATAGAGTTTGAGAATACTATTCCCATTCCTCAGGATGAATCCATGGACTGTACTTTTTGTGCTACTACTAGTCTTGAGTCCTTAGTAGAACTGTAAATATAAAAGAAACCCTGCAATCAATTGTGAAGCTTATAACAGTTTGTTTGCCTGCTTGTTTAATTTACTTTGGAATGATAGAATCCTCAGTTAAACCCTGCATTCAATTGTGAAGCTTATAACAGTTGTATGACTGCTTATTTGGTGGAACCCTTTATAAAGAAGGACTATCTTTATTTTCTTATGTCTTAGTGAACCCTTGCGTTAAAGGGGAAATAAAGCCTTATTACCATCCACTCTTGGCTTATATAATTTGTTCTCACAAGGAGCTAAAACTCCAAGGACCAAACTGCACTTGGGCCTTAAAGAGCCATTGCTCCTTAAAAATAATAAAAATGCTCAGGATGCCCTTACAGCCACTGGCCACTGGGGGCACCTGGTGACAATATATATTTATAATATAATAATACTACAAGGAAAGCACTTTGCGGTGTAATTGCTTGCTAGAGAGGAGCGGTGTGGACTCTGCAGTGCAGGTTCCCTGGGGTAGATAGGGACGAAGGGTAATACACAGTGCATTACTGTGGCTAGAGCCAGTCACTGCACCCACACTTGTAAAAAAAAAAAAAAAAAAACCTAGCGGGGAATTTCTGGCTTGGGGGGAGTCAAGTATCGATTGATGGCTCCACACAGGGGTAGACAGAGCTGGGTTGGATGGCTGGGCAGGGCTGATAGGGCCATTGGGCAGCGTGATAGCCAGTCCAGGGCAGTATTGGAGGGCTGAACTGATGGGGGAGCGGTGAGGGAGCACCTTGGTGGAGCTGTGGGTGAATTAGGTAGGGTGGCTACCCATCGCAGCTCCTTGAGAGCTATTGGGTATGTATGAGGGTGCAGGGTGTTGGGGAGGAGAGGATGAGGTCTTGTGGGACGCGGGCTGGAGCTCGGGGTCAGGTTGGGCACCTCAGCAGTGAACTGCGAAGGTGTCTGGGTGTTTTAACAGCTACGGGCTCTGAGGGGGGAATTGGTGGAGGAGTGCGGGATGATAATGTCATGCTTAGTGGGGGAGCAGAGGTTAACTGCGGGGATGAGTGGCAGTCTCTCCCGGGCAAAGGGGGGGAGAGCAGGGGAAGTGGGAAGCTGGGCAGTCTGGTTGGAATGGGCATCTGGATGATGGAGGTGGGGTTATGCCTGTTCCAGTGGGCCCTAATTGGGGAGGGTCTTTTACCTCCCCGGTGGGATGGTCGGCAGTCCTAGGAGGCTATCGGCCGGGAGGGGGACTTGCAGCTGGGGAACAGGGGCTAGGGGGCGGGCAAGATTCATCGGGGGCCGAGTGGTTAGCAGCTTGGCAGCTTTGTGGTCTCCGGCGGGTCCCCCCCCCCTGTTTTTCTTTTATGTCTCCACAGGTGCCAGTAATGACTCCACCCAAGGCGGTGTGAGGAGAAGGCAGCCGATGCGGAGCTGAGGACTTGGCGGGGGGAGGAACGGCAAGGCCAAATGTGCTGGAGCAGGCTTTGGACGCGAGGAGAGATGAACTGCAGGAGGCTGGGGAAGGTCTGCGACTGGTGCAATGACGGCCTTAGTGAGGGATATGGAGGCTGCAGGTGAGTTGCAGGCAGGACATGGGGAGGTGCCGGAGGGGATTGGCTTGCGGGGAGGGGGGGGCTCGGGGGTAAAGCGTGTGCATTCCTGTTGGCGGCAGCGTGGCTCAAAGTCATCCTCTTCCTCGTCATCTAACTCTTCGGCATCATCATCGGGAGAGGATGATGCGGGGCAGGGGGCAGCAGAGGTGCAGCATCGGAGAGCATGCTGTGGGGTGGAGATAATACAGGAGCGTCCGTTGCGGAGTTATGGGAAGGAGTACTGAGGAAGCCACGCTGTAAGATTGGAAGCACAGATATATCGAAAATTTTGCTTGCTGGACGGCGGGAAGCAGTCAGGGGAGAGTAAAAAACAAAACAAAAAAAAAAAAACGAGAAGGCAGGCAGAGTTAGGAGGGTATCACGTAATGTGGTCAATTGGGCGAGAGCCTTTGTGCGGTTAGCGAGGGTATGGGGTCATCACCATCCGGGGCAGTATGGGATGTTGTTGGAGTACAAGGATTCCATTTGGGAGACATCTCCGACCCATGAGGGATAGGCCTAGTTCAACTACGAGGGGAAGTTTAGTGACAAAATTACACAATGCAGGGAGATTAGGAGGTTGTAGAGTTTGGTCTTCAGTTTGCTTCGCTGTATTCAGTTCGGCGATTTGCAAACATAGTGAGGGACAAGTTGTCGGTCGAGTTGGATTTAGGCCGTATTGCGGGCCCTATTAAGGAGCAGCCTTCCCGGATTTGGTAGATCACCCTTAGGAATCACACCTAAAAAAGAAGCAGGGAGTTCCGGCTGATTCATAACTTGTTGTCTCCATGGGGAGCATCAGTAAATGATCACATCCCGCGGGAGTTGCGTTCGGTTTGGTATGCATCCTTTGATCGGGCGGTGGAGTGGGTTCCAAAGGCGGGTGCAAGGCGTGGATGGGCAAAGTGGATATTGAGTCGGCTTTTCATTTGCTGCCAGTGCACCCGGAGATGTTTCGTTGCTAGTTTGCCTTTTTGAGGAGAGTATTTATTGACAAATGTATGCCGAGGGGTTGCTCAATTTCTGGTGTGTACTTTCCTGCAGGGGGCGTTGGTCCAGAAGGTGGGCGGTGTGGGTTTAATACATTAGCTAGATGAGTTCTTGATCGTAGGAGCAGCAGGGGTGGCAGGGTGCCAGGAGCTCTTGGAGGGTTTTGTAGAATTGTCTCTCGACTTGGGTGTCCCGTTGGCTGCGGGCAAGACCAATGGCCCGACGACGAGGATCACTTTTTAGGAGTGGAGTTAGATTCAGTGGAAATGGTGGCTCATCTGTCAATGGCGAAGGTGTCGTGGTTGTGAGTGTTGGTGGCGAGCATGTTGGCTTCTTCTAAGTTGACGTCGCGGGCAATGCAGGCTTTGACAGGCTATCTCAATTTCGCCTGTAAGGTCATACCGAGGGGCCAGGTATTTCTGCAGCAGCTGGCAGCATCCACAGCTGGAGTGCATAGGCCACATCGCCGTATTAGAGTATCTAAGGTTATGCAGGCTGATCCGCAAGTATGGGATGTAATTCGGGGGGTATGGGTTTAGGAATTTACTTTAGGGGGCCTGGTGTGTGGATGGATGGCCGCTGTCGTAGTGTGAAGATGGGTTTAATAGCAACATCATTATCTTGGAATTGTTTCCCATGTTAGTGGCTGTGGAGTTGTGGCCTGGCAGGTTTCGCAACCGTGGAGTGGTGTGGTGGTGCGACCATGAAGCTGGGGTCAGTGTGATTCATGTCACGAGTGTTCCGGTGGCAGCGCTAATGCGGGAAGTGGTTATGGCATGTTGCATTTGAATGTGTTTGTCAGGGCACAGCATATCGCGGTTTGTACTAAAGAGATTGCGGATGCGCCATCTCGTTTTCAGTGGGAGCGGTTTCGGAAGTTGGCCCCAGAAGCGGACACAGAGGGATTTGTGGTCCCGGAGAAATTATGGAGCGTTGGCCTAGTAAGATGCTGAATCTACAGAGGAGTTCCGTGTCGGCAACGGCATGGTCAGCTTAGTGGCGGGGTTGTAGAAGTGGTAGAATTTTTGGGGCCAGGGGTTGGCAGCCTGGTTCGGTGTCCGATCAGTGGATTGGTCGGTATGTAATGGATACAAAAGAGCGGGGGGTCTCCAGATCGTTGGTGTACCAACTTAGGGGATGTGCCTTTTGTGCTAGAGCGGTAGGATGGGGCCTCTTCAATAGGGGATTCCTAGCCCGCAGGTGGTTACAAGGGTGGCAGTGGTCGCGGCCTGCTCCAAGGGACTCTAGGCGACCGATTATGCATGAATTGCTTGTGGGACTCTGTGCTGCTTTGCCCATGGTTGCAGTTTCACCTATGAAGCCATGCTGTTCCAGGCAGTTTTTTGTCTGCCAATTTTTCGGCACCTTCAGGATTGGGGAGTTGGTGGCGAACTCCAGTAGGTGGGGGGGAGGGTGGTTTGCAGTGACAGCAGGTGCAGCTGGAGGAAGGGCGGTTGTGGGCCCTTCTAGCGGAAGCTAAGTCGGACCAGCAAGGAAAAGGTGTGTGGGTGGTTTTGACAGAGATGGTTGGCAGGTCCACCTGTCCCGTAGGCACATTGCGGGGGTACTTGTGGAGGCATCCAGGGGCTGTGGGCATGCTCTTTATGCATGACAATGCATGGCGGTTGACTCGTTGTCAAGTTATAACAGTGCTGCGGATGGGGCTGCAGTGCATAGGCGAAGACCCGAGTCAGTTTGCTTCACATTCCTTCTGCAACATGTGCGGTGGCGGCAGGTTTGCTGGAACAGGAGATACGAAGCATTGGCAGATAGCGTTCTTGGGCCTGTTTTGGGGTGACGTTCATTGGTGATGGGTGGGGAAGGGTTACAAAAAAAGGCTCCTAATGGGATTTTCTTTTCAGATGGGGGACAGAGTCATCGGGGCTGTTGGCTGATCGGGCATTCTCGCTTTTATTGGACTGGTCAGCGAGCAGCGATGCGGCCATTGGATCCTAACTGGGGTCTTAATTCTGCTGTGGTGTTGGTTTTATGGCTGGGTGAGCGCGGTCTCTGGGAACACAGTTTATGCCTTTGCTTCGGCACCATGAGCGAGTACGGAGAAAGCCTGCATTGATACTACTAGAAGGAAACTAATCCTTGGTTCGGTAAACAATGAAATCCAACAAGTGCAAAAACCAAACCCAAAGTAATACAAATATCCCCCTATTTAAAATATCATTTTTGTCGGAAGAGGCTGTAGGCGGCTGAAACTTGCGCGTCGTGGATTTGCTACCTGACCGCTTTGTCATGAAGTTATAATGTGGTGATTGAAATCTCACTGGAACACTTTCACAAGTTAAGTAAAGAATTTCTGTCAAAATAATTAAAAAGGAACGGTCTGTCTGGTGCGGCTGGGTTTCCCTTTCAGCTGCCTACAGCCTCTTCCGACAAAAATGATATTTTAAATTGGGGGATATTTGTATTACTTTGGGTTTGGTTTTTGCACTTGTTGGATTTCATTGTTTACCGAACCAAGGATTAGTTTCCTTCTAATTGACTTTTGTTATCCTTTTGAAAATATGGCTACCGATACTTTTGCTTTCTCAGAGGAGCAATTGGAAGCGTTATGCAAGCGTCCTTCCGTGTTTGATTTTTCGGAGGGGCAAGCTTCTGTGATGCAAAATCAAACCATTACTGACCTTAAAGTATTAAGGAAACGCTTGACTCGAGCACAGTTGCATGGTGCTTCTATGTCTCAGTATCTGAAAACTCGGATTATTCCTCGGGGCTTCCGCATCACGCGGGCCCCTAAGATGTTTACATCTGACTCCGATTTTGTTACTAAGTGGAACCAGATCTCTAATAAGTGTAGCTTTGATTTAATAGCTTTGATTCTAGAATGAACAATAAAGGAGGAGAAAATTCTTCAAAAACAAATTGATGAAACGAAAATCACTTTAAAGTCGACCTTTGATGAGTCTGCTTTCCTGGCTAAGATGGAAGATATTGATTGCCAAATTAAGAGTTTTTTTGAATATTTAAAATCTTATAAATTGAGTAAATTCTTATGAGATAAGACAGATTATGATGATAATAAGGTCTATTATTGGATGTATAAGACCAAGGATGATTTTCGTAAGAAACGGGTCACTTTTGATACCTCTGAGGATTCTGAAGATCTTAGTAGTGGATCGGAGAGCTCTACGGCATCCGGTGGGTGAAATGTTCAAAATTTTCAGCGTGGTCATCATCGGGGGTGGCCTCCTCGGCAGGGGCAACAAACGCCCGATTAGGATCCCCCGCTAACTCGGCAGAAAGCCAGGACTCAATTGTCATAAATTTATCATCAAGTTCACTCTCGGAGGAACAATTTTGACTTTTAAATTTGGGGTTAACCTTTGTACCAACAGTACGCCATGACCCGTTTCAAATTCGTTTAATTTTATATAAATTTTTTCGTAAATTACATATTACACATTTTTTTGCTGATAGACCAACTACTCTGGATGATTCTGTTAAAGTTCCAGTGTCTAAGTGGCTTCCTCCTGGTATGACTGATCCAGCTATACTTACATATCAAAGTTTGGTTTTTCAGGATTTACATAATCTGTATCTTAAAAAGCATTATGATAGGTCTAATCTGAGCCGATCTGAGTGGCAGGCGTTAACCCAATTAGAGCAGAATTCCAATATTGTTGTTAGACGGGCCGATAAAGGTGGGGCGGTGGTGGTGCAATCAACTGGGGCTTATTTAAAGGTCCTTAGGGATCATCTTCTTGATCGACATACATATTGTATGCTTACTGTGGATCCTACTACATCCCTTCAGCAGGAAATTAAGACCATTTTGGATGAGGCTTTAAGTCAGGGCTGGTTGACGAAACGGGAGTACAGTTTTCTTTTTTTTTTGAAACTTTTATTTTCATTTTGCAACGAACAAAGAAACAACACACCAAAAGAGACAAAACAAGTATACAATAAGGAAAAGTAAACCCATTACCCCCCACCCCGGTGCTTCTTCTCTACCCGTTTGTATCAGCATGTGAGCGCTTCCAATTAACAGTGATTATACATCAAACGATCAAAAAAAAAGTATCCACAATACAGCATGATCATGAGACAGAGATATATACAAAGTTAGACAGTCAGATGAGAGCATTTAGCAAAATGTACATATTCATTGAACATCTTCCATTAAGACCAATAAGAAGGAGTCTGAACGGAGGAAGCGCACAGACGAGGTATTTGTTCATATTTACTGTAGAGACAGGCATGAATCCACCATTCATGAGGCTCAGATGGGAACTAATTTTCCAGTATTACTCAATGAGGGAAACAGGCAATGCCAAGCATAAAGTTCAAAAGGAGATAAGCCATTTCTTGGGAGAGAGGGGATCCCCGCAACTGGGCGAAGTCCCACTATCCTCCGAGAAAGGGACTCCTGAGAGTGCAATATAGACTAAATACGACCCCAGACCCGACGCCAGTTATACTGTAGTGCGGGATATTCATGCATAACATGAAATGAAGTAATAAAACCAATGGCCACAGGACGTGTCCAGCAACCATTACCCTGAGTAGTGTTTTCCATATGTCTAAACTGTGAGGAGTGTAAAAAACACCGGTGGGCTAGAAAGAGAGGGTCGAGTGAGTGAGGCTGGGTCGGAAACCCGTGTCCCTCTGCTCCAGATAAGGCTCCATTGCTCCGAGGTTAAAGTCACATGCAATTCTCTCTCCCATACTTTCTGCGCTATAGAGGTATCTCTAGTGATAGCATTACATAAGGGTTTAGTAAAATTGGATGCTACAACCCGGTTAAACTACCGAGAGATCGGAAGTTTCCAATCAACCTTATGCAGAGAGTGCCGATGGCGGGAGTACTCTAGTGCTCCGAATGCAATGCTGAAGTTACACTGACCAGAGTCGGGAGTCGAAAAGGTTGCATAGGAATATTAAAGGCACCTAAAGTGTCGAAAAACATTTGGTGGATAGTGGGAGTCTAATGGGAGAGTCATACCAGGGAGTAAGGTAAGAGGAAATCGTGAGCAAAGGCCCGCTACTATATCTAGCCACACAGGTCTGCTCGGTACTGGAGCTTCCAACCAACAAGCACCTTGTTTGAGAAGAAAAGATTGAGGGAACACTTAAGTAAAATCGCCACCAAGTATTAATGGAACATTAGCGGAGGCCGAGGCCAACTGCGCGAAACTTGCATAGTGAGCAGGGTTGTCCACATTCGGGACATAGTGCAAATACACGTGAATTCACTATCTCCAACCTCAAGGTGTACACGGGCCCATCTACCCTCCATGTCAGCGCTAATATCAGGTACAGTAGCGTGCAAAGACTTCTTAACCAGAAATGACTATCCCGTACCATTTGGAAACGGTGGGAGAATAGGCAGCTACCATGTGAGGCCTAGCATTGAGTTTCAGTGTTTCAGCAGAATGTAATGCGTTTCCTGAAGAAACACCTAATCAACGTGCTCGTGGCTAAGGATAGCTAAGGATTGTCTTTCTGCTGAGTGGACCAGCAATGCCTTGTACGATGAATAATAGATTTTACATGAGGCCATTCAGAAAAGTTAAAATTCTGAGCATGATAGCAACACATAATTTCACTGTGTCCCTCAAACGACTGTATCTGGCTGTACACATGACATAGGAAAATAAGCTAATATAATACAATGAAGCGCCCCACATTAACAAAGATAACCGCAGTACGGTAGAGGAGAAGCAATACCCAAAATTACTGGCGACCATGTGTCTGCGGGGAGAAACCCCAGAGAAGGCCGAAATTGAAAAAAAAACATATAAACCTGTAGGACTGTGCGTGCTCCGAATCCGACCGAGGCACACATCATGAAGGGATAGGAGACCAAGACAAAAGTCATACAGAGAAAGAAAGAAAGTCCAGGCTATTTCTGTGCTGGGCTATGACCGCCGCATCGGGCCCTTCAAAATGGCGGACAGAGCCGGCAGATAAGAGTCCAAGATTTGGGATTAGCGCATCTGTTCTGCTTCTTTGGAGTCCAAAAATGTTGATACTAGATCAGGATCCTCGAACGTCCTGGTCTGGTTGTGGAGAGTCACTCGGAGCTTCGCTGGATACAACAGGCCAAAGCGAGCTGTAGCTGTTGAAGTCGAGGGCGAAGAGCAAGGAGTTTCTTCCGACGGTCAACGGTAGGCTTTGCCAAATCAGGAAAGAAGGAGACCTTACGAACCTTCATATTCCAAATGATTGATTCGCTCGGGCAGCATGTAAAATTTGTGTCCACTTGTTGATATCGTAGCAAGCTAAAGGATAATAGGCCGGGGGGTCGTGCGGTTGAGCGCCATGCGGGCAGGAACACGGTGTGCTCGATCGATTTCCAGTTCTCTCTGTGAAAAGTGATCTTCAGCAAGGAGGGAAGAGTTTTGAGCAAGAATCTCTTATATCTCCTGCTTCCACCCCCTCCGGCATTCCAAGGAGCTCACATTGTTGCGACGGGCGCGATTATTGCTATCTTCCAACTCCTTTTGAAGATTCTGTATCTGGCGCTCAGCCGCGTCAAGTTTGACCAATAGCACCTCGTGCGAGTCGAGGACACCAGCCATATTGTCCTGAAGTAATGAAAGACCTTCAAGTCGGTCTTGGAGCACTCCAAAGTCTTCTCGCATGGCTCGAAGCGCTTCTCCATTAGACTGCACCAATTCCTTCACGCCGCGTAGTTCCTCCAAAATCTCCAGGTGCATTGCGGGGTTTTCACGAAATGGAACCATCTTCTGCGGGGAGGATACCTCCGTTTTGGAGCGTTTTCCGTGAGAAGAAGAAGGAGACCCGAAGTCCAAGCGCGCTGGTTTGTGGGCCACCATCCCCCACCCGAGGTTGCCCCGGTCAGCTCGGAGCAAAATAGTAAATTTATATAGGTATTAAGTCAGGATTCTGAGTAGGCCTCTCGGGAGCTTCAACGCAAAGCGTCCTACCCGCTGGACATCAGGCTCCGCCCCCGGGAGTACAGTTTTCTGAAACTGGATACCCCAATTAGGCCCATCATCTATATGGTACCGAAAATCCACAAATCCCTAGAGGCTCCGCCTGGTAGACCTATCGTGTCCTGTAGAGGGTCAATATTGGAACCATTGTCACAGTTTTGCGACGTCTTCTTGCAAAAGGAAGCAGCACTGGTAAAATCTTTTATTAAGGATTCTTCGCATTTTTTGCAGCAGTTAGCCAAAGAGCCTATACCTTCTTGGGATTTCTATCTCGTGACTCTTGATGTCGAAGCTCTTTATACCAATATTAATCAAGGCGACGTTATGGACTTAATATCCTCTTTCTTTCAATTTGCTCCTCAGCGACTACCTCGGGCTTTTTTATGTGAATTACTTTGGTTGGTATTGACAAAGAATTATTTCCTCTCTGAAGGGCAGTTCTATCATCAGATCTATGGGATTGCCATGGGGGCCTCTGTGGCCCCGTCAATAGCCACACTTTATATGGCTCATTTTGAGTAGTTTTTTCTTTATCCCTCCATCCGCTTTAAGTCAGTGCGGTTTTGGAGACGATTCTTAGATGATGTGTTTTTCTTATGGTTTGATACTTTACCGCAACTCAAGGAGTTTCTAACTTGGATTAACACACTAAAACCTAACCTTAAATTCACGGCCCATTTTGATCAGAAACAAATTGAATTTTTGGACATGCTGATAAAGAGCAGGGAACGTTCCACATGACCTTATATAGGAAGAGTGTTCAGCGTAATAGCCTTCTCATGTATCACAGTTGTCATCCTGGTCCGATGCGGAGGAATTTACCATATGGCCAATTCCTGCGGCTGCGGAGGGTCTGTTCCACACTGTCTGATTTTAAATTTCATGCCCATGACTTAACTGGTAGATTGACACAAAGAGGATACCCGGAGAAAGTTATCAAGTTGGCTTACAGACGGGCCTTGTATACCCACTGAGATTGGCTTTTGGATGAGAATTATCAATTGCAACACTCCAGACCTGGGGAGGCTGATTTTGTAGTTGGGACGTTACCTTATACCACCTTGCGTACCTCGATTGTAGCTATACTTCGCAAACATTGGGCAGTTTTGGGCTTACATCAATGTTTTCGGAAGCCCCTTCGAATAGCTTTTTCTAGGGGATTAAATTTAAAAGATAGATTGGTTCGTTCTGCAACTCCACCTGACCACCCACTGCCTTCTGATCCTAATGTAAGGGGACATACTACGTATTCAACTTGTGCTTTTTGCAGTATGGCACTGACTGGAACTGATTGGGTTCATCCTAATACGGGCCAGATTTACCATCGCCATTGGCCTACGTCTTGTGATTCAGCTTATGTTGTATATGCCCTGCAGTGTACTTGTCCCTTGATATACATAGGCAGGACTTCCCGAAAAATCAAAGTCCGCCTTAGTGAACATGCATCTAGGATTCGAAAGAAGGTACTGTCAGCTCCCCTTGTCGAACATTGTGAGACTTACGATCATCAGTTTGATTCGGATTTTGTCTGGACTGTATTAGATTTCATTCCACCGAACCCTCAGGGTGGGAATCGGCTATTTGCTTTGCAAAGACGAGAACAACAACTGATCTTTGAATTAAAAGCTGTCCATCCGTTAGGGTTGAATAAGGAAGTTGAGTGGTTTAGCTTGCTATAACGTCATCCATGACGCTAAGGGATTCCCCGATGCTAATGGGGTCTCCCTTTTAGCTGATTGGAGCTCCCAACAGATTGACACTAGCTGATAGCCAATGGGTGTGTTTTCCCTCTTATATCCAGTGATGATCTGAAGTTGTGGAAGTTTTTCAGAGCGAACATTCAAGGAGTTTGAACACTTGATACAGGGCTTAGGGCCCGAAATGTGCGCGTCGTGGATTTGCTACCTGACCGCTTTGTCATGAAGTTATAATGTGGTGATTGAAACCTCACTGGAACACTTTCATGAGTTAAGTAAAGAATTTCTGTCAAAATAATTAAAAAGGAACGGGCTGTCTGGTGCGGCTGGGTTTCCCTTTCAGCCGCCTACAGCCTCTTCCAACAAAAATGATATTTTAAATAGGGGGATATTTGTATTACTTTGGGTTTGGTTTTTGCATTGATACTACGGCATTGGGGAGGCAACACTGAGGAAACTGCTAAGTATGTATGACCTAGATTGGCCACTGTTGGAAACAGGATACTGGGCTTGATGGACCTTGGTCTGACCCAGTATGGCATATCTTATGTTCTTATGTTCTTATGACCTGGTCGTCTGGACCTGTGGCAATTGATACGAGCAGTAAAGAGGGATCTCGCGGTGGTGGTACACACGTTCCCTGGCATTCGTTTTGATGTGGTCAGATATCATTCCAAGGCCTGCCTGCGGGGCCCAATGACATTGGTTGCAGGGGCTGAAGAAAATCAATCACCAGATTAGCCGTTGGTCTGTGAGCAATGAGGGTACCAAATTATACATTCCTGGGTGTCGATTGATTGTGCAGGCTTGTATAGGCGGGATGGGGTGCACTTATCCCCAGTGGGTATTGATTTGCTCTTGAATGACTGGCGGGAGGCCTTGGAATGTGTGGTGCAGCGGGATGCTCGCTGGTAGCAGCTTGGTAATGGGGGGGGGTGGCAGCACAGGGACATTAATGTCACCTTTGCCAGTGGCGGGATCCAAGAGGTTTCCGGGGTCCGGAGCCTTGGCTATACTTGGGCCGGGGGTGGGGTGCCCCTGACCCGGACATCCCCTGCCGACTTTTGCTAATTACATGGCGAGGTCAGGGAAAGGGGTAGGAGGCTTGCCGGTGGCCTGACCGCGGCAGAAGCGGAGGTGATGTCACCTTGCTAATTGTATGGCTGGTGACGCAGGGTCTGCTAAGGGGGTGTTAGGAGGATTATTCTTGGAATGTAATGTTTTGCCATGACCATGTTGTATTTGTAGTTTTTGGGCAATGGGGGTGGGGTGGAAAAAGGGGGAAAGGTGGGGGGGGAAGGTCATGGATGGTGGAAAAGGGAGTCCAGGAGCACCGGGTCCGATCTACCTCAGTTAATTCTCCTACTTAGATTCGGTAATATAATACAGTTTGATTTTTAACTTTATATATCATAGATGTGATCATCTTTGCTCAAAGTACGTTTTTGAAATGTGGCTTTTTAATTTAGAGTAGCTTACGATTACCAGGCTCACTTTTCTTTAGGCTTGCTATTCATGTTTCAACAGTTTACAAAGAGCTGTCTCTTGTGAACGCCAAGAACAGGAAGTTTTTCAAATACATCTGTAGTAAGGATTGAGTAGATATTTACACACATCTCCGTACCTTGACTTAGCGACAAAATGCAGTTTGCTATTTTAACTTTATATATTACAGATGTGATCATTTTCATGCAATTTGCACAAAGTATGCTTTTAAAATTAGTTTGTTTTTTTTTAATTGCCATGCTCATTATGGTTGCCATTCATAATTATATTATTTTGTTAATACACATAACTCAAGAACGGGTCAATATAAAAATTATGACACTCATGTCATATATTTTGATTTGTGGGTTTGGCATCATAATACAGTGTTCCCTCATACACAATTAATGTGCTCTATGATAGTGCGCCTCCTTTTTCCTCCCTTTCTTATCTTTATTACTGAAGTATACGAATTCAAGTAGAAGAGTTCTTCTTTTTAGATTTTTGTTTTATAGTCTAGTTCTTTTATCTATTTTTATATTGTTTAGAACATATATTGGTGGTTATGATTTTTAAGAGATATGGATATTCTTTGTTGGTTGCTCATGTACTTTGTTTATTAGATATGTTATTAATTAATTCATTTCTTTATTTATGTATTAACATTAGTTATTAACAACATATTGATATTTTTTCAGTGTCAAATGCCTTTTATTCATGTATTTATTTATTTATTCATTCATTTATGTATTAACATGAATTATTAATAGCATATTGGTATCCAATTAATTTTTAATTATTTATTTCAGTGGCAAATGCCTTTTATTTGAAAGAAGGTTTTACAAAAAGGTATTGGTTGATATATTCATGATTTATTTATGTATTTCATAATTATTTTTTGCCTATACATTCTAAAAAGCACTAGATAACACATTATTTATATGTTTTATAGTTGTTCTCATCTCAGATGTGTTTGGGTTTAATTTTACTATAATTTATATATATATATATATGTTATGTTTTATGATTTTATTAGCACTTTCATTTGGTTTTAATGTATAATTAATTGGATTTTGTTAAGTGGCGGTTTTAGTTATTATAATAATTTGTATGATTTCATATTTATTAATTTTATTTATTATTTGATTTTATTATTTATTGTTATTATCAATTTATTCTGATGGTTTGTTTTAATCATGATTGTGTTTTCTCGAGGTTTGCTCCCTCATTCTATATCCCCCTGAAGAAGGCCGAGAGGCCGAAACACGTAGGGGACAATAAAAGGGGTTTCACAAACCTGAAAATACTGCCAGTCTTGGTATCTGTTCCTTCGTTCCTAAGATAATGTCATCTGCATAAATGTGGTACTAAACATTGTTCTTCTGGATTATCGAGCATAAGGGTTGTGTTGCTGTGGTTAAGTGCCATCGAGTCAGTGTTGATTCATGGAGACCCTCTAGATAGTTGTCTTAAACTGTGTTCGGTCTTCAGTCAAGTGGCTCATTGTTGACGGACTGGTACCAGTAGCTGACCTTTGTTTTATGCGTAGACCTTCTATCTTGCCAAGCATGATCTCTTTCTCTAATGATCTCTCTCTTCGCATGATGTGTCCAAAGTATGAAAGTCAAATTCTTGTCATGTGAGCTTCTAAAAAAAGCTTAGGTTTGATCTCCTTTAGTACTGACTGGTTTGTTCTTTGGGCAGTCCATGGTAAATGCAGTATTCGCTGCCAGCACCATAATTCAAAGGCATCAATTTTCTTCCTGTCTATCTTTTTCATTGTCCAGCTTTCGCATCCATATGATGTTATTGAAAATACCATGGCTTGAACGAGTCAAATCTTTGTCTGGAGAGAGACATCTCTGCTGTTAAGAATCTTGTCTAGGTCTTTCATAGTCATTCTGCCATGAGCAATGCGTCGTCAGATTTTTTGACTGCTTGTTGCTTCTTTATTGATAGTTGATCTAAGTAGGTTAAATCTGTCCATGATTTCTTCTCCTTCAACGATGAACTTATTGATTTTGCCAGTTGTCATGATCTTTGTCTTCTTTACATTAAGGTGCAGGCCCATTTAAAGACTATGGGGCATGTTTACTAAAGTCCGCAAATCTGCGCGCCGCAAAATAGCGCACGGCAACGCGGCATTTAAACGCGCAGAAATGTGTTTAAATGCCCCGCACACGTGCGTGTCACCCCCGCACAGGTACGCGGCACACTAACGGGCCCCGTACAAGTGCGGGCCCGCAAATGTCCGATAGAGGCGTGGAACGGCTAAAAGAGGGCGGAGGAAGGCTCCGGAGGGGCGGAGGGACGGGGTCAATGGGTGGAGAGTGGGAGGGGAGAGGCTCCCCGCACAGTATCGGGCCCGAATTTCCATGTAAAAATTAGCGCGAGTGAAACCCTCGCGGTAGAGGGCATTTAAAGGGAAGAGAAACCATTTCCGTCAGCAATGTACAGGAACACCGGGGAAACCTAAAAAACGTGAGCAGTGTGATATATGTGCACAGAACAAAATTGCAAATAGAACCTGAAAATGACCACAACAAAACTATTATAAATAGTAATCCAGCGGGGGAACAGTTATAGTGATGGGCAAATATACAAAACACACCCAGCAAAGCTCCAGAAAAAAGAGATGAATATGGGAAGGGTCTACGGAGCGGAGACTCTTCCGAAAAACATTTCCGTTTTTGGAGCTTTCCTCGGAGTGTTTGCTATGGTTGCCCATTAATACCACTGTCGCCCAGCGTGGTGATATTTTGTCCCCCATTTTCCCGTGGTCATTTCTGGTGCACGTTTGT
Source organism: Ichthyophis bannanicus (assembly GCA_033557465.1). Classification (NCBI taxonomy): domain Eukaryota; kingdom Metazoa; phylum Chordata; class Amphibia; order Gymnophiona; family Ichthyophiidae; genus Ichthyophis; species Ichthyophis bannanicus. The sequence continues at coordinate 750,625,113 of CM066035.1, forward strand.
CACCAGACAGGGTGCATATGCCCACAGTAAAAATGAGTAGAGCAGGGTTTGTGACTCCATCCTGCCAGGCTTACTGCCTCCAGGGGCTGCACTGTCTCTGTGGCCAAAGTGTGGTACAGCGGACAGAGTCATTACCTCTAGGACCAGAGGGCAGAGGTTCAAAACCCAACTGGGGCACCTGCCAGCCCAGTCCCTATATTTTACCCACCACTAAATAAAGATAGGGCAGACACCCCTGTAGTGCAGGGAACATAAGCATGGGGAAAACACCCATATTTTACCCAACACCGCACACACACCACAACAATGGGCATTACCTACAGCCAAGTCCCCCAAATGCAGTCCCGTACTGCCACATTGCAATCAGGTCAACTGCTTTTTCTGAGAGAAGGTCATGCCAGCATGTTGGCGGACAAGTACATGTGGTGCAGGGGGCAGTGGCTGCTAACCACAGAAGACAGAGGCATAGCCATGTGCAGGCTGGCACAGTCCACTGCAACAGACAGGCCCTGCCGGATCCACAGTCATGGACAGTCCAGGGAATCCAACCAATCTGTGGCTACACAGTGGTGCAGTGCACACAGACAGTGCATGCAAGAACAGAAGGTCACAGGTTCAAAGCCCAGCTGGGGCTACTGCCAATCCTGCCCACATATTTTTCCCACAACTAAACAGTGATAGTAAGGACACACCTTTCATGGCGGGGACATATTCAATGGTAAGACATCTATCTTTTACCCCACTGAGCACAGACACCATGAACAGGGGCAGTACCTAGAGCAGAATCACCCAAATGCAGTCCTGGTGGGCCACACACCAGTCAGGTTCCATGCTGACACTCATACAAATGCCTGTGCTGTATATCTATGCACCACCCCCATGGCATGTAGATGTAGCCCATGCATATTCATGAGGGATAGCAGGAAAACCCGAACAGTGTGATGCAAACCTGGACTGGAGTTGGGAATCTGTGCCGTAAAGCAGCAGCCATCAAGGGCAGACACACCCACACCCACAGGCCCCATTGGCCAATGTCTCCTGGAAAGGCAGAACATTGGACCGTGCATGCAGCACCCAAAACGAGCACTTGCATAACTTACCAATGTCACCCTACACCTGAGGTATACGGTACACAGCTCTGAGACGTTTGCTAGGAGCACAGGCAGGCAGATATCCATACGTTACGTACATACTGCTAGTTGACCCCATCCAAACAATCTGTTAGGTGTTTGCGGGGCATGCTCCAGGCCTGGCCTCTGACGGTGTTTACCACCCTGGGGAGTGACCACCAGCTGTAATGCGTACCATATCCATGCCTTGCCGTGCTCAGGACCGGTTTGGTGGGCAAGGCTACTTACCCCCTCAATTGTAGCACCATGATGGCAGAGGTGTGGAAGTGTGTGTCTGTCTATACAGTGGGTGTTGGCTGCAAGCCCCTTCAACAGCCCACACTGCCAGCACTGTTGCCAGTATTGGCCAGCCAATGTGCATAATGAGGTGCAAGGTACCATGGGTATAGCCAGGGCAGGGTGGCGTGGCCAGGATGCATCTGCACTGGGCATAGGGCCCTGGCAGGGACATTGGCTGGGATATTGTAGTGTCCGGCCACCACCTACACAGACAGGGTGGCCAAAGCATGTCCTTCTGGGGGATCACGCTCACCCTGACTGTGCAGTGACCACAGCATGGCTAGGCCCCCCCATAGTGCTGTATAGTAGTTCTCTCATGTGATAGATATGGGTTTCTCTTTGGGGCCCAGTCACTGATCTATCTGCTTGCTGTGTATGCAGACAGCCCAGTTCTGGGTGCATGCATCTCCATTGGGAACATGCACTATGGACTAACCAGCAGACTGTTTGTAGCTGGTAAATGTCTTGCTATAATGGCTTGCTGCAGGGGAATATCTGGTGGTGGAGTGCAGCTTACCATACCCTGGGCTTATGTCTGTCTGCTATTGTGTTATGGCTGTGTATGGAGCTGCCTGCCTGGGGGTGGTGGTGTTCCTCAGCAGGACTGGGGTTGATGTTGCCCTCTACTGCCACCTTTGCAGGGAGATAGAGTGTGGATCCCTTGATGGGGACCATGTTTGCCACGGGGGGGGGGGGTGTGCCTGATAGCAGCAGACAGGGATATCCATGGTGTTTGTGCAGAAACTAGCTATCTTACACATTAACACTGCTTTGGAACACCCACTTGGCCTCCATCAGCCATGGCAGGTGTTGTTGACCTGGTCCTGGCCACCTCATTGCACACTCAGGGTGAGCACAGTACCCGCACGATGTAACAGTGTGTGGCTACTCTGTGCCAGTAAAACACCCGGTCAGTGCCCCCTACTAGGCCAAGGTGCTGTGTGGGTGCACCCGGTCACTTCCCCCAACAGGGCCGAGGTGCTGTGGGGGTGCATTCCCCATCTTGTGTCCATCTGCGGACAGCTAATTTGCATGTGAAGTGCATCATGGGTACGGGTGGCCTAACCCTATCCTGTTGACACCAGCAGACTGTCTGTGAGGTGACGTGTAGGCTATCTGCAGCCATCCAGGGGCCTGCTTACAGCTATGGAGCTGTAGCGCAATGCTTACATCACTGCCTGTGCAGCCAGAGGTCATGGGTTCCAACCCACAGTGGGGCCCTTTGGTAGGGCTGTCCACAGCTTTATTTTTATTTACTGTACATATGTCTATGCCGGCAAGACCACCCTCAGCTTACTATACCCATTAGGTGCCTCTGAGGGTGCTTCATAGGGCGCCCTGTAGGCCACCTTATGGTTGCCATCCCTATAGGGTGCACTATACATTATCCTGTGTCGCAACATACATGCTGCCCTATAGGGGACATTCAAGGGTGCCTTGGCGAACAGTGCACTGTAACATGTGCCTTATGGGCCGCCGTATGTTAACATGCTGGGAGAGTGCGTTTGCTAGTAGTGATAACAAAATACAATTATACAGCCTCCTACAGCACTCCACAACATAATACATACTGCCTCAGCAGGCATTTTTCACTGGGCATTGTGAGGAGTTGAACCCCTGATCCCTGCACCATTGGTCAGTGTTTTAAAATAACTGTGCGCCGCCTTATGCCGCCCAAAAAGCACTGTGCGCTGCCTTATGCCGCCCAAACATAACTGTGCGCCGCCTTATGCCGTTCCAAATTAATTTGCCTCCTAAAACAATTTTAATCATTACAGTTACTGCCTCAGCTGACCTTTGTCATTGCGCACACTGGGGGATTGAACCCATGGCCCCTGCACCATTGGTCAGTGTCTTCACCGTTGTACTACAGCTCTGTTGTCTTGTATACTCAGCAGCGCGCCACTTTGCCTTTCCACGCGCTAATGTCGACCCCCGCACATTAGCGCGACGCGCACATATCCGGTTGCTTACTACCGTTTTTTTTCTATTTTCTGCCTGAACCGCCCACTCCTTATATGGCACAGGCACACTAGCGCAGCCCCGCACGTTAGGAATGTTTAGTAAACATGCCCCTATGTTTCTTAATCTTGATAATCAGATGTTTCAGATCATCTTCACTTTCAGCCAGTATTGTGGTATCATCAGCATAGCGAATGTTTTTGATGAGTCTTCCACTAATCTTCATAACGGTTGTCTTCATACAATCCTGCTTCTCTGATGATTTGTTCTGCATATAAATTAAACAGGTAGGGTGAAAGTATGCAACCTTGTCATACACCTTTGCTGATTTTACAACATTCTGTTTTTCCTTGTTCCGTTCGAACTGTTGCTTCTTGATCAATGTACAGTTTGTGCAAGAGAATGATCAGATGTTCTGGTATACCCATGCTTCTTAATTTGGCCCAGAGGTTCTCATGGTTTACACAGTCAAAAGCCTTGCTGTAGTCGATAAAGCACAAATAGATATCCTTTTGGTGTTCTTTAGTCTTTTCAAGGATCCATCTCACATCCGCAATGATGTCTCTCGTTTCTTGCCCCTGCTTAAACTTCAGGTAGTTCTTGATCCAGGTATAGTTATAGTCTCTGTTGAATAATCTTCAATAGAATCTTGCTGGCATGTGGGATCAGAGCGATTGTGCGATAATTTCCACAGTCAGTTGGATCACTTTTCTTTAGTATTGGTATAAACCCAGATCTTTTCCAGTCAGTTGGCCATGATGTTGTCTTCGAAATTTCTTGGCAGAGCCTTGTAAGTATGGTAACAGCTGCATCAGATTGCTTTAATACTTCTATGGGAATGCCATCAATGCCTGGTGCTTTGTTCTTTGATAAGCTTTCAATGCTGCTTCAACTTCTTTTTTCAACACCATTGGTTCCGGATCATAAGGTACAGGTTGAAACGGCTGTTGGTCCACTTGATCTTTATCATATAAAAACTCTGTATATTCTTTCCACCTCTTCTTGATCTTTTCAGCATCATTCAGCATAGAACCTTGAGCATCTTGTAACATTCTAATTTGAGGCTGAAATTTTTTTTTTAACTCTTGTAGCTTTAGAAAAGCCGATCTGTTCTTCCTCTAATAGTTTCTTCTTCAATTTCCTTGCATGTGTCATTGTAGTACTTTTCCTTGTCCAGTCTTACTGCACGTTGAAAATCTCCACTGAGTTCTGCGATTGTCTTTCTTTCTCCTCTGGCTTTGGCTTCTCTGCATTTCTGGGCAATTTTCAGACTTCTTCTGTCATCAGTTTTAGCCGTTTTTGCTTTTTCACCTTTTGTAGAGACTTCTCGCTTTCTTCCAACACAGCCTTCTTGATGTCATTCCATAACTCTTCTGGAGCTCTGTCATTTGTATGTAAAGCAGAAAATAAATTTTGAAGGCAGCCTTTAAATTCCAGTGGTATATTCTCAAGGTCATATTTTGCTACATTCATGAGTGGCTTGCTCACATTCCATTTCATTCTTTAACACTGCCAATTTCCCTTGCTTTATGCTTCGTATTGTAGGCGGGGTATGTGCATGTCCCAATATGTAAGACATCTTTACAGCTTCTGACTCTCATTTCATGTGCAGCTACATCAGCAGTCAGACATCCCAAGGGCTTTGATCCAACCACATCATAAATGCTGGCTTTACTCTGAAAAGTCTTCAGCTCCTCCCCAGTAGCTAGTTGAGTGCCTTCCGACCTGGGTGTCTCATTTTCAAGCACTATAGTGCAATTTGTTTTGTTGTGACTATCCATTGGGTCTTCATGGCAAGATACAGAAGTAGATTGCCAGGCATTTCCTCCGTGCAGAAATGTCACAGAAATGTGATCCTCTGCTGCCAACACTGTCCCATTCTGCTGCTGCCCAGATGGGTGGTTTGTCTTGGTTTGGCACCTCAGCTGAGACCTGTCCATCTTAGGAAACCCTGCCAGTAGTTAAACTACCGATAGCTTAGCCCTCAGCATCACTGATGTACACAAGCCCTCACAGCACGACAAGCTGCAAACCAAGTGAGGAAGATGGGTTGTATGTAGGGGTATTCCCTGTCTTGGTATTGCGATGCTCCTGCCCGGGCCCGAGAACTTACAGGCAGGAGTGGCCTGGTAATGTCCCTGAGGAATAAAGCTTGTACTGGTCCCTGGGAATTCTGGGACTTGTAGTGTGCTTGTATTTCCTTCAGGATTAAATTGTAGTCATGACACGAATGTTAAGGCTGCAAGAAATTTATTGTTGTGGGGATATTTTCCAGCGCATCAAAATTCAATGGTACAGAACACAAAAGGTGCAACTTCAACCTAAACAGCTGAAACCAGGAACATAGGAAGTACAACTGAAATTAAGTTAGCTTCTACTTGGCTCTTCACAATCACAGCAGCTTTAACTCAGCATTGCCTCATGTGGTCTTTCAGAATTATTGCAGCACCAAACAAACAGCTGTTCCTTCCACAGCATGGCTTCTCAAAACAACAAATGAAAACAATTTGTAAACCTTTTAGCTTGGCAGCAAGTACAGCAAACTCCCTGTATTCTTTTCATACAGTGTTCAAGGGTTTCTTACATTGCTGTCCTCTTTGAGGCAGATTGAGCAATCCATTGGAGAAGGATCCCCTTCTAAGGCAGGCAGGTAGTTATCCACTTGCATGCATTCATCAGAGCTAAGGCTATCGCTGTCTCTGTCAGGCCTGCTAAGCTTCCCTGACCTCAGTTCCAGAAACTCTTGAAACTGTTTTAAAAGCAATTCAGCCTGTAAGTGCTCTTTATCCGTGTGAAAGTCTTTGGTAAGGGTAACACCCTTCCCCCACTTGCTATCAGCTTCTGCATCTGGGTTTACCTTGTGAAGGTTAGCACAAATAAAAGGTTTCTCTAGTAAAGCATTAAAAGTAGAAAAGTCAGCTTTACCTTTAGCAGGGTTTGAATAAGAACTGGCACCTTTCCTCCAGAAGTCTCTCTGGTTCAAAATCTCAGCAGTCTTACTGCTATTTCCTCTGCTCTGTGAATTTCTCTTTGAAAAGCTTTCTTCCTGCTTCACTTCCTTGGCTTTTGTAGCCTTGTTTGCTACCAGACCAGATACCTTCTTTCCATGTGCTGAATTTGCTAGCCTTCCCATGCCCAGGCTCTACCTTGTAGTAAGGTTCTTTCTTAGAGTGTGCTTGGTTCCAAGGTTTACTGCTCCAAGGTTCTGCCTTGCTCCAGGGTTCTAGCGTTTTCCTCCTTCCTTTTTCCTCTTTTTCTCTTTCCTCCTTTTCTCTTTTCCTCCTCCTTTTTTTCAACTCTGCATTGGAAATCCTGTGTGCTAGTGCTGTTTCATTACTTCTACCAGGATATTCCTCTATCTCCATCTCTTCTGGAGGGCATTCCTCACCACAGTATGTAAGGTTGTGTCATTTAGTCCAATCTCTTGGAGTCTGTTTGGGAGGAAGTTATGACTTTGGGAATCATAAGCTTTCACAATGTCTAGGAATATTAAGATGAAACCTATTTTTTGTTTGTGAATTCCCCCTATTATCCTGTCCAGGAGGATAATAGGAGAACTGACAGAAGGATAATACAGGGAATAGTTGGCAGTGTACTATTATGGATCAGGAGCTGGTTAAAAGATAGAAAGCAGAGGGTAGGGCTAAATGGCCAGTTTTCTCAATGGAGAAAAGTGAATAGTATAGTACCACAGGGATCTGTTCTGGGCCCGCTGCTTTTTAACATATTCATAAATAACCTGGAAATGGGAATAACAAGTGAGGTGATCATATTTTCAGATGACACACATGGCTTGCCACCCCCCTAAGCGCCGAGCCGCACCGCCCTCCCCCATGTGTTGAGCCGTGTTGTGCTGCCACTGATTCTGACCTGCCGCCGATCTGAGTTGTGTCCCCCCCTCAACTATGCCGCCATAATCGGCAGTAGCACAGCTCAGCACAAGATGGGGCAGCATGGCTCATGGGGGCAGCATGCCTTGGGCTTCTGCCTAGGGTAGCAGAAACCCTTGGACAGGCTCTGGTCAAATACGTGTGCAAATATGAGTCCAAAGCCATTTCACTGGCCACTTTTTTTAGGAGATATTTGACATTAAGGGGTTGACCTGCAAAGGTTCCAATAATGTTGCCCATAACTGTATGTTAAGAAGAGGAAATGCAAAAGTGGTGTTGTCAGACTCAAGGGTAAAGAGGAGGGCTATGTAGAAACTGATGAAGCAGAACTGCATTCACAAATTAAGGGCCAGGAACAGGACCTCAGGAAACACTCACAAATAGGAACAGAAGTGAAGGAGATCTTGAACAATTTTTAGAATACTGTTTTTGTGAGGAACTAGCTAAATTAAAAGAAGACAAAGCAATGGGGCCAGATGGGATATATCCAAGAGTACTGAAGGAACTTAGGGACGTTTTAGTGGCTCCACTGCTTTACCTTTTCAATGCTTCTTTAGAATTGGAAGTGGTCCCAGAGGACTGGAGAAAGGTGCATGTGGTTCCTCTACACAAAAGTGGAAGTAAGGATAAGGTTGAGAACTACAGGCTGGTTAGTCTGACCTCTGAGGTAAGTAAAATTAAAGAAATGCTGCTAAAATAGAAGACAGTAAGATTTCTGAAATCTAGCAGATTGCAGGATCCGAGGCAGCATGGGTTTACCAGAGGCAGGCCTTGTCAGAGAAATCTGATTGATTTCTTTGACTGGATGACCAGATAGTTGGACAGAGGGAGAGCCCTAGATGTGATGTACTTAGATTTCAGTAACGTCTTTGACACCATTCCACAGAGGCAACTTGTAAATTAATTGAGCACCCTGGTGATGGACCATAACGTGACTGACTCAGTTAGAAATTGGTTGAGTGGGAGGCGACAAAGGTTACAAGTAAATGGAGCTCACTCTGAGGAGAAGGATGTTACCAGTGGTGTACTTCAGGGATCTGTCCTTGGTCTGATTCATTTTAACATTTTTGTTAGTGATATTGCTGAATGGCTAATGGGTAAGGTTTTCCTCTTTGCAGACAATACCAAAATCTGCAATACAGTAGACTCTCAGGAAGGAGTAGATAATATGAGGAAGGATCTAGCTAAGCTTGAAGAATGGTCAAGAATTCGCAGCTGATATTTAATGCTAAAAAATGCAGGGTCATGCATTTGGGCTGAAAAAATCTAAGAGAGCAGTACAGCATAGAGGGTGAAGTACTTCTATCCATAAAAGAGGAGCGGGAAATGGATGTGATTGTTTCTAATGATCTTAAAGTGGATAAACAGGTAGAGAAGACAATGGTGAAAGCCAGAAGGATGCTTGGGAGAGGAAAGGTCGGCAGAAAAAAAGGAGGTGGTAGTGCCTCTGAATAAGTCTTTGGTTATTTGGAAGATTGTGCGGAATTCTGGAGATCACACTTATGAAAGGATATAAAAGGTATGGAGCTGATGCAGAAGATGGTACCAACATGTTCAGTGGTCTTCATTATAAGCCATATGAGGACAGACTTAAAGATCTCAATATGGTATACTTCAGAAAGAGGAATGGTGGGAGAGAGGAGATATGATAGAAACGTTTAAATACCTCCATGGCATAAATATACAGGAGGAGAGCCTCTTTCAATTGAAAGAAAGCTCCGCAAAGAGGGGATCTAGGTTGAAGGTGAAAGTGGATAGACTCAGGAGTAATGTGTGAAAATATTTCTTTATGGAAAGAGTGGTAGACGCATGGAATAGTCTCCTAGTAGAGACGAGGATAGTATCTGAATTCAAGAAAGCATGGCACAAACATAGAAGGTCTCTAAAGGAAAAAAAAGGACTATAGTAGTTGATATGGAAGGGCAGACTAGTTAGGCCATATGGTCTTTTTCTGCTGTCATGTTGCTATGTTTCTATGACTGTTGCTATGTATTTCTGTGAAGATGGGATTAATTATGTACAGCTATAGACTGCTGTTTCTATGTGTTGATCCTTTCCTGTACAGATTGTGTTTTTTTGGTTGGAACAAAACTCAATATATGAAGCATTTTTATGAAAGAATGAATAAGTGATCCTCTGGGGATCTAGCATATGCTGTCTCCCTTCTTAGAACCCATGTTCAGACACTGCAGCCTCTGAGGATTGACCCTTGCCTTTTCAGGGAGTGCCTTGCACAAAGGAAGATCCTATACAAAGCAGTGCAGACACTGAAAAAAACATAGCACCATTGCAATTTTCCACTAGCATGTATGCTAAACACTTAATGTCACATTTAAAGTAGCACTAGGAGGTGGGGAATGAGACATTGAGGTCCAGAAAAGAAGTAAATCCACCCATAAGATACAGCACAGGAACCAAAGGATCAAAACCTTTATTTACTGTATGTCCCACCCTACTGTACATTGACTCTATTTCTGCTGGTGGGAGCCTTCGTCATTGAATAAACTTCCTCTATCTTTATGTCAAATCTTCTCTCTCTCTCTCTCTCTCTCTCTTCAAATCCATTCTAAAGGCTTACCTCTTTGAGGCTGCATTTGGATCCTTATCCCTTCTCCTTCCCTTTTTTATCTCCCTTGTTTCTCTTGTATCGTTTTGTCTGTCTTGATTAGATTGTAAGCTCTATGAGTAGGGACTGTCTTCTTTATATGTTTGTAAAGTGCTGCATAGGCCTTGTAGTGCTATATAAATGATTAATAGTAGTAGCAGTTATGGGAACTTAGATAAAGGGCACGGGCAGGGTCCCGGCGACCGGCGTTAACCGGGTGCCCGGCCCGGCGCGGGACCCTGCGCGCTCCTAAGTTGAAGAGGAGGAGGGGGAGCACAAGGGGGTGACGAGGACGCTGGTGCGTCCTTTAAAATGATTGGTTCTCGGCCGAGGCAGCGCATGTGCTCGGCCGGCGGCGGCAGTGGCTGAGCACATGCGAAGGGAGCCGGTAGCATGGTGGAGCATTGAGAGGGAGATCGTGAGGCCTTGACGTGAGGCCTTGATCAGCGGTAGCAACGGTTGGGAGTCGGAACGGTGCCCGAGGAGCAGGGGCTGCGGAGTTGGGAGAGTTGGCGGACAGCTGGGGGAAGCAGGCTTCCTGTGCAGGCAAGTTTGTGTGCTGGGGGGGCTGGGGCATAAAGTTAACGTTAGCCAGTGGTTGGCTGGAGGGGGGGTCGGGCCAGTACAAATGTTAAAAAAAAAGGGAAAGTAGAGAAAAAGAAGAGGTAAAAAACAAACAAACAATAATATAAAAAAAATAAATAAATAAAAATTCTAAAGGTAAGAGCGAAGCAGCCAGGGGTATCAGAGAGATGGCACCCAAACGGCCCCAGTCGAGTGGAGGTCGAGGGAGTCGAGGTGGGGGAGTGGACAAGAGGAGAGGTGGCAAAAGGGGTCAGGGGATGGACCGCGGACAAGCGATGGGTACGCGGGGGGCAGGGGAGGCCCCATTAGTGCAACGAGGTGGAAGGGAGGCAAGGGGTCCGGCCCGCGGACAGCTTGCTGCTCCAGGCGGAGGCAGGAGAGGCAATGCAGTTAGGGGACGTGGACCTCGGCCGCCTGCCGGGAGAGGAGTGGCTGAGGACCTGACAGCGGGCAGGGGATGTGTTAGCCAGGAAGGCAGCTTAGTAGAGGGGACATCTGAGCCGAGCAGGGGGGTGATGGGGGAGCCAGGATGGGGAATGGGGGCTGGTCCCAATTTCGGAGGGGGGGGGGGATACTGGGGAGGTTCCTTGACCCCAGGGAGTGGGGTGACGGTACCGACAGGGTATGGACTAGCAGGTTATCCGACCTCTGCTGAGCAATGGGCGTGCGGGGGACAAGGGTCTTTGAGAGCAGCATGGGTGAGAACTTGGCAACCAGCGTGGGCTCCGGGGTTTTCTTCTCCTGGTTTTCCTTTTTTCTCTTCGCAGGCCCCTTTGGTGGCGTCGCCTGGATTCACGCCTGGTACAGCGGAGCCTTCGTGGATGACATCGAGGGACACGGTGCCTGGGGCGTCTCAGGAGGAGCGGGCGGCGCCTCGAGAAGACAGTGTGCAGCAGCGGAATGAGAATCTGCAACATAGCAGACGGAGCCAGTCAATGCTAGAGGCGGCATTGGGAGTGGAGACGGGTGAGTCAAGGGTGGAGGAGGGGGCGGGGCAAAAAGGGGGCGGTTCACGGAGAGAACGCACGGGAAAGGCGAGCAAGAAAAGGAAACACGACTGTCGTCGACGGCATAGTTCGGAATCCTCTTCCTCATCATCCTCGGGCTCGTCTTCGTCATCATCGAGCAGAGAAGGCGGGATGGTAGGGCACAAGGGCGTGAAGGGGTGGCAGAAATATCAGTCGGCGGTACTTCTAATTCAGCAATGTTGTCGGAGTTATGGGAGGGTGTCCCGAGGAAGTTATGGCATAAAATACGAAAGAGGAAGTATATAGATATTTTCCAATTGCTCGAGGGGAGGAAGAGGTCGGGTGAGAGCAGGAAAAAGCGGAAAGAGGACGAAAAGGCTGGGCGGATCAGAAACGTTTCACGGTTGGTAGTAAATTGGGTTAGGGCTTTTTTGCGGTTGGCGAGTGTTTGGGGTCATCATCGCCCGGACCAGTATGGTATATTACTGGCTTATGCGGATTCAATTCTGGAAGCCTTGCAATCCCATGAGGGATGGGCGTGGCTTAACTATGATGAAAAGTTCCGGGACAAAATGGAAGGGACTAAGGGATTAACGTGGAATGCAGGATATCAATCTGTGGCTGACGCAGATGTCGGCCAGAACGGGGGCTGGTTCGGGGAGTGGAGGAAAGGGCGGGTCGGGGTCCACCGCTGTGGCGAGTCGTTCCTTTCGGAGCGGGGGCTCCATTTTGCAGTCTAAGCCAGTGGGAAGTGGAGGCGGGGACGTGTGTTGGCAGTATAATAAGTCTGTTTGCCCCTTCCCGGACTGCAAGTTCCGGCACAGTGGTTTTAGGTGCGTCGGCGCAGAACTTGGCGACGGTGCGCCGATGGGCGACGATAGCAAGGGAAAAGTTGGCAGTTGAGTTGAATTTAGGTAGAATAGCGGGCCCACTTCGACAGCCGCCTTTTGCGCACTTTGTGTCATCTCCATTGGGGCTTATACCCAAAAAAGAACCTGGCAAATTTTGTTTAATACACAATCTGTCGAGTCCAACTGGGGCATCGGTTAACGATAGCATACCGCGCGAGTGGTGTACGGTTAAGTATGCTTCTTTTGATCGAGCGGTGGAGTTACTTAGGACTGCGGGTCGAGGGACATGGAAGGCGAAAGTGGATATCGAGTCGGCTTTTCATTTGCTCCCAGTGCATCCTTCGTCGTTTCATTTGCTAGGCTTCCAATTCGAAGGAGGGTTCTATTTCAATAAGTGCATGCCGATGGGTTGTGCAGTGGCGTGTGCGTATTTCGAGAAGTTTAGTTCCTTCTTGCACTGGGTTGTGGTGCAGAGGGTTGGGCGGATGGAGGTGGTGCATTATTTAGACGATTTTCTGTTAATCGGGGCTGCACGGTCGACGGGCTGCAGGGAGCTTCTGGCGGAGTTTATTGAGATGGCGGGAGAGTTAGGGGTCCCTTTGGCCGATAATAAGACAGTGGGTCCGGTGACCAGGATTACTTTTCTAGGGATTGAGCTGGATTCTGATGGAATGATAGTGCAGCTACCGGATGATAAGGTAGACAAGTTGCGGGTTTTGGTGGCTAATGCTGTGGCCTCAGCGAAGTTGACCTTGCAGGAAATGCAGGCATTGCTAGGGTCACTGAACTTTGCGTGTAGGGTGCTCCCAATGGGGAGAGTATTTCTTAGAAGGTTGGCAGCAGCAACGGCGGGGGTGTGTAAGCCTCATCACCGCATACAAGTTACTAGGGTGATGCTGGAAGATTTACGGGTGTGGGATACGTTTTTGCGCGGTTTTAACGGAGTTTCAGTTTGGATGGAGGAGGAGATTTCCAGTGACAATTTGCAGCTTTATTCGGATGCCACTGGGGGGGGTAGGCTTGGGCATTTACTTTGTGGGAGCATGGTGTGCTGACCGATGGCCACAGGCGTGGCATGCGGCCGGGTTATTGAGTAATATTACCTTCCTGGAGCTGTTCCCTATGTTAGTAGTGCTGGAATTGTGGCTAGAGTGTTTCAGGAATCGTCGGGTGAGATGGTGGTGTGACAACGAGGCGGTGGTGAGTGTGATGAATAATTACTCCCCACGTTGCCTCCAGGTAGAATCCTTAATGCGGGCCTTAATTTTGTCATGTCTGCACTTGAATGTCAGGTTGAGGGCGCGGCATATACTGGGTCATACTAACAGAATTGCTGATGCTCTTTCCCGTTTGCAGAAGGAGCGGTTTCGGAGATTGGCGCCGGAAGCGGACAGGGTCGGGTGTGTGGTCCCGTGAAACTTGTGGACTGTTGGCCTGCAGAGATGAGGAGTCTCCTGCGCAGTTCGGTGGCGGAGAGGACATGGGAAGCTTATCGGCAAGGTGGGAGTAGAGTGTCTCAGTTTTTGCTGGCCCGGGGATGGAAAGGGGGGGAGGTAGTGGATCATCTACTCGGGCAATATATTGTCAGTGCAAAGGCACATGGGATTACGAGATTGTCGGTGCATAGCCAGTTGGCAGGTTTCGCGTTTTTTGCGAGAGCGGTGGGTTGAGGCTCCGCGGGGGGCGGGTTCCTAGTGAGTAGGTTACTACAGGGTTGGGAACATTCGCGTCCTACCCCACCGGATCGGCGACATCCGATCACGCATCAGTTGTTAGTGAGATTGTGTGAGGAATTGTTGCAAGTGACGGAGTCGCACTATGAGGCTGTACTTTTTCGGGCGGTTTTCAGCTCGGCTTTCTTTGGCGCCTTCAGGGTGAGCGAATTGGTAGCAGACTCAGGGAAGGTGGGAAAGGTTAATTGTTTACAACGGCAACATGTACAAGTGAGTAATGGGCAGTTGCGTGTGTTTTTGGCGAGATCCAAAATGGATCAGCGCGGTAAGGGGCAGTGGGTGGTGTTGAGGGAGATAAAGGAGTCGACATATCCGGTGGCGCTGATTACGGCCTACATGGGCATTCGGACGGAGCTCGAAGGCGGGTTTTTCATCCACCTAGACGCACGGCTGCTGACGCGGTTTCAAGTAGTGGTGGTGTTGCGAATGGTCATGCGGCATATCGGGGAGGACCCTTCGCTATTTGCGGCTCATTCATTTTGAATTGGGGCGGCGACAAGTGAGGCGGAGGCGGGGTTGTCTGGGGGGCAGATACAGCGGATAGGCAGATGGTGGTCTAATGCTTTCCAAGGTTATGTTCGGGTCTAAGAGATCGATTATGCATGAGGGGGATTAATGCAATTTTTCTTTTGCAGATGGGGGACAGAATGTTTGGAAGTGTTGACTGTTGGGGCATTCCTTCATGTTGGCTGTTGGGGCTGGCGAATGAGCAGCAGTGCGGCCAGTCGGGCTGAATCTTGGCTGGATCCAGCGGTGGTGTCAATTTCATGGCTGGGTGAGCGGGGGGCTGTGATGGACTCAGTTGCTGCCTTTGCTTCGGCACCATCAGCGCATAAGAGTACAGCCGGAGATTATCTTGTTGCATTTAGGGGGGAATGATTTGGTAGCCTGGACTTGTAAACAACTGATCAGGGCTGCTAAGAGGGATTTGGCTTTGGTGTTGCAAATGTTTGAGGGGGTGGTGTTAATCTGATCTGATATTGTCCCATGGCCAGCTTGTTGGGGGCAGCGCCAGTGGTCGCGGGCAGGGCCGGTCCGTCCATTGAGCAAGAATGTTTTTTGCACAGGGCCCCGCGTTTCAGGGGGCCCCGCGCAAAGAACATTCTGCTTTTTTAAAAATTAAATTTAAAAAAAAAATGCTGGCTGCTGCCGCTGCTGCTGCCGCCGCAGCAACGGCAGAATGGAGTGTCCTGAGGGGCCCCCTCTGCCCTGCTCAGCCCCTCTGTGCCGGCTTTCAGATACGCGAAGGGAGAGTTTCTCCTTCGCATCTCTGTTAAGCCCGCAGGGGCTGATGGGAAGCAGGGTCTGATGGGAAATTTCCCATCTGCCCCTGCGGGCTTAACAGAGATGCGAGGGAGACACTCTCCCTTCGCGTATCTGAAAGCTGGCGCAGAGGGGGCTCAGCCGGGCAGAGGGGGCCCCGCGGGACACTCCATTCTGCTGCTGCCACGGCGGCAGCAGCCAGCTTTTCTTTTTTTTAAAATTTTTCATGAGCCGATGGGGGGTTTAGGACTGGTAATGGGCTATGGAGGGGTTTAGGACTTGACTTGAGGTGGGCTGTGGGCTGTTGGGGAGGTTTAGGACTGGTAATGGGCTATGGGGGGGGTAAGACTGGTAATGGGCTGTGGGCTGATGGGGGCTGTCTGGAAATGGGATGATGGGGGTTAAGACTGGTAATGGGCTATGGGGGGGTTAGGATGGATAATGGGCTATGGGGGGGCTAGGACAGGAAATGGGCTGATGGGGAGGGGTTAGGACTTGAGGTGGGCTGATGTGGTTAGGACTGGTAATGGGCTGTGGGCTGATGGGGGGGTTTAGGACTGGCAGTGGGCTATGGGGGGCTGACTGGAAATGGGCTGATGGGGTTAGGACTGGAAGTGGGCTGATGGGGGGTTAGGACTGGTAATGGGTTATAAGGGGGGCTTAAACTGAAAATGGGGTGATGGGGGATTAGGACTTGAAGTGGGTTGATGGGGGACTAGGACTGGTAATGGGTTGGGGGGTTGCTAGGACTGGAAATGGGCTGAGTGGAAGGGGAGGCTTGAACTGCAAATAGCTGATGGGGAGGGGGCTTGGAATGGAAATGGGCTGTGAGAGAAGGGAGCTAGGACTGAAAATGGGCTGATGGAGCAGCTAGGATACGCCTGGAACTGGGCTGTTGGGGGGAGCTAAGATTGGAAATGGGCTGTGGTGGGGCTTGAATTGAAATGGACTCATGGAGGGGCTAGAACTGGAAGTAGGCTCATGGGGGGGCTCGGACTGGAATTGGGCTTAGTGGAGGGGAGCTAGGATTTGACATGGACTGATGGTGGGGCTAGAAAATGACTAGAAATGGGCTGATGGGGGGCTAGGATTGGAAATGAGCTGATGAAGGGACTCGGACTGGAAATGGATGGGGGAGATAGGACTGGAAATGGGCTGATGGGGGGCTAGGACTGGAAATGGGCTGATGCAGGGACTAGAAGGGAATGGATGCTGGGTGACACTGGAACTAGAAGGGAGCTGATGTTGGGGGAGGATTAGAATGGGATGGGGCTGGGAGAGTAAAATGGAGAGGGGACAAATATTTTGTGTGGGAGGGATGACAAATCTACAATTGGCCGGGTATTGGGAGAGTAAGTGGGGATTGAGGATGGAGGGGTAAAATTTGTGTGGATGAAATAGGAATGAGGAAAGAGCAAAAGGAGAAAGATTAGTATGTTAAAGCAGATGTAGAGAGAGAGAATGGAAAAAAAAACTAGAAGAGAGAAGAAAGGACAAATGGACAGCAGATGATGGAGAGTTAGCAGAAAACATGAAGAAACCAGAAGAAAGTGGCTGGAGCAATTGCAACTGAAAAAAAATGCACAAAAGATAGAAAGATATCTCTTTATTTTGAATTTATTAACTGGAATATGAAAGCTCTGGGAAATGTGCATCATTAACGTCTGCGCTTTGTTTGGTACAAGAGGAAATTAATTTATAGTTTTATTTCTACAGTGTTGTTGTACATTCCAAGTTTGGCTTTTGGGGTTCCCAGTTTAATTATTGCCTTCCTGTTTCTAAATTGTGATTCCTTGTTTGGTGATGGTCTATGTTCTGCATGTGTAACTGAGCTGAGGTATTCTGTTTATGTAATTCCTATTTGACATTGCCACTTGTTCTCTTTCCCCAGTATTCTCTGAAATGTATTGGTTTAATATTTGCAGTGTTGCCTTTTGATAGGTAGGGTATGGTGCTTTGTGAGTCCTGGTATTGCTGTCAGGATACGGCGGGTTTACTATGGGTTCTAAATGGGCAGCGTTTGTAGTAGTTCCTAATGTGCCTGGCGGTTGGCACTGGATTATAGTAATGTAGAAATCTTTTAGTCTTTCTTTATCCATACACTCATTAAGAGACATGTTTACTAAAAGTTAGTGTATGGTAACATTATGTAAATAGTTATGCAAATAAGGCCACTTATGCAAATGAGGCCCCGCACCGAGTCTCCGCACATGGCCCCGCACCCCCCTTGGGCCGCCCCTGGTCATGGGGGGTTAACAAAAATCAACAGACAGATTGGGCGATGGGTATGCAAACATGGGGGTTATCAGGTTATGCATACCTGGGCGGAGGTGGAGTGTAGAGGATTGTATAGGAGTGATGGAGTGCATCTTTCTCCGGTGGGAGCAGACCTCCTACTGAATGATTGGCAGGAGGTCTTGGAGTCTGTGGTGCAGGGTGGCAGGAAATGGTCACAGCTTTGGAGTAGGGGGGGCGGCTCGGGCAGTGAGGATGGCCCGAGCTGGTGGCGGGATCCCGGAGGTGTCCAGGGTCCGGAGCCTTAGGCCAATTGGGGCGTGGGCGGGGTACCCAAGGCCCGGACAACACCGGGTAGACTTTTGCTAGTGATATGACGAAGTCGGACAGGGGCTTTAGGAATTTGGCCGGTGGAGGAATGCGGCTGGGGCGGAGACGAGGTCACTTTGCTAATAGCATGGCTGGTGACACATCGCTCCGTCTGAGGGGGTGGGGGGGAGTGTTGGTTGTTGTTGATTATGCTGGTTTAGCATGTTATAGATGTTAACTTGGCAAATAAAGCTGCGACCAGTTTGTTACCCAATAATGGTTGTCTGTTGCATTTGCGAATGGTAGGGGGGGGTGTGGGTGGGGGGAGCTAGATTAAAGGGAGTGCGAGAAGCAGGTTGGGAGTGCCGGGTACGACTACCTGGTTAGAAAAAGGGCACGGGCAGGGTCCCGGCGACCAGCGTTAACCAGGTGCTTGGCCCGGCGCGGGACACTGCGCGCTCCGAAGTTGAAGAGGAGGGGGGAGCACAAGGGGGTGACGAGGACGCTGGTGCATCCTTTAAAATGATTGGTTCTCGGTGCGCGATCGCACGCACGAGAGCCAATTGGAGCGAGGCAGCGCATGTGCTCGGCCGGCGGTGGCAGTGGCTGAGCACATGCGAAGGGAGTCGGGAGCGTGGCGGCCCATCCGCCCACCCTTATGGGAGGCAGGGGGTTCGGTTACTTCAGGTTGTTGCAGCTTGGAGGGGGGGGGCGGCGGGATCCCGGAGTTGTCCGGGGTCCGGAGCCTTAGGTCAATTGGGGCATGGGCGGGGTGCCCACAGCCCGGACAACCCCGGGTAGACTTTTGCTAGTGATATGGTGAAGTCGGACAGGGGCTTTGAGGAATTTGGCTGGTGGAGGAATTTGGCCGGTGCAGAGGCAAGGTCACTTTGCTAATAGCATGGCTGGTGACCCATCACTCTGTCTGAGGGGGTGGGGGGAGTGTTGGTTGTTGTTGATTATGTTGGTTTAGCATGTTATAGATGTTAACTTGGCAAATAAAGCTGCGACCAGTTTGTTACCCAATAATGGTTGTTTATTGCATTTGTGAATGGTAGGGGGGGGGGGGTGGGTGAGGGGAGCTAGATTAAAGGGGGTGCGAGAAGCAGGTTTGGAGCGCCGGGTACGACTACCCGGTTATATAAAATCATATATCATATCAAACCATGTATAATATGAAAAAGTGTACAAATGAATAATAATAAATAAATAACATACTGAAAATATAATAAGTAATGCAGTCAGAGATAAAAACATAAGCAACAACATATATATTTAAAACCATATCAAACAAAAATAAACAAAAGATAATACTGGTAATGCATAAGGACAAGGAGGTAGGACATAAGACCCTAAATGGACTAAGAAGGTCATGCATTTTAAATATCACTATATAAAGGAGGTAATTATTTAATAGAAACACCACTCAAGTATAAAAAAGAGTACTTGCTGAAGATGAATAATGCTCTGAAGGACAAAACATGATATTTGAATAGCAGCTAAAAATGTATATATATATAAAAATAAGATATATAAATAAAACATAAAAACATTTAACAGATGGAGACATTAAAAATAATAAAGGAAACCATAAAAAGTATGTAAGGAGTGATAAAATATCCAAGGGGTAGTTAAAAATATCCTAAAAAATCCTAAAAAAGGCAAACTACCATACACTGTGATTAATGGTGGGGAGTAGAATGGAAAAGCCTTTATGAAAAGATGATGTATAAAACCTGCATTGCCATGGATCAAAAATAACATAAATTAGATACATTACAGGGACAATAATATAAATGAAATGGAGAAATTAAAAAGAGGAGTCATTTGGGGGGAAAACCGTATATACAAAAAGTTTATATAGAAATTACCCACTGCCGTGTAATGACATAAAAAAGTACTGTGGGAGCCGAAATAGAAACTAAAAAAACTTGGTACCTCATATAAACTATATAAGTAGCAAACAGAGGGAATTAAAACTGAAATAAAACCAGCTATAATGAAACAGAATGAAATAAATCACACATACCAACTGGAAACTGATGTACAGTCCTATGATGCAATTCGGCAAAGAAAGGCAATGCTTTTCGGGCAGTCATTTAAAGGGAAAAAAAGCTCGCCAGAAGTTATAGCATCCTGGTGCTATGACAACAGGGAACACATTCAGCCCAAATACATAAACCCACCGAAAGAACTTTCAAAAAGTTAAATTACCTATGAACGTAGTGAAATCCCAATAGAGACATTTAAAAACAAATGAATGCAAAAAAGGTGCAACATACCTGTTGACCCGTGGTATGCCTCTAAACCTTTAAGGACAGCCAAAAGAGAGCTGTATTTAAATGACACTTGTGGATACTATATTTAAAAGAAATGGACATCCAGAGACCATAAGGCGATTACTGAAGTATTGCGCTAACCTCTGCAACCTTGCAGACCTAGGGGTAAAAATTGAACATTGGGGGGGCGGAGCCCGATGTCCAGCGGGATGGTCGCATAACGCTGAGGCTCCCGAGAGGCCTACTCAGAATCCTGAATTAACACCGGACATACTTGAACTTCTGCTCTGATCTTGCCGGGGCACATTGGTGAGATGGCGGGGACCAAACCCACGCGCCTGGAATTTGGATCTCCAGCGGCTTCTCACGGCAAACGCTCCAAAACTGAACCCCCGTCCCCGCAGAAGGGGCTGGCTTTGCGCGAGGGCCCCGAAATGCAGCAGGAAATCCTCGCAGAGATTAGAGGGGTTAAGGACCTCGTGCAGTCAAACGGTGAAGCACTCCGAGCGCTGCGGGAAGATCTTGGTGTACTGCAAGGCAGGCTAGAGGGGCTCTCTCTTCGCGTCAGGACAAAATGGAGAGCATATTAGACTCCCATGCGGCCCGGTTGTCCAAACTCGACAAAGTTGAACGTCAGGTACGGGCCTTGCAGAAAGAAGTGGAAGATGGCAATAATAGAGCGCGCCGCAACAACCTACGACTCGTGGGCATACCGGAGGGAGCGGAATCGGGAGACATGAAAGAGTTTTTATGTAAAATCCTCCCTTCCCTGCTCCAAATCACCTTTACCAAAGAATTGGAGATCGATCGCGCTCATCGTGTACCCACAAACATAACGCTCAACAGGAAGACCCCGCGGCCTATCATCTTTCGACTTTTGAGATATCAACATGTGGAGCAAATTCTCAGTGCCTCTCGGGCAAAGGGCCATATGGAGTTTGAGAGCCACAAGATCTCCTTCTATCCTGACTTGGCTAAACCCACGGTCGACCGCCGAAAGCGCTTTCTGGAATTCCGGCCGAGGCTTCAACAACTACAAGCACGCTATGGCCTGATGTATCCGGCCAAGCTCCGAGTCACGCTTCACAATCAGACAAGAACATTTGAGGACCCTGATCTACTAGCGGAGTTTTTGGATTCTAAAGAAGCCGACTTGATGCGCTGACTTCCAGAATATTCCTGCAAGTATTCTCCTATCCGCTGTACCTGCCATATTGGATTTGCCGCGGCTCAGCAAAGAGTCTGGCGAGGGCGGTTTGTTGCCTTAATTTTGATGATATCTGTGACCCGACTCCATCTACCCACAGTAGCCTCGATGAGTATCAGAGACAGTGTTAATTATGGACTCTGGTGTTTCTTTTCTTTTTTCATGTCTCTATCTTCCTCTCTAGGGCCTCCTCCCGCAGACATATGGTCGCCATATTCATTGGGGGTTTTGCTTCTTCTCTAAGTTACTTTGGTACATACTTTTCAATATGGGGTGTATTAGCCAGCATACTCGGTGATTATGTCATTGTTGCACAGATTCTGATTATGTTGTATGTTTTCAAGCGCCCTTACCTAAAATGTCTATTACCGATTGATGGCACCATGTAAGATTTTCTCATTGAACGTAAAAGGAATCAATAATCCGATAAAACGGAAGAAAATCCTAAGCTATCTAAGTCATGAAGCTGCGGACCTGATTTTCCTCCAAGAAACGCATTTAAATTCGAAGGAAACTCTTAAACTCAATATTAAATCTTACATGGTGGCCGCCTATTCCCCAGCCGTTTCTAAGAAATGTGGGGTTGCCATACTGGTTAGGAAATCTCTGCATGCTACTATTATTGCGACTAGCTCAGATACAGCAGGTAGATGGTCCAGAGTTCACCTCAAGATAGGTAGCCTTGAAGTTACATGTATATGCCTTTATGCTCCTAATGTGGATGACCCTGCCTTTTTTGCTACCATTGCTCAGGTTGCGCAGGCCTCTGCTAATACTTCATTGATAATAGGGGGGGATTTCAATTTAGTTCTTGATCCCCTGATTGACAAACAGCCGCCTAGGACAAGTGGTCCCCCCAAGAGTCACACCACGCTTACCTCTTTGATCAAAGATCTTGCTTTAGTTGATCTATGGAGGTTACTACACCCCAATGAGCTTGACTTTACCTTTTTCTCTTCCCCTCACAAATCCCAGTCTCGCATAGATTTCTTTCTAATATCAAAACTGTTAGTTCCTCAGGTGGACACTGCAAAGATTCACTCCCAACATATTTCAGATCATGCTGCTATTTCTTTTCAATTACACACTACTGCACCCCAGGGGAATTCGGGGGCCTGGTTCTTTGATAGAGCCCTGTTAACTCAGCCAGAGTTCCAGTTAGAAATTCGAGCAGCCATACAGGATTACTTCCATTTTAATTTACCCCAGGATACTGCGAATTGGGCTTGGTGGGAGGGTTTCAAAGCGGCCATTCGAGCAACGATCACTAGCTATCAGATCCGCCTGCGGAAACAACGCAAACAGCAGCTACTCATACTAGACCAACAAATCAAAGCAGGCGAACGAGTTCTAACTTCACGTACTGATCCATGTGTCTTAATTCGCTTACAGCGTCTCCGTTTTCAATATAATGCAATCCTCTCAACTGCAGCTTCTAAGAGTATTGAGCTTCAACGAGGGGCATACTATCGTGAAAACAACCGAGCCGGTCGACTTTTAGCCAACGCCTTAAAAGGTCAAAAAGAAGCCAAACGCGTAGCGGCCCTTCGAGCCCCACAGGGAGGGGGCATAGTAACCACAGACTCCGATATTGTAGAACTCTTTCGGGATTTCTATACCCGCCTATATCAATCTGAATGTGAGTTCTCATCAGAGACCTTCGAGCGATTGCTTTCTGGTATTCAGCGGCCGACCCTCTCTGAAGCTGATAGGGATGCGCTGGATGAACCCTTCTCTACTTCAGAGATCCAATCTGCCCTAAAACGAACAGCCTCGGGTCGAGCCGCAGGGCCTAATGGTCTCCCGACCGAATTCTACAGAACGTTCAGTGCAGATTTAGTTCCCTACTTAAAACTCTATTTTACTGCCCTTGCGGTAGATACATCCTCTTTGGGATCCTTTTCTGCAGCTAATGTGGTAGTATTTGAGAAAGAAGGCAGAGACCCGCTGCTAACCGCCAACTACCATCCAATCTCCCTACTTAATGCCGATTATAAGATCTTCGCAACGATCTTGGCCACCCGGCTATCTGACAGGATGGCCACCCTAATCCATCCCGACCAATGCGGTTTTATACCCGGCCGATCCACCGCTGACAATGCTCGGACCTTGTGCCATGTGCTATCCAGTGCTGCCAATCTAGATCACCCATGGGTGGGTCTTTCCCTAGATGCTGAAAAAGCCTTTGATCGCCTAGAATGGCCCTTCTTATTTGCAGTTCTCCGATGGTATGGCTTTGGGGAGGGCTTCCTCCGATACCTCCAAGTCATGTATACTCAACCCGTCGCCAGTATTTGTGTAAATGCCATTAAGTCTCAGCCTTTTAATCTCCAAAGAGGCACGCGTCAAGGTTGCCCCCTATCACCAATGCTCTTTGATCTAGCTCTTGAACCCCTCGCCCTCCTTATTAGACAGTCCGCACGTATTCGAGGTGTCCCCTTCAGTCACAGAGAGATTAAACTCTCTGCATATGCAGATGACCTTATGCTTTTCGTATCCCTTGATTCGGTTCCAGCTGTCTTGGATCTGATTGATGGATACTCGCAATTATCGGGCTATAAAATTAACTGGACCAAATCTGTAGCATTCCCACTGAACCGCTGGGTACATGAGGCTGACATGCGGGCCTTTCCTTTCCTTTGGCAATCCCACATGGTGAAATATCTTGGGGTCCATTACTGTTCTCCTTTAGAAGACACTATCAGTTTTAATGCCAAAGAGGTA
This sequence comes from Ichthyophis bannanicus, assembly GCA_033557465.1. Lineage (NCBI taxonomy): Eukaryota > Metazoa > Chordata > Amphibia > Gymnophiona > Ichthyophiidae > Ichthyophis > Ichthyophis bannanicus. Next base: position 750,649,133 of record CM066035.1, read on the forward strand.
GTCTCCAAAGTTTGTGAGCTCACAAATCGTTGGTCTCCCTTATCCCTTACATGGTGGGGCCGCCTAGAAACTGTGAAAATGATGATAGTCCCCAAAGTGAACTACATTTTAGAAATGCTGCCATGCTTACTCCCGCTACACACTTACAAAGATATTGAGGGCCTTCTCGTCCGCTATCTCTGGCAGGGCAAACCACCAAGGATAGCTAAACAAAAATTACAGTCTGCGAAGGAACTAGGGGGTACCAGATTTCCTGATTTTCTCAGATATCATCAAGCCTTCCTACTTAAACAAGGTGCCCGATGGCTAGATGCCTCAACAGACAGCAGACCAGTTTGGCTTGATATAGAAGAGGAGCTTAGTAGCCCAATTCCGTTGACCCATCTCCCCGGTATGTCCCATCAAGTAGACACCCGCCATCCCCCAATGATTGTCGATACTCTTGCGGCCTTTAACACTCTCATTCTATCACTGGGCCCAAACGTATGTCCTCTGGACGGACTCCCGCTGTGGAATAACCCCAGAATTCAAGTCCTAAATAGAACGATAGCATGGAAATCCTGGTACTCTAGGGGGATCTGGACACCCCAACAGCTCTTCTCTGCAGCTCGTTGGAAAACCTTTTCTGATTTACAAAAGGAATTTGCGTTACCAGCGAAACATTACTTTCAATTGATGCAGCTTCAACACTGCCTCAAAAGTGCTCAAATCATGCCGCCCTCTGTCCCTACTGAGGACGGGCTATTAGAACTAGTTCACTCTATTAGTAGTACACATGGGGTAGCCTCTAACTTTTATAAAATATTATGTCAGGGTACAGATACTGCCACTTTTAGAGCCCAACAAGCCTGGGAGCGCGAACTGCAAACCACTTTAACCCCTGTGCAATGGAGCGTTTTCTGGAGCAAAGTAGTGCGGGTTTCCCGGTCTGCCTCAGTTACCCAAACTCTCTTCTTTTTTGCACATAGATGCTTTTATACTCCAGAAAAAATAGCCAAATGGAACACAACTGCTAGGGACCAGTGTTGGTCTTGCCATACTGCTGTGGGAACCCTCGCTCATGTTATTTATGAATGTCCTCAACTACAGGTTTACTGGGGGCGGGTCTGGGGTCGTATTCAATTTATCTTACACCTTCACGAGCCTCTCTCTTGGAAGATTGTGGGACTCCGCTCAGTGGCGGAGGTCCCCTCTCTTCCTAAGAAGGGTCGTTTTCTCCTTGATTTCATGCTGGGTATAGCCATATGCTTAATCACGAGGAATTGGAAGGATAGCTCTCGACTTACTGTCAATGAATGGTGGAACCTCGTCTGCTTATATAGTAAATATGAGCAGATATCTCGGAGAGCTATTCCCCATACCCAAACTCACTCTCGCTTGTCTAAATGGCAGATGCTCAATGATTATGTACAATCTGCTCATTGTTCCGACATGCCTGTTTAATGTGCACTCATCATGTTTCAGATCACCGTTAGGTTTTGTAACACAATAATGTCAGTACACGCCCGTTTCGGGAATGATTAGTTTTCTAGAGAAGAAGCAGGGGGGAGGGGGGTGGCAGGGGTTTACTTTGGTGTATGTATCACATTCTATGTATCTGTCTTTTAGCTGTATGTCTTCCTTTCCTTTGTTGTTATAAAACGAAAATAAAGAATTAAAAAAAAAAAAAATTGAACATTGATGGAAATGAAACATTGAAATCTTGGTGTACACAATTCTGGCAAACTATTCTAAATGAGTGCAGGACTGCAAATGCATTTGTTTATACGTGGAGCTGGAGGACCAATTCTGCAAATCTACAGGAGAAACTTGGCAACTTCCATGTGTAGGTGCCGGCACTTACATGTGGAAAACGGTATTTCACAACTTCCAGGTGTGAGTGCTGGCACATACAAGGGTGCGGCAGCCATTTGGTAACCCTGCATGCAGATAGACTGCCAATTAGGTGCAGATGCTGCTATCTGTCTCTAACTGCAATTTGGAGGGGAAAATATACAATGAGTATTGAGGACAAACCACCCCCTTAGTCCATCCTGTAAAGGGCTGGCTTTCCAAGATGCATTACTTAGACAAATGGTGATGGAACCGAATAGGGAAAGCTCAATGCTGGAATTAGTGCTCACCAACAGAGATAGCATGTCTAATATCTGGCCGGGTGTCCATGCGAGCAGCAGTGTGGTTTGAGATAAAAGCCAAAGTGGAGTCCAATCACAGCAAGTTCAAAGTCCTAGATTTCAAAAACACTGACTTCAGTAAAATGGCCAAGTACCTGAAGGAGGAGTTGGCAGTGTGGGAGGGGATAAGGGAAATGGAATTACAATGGACTAAACTAAAGGAGGCAATAAAAGGGGCAACAGATACATATGTAAGGAAAGTAAATAAAAACAAGATGAAAAGGAAGCCTATTTGGTTCTCCAAAGAAGTGACTGCACAAATAAAGGCAAAACCCACAGCTTTCACAAAATTCTGAAATTCGCAAACAGAGGAACACAGAAAAGAATACAGGCTCAAACTAAGAGACGAAAAGAGAAATACAGATAGCAAAATCAAGGCAGAAGAAAAGATGGCAAAAGATGTGAAGTGTGGCGACAAAACGTTTTTTCAGGTATATTTAGGAGAGGAGGAAAATCAGAGGTGGAATTGCAAGACTCAAAAGTTCTGGGAGCGGATTTGTGGAAAGTGATATTGAAAAAGCAAAAATGCTAAACAAATATTTCTGCTCTGTTTTTACTAAAGAGAATCTTGGAGAAGGACCACCTGTGATTGACAAATATACAAATGGGAAAGGAGTAGATACCACACCATTCACAGAAGTTGATGTGTTGGAACAGCTTGCAAAACTGAAAGTTGACAAGGCCATGTGACCGTATGGGATACATCCCAGGATCCTGAAAGAGCTCCGAGAGGTTCTTGCAAGGCTGTTAAAGGATGTTTTTAATAGATCCTTGGAGACAGGAGAAGTTCTACAGGACTGGAGAAGAGCTGATGTGGAGATTTTGCCAAACAAATCCGATTGAGTTCTTTGACTGGGTGACCAAAGAACTAGATCATGGGCATGCGATGGATGTGATCTACCTAGATTTCAGCAAAGCCTTTGATACTGTTCCTCATAGGAGGCTTATCACTGAACTGAACAGCATGGGGATGGTTCCCAAGGTGGTGAACTGGATCAGAAATTGGTTGACTGACAAATGACAGAAGGTGATGGTGAATGGAACCAACTCAGTTAGAAGGAAGGTGATTAGCAGTGTGCCCCAAGGTTCGGTCCTGGGACATATACTGTTCAATGTATTTGTGAGTGATGGAAAAGTCTGTCTTTTTGCAGATGACATGAAAATGTGCAACAGACTGGACTCCGCTGAGGGAGTGGATAACATGAAGAAAGATCTACAAAAGCTGGAGGAATGGTCTAATGCTTGGCAATTAAGTTTTAATGTGAAGAAGTGCAGTGTCATGCACATGGGAAGCAGAAATCCAAGAGAATTGTATGCGATAGGGAGTGAAAATATAGTGTGCGTGGATCAGGAGAAGACCTCAGAGTGATTGTTTCTGAGGATCTCAAGGTGGTGAAACAGTGTGACAAGGCAGTGGCAAAAGCCAGAAGGATGCTGGGTTGCATACAAAGAGGAATTACCAGCAGAAAGGAAGAGGTACTAATGCCACTCTACAAGTCACTGATGAGGCCTCACTTGGAATATTGTGTTCAGTTTTGGAGACCATATCTCGCAAAGGATATAAAAAGACTGGAAACAGTTCAGAGGAAGGTGACCAAAATAATTTAGTGTCTGCATCAGAAAACGTATGAGAAGAGACTTGTAGACCTAAATATGTACACTCTGGAGGAGAGGAGGGACAGGAGAGATATGATTCAGACTTTTAAATACTTAAAGAGTATTAATGAACAAACAAACCTCTTCCAAAGATGGGAAAGCTGTAAAACTAGAGGGAATAACATGAAGCTGCAAGGGGGTAAACTGAAAGGCAATGTCAGGAAATACTTTTTCACTGAAATGGTGGTGGATGCTTGGAATGCCCTCCCGATGGAAATGGTGGAGGCAACTACAGTGACAGAATTCAAAATGGCATGGGACAGACACAGTGGATCTCTTTATAGCAACAAGATAAAATCAAAATAAACATAACAATCTCTTATATCTCAACAAATAGGGGTGACCTACACCTCTAAACAAAGGCATGGGGAGGGGTGTCCTACATGGAGCAGCAGGTGCACCAACTCTGGCTGCCTTTCTGGGCAGACTAGATGGATCATACTGGTCTTTATCTGCCGTCATTTACTATGTTACTTTGAAACAAGCACTTTTTACAAACTTATATGTGCCAGGGAGAAATTGTAAATCCCAACATTGACAAATGCATTCTTACACATGTATTTCCTATATCAAATTAGGAATACATGTGCAGATTATTGACCAGGCTTAGGTCACTACCTTACCACACCTCCAATGCTCCTCCTTGAAATTTCGACATAGTAAGGACACCCACGTGTAAGTTTGGCTGTTTCTAAATCACCATTTATAGTTGGATGCCATTTTGATGTGTAAATACCTGATTTTATCTGTGGACATGGCAAATAAGACTCCTAAAATAATCCCCTTAACCTCTATGTTAAAGAAATAGTTGTACTGCCTTTTTTTGGTGATTACAACTTTGGGGCATGTTTACTAACCTGCGTTAACTATTAGTGCAGGATTGGCACGGCTAAGTGTGCCACGCTAATATTAATGCGTAATTTCATGATAAAATGTCCCTCATGAACTGGGGAGCATGCGATTGGGCAGGGACTGGACTGATTATGTATTTATTTATTTATTTAAAAGTATTTATATCCCGCCTTATCCTTCAATCAATTAGGTGCAGAACGTGGGTACTGATGGTGTATCATGGTTAGGATGGGTGTTATGCATCTGCATGCTAGTTAGTGCAGTGCAATGAATTAGCAAAATGTTAAAGGCAGGGGAACAGATGCACCCCGCTAAAGTTAACATGGCCCTCTGCGCTAGTTTTGCATCTCAAACATGTGCTACTGGCATATCGCTTACTAAATGTACCCTGTTATGTATCCTTGATTCAGTAAATCTGATCGTGAATGCAATTTTACAGTGTACATTGAAAATTCAACATCTCGCCACTAAAAATCATTTAAGATGAATTCTACTGAATTAACTCCATGGGTTTTGATTTTCTACAATTCATTTTTATGGAAAAGAGGCATGAAACAGTTAACTCAAACTGAGAAGGCAAGCAGAAATAACTTGGAACTCATAAAGCATTGGATAAGCCTCTGCATGTTTAATTTTTACTAAGGTTCCTAGTAAAGCCATTATCATGCGCTAAGCATTAATAATAGGAGCCAAGGCGTTTTGGATGAAACTAGGAGTAAACTGACAAGTAAAAGAGTTTCATCTGCTTCAAATTCAATTTTCTTTACATTGTAGTCTATATATACGTATATATACAATTCTGTCATCTAATTGTCTAAGATTTACCCATTCTCATTTCCTTAGTGGGTTCACAATGCCTAATGTCTATTTACAGTTTTTAAACATTTCCCATGTACCGTATTATGACTACAATATCTGAAATTGCCAAGCCAAAGATTGTTTGTACTCTGTGCTAAGCCATTTTCTATGAGGATTACGTTCTATCCATTTCTGAGAAGACTGTAGGAATTCAGAATTAAAAAAGGAATTAGACAGATGGAAACCCATAGGTTTTTTAAAATCTATCCCTCCCTCCCCTCAAAGTAATGTGGAGGGCTGAATGTCAGTCATCATTGTTCTGCTTCAAACACCTTAAGTATCAGAAAAACTATAATTTCATAGACAATTACTTGAAGAAAACTGTGCAGTTTCTCTTTCTGAAGGAACCCCATAATCCTTATGTTTTGGAGCTGCAGTTCTTTATGCTTGTTTTTGAGATTTCAGCTCCATCAGAATTAGCATGCTTTGGGCTATGGTGCCATGAGACTTCATTCACAACTACAGTACCTAATTTTTATATCCCTCACACAACTTGGCCCAGCCATTGTATAGTAATCGATGAATTGCAGCACTCTCCAGAAGAAAGGTAATATGAACTCCCTTCCTCCCTCTCCCACCCAGAGACTTTGATCTTTATTTTTCAAATGTACAGTAATGATTTTCAGAAAAGCCTGACCAGAGGTTAAGAGGTTGTCACAGAGTTATCAAGAATAGATTATAAGCATGACACTTGCATAATGAGGATAGAAATGGAATACTGTAGAAGAATCCTTGGATAATTCACTCATGAACCATAATGGGTTAGAGAGATTTATTACTGGAGTGCATAATAGTCTGAAGTGTTTTTAAATTAGCTTCAATGTATACAAAACCCAATTGTAAAATTCCTCCATGATGCTCACAAGTTGAATGATGTTACCCCTCTTCATTTTGAATGATATTGGCTACCCATGCTATTCATGGCCAAGTTTAAGGTGCTGGGCCAATGGGCACTATACACCAGACTTCTCAAATATCTAGACGATGTCCTTGTCCCTTATGCAACTTTCAGAATAACCTCATCAGTTTTCCAGCTTTCACATAGTGATTATGTACCAAACATTATTCAATTACTTTGCTCCTTTCCTTTAGAACAAACTTCCTGGTTGACTCAGATTTGAAGCATCTTTTCCAAAATTCAAAGTTAGTTAGAAAACCAGGCCCTTCACTCAGGCTTTAACATAATGAGTGTGATTTTTTTTTAACAGGGAACCTGGGATGAGAGTAAGCAGGGGCCTATATTAAGCCTATTTTATAAAGTCACATGAAGGCAAATTTTAGATAGTATGTAGATAAGGAATTGAGGCATTGAGGTCAGGATGCACACAATTCTGACACTAAAATAATGTATATGTATTTGCTGATACATAGAGCTAGAGGACTTACTACACAAGAGAAAAATCAATGGAGGAATATCAACAACTTAAACGATGGCCATTTCACAAACCTACATGTATAAATGCCGCCAATTAACTACATATGTTGCTATCTTTACTTAATTTCACTTTGGAAAGGGAAGCCATTATAAAGAATAAAATTACTGAACATGTCATGGTTTAACGGGAGAAAGCCAACGTAGATTTAGCCAAGGAAAGTCTTGTCTTACTAATCTGTTATATTTTTTTGAAGGTGTGAATAAACAGGTTGATATAGTGTATCTGGATTTTCAGAAACCTTTTGACAAGGGCCTTCATGAGGGACTCTTGGCCAAATTAGGAGGCAGTGTACTATTGTGGATCAGGAAATGGTTAAAAGATAGAGAGCAAAGAGTAGGGCTAAATGGCCAATTTTCTCAATGGAGAAAGGTGGATTACCCCAAGAATCTGTGCTGGCCCCGCAGCTTTTTAACATATTCATAAATAACCTAGAAATTGGAATAACGAGTGAGGTGATCAAATTTGCAGATGTCACAAAATTATTCAAAGCTGTTAAGATGCAAGAGGATTGTGAAAAATTGAAAGCGGACCTTGATAAATTGGAAGACTAGAAGTTCAAATGGCAGATGAAATTTAATGTGCACCTACGAATAAACAACCCAAACTAAGGTTACACAGTGCAAAGTTCCACATTAGGAACCATCACCCAGGAAAAAGATTTAGGTATCATCGTGGATAATATGTTGAAACCCTCCACACAGTGTGCAGCCGCAGGCAAGAAAGCAAATAGAATGCTTAGGATCATAAGGAAACTAATGGAGAATAAAACCAAAGATATAATGCCTCTGTATCAGTTCATGGTGCAACCACAACTTGAATATTGTGTGCAATTATGGTAGCCATTTCTTAAAAAGGATATAGCAGAATTAAAAATTGTATGGAGAAAAGCCACCAAAATGGTAAAAGGGATGGAAGGATACCCTTATGAGGAAAGGCTTAATAGGTTGGGCTTGTCAACTTGGAAAAGAGACAGCTGAGGGGAGATATGATGCAGATCTATAAATTAATGAATGGAAGCTACAAAGTAACACATTTAAGAATAAGAAGAAAATATATGTTTCACTCAATGCATAATCAAACTCTGGAATTTGTTACCTGAGGATGTAGTAAAAGCTGTTAGTGTAGCTGGTTTTAAAAAAGGTTTGGACAAGTTCCTGGAGGAAAGGTCCATAAATCATTACACAGATCTGCAAAAAATTTTTTTTTCGAGAGCTGTTTGGTTATTCCACGTAATGTTTTTTGGTGCGCTGAATCCGAAAATGACCTCCATTTTGTCATAGGACATCACGTTTCCTGACAATTTAGGTAACTATGTTAAATAAGGCAATACCTCAAAATAAATGTAAATAGACTTATAAAATTAAAGTTTTATTACAATATTTTCATGAAAATCCTTTAACCGAGGCAGGCGGACCCGGTGCTTTGGGCCTCACCCTACCCCCCCCCCCCCCCCCACAATCCACACCAACCCCACACCACACCCCACACCCCACTAAAGACATCACACCATAACTTCATGGAACACAACTGGTCGCAGCTTTTATTAGCCATTAACAATTAAACAAACCAACAATAAACTTGCTAGCCCCCATTAGCGGCACCCGGCTGCACCAGCCATACCTTAGCAAAGTGCCTGCCACCGCTAATGCAATAACTTGCCACCCGGCAAGTTACCATGCCCCTCTCCCCGACTTCGCCATGCTTTTAGCAAAAGTCGGCCGAGGTTTTGACCGGGTCAGGGGCACCCCGCCCTTGCCCAAGTGTAGCCTGCTGCTCCGGACCCCGGAAACCTCCGGGATCCCGCCCCCCCCCCCCTGCAACACCCCATACGCCCCCGTCTAAAGACAGGGAGGGAGGGAGGGACGCTGGCACCTGGAACGCAGCCTCCGCACCAACTGGCCACGCGGAGGCTGCCCAGCCGGTACTCCCCCCCTCGCCACCCAACAACCGCGGCATCGATTGGCTCCCTACGGCCATGACCGACGGGAGCCAATCATTTTGAAAGACATGCGCGCGTGCCCTGCCCGGGCCGCGCACAGGGTCCCCGCGCTGGGCCGCACGCCCGGTTAATGTCGGCTGCCGGGACCCTGCCCGCGGCCTCGGGATAACCGAGGCAGGCGGACCCGGCGCTTCGGGCCTCACCCTACCCCCCCCACAATCCACACCAACCCCACACCACACCCCACACCCCACAAAAGACATCACACCATAACTTCATGGAACACAACTGGTCGCAGCTTTTATTAGCCATTAACAATTAAACAAACCAACAATAAACTTGCTAGCCCCCATTAGCGGCACCCGGCTGCACCAGCCATACCTTAGCAAAGTGCCTGCCACCGCTAATGCAATAACTTGCCACCCGGCAAGTTACCATGCCCCTCTCCCCGACTTCGCCATGCTATTAGCAAAAGTCGGCCAAGGTTTTGACCGGGTAAGGGGCACCCCGCCCCCGCCCAAGTGTAGCCTGCTGCTCTGGACCCCGGAAACCTCTGGGATCCCGCCACCGGCACATAACACTGTTCATGTGCCGCCCCCCCCCCCGGCCCCAAGCTGCGACCAGCGCGCATCACTGCCAGACATGTATTCCAAGGCCTCCTGCCAGTCGTTAAGAAGGAGTTCCATGCCAACTGGCGACAAATGAACCCCATCAGCCCGATAGAGCCCCGAACACCCGACTTCCACCCAGTCATGCAGGATCTGATAACCTCCCCTCTCACAGACCCAACGACCAATCTGGCGATTGATCTTAGTCAAACCCCTGGACCAACGACGCTGGTCCCGGCAAGCCGGCCTTGGAATGATGTCTGACCACAGTACAATAACACCGGGAAACATCCGAAACACCAGTCCCAGATCGTCTCGCACCGCCCGGATCAGTTGCCTGCAGGACCAGGACACCAGGTCATTGCCCCCCAGATGCACCAACAGGGCGGCCGGCCACCGCGACATTCTCCCGTGGCGCTTTAGCAAAGGCAGCAATTGCGACCGCCGCAGTCCTCGCACGCCCAGCCATGTCACAGTCACCACCGACGGGTCCAGTCCCAAATTAACTCCGATAGGATGGTCAGCCGCACGCCGACCCGCCCAGTGGATGAAAGAGTGGCCAGCAACCCAACATTCACCAGGTCCGACACCCCCATCTGAAAAAGAAATAGACAGTTAAAGCCCCGACCCTCAAGCCCCTGCTCCTACAGCCGTACATATCCCTTAAAAGCCGTAGAACACCACCTCCCAAGGTCCTGAATCACGTGCCCCGGCAACCCAGCTGCTGCCGCGCTAGTGGCAGCCCCAATCCGAAAGGAGTGCGGAGCAAAATGCAGCGGGTCCTCACCCACAGCGGACAACACCAGGCGCAGTACCACCGAAACCTGAAAACGGGTTAAAACCCACGCGTCCGCATGCACGAAAAAACTGTCCGCACCCCCCGGACGCACCGCTAAATACTCTCGCACCGCCCGCACTGGGCAAGTCCGCGGCTCCGCGATCTCGCCCAGCAACACCCACAAACCTTTCCCAAGCGGATCCGTCTTGGACCTAGCCAAAAGGATCCGCACCCTCCCCCCTTCTACCTGAACGTGACGCACCTTCAGCCTCCCGACTCTACCCCTCCCGGCCAGAGCCCGCAACCAATTCACCGATTCTAAATGCCCCAAAAAAGGCTAGGCAAAACACCGCCCGGAACAGGGAAGCCTCGTACACGGACGAAGCCACCTGCCCTAAGGCCCCGCAAACACGCACCAGGAGCCCATGCATGATGGGCAACCGCGAGTCACGCGGCGTAGGCTGCACACGCTCCCAACCCTGCAAAAGCCATCGCGTTAAAACTCTCCCAGCTGGGGAACCCCAACCCACCGCGCTCGCAAAAATGTTAAACCCTGCCAAATGCGCACGCACCGCCGATCGAGAAAAACCGGCGCCTTTGGCCTCCACAATGTATTGACCAATCAAGCCCGCGGGAACCCCTCCAGACTGCCACCCACGAGCTAACAAAAAGGTGACCACCCGGACACACCCCCGCTGATACGCTGACCAGGTCCCCGCAGACACCGAGTTCTTCAGCAGATTTAGCATCTCTCGAGGCCAATGCTCCACAAGTTCCCTGGGACCACAGATCCGTCCTTGTCTGCTTCGGGGGCCAGCGCCCGGAACCGCTCCCACTGAAAATGAGAAAGAGCATCAGCGATCTCGTTAGTGCACCCCGGTATATGCCGCGCCCTCACCGCCACATTCAACTGCAAACAGGCTAATACGACTTCCCGCATCAAGCCCGCCACCTTCAAGCACCTCGGAGAGTAGCGGTTAACCACACTGATGACAGCCTCATTATCACACCACCAAAGCACCCTCTGGTTCCGAAGGCGCTCCGGCCAGAGCTCCAAAACCACACGAATCGGAAAGAGCTCCAAAAAGATGATATTCTTGGTCAAGCCCGCCACGTGCCAAGACTCCGGCCACCCAATCCCGCTCCCCCCGCCGCATCAGTGTACAACTGCAAGGCATCACTGGACACCTCGGACTCCAGAAAAACAGAAGACCCATTGAAGTCCTCCAAAAAACGGCCCCACACCCTCAAATCAGCCCGCATCGCCTCTATCACCCTAATCCGGTGGTGGGGCTTCCGCACCCCGACCGTCGCACAGGCTAGCCACCGAGAAAACACCCTCCCCATTGGAATCGTCCTGCACGCAAAATTTAAGGACCCCAACAGGGCCTGCAACTCCCGCAAGAAAACCTTGTGGGCCGACAACACGTTGGCCACTGAAATCTGCAAGCGAGCAACTTTGTCTTGAGGCAAGCGCGCCACCATTTCCACCGAATCCAACTCCACACCCAAAAAGGTCAGTCGCGTAGTCGGACCCTCAGTCTTCCCGTCCGCCAAAGGCACCCCGAACTCCTGCGCCAGCCGCACAAATGCAGATAACATCTCCTGACATTCCCCCGATTGAGCTGCGCCCACAAACAAAAAATCATCCAAGTAATGCACCACGGAAGACAAGCCGGATGCTCCAACCAGCACCCACTGCAGGAAGGTACTAAACATCTCGAAATAAGCGCAAGAGACCGAACAGCCCATCGGCATGCACTTGTCGAAATAATACCCCCCTTGAAAGCAAAACCCCAATAAGGGGAAGGAGGACGGATGGACGGGTAACAAACGAAAGGCCGATTCAATGTCCACCTTCGCCATTAAGGCCGACCGACCGGCCCCCCGCACCAGCAGAGCCGCCTTATCGAAGGACGCATAGCGGACCATACAAAACTGACGCGGGATACAATCGTTCACGGAAGCCCCGATCGGACAGGACAAATTATGAATCAACCGGAATTTCCCCGGCTCCTTCTTGGGAACGATACCCAAAGGTGAAATCACCATGTTAGGAAAAGGGGGCTCCGAGAAGGGGCCCGCCACCCTCCCCAACCGCAATTCTCCCAACAATTTGCCCTGGACGACCTCCGCCCAATGACGGACTGAAGGGGAGTTCCTTGCAGATGGTGCCGACACCACACCCCGCACCGGGATAACAAAACCGCTCTTAAAACCAAACCCCAGAATCGCCGCCTCGCACCTCCGGGGATAGCGACTCAACCACCCCAAGAAGGCCTCCACCCGAATCGGGGAGGGGGCGCGCCCGCGCCACTCAGTGCCCCTTAGGGGCGGGACCGGCAATGCCAGCGGTGCCTTTTTTAAGGCACTTGACAGCGGAGTGGGGACCCCCGCACAAGGAACAGGCGTGCTGAAATTTGCAGTCGGGAAAAGGGCACGTGGACCGGTTGAAACGCCAGCACACATCACTGCTCCCGGCCCCCCCTCGAAAAGGACGCACCGCCCCACCACCACTTTTCCCCCCGCTCACCCCACCGGCACCCGACCTAGCCGACATCTGGGTCAGCCACAGGTTAATGTCCTGCGTGCCCCAAGAAAGCGATCGGCTCTCCTCCATCTTGTCCCTGAACTTTTCATCATAGTTTAACCAAGACCATCCGTCGTGCGTCTGAGACACCTCCAGGATGGAATCGGCGTATGCTAGCAACATGCCGTACTGCCCCGGATCGTGGTGACCCCACACACTGGCCAACCGCAAAAAGGAACGCGTCCAGTTCACCACATTATGCGCCACCTTCTTAACCCTACCAGCTTTTTCATCTTCCTTTCTCTTCTTCCGACTCTCGCCAGAACGCTTCCTCCATTCTAGCAAGCAGAAGATATCAATGTAGCGCCGCTTCCGAATTTTACGCCGCAGCTTACGCGGCACCCCAACCCACAATTCCGGCAAAGATACCACCGAAGAGGCCCCCCCCACCCTCACCGAGGCCCACCCCACTCTCCCATACCTGCCGACCCGACTCCTCTCCTGACCCCCCGGACGAACCACTCGAAGAGGAAGAAGACGAGGACGATTCCGAGCTGCGACGCCGCCGACAAGACTGCCTGCGCTTCTTACGCGAACCACCCCCCACCTTCCCCCCTGCGACCGCACCCCCACCTCACCCCCCTCCCCAAGCAACTCACCCGATTCTGCCAGCGCAGCAGCCGGCTCACCGGCCACCGGACGGTCCTCACCGCCGGCTCTCGCGACATCCCGTGGACGCCCTTGCACCGACTCCGCCGCCACTCCATGCTGAGTCTCCACTCCAGCCGATGGATTCAACCAGCTCTCACCGCCAGCAGCGCCCGAAGTTCACGTTGGCTGCGCCATAACCTGCCCCTGCGGAGACAGAAAAGGGAAGACAGGGGGGGAAACAGCCACCGACCACGCCGGAGACCAAGGACCCCTCCAACCCGCCCGAGATGGACCCTGCCCCCCACTCGCCCACTGCTCCCAAGGGGAAAAAATCCCTGGCGTGCCAAAGCCACCGGGACCCGGGAGCCACCCTGCGGCCCCACTGCAGCCAGCAACCCACTGGGCCCCATCGGGCCGTAACCCTCCCTCCTGGCCCAGTGCCCCAAAAATGCCCCCCGCGCCCCCCACACCCCCCGCCCCACTCACAACACCCCCCACCCTTACGCTCCCCACCGCTCCTGCAACCCCCCGGAGCCCCTCACCCGCCCCCAAGGATCCACTGGGGGGCTGTATGCCCCTACCACCTCTCACCCCCCCCCCCCGGCTGATGAGCCCTTTTCTTTCCTTTTTGCCCCTGCTCAGCACCTCCCCGGACCCCTTGCCCCCCCACCCCCACCCCCACTCACAGGCCTGGGCAACCCCCTGCCTCTCCCAGCCCCCACACGAGACCAAGACCCCCGCCCCCTCACCCCAACACCTGCAGGGGCCAAACCCCCGGCCCTAACCCGACCGCGCGAATCAGGCATCCCTCACCATGCCAAGGAACCCCCTGGGGCAGCAAACACAGCCGCAGGACAGGCTGTGCAACAGAAACAAAGCAGCTATGCCCCGCTGAGCCCTAACCCCGCAAGGGCCACCACCACCGCAGAACGACAACCGGCCCGAATGCCCCCACCAGAGCTTGCCTGCAAACTTGCCCCTCACTGCCCCGCTGCCCCGACTCACATACACCGGGGGAACCCACAACTCGAAGGCCCGTGATCCTCCGCACACCACTGCAGCACGCCGGCACCTGGAACGCAGCCTCCGCACCAACTGGCCACGCGGAGGCTGCCCAGCCGGTACTCCCCCCCTCGCCACCCAACAACCGCGGCATCGATTGGCTCCCGTGCGGCCACGACCGACGGGAGCTAATCATTTTGAAAGACGCGCGCGCGCGCCCCGCCCAAGCCGCGCACAGGGTCCCCGTGCCGGGCCGCACGCCCGGTTAATGTTGGCCACCGGGACCCTGCCCGCGGCCTCGGGATTTTGAACTGAAATGAGCTCACCTACACACACTAAACTCGATTCTTCTTCCTTGTGAGGCTCCTCTTGGTGCATTTATGCTTGTGAGTAGCATCTGGAATGTCTCTCTGAAGCATCCAACAGTAGTCTGCCATCATTGTAATGCTCCATTTTCCCTGGTATCTCTTTTCCATCTCTTTAATGTCTTGATGGAATCGTTCACCTTGTTCCTCACTCACAGCTCCCAAAGTTTCAGGAAAGTTGTCAAGGTGGGACTGGAGGAAATGCACTTTCAAATTCATCAGGCAACCTAAAGCTTGAAATGCTTTCAGCATTTGTCCGACAATCTTTTTGTAGTGAGAATCTTTGTTATTGCCTAAAAATTCCTGTACGACTTCTTTAAATGCAATCTACCCTTCTTTTTGAGGATCCGTCATGGTATTGACAAACTCTTGATCAACTATAAGCCTTCTAATGTCTGGTCCGACGAACACACCTTCCTTCAATTTTGCCTCCGACAGACCTCGAAACTTGGTGACCAAGTATTTGAAGCATTCTCCATCTCTTGGAAGTGATTTTACGAATTGCTTCATCAATCCCAATTTTATGTGGAGAGGTGGTAGAAGAACTTTATAGGAAGGTACCAAAGTTTCTTGGAGGACATTTTTTTCACCGACTGTTGCCACCCTCGGCTGCCAACTCTTCTTGGTCCAGTGATTTTGTCTGTCTCGAATGTCCCATAGACACAGAAAACAAGGATATTTGGTATACCCAGCTTGTTGCCCGAGCAGTATGCACAAAACCTTCAAATCCCCACACACTTGCCAACCATGGTCTTCATATTTAAGTTTACGAAGAACCAATTCCAAGTTCTCGTAGGTTTCCTTCAAGTGTACGGAATGACCTACAGTTATGGAAGCGTAAAAACCGTTGTGGAGTAAAATTGCTTTGAGACTTCTTTTTGAAGAATCTATAAAAAGACGCCATTGCTCTGAATCATATTGGATTTTAAATTGACCCATCAGACCTTTGACATTGATGCAATAAACCAACTTGTCTTCCTGGGCGAAGTAAGGAACAAACTCCTTTTCACGATGTCTGAACCATGAAGATGACACTCCTGGCAACAATAAATTCCTGCTTTTCAGCCTTGATCCGAGTAACTCAGCGGCATCTTTGGGAAGATTCAAGTCTCTTACCAAATTATTGATCTCCTCCTGAGAAAACAATTTTGGTCTTGTATCATCTTCAAAGTCAGAACTTGATTCGTCATCTGGTTCAGGTATGACTTCACCTTCATCGGAGCTAGGTATCTCTTCCAAGGTAGCAGGGGGCTTGGGTACTGGTATATCTGTGCCATGGGGGATGGGACGAATTGCCGAGTGAAGATTGGGGTATGAAATGGAATGCTTCCATTTGGAATTAAACCCTTTCACATCGCATGAACAAAAGTAACAGTCGTCACTATGGTTCTTTTGCTCTCGACATACCATAGGAATCCCATAACGGAAAGATTTTTTCTTACCCTTGAACCAGTTTCGGAGGTCCTCAACACACCGTTTGCACACTTTATGAGGAGCCCAGACTTTATCTTGATCTCCAATTTTTAGTCCAAAGTATGCAAAGTATACTTTTTTCACAAAGTCTGTAATATTCTGCTGTTGCTTCAACACTGTATATTAACCACAGATGAAACAGAAACTGTCTGGCGAATTAATACACTTTCGCGGAGCCATAACATAATGGTTGAAGAATGACGAGCTAACACGAATTGCCATGAAAAAGTGTGAACAGCCTAGAACCAAGAACCTCATGATGATTCGTGCACAAGTGTGGCATGCAGGAGAGAGCAGCTCTGTGTCTGTACACGAGACGTCACAGTGCTGGCCACGCCCCCTGCACTGACCGGAGCTGCTGCTATCTGCCCTGTGTCTCCCTCCCACTGGATTCTTCAGGAAAGATTAACCCCTTCTACCATTAGAAGGACGGACTTAAAACTTGCTTAGCTTATGTATATATTGCTGACCATCAGATTTACAGACCATCAGATTTACAGTGCTATTTTTTTTTTACATAACTCGGACAACCCCTTTAAGGTTTTTTTGGCATTTTCTATCTTAAATGCACTTATGTGAATTAATTAATAGTAATTTGAATTAATTAATAGTAATTTGAAAAAATTTGATAAATTTGAAGACAATTTTGCATGTTGTGGCAAATCATGACGTCTAGGAGTTTTTTCAATATTTTATTTGTTTTCAGCACACCAAAATACATGGAAATTAGATGAAAATAATCAAACAGCTTTTTAGTCGCAGACCTGTGAAGAGGATCTAGGAAATCCACTGCTTGCCCCGAGATGAGCATTGTGAAACCTGAGTGCCTTTTTGGGAATCTGCCATACAGGGGCAGCCCAAGGGGGGGGGGGGGGTGTAGGGCCATGTGCAGAGACTCATTGTGGGCCTCATTTGCATAGGGGTCTTATTTGCATAAACATTTGTATGATGTTAACATGCTCTAACTTTTAGTAAACATGCCTCTTAATATGAGTGTCTGGATAAAGAAATACTACCATATTTCTACGTTACTATACTCCAGTGCCAACTGCCAGGCATATTAGGAAGTTCTATAAATACTGCCCATTTAGAATCCATAGCAAACCCGCAGTATCATAACAGCGCTATCAGGACTCACAAAGCACCAAACCCTACCTATCAAAAGGCAACACTGCAAATATTAAACCAATACATCTCAGAGAATACCAATACATCTCCTACTGGGGAAAGAGACCAAGTGGCACTGTCAAATAAATACTACATGAACAGAATATCTCAGCTTGATTCCACATGAAGAACATAAACTGTCACTAAACAGAGAACAAGGGATCACAATTTAGAAATAGACTATAATTAAACTGGGGACTCCAAAAGCCAAACTTGGAACGTATAACACTGGAGAAATAAAACTATAAATTAATTTCCTCTGGTACTAAACAAAAAGGAAAGATGTTAGTGTTGCACATTTTCCAGAGCTGACATATTCTAGTTAATAAATTCAAAATAAAAAAGTATCTTTCTACCTTTTGTTGTTTGGGCATTTGTTCCATTCACTTTCTTTGGTTCATTCATGTCTTCTGCTAACTCTTCATTGCCTGCTGTCCATTTGTCCTTTCTTTTTTCTTCTAGTTTTTTTTCTATTCTCTCTCTACATCTGCTTTAACATACTGATATTTCCACTTTTGCTCTTTCCTCCATTTCTTTCTTCATTCCTTTTTCATCCACTCAAATTCCACCCTTCCATCCTCAATTCACACTTACTCTCCCAATACCTGGCCAATTGTAGATTTTTCTTCCCTCCCTCACAAAATATATTTCCCCTCTCCATCCTCATTCCCCCAGCCAAATCCCCTTCTAGTCCTCCCTCAATATCAGCTCCCTTCTAGTTCCAGACCCACCCACCATCCCTTCTAGTCCCATTCTCCCATCCCCCCATCAGCCAATTTCCAATCCTAGCCCCCCATCAGCCCATTTCCAGTCCTAGCCCCCAATCAGCCACTTTCCAGCCCTAGCCCTCCATTAGCCATTTCTAGTCTTATCTTAGCCTTCCATCAGCCCATTTCCATTCCTAGCCCCCCATTAGCCCATTTACAGTACTATCAAGCCCCCCCCCACAATCCCATTTCAAGTCATAGACCCCCATCTGCCCATTTCCAGTCTAAGCCCTCCATCAGTCCATTTCCAATCCTAGCCCTCCATCAGCCCATTTCCAATCCTAGCCCCCCCCCCATCAGCCTATTTCCAGTCCTAGCTCCCATCAGCCATTTCCATTCCTAGCCCCCTATTAGCCCATTACCAGTCCTATCTTTGCCTCCCCAATCTTTCCCCTTTTGCTCTTTCCTCCATTTCTTTTTTCATTCCTTTTTCGTTCCCTCAAATTTCACCCTTCCATTCTCAGTCCCCACTAACTCTCACAATACCCAGTCAATCATAGATTTTTCTTCACTCCCAGACAAAATCTCTTTTCCCCTCTCCATCCTCACTCCCCCAGCTCCATCCCCTTCTAGTCCTCCCCCAATATCAGCTCCCTTCTGGTTCCAGCACCAACCAGCATCCACCCCCTTCTAATCCCATTCTCCCATCCCTCCACATCAGCCCATTTCCAGTCCTAGCACCCCCCCATCAGCCCATTTCCAGTCCTAGCACCCCCCCATCAGCCCATTTCCAATCCTAGCCCCCAATCAGCCATTTGAAGTCCTATTCCAGCCCCCCCCCCCATCAGCCTATTTCCATTCCTAGCTGCTACATCAGACATTTCGAATCCTATCCTAGTCCCTCCATCAGCCATTTCCTGTCCTATTGCAGCCCCATCAGTCCATTTCCAGTCTAAGCTCACCCCCCCCATCAGCCCATTTCCAATCCTAGTCCTCCATCAGCCACTTCCAGTCCTATTCCAGCCCCCTATCAGCCCATTTATTTAGACAGTTTTGTATACCACCTTATCCCTCAAACAAAGTGGTCACAACACAATTGTAGGTTTACATTTAACAGGAGGGGATATGACTAACAAATGTAAATATTATGTGCTTATAGGTCTAAATGAGGATGTGTAGTTGGGAGCCAAGTGGTGTGGGTAGATGGTGTTCCGCTTGGGTGGTATCTAGTGTTTGGCAACTTAAGGTGGTTGCTCATAGGCCTCGGTAAAGAGCACGGTCTTGAGTGCCTTGCAGAAGTCTTTGGTGTCATTCAGGGTCCTTAAGTCCATAGGGAGGGAGTTCCACAATGCAGGCGCCAGTAGCAAGGGAGTTCTCTTAGATGTTGCTTGCTTAATCTTGAGATAACCTGCGGGTGTGCTGATCCTGTTGCCGTTGTTGGTTCTTCTTGGTCTGTTGCTGACATCTCTGGTTATTATATCCTGGAGTGCATCTGCCGAGCGGTGGTGGAAGATTTTGAATATGTTAAGGATTGTTTTGAATTTTGCCCTGGTAATTATTGGGAGCCAGTGTAGCTGTTGTAAGACGGAGGGTGATGTGTTCAGATCTTGCAGTGCCCGTAATGATGTGTGCTGCAGTGTTCTGCACCATTTGAAGTAGGTGAATAGTCTGCTGGGGGAGGCTTTGGTATAGTGAGTTTCCATAGTCAAGCAGTGGAGTGATGACTCCTTTGCAAACTGTGTGGAAGTGGTCTTGGTTAAGGATTGGTTTGAGCTTTCTCATGATCCTCAATCGGTGGTAGGCTCTTGCCGCAGTTTTAGTAATGTGAGATTTTAGGTTCAGAGCTCTGTCCAGGATAATGCCTGGTACCTCACTTCATCCTTGACTGTTATATCTTTGTTTAGAATGCTGATTGTTTGTAGCGGAATGAAAGTGGAGTCTCTAGTGATGAACATAGCCATTTCCAGTCCAAGCTCCCCCTGTCAACCCATTTCTAGTCCTAGTTCCCATTAGCTCATTTCCAGTCCTTGTCCCCCATCAGCCATTTCCTGTCCTATTCCAGACCCCCATCAGCCCATTTCCAGTCCAAGCTCCCCCCTCAGCCCATGTCCATTCCTAACCCTTCATCAGCCGTTTCCAGTCTTATTCCAGCCCCCATCAGCCCATTTCCAGTCCAAGCCACCTATCTGCTCATATCTAGTCCAAGCCCCCCCCCCATCAACCCATTTCTAATCCTAGTCCCCCATTGGCCACTTTCTGTCCTATCCTAGATCCCCCCCGAAGAGCCCAGTGCTGAATGCCTGGAAAGGTTAAAGGGCATTTCCCGGCACTCATATGCTTCAAAGTAACACAGCTGCTAGTATGAGGGAAAATGGTGCTTTTCACACTGGTGGCTGTACAGAGGTGAACTGGGGTCTCACGCGACTTCCCCTGGTCACCTCTGAAGCCATCCATTGTGTGCGAATGAAGTTTGCGTGGGGCCCTGTGCAAACAACATTCTCACACAATGGACAGGCCGGCCCTGCCCCCTTGCAGTTTCTATGTATTATGGACATATACATTCAGCATTTTCTAAAATCACCACTGACATATATATGCCATGTCCACGTGCAAATTGTGGATTTTATAATAGAAAATTGTGAATAAGGTTTCTAAATTAATCCCCATAGGTGCCTATGTATCTGTGTGCCTTCAAATCAGCCACGAGCATTTATACTTGCTTTATAGCAGACATAAATGAAGGCATGTAAGTATGAAAGTACGTGTAAATTAAGTATTTTAGAAATTAACACATGTACTTGCAAATTTTGCCTACACTCTACCCAGACTGTGCCCCCAGCTATGCCTATCTGCAAAGTACACATGCTCACGCTGACACATGTTAACTTTTATGCTGGTTGATATTGCATAAGAGACCTTTTTATTTGTTGATGTGGCCATATATGAACAAAAATGATTTTATAAAATTTCTCCCAAAAAGTCCATATAACTGGAGTCTATGCATCATGTGCCAGTATTAACGTGCAGTAGCTGCAAAACCTCTGTGTTAACTGTTCCCAGCAATTGTTGGAGGGATGCCATGCAGTTAATGCAGAGAAAACGTAGCTACTGCACATTCACTGCATAGCTAACTTAGGGGCTAGTTGCCCATGTGCATTAAGGGAATAATGCATGATATTTTCCACTTAACCCATATAAATGACAGTCTTACATTAGTTTGCCATAACATATGTTAGTTTCTTAACACTTGTTAACAAATAATGAAATGCAAAGCACCTCATTATTAAGCAGATCAAACAACCAACCTGTGGTAAGCTTTGCAAATATATTTATTTCTGGAAAAATAATGCCAGCTTTGAGCTAGCATTGTTTTTCCTCCTGGGGTCATCGGGCTGCTAATACATAGGATTGATGCTGTTGGATGACATCTTAAAGAGGCCAGTGTTAAAAACAAATCCCACACAGCACCTTTACGACAGTCAAGCCCCCCCCCCCATCGAAGACCCCTTAGACCCCCAGTCAAGCCCCCACTCCCTGAAGAGCTCCTACAGAACCCCAGTCAAGCCTCTCATACCCCCAAAGAGCTCCGCGAATCCCAGCCAAGCCCCCTAGGATCCACTGTGTGTTCCCTGGTATCTGGCTACTGACACTTCTGCCCTGTTGTGTTCCAGGTGCAAAATGGTACAAAATTGATCTCTATTGGTAGTCTCATGGTGTTATCACTAGGGGTCATTGTGCCATTTTGCACCCAGAAGAAAACTGCATGATTGTGCCACACATTATGCCCTCTCCCTAAAAAAAAAAATATGCATGGCTTCATGATTGAAACCAAAACTTTTAGATTTAATTGCAATTTCCATAATAAATCACAATGTCATAATAAAATGGAAAAGACCCATTTGTGGGTTTGACCACAAAATCAAGAACTGTTAATCATCCAGGAAGTTGGTCACAGCTTACCTCAGCAGCACAGGCATAAATAGCTCAACCAGAGCTCTGTGATCCTCAGTCTTGAAGGACTAGAAAAGGGGACTGTTACTTCTGGAGAGAGATCTGCAATTGTGAGTATATACTTCTGGGAATTTTCTGAAAGGAATTCTTTCTATTAAAACTATTTAATCTGTGAACCCACTATTTTTTGTTAAATCAGTCAGGGCCTAGTAGCAGCAGTTTAAGTTTAAATTTAAAATACAGAAGAGAACTTTCTGATTACATTTCATACCCAGCAGAGAGCTTGTAGTTTTAATTTAATAGTCACTCAGGGCCTAGCATCAGCAAAGTACTTTTAGTTTAAATTTAAAACACAGAAGAGAGCTTTTTGGTTAAATTTAGAAACCAGCAGAGAGCTTGTAGTTTAAATTTCATAATAAGTTACAGCCTAGCAGCAGCAAAGAGCTATAATTTAAATCAAAGAAGAATATAGCTTACCTCAGCAGCACAGGACAGGGTACTGTGCAGCAGCCCTCTTTTAATAAGTTTTATTTCTCTCCCTCCCCGCACCCACCCACCCCTGGGATAATCATAGCTTTATAGGTACTTACACATCTTAAAACACAGGAGATGCTCTCAGGTGAAGCTCGTTACCCAAATCATTCATACACTAAGGACCTGAGATTAATTAAGCTTCAGGTGAACAAGGTATATTAAACGTATTAGGTACCGTTTTATTGGTATAAATATCTATAGCAACCCTTAGTAAGTAAAGAACTTAAAGATCTAAACAAAAACAGCAGTCCAGCAGAGAGATGGGGGCTTTCCAGTCTTTTGCATTGAGTGTTACATGTATGATTTACTCTTAGTTGGTGAGAGGTCTTACGTGTGCACTAGGTGTAAGGAGCTCTTTGCTCTCAGGGAACAAGTCCATTCTCTAGAGGCTAGAGTAGCAGACTTGGAAAACACAAGAAAGACAGAGAGGTACATAGACAAGACCTACAGGGATATAGTCCTGAAGTCCCACCTCCAGTCTGGCAGCATCCCTGTTGCCATGGAGGAGAGAGGTCACGTGACAGGAGAGCATCACCCTGGTGTGGCAGGAAGTGATCCTGTAACTAGGACCTTTCCTCCAGGTGATGTAAAACCCTCTTGCACAGAGGAAGTTTCTTCAGAGCCATGTGCCCATGAGGGAAGGGTTAGGACAGCTGTTATAGTTGGTGATTCGATCATTAGGCATGTAGATAGCTGGGTGGCTGGTGGACGTGAGGATCACCTGGTAACATGCCTGCCTGGTGCAAAGGTAGCGGACCTCAGGCGCCACCTAGATAAGGTCTTAGATAGTGCTGGGGAGGAGTCTGCTGTCTTGGTACATGTCGGTACCAATGACATAGGAAAATGTGGTAGGGAGGTTCTGGAGGCTAAATTTAGGCTTTTAGGTAGGAAGTTGAAATCCAGAACTTCCATGGTAGCGTTCTCCGAAATGCTTCCTGTTCCACGTGCAGGACCCAAAAGGCAGGCAAAGCTCCGGAGTCTCAAAGCGTGGATGAGACAATGGTGCAGAGATGAGGGGTTTGGATTTGTTAGGAACTGGGGAACATTCTGGGGAAAGGAGGGGCTCTTCCGAAGGGATGGGCTTCACCTTAACCGGGATGGAACCAGGCTGCTGGCATTAACCTTTAAAAAGGAGATAGAGTAGCTTTTAAACTAGATAATAGGGGAAAGACGACAGTTTGGAAGAATGTATCCTTGAAGGATAATACCAAAAGCAGAGAGGTTCCAAAAAAGAGTAAAGTAGCCCAACTGCCCTCGAGTATGGAGCAGATAGAGCTTAAAGATCCCAGATTACCCATGTCTACCAATAGCCAAATTAATATGAATAAAATACAGTCTCTAAAATGTTTGTATGCAAATGCTAGAAGTCTAAAAAATAAGATGGGAGAGTTAGAATATACAGCACTAAATGAGAGGTTAGATATGATTGGAATATCAGAGACATGGTGGAAGGAGGACAACCAGTGGGACACTGTGATACCTGGGTACAAACTATATCGTAATGATAGAGCTGATCAAATTGGTGGAGGGGTTGCACTCTATGTTAGAGAGGGCATTGAGTCAGAAAGGATTAAAGTTTTGCAGGAAACTAAATTTGCTGTAGAATCTCTATGTATTGAAATTCCATGTAAAAAGGGGAAGGCGATGGCAGTGGGGGTGTACTATCGACCGCCTTGCCAGAATGAACAAATCGATGATGAAAAGCTCAAAGAAATCAAGGAAGCTAACAAAAGTTACAGCACAGTAATAATAATGGGTGATTTCAATTACCCCGGTATCGACTGGATCAGTGTCAAGGCAGGACATGCTAGGGAGATAAAGTTCCTAGATGAAATAAATGATCTAGTCCTTAGTGGAACACCAGATCTAGTGCAAGAGATAAGGGTGTTGGGCCACTTGGCAATAGTGATCATAGCATGATCGCCTTTGATTTAATTAGTAGAGGAGGGATAGTAAGGAAATCCACAGTACTACCTTTTAACTTTTGAAAGGGAGACTATGATAAAATGAGGAAAATAGTTAAGAAAAAACTAAAAGGAGCAGTTGCAAAGGTTAAAGACTTACATCAAGCTTGGGTGTTGTTGAAAAATACTATCTTGGAAACCCAGACCAGCTGTATTCCACGCTTTAAGAAAAGTGGAAGGAAGTCCAAAAAACTGCCAGCATGGTTTAAAGGTGAGGTCAGAGAGGCTGTTGTTGCCAAAAAAGCATCTTTCAGGAAATAGAAAAAAGAGCCAAACGACGAAACCTGGAAACAGCACAAGCACTGGCAGGTCAAATGCAAGGCATTGATAAAGCAGGCAAAGGGAGAATTTGAGAAGAAGCTTGCTGCGGAAGCAAAAACGCGAAATAAAGATTTTTTCAAGTACATTCGTAGCAAAAAACCTGTGAGAGTCAGTTGGTCCATTAGATGATAGAGGAGTTAAAGGGGCACTAAGAGGCGACAAGGCGATAGTGGAGAGACTGAATGAATTCTTTGTTTCGGTCTTTACTGAGGAAGATGTAGGGATGTTACCCATGACTTAAGTGGTATTTAAAGGTGCGGAAGAATTGAAGGAAATATCGATACATCGGGAAGATGTATTACAACT
Source organism: Ichthyophis bannanicus (assembly GCA_033557465.1). Lineage (NCBI taxonomy): Eukaryota > Metazoa > Chordata > Amphibia > Gymnophiona > Ichthyophiidae > Ichthyophis > Ichthyophis bannanicus. The sequence continues at coordinate 750,674,405 of CM066035.1, forward strand.
ATTAGATAAACTGAAGAGTAGCAAATCACCTGGGCCGGATGGTATACATCCAAGGGTGTTGAAAGAACTGAAATATGAGATTGCAGACTTGCTATTAGTAATCTGTGAACTATCATTAAAATCATCTCTAATACCTGAAGATTGGAGGATCGCTAATGTAACACCAATTTTTAAAAAGGGTTCCAGGGGTGATCCGGGAACTACAGACCGGTGAGCCTCACGTCAGTACCGGGAAAAATGGTAGAAACCATCATAAAGAATAGAATTACTCAGCATGTAGATAGTCATGGCCTAATGGGAGATAGCCAACATGGCTTTAGACAAGGAAGATCTTGTCTTACTAATCTGTTATGTTTTTTTGAAAGTGTGAATAAACAGGTGGACAAAGGTGAGTCGGTTGATATAGTGTATCTGGACTTTCAGAAAGCCTTTGACAAGGTCCCTCATCAGAGACGTTTGGCAAAACTAAAAAGTCATGGAATAGGAGGCAGTGTACTACTGTGGATCAGGAACTGGTTAAAGGATATAAAGCATAGGGTTGGGCTAAATGGCCAATTTTTCCAATGTAGAAAGGTGAATAGTGATGTACCCCAGGCATCTGTGCTGGGTCCGCTGCTTTTTGTCATATTCATAAATGACTTGGAAAGTGGAATAACGAGTGAGGTTATCAAATTTGCAGATGACACAAAACTATTTAAAGTTGTTAAAACCCAAGAGGATTGCGAAAAATTGCAAGAGGATCTTGATAAATTGGAAGACTGGGCATCAAAATGTCAGATGAAATTTAATGTGGACAAGTGCAAAGTTATGCACCTAGGGAAGAACAACCCAAACTATTGTTATACAATGCAAGGTTCCACATTAGGAACCACCACCCAGGAAAAAGATTTAGGCGTCATTGTGGATAACATGTTAAAACCCTCGGCCCAGTGTGCAGCATCAGCCAAGAGAGCAAATAGAATGCTAGGTATCATAAGGAAAGGAATGGAAAATAAAACAAAAGATATTATAATGCCTCTATACCGTTCCATGGTGAGACCGCACCTTGAATATTGTGTGCAATTCTGGTCACCGTATCTTAAAAAGGATATAGCGTTATTAGAAAAGGTTCAGAGAAGAGCCACCAAAATTGTAAAGTTGATGGAAGGATACTCCTATGAAGAAAGGCTAAAAAGGTTAGCGCTCTTTAACCTGGAAAAGAGACGGCTGAGGGGAGATATGATAGAAGTCTATAAATTAATGAACGGAGTGGAACGGGTAAACGTAGATCGATTGTTTACGTTATCAGAATATAGAAAGACTAGGGGACATGCAATGAAGCTACAGGGTAAACTATTTAAGACTAATAAAAGAAAATATTTTTTCACTCAACATGTAATCAAACTCTGGAATTTGTTACCGGAGGATGTAGTAAAGGCTGTTAGTGTAGCTGGGTTTAAAAAAGGTTTGGACAAGTTCCTGGAGGAAAGGTCCATAAACCATTATTAAGAAGGGACCCAGGATATCAATTCTTGACCCAGTACAAGCATTGTGGAACCTGTGTCTTTTGGGGAAACTGCTAGGTACGTATGACCTAGATTGGCCACTGTTGGAAACAGGATACTGGGCTTGATGGACCTTTGTCTGACCCAGTATGGCATATCTTATGTCCTTATGACCTAGTAACGTAAACACTGAATTGGATAATATTAGGTTCTTTTTATATACATTCACACAAATAATGCAACAGATGTTGAAGAAAGTATGTTTATTTTTGCTTTAAGACTGGCTATCACATCACACTTATGAACATATAAACAAAATAGACTTACACATCCTGAAGTAGTCCAAGAATAAATATTAAATAAATCAAAATAATTTAGGTTTTATTTTTAATAATATATATTACTCTTTACTAAAGTACTTGAACCGGATAAGGGAAAATACGGTGATGGTTTGAAAAGATCTAAGAACCTGTCCACTAGCTGTAAGCTAATAAAGACATCCTGAAAAATACTATTAGAAAGGTAAATTCCAATCAAACTTTGTTTTCAAACTCATCACAAAATAAATACAAATCTGCTCCATGGCCTGAAGACAAAATAAGTAAAGAGTCTAATTGACAATCCACTTTAGAAATGTTCATTGTCCAAGAAAAACGGCTATTTTCAGTGGATGATTTTCTTCTTATTGTTGCTTCATGTTTCGATTTTTTTTGATTGATGGTCTTTTACTCAGTCTTCAGGCTGCAATATAGACAGGGAAAATTATTAACATTTCTTTTGAGCTATTTTTCCCATGCGACTCACCATCAAATTGGTTTAGCAACAGGAAAGAAGCTTAGAAAAAATTGCACATTCCAAAATATTTGTGGTGGGAACAATAAGCACCAGGTATGTTTCTGCATAGAAATGTACAAAGAATGTAAATCTTTCAATCAATTTTCCTTGGCCATAAAATTTAGGAGTACTTACTAACTTTCTAGCTGCCTGTACTGGTGCAAAATGCATGGGTACTTTTGTCTATGGATTCCATTCTAATTTTGCAAGGTGAAGAACCCATGTTCTTCCATAATTGAGAAACATTCAAAATTATATGGAATATTTATGAAACAGTTCACAAAATTATTTCTCTTCTATATTTGTCACATTAAGGGGCAAGGTACTTCAGGCCAGAAGGTCGGGGGTTCAAATCCCACTAGAGGACAGCAACCTTGGGCCGGAAGGACTGGGGTTTCTAGTCCCACAGGTGCTCCTTGTGGTCTTGGGCAAGCCACTTAACCCTCCATAGCCCATGTTCCCTGTAAAATAGTTATCTCCAAGTTATAATGCCCTATTCAATGTAATTTCAGTTTGTTCAATGTAAACCGCACTGATGCAGAATAGCGCGGTATATAAGAGAATGTAAATAAAATAAAATAAATAAAAAAGATGCATGGATCAAATTTCTATAAGCTGCTCAATAATAAAATAGCCGGATATTTTCATAGAAAATTTCATCAACAACCTAGTTGGTTATGCTGTGATAGCAAATTTGATCTACTTAACTATAGCTGGCTAAAGGTATGCATTCTATTTGTGTGCTCAGACACAGCAGGCTAAACTTAAATGATAAATAGCACTGTAATAGTAGTAATACTGTTTGCAAGTGAATGATGCACTGCTTTTTCTGCTGTATTTATACACTGATTGATTTTTATATGAAGAGGCTGAATTAGAATTTTATATGCTTTCTTTGAATGTACTTATGACCCCTGATGAAAACAATTAGCTGAAATATGACCTTGTTGAGTCACTAATAATGTTCTTTCATTGTGTTTTTGGATCTTTTGGTCTGGTTCATCCTCTATTCTGTTTATTCATCTTTAGTTAAAGGTGCCCAAAGTTTCTAGATGAAAGAAATAACTGCTTTATGTAGCAACTGGTTCAGGAATCAACATGAGGGTGAACTATTTTGGACCTAATCCTTAGTGGAACAAAGGATCTGGTACGAGAGGTGATGATGTTGGGAACCACTTGGCAATAGTGGTCATTTTTTTTAAAAGTGCAATCAAGTCAATGTTGACTCCTGGTGACCCAATAGCTCCTGGTTTTCTTGGCAAGATATGACTAGAAGTAGATTGCCAAGCCTTTTCTTCTGAGACAAAGGAAGGTAAACTAGCTTGCTCAAGGTCACAAGGCATGGCAGTAAAAATTGAACTCTGATCTTTTGGGTACTAGGCTGTTGCTGTAACCCCTAGGTGATTACTCCATTCCAATAGTGATCATAACATGATAAAATTTGAATTTAATAAATGTAGCAACAAAATCTATTGTGCTAGCATATAACTTTCAAAAGGGAGATTATGAAAAAAAAATGAGAAAAATGTTAAGAAACAGCTAAAAGGAGCAGTTGCAATGATTAAGAGTTTACATCAGGCCTGGACATTGTTTAAAAATACTAATTTGGAAAGCCTAGACCAGATGTATTTCATACTTTATAAAAGGTGGAAGGAAGGCCAAATGACTGCCAGTATGGCTTAAAGGAAAATGGAAAAAGGATCTGAATGAAGAAAACAGGAAACAGTATAAACATTGGAAAGTTAGATACAAAAGACAAGCAAAGAGAGATTTTGAAAAGAAGCTTGCCATGAAAGCAAAAACTTACAATAAAAACTTTTCCAGATATAGTCGAAGCAAAACGCCTGTGAGGGAGTTAGTTGGACCATTAGCTGATGCAGGAGTCAATGGGGGACTAAGGGAGGACTAGGCCATAGCAGAAAGACCACATGAATTCTTTGCTTTCTTCTTTACTGAAGAAGATATAGAGGAGATACCCAAGCCAGGAATTATATTTAAAGGTAATGAATCAGGAGGTCACATGATGTGGTGAGCTGGGAAAGTTGCTTCTTTTTCTACTTTGGGGCTCCCCACCCAAACAACTAGTAAACTAGTAAAAACGCAAAACTGGATCAATTACCAGATTTCTGAACTCACCATATGTGTTTTGCAATGGTGCCCTTCAACGTTCTGCGTGCGACTTTTGTTAGCGCTAATGTTTGGTAAAGCAGTTCGGAAAGAGAAAAGTTGGCCTGCTGCCAGCAAAATGGCGGATGGCACCCCAGCCAGAACTCGTGCAGAGGTGTCAGCATCCATAATGGAGGAAGTGTTGGTTGCCATAAGGGCCTTGGAGGAGAGATTTTGGGGCCTGTCTGATCAGCTAGCACAGGTGGCCCAGTTGGTAGTGAACTTTAACGGAAGAATGGGCCAGGTAGAACAACATATTTCGGATCTGAAAGACAGCAATTAGGGCACTAAAGGAGCAGCTCCAATGGCAAATGAAAAAGATAGATGATCTCGAGAACAGGGGCTGGAGGAAAAACTTAGTTTGTTCGGATTGAGGAGTCAGTCCTTGATAGTGAACTTTGCAGCCTCCTCAAGACCTGGCTGCCTCTTAATCTTCTACTGGAGGGCTTGGAGGGGAAGCAACAGATTGAGTGGATCCACCATCTTGGACCGCACCAGGACAATGATGGCTAACCTCGGGTGGTGATTGTGAGGGTTTTGAACTTGTGCAGCAGGCAGCCTAAGCTGCACGGAATTAAGACCAGAATGTCAAGCATCTCCTCATTTTCCAAGACTATTCTGCAGTGGATACTACCAAAAGGAAAGAATTTTCGATGGTCTGCAGCCAGCTCATGCAGCATGGAGTGTGAGTTGCGCTGACATATCCTGCCAAATTAAGGCTTCATCATCAGGGGCAGCAGCAAACTTTCACTTGGCCTGCTGAGGCCCTGGCCTTCTGTGATGAAAATTGGCTTTAACTGGACTTCACAGGTCTGCTTAGTACAGGGGGCCTGGCGACTGACTCTTAGCAAAGGCTCTACGTGGTTCTGGGCCATCCGTTTCTTTGCACATCATGCCCTGCAGGGGCGGGCCTAGAGGATCTAATGGGCTGGTGCACCTTAAGCCTGATCCGCTGCAACAATAACGTGGTAAAGCCTTGGATCTCTGCAAACAGCTTGGCTGCGGGCGCGCCCATGCTTGGGGCTGGTGCTGGGTGGCTGGGCAACTGGAACATTAGTCTGCATGTCTGCAAGCCTTGATCATCTCGCTCTTTGCTCTTTTCACATTAACTTTGTGCTTTTGTTTTAGCCTGTGGGCATACTCTTTCTTGTTTAATAATATGGGGCATTTTTGGCCTTCTATGGTACTGTGCATTTCTGCCCTGGTTCTGCTGCATTTGGCTCTCACACTTTTGTCATGTTTGGACTCTGAGTTATGTTGCTTAAATGTGTTTGTTTTGCCAGCAGAGGAAGTGGGGAGGGGGTGCGGGAGTACATATGTAAGGGGGCCCCTGATTTGTATACTCGAGCGTATATGGGGGTTCTGGACTATGTCATGCCACCTGGGGACCAATGGTGGGAGTCAGAAGGAGGGGACAGTACATGGGGTGCATGAGTTGTTGAATGGAAGAGTGCATGGAGATACGCTTGGGGCTATCCATTTTGGGTTACCTATATGGGGCCTTTCTGATTTTGCCAGTTCTGGGTTATTTGTCACTTATCTACCTAACTGTGATTCATATTACCCTTTTGTATTTTTTACTATTGAATTTGGTGGGTCTTTGAGGGTGGGTCTTGGGGTAGGAGGGGTGAGGGAATGAATGGAACAGTGAATGATGGATGAGTGGCACATTAATTAAATGCGTGTGGAGGTCCTAAGGATGTGTGTTGTGGAGGAGGGATGGATTAGTAGGGATATGGCAGGGGTCGACGATAGAGATCAGTAAGTGGTTAAATGGTAGGATGAAGCGATACTGGTATGGGTCTTGTCCTTGGATCGCAGGCCTGTGTGGTGATGGGGGTGGGGATTGCTGAAGTGCTGTGTCATTGGATGAGGATCCTGAAGAATTTAACAAATCTTGGAGTGTGCTATGCCCCCATGGACTGTGAGCTACCGACCCCTGTAGGGGTGTAGAGGGATCCAGAATGTCTATGGTATTAGAAGTGGGGAGGGCTATGGAGGTGGAGGGGAAGTGCCCTGTTATGATTTGAGATAGGTAACTGGTGGTGGTTTTGAGATCTGGCCAGCTAACAGACCTCATGCAGTGGAGCGATCCCCTTCTAATGTGCAGTGGCTGCTGTAAGCACGTAGCTAAGGGTACTCTTGGAGATGGATGAGGTGGGGGGTCCTAATTGCATTATGGCGGTTAGGGAGGACTGGGATGTTTACGAGGTAGGGTGGGGAGCCCCTACATGTAACTGATCTGATACAGTGGGCTCTCCAGTGGAGCAGAGATGGGTGTTAAATGGGGTTAGGGGCTGAAGGGGTGGCGGGGGGAGGTGTATGGGTTTTCACATCATAAAGAGGAGAAGGTATAAACGGGCAGGACAGAAGGGATAGTCTGTGTGGAGCTGGGCATTAGAACCCCGGATTTTGGGCTGGTGGTAGCTGTGTGAGAGCAGACAGCAGGGAACTTTGAGTGCGGATAGAAATGAGGACTCCAGGCAGGGGGAGCCCCTGCAGTACATATTGGTGTAGTAGATGTTCAACATCATAAGATGATTTTCACCTCTAGATACCGGGTGGAGGCCAGAGATTGGTTTCCTAGAATGTATGTGGGATAGGATCACCAGTTAAATAGCATAAATTGCTTAAAGTCCTTCGGGACAAGCATGTTGATATAGTTTTTCTCAAAAAAACCCCAAACTTCAAATAAAGGTGGAATATATGAAACTAAAGCACTGGTGGGTTGCTGAGGTATTTGGAGCCTCCTCCAGGGAGAAAAAGGCAGGAGTAGATATTTTGGTGAACAAGTGGGTGGGGTTTGTATGGGAATCATTGATTGTGGACCCTGCTGGTTGCCACGTGATTGTGACTGGTAAGGTGCACGGGAAATCACTGCGCCAAATCTATATGATGCAAATTTTTATGCATGTCTTGCTAGCTGTGTGACAACTCTGGAGGATGTGCCAGTGATACTTGGGGAGGGGGGGATTTAATTGTGCTCTTGAGTTGCTCAATAAATCACATCCGAGTGGGAGTGTTGACATCCGTAAAGCTCGCCGTTCAGCTTTGTGTGAAGAATATGACTTGCTAGATGTTTGGCGGTTATTACATCCCACCAAGAAAGACTACACACACTCATCCAGGGCTCATGGTAAGTGGTCCCGGATCGATTATTTCTTAATATCTGCCACTCTCCTGGGATATGTGAACACTGCGAAAATTGGTCCGGGGATCATTTCTGATCATGCAGTACACTGGTTGGATCTGGACTAGGGGGAGAATGTGGGACAGTTCACATGGCATTTCCTGCTGCTGGTGATGGGTGATGTGAATTTCCATGCTTTCTTGAGAACTAAGTGGGTGGAGTACGAACAGTATAATGTGCAACATAAGGATAATCCTGCACTCTTTTAGGAGGCTGCAAAAGCAGTGCTTTGGGGCCATAGCATTGGCTATGTAAGGACCAAGAAAAAGGAGGCGAGTAGACAAATCATTCATCTTGAGAAGGCCTCTGTTTGGGTCAACGCTGTTAACATAAGAACATAAGAAATGCGGAGGACATTGCTCTGCAAGTGGGGGCTGTCTGTTGAAGTAGTTCATTCTGCCAGTCAGCGTAAGCTCTGGGATCCTCCCCCTTTTCCAGCGTTATCAAGGGGAGCTGTTTCTTCGGCATTTAAACTCCTACAGCTGTTCTGTGAGTGAAGACGTTGCTCTGCGTGGGGGCTGTCTGTTGGAGTAGTTCATTCTGCCAGTCAGTGAAAGTTCTGGGATCCTCCCCCTATTCCAGCGTCATCAAAGGGAGTTGTTTCTTTGGCATTTAAACTCCTACAGCTGTTCCGCGGCCGCGTGCACAAAGGGGCACGTGACCAAAGGGGGACACTCCTTTGGTGCCATTTCTGGGCCTCGGGGCATTTGCCCCTCCTGATTTTTGCCGCAGGGGATGCCTAGAGGTGGCGGTAAGAAGAAGTGTAAGGTGATGGACAAAGACTCTGTGACAGCAGATTTGACACCGAAGGGTCATGTTGGCCCAATGAACCAGCATGTGCGAGTGTTGGAAGACCTGAAACTTGGGTCAGAATTTCTGCCGCTTGATACGTCTGCTTCTGTTAATGCATCTTTATCCAGTGTCTCCTTGAGTTCCATCGATAGGACACCACCTCTGAATCCTGCTCCTTTGAACTGTGGCATGGGTGGCGAGGAAGTAATCCCCTTGGTGGACCCAGTAACTGTATTGGTAAATGCGGTTTATGAGGCCCCCCCTTCCCCACAGCCTCAGTGTTGGCTCTATATTGTTAACCCCTATTCAGTTGGCTAAGCCAGAGGAATTAGGTTTATTACCTTCGGCCTCTTCTGCTGATGTTTCCTTATTTGATATTTGGAAAGTGGTTTCTGAGACCAATGCTTTGTTATCTGGTTTTATTGATCAAACTGTGAAGTTTTCTCAACAGGTTGTTACTAAGGCCCGTGAGGTGTATACTAGGATTGCTGCTTGCTCCCAGTGATTGGATGATGTGGATAAACCTTTGGGTTTATTGCAAGAGGGGGGTCATGTGGGAGTGAAAAATAGTTAAGTGTTGCTTAAACAAATTGAAGCCCTAGAAAACGCTCATCGGGCAAGGAATTTAAGGTTGTCTCCATTAATATTATTTAGGAAATATTGCAAAGAGATTTTATTAATTTCTGATTTTGAGTCTATTGGGGTTTCTGATCTGCCTACACGATTAGTAACACATGATGATGACGATGCCCATGTTAAGACACAATCTGATTTGGATTTTACTGCTTTTCTGGAATCTTCTGATGAGGAGATCTCAGCTCAGGCATAGTTAATTGTATCCTTATCTGCTATGGCTGATGTTAAAATCTTGAGGGCTTATTTCTTGAAAAAACATCTCAGTCATATCACCTCTATCCCGCCTTTCTTCTAAAGTATACATATTAAGATCCTTAAGTCTATCCTCATATGCTTTATAACAAAGACCACTAAGCATTTTAGTAGCAACCCTCTGCACCAACTCCAACCTGTTTACCGTATATCTTTTTGAAGGTGAGGTCTCCAGAATTGCACACAATATTCCAAATGAGGTCGCACCAAAGACTTATATAGAGGCACTATCACCTCCTTTCTTCTGCTGGCCATTCCTCTCCCTATGCACCCAAGCATCCTTCTAGCTTTCACCGTTTCCTTTTCTACCTTTTTAGCTACTTTAAGATCATAAAGACAATATCACACCTAGGTCCTGCTCTTCTTTTGTGGACAGAAGTACTTCACCCCCTATACTATATTGCTCCCTTGGATTGCTGCAGCCCAAATACAGATGTATAACCTTTCTGTGGTGAGCAAAGAAGCCAGTGTTTGCCACTAAGTTGTCAAAATGACAACATGTTAAAATAACAGGGAATGTTGAAAGGGCTATGTACTCTGCTTCTTAATTGTCTGATCTCAGAGGCTGCCACAAGCTTTTAATAACATCTTCAATTAATGAATGTCACTTGAACATCTCCTGAGAAAATATGGACATGGAAACATCACAGCAAGGCAGGACCCTGGCCCCAAGGGAGCCCATTTTTAGCCTGCTCATGTTTGCCTGCTGTGATCTATGAAATGCAGATAACCTCAGTTGTAGTGTGTGTGAGAAATAGTTATGGTGCTACAGGTAAAGTCTCATACAAGATGTTTGGGTTTTACAGCTGTCTCAGCTGCTCACAGCACCTTACATTCATCCTGACACATATGCTTATAACAACTGGACAAGTAAGTAGGCTATGATCCCAGGAGATAATAGCTACATGCCAATGGAAAAAGTGCTCCTGCACAGATAAGGCTATAGCCACATTGGGGATGTTCCTCTGAGAAGTCCATTCTCATACTGTCTGGTGGAACAAGGTCAATCACATGATGTAACACACCTGTTGTCCACTCATATCTCTGAACTGATATATGTGTCATATTGACCATCTGGAGCAGCCAAGGATGTGTGATGATTTATGCAGGTGGCCATTTCAACAGTGGGACATGCCTGCATGTAGTGTATATATGTGACGGAACAAAAGAGGTGACTTCACAGTTATCACTAAAGTTTCCTGTCATGTCCAACTCATGTGTCATGCATCTACAGGGTCAAATTGTACGACACTTTGCAAAGTGCTGCAACAGAGTCAATAAAGTCATGTTGTCAGATAGCTATGATTGTAATGTGCAGGCTTGCAGACCCTATGTGCTCTCATCATGTATTTGTAACCCAAGAAACTAAAATCATGTATTCCCTCAAGTCAATGTTGACTCCTGGAGAAGTCATAGCTCCTTGGTTTTGCTGGCAGTGTGACTGGAAGTAGATTGTCAGGCCTTTCTTCCAAGGTAATGGAGGGTTAACTGACTTGCCCAATGCCACAAGGACTGCTAAGGGGAAATGAACCATGGTCTCTTGGTTAGCAAGCCTGGGCTCTAACCACCAGGCCATTTTTCCATATCCATGTGTTTACTATACACATAGAAATAATAATTAGTAAAGGAAATCTGAGTATTTTTATTCTTGTGTGACAAAAATGCCTTTCATTCCTATGTAGATGGTATTTAACAAGTACTGCTGCTTTGTTCCCATTGATCCTGTAAAGACTGTTCAAAATCATTGTTTGTTCCACGGCCTGCAGTTTGAATAAACTGGCATTTTTAAAAGTGACATCCGTGCATTGATGGTGTCTAACCTTTCCAGGCTCATGCTCAAATCACCTCTTTTCAGTCAGTTGCACACATCAATTGGAATACAAATAATGTCTTAGCATTTTTGATATACCTAACATAAAGGCTCATATAGCTGTATACTACATATCTTCTTGTGGAGGGCTGATGTCTATATGCCTCTTGAATACTGCCCTGATAGTCAATGGGAGGGCATGTGCTGAGCTGTAATGTAGCATGTTACCAAACAACATCTCTTTATCTTTTTATATATTACATGCTGCTTTGTGATCATCATTACTGTGAGGATGCATCTGCAAAAATGCTGCTGTGTGGGTAAAGGCCCAGTTCATGGACCAATGTGCAAGGGATGCCCAGCTGAAGACACATATTATGATGGGCCGGAGCAGATGACTGCGATCTCTTGCAGAAAAGCCATGTGCTGGCTCCCTACATCCCTTCTCATAAACTCTACTCTTCTACTGGCTTGCTTCTCTCTATGCAATTTTCTTCCTCTGCCAACTCTAGACTTCGTTTCTTTCACCTTGCTGCTCCATACACCAGGAATAAACTACCTGAATCTCTATGTCAAACTCCATCTCTGCCCTGTCTCAAATCCATGCTAAAGGTCACCTCTTTGAAGCCTCTTTTGGATCCTGATCCCTTGCTTTCCTTATTTTTATCCTTGTTCTCAGATATTGTATTTTCTGTCTTGATTAGATCGTAAGCACTGATGAGCAGAGACTGTGTCTTTCAGCTATATGTAAAGCACTGTGTATTCGTTGTAGTGCTATATAAATAATAAATAGTAGTAGTTGTAGTAGTGATATGTGTCCACATGCAGGATAACCATTACATATGGCTGCTGTCGAAATACCGGTAATGGACATAATACACAGTCATGGAGAAAGTGCGCAGCACAGTGCCTAGGTCATGGTGCTGCACATGGTGTCCAAATGTTGTCTTCAGGAGTCAATATTGGCACAACATGCGCAGGGCCAGTGTGATAGATGTCACTCACTTCCCCTGGAGCATGTCACCATGCCTCCACATATATCACTCGGTCTGCTGCAACTGGCAATATGCAGGCAGCTACTGAAAGGCATGTTGTCAGGACACCTTGAGGGTGTGTGAAATGAGTCCACGTGTGTCTATCATACACATGCTGTCATGTTAATGAACTCTTGTCTATACCTCTACACCAAGAAACACACAAGTGAGGCCCAATAAACAACAAATGAAAAAATATATTTACAATCTATGTACATGTCATGATATTTTATCTTAAAATAGTCATGAAAACATGGGTTGGGAAGGAAAAGAAATGATCTGGCATATGCCACATTACCCCTGACTACAGAGGAGCAAGTATGTAGCCTGGTGCAAATGCCCTCGCATATGGGACTCCTGCCACCTAGGCGGGGATGCCTGATAGCCTGGAATCCGCTGGATGACATCCTCCAGCAAATCCAGATGATCAGATAGCCTGTTGACATAGGCTGTCAGCTGTTCCAGTGTTTCCTCCAGGTTGTGCACTGTATGCACAACTCCAGCTATTGCTGTACCCATGGCACAGTCAGAGCTGCCCATCCACATGTGCTACCAACATGGGATTTGTTTGGCAGCCTCTGAATGTGCCATGGATGGGGCAGTAAGAGCTGGCAAAGGGGCAGCAGCACTGATGGATGGATGGAGACAGTGGGGCAGCTGAGTCCCCACTACAGAGTCATCTGCAGCCAGGGGTACTTGTGAAAGGGGGGAGGGGGAGGCTTAGGTCAGCCCCAGAAGCATCAAGTGAGGTGTTGCCTGCCGTGGTAGAGGTAACACCTCCGCCATCTTGCTCCCATGCCACCACATCTGTGATGTCTTCCAACTCAGTTTCTTCCATCTCTGCTGGCTCCTCAGTTTCTGTTGTTGTTTGGGAGGGACTGCTTCATTTGCAGGCCTCAGTGCTGCCTTGTGGGTCTGCAGCTGCTGCAATGAAGGGCCAGCAACTGTGGAAGAAATGAAGACTGCTCAGCATGATGTAGATCCCTCAAAGGCCCACGTTCTCTGCAGTTAGAAGTGATTATGGCCTCTGTTCCTATATGCTCATCACTGTTACACCTGCTTTCCACATGATGACATCAGAGTAACCCTATGACAATCAGCAGGTCATTAGAAAATGTCCTGTGGTCTCAGTAGAAAACACACTCTGCTGCATCTCCTAATATTTCATGACATCTGAAACCATACAGAACAGTGTCTCTGATCTTGGCATATGCTAGCTGTGACTAGCCCCAACAATGGCAGCTGCAGAAGAGAACTGCAGAGGCAATGAGGTAAGGTTCTGTCTCTCTGCCTTGTATTACAGCCAGAATCTAGCATCCATCAGTCAGAGGATGAGGAAGCTGGCCTTCCAAAGATAATATTGTCAGGCTCTCATGCTGCATGGAACATAGTTCCATGCCTGGTTGTGTATGCCACTCAAAAATGTCCCAACTTCAGGTGATAAATAAAATCAACTATCAAAAAGAAACTTTGTTGCTGCGCCCAGTTGTGGATTGAGTTTCTTCACTACTATTAAGTTAAGTATTTACTTTGGGTTCACTCATATGTTTAATAAAATGGAGTCTGCCACCTGGAGTGGATAGATAAACATTCTATCCTCCTCCGGTACACTCCGACACAAAAAAAAATCTGTTTAGATCTTTTTGAGGGATTTTCTGGTGATTCTTTTTGATAGTTGGTTGTGTATGCAGCATGTGCAGGAGTGTGCAATTCTGGGAATACCCAGGCCATTGATCTGTCATCTGGTCATGCTCGTTATGCCTACTGGCCCGAATCATAGAGCACCATCGACAGAGCTGCAAGGTCATCGCACAATGTGTAGGAGTATTTTCCACAATTACATGTGCAGTGCATTATCATAGAGGTAATGCCGCTAGAGGGGGTTATGCTACATGGACTGGTGCTTGCATGCAGGAGTCACACTCCCAATCTCTCCCATTAATGTTCTTTTCCAAAGGGACTGATCTGCCTATTTGTATTGTCTACACCTACTTTATCCACACATATAGGTTTTCCTGCCTCAGACATCTCATCCACAGTCATATCGCTCAAATACCACATCTATGTCATGGGTTTGTTGGGGGCTTTTGCAGTGCTCCCATGTGGTAATGCTCTGTGCAGTGAGAAACTCCAGACAATCAGCTGACTAGTCATACTACTTAATTGACAATTAAATGGGGCATGATGCTAGCTAAGGTAGCACACTATGAAGAAGCATGTATGCATAATGTGCTATGTGTATGCATTAGACTTCAAAAAACATCTGCCAGCACAGATATTATCACCATGGATGTGCATCCTGGCATGCTCTATACATGCCCTCTACAGGCCAGAATGCATGTCTAATCCCAAGGCAACGTGCTATGGTGTGTGGTGGATAACCATGTGTGACACAGGACAGAAGTCGTTGACTGAGACAGCAATGTATTATGCAGAGCCAGACCTATGACAACATGTTGGTATCCCCTCCCCACCTCTCCTGTGTATAACTGGATGTAACACAAATCAAAATCCTCGATTCCAGAGTGAAATAGATTCAGTCCAACAAAACAAAAAATGGATTTACATTGAAAAATACTTATAAATATAGATATAAACAAGGTTTAAAATGGTTGAAAAACACATAAATATTAATATAAATGATGTTAAAGGAGTTTTATTGGCTGCTGATGTGATGGAGAGGGCAAAGACATGTTTTGTGCTGTCTGCCTGACCCGTGTAATCTGAAGCCTTTTTTCTCCTTTTAAACCTGTGATAAGATAGTTTATGTATATGATTTTAATACCTGGCCTATGCTTAGTTGAGTAGAGTGATTTTTTTTGTTTTGTTGGACTAACTGGATGTAATGCCATGAGTGCTGCCTCATGGCAGCCACAGAGGAGGGCTGTTAGTAATATGCTGCCTTTATGCTTTTGTTCCAGTGGGAACATACTTCAATGTATGTAATATTAGAGAGTGTACATCAGTGAAAGCCATGGCTGACAACATAGGGATCAAGGCCAATGGCCACAGCTATGTGGCTATAATCACTATCTGCAGTTCTGCAGGAATATGTAGGAAGCAGCAATGACAGATGTTGTATGCAGAGCCACACATTTTGGGTCTGTTGTTGGGGCCTGTATGTATGGCTGCATTGCCTTTATGATCTATACCTATTTTCCAACCAGGTTTGCTGCTACATGTATGCAAACAACATGGAAACATCTCACTGTTTCTATTAGGAATGAGGCAAGATGGGACTGTGTACAGGTATAGGGATATACCCACTCTGTGCTCTACCATCACAGATGAAGAGTTCTGCATCAGATATGTCCCCATAGCCAAGTAACCATGTCTGTAGCAATGTCACACAATTGGCATGGTTCATGGTCCATGACTAGGCAAAGATGAAAATGCAGCCCCAAGTCGAGGATCACAGGTGTAGTAAGGTAAAATGTGACCTGTTGGGGGCCAGTATCTGGGGAATAGCCTGATTGGAGCATGATCGGAGAGGCTACAAGGTATTGAAAGACAGGAAAATGGCCACAAACACTAGAATGTCTGTGTACTATGGGCCCAGTATTCAATTGGGACAGCTATGTGCTGTAATGGTGCATAGCCATCACTGCCAGCCTATAAACCCAGATATTCAATGCTGGGGTCCTATGTGTCCCCGGCATTGAATATCCAGGATCACTGAATAGCCGATGCCGCAGAAGCACCACTTCCCGGTTAGCTCTGTTGGGTAAAATTAGGCCCGCATTTGCTTTGCCTAGTTCTATCTGCAGGTCGTTAATCAGGTAGCAGTGCAATATTGCCGCTACCCTAGTAAGTGGCGACAGTCACTGCCCATGACATGCCCCAATTCTAAGAGATTAGCATAGGGTCATATAGTCATGTTAGTTGGGAATATTCAGTTCAGTGGCATTCAGTTGAATATTCCGTTCAGTGGCATTTACATGGTTTACAGGTCAGTAGTAGATGATTTTACAATATCAGGTTCTATGTTTCTAGTCACCTCATAATAGTAACAGAGCTGTAGTAACACTAATATCACTTGGCATCAGGATATGGGCATGTGTCCCTGTACCCTCCCAATGATGCTGTCAACTACTGTGGGAGATAATATTCTCACTGAAAGGCATGGCATTGACAAGCTACTGACAACATCTGACCAATGTCAGTTGGGATTCCTCAGATTTGTTCATGATCTGGGAATAATTTATTTAGACAGTTTTGTATACCGCCTTATCCTTCAATCAAAGCAGTCACAACACAATTGGGGGATACATTTAACACGTGGGGATATGAGACACATACACTAATACTTACAGGGAACATGGGCAATGGAGGGTTAAGTGGCTTTGCCCAAGACCACAATGAGCATCTGTGTGACTAGAAACCCCAGTCCTTCTGGCCCAAGGTTGCTGTCCTCTAGTGGGATTTGAACCCCTGACCTTCCGGCCTAAAGTACCTTGCCCCAACCACTAGGCTACTCCTTCCTCCTCCCTCCCTCATTGGAATAATGATTGCAAGGGGGTAGTATCCCCTGCCAATGACACTGTCTGCACAGTGTGTACCTCTAAAAGGTCTACTCTCGTAGTTTTATGATATTAAGTTAGGATGGCATGACTGATGTGCTTTGCATATCACCGGGGGTTTCAAGGAAGATAGCCGCATAGCAGATTCTCAGAGGAAACCTTCATTCCAGAAGTGCTGTCATTCGCTCGCACCCCCATTGATCACCAATACTATCTTCTGAAATCATAAACCAAGATACACATGAGAGGACCAGACCATAAAATGCAAGTCACACAGTGGACCACGGAACATGTTCCCTGCAAACATAACCAGATCCAGAGTGGAACAGTTGGATGGACATGTAGTCATTTATGAGGTGGGTAATAAAAGTCTTGGCTGGCAAAAATCCAACAATATGAACCACATACATGTTATGAACAGTGCTCCTGTGACACGTGTGTGATGCTTATCCCGTAGGATAACACATTTCCCAATGGGTGTCATCAGAATATCAGGAAAAAATATCAATTGCCTACATACTCATCATGTGTTGACATGTGGAGCAGGAGCCATGAACAGTTAGTGCATCTGTTAACTGCATGCATAAATGCCATTGCTCCTCCTATATGAAAGTGAGGTAGGGGCACCTGTCATGGCATCACACAAT
Organism: Ichthyophis bannanicus; assembly: GCA_033557465.1. Classification (NCBI taxonomy): domain Eukaryota; kingdom Metazoa; phylum Chordata; class Amphibia; order Gymnophiona; family Ichthyophiidae; genus Ichthyophis; species Ichthyophis bannanicus. The sequence continues at coordinate 750,691,770 of CM066035.1, forward strand.
GCTCATGGCAAGCTGCTCAAGGAGTCTGGACATGTCTTTTGGAAATGGTTCAAGAGGTGGGATACAACACAGCAAGAGGTAGAGAAAGTGGTTTTGCATGTGTAATACTTGTGTCCCATGCCTAGCATCATGATGGGTATTTGGCTCCAAATACTCAAGACAAGCATCGTCACAACATGGATGTACTCACTCGCAATCTCTGCAAGTGAGCCATGTGGTGACAAGTACAGGTTGTAGTGGTCAGAAGACTGTATTGTACAGCTTCTAAAAAGTCATTGTGTCTCAGCACTGCAACTCATATGTCATGTGTGCATGTATTGTGCCACCCTTCTTCTGGGGGCCTGGTGCAAAATAAATCACATGCACTATACATATATTAGGAGCATTTCACAGGAATCCTGTGGTGACCAGTAGGCTGTGAAAGATTGAGTAGGGTTTGGGGCAAACCCAGGTATCAACAACATCCCCAGACATCACTGTATATTGCTGTCATTATGGCTGTGGCATTGACAGAAGTGATGAACTGTGGTGTGTGTTCTCAATGATATCAATATTTGCTGCTGATGATGGCAGCGTGTTCTACTGACCACATTAGTACACAGTCATTTCAAATCTACACAGCCATAAGGGAGCTTACCAAACAAGGAGTACAATCTGTGCCCAATCTGATGGGTCCTGCTTAGCTGACAGAACATGTAAGGGCTGCCAAAACAGCTATCCCTGTATGACGTCCCACCTGTCCTGGCAGCTAAAGAATGTATGGCTGCCTGAACATGGGGGTCTGACTGAGGCTGCATAGCAGTGTGGACTTGCAGAAAGCTGTCTGTTATAACAATGGGGGAAGGGCACAATGCAACAGAGCACAGAAAGAGCAGCATTACCAAGGTGGTAAAAGCCATCCTACAGATGTAAGGACATACTGCATAGCAAGTCCCTTTTGCTCCACAGACCACACTGCTAGGAGCATGATGGCATGTGTCTACCTCTCCCACTGCTAGGCTGACAGTGTGATCCGTTGTAAGGCCACAGACGAGACAGTGACAAGATGTGTACCATGGAAGTCATCTGGGCCTTTGTGACTCCTTGCATATATGCCAATAAAAAGGGGATGAGCTCACAGACCCTACTTGATGCCTATACAGCTCATAGGAAGATAGTGTAAGGGCATGCAGTTTAGGGATGGTCTGAAATATCTAGCCCTGAACCTGTCCCTTATGTGTGAACTCTGTCCTATTAGAGATGGTGTGGAGGAGACACACTTCATACAGGCTGGTGGACATGGGCACAGACAGAAAATGTGCATTGTGAACATATGTGGAAGAGTAGGCTACTAATGGTTAAAGTACTGGCTTGGAAACCAAGAAGCCAGGATTTGATTCCCACTAGTACTCCTTGTGGCCTTGGGCAAGTCACTTAACCATCCATTGCCTCAGAAAACGCAAGTTATCAATGTCCCTGTTTAATGTACATTACTAAATTTAAGTTACAATGTAAACTGCTTTGACTAAAATGATAAAGCAGTATGAAAAACCTGTTAAATAAATAAATAAATAAATATGTACTATGTGTACTGCTTCACAAATGCATCATGAATCTCTTGAGTATAGTAGCAAGCCACACAGGTATGTGCCATATGCAGCACAGCATGGTTGCAAGCATAATCCTCACTACATCCCCTGGGCAGAGTTGCCATACATGACAGCTGGATGAAGACATGTTCAATGGTCAATTTTTTAAAGAAAATTGATGGGGATTTATTTACAGCTGAGTGTAGTGTGTATGTGGAAAAAAGAGTTATATCAACTCACCTTCCTGCTGCAGCCTCAGCAGCTCTAGTGCCTCATTGAGAAAGTCTGGTCGCTTCCATCAGAGCTCCTGGCTCTTCTGCTTCAAATTCTCAAGCTGTCAAAGAAAAAGTGCAGAGTTGAGTTACATGTTCCTCACATTGGTGACACAAATTAACAGCTACACGCCTATGACAGACCAGGCTAAACAGCTTCCATAGTGTGCTAGGTTGCCGGAATACTGCAGACATGTTATGCATATCGGACTATAGGCACATCACTCCGTCTATGCTTGCCATCACATTATGTGCTGCCCTGTGTCACCTGGTGCCCTTCCTGCCTTTCAGATGTGACCCACGTCAACACATGTGTTCTGTATCATTGTGTTGGCCAAACATATGTCTGTAGTACAAGAGGCCATTTTTTCAGTGTCCCATATTATATCAAGTGTAAAGCTGGTCCAGAATGTTAAAGTGGTGCCAAAGTGAAAGGGCCAAGAACTATGGTCTGGCTGAATCTAGCTGGAACACAGTCCAGAAGGTTGTCTGCCATCAGACCTGTGTTGTGGCCACCATGTGACAACCACATACCCTTGAATAAGGCCACATAAAAGCAACTCTGTGTGTCTGGATGTGTGTGGTCACATACTTGCATAAGTGACAACTCACTCCAGATATAGGTGTAAGTGTGCCTGTATAGACTTTCTCTTATGCGTTATGTATAATGTTTGGCATGTGAATGAACCCTGTTTGTTCTGGAATGCAAAATGTGCAGATCATGAGACATTCTGGGCTGCACTCTGAAATCATACCAGGAACAGGGTATCTGGGAAGTTCTGGCCAAATCTCAGAGATGGAATATGTGCTCCATCTGTGGGTCTCATATTCCCACTGTCAGGAAGTGTGAGATCTTTCAGTCCTGTCCCTCATCCCAGGAAATCACTGTGCCAGAGACCAAAATGCATTACCATGGGATTCTCATGTCTCCAAGAGAGTATCCCCAAAGCACTCTTTGAACTGTCACACATAGCAACTCAGCTGCTTCTAGGCTTTACCAAACATGGTTAGGCATAGTGGATTATGAGCAAGGCACAGCAGGGCACTGGCACTGCCTCACCATGATGTAGTGCATGCCTTTGCACCCCCCATCCCACATCCGGGGCTGCTGGGGATAGTCACTATCGCCATATGTGTGGACTTGCCAAGTTACCCACTTTCAGGAGTGCACTTTGAACTAACTCCAGGATTTGTGACACGCTTACTCTGAAACATCATGCAAGATGCAACAGTGCTTTCCATGCTTATACCTGGGGGTACCAATACCAGAATTCATAGTAAAGCACAAGTAAAAATGGAAGTGGCAACCTATCTTACTGCTGCTATGTGTTAAAATGGCTAGTATGGATGTGGCAGACAGGTGTACCCCAGTTAGGGATGTACTACAATGCACATCTATTCATAGCAATCACCCCAGAAACATGTACACAGCCAGTGTCCACACAGAATTATCTAGCCGCCTCAGGTGTATATTGGAAATCACACAGTTGTTAATTTAAGGAGTCCAAGGACTGAGATGTGTTGCCAGTTGTGGTGCAAGTGTCACATAGCAATGCAGTATGGAATATGTACACTCTGCTTGTACTCATGAGATGCATTGCCGCAAGTCCCTAAATACATCAGTATGAGCTACTGCTAACATCAGGAATGGGTGAACAGCTCAGCCTGGACCTGGGAAACCAGACAACTTTGAAGTACGAGGGTGCAAATGTATGTGAAGGCATTGGATATGTACATGTGTAAGAGTGAATGTGTACAAATAGATATGTGAAATTATTATTGCATTCATAAGGGGAGTTTTCCAATATAACTGTATTGCGAGGTGCCATATGTTCTATGAATTGTTGTTTCATGTGCCATTTGATGGAACTGCACTGTATGCAGGGAAATGTAGGCTGCCCTTTCTGATGCAGTGTTACAGAGACATGATAAGTACGTATCCCAGCATGTATCGGGATGGCACACATATATATTTTGTCCTCTGCTGTTGTGTTGTCTGTCTTGACTAGACTATAAGCTCTCATGAGCAGGAACCTTGTGGCACTATACAAATGACAAATAGTAGCAGTAATATATCAATATCTTGGCTAAACATATTGGGCTCAATATTCAAAGGCATTTACACGATTTACAGAACTGTAAACCATATAAATGCCCCTAGGCGGGATATTCAGCAGCACTAACCATATTAATGCCTCTGAATATCCCAGAATAATGCAGCTATATGCCCCGATGCTAACTGCTTAGCATTGGGGCATTTTGGGGGTGTTCCAGGGGTGGTATCTCAGGATAACTGTGCAGCGATGATATTCATTTGCAGTCCAGTTATCCCTCAGTGGCGAAAGTTAGGCACAGCAAAAGCAGTCCTAACTTTCACTGCCGGAGCTAACTGGGCAGCGGCTGAATATTGTTGCTGCATGGTTAGCTTCTGCGGCTGTGCGGCGACCCCAGATATTCAATGCCAGTGGCCGGATATGGCCCCAGATTGAATATCTGGGGTTAAAGTTTGGTGCCTTAAAAGCGCATAGCTCTCGCAAATGAATTGAACCCTTCGTGTCTTACACATTGCTTCATCATCTCTCATATTATGTTGCAAATATAATTCCAACTTCATACGTATAGCAAGGCAGAAATCTCAACAGTACATTATCAGTATCCCAAAGGGATCTATCTAGGGGCCCAATGGACAATGTTACTGGCAACCAAATACTCAATCTGCCGTGCCCTTCCTGTAAGCATCGTCCCACATCTTCATACTGAGCGTTTCTACTCTTCAGATGATGTTTGTAAACAACAAATAGTAATTTGCAAAGTGACTGTTAACAAGCGAATTCTTGCCAATAACAGTCACCTTGTAATATGAGAGAAGTTATTTCCACATGTCTTCTGAGAAGCTGAGACACTTGTAGAATCCATATACATATCAAGAATTGCGGCAATGATGATGGAATGGCTATTGCAGGTTTATTATCTTGTGGCCTGTAAGACCATCCATGGAGCCCCAGTATATTTTCCTTTGGGACATTGTTCATATACCGTTGACGTTTGTGCCTTGCTATATGTGGGAAGTATATCAGCAACATCATATGAAAGACCATGGAGCTATGAGGGACATAGGAACAGTTTGTGGAAAGATATTGAAACATGTTCTCTGTCCAAACTTTAATTCGTGACATAGGTAAAGGTTTGTGGATTGCATTTGGTGTATTGATAGTCTGTATTGGAGGGAAGGCATGACAGGATGAGACAGGCTGGGTGTGTTGCGAGACTGTTGGCAGCTGCACTCAGCTAGGTCACTAAGGCATGCAGTTCCATCATGTATATATTGTGACAGTAGTAGGCGGCAAGTGGCACTGGTTGTACCCTTTGGAATCAGTGCTGCAGGTAACATGATGCATCTTGATGAGATTGTTGGAAATGCAGGAGTGGTCAAACTTGACTATCATGGAAGTGCCTAGCCTGCAAAGTTTGTCATAGGCCTGGAGTAGCCATGTTGCAGTGAGGTGTGTGCATCAGCCAAATCATGCAGCACCCACCCTGACTTGTGCATCCACCAATTTCCAGGAAGTCACGAGTAATCCATGGCCAGTCTTCTGTCAGGACTACCCTGATGCAAGAGGGAACATGCAGCTGGGGTTGTCCACTGTCTGCAGATGTGCCTGACAGGCTTGATGCAGTCCGGGGTTTACCCCATTGCATGCAAGGACTTGTAAGCTACCTTTGTTTATGGAGTAGAACAGAGGAACAAAAACTACCAATCCCTACAGGCACTGGTGTAAACCCAGGAATGGATCAAGTCAGTGTGGCGCATCTAGAGCGAGGTGCAAAGCCTACAGGCAGCAAATGGCACATGGTTCACATCAGGGAACACATATGCTATACAGCTTTACAATATAAGCAGAAGAGAAAAAGTGGCAATAAAATACCATGGTGGATTTGGAGACATGGGCTAGTCTGAAGGGTTGCCAAATGGAGTCTAGGTGCACCCATCCAGATGCATTCCTTGGGTCTATCCCAAGGCATGCAGGGACAGGTAGTTCGGATCTCTCCATTGCACTTCATAGGTAATGGAAAACTACAAGTCCCTGCAAGCAAGGGTGTAAAAGCTGGAATGATGAAAACCTGGTGGGCAAATCCAGAGTCAGTTGGGAATCCTTCTATACTTTAAATGAACTTGTTTGCAGGTACTCACCACTCTAGGGAGTTTGAAACGGAGCAGCATGAGCTGCCAGGACCACACCAGCCGCTCCCTGTTATGCCTTACTCCAGAGCTGGGTAAGAGCACAGCCTGCCTGGGAGCAATTAGGCCAGCCAACAGGCACAGACTGACATCTGAAAACAGAGGATTTCTTGAATGGGCAGTCATCTTTGCTCTTAACGTGTGGTTCCACGTTGCTGACGTCAGACGTCGTGCGGAGCCGCAATGCGTGCTTTGCATGCAGCACACATTACGAACGTGCACTTGCACATTATTCCTAATATTGGCAAGCGTTCCTGCTATTAGCCTGGAATAGTCACCTGTGCCTCAGTCTGTTGGGAGATCCCACAGCCTTTCCAGGATTTGTGAGCCCTACATGAGGTGCACTCAGGGAATGCAGCACAGAATTCTGAGATGCAAAGTCACCCAGTTCCAGTATCCAGATTGTAAACTGGTTCTGGTGGCTCGTGGTAGCTAGAGCACAGATGAGGAGGGCTTATATAAGTTGCAAGAAAGACCATACTCCACAGCACTACACAGTTTCATTCCAAACAGTATAAATGTCTCACACCAGGAGCTGTTTAGATTGCCAACTCTAGGAATCCCAGCTGCCACAACTCTGAGCACACATACCAGGATGCATCACACAGAGGCTAATGAATGCAACCGCAGAGTTGTTAAAAGATCCAGTTCCTGGGCTCACATCATCAGCCAGTTCAGGCTTTCTGTTTGCACTGCAATTCAAAACAGGGTGTGTGAGCCTACAAGTCAGTGCCCACTCCTGGTGACCCAGCAGCTTCTGGGTTTTCCTGTCTGTGTGACTTCAAGCACCTTAGCAGGCCCCTATTATTGGGAGGCAGGGGACTAAGTGACTTTACCAAGGGCACAAGGAGGTGTAGTGGGATTCAAACCCTTGTCTGTTTGTTATTGAGCCAATGTGTGCACCATTAGGCTACATCTTGATATCTTTCCCCACACCTACAGAACTCAGTTGATTAAACCAAACTATAAGAACCTGCTTGCAATGGGCTGAACCCAGTACTTGAATCAACCTGGCAGGCACATTCTGAGACAGTTGCAAACCCCAACTAGGGCCTGTTTGCAGCATAACAGATGCAATAAAGGACTGCACTGGACACTTGGAACTGCATCAGCATAACAGACACACAGCACCAGTATGAATCTCCTGTCCACTGGCCAAGGCACATGTGAGGGCAAGATGCCCTTTCCTCCACTGTTTGTTCTAAGCCAAACAACTGTCACACATAGGGTTATGTTTACTAAACTGTGTTAGTGTGATTCGCGTTAGGAGCCGCGTTAGTAGAAGAAATGCCAAAAAAGGACATGGGCAGTACATCGTTACCAATAACGTGCATTAAGGCACGCTATAAGGCGCCGCGCAGCAACGATCGTTACAGGGTGCGTTACTGCGCGTTAAGCATAAGAAGGCGTGCAGACACCCAAATACAGAAACAGAGCTGTAGCACAATGGTTACTACACAAACTGATGGTACAAGGGTCATGGGTTTGATTCCCCAGTGTGCCTAATGAATAAGGCTGGCTGAGGCATCATGTGTAACCCTTTGAAGGCCTACTATAATATTTTAATCCACATTCTGCAGCCGGGTTAAAGTTTGCATATGTCAGGAAAATTGTACCCGTCTTATTCAATATGTTCCAATAGTGACGTTCCCTCTGCCATGGTCATGTATTATATACCATTTGATAGGAATATTTAGGCAGAAGTGTGGATCCCGAAAGTTTTGGGCTTGGCCTGGAAAGGGTTAAGTATTGGGCTGTGAGGAAGTTTAGTTGTACTTTAATAGTGCTGCCAGAAAACACACCCTCACAGTGGCGTAACCTAAGGTGCCACATAAGGCACCCTAGAAGGCACTCCATAGGGCACATTATAAAGTGCGCTGTCTGCCAAGGCACCCTATAATGTCTCCTATAGGACACCATATAAGGCACCTTATAAGACGCTTTATAGGGCGCCTTATGTGCCACCCTAAGGTGACAGTACCCTGAGGGTGGTTCTGCTGGCAGCACTAATATACAATAAAAATAGACAATGCCTAAAACAGCCCTATCGATGAACCCCACTGTGGGTTGTGAACCCATGACCTCTGGCTCCATGGGCAGTGAAGTAACCAGTGGGCTAGAGCTGCTAATAAACACCTGGCTGGCTACAGGAGAACTGCACGGCACCACACCCACATTCTGCTGTGGTTACCAGGGAGATTACATACCACCACCCAACTTGCCCTCTGGAGCTCAGGGTGGGGGACAGGATCTCCCGCCAACAGATCCACTTTCTACCCCCCTGTAATGGTGGCAGTAGAGAGGACCATCACCCCAGTCCTGCTAGGGATCAAACACCCTACAGGGCAGGCAATGCAGAGCAGTACACTTCCATAACACAATAGCAGACATACGGCAGGTCTGGAAATGCTCAGCTGCCCCCCACCATTATCTGACATTCTCCAGCAGCAAGCCTCCAGCCGCTGCACCCTGCACGGTGTTCCAGCAAGACACATACTAGCTGCAGACAGTCCACCAGCTAGTCCATAGTGCATGGTCCTGGAGGAGATGCATGTACCCAGAACGGGGATATCAGCATACACACCAAGCAGATAAGTCAGTGATTGGGCCTCAAAAGAAAACCCATAAATATCACATAAGAGAAATGCTATATAGCACTATGGGGGAACCTAGCCATGCCATGGTCACTGCTCAGTCAGGGTGAGAGTGACCTCCCAGCAGGACATGCTAGGCCACCCTGTCCGTGCAGGTGGTACTGGGCACTACAATGTCTGGCCATTGCCCTATGCCCTGTGCAGATGCGGCCAGGCCAGGCCACCCTATCCAGGCTATTCCCACGGTACCTTGCTCCGCATTATGCACATTGGCAGGCCAATACTGGCAACAGTGCTAGCAGTGTGGGCTGTGGAGGGTGTTGGCAGCCACCACACACTGGATAGACAGACACACACTCCCCACACCTATGCCAGCATTGTGCAACTATAGAGGTGTTGGGCAGCCCAGGCCACCACACCAGTCCTGGGCACAGTGCAGGCATGGCTATGGTACGCAATACTGTAGGAGTCACTCCCCAGATTGGTAAACACTGTCAGACACAAGACCTGTAGCATACTCCACAGACATCAGAAAGGTTGCTATGATGCAGCTCACTCCGAAAATTGTACTTAACCTAGGAATTGCTATCTGCCAGTAATCATAGCAACCTTTTGATAGATGTGTACCATATTCCCAGGTTTAGGGTGGCATTACTAAGGTATGCAAGTGCTAGTATTGGGAGATGCATGCAGAGCCCAAAGTCCTGCCTCTCCAGGAGGCTTTGGATAATGGGGCCTGTGGGTGCGGGTGTGTCTGCCCCTGTTGGCTGCTGCTTTATGGCAGAGGTTCCCAACTCCATTCCTGTGGTGCAAAACACTGTTCGGGTTTTCATGCTGTCCCTCATGAATATGCATGAGATACATCTGCATACCATGGGGGTGGCGCATAGAAATGCAGCACAGGCATCTTTATCAGAGGCAGCATGGAACCTGAATGGTGTTTGGCCCTCCAGGACTGCATTTGGGAGGCTCTGCTCTAGGTAATGTGCATGTTTATGGTGTCTGTGCTCTGTAGGGTAAAATGTAGGTGTTTTGGGCATGTTTACGTCATCTGCAAGAAAGGTTATGTCTGTATTAGCACGTTATAGTAGTGGTTAAAATATGAGGACTGGGTTGACGGAAACCACAGCTGGGACTTGAACCTGTGACCTTCTGCTTCTGAATACACTGGTTTTGTGCACTGCACCACCATGTTATCACAGAGATGGTGCATTCCCTGGTGATACCATGACTGTTGGTCAGACAGAACCTGTCTGTTGCAGTGCATGGCACCCACCTACACAGGGCTAGGCCACGGTCTGCTCTGGGCAGCTGCCACTGCCCCTCCACCACCAGTATCCCTCAGCCACCATGCTGACATGCCCTTCTGCTGGTGGAGCTGGTGGTGCGCAGTCTCAGGCCATCCAGTGTGCAGGTAGGCGGCTGCCTATGGTGCGGGTTCTGGGGTAGGGGTGCCTGCATAGACGTCCACGCTCCCCCCAGCCCCGCCTGCCAATGTTCCGTGCCCTTGGGGGTAGCTGTTGGGTACTATCCCCTGTGACACTTTGGGAAACACACTCGTGCCCATGTTGGACCTTCAGCAATTGCTGTCTGGCTGCTCCGCTGTTTCAGCATTCGTATGGGCCACCTAGGCATCACCCTAGTCCACACTTTGGCCCAGCTGCACCACAGCATGTGCCGCCTGCGTCCCTCTGTATCCCCTTCTCCGTCATCTGTCCAGTTGCCGTTCCGACATGCCCACCCTGATGTTGTGGGATATGTGCACCTGTCCGATGGTGGGGAAAACCCTGAGCAGCGCTATTTCACTGTGGGCTCATTCACCTTGTATGGGGACGGCGTATAGACCCTTCCACGATTTATATCTGTTCTATGGAGCTTACTCGGGGGGGGGGAAGGGGTTGATGTTTCTCATTGATACCACTATTGGCCAGCTTGGTTATTGTTTTTTTTCCAGTTTGTTGGGGTCATTTTCAGTGTTTCTGTGCCCTTTTGTACTGTGCACATGTATCACACTTATCACTGTTTTTTGGTTTCCCTGCCTGGGCTGTACATTGCTGACACTGAAATGGTTTCTCTCCCCTGTAATGTGCCTTTAAGGGCAGGTTTTCATTCGCGTTGGAATTCAGCCCTGAAATTCAGCACGTTAGTGTGAGGGGAGCCTCTCCCCGCCCACTCTCCGCCCATTGACCCCTTCTCTCCGCCCTCTCTCCACCTTCTGCGGTGTTTTACTGCGCCGCAGAGCATTACGATCGTTAGCGCGTCATAACGCGCGTTATGATGCGCTAACGATCGTTAACGTTACATAACGCGCGTTATTCACGATTACTGCAGTTTAGTAAACATACCCCATAGAGTTCCATGGGGCTGATGGGTGGCTGTAATTTATTTATTTATTTAGCTATGTTTATATACCGCTTTTCACCAGGTCAAAGCGGTTTCCAGAGAACAGAACATTTTACATTGAACGTATGTTATACAAACAAACATTTTGTTAATATAACATTTTAACTGATATAAAATAACTATTTACATTTCTGAATCTGTTGTGGTTGAGTTATGTAGTTGAGGGGGTTAGGTGTGGGGGCCAAAGTATCCAGTGGGTTTTTAGGTGTTTACTGAATGTAGGGAGGTTGGTGATATTTCTTAGTGTGTAAGGGAGGGAATTCCATACGTAATCCCTGAGGCAGCCATGTGCAGGGTGTGCATTCCCTTGTGGCCTGCTGTACACTACAAGATAAGTACTTTTGTACATACACCAAACTCAAAGATCATTCATGACCCATGAGGACCATCCCAGACCATCCTGCCTTCTCCGGGGGGCCATGCACACTTGCTCCTTCATCATACAAGACATTGAGGTACTTGGCAGTACACCAGTGAGCTGTATCACCATTATGGCAGCAATTTGGGCTATGTGTGCTGGTATTGGATAGCTCCTTTATTTCTCAGAATGCATCTCACAATCAGAGCACCTATATGCTACTTTTGTCCCTATGGAGAATGCAGCGCTCCATCACATCAGCTCTAGAATGGGCAGGGACATCGTGTGCTCATGGACATAACAGCCGACACATCTGCAAGTGTCCTTTTTCACTGGCCACCCTGAAGGTGAGGAAGGGCACATATCACATGGCCCAAAGACCAAGCACAGCTAGAAATGGTTTCTTCAGGTTCTGGAGCAGATGTATTTCGCTGCCAGAATGCTGCAGGTGTTGATTGCAGTATGCAGAATAAAATGATACGTCCAACACAAACCAAATATGGAAAAATTGGGTTTCGAACAAAAGTGCCAATGATCAAGCACACAGCTGGTGAAAAACAGGTCTCAGAACTTTAGCCACTACTCAGACTACCGTCTTCTCTTATGGTGTCTCAGAGCATCAAGGACCTTTTGTATTTCAAAACTTTCACCGCTATGTTATTTATTTGGTGCACTCCCAATAAAAATTACCAAAGACTGGCTTGACCTCTTATTCCAAAAAATAAATGATGATTCAAAAGTAGCTATTACCAGAACTCCAAGATATATTCAACTCTGTCTTACTCTGTGAGAACGTTGTATCACAGTATATTCAAACACAATGGAAATTTGCGCTAGTTAGCTGTCGTGCTATGGGGAGCTTCCACCAGTTGTAAAGATCTCTGTGTAGATCTCAACGCTCTACCTGGGCACTACTGAGGCGTTTCACAGCCACAGTTTCATCAGGAGATCCCGTCCACAGTATTCTAAAATTAAAACACAAATATCACTTATAACTAAACCCTCTTCCATATACCTCCAAACAATTAAAAATTCCACCAATCAAAACATTAAAAAGCACCCCTCACTTACTATATAGATGCTGCCCACGCCTGCCTTGAAGTTGAAAATCACGACTCCAATCTCAAACAGAGTCCTCTCTGATTCTTCTCAGACGCCGCGCATGCGGAGTGCTCGTACCTAACTGACCTTTAAAACCCCCATGTGCGTCAATCAACGTCGCACTCAATGATTCATGCTTCAGTGCACCTCCCAAAGGAACCTCTTTCCTTACTACCAACTCATAAACACTGGAAATGGAAAAAATAGAAAAATAGAAAAATAAAAGAATATATTCTCGCCGAAAAACCAGATTACGCCACTAATGCCCTTGAATCCACTCATAGACTTTACACACACACTGCCCAGTCTATGGTAGTATTCAGCCCTGTAGGGATGACAGTTCCCAATCTATAAATCCATCTCTGCTCTCTTATTAGGAGAGTTTTATCTAACATTTTCCCCATGCTAGCTTTCTCCACTTTATCAACCACAAAGCAACGGAGCTGATTAAAAGTGTGGCCTTCTGTAATACAATGTGAAACTATCAGTGCTTCTAACTTGCGACACTTCAACCTACTCCTATGTTCACGTATACGTACCCTCAATGGGCGTACAGTCTTCCCCACATATAATAATCTGCAGGGGCATTGAATCCCATAGACTACTGCTTCAGATTCACAAGTGGTGTGGAACCAGAGGGGATAATCAATACCGTGATAGGTAAATGTGGATATTTCTAATGTAATCTCGCAAATATCACAATGCCCACACTTTTTATGACTTCCACCCCGTGCGATCGGTGTTATTGGGGCCAAAACCGCGGGACTCAGCCACTCTTTTAAATTACGCCCTCTCTGCCAGACACACCGTATCTGTTTATCTTCCAACCCAGGAACTGCCCTTAGAACGTTCCGATGTTTTCGTAGGACTCGCTGTATGGAACTACTCAGTGGAGAAAAGCCCGTAACCAAATTAATCATATTAGAATCCCAATCCGGTTTACCGGATGGAATTTGATGGCTCAATAATATACTTCTATGATTATATAAAGCTCTGTAATATGCCTTTTTTACCAATTTATTGGGGTAGCCCCTCTCAATAAAATCCTGAATCAGAACTTTAGCCATCCTTTTAAAGTCCTGTACCTCAGAACAATTTCTCCTGAAACGCAGGAACTGTGAAAAGGGAAGGCTTTCTTTTAACTGTCGGGGGTGCTTACCCGTAAAGTGTAAAAAGGTATTTCTATCTGTCTTCTTCTTGAAGACAGACATCACCCATGTTTGTTCTCCCCGAATAATTTCCACATCTAAATAGGTTCCAGTCCTCCTATGATATACATAAGTGAATTTTATGTTGTCGTCACAAAGATTTATCCACTGAATAAATTGTAACAGCTGTTCCTCAGTGCCCTTCCACAGCAAAAACACATCATCAATGAACCTCTTCCAAACTAGAAGATTACCTGTATAAGGGGAATCTGATAACCACCGGGCCTCAAATGCACTCATATAGAAGTTCGCGATAGAAGGAGCACATGTTGCTCCCATGGCAATCCCCGAGATTTGTTGATACAATTTACCCTCAAAATTAAAATAATTTCTAAATATCGCCAATCGAGCTAGATCTATCAGAAAATCCATGTGTAAATTAAACAGGTCCCCTCTAAGAGATAATGTGTGCTGTACTGTCTCTAGGGCCTCCTGTTGGGGAATACTTGTGTACAGAGAGGTAACGTCCATGGTAACTAGCACCGTATCCGGATGTGTTACCCACTCAGACATGTCTTGTACGACATTTAAAAAATGGGTAGTGTCTCGTAAATATGATGGTATGGTGGATAACAAAGGACGTAAATAAGAATCTAGATATATAGACAAAGGCTCTAACACACTACCCCTGGTCGACACTATGGGGCGTCGTGGTGGTTGCTGCAAATTTTTGTGGATTTTTGGTACAGTGTAAAATTTAGCTGTACCAGGGGATACCACATTTAAAAACTGAAACTCTTTTTTAGAGATCAGTTTATTTTGTAGAGCTACCCTCGTAAGTTGTTGAATAGTAGACTGTAAAGAATTGTTTGGATCCTCACATAGCTCTATGTAGGTCGTCCTATCACGTAATTGATTAAGAGCTTCTTCCACATAGTTGTCACGCTGCATTACTACTACCGCTCCCCCCTTGTCAGCCCGTCTTATGACTATATCCCTCCGACCCTTCAATTCCCGTAGAGCTTGATTCTCCTGATGTGTCAAAGCAGTGTCCTGCAGTCTAGTGTTACTTTCCAAAATTTCTATATCCTGCAGAACCAATTGTTTAAATATTACCAGGGCCGGATGCAAAGGTCCTGGTGGCAACCATGTAGAATGTAATGGCAGTCTTACTCGTGATACTGACTCTTCTGTTGTAACTACCCTATCCCCATTATCATATATGTTTGAAAAACTTAAAAAATGATTTTTTAGCTGTAATTTACGCATAAAACTCTCAAAGTCCATACGAAATTGAAAAGAGTCAAATCGGGTATTTGGAACAAAGGATAGACCTTTATTAAGGATGTTAAGAGATTCGGGTGAAAGCACTTCCCCCAAAATATTTTCCACAAGGTTATCTTGGGTTGAGCTTATTTTTTCTTCTGGCTGGAGCGATCGCGAAGCTTTACACGTTCTATCTCTTTTTTCTTTATCTTTGTGTCTCCTCTGCCCTCATCCAAAAAATCTTCCTTAGATGAGGTGCTAGAACCTGTCTGGGAAGAGTCATCTGGGGAATCGTCAAACCATACTTGTTTCCTAGGTTTCTTAAGTTTACGCTTAGCATCCATCCAAGGGTAAATATACCCAGGCATATAGTCCGTGCCATCCCTCTTCAGAATACTGTGGACGGGATCTCCTGATGAAACTGTGGCTGTGAAACGCCTCAGTGGTGCCCAGGTAGAGCGTTGAGATCTACACAGAGATCTTTACAATTGGTGGAAGCTCCCCATAGCAAGACAGCTAATTAGCACAGAATTTCCATTGTGTTTGAATATACTGTGATACAACGCTCTCACAGAGTAAGACAGAGTTGAATATATCTCGGAGTTCTGGTAATAGCTGCTTTTGAATCATCATTTATTTTTTGGAATAAGAGGTCAAGCCAGTCTTTGGTAATTTTTATTGGGAGTGCACCAAATAAATAACATAGCGGCAAAAGTTTTGAAATACAAAAGGTCCTTGATGTTCTGAGACACCATAAGAGAAGACGATAGTCTGAGTGGTGGCTAAAGTTCTGAGACCTGTTTTTCGCCAGCTGTGTGCTTCATCATTGGCACTTTTGTTCGAAACCCAATTTTTCCATATTTGGTTTGTGTTGTACGTATTATTTTATTCTGCATCAGTAAACGTTCAGAAAGTGACCGAATTCAGGTTGATTGCGGTATGTCATGATAGCTGTTTTGTACTCTGTACAACAGCAGCATATTTTTATTTTTATTTTATTTAGACAGTTTTTGTATACCGCCTTATCCTTCAATCAAAGCGGTCACAATACAATTGGGGGATACATTTAACACGCGGGGATATGAGACACATACACTAATACTTACAGGGAACATGGGCAATGGAGGGATAAGTGGCTTGCCCAAGACCACAAGGAGCATCTGTGGGACTAGAAACCCCAGTCCTTCCGGCCCATATTGGAGTGGTATGTCCCATCTCACCCTTGTGTCCCGCACCTATTGGCCAGAGACTTTTGTGTATCATCATCTGTCATGCTCTAAAGCTTGGGCAGCTGTTTCCAAGGAACTTGCATGCAATGAGTGGTGCCTAAACAGAAAGATGTGTGGGGTGGGGGAGTTCTGAAACTAACCAGCACGGCCTGCCAAATCCATAATCATAAGCTGTTCTTCTCTCTTTCAGCGATATCCATCATGGTAAGCCTGTATATGTCATACAACTCCAGGTTGTGTCAGCCCATCACATACCATCTGTGCCCAGTTTTCTATTCATCACCCACTGCATGTGCACAGAGTCACCATGAAGATATTGGCTTCATACAAACAGCATGGGCATCCAGAAGCCTTGTTAGTGATAGACTACCATTAAAAAAAACAGTACCCATGTCACTAGAGCTTGACCCTATATAGAACTATGTGGATACATAGCCATGACATGGTCATAGCTCGGTCAGAGTGAGAGTGGCTTCTTAGCATGAACAGATATCTGCAGTCAGACCATGCTCATGCCAGACCCTTGTTACAATGGCTGAGAAGTTTACCTAAACTCTGACTTATGGTACATCCTGTGCAAACTGCTCTGTTTTAGACAATACCCAGAATCCTCTGCTTTTCATTTGTGTAGCCTTTTACTTTCAACTTGGGGACAGCTGATGCAATGCAAAGAGTACTGGAAACCCGGCCAGAAACAGGCTGTGAGTGCATGTTGGCCCCCAGTGGCCTACATCTGTCACATACCAGAAGACTGTCTTTCTACACAGCCACAGTTTTTGGCAGTGAGCATTGAAAATAGTGTCATGCTTTTATTCTCAGATTATGTCATGGACCCTGTGAAAATGCCTAATGCAGGACAGCGCTCTCCCACACTTTGGACACAGTCCACCCCCAAGAGCATATGAAAGCATGACAGGTTGGACATGGGGTTAGATGTTGGTACAGTTGCTGGCTACACATACACTGCCATTCCCAGCCTCTTTGTACTCTAACAAGGTCCTTGTGGCTGTTTTGCTCATTGCCCATGCAGAGGTTGAGGTTGTCATGCAGAGCCTCTAATGTGAAACATGCAGAGACTGAGTGGACTCTCAGAGTTTCTGAGCATGTGAACATAGTCTCTGGTCAGCAATGCCACCTACCAGGGCACATTCTAAACACCCCAGGGCACCCCAAGATTCAGCTCCAGGCACTGTCTTCCCACATGTTGGCAGATGATGCAGAGACCAACATGACATCCTGGGGCACAGTCCTCCAGCTGAAATTGTGCACACACCATTCACTGACACAATTAGGCAAACCAATGCATGTCATCTCTGTAAACATAAGGCTGGTTGTTGTTTTGATGTAATACATAATATCATGCTGAATACTGTGTTCAATGATCAGTAGAAAATGTTGAGATAGTGAATTGTGCGCAGATGTGCCTGAGATGGACATGCCTGTATGTGCATACTGTACATGGAGCAAAGAGACTCCCAGATTGCAGTCTGTGACTGTAGCTTAGGGCACGAGCAAAGTGTATGCAGCTACATAGCAGAATATTTCCTGTCTCACCAACTCATTCACTCCATTGGACATTCAGAAAGGCCAGCCCTCCAAGTGAATCTAGCTCCCAATAGACTGCAGCTGCACCAAGAGGGCTGACAGTGTTGTTGCGGA
This sequence comes from Ichthyophis bannanicus, assembly GCA_033557465.1. NCBI lineage: Eukaryota > Metazoa > Chordata > Amphibia > Gymnophiona > Ichthyophiidae > Ichthyophis > Ichthyophis bannanicus. The sequence goes on from CM066035.1 coordinate 750,709,608, forward strand.
AACAGCTATTATGGCAGTTGGCATTGCTCAAGCCTCTCCCCTGTGCAGACAGGTGTATCCTGAAGCCTGGAGGCTCAGAGGTGAGGGTTACTGTACACATATATGATGGAGCTCTCCCTGGTGAGACCGTGTCCCCCCAGCTCACTCCAGTCCAACCAGCAGGCGATATGGGAGCTGTACAACAGTATCATGCTGGGAGGTAAGTGTAGTGACATGCTGTGGGGATGGGCCTTGAGGATGGTCTAACTGGGAATGCATTTGAATGTCACAGCTTTGGGGACATGTGTACAGGCACAACTAACTAGCCAGTGACTCCCACAGATTGCAACTACTTACTGAAAACTAACCTTCTGCCTGTAAATGATGTCTCATCCAGTTTGTGTAATTGCTGGCTAACTGACCATGCACCATATTGCATGCAGGGCCATAAAGCCTGAGCAACACATGCATGCACATTGCATTGCTACAGCTCACAGTCCTATGGACACACACACACATGACCCTACTGTCCAAAATAGGTGCCAGATGGCATTCTTACTTGGCCCTTAGGCCCCCTTTATTGCTTGGATGTTGTCAACGCCTATGCTGTGTGTATGCATGCTAGTAGCGGCCGTACATATCCCTCGTAACACCCGTACAGTATGTGGGCACTAGTAGCGTGCTCTGCCATCCGGTCATTGTTGCAGTGAGCTGTGGGGCAGCAGAGCGGACCAGATAAGGAGGGTTGCACATCCTGATACAGCTCTGGAAAGAGGTGGCAATGGAAGCATTCTAGGGGAATGGCTAAATTTCTTCTGCCATCTTTGGCCATGTCAAAGGGCTGTTCTGTCATTTAATGGATATCTTTATCCCATGAACTTTATTTAGGTACATTCAGTGGTGCTGAGTATTGGCCCCCTGCAAACCAGAAATATTACTTAATTTTGCAGTGGTACAGATGGTTGAGGACCTATCAGTACAGCAGTGATGCCAAACTCACTGAATTGTAGGGCTGGGTTTCAAAAAAGAGAATATAAAGTGGCCAACTGGGGAGATGTAGCCCTCTCCAATGCTATGGCAGTCCAGAGGCAGGAGGAAGGGAAAGAAGAGGTCTGAATGAAGAAATTTGGTCCTTTCACATCCCATCCTGCCGCATGTTCTTTTTCCCCTGGCTCCCAGATGTAGATGTGGCAGCAAGAGATTGTGGTGCCAATCTTTTCTTTGCCTTTGCTTGCTGCATACACTTAACTAGAAGCCAGCATCAGGGAATTTTGGGAGTATATTTTAATTTGCATCTTTGTTTTAGTTGTATACAAATTCTGCTGCCTCATCTGGTCTGGTGATTTTTAACATGGCTCCTCCTGTACACCAGCAAGTGGTACTCCCTCCCATGCCACATAATTAAAACAGCTGACATGAATGTAAACTCCAGCACAGAGAGGCTGCCTTGTAGTTCATATTTAATCAGCTGTTGGGCTCTAGATGCAAGCTTAGCAGGTGTGGCTGTGTCAGGAGCCTCTCTTTCCCAGGCAGGGGAACAAACAGTGGCAGGCCTGTCAGTAGTATTGCTATAGGGGTATAAGAGCTAGCAAGTGCTCTAGTGTGGTGCTGTCTGCTCTCCAGCTCTTTCTACAACACAGACATGGAACAAATGAAGTGCGGACTGCAAAGACTCAAAGCATGTGCAATGCTGCCAGCCCCTATGGCCCCCTCCCTCTGCTTATGCATACTTCAATTTAAAACAGGAACCACAGAGTGAATAGAAAAGTGAAGAGGTCATGGAGACCAACAGGACTGCACAAGCACATGCTATGAATCATTGCAGCCTATATCACAGTATCGACCCCTAAATACTCAATTTATAATGCTGGGTGGAAGCTATCCTTGTTTTCTTACTAAGAGTGAGCATTTTGATGTGGATTAAATTGCACCCCATCACCGAGGGCTATTCAAGAGGATAGGAATAGGCTTACAGTGCCCCCTGCCTGTGACAACACACACATGAACTTAGAAACAGAGAAACATGATGGCAGATAAAAACCATATGGCCTATCCAGTCTGCCCAGCATCCATGAGCAGGTGTAAATGTACCTAGCTTCATTTTACTTGAAATTTCTGAAAATTTATAAAGACATATAGGGGCCTATTATGTCCTGCGAATAACGGGATGGGCATCGTCCATTCCTGCTATTTGCCTCCCTGCCAGCCCTGTCAACAGTCTCCCCATACGAACAAGGAGCTTTTTGGGGAGGCTTAGAAGGGGCGGGAGTGGTGTTGCGGAGGCAGAGTTAGGGTAGGCAGTGAGCAGTCCATGACCCCAGACGTACAGGGCTGATTCTGAAGTCAGCCCTGTAAGTCCAGGGTTGGCAGAATGGACGGGGGACTTATTCCACCTCGGAGGTGGACATTGGGGGATGGCAGGCCCGGGCAGCAGCAAAGAGGTGAGGGGGTGCAGGGGATTCCCCGCAGCACGACCCTGGCCATGGAAGGCCAGATCGGGGGTCAGGCTGCAGGGAAAGGAGAAACTGGTTGGTGGCTGGGGATCACAGCTCCTGAATGGAGCCACGGTGCCATGGCAACAGGACACTATGGCACCGCAGCTCCATTCAGGAGCCTGACTGAGTTAGCCAGGCATGACTCTGCATGTGCAGGCCAATCGGAATTGGGTCCCAGCCTGCACATACAGACCCTAGACCCGATTCTGATCCCATGGGGCATGTCTAGCCCCTATGGGATTGGAATTGGGTCTACCTCTGTGCATCCCGATTCCGATTGGGTGCACAGGGGCCTGGACACACATGTTGGAATGTGCCTCATAGGCACCTAAATGTCTTTATAAAATATGCACCTATTTATTTATTTATTAACAATTCTTATATACCGCACTATTAGACATCAGCGCGGTTTACATTGAACAGAAAACATCCGACAATTTACATATGTCTGGTCATTACATTTAACAGGAAGTAGAACTTGGAGAAACGGGGTAACTAAATACAATGGTGGTTTATCTGATAAAGGATATCATGGTCAACTATATACATAGGTGGTACAACAGTACATGAAACTGCTTGTTATTTACATTGTTATTTGTCCTTCTTACCTAAGCGACCTTTTATAAAATTATCCTCTATGGGGCTAATTGTATATAAGGTGACCTATATGGAAAGTCCAAAAAGGGAGCTTAGTTTCAACATTTTATAAAGCTAACATAAGCAGCCAGAACCAGAAGTACACAAATCCTCATGCACAAATTTATACCTGCGTGATCTCCACGCGTGTACATTTGTCTGTTTTAAAATATTCATGTACATCATTATTCAGCCCCAATTCTGCCCAAGCTATGCCCATGAATGCCCATCTGTAGATCACATAACAGTAGGTGCACTCATTCCACGCACCTATTTTTTTAACGTGTGTATACCCACAGGGTTACCAGGAAAATCTGGGGGATGTGACAACTAGCCACAGGGTCGCCAGGAGTCAGCATCGACTCAACAGTGCTTAAAAATAAGAATCCCCACACAATTATATAGAGGCCATTTTCTGTATGTGCAATGTGCTTTGCATACAGAAAAACCCTTAAATAATTACTCCTTATGTGTCCCAGAACTCTGTGCAGCTCACTGCTTTACATCATCAATTCATGGAAGTCTTCTGTACCATAAATAATTTTTAGAAAGCTGCAGAATAATACACATAAACAGCCTGGTTCACTAAGCTTCTAGTCCATTGACAAAGAATAGGAGAAAAGTCTTGGCTAATAAGACCCAACACATTGCAAATTCTATTTCAAACCGTATGTGTAAATAAATATAAGTATTTCTTGTGTTTGCATTTTAACTTGATGCCAATTTTGCCAGGGAAAAAAAGCAAACAAGGAACATTTAGAGGGCAAGGAAAGCAGAATGAAACATGTCAGTTATGTTAGGTTTTCACTGCTTGACATTTCAGCATAATTATTTGCAAGGCATGCGGCTCTGTGGTACAGCTAAAGATGTCAAGTGAAGATAACAGAGATTATATGGTCTCGGAAGCATGATGTGCTCTTGGTCCTGTGTCTCGTTGCTAGGCAGAGATTTTGTTTTCCTTTTTCTGTGACTTTCTCATTGTGTACTTTTGATTTCGAGCATACCTTATGCCAAGCATATCAGCACCATGGTCAGTCTGGTGAGAGAAGCTAGGGCCTCTCTGAATGTGGTCCCCTTCCAAAGATGCACCCACAAACTAGTTGCCAAGATTGAGCTCAAGAGAGTTTCTGCTGCTGCACCTGCTGTTGCAGCCACAGAAAAATAGAGTAATGGCATCCTTTCCCCTTGAAAAAGCAAGTTGGCTCCTCCCAAGCATGGCACCCCATGTGGTCGCCATTGCACTTGCCCCTTTCAATAGTGCTACGAATTTGCAGGGTCTTTTCTCTCTCTTCCAATGAAAACACACTGCCATACTTTATTTTTATTTATTTATTTAATTTTATTTATTTAACGTGTTTTCTATACTGCATTATCTTAGATTCAATGCCGTTTACATAAAACATTAATAAAAAATGTACATTGAACCAGGGGATATTAACTTAGAGGCTCATATGGGGCGCCAGTTGGTAAAGGAGTTGAAAGAATAGCAAAATATCTAGGTGCTCTTGGGACGAGGGAGGTTAGGTTGAAGGCTATGGGATGGGGAGGCGAGGGGCAAGGAGCAGAGAACTTGGGGGTTGGGGTACAGGACAGTGTAGAAGCATGGATAGGGGGAATGCAATTGCAGGAATCACAGTAGCAGGAATTTTATATTGCTTCTAAGTTGTATTAATTTTCTATCACCATGAGAGTTTTTGAATTCAGTTCTGGTAGATGGAGAAACTGGAGACTTTGCAGAATGCAACATCTTTTGTTGGAAATCACACAAGAAGTCCCATTGAATAAAATAGGAATTCTGGTAAATCCCATACATTAATACGTGTTAGTGTGTGGTAACACGGTAGTGCCTTTTAGTAAAACTAGCCCAAATTTTGTCAAATTACGTCAAAGAGGATGTGATGCCTTTGCAGCTCTGTTAGACTGGTTGGAAGATGCTTTTACTTTATTAAAGTTACTACTACCATGACCATTAAGCAGGACCGTACCAAGCTAGAAATGCGCCCTGTGCGGCTAACGAATCTGGTGCCCCCCCCACCCCCCCCCCCCACCTCCCCAGCCATATGCAGTAACTCACTCTTTTTGAGCATTCTGGAAGCACAGTAATGATATCAGCGCCCCTTCTGTACTTGCAACCTGTGTGGGCACACCGCTCGCACAGCCCTTGTTATGCCCCCTGCCATTAAACATACCTATAGTGCAACTAGACTGCACAGCACATAAGAAACAGCCCCTGCACTGGGAAGCTTTTAATCAAGTTAACACAGAAAAAATAAATAAGGAGCTTTAGGAAATGTATTATTTATAGCAGACATGGTTAAAATCGTCAAGGCTATGATCAGGAAGAGCCAAGGGTGAAGATTTAAAAGTAACCTCGAAAAGGAGGATATTAAAGTGGATTTTTAAGGGCTTGAAAGAGTCAGGAGCTGGCATGATGCATCATTTCAGCAAGAATACTCCAGGGATATGGAGCAGCAAGGTGGAAAGTGCAGAGCTGGGAGGCAGTAATGGTCGCAGAGGATAGCAGCTTGCCTGATGACTGGCCTTGCAGGAAGGAGTGTAGGAAAAGATAAGTGAGAAGAGGTAATTAGGAGCTGCTGAATGAAGGGGCTTGAAGGTAAGAAGGAAAAGTTTGAACTGTTTGCAGAAGTGTGTGTTGGGGGGAAGGGAGGCTATGGGATGTAGCAGAATGGGCAACATTCTCAGATCTACAAATAATTCATATTTTGAAGCACAAAATGGTGCTAATAAAGTATCATCTTTTTATTGCTGGATTTCTCAAAGGAGCCGACCAATACAGATAAAATGATGTCAAGGAGGGGAGGTGGGGCTATGGGGGTCTGGGCAACTCCACTTTTGGCTCAGACCTCTCCAGCTACTGGACCACACAACTTTTCAGGATATCCACAATGAATATGCATGAGATATTGTAGATCTGCATGTACTGTTTCCATTGTATGCAGATCTATCTCATGTATACTCATTGTGGATACCCTGAAAACCTGACTGGACTAGAGGTTACAGAGGACTGGACTGAGAACCACTGCTCTATACTGTTGCTTTTCTGCTGCTGTCCTATAAAAAGTGGCATTCCCTTTCTGCTCTAATATAGTAGTCTATTTAATCTGAATTTGTAAACCACTTTGATGGTGCCTAAATATGGTATATTAAAACATGGAGTAAAGATAAAGATATGGAAAGACAAAATACCTTTGACAATAAGCTTAAGTGAAACACACATCAAAAGGTTCAGTGAAGGGCATGAAACATGATTAAGGGGATGGGGCAACTCCCTTATAAAGAAAGAGTTCTTCAGCTTGGAGGAAATGAAAGAGAATATAATAAAGATTTATAACATAATAAAGGTTTATAAAATCATAATTGATATGGAACAAGTTAATAGGAAACAGTTATTTACCCTTTCAAACAGTTATAGTACTAAAAGGCAATCTCTGAGACTGAGAGCATATTTTAAAAATATTTATAAGTATAGTGCCACCATATGGTAAAGAGTATTTACCAGCAAAGAAGAGGGGCTTAGTTGTCAGAAGAAATACTGCATTCATCCGGCCACCCTCTCCCCGCCTCACTAGCCAAGATGAAAGCATGGTAAAAAGGGGGTTTTCACCCCTAAGGAGGTTGGACAGTGTCCAGAATTCTCCAACCCAGGCCCTGGTAAGAAAGTAATAGTTTTGAAAAATGGCAAGTGACACACTTTACTAAAAAAAAAAAAAAATCTGCAAAACCTTACTGCAGGTATCACTTGTTAACTCTACACCAAGGCAGTAAATCAACTGAATAGTCATATAAAGAAAAACACTAATACTGCTATTATTGTAACTTATTTCTATAGCACTATGAGGCACATGCAGCACTGTAAGACAAATTAGTGCATTAACGCATTCGAACAAATTAAATATATCACGTTCAGGGTTTTCAGAATAATTGTGCAGTGTGTGCGCAAGCAGTCCTTATTCACTGCACTGAAGATGCATTAGTTAAAGTAGAAATAATACCAGGGCAAAGTCTCTGTCTGTGTAGACTCAAGTCTTAAGCAAATGCTTGGGACTTACATTCTCTGCAGATATTTTGATGACAGGCAGAATACCTCTGGCTGACCACATTACAAAGTTTGAGCTCCCACAAAACCTGCCAGAGTGTACCACAAAGCTCCAGGCCATACTGGTACAGGGCACAAGCAGTTCAATTCAGTTTTACAAACACAGACCCATGTGGTTTGTGAGGAGATCTCACTGACTTGCATTCCCTGACTGAAGAGTACAGTGATTTCTAGCGATGCAGGAAGGCTGCTTGGCTAGTCCAGCCAGTTGACAAACATGAACACGGCTCATGGCAGTGAGCGTGGGTAGAGTGACGAGAAAGGCATGAGGCTAAGGAGGCCATCCTGGCAGCTGCAAGTCAATTTTTTAAATCCCACGCTTGCAGATTGGTAAGGTGATAGTGAAGTGCAGTGGACGTAGCCCGAGCATGGAGGTCCCACACTCCCCTCAATTTCTGTCAATCTTGTAGAGACTTAAAATGCTGTGGTAAAAATGGTAATTCTGTCCGCTACAGTCCCCACACAAGGGACTTTCAGAATTCAGATATGGGAGGGGGCAAGTGCACACTTGCCTTCCAACCAAAGGAGTCAGTTATTGATGGAACAATGAAGCGATTGGTAAATGCTGTATATGGAGGAAATGACACCATAGTCTACACAGCTGGAATGAGGAAACACGCCTGATTAGTAACGATTGGGCAGAAAGGACAGGTCATATGTCTTCACCCCCCCTACCCAGCCGATGGGGGCTATTCAATAGCACCTTGGCGGAGCTGACAGATACTTCCATAGGTAAATATACAAAGTGGCTTGGGGCCTTTTAAACTTTGCAAGATGCCTGGGCTGCTCTCTTTATAGGAAAGCTATAAGGCATCAACATGAGAGGTGGTGGAGTACTCTCAATCTTTCATTTTAGACAGAGATACAGGTGCACACGAAGGAGAGAGACCAGGACCTTCACAGAGAGTGGCATAGCAATCTGTTCCCCTGGAGCAGCAGAGACAACCAATGAAGGAGGAAGGGAAAGTCAAGAACCTATTCCAGTGCAAGATAGCTCTGGAGATATTCAGGACAGTGAAGGATGAGAGACACATGAGAATCTTGGGGCAAAAGGAGCACTGAGGACCAATGCGAGGACAGATGAGATACAGTGCTCTCTGCCAGCTCAGTCCACCCAGAACTTTCCATTACTAGGTTTACATTTTTGTGGAAATTTTATTTCCAAAACAGCATGCCAATGGGAAACTGCATTTCATGCCCTTCTTTTGAAATGTTTAGCTATAGCTTCACTGCCCTGAATGAGCTTGATCTCAGATGGTAAGCAGGGTCGGTCCTGGCTAGTATTTAGATAGGTGACCACTCTATGGAGGGTTTCGGGATGTATTTCTGGGAAAATTGAGTAGTAGCAGTATGGCTGTGGGAGTGGTTGGAGTGAAGCGCATTACATTCCTAGACTTGTTCCCATTAGTAGCTGTACTAGAAGTATGGAGGGAGAAGCTTAGGTTCAAATGTGTGGTCTTCCATTGTGACAACCAGTGGCATTCCTAGCCCCCTCAGCCCCTAGGGTGAGTGCCGCTTTGTGGCATGATACCCAAACCAAAAAAACCAACAGCTATCCAGAAAACATTACGCTAATCCATAGCATTAAAAAATAACCAACTAAGGTGTAGGGACATAAGTGTTTAAATGTGATGGGGGGATCATACATTCGGCATCTGACTATATAATTGCACTCCAAACCACTTATTAACATCTTCTGTCTCTACACCCTTACAGTATCCAAATGGTTACAGTAAGTTTCCAAAATAACGATAACTCCATAAATTAAGGGAGTTGTTTTTTTGGTCTGGTGATCAATTCACTACTATTTTTTTGAGAACTTTTACTTTTTGTACCATAGCATGATCCTGGAAATACATGAGAGCCACAGTGAACAAAATTAATAACATTAAACCGATGGGGGGCAAAAGTAATAAATGCACTGTAGCCAAAATGCAAATTAAAAAACTGGTTGATAGGCCTATGATTGATAAAGTGGAGGTTACGTTTCAGTAAACTGTTTGCGCTTACTGCGCTTATTGTTTCTGTTTCCCCAATTCACTGAGGGCATTCTCTCTATCCTCAGCTCTGGTGTTTATTTGGCTATGCATTATTAAGCACTGCCATTTGCATTTTGGCCAAAATGCATATATTACTTTTGCCCCCCATTGGTTTAATGTTATCAATTTTGTTCACTGTGGCTCTCATGTATTTCCATTTTCATATTTAGTGAGGGAGCCCTTGGGAGTTGTTTTGTGGTCTAGTAAATCCATGGCATGATACAGCAACAGTGCCCCCATGCCAGGCCAACACACCCGCGGCAGTGAGGCAAGCTTATCTAAAAGCTGGTGGCTTGCCACACTGCCTCCATTGCAGACCCATTGCCTCTCTCTCTCTTCTGGCTGAAGTCTTGTGATACTGTTCCTGAATGTAACTCACCTTAATCTTCTCCTGGAAAGGTGTGAGTTAAATACTAATAAATACATAAGTAAATAATTAAATAAAGATATGAACTTTTCTTAGCAAGTGAAGTGAGACAGTTTCTAGTACATTAAGATACAACTCCATTGATGTGTTTTCAGTTTGCAAAGGTCCTAAAACTGTGTGGCTTCCAAGTATGGGACACATTTGTTTCAAACTAGGGTGGCCACAGAAGCTGCTGAATCCAGGTTTCCCTCTTCAGTCATACAGCGTATCAAAAGATGGAAGTCAAAGGAATATGCAAAATACATCTGCTTGAACAGTAAAGATTTGGTACAGCTAATTTTACAGGCCTTTTCTAAGCTCGAAGCAGTTATGTTAACTAAGATAGAATTATAGAGCATAATATTGTGGTGAAGTTTGAAGCGAGACAATGTTTGTGAAAAGTTCATTGAATAGAGCGAAGGAGTGGTATCAGAAATGCAAGCCATGGTTTCTTACGTACAAGAAAGTTATTATCAGATTACTAGGGGACACTGTCTTTTCTCGGTGTTTGGAAAGTATGGAGAATTTTGCCAGGAGAAGGAAGGTATGTCTCCCCAACTTTCCAAAGGTTCCAGAGATTACACCTAAGAATTTGTCTATTTATTTTATTTATTATAAATTTTTATACCACATTTTCCAGCAGATCAAATGCGGTTTACAAGGAACAACAAATAGTACAGTGAACGGTATATATTCAGTTACATGGAACATTTTATATCTATATACATAGAACATTTATAACTATATGCATTAACATTATTAGCAGTGAAGAGGCCATTTACATGCAATTATATACAATTTTGTTTGTTAGGTAAATGGAATTTTAGCAGGGGCAGAGTGGCAGGCTGGGCGATGAAATTTCCATGGGGAGTTTAAGCAGAGGGGTGTGAGGGATTATGATTATTTGGGGTATCAAAGTGCTGGGTGAATAGATAGGTTTTGTAACTATTTGAAGGAAGTTCTGGAGGTTTCAGAGACTGCAATTCCACCTATATAAGAAAATAAGATATGCCATACTGGGTCAGACCAAAGTCCATCAAGCCCAGTATCCTGTTTCCAACAGTGGCCAATCTAGGTCATACATAGTGTGGTGAAGACTCCCCTCCAAAGGAAATGGAGATAGGGGAAAATCCTGATAGAAGGGATGACACACACAGGATTTCCAAAACTGACTTGTAAAAAACACAGTTATCGGCTGAGCTGAAGACAAGCCCCAGCCCAGGGGAGGAGTTAGGCTTCAGCACTGATTGGGCATGCCCAGGGGAATGACAGGGAGTGCCGGGAAATGAAGCCCTTTTTAAATCCTCAGACAGGATTGACAGAGGAGGCAGCAAGGCTGGCAAGGCAGGCAGCAAGACTGACAAGGAGAGCAGCAAGAAACGAATCAGACGAGAAGCAGCTTCCAGTGCACGTTGGTCTTCAGGAGGAACTTGGAATCAAAGGGGAAAAATGCTAGAACCCTGGGAGAAGGCAGAACCCTGGAACAGTAAGCCTTGGAGCCCAATATACTCTCAAGGAGATCCTTACTACACGATAGAGCCTAAACGTGGGAAGGCTAGCAAACCCAGCTCTTGGAGAAAAGGTATATTGTCTGGTGGTGAGCAGTGCTATAAAAGCCAGGAACCAAAACAGGAAAGAAGTTTTTCTGAGAGAAATTCCCCTAGCAGAAGAACTAGCCATAAGGCTCCTGAGGTTCTAGAGAGGAGAGAGTCCTGGAGGAAAGGTGCCTGTTCTTATGCCAATGTCTCTGATAAAGGTAAAGCTGAATTTCCTAATTTTAATGCCTTGCTGGAGAAACCCTTTTATTGTGCTGACCTCCCTAAGCCAAACTCTGCAACAGGAGCAGATAGTGAGTGGGGGAAGGGTGTGACCCTTACCGGAGACTATCAAGCAGCTAAAGAGCAGCTACAGGCTGAATTGCTTCTAAAAGAGTTTCAGCAATTTCTGGAGCTAAAGTCAGGGAAACATAAGAAACCTGATGAAGAGAACAATTGCCTTAGCCCAGATGAATGTATGCAGATAGATAATGATGTGCCTACCTTGAGTTATGATCCTTGTGCAATGGATTGCTCTTTATGTTTTAGAGAGTAACAGTGTAAAGAAGCATCTGGAGTTTGTATGAGAAGAATACAAAACGTTTGCTATACCTGTTGCCTAGTCATAAAAGTTCACAAATTGTTTTGACCTGTTTCTGTAAAGCCACGCTGTGAGGAGAACAGCTGTTACTGTGAGGCTGCAATAATCCCAAGCAACCACACGAGGCAAAGCTGAGTAGAAGCTACCGTGACTGTGTAAAGCTGAGTTAAAGCTATTTGATTTCAGTTGTTTTCCTGACCTCCTGATTTCACCTTTATGTTGAAAGTTGCACCTTTGCGTTATGCACCTTTGAATTGTAATGCATTGAAAATATCCCCACAACAAATACATTTCTTGCAAGCCTTATCAGTCGAGTCAAAACTACAACTTTCATCCCTAACGAAAAAAAACCCCAAGTGTACTATGAATCCCAGCATTCAGAGGGATCAGTACCACCTTTATTCACAAGGGACATTATATAAGGCCACTCCTGCCTGTAAGCTCTAGGGCCCAGGTAGGAGCGTCGCAAGTGGTGTAGTTGGCAGGATACTGCGCATGCGCAAAAGAGTGGCAATGCCAGAAGGTCTACAGGAAGCAACTGCCCAGGAGGAGCCCAGCTGTAGAACATCTGAAAGGGGAAGATTCGCAGTACCAGAGGGCTACTGGCAGCACTGTTGCTGATAAGCATGAAGCATCACCTGACCAAGATAAAGGGTATCCACCCAGGAGAAGCTAGGATACCAGGACAAGGGGATAGCTAGGCTTGATTGAAAGGAAAAAAAAAAAAAAAGAGGGTTTTTTTTTCACATTTTGTGGTATCGCACTTGGGTTTCTCTGTGTTTGTGCTTGCAGGAATTCCAACATGTCTCTTGAACCGCAAGAGATTTTCAAGTGGATGGCAGCACAGTTGGAGAGGCAAAGAGACTTGGCTCTAAAGACACAAGAGAGGAACGCGGTGAGCATCCAGGCTCAACAAAAGCCTTTGCTGGACATGTTGCAGACATGGCTGTCTGAACAAAAGAAGCAGCCGGAGCCACCAGCTGTTCCACCAGGTTTTCCCGCGCCAGCCTCTCTTAGCTTGCATGCTGGGACTATGTTTAACTTTGGACAGCTTAGAGACACCGATGATATCGATGATTTCATTGAAAGCTTTGAAAGAGTGGCTCACCTAAGTGCTTGGCCACAGGAGCACTGGGCCATGTGTTTTGCGGCGTCCCTCACAGGGGAAGCCATAGCCGCTTATAGAGCAATGCCACCCACACTCACAGGAAACTATGATGAAATCAAGAAAACAGTCAGGGAGAGATTAGGTCTCACACCGCTGGTCTATCATACTCTCCTGCGAGCTGTGAAGCTAAGACCGAATGAGACCCCAAAAGCCCTGTGTCATCGGATACGCACTTTAGTGAACAAGTGGCTTAATCCGGGGGAAAGGTCTAAGGAGTCTATTATAGACAGTCTCATACTAGAGCAATATATAAGTGCTTTGCCCAATGAGATACGCTCCTTCCTGATTTTACAGATCTGTAAAACCCTGCAAGAGGCTATTAACCTCACCGAACGCTTCATGGAAGCAAAGTTAATGGCCCATGAAGGCGGCAGTGCTTCCAAGGGGACAGCAGTAAGAGAATCAGAAAGGATGTGGGGGCTAAATGAGGAGTCCGTAAGGATGTGCATGCCAACAATGAAAGGTCCGGTAACCCGTAGAAAATGTTTTAAATGCGGTAGAGAGGGCCATGTACAAAAGAGTTGTTATGTGAAAACGGCTCTGGTAGCAGTGAATGCTCAGAATGCTAGAGAGGGTTTTCTGCTTGATGTTGAGGTGCAAGGAATTGCTACCACAGCGCTATTGGACTCAGGCGCAGAGCAAACGATGTTGTCTAAAGCGCTATGGCAGCAGATAGAGGCCACAGGGGTAGCAATTCAGCCTGTAAGCACTGTGAAAATTTGCTGCATTCATGGGGGCACTTCATTATACCCTGTATATAATCTCCAAGTGAAAGGGTTAGGGGCCAATAGAAAAATCCCCATAGCGGTAGTACCTAGGTTACCACATAAGATAATCCTGGGGAGAGACTGGCCGCAGTTCCAGAAAGGGGTAGAACAAGACTTACTTGTGAAAGAATGGGGGGATTCCCAACAGCCGCCAGTGGAAGCTTTGGCCCAAACAACAGGAAAAAATATGGTTCCTAGCCCGTTGTTTGCACAGCCAGGGAAGCAGAACCGGAAAACTGGACCCCAGAAAGAGGAAGCTATTAAAAAGCCAGTGTTCGTACTCAAATACTGCAAAATGGGCCCCAATGCTCAAGCCCCCAAGAGAGCCTCCACCAACTCGGCTGGGTTCGACCTATGCAGCGCGGAGGATGTAGTCGTGCCTAAGCGAGGGAAAGCCCTGGTTGGTATGGCTTTGCAGATGGAGATGCCATTGGGCTGCTACGGCCGTATAGCCCCTCGCTCCGGTCTCGCTGTAAAACATTTCATAGACGTTGGAGCCGGAGTTATAGATCCAGATTACAGAAGCTCTATAAAAATTCTCCTCTTTAATTTCGGACAAGAGGACGTCCGGGTAGTCGCGGGCGATCGGATAGCGCAACTGATTTGCGAAAGAATGGGTCTGCCCCCTCTTGAAGAAGTGTCTACCCTATCGACAACAGCCCGGGGAACGGGAGGTTTTGGGTCAACGGGGGGTACCAGCCTTCAGGGGTTATCAGCAGTTGTGGAGGAGAAAATGGATGAAGATCTCGGGCCACAACTGGCTGAATGTAAGAGCAATCCGGAACCCAAACTTGCCGAAGGGCTTTCTTGGTCGCAAAAACAGGAGTTTGCTCAGCTGCTGGCCAGGTATAAAGATGTCCTCACCCCAATACCGGGTGAGACGGATCTGATCGCCCATGAGATTATAACGACACCAGGGGAGATAGTGAGGCAACGACCATACAGGTTGCTGGAGACGAAGAAAGAGGAGGTCGTTCGGCAGGTCCAAGAGATGCTGCGCATGGGAGTAATTGAGGAGTCCTGGAGCCCATGGAATAGCCCAATCGTCCTGGTACCAAAACCGGATGGGTCCATGCGTTTTTGCATAGACTTCCGAAAAGTCAACTTGATATCCCGCTTCGATGCGTACCCCATGCCACGTATAGAAGAGCTTCTAGATAGCCTAGGACGGGCCAGATACCTCACGACCCTGGACATGACAAAGGGGTAACTGGCAGGTTCCGCTTACCAGGGATGCGCGACAGAAGACTGCATTCAGCACCCCCGTCGGCTTATACCAATTCAGGAGAATGCCCTTTGGCCTCCATGGGGCTGCCGCCACATGCCAACGCCTGATGGATCTAGTTTTGCGACCCCACCAAGCCTACGCCGTCGCATATATGGACGATGTGGTTATACATAGCGACAACTGGACCCAGCATTTGCCCAGAGTTGAGGCTGTTCTTCGGGCGCTACGAGACACTGGTCTCACACTAAACCCGGCCAAGTGCTTATTCGGGGGCCAGGAAGTGAAATATTTGGGTCATCTAGTAAGCAATGGTGTGGTGAAACCTCTCACCAACAAGATAGCCAGCGTCAAAAGCCTTTCCAAAACCCGCGAATAAGAAGCAGTCGAGGAGCTTCCTCGGTTTGGTGGGCTACTACCGACGGTTTATCCCGGGTTTCGCAGAGAAGAGCGCCATGGTACCGCGGCTCCCTTTAAAAGCCGTGATGCCGGTCACCGACCAAAACTGCAAATTCCCAACAGCCTGACCTCCGATCCAGCCTCTGAAGGCCAGGGTCAGGATACAGGGAATGTCCCCTGCCCCCCCCCCCCAGCCCCTTCTATGCCCCAAATTTAAAAATAACAAACATCCAGGGGAGTTATTCCATCTCAGAGGTGGAATAACTTCCCCAGCCATGGACATACAGGGTCAACAATGGAATCGGTTCTGTATGTCCAGGGCCGGCAAACACCCACTACTCACCCACTCTCCGCCCCAGGCTGCCCATTCCTCACCCCCGACTAACTTTCCTGCACAACTGGCGGGGAAGTTAGTTGGGGGGGCTGCTGTCGGCACGAATAGCGGGGATGGACATCCCGTTGGGACATCTATTCCCACTATTCGTGGTTCAGAATGACCCCCTATGTGTTTACAACTAAAGCTGTGGCCTTTATTTTGTTGCATTATATAATGAAGAGTATTTGAAGGAAGAGGTGTTGCTGGTGAACTCCCATGTGCCTTTGTTAGGTTTTCGCACTTGGGTCCTTCTCGTTTCCTCATTTCCTGTCTCAGCCAAGCAGGGAAGGGCTGATGTTACATTTTAGAAAACAATTAGTCTTAACAGACTTATCTAGTTTTGTTTTTCTTTTTATTTAAATGTTCTTTTCTGAACACTATCACTGGATGGATCCTGCCTTTGGAAATCCATTGATCTGTAGAAATGAAGACCAACTGGTTGATAGAGTCCCCTGTTCCTTAAGGAGTTCCAGCTGTTTTTCTGCAGCTGCCTTTCTCTCCAGGTAAAGAGCAGAACAACCATCCTTCATTTGTGGTGAAGAACTGAGTCTTTCTCTTTCCTCAGCATGCTGAACCTACACCTCATTGGCTCACCAAGGCCATGGGAAAAGGGTGAAGAGAGAAATTCTCAAGAATTTGTCACATGTTTGTGGATTATATTTTCTCCTTTTGTTGCATAGTTTATTGTGTCAATCCTGGTTGCCGCAGTAGAGAACCGCAGGTCATAATGCAACAAACAACACTAAATTGGCATTTGGTGCACACATATCAGAATGCAGCAACAGCAAATTTGGTACATTAAGGGTGTTATTTTAGAAGTCTTATTCACAATTCCCTCTGTAAAATAAGGCATTTAGACATGGCAGTGGCATCTACTGAACTGCAAAATTCTTAAGTTATGCCTTTTCTATTTGCCAGCAATGTGCAGATACCATGCTCCCGCACATCTGTATATTTATTTTATTTATTTATTTAGCTGCATTTATATCCTGCTTTTCACCGGGTCAAAGTGGTTGGGGGATACATTTAACACGAGGGGATATGAGACACATACACTAATACTTACAGGGAACATGGGCAATGGAGGGTTAAGTGGCTTGCCCAAGACCACAAGGAGCACCTGTGGGACTAGAAACCCCAAGGTTGCTGTCCTCTAGTGGGATTGGAACCACTGACCTTCCGGCCTGTAGTACCTTGCCCCAACCACTAGGCCACTCCTCCTTCCACCTTGTATCTGGAACTAGTTATCAGATTATTTATGAGCCCATTGTGATTTGATGGGCTTTCATAGAAAGCTGAAAGCTGATTTATTCTGTCATTTTCTTGATTTAGAATGTTTTATTCAGTTTTAAATGCTTTATATGTACATGTATGCGTGATTATTGTATAGGTTTTTGTACTGCTTTTAACCTTATGACTATGCAGTTTCTAAATGTTTTAAATAAATAAATGGTGATTTTAAAAAGGGCTGAATTTACATGTGTATGTTGCTACTGTGTGGAAATTTCAAAGGTGTGTGTCAGAATTAACTATGAATAAGCAAGTGGGCCAAATTCTTAGGAAAGTTCTCATGTGTCTGTTGTATTTATCGGCAAATAAGATCTTATTTTTCAGAGAAACTTTTAATTCCAGTTGCTCAGGCATTAATAATATTCTACTGAGACTACTATAATATAGTTTACTTGGGGATCACCTCTACTCAGATGACTCAACTTCAAATATTACTAAATACAGCAGCTAAAATGATTTTAAGTAGTAAATGTAGCGATCATGACATCCTATCTAGTATGAATTACACTGGCTCCCAATTCATTTGAGGGTTTTGTTTAAATTGTTGCATTTGACTTTTAAATTTTGACATGGGCTAGCCCCCGATTACGTTAACTTTGCTTGCCTTTGGTCAACCCACAGGGCATATTAGGGCATTTAGGTGAATCTATCTTTTCTGTCATCACAGAGTTAATACATAAAAGGATTTAGGATAAAGCTTTTAGCTAAAGCACTGCCAAGATGGACAGTCTCAGCTGAGGTGCCAGGCCAAGTCAAACCACTCATCTGGGCAACAGCAGAATGGGATGGTATTGGCGGCGGAAGATCACATTTCTGTGACAACGGCAAACATTAGAATTACCTGCACGGAAGTAAGGCCTGGCAATCTACTTCCATATCTTGCCAAGAAAACCCAATAGATAGTTACAACAAATCAAATTGCACTATAGCGTTGAAAGATGAGACCCCCAGGTTGGAAGGCACTCAACTGCCTACTGGGGAAGAGCTGAAGACTTTTCAGAGTAAAGCCAGCATTTATGATGTGGTTGGATCAAAGCCCTCAGGATGTCTGACTGCTGATGTCGCTGCACATGAAATGAGAGTCAGAAGCTGAAAAGATGTCTTACTTTCCAAAAATGAGCTGCCTGATTGAAGACCAAACACGGTTTAGAACAATTATCCAGAGAATCATCAACAGCAGTAAAAAACAACAACATCTTTTCTGTCACCACAGAGAGCTATTACATAAAAGAATTTAGGATAAAGCTTTTAGCTAAAGCGCTGCCTATAACTGGAATAGGCTGTCTTCTGAAATCAAGGCTGAATAGCACTATATGAAATTTTGGTGGAGTCTTAAGATTTGGTTCTTTTATCAATATTTTTCAAAATGGGCCCAATTCTGACCCGTGTTTAGCGGGTCTAGAAGTCCGATCCAGTATGCTGCTGGTATCCACATAGCTCCACACACAAACAGCCGTTTGTGCGGGGAGTTCTATTTGTGGGTGGGAGGGGGCTGTCTCAGGAAGGAGCGAGGTCGGGGAGTGGGCGGGTAGCTGACCCCAGATGTGCAGGGCCGATTCCAATGTCGGCCCTGTACACATGGGGTCGACCATCTAAATGGGGGACTTATTTCACCTCGGAGGTGGAATAAGTCCCCCTGGATGTCAGGAGTTGCTTGTGCCAGGGCACGTAAAGAAGGTGAGGGGGAGCAGGGAGTTCCCCATAGCCTGACCCTGGCAGGCCCGATCGGGGGTCAGACTGTGGGGAAAGCACTTTGTGGAGGCCGGCCTGGGATCACAGCTCCTGCATGGAGCCATAGTGCCATGGCAACATCATGCCATGGCAGTGCAGCTCCATGCGAGGCTGGACTAGCTGCACAGGTAGTTGGCTGGATGTTTGGGTGCCTGAATCTGGGTATGTCCTGGACGTCCAGCCACTATGCCGTGATTCTGCCCCCGTGGGGACCTCTAACCCCCAAGGGAGCAGAATTGGGTGTATCCCTGGGCCGTCTGGATGGCCTGAGGCCACACATCTTGGAATTAGCCTCATTATGTTTTGTGTTTTTTTGATGATTAAAATAATGATAATCTGTGTATTGTATTAATGTGAATTGTTTTAAATTTGCTTCTATGTGATCATTTTTAAGCTATTTTATTGTATTTTTTAATGCTTATCATTCTCTTGGAATTTTTATTGCTGAATGTTGTGGCAAGGAGGCCTATCCGGAGTCTGGGGGAGGACAAAGAGACAGGGAATTCACCCTAGTAAAGGGCCCCCTTTCACCGAGACAGGGTAGGAAAGCCACAAACACCTCCAGGAATCAGAAAACTTCCATATGGCCAACATTTCATGCTCCCCCTAGTGGAATGAAGGGGAGAGGACACAGGGCCCAGAACCCCTTAGGCAGTGAATGCTCCAAGCACTCAGGGGCCCGAAGTCAGGCTGATTGTCGTCACCTGAGTAGGGAGGGGTTGGAGCTAGAGCCCTGGAAATATAAACGTATGCCAGAGTGTGAGAGAGAGGGAAGAGAAGCAGGAAGCCAGGCTGCCACGACCAGAGGCACAGACACAAGCAAGGGAAGCTTGATTGGTGCTGAGCAGAGCAGAGGAACTGAGCTTCCAGGAGAAGAAAGTGCTAATTGGCATATAGCACGTCTGCAGGAGAGTTTGGAGCCAGGAACAAGGGAGACTCCAAGATCCCCCGGGAAGCTGTTAGCTGAGCACTGTGAGCAAGACGGAGAGTCAGAGCCTAAGCAGCTCGGAGAGCCCGAGGTAAAGCTGAATGATGAGGACACTCCTATGGATTGTTCCTTTTGCCAAGCTTTAAACCTGGGAACGTAGAGAAAGCAAGCCAGGAAGAAGTCTTCCAGGAAAAAGGTACCTGTAGTCTACAAGCAGGGTGGCCGTGATTCCCTCCTGTTTGTAAAGGGGATGTTTACGGGGACTAGGGAGCAAGCCTGGAATGGTGATAAGCTTGTTAACCACCTGCTGCTGGAATGAGGACACTGGGGTAAGCTAAAGTTGCTATTATAACAAAGCTTTCTTTTGCCCCTGAATTATAACTGTTTACTTGGAAGGTAACCAAGAAGGTATTTGAAGCTGAATAGAAGCTAAACTACCACAGACTTTAAAAATGATTTTGTTTTGTGCTTTAGCCAGCAAGGTTAAAAAAGGGAATGCAATATCCTTGCTGTTAAAGACTGTGTATCCTGAACTACAGAGAACCTTTAAATAGCCTTTTTGTGTTTGGCTTTGTTTTTGGACAATGCTCTACTTCAAAGAGCCCTGAACAACAATCCTGTATATGGTATATTTGAACTATTGTGTATAAAATAAATTTCTGTCATTTGCCTTACCTCTTTGAGCCTAACTACAGCTTTTTGCCTGATGCACCCAAACAGCTAAACAAAGACTACATTTCCCAGAGGGCACTGCGGGAAATAGTTGAAAAAAGCTGAAAGAGCGGATAGCAGAAAGTTCCTCTATTAACCACGCCCCTCTAAGCTAGAGGTGAGTGGTGGTGGTGTGACAATGTGGACTATAAACGTTTGAATTAAATTAAGTATCAGCACCTACGTGTAGCATTGCTGAGTTTCTCTTGTTGATTTTTCCTACACATAAGTTTGCAGAATGGATTTTCAGCTCCACTTATTGGCAAATAAACATCTATTCCTGCACAATTTTAGAACAGACTCTACATTTTGCAGAGCTTTTCTAAAAATATTGCCGGGATTGCCTATGTCATGACCTTGATGTCTCAAATCTGATCTCCATGTCCATATTAACACATCTATTCCACATTACGGCATAACACAGTGGCTAGGGTAAAGGCTGTGTTATCTTCTGTGGACAAAAGACAGTGACAAACTGGTTTGGATAATATCCAGAAGGACAGGTTCATTAACAATATTAACCAGATAGACTTGGGGCTCACAATGTCTTACTTTTTGGAATGAGCAACAGGGAATGGATCTGCTGTATACTTCCAAGTAACCTGGATTGACCACTGTCAGACAGGAGGCTGGGTTTCATGGGCCACTAATCTGCCCCAGCTCTGTTCTTAAGCTTTATTTTTTCTGCAAAGTTAAACCTGTGGGTCCAATCTTCAGCAGCAGCAGCAGCAGCAATCATGTTAATGTAAATGCTGGTGCCAATGTGTAAATGAATATGTATATTCAGCATTACTGCACATATAGTCAGTGGCACTCAAGTCACAGCCACTAGCATGAAACATTCGTTTAGGGCTGCTATTTAAACTAACTGTATCACTTAACTGGACTGGAACTAACTGCTGTCTAGATCATTTTCAAGGCCTGACCTTCACCCCTTCACTATACGGATGATAGCAGGTCATTTAGATGGATTTTTGGTCCGATACTATCCACATAGTGGCCCAAATTGCATAGATAAGTTATATATTCACTGGCCCCAGTGCCTTTATATCTATACCTTGTCTATAGTCTAACAGGTCCCAAACTATGGGTTGTGGCCCCCAAATAGGATTCCAAAATCAGTGAATAGTGTCACAAGAAACAGAATTTTAGAAGCAGCCCCATGTACCAAAAACAGCATTGAGATGTATAGATTGAAATATGTGTCTTAATACCATTTAAGAACGAGCTGTTTGTAAATATGGGAATGCTTATCACATCTATCCAGCCAGGGGGAGTGGTTGAGGTGGAGAGTGGGACTAGTGTGGGCATAGCCCACCATGCAGACATGGGTATAAAGGGAATCCATGTCTTGAACAAAAATTGTAGACGTCAGAAATTTACACACCTGCCCTCAGCACAAATAAGATCCTGCTGACAGAGGCAGATGTTAATATCGACATTAGAGCTGTCCTCAGGACTTCCGCTGGCTGCCCCTTACAAGATATAGTCTCCCTGAAGCATCACCTCAATCTCCCCTCCCACCCTCTCAAAGCATCACTTTGATCTCCCCTCCCATCCCCCAAAGCATTGCTTCGATTTCCCTTCCCCCCAAACAAAAAGTAAAAAGGTGACCCCCCCTTGATATCCCCCCATGACTGTCCAGGCCCCTCCCACACCAGGCTTACCAGGATCTTCAGTGTCCAGCAGGAGCAGGAGTGAAGCCCAGTCGCTCCTACTCTGCATGCGGACCCTCTCTTAACTGGCACTGCTTAAACTCGAGTAGCCTTCATACATAGGAAGCCCATTATGAAATCACCCTCTTAGTAATAGGAGTCATACTAAACATTTTCCCTATAGACCCAAAATGAAAGAAACCCTTTAGTAAATAGGCTTCTAAGTTAACAAAGGGCAAAGTGACTCACAAGGAATATTAAGTGGATTTGACCTCCAGCTTTACTGGCTCCCCGTTCCACGTGCAGGACCCAAAAGGCAGGCAGAGCTCCGGAGTTTCAATGCGTGGATGAGACAATGGTACAAGGATGAGGGTTTTGGATTTGTAAGGAACTGGGGAACATTACGGGGAAAGGAGGGGCTCTTCCGAAGGGATGGGCTTCACCTTAACTGGGATGGAACCAGGCTGCTGGCATTAACCTTTAAAAAGAAGATAGAGCAGCTTTTAAAGTACATAATAGGGGAAAGCCGACAGTCGCACAAGAGCGCATGGTTCGGAAGAATGTATCCTTGAAGGATACTACCAAAAGCAGACAGGTTCCAAAAAAGAGTAAAGTAGCCCAAATGCCCTTGAGTATGCAGCCGACAGAGCTTAAAGAGTCTAAATTACCCATGCCTACCAATAGCCAGATTAATTTGAATAACATAAAGTCTCTAAAATGCTTGTATGCAAATGCTAGAAGCCTAAAAAATAAGATGGGAGAGTTAGAATATATAGCACTAAATGAGAGGTTAGATATGATTGGAATCTCAGAGACATGGTAGAAGGATGACAACCATGGTAGGATGACAACCATGGTAGAAGGATGACTCTGTTTGCCTCTCTCTGCTCTGGGAAGAGCAGTGCTCTCACAGTGCTCTACTATAGAGGTAGATATTTAACTCCTGTGATGACTTTGCTGTGAGTTCTAGCTGTCTATTTATTTATTTATTGTTGTCTTTATTGGTGTGCTACTTCTTCTCCCTGTTCCCTTTAGTTTTGCACTTCAGCTTTCTCAGCTGTATAACTTACCCTGCCTCTTTCAACTATCTGGCCTTTGTGTGGTAGCCAGGTTAACTGTTACTTTAAATTAAATATCTCTCCCTGCTCTGTCCCCAGAATGTGCTGCGTTTTAAACTTTTTTTCCTGCTCTAGTCTACCTGAGGGACTACCCCACTCCCCCCCCCCCCCCCCCGCTGAGGTATTGTGTAGCCCTTCTTCCTGTCTCCTCCTCCCACGTGTGCATAGTCACTCTGTTTGCCTCTCTCTGCTCTGGGAAGAGCAGTGCCCTCACAGTGCTCTGCTATAGAGGTGGATATTTAACTCCTGTGACGACTTTGCTGTGAGTTCTAGCTGTCTATTTATTTATTTGTGTTGTCTTTATTAGTGTGCTACTTCATCTCCCTGTTCCCTTTAGTTTTGCACTTCAGCTTTCTCAGCTGTATAACTTACCCTGCCTCTTTCAACTAACTGGCCGTTGTGTGGTAGCTAGGTTAACTGTTACTTTAAATTAAATCTCTCTCCCTGCTCTGTCCCCAGAACGTGCTGCGTTTTAAACTTTTTTTCCTGCTCTAGTCTACCTGAGGGACTAACCCCCTCCCCCCTGCTGAAGTTACAGGACAGGGTACCTTGTAACAGCCCTCTTTTAATAGGTCTTATTTCCCTCCCTCCCTCCCTGACACCCACCCACCCCTGGGGTAATTGCAGCTTTATAGGTACTTACATGTCTTAGAGGAAAGAGGCTGCTCTCAGGTGCAGCTCCTTAGCCAAATCAGTCATACATTGAGGACCTGAGATTAATTAAGCTTCAGGTGAACAAGGTATATTAAAGGTATTAGATACACATTTATTAGTATAAGCATCCACACCAACCCTTAGTACCTACAGAATTTAAAGACCTAAACACAAGCTTTAAACTAAGATGCAGACAACAGTCCAGCAGCGAGATGAGGGCTTTCCAGTCTTTTGAATTGAGTGTCACATGTATGATTTTCTCCCAGTTGGTGAGAGGTCTTACGTATGCACTAAGTGCAAGCAGCTCTTTGCTCTCAGGGAACAAGTCCGTTCTCTAGAGGCTAGATTAGCAGACCTGGAAGACATAAGGAAGACAGAGAGGTATATGGACGAGACCTACAGAGATATATTTCTGAAGTCCCAGTCTGGCAGCATCCCTGTTGTCATGGAGGAGAGAGGTCACTTGACAGGAGAGCATCACCCTGTTGTGGCAGGACGTGATCCTGTAACTAGGATCTGTCCTCCAGGTGATGTAAAACCCTCTTGCACTGAGGACATTTCTCCAGGGCCATGTGCCCATGAGGGAAGGGTTAGGACAGCTGTTATAGTTGGTGATTCAATCATTAGGCATGTAGATAGCTGGGTGGCTGGTGGACGTGAGGATTGCCTGGTAACATGCCTGCCTGGTGTGAAGGTAGCGGACCTCACACACTGCCTAGATAAGGTCTTAGATAGTGCTGGGGAGGAGTCTGCTGTCTTGGTACATGTCGGTACCAATGACATAGGAAAATGTGGTAGGGAGGTTCTGGAGGCTAAATTTAAGCTTTTAGGTAGGAAGTAGAAATCCAGAACTTCCAGGGTAGCGTTCTCCGAAATGCTTCCCATTCCACGTGCAGGACCCAAAAGGCAGGCAGAGCTCCAGAGTCTCAATGCGTGGATGAGACAATGGTGCAAGCATGAGGGTTTTGGATTTGTTAGGAACTGGGGAACATTCTGGGGAAAGGAGGGCTCTTCCTAAGGGATGGTCTTCACGTTAACCAAGATGGAACCAGACTGCTGGCATTAACCTTTAAAAAGGAGATAGAGAAGCTTTTAAACTAGAAAATAGGGGAAAGCCAACAGTCGCCCAAGAGCGCATGGTTCGGAAGAAGGCATTCTTGAAGGATACGGAAGAAGGCATCCTTGAAGGATACTACCAAAAGCAGAGAGGTTCCAAAAAAGAGTAAAGTAGCCCACATGCCTTGAGCATGGTGCAGACAGAGTGTAAAAATTCCAAATTACCCATGCCTACCAATAGCCAGATTAATATTAACAAAATACAGTCTCTAAAATGCTTGTATGCAAATGCTAGAAGTCTAAACAATAAGATGGGAGAGTTAGAATATATAGCACTAAATGAGAGGTTAGATATGATTGGAATCTCAGAGACATGGTGGAAGGAGGATAACCAGTGGGACACTGTGATACCTGGGTACAAACTATATCGTAATGATAGAACTGATCAAATTGGTGGAGGTGTTGCACTCTATGTTAGAGAGGGCATTGAGTCAGAAAGGATTAAAGTTATGCAGGAAACAAATTTGCTGTAGAATCTCTATGGATTGAAATTCCATGTAAAAAGGGGAAGGCGATGGCAGTGGGGGTGTACTATCGACCGCCTGGCCAGAATGAACAAATGGATGATGAAATGCTCAAAGAAATCAAGGAAGCTAACAAAAGTCACAGCACAGTAATAATAAAGGGTGATTTCAATTACCCCAGTATCGACTGGGTCAGTGTCACGGCAGGACATGCTAGGAAGATAAAGTTCCTAGATTTTATGTTTATGTTTATGTTTATTATATTTGATATACCGCTCAAGCCAAAGCATCAGATGAAATAAATGAATGCTTCTTGGAACAGCTGGTTCATGAACTGACCAGAAGGGAAACCATATTGGACCTAGTCCTTAGTGGAACACCAGATCTGGTGCAGGAGATAAGGGTTGCCACCCACCCACTCCCTGGACCTTGATGGTTAAGGGAGGGGCTGGCCTTGAATGCCCTTGAGGGTTAATGTTGTAGTTGTGGTGGTGCTCAAGTGATAAGGCAAGGCAAGGAATATTTCTTTTTTATGAGGTTTATTTCCCGCTTATGCAGTTCAAATGCAGCAGACGTTAATGAAATAATAGGGCACAAAACAAGATGGAGAAACTGAACTTAAACAAGGCTTTTTTCACTGCTTAACTGAATGTCCATTACAAATCACATTCACCTGTCATGTGATCTCCTTTTCATTAAGGTAACAGAAAACTCTGATACCAGCCCTGCTCCTGAATTGCACAGAATATGCTTCTACTTATTTTCTTCACAGAAGCTCTTTTATCACAGCAAACAGTGAGGTAACTTTGCTATTTTCTTACAAACAACACTGGTAAGCAAATCCCTTAAATGTCCTTTGGAATCATACAAGTAGAGCAATCCATCGGGACTTCCTGTTCCGTAGATGGCAAAGAAATTAAAGGCATTTCTTCTTGCCAGCTGATCAATGGCTTTGCTACGTTCTGAGTAGAAACTGTTCTGCTTTTAAGGAACTCTCTGAATTCACTGAGAAGTAATTCAGCCTGTGCATTTTCTGAGCTAGGCTGAGCAAATCCTCCTTCAGGTAAATGCTTGTTTATATTACTTATCTCTAGGCAATTATCAGTGCTTTTACTTGGACAACATTTCAGCGTGCAAGCATTTCCCTTCCCCCACCTATCTCCACATGGCAGTGCAGGGTTAAAACACTCCAGCTGTGTTTAGAGAGTCTCTCAGAGTGTTAAAAGGAAAACAGTCAGGCTTTTCTTGACTTAACCAGTTAGTATCAAACTTTCTGCCTTTATCCTGTCTTTCACAATTAAAATTCACTCTTTCTGGCTTTCCACTGTTAAGTTTGCTAGCTGTGCCACACCCACCAGATACCTTGTGCTTGGGCTTCTTCCAGGGTAATTCCTTATCCCTTTGCCTCCTATTCCAAGGTTCTTCTGGGTCCTTTAAACTCCTGAGCTGCAGCCTTGGGTCTCTCAGTGCCTTAGAATTCTTCTGCTTCCAGAAATCTTTCTCTGCCCCTGAGTCTCCCAGCTCCTGTCTGCTCCTTCTTGGATCACAGCTGCTTAGTGGGTCTCTCTCTCTCGATTCCTGTTCATGGTCATCTGACCTGTCCTCGTCCAGGTGCTTGTCTCCTTGGTTCCTCTCCTGGTAGTCCTCTCGATGCTTGCCTAACTGTTTCTGGGTTTTTAACAAGCTAGCTGAGTGCTGCACTGCCCCCCTCCTGCTTGGGCGTGCCCAATCAGGGACTTGGCTTTTCACCTGCCTTGAAGTGAGGAGTGGTTCCTGATTAGCTCTGCATTTTTTCCTTTCATCAGAGAAAATCCTGCATTCCCCTGCAGTACCGGCTCTCTCCACCGGATCACTATCAGTTTCCATTGCCTCATAAGAGTCTGCTACATCACAGGGTGTTGGGGCCACTTGGCAATAGTGATCATAGCATGATCACGTTTGATTTAATTAGTGGAGGAGGGATAGTAAGGAAATCCACAGTACTACCTTTTAACTTTCGAAAGGGAGACTATGATAAAATGAGGAAAATAGTTAAGAAAAAACTAAAAGGAGCGGTTGCAAAGGTTAAAGACTTACATCAAGCTTGGGTGTTGTTTAAAAATAATATCCTTGAAGCTCAGACCAGCTGTATTCCATGCATTAAGAAAAGTGGAAGAAAGTCCAAAAAACTGCCAGCATGGTTTAAAGGTGAGGTCAGAGAAGCTGTTGCTGCCAAAAAAGCATCTTTCAGGAAATGGAAAAAAGAGCCAAACGATGAAAACTAAAAACAGCACAAGCACTGGCAAGTTAAATGCAAAGCATTGTTAAGGCAGGCAAAGCAAGAATTTGAGAAGAAACTTGCTATTGAAGCAAAAACGCGAAATAAAGACTTTTTCAAGTACATTTGTAGCAAAAAACCTGTGAGAGAGTCAATTGGACCGTAAGATGATAGAGGGGTAAAAGGGGCAGTAAGAGGAGACAAGGCTATAGCGGAGAGTCTGAATGAATTCTTTGCTTCAGTCTTTACTAAAGAAGATGTAGGGATGTTACCCAAGACTGAAGTAGTATTTAAAGGTGATACTGCAGAGGAATTGAGAGAAATATTGCTACACCGGGAAGATGTATTACAACTATTTGATAAACTGAATAGCAGCAAATCACCTGGACCAGATGGTATACATCCAAGGGTGTTGAAAGAACTGAAATATGAGATTGCAGACCTGCTATTAGTAATCTGTGAACTTTCATTTATTTATTTATTTAACATCTTTTATATACCGCGCTATTTGTTTTCAGTGCGGTTTACAAGTAACAGAAGCTGCACAATCAGAGGACACTGGTGTGCTTACATTATAACAGGAAACTTAAACTTGGAACAACAGGGGAAAGAACTGTAACTATGTACAAACATATTGGATTCTTACATGTACAAACACCTTGGACCTGGTGTGCTTACATTATAACAGGAAACTTAAACTTGGAACAACAGGGTAAAAACTGTAACTATGTACAAACATATTTGATTCTTTAGTATTTGCAGGAAGACATCATATGTAATACCTGAAGATTGGAGGATGGCGAACATAACGTCAATTTTTAAAAAGGGTTCCAGGGGTGATCCAGGAAACTACAGACCGGTGAGCCTGACGTCAGTACCGGGAAAAATGGTAGAAACCATTATAAAAAACAAAATTACTCTGCATGTAGATAGTAATGGCCTAATGGGAAGACAGTCAACATGGCTTTAGACAAGGAAGATCTTGTCTTACTAATCTGTTATGTTTTTTTGAAGGTTTGAATAAACAGTTAGACAAAGGTGAGTTGGTTGATATAGTGTATCTGGACTTTCAGAAAGCCTTTGACAAGGTCCCTCATCAGAGACTTTTGGCAAAACTAAAAAGTCATGGGATAGGAGGCAGCGTACTATTGTGGATCGGGAACTGGTTAAAAGATAGAAAGTAGAGGGTAGGGCTAAATGGCCAATTTTCCCAATGGAAAAAGGTGAATAGTGGAGCACCCCAGGGATCTGTACTGGGTCCACTGCTTTTTGACATATTCATAAATGACCTGGAAAAGGGAATTGCTAATGAGGTTATCAAATTTGCCGATAACACAAAACGGTTTAAAGTTGTTAAAACCCAAGGGGATTGCGGAAAACTGCAGGAGGATCTGGATAAATTGGAAGACTGGGCATCCAAATGGCAGATGAAATTTAATGTGGACACGTGCAAAGTTATGCACCTAGGAAAGAACAACCCACACTATGGTTACACAATGCAAGGTTCCACATTGGGAACCACCACCCAGGAAAAAGATTTAGGCGTCATCGTGGATAACATGTTAAAACCCTCCGCCCAGTGCGCAGCGGCGGTCAAGAAAGCAAATAGAATGCTAGGTATCATAAGGAAAGGAAGGAAAAATAGAACAAAGGATATTATAATGCCTCTGTATAGTTCCATGGTGAGACCGCACCTTGAATATTGTGTGCAATTCTGGTCGCTGTATCTTAAAAAGGATATAGCGTTATTAGAAAAGGTACAGAGAAGAGCCACCAAAATGGTAAAGGGGATGGAAGGCTACTGCTATGAAGAGAGGATACAAAGGTCAGGGCTCTCCAACCTGGAAAAGAGAAGGCTGAGGGGAGATTTGATAGAGGTCTATTAATTAATGAATGGAGTGGAAAACATAAACATAGATCAATTGTTTATGCTATCAGAATATAGAAAGATTAGGGGACATGTAATGAAGTTACAGGGTAAACTATTTAAGACAAATAAGAGAAAATATTTTTTCACTCAACGTGTAATCAAACTCTGGAATTTGTTACCGGAGGATGTAGTAAAGTCTGTTAGTGTAGCTGGGTTTAAAAAAGGTTTGGACAAGTTCCTGGAGGAAAGGTCCATTAACCATTTTTAAAAAGGGACCCAGGATATCAATGCTTGACCCAAAACAAGCATTGTGCAACCTGTGTCTCTTGGGGATGCTGCTAGGTACGTATGACCTAGATTGGCCACTGTTGGAAACAGGATACTGGGCTTGATGAACTTTGGTCTGACCCAGTATGGCATATCTTATGTTCTTATGTAACCAGTGGGACATTGTGATACCTGGGTACAAGTTATATCGTAATGATAGAGCTGATCAAATTGGTGGAGGGGTTGCGCTCTATGTTAGAGAGGGCATTGTTTCAGAAAGGATTAAAGTTTTGCAGGAAACAAAATTTGCTGTAGAATTTCTATGGATTGAAATTCCATGTAAAAAGGGGAAGGAGATGGTTGTGGGGCTGTACTATCGACTGCCTGGCCAGAATGAACAAATGGATGATGAAATGCTCAAAGAAATCAAGGAAGGTAACAAAGGTTACAGCACATTAATAATAATGGGTGATTTCAATTACCCAGGTATCGACTGGGTCAGTGTCACGGCAGGACATTCTAGGGAGATAAAGTTCCTAGATGAAATAAATGACTGCTTCTTGGAGCAGTTGGTTCATGAACCGACTAGAGGGGAAGCCATATTGGACCTAGTCCTTAGTGGAACACCAGATCTGGTGCAAGAGATAAGGGTGTTGGGGCCACTTGGCAATAGTGATCATAGTATGATCGCGTTTGGTTTAATTAGTGGAGGAGGGATGGTAAGGAAATCCACAGTACTACCTTTTAACTTTCGAAAGGGAGACTATGATAAAATGGGGAAAATAGTTAAGAAAAAACTAAAAGGAGCGGTTGCAACGGTTAAAGACTTACATCAAGCTTGGGTGTTGTTGAAAAATACTATCTTGGAATCCCAGACCAGCTGTATTCCACTCTTTAAGAAAAGTGGAAGGAAGTCTAAAAAACTGCCAGCATGGTTTGAAGGTGAGATCAGAGAGGCTGTTGCCAAAAATGCATCTTTCAGGAAATAGAAAAAAGAGCCAAATGACGAAAACTGGAAACAACACAAGCACTGGCAAGTTAAATTCAAGGCAGGCAAAGGGAGAATTTGAGAAGAAGCTTGCTGCGGAAGCAAAAATGCGTAATAAAGACTTTTTCAAGTACATTCGTAGCAAAAAAACAGTGAGAGAGTCAGTTGGTCCATTAAATGATAGAGGGGTTAAAGGGGCACTAAGAGGTGACATTGCGGGAGCAAAGAGACTGAATGAATTCTTTGCTTCGGCCTTTACTGAGGAAGATGTAGGGATGTTACCCATGACTGAAGTGGTATTTAAAGGTGCAGAAGAATTGAAGGAAATATTGATACATCGGGAAGATGTATTACAACTATTTGATAAACTGAAGAGTAGTAAATCACCTGCACCGGGTGATATACATCCAAGGGTGTTGAAAGAACTGAAATATGAGATTGCAGACCTGCTATTAGTAATCTGTGAACTATCATTAAAATCATCTGTAATACCTGAAGATTGGAGGATGGCAAACGTTAACGCCAATTTTTTAAAAGGGTTCCAGGGGTGATACAGGAAACTACAGACCAGTGATCCTGACGTCAGTACCGGGAAAAATTGTAGAAACCATCATATAGAACAAAATTGCTGAACATGTAGATAGTCATGGCTTAATGGGAGACAGCCAACATGGCTTTAGACAAGGAAGATCTTGTCTTACTAATCTGTTATGTTTTTTTGAAGGTGTGACTAAACAGCTAGACAAAGGTGAGTCAGTTGATACAGTGTATTTGTACTTTCAGAAAACCTTTGACAAGGTCCCTCATCAGAGACTTTTGACAAAACTAAAGAGTCATGGGATAGGAGGCAGTGTACTATTGTGGATAAGGAACTGGTTAAAAGATAGAAAGCAGAGGGTAGGGCTAAATGGCCAATTTTCCCAATTGAGAAAGGTGAATAGTGGTGTACCCCAGGGATCTGTGCTGGGTCCACTGCTTTTTGACATATTCATAAATTACCTGGAAAACGGAATAACAAGTGAGGTTATCAAATTTACAGATGATAAAAAACTATTTAAAGCTGTTAAAACCCATGAGGATTGTGGAAAATTGCAAGAGGATCTTGATAAATTGGAAGACTGGGCATCAAAATGGCAGATGAAATTTAATGTGGACAAGTGCAAAGTTATGCACCTAGGGAAGAACAACCCAAACTATGGTTACACGATCCAAGGTTCCACATTATGAACCACCACCCAGGAAAAAGATTTTGGTGTCATTGTGGATAACATGTTAAAACCCTCGGCCCAGTGTGCAGCGACGGCCAAGAGAGCAAATAGAATGCTAGGTATCATAAGGAAAGGAATGGAAAATAAATTAAAGGATATTATATTGCCTCTGTATCATTCCATGGTGTGACCACACTTTGAATATTGTGGGCAATTCTTGTCGCCGTATCTTAAAAAGGATATAGCCTTATTAGAAAAGGTTCAGAGAAGAGCCACCATAATGGTAACGGGGATGGAAGGATACCCCTATGAAGAAAGGCTAAAAAGGTTAGGGCTCTTTAACCTGGAAAAGAGAAGGCTGAGGGGAGATATGATAGAAGTCTATAAATTAATTAATGGAGTGGATCGGGTAAATGTAGATCAATTGTTTACGTTATCAGAATATAGAAAGACTAGAGGACATGCAATGAACCTACAGGGTAAACTATTTAAGACTAATAAGAGAAAATATTTTTTCACTCAACGTGTAATCAAACTCTGGAATTTGTTACCGGAGGATGTAGTAAAGGCTGTTAGTGTAGCTGGGTTTAAAAAAGGTTTTGACAAGTTCCTGGAGGAAAGGTCCATAAACCATTATTAAAAAGGGGCCCAGGATATTAATGCTTGACTCAATACAAGCATTGTGGAACCTGTGTCTTTTGGGGAAACTGCTAGGTACTGTGGTGGAGAAGCAGGCTCAGAGTGCAGGGAAAGAAAGGGGAAACAGTCTTTTTTTTCTAAACCCAAAGAAACTGCAGGCACAGGAAGGGTTAACACCCAAAGTAAAGCCAAAGATCTCCTGCAGAGGAGTGCAGGGCCAGAGACACACCCAGTTCCCATGGAGACCGAGGGAGGAGATGGGAGTGGTTCGGGGGCGGAGTCAAGAGCCATAGGACAGCCCCAAACATTTAGGCAGGGAAGTTTCACTCACAAACAGATTGCACAGAAGCGGAAGGAGACACAGGAAGGGAATGCACAGAGATGGGCATGGAAGGAGAAACAGACACGAGCTGAGAAGGAGGATGAGATTGAAGGCAGACGCAGAGGCACTGAGACAAGCAGAGTTGTGGCAGCGCCACTGGGACGAAGGAAGCTGACCAAGGACAGGAACAGAGAGGTGAGAAGGCCAGAGGAGAGCTCGGGGGAAGTTTTGTCTGAGGAGGAGATATTTTCCAGAAGCACCTGGTCTGGCCCTTCTCAGTATAAGGGGCCTACAAGAGGACAACACACTACTGGCAAGGTGAGCCCTTTACAAACCTTAAAGAAGCTTTTAAATAGGGAAACCTTTTCCTGCCCTTCCCCCTCTAGCTCACGTACTGAGAAGCATAATTGGGAACAAGTGTTGAAAACTTTACAGCGTGTAAAGGCTCCTCAGGCAGATGCTGAGGAGAACACATATCTGAAAGGGCCCAGTGAGGAAGAAATGGAGCTAGGAGACACTTTTTATGAAAGTGGGGTTTCAGATATGGAAATTGAATGTGCTATCTGTGCCAAAGAAGAATAAGGAACTGAACAGGGTTTTAGTAACTGGAGAAAAAAAAACCAGGAGTTCTTAATAAGGACATTCTATGCAAAAGCCCATAACTTTTAGCTAGGCTGATCAATGACTGCTTGGCTGATAAAGCTGCATGGTTAACGAAGCCAGAAAGGAGCTAAAAGTATAACTTGTATCTTGAAGAAATATTATTGAATTTTAAAGCCTGTTGGTGGACCAGGGAATGTTATGCTATACCAGCTGTGAAACAAACAGTGAAGTATTGTACTGCCTCTTGGGGACCGGAGAACAGACTGCTGTTGTAAAGGATTTTTACTTGTGAAAAAGGTGTGTTTAAACTAAGCCAAGCCAAAGACTGTTTAACCAGGCTTACGTTTATGACTGGAGAAGTATCCTGAACTTTATGTTTTGTAGTCTTCAACATTCTTGCCAAAGAATTTAATTTGGTTGGGAAAATCTTATTTCTTGAATAAAAGAAATGTCCTGCGACCTTTGATCTTGGCTCTAATCTATTTAAGACACAACTACATGCTATTGGGCTAACTTTTTATACAAAGGACGATCGGAGCCCTCTCACACTACTAGGCAACTGCCTGGCCACATGGGGGAGCTCCAACAGTACGTATGACCTAGATTGGCCACTGTTGAAAACAGGATTCTGGGCTTGATGGACCTTGGTCTGACCCAGTATGGCATATCTTATGTTCTTATGTTCTCATTGTACTGCTTTAGCCACAAGGCTACTCTGCTTAATACTCCTCTTAAAGATTATAAGAATGTGAGTACAATCCTAATCAATGTTTCCTTTCTTTTTGTACTCAAAGCTTAACACAACCCAAGAAGCAAACAAACTCAACCTTGAACAAACTATTTGTGGAAGTGTGATTTCCATCTTTGCTTTGAACAAAATCAAAGTGTTTTGACAATCCACAGCTGAGAAAAGGAGCCTTCAGGAGTTTTTCAGACACCATTCTCCTCAAAATCACGGGCACAAAAAGGCAGCATCTGCTTTCTTCATTCATGCTAGCTGTAAATTTACACAGACTGCATAACAAAAGACAAGATGTTCTGTTAAAAGAAAAATACATTTTCAGGTTTTTGAACACCAACAAAACTGACAGCAGCAGCAGGTATTCTCTCTATAGTGTAGGGTTATATTTTGAGATGAATTTAAAGCTGGGGCTGAAGATCATGCAATTGGATTCCTTCCATCCCTGAGAAAATATGCAGGAAGACCACACCCTACCATAAGGGCACATAAGGCGCAAATTATAGGGGCTGATACAGAAATCACTTGCTGTCTATCCTGCAATATCACAGTGAAATCTTTGGATCTATTTCTACCTCTGAAATGCTTTTCTCGTATGCATGCAGATGGAAAAAATGCAGAAAAGCAATTACTGGCAGCAAAGTTTTTAATAATTCAGATCTTTGAAAAGCTGAGAAGTTTATGAACAAAAGCTTACAATTTGGCATCTTGCATAGAATCAAAATACAATTCTTAAGTATTAGATGTTTCACTCGCCTTGTGGAACAATGTCATCTTGTACAATAAGAAACACAATCATACATGATTAAC
The DNA here is from genome assembly GCA_033557465.1 of Ichthyophis bannanicus. NCBI lineage: Eukaryota > Metazoa > Chordata > Amphibia > Gymnophiona > Ichthyophiidae > Ichthyophis > Ichthyophis bannanicus. The sequence goes on from CM066035.1 coordinate 750,744,721, forward strand.
CTGCGATGAATACAATGATGCACATTAGAAGGGAATTTCTTAAAGTTTCCCTCTGCTGAAAATCAAATGTTTCTTTCCAAATTTTCAAGCGCTTTGAGTGATTTATTTATTTATTAATTAGTATGGATCACTGGCTTTCACGTCACCTCTTTGCAACTAGAGATCCTCTGGGTTTATCCCAGGCTTTTGGAATTCCGTTACTATTTGGACCTAGTTGCCATTTATGGTAGAAAAAATAAAATTAAAAAACAAAGACAAAAGGAACTCATTTCCAAATTAGAGAGAATGAGAGAAAAATTAACTAGGAATGGTGCTGTATAAAACAAATACACTAAGCTATCCATTTACAATTATTTGTACAGTATGTTCAACAGCAGTGAATGAAAAAATGCCACAGCTAAATATACATATACAATTTATCCATTTAAATTTAAACAAGTAGGGCCTGACGTTCAGCGGCAGTGTCTAGTGTTGCTAAAGTGCTAACCGCTACCAATGAACATTAGACCCAGATATCCAAGGCCAGCGCCATATCTGGGTCCCAACATTGTCCTGATAGTGATGATGCTAACTGGGCAGCAGTGATATTCAGCTGCTGCCCAGTTAGCTTCAGTGGCAAAGTTTAGGCCAGTTTTTGCTGTATCTGACTTTCACTGCTTTGTGATCACTGGGCAATGGCTCAATTATTGCCACTGCCTGATTAGCGCTGGATGCTGCCCCTGCTCTACCCCAGAAGGCCCTGATTCTAACCGGTTAACATCATGGCATGCAGCGGTGGCACCACTGAATATCCCAGACAAGAGGATTAACAGGGTTAGTAGGTTTTGCACGTGCGTGTGAAGAATATAGAGCTGCTCACATGTAGAACTCCCATAAAGCGCAGTGGGAAGCAAAGACGTGCAAGCAGGGCATGACATACAATCGCACGTGTGGTACCGAACAAATGCCCTTGCACTTTGAAGGCAGGATGCAGTTGCACGGGTTCCTTCACTGAGGCGGCGGGAAAGGCTCCGCACTGGTTTCAATTTTGTTTAGACTGACTATCGCTAGCAGTAGCGCAGCCACAGCTCTAAGAGGCAGGAGCCACGGCTGCCATGGAAAAGAGAGAGCCAGTCTGCCACTGCTGAGACGTGGACTCGGCAGCGGTAGCAACTTGATAGAGTCTAAGAAAAGGGTCTTCCATGCCAGAATCTTCAGGTGGGTGCTTTCCATGGTTCGAGGGGGCCCTGTGAGTTGCTGGAGGACCACATCAAGGTCCCATCCTGGGGCTGGCTGCTTGATTGGGAGATGGAGGTGCATGAGGCCTCTGTGAACCTTGTGACGAGGGGTGAACTGAGACTGATTTCCCGTCCAGCCTCTTGTGGTAGGCAACGATTGCACTAAGGTGCCTTGATGGAGGTGGGTTTCAGTCTAGTGTCTGACAGGCTGAGAAGGTACTGAAGAAGGGACATGTGAACAGGATGAGCACAGAGAGCACAGGGAGAGGAGCTGCACCCACAGCCACATCTAGGAAGGCCACCAGGGAAGCAGACAGCACCGCGCCAACAGCCTCTCCAGCAGTGACCATCAAGCCAGGAGCAGCAAGCACCACAGCGCAGGAAAACAATGACAAACGCGGCACAGCCCCTCCCATGAGCTGCAGCAATCAGGATCCATACACAGAGGCCAGCCCAGCTTAAATCTGAGTGGATGGAGAGGCAGAAAAGAAATGGAAGGAAGCTGAAAGGAAAATGTCAAGGAGGAAACGAAGGAGATACAAGGAGAGAGAAAAACGAAAAATGGAACGAGACCCCGGAAAGAATTAAAACAAAGGAAAACAGAAACCAGAGATTGCAACCAGCACTGTTAGCAAAATAAAAAGGCCAGAAAATAATGTAGAAAAAATAATTTTATTTTTAATTTTGCAACTGGAATGTGTCAATTTTTGATACTTACATTTGCTCTCTTTGGGGGTTATTCTGAGGCACGAATAGCGGGGATGGACATCCCAACAGGATGTCCATCCCCGCTATTTGTACTGGCTCCTGCCCCTGTATAACTTTCCCGCCGGTTGTGTGGGGAAGTTATACGGGGATGGGGAAGGGTCAACATGGGGGCGGAGAGTAGGCGGGCTGTGGGCTGTCGCCGGCCCTGATGTACAGGACTGATTCTGATGTCAGTCATGTACGTCCAGGGCCGGTGAAATGTCTGGGGAAGTTATTGGGTGGAATAACTTTCCTGGATGTGTTCTTTTGGCAGCTCCGGGGTGCGGAACAGGCTAGGCCAGCAAAGGTTAATTCCTCGCAGCCCAATCCTAGCCTTAGGAGCCTGGATTTGGGATCAGGCTGTGGGGAATTAATTTTTTAGCAGGCGGCCAGCATTGCAGCATTTAAATGGAGCTGTGACAACATGGCAATATGACACCACAACTCTATTTAAATGCCCTGACTGAGTTAGTCGGGCTTTGCTGCACATACAGTGCTGTTCGCAATTCTGATCTTGCGGGGCTGTAAGTGTCCTGTGGGATCAGAATCGCAATCTCCTTTGTACGTCCAGGTCAGCCTGGATGTACAAAGAAAATCTGCATCTGGATCAGAATCGTGGGGGTGGAGGAAAGCAGAAACCTCAGATTGGGACCAGCATGATAAAAGAATAAAATGGTCAGACAACAAAGGTAGAAGATAATTTTATTTTCAATTTAATTAACAGTCTTGGTGCTATTGTTATATTTTATGAAGTACAGGGAAATGCATCTTTCTATTTCTCTGGTATTGCATTGTACGCAGAATCTGACCTTTTTGGGGTTGCAGTGTAATTTTTTATCTACATACGGTTTATTTTTAAGATAAGGTCACTTATTCAGTACGTGATGAGGGTCTGTGTTCTGCATTTGTGGCAGGCCACTGAGCTGGTACAGTGTGGTAGGTTTGCTTTACAGATCCTCAGTGACTTATTGTAGGGTTTTGTATTAGTTCACAATATTCCTGGTACTGGAGAATGCTTTTTTTTGTTGTTAGTGAGATGGTTGCAATCAGATTTTGTTTTTAAAGATACTGAGTTCTGTGGGTGAATGTTCTAGATCTGCTTTGCACCCACTGTTGAGGGGAGGGGTTCTGTGAATGTAAAACATATGTTCAAAAAGAAAAAGCAAGAACCATAATGCACTTTATAACAACAAAATAAACATGAGCTATAATTTGGTATTAGAAACAGTGCTGTGGTTCTCACTCTTTTAGTTCTTTGGTGTGTAAGCATCTTTCATTTCCTCCACATTATCTAATCAGCTTTTTGGTTTGGTTCAGTTCTTGACTGGAGTTTTGAGAAAGCCTCTCCTCCACAGCTTGTGGGGGGTGGGGCGCCACATTATCCTTCGCCTCAGGCAGTAGATTGCTTTGAGCCGCCTCTGCTCTGTGGACCTCCTTTCTTCTAAAATATCCCTGTAACTGTGTTATGGTATTACAAGGTAAGATATATCTTCTTTGATTCTTTCCAATTGGAAGGATTCCTACAGGGGAAGGGATGAGTTTTATGGTCATATGTTTTCTAGTTTCCTTGTTTAGATAAAGGGGATTTAAGTTTTTGATTTGGTGGTTCTAATCTTTCATGCACTCCTGATTGTGGGCTGGGTGTTTGTTCATATATTTATTACTATTTATATAATGTATTTGTTTCTTTATCTCCTCTGTGTTACCTTAAATAAAAGGATGAAACTGGAAAAAAAAAATCTACCTTCACATGACGTGCCTGTGTATGAGGTCATCTCGTGCTGCAACACCTATCTGGTATGGTTGCCTGGTCCTCTCATGCCTTGGCTCTTCACCATCTGCATCATGGTCAGGGTCTCCTGCACCCTGTTGTTCAGGAAGGTTTGTTGTCAATGCCAGATGGTGAAGCATGCAGCAGGCCATTAAGATCTGACATGCTCTTGCAGAGCTGTACAACAGTTTGCCCCCAGAAAGGTCTAAGCACTGGAAATGATTCTTGAACTGGCCAAATATCCTCTCAATGATGGCACAAGTGTTCCTGTGGGCCCTGTTGTAGCATTCCTCTGCCTCTCTGTGCAGCGAGTAGCCAATGACTTAGTGCAGAGGTACTCAAATCCAGTCCTAGAGGGCCGCAAACCAGTCAGGTTTTTGGGATATCCCTAATGAATATACATGAGATCGATTCAAATACAATGGAGGCAGTGCATGCAAATAAATCTCATGCATATTCATTAGGGATATCCCAAAAACCTGACTGGTTTGCGGCCCTCCAGGACTGGATTTGAGTACCTCTGACTAAGTGGTTAACTTCTATCTCTTGCAAGGGAAAGGGGAGAGAGGATACAGATCAGGGTATTTCATGTGTTGGGTGGGCATTGCAGTCCTGTGCTCTTTGGGCCATATGCTGCAGTGCCTAGGGTATGATGCCAGCTCCATACATGTGCATGTTTGGATGATTGAGAGGGCTGGTACAGGGATTATCTTGTAACTATCCACTGGTGATCTCTCTGCTTTCAAACTTCTCACAGGTGACAGAGTGTGTGAGGATGTAGGAGTCATAGCAGGATCTCATAAACCCGGGGAAGGCATCTGTTATCTCCCCCTGTGTATTGCAGGCCACCTGCATGCTGAGAGAGTAGAATGCCTTACTGTTGCAGTAGATGGTGGTCTGATGGCCATATGTGTGCAATCGATGAGCCCTTGTATATATGGGAAGCAAGCCATTTCATAGATTAGGAATATGGTTTTCTGCCTCTGCTGCACAGTCTGTGGAAAGGTTACAGATTATGCTGTGTGGGTTAGAAAGGCCCTCAGGAACAGTGTGATGCATTGCAAGATGGCTGCAGGTCCGGCCCATCTATTTTGCAGTAATGTTGCCCGTGCATGGCCCCGCACCTCAGGGGGCCCCTCGCCTGACTGGCTGCAGAGGTAGCCGAGGAGGCCGGAAGCCCTGACTGACCTCTGGCACAGCTGCAGGAGTAAAAAGCGGCATTTGCCTTCTCTCCCACAGCTGTGATAAAAAGAAGCCCCCCAGCTCACTGAGTGCCAGGAGGTTAAAAGGGCAAATGGTATTGAGACACTCATTAAGAGGCATGTCCACTAAAAGTTAATGCTCATTCACAAATCTTAATGTGTGCTAAGTGCAACAAAACCCATTTATTTCTATTGGCGCAGTGGCACTTAATGCACATTAATATTAGTAAACATGCCCTTAAGTCATTGCCAGGACAAAACAGAGGTTTGTGAAGGGCTCCTTTGAAGGCCGCCTAAAAATAAATTAAATTTATGTAAATGAGATCATGGTTATGCAAATGAGGCCCAACAATGAGTCTCTGCACATGGCCCCACATCACCCTTGGCTGACTAGGTGAGACCTATGGTGGCTACCAGTGGCAAGGAACCCAGGAGACATGGTGAGCATGTGGTGTACCAGCATGGGCAGGCCCTGCTGTATGGTGGAGTGGAGGGGTGGCTTTAGCTCCTGGCAGAGATGATGAATGGCTGTGCCCAGACACACCCCTGTTATGCCTCCAGAGGAGACCTGCAGAAATCAGTATTGTTGGTGCAGAAACATGCATCTTGCAACCTTTCTGAAATGGCATTTTAGAAGTAGGAATGACTGCCGCATTTTTCTGATGCTGCATCTATATTTAAAACATGAATGCTTTTTTTTTTAAATAACCCCCATAGGGGGTTAGGAGATGTAGAATTATTAGCCACTCAAAAACTGCAGAAGGCCAAGAAAGAGTAGTTACTCATCTGTAACAGGTGTTCTCCAGGAGCAGCAGGAATCAGTCCTCACATATGGGTGACGTCAGCGTCGACGGAGCCCTCATGCGGAGCATTTCCCCAGCTTTCAAGGAAAGCCTTTGGGAATGCAGTGTGCATGCGCGGTCCCCTTCCTGCCCAAGGGTGCCATCTTGCTCAGTCTGATGACATAGCTAAAAGACAGCAAAAAAAATCAAAATTAAGTATATGACTGCAACTCCAGGGGAGGAGGGAAGGTCGTGAGGACTGATTCCTGCTGCTCCTGGAGAACACCTGTTACAGGTGAGTAACTACTCTTTCTCCAGGACCAAGCAAGAAGTAAGTCCTCACATATGGGACTCCCCAGCTCTAGGCTACCGGGAACCCTAAGCTGACAAATGGCTCCCTCTCAAGAGCCTCAGCATACGTGATAAGAATATCTTCTGAGAACGCCCCCATATGGTAGCTCAACACAAGGGCCAGAGGGAAGGAGTTGCCTAAACCTCAAAGAGATTATAGAGTACCGCCTGTCCGAAAGCACTGTCCCTTTGGGACTCTCTCTCCAGGCAGTAATGGGCTGCAAAAGTCTGACTTGAAGACCAAGTTGTGGCCTGGCATATGTCTGCCAACAGAACAGAGCGGAGATGAGCTACTGACGCGGCTTTCACCCTGACATGGTGGGCCGTGACTCGACCCCGCAAGGGGAGGTCGGTTGCCTTGTACGCCCAGGCAATACAATCTGCTACCCAAGTGGATAACGTATGCTTGGAGACAGGTAACCCCATCTTATTAGGGTCAAAGGAGACGAAGAGCTGAGTAGCCCTTCGATGCCCCCGCGTACGTTCTATGTGAAAAGACAAGGCCCTCTTGCAGTCCAGGGTATGCAAGACTGTTTCAGCCCGGCTAGAATGCGGCCTGGGAAAGAAGGTCGGAAGAACCACCTCCTGGTTGAGGTGGAAAGAGGAGACCACTTTTGGAAGGAACTTGGGATGGGTCTGTAGGACCACCCTGTTCCTATAGAACCGTGTGTACGGCCTATCAGAAACCAGAGCTTGTATTCACTCAAACGTCTGGCCAAGGTAAGAGCCACCAGAAAGAGCGCTTTCCAAGAGAGGAAGTGCAAATGGCAAGAAGCCATCAGCTCAAACAGTGGGCGAGTAAGTTGCTGCAAGACCACGTTCAAATCCCATTCAGCTGCCAGTGGACGAACCGGAGGCTTGAGCAGAAGCAGGCCTCTGAGAAATCTGGCCACCAAAGGGTGAGCCGACAGAGACTGTCCTTCCACCGGTGAGTGGTGCACTGATAGGGCACTGAGGTGGACCCGAACAGAGTTAGACTTAAGGCCTAGGTCTGACAGGTGAAGTAGATACTGCAGTACTACTGACACAAGGCAAGAGAAAGGATCTTCATTGCGCTGAGCACACCACACCGTAAACCTACGCCACTTAAGGGCATAGGATTTTCTGGTGGACTGCCTCCTAGAGGACAAGACCACCTCCTCAACCTCCTTAGGTAGACATAAGGGAGCTAGCACTATCTTTTCAGCAGCCAGGCCATCAGATTGAGGGACCTGAGATTGGGTTGCAGAAGGGAACCCTGATCTTGAGAGAGGAGATCGTGTTGCAACCCCAGAGGGAATGGAGTTTCCACCGCCAATTGCAGCAGAAGTGGAAACCACGGCTGCCTCGGCCATCTGGGAGCTACCAGAATCACCGAGGCCTTGTCCCGGAGAATCTTGAACAGAGTTCGGGCCACCAGGGGCATGGGAGGAAACGCATACAGGAGGCCCATAGACCAAGAAATCAGAAAAGCATCCGCTGCTACCCACAGGGGATGTGGCTGTCTGGAGCAGAACCTGGACAGTTGACGATTCTGTGGACTTGCAAAGAGATTGATGGATGGAAGTCCCCAGCGGAGGAAGATCTGCTGGACCACCAATGGATTCAACTGCCATTTGTGAGGCTGGAGAATCCTGCTTAGCTTGTCTGATAGGAAATTCTCCTGGCCAGGTAGATAAACTGCTTTGAGAAACATGCCTTGTTTGACTGCAAAGGAACACAAGGCCAGTGCCTCCCGACATAGGAGCCTGGACCCCATGCCCCCTTGTTTGTTCACGTAGAATATTGCCACTTGATTGTCCATCTGAACTAGGACAGACTGGTGAGATAGGACATGAGAAAATGTTTGTAGAGCTAAGCAGATTGCTCACAGCTCCAAAAGATTGATTTGCTGCGTGGCCTCCTGAGGAGACCACCGGCCTTGAGTTCACATGCCCTGGCAATGTGCACCCCAGCCCATTAAGGAAACATCGGTCTTCAGCACCCTTGTGTGTGTTGGAACCTGAAAAGGTTACCCCCTGAGAAGGTTTGGGAGATGTAGCCACCACTGTAAGGAGTCCAAAAGTGGTTTGGACACCTCTACTCTGTCTTGGAGGTCACCAGTGGCCTGCGTCCACCGAGCTCTGAGGCACCATTGAGCAGGCCGCATGTGCAGGCGGGCATTGGGAGTCACATGCACTGTGGATGCCATGTGGCCCAGGAGCCGCAGGTAGTGCCTGGCGGACACAATAGAACTGCTGTGGAACTGGTTGGCCAAGTCCATCAGTTTGTGATCCCTGTCTTTGGGCAAGTAGGCTCTTGCCTGAAGGGTGTCTAGTCTTGCCCCTATAAACTCTAGGTTCTGAGAGGGGAGCAAAGTGGACTTTGCGTAGTTTATGACAAAGCCCAGATGCTGAAGAAGAGAGATAGTGCGAAGAGTGGCTTGTCGGGCCTCCTGGGGACACTGACCCCTGTTGAGCCAGTTGTCCAGGTATGGGAAGATGAAAATTCCCTGATTCCTGAGATAAGCAGCCACCACCGCCAGGCATTTGGTGAAAACCCTGGGGGCAGAGATTAGGCCAAAGGGAAGTACCCTGTAGTGAAAATGGTTTCCTCCCACCGCAAATCTGAGATATTGTCTATGGTCTGGATGAATGAGGATGTGAGTATAAGCATCCTTTAGGTCTAAGGAGCATAGCCAGTCTCCCTGCTGGAGGTAAGGCAGCAGTATCCCAAGGTTAAGCATCTTGAACTTCTTCCTCTCCAGAAACTTGTTTAGATTTCGCAAGTCTAGGATAGGCCGGAGGCCCCCTGTCCATTTTGGTACCAGGAAGTACCTGGAGTAGAAGCCTTGCCCTTCCAGGTGGTGAGGCACCGGTTCCACCGCCTGTTCCTTTAGAAGACTTGCCAACTCCTGAAGGAGGAGGTTCCTGTGTAGAGGGAGTCTGGGAGGCTCCCCTGGAAAATAGGACGGGGTTAGCTGGTGGAAGTGGAGCATGTAGCCCTGCTGGACTATGCTCAATACCCAGGTATCCCCTGTGATGGCTGGCCACCTGTAGGTGTACAGGGTCAACTGACCCCCTGTGCTGAGTGGAGCCACCGGCGGAGGAGAGGCTATGCTGTAGGAGTCAAAACCCCGCTCCCTGCTGTGCAGGAGCCGGAGCTGGTGGTTGGGGGTCTTCTGCCTACGGGGCCCATGCCCCTGCCCCTTGGCCTGCTGGCCCTGTTGGGGAGCTGGAGAGGCCTGATATTGAGGGTAGGATTTGTAGGCAGCACCCTTCCTCAGGAAAAAGGGCTTCTTTCCCGAGCCCTTCTTTTTTTGAGAAGGGGCAGAAGTCTTCCTGGACAGCCTTGTCCTGGTGAGAGTCTCAGTCTCGATTTCTGCAGCCTTTTCAGTCATGGGCTTACCAAAAAGGTTTTCACCTCGGCAGGGGACATTGACCAACTTGTTCTGCACTCATGACTCCAGGTCTGATGACTGTAGCCAAGTCTGACGGCGTGCACCGATGCCGGCCACGGCTACCCAGGCCGAAGCCTCGAAGCCATCATAGGCTGCTCGAGAGATAAACTTTGAGCACTCTCGGATCCCTGTTGACAAAGCCTTGAACCTCTGCAAAGGTTCCTCAGAGAGGCCAGCTGAGAACCTGGCAATCTCCTTTGCCAGGTCTTGTAGGTACATGCCCATGTACAGCTGGTAGGTCTGGACACGGCAAGATAGCATAGAGCCCTGGAAGCACTTTCTACCAAGGCCATCCAGGTTCCGGGCCTCCCGGCCCTGGGGCACCGAGGGCTGCATCTTCTGACTCTTCAGGTGGTGCATGGCCGATTCCACAACCATGGAGTTGTGCGGTAGCTGCGCCTTTTGGAACCCAGGGCTCTTATGGACTTGATAAATGGAATCTACCCGTTTGCTAAGAACTGGTGCCGAGGCCAGTGCCTCCCACATATGGAAGAACAGCCGTTCCAGCATCGGAGGAAAAAAAAGGTCTCAGTTAAAAAACACAGCGTTGCACCCAGGTTATATAATACCCTGGAAATTTGCTGTTATTAACATCAGTGACTTTTTGACAAATATATTATCGTTTCATTTCTTATTTTTCTTATATATTGTTCTGTTCCTTTTTCTTATATTTTCTCTGTTTTTTCTTTTTCTATACTTAACTTGTACTCCATTAAAGATATACGATGCTGGCGTAAACAGTTGTGAAACAGTTGTAAAAAGCTGTAGTCTCAGAAGTTACATTCTGAATCCCGACGCCGATGTTCTAAGGCACCCAAGCATTTCACACTACTGGTTTCATCAGGGGATTCTTATCCACCATGATAAACTAAAATGGAGAAATGAAAAGATCATAACAGTAAATATCTACCTGCATCTTCAGTGTTTCCAATGTTTCTGCACTCTAACTAAATTATTTGTCGTTCATAAACTAAAGTGTTCACATACCTAAACTTGGATAAAAAAAGAGAAAACCTCCTGCCATCGAACTTCTCTCTCAGCTGTTTGAAAAAAACGCCACGCCGCACCACGCCGTACCCGATGGCTGTGGTACAAAGGGCGTATTTAAGAGCTCGGTACAATGATCGGGGACTTCTGTTGTGGGATCAGACAAATCAGAACTCCAGTGGGTCACATTACGATGAAGAAAACATTAATTTTATCACGCGGTTATCCCCGTTGAGCAGGACCATTCAGAACATCATAAAAAACATAGTAATGTTTTTAGCATGGTCCCTGGTTTACAAGATAAAAAGATACGCTGTGTATGGAGTCGAAGCTCTAATCTTAAGGAACAACTTAGCCCAACAGTTCTCCGTCTTGTATGTCCCTCAGTGTCTGCGGAGAATGAACCAGGACATAAAAAATGTGGCACCTGCAATATTTGTGCTATAACATTAGAAATCACACAGTTTATGTATCATGGGTCTACTTATATTTTACGGAAGAGAACGAATTGTGCGTCTACGTTTGCGATTTATGCCATCTGGTGCCCATGCGGATTGTTGTATGTTGGTAAGACAACACGGCAATTCCGAATACGGATGGGGGAACATCGAAGCCGATTGAAGAATAACATATTGGAAGCTCCGTTGGTGAGGCATAGTATACGTACTCAACATACTTTTGACCAATTTAAATGCTTTATTGTGGATCAAATAGATTTTGCTCGTGGAGGAAAAACTCAAGAACAGACATTACTCCGGGAGGAGCAACGCTGGATTCACTTATTAAGTACAGTAGAACCACTAGGGTTTAATTCGGCGGTGGACTGGTCAGTCTGTTTTTAAGAATCAAACTGGGGGAGGAGCCTATTAGATGGAATGTTTAAAGGGAGTTCACTGCCCTTAGATCGCATGTGTGGCATTTTTTTCAAACAGTTGAGAGAGAAGTTCGATGGCAGGAGGTTTTCTCTTTTTTTATCCAAGTTTAGGTATTTGAACACTTTACTTTATGAACGACAAATAATTTAGTTAGAGTGCAGAAACATTGGAAACACTGAAGATGCAGGTACATATTTACTATTATGATCTTTTCATTTCTCCATTTTAGTTTATCATGTTGGATAAGAATCCCCTGATGAAACCAGTAGTGTGAAACGCTTAGGCGCCTTAGAACATCGGCATCGGGATTCAGAATGTAACTTCTGAGACTACAGCTTTTTACAACTGTTTCACAACTGTTTATGCCAGCATCGTATATCTTTAATGGAGTACAAGTTAAGTATGGAAAAAGAAAAAACAGAGAAAATATAAGAAAAAGGAACAGAACAATATATAAGAAAAATAAGAAATGAAACGATAATATATTTGTCAATAGGTCATTGATGTTAATAACAGCAAATTTCCAGGGTATTATATAACCTGGGTGCAACGCTGTGTTTTTTAACTGAGACCTTTTTTTTGTTCCTTTCTTGGTATCATTGGTGAGATTACACAGTTTATAAATAATCTTTCCAAGTTTCAAGTTCCATGAAGGCAGCCAAGCTGCTCTCCAAGGCCATCAGCCTGAGTCCAAACTCAGGAGACTCAGCAGCCTCCGACTCGGGCCCCAACGGCATCAGGCCCGACGTCGGTTCTTCCGGAGCAGAGACCATGAGGACAACAGCATTTACGTGACTCGGGGACTCTGGCTCCACGCGAGGTAACTTGGATGGTCTCTCCTACTCCGAGAGCCAGGGGCGGCTGTCAGGGCTATGCGACCTGGCCCTCGAGGACCCAGGAGCCTCCACGGATGCCGCCCTCGCGAGCTTCTTCTTCCTTTTGTGCTCCTGGGTGGGAGACTCCCTCTCAGAGGAACCCCGATGGCGCTCGGGGTCAGACTCCCAAGATGTCGAGGCCTTTGACAAAGTACGGGCCTGGCTGGACGTGGACTATGAGAAAATTCTCTCACGTTGATGCTGACGGCTCTGAAGTGCCTTCGACGACATTTTGCCACATGGGCCACAGACCAGCGGGTTATGGTCGGGCCTGAGGCAGCAGAGGCAGCAGTCATGTGTGTTGGTGAGAGACATAAGTTTCTTGCACTGATCACACTTTTTGAACCCGCTGGCAGCCATCGGGGGAAAAAGGGCCCCTGCAAGGTCAAAAGACCGGGCTGCCAGTGAAAACACAAAAAAATTGCGAACGCTAGTCACGAAGGACAAAAATGGGTGAATGTTTTTTCTTTTCCTTTTATTTGTTGATGTACAATATGTTTCTTTAATCTTGTTTGGTTATTGTAATGACTGAAATGCAAATAAAAAAAAAACAAAAACCAAGATATGCTTATATTTGTTTATTTGAAATGTTGTATACCGCCTTCCAAACTATCATCTCTCAGTGCTGACACTGTATATTCAGTGCTCGAGGATATCCAAATTCCATCACTGAACATCCTGTTTCAGTTTTGCCCACAATGACCAGATGCTTTAAAATGCTGACCTCGCAGGCTGAATGTTGGTCCTCATATGTTTGCAAGCTGAATTCAAAATGAAAATAAATCACATTATCTAATTTTCTTGAAATGCTCAAAGAGGCATACTGAGGCCTAATTTCAGCCTTTTACCAGATGGCATATGTCCCGTGCCAAAAAATCCAAAATCAGTCATGTTGTATAACTCAACGATTTCTAGTTCCCATGGATTTTTCTAGATGTGAATACATGGTCTGGGAAAAGCTATAAACCAGACCCAAGGCTGTTTTTACCTATGGGCAAAAGAGGCAGCTGCCTGGACCCTTGCACAACATGGGCCCAGCTGCCCTGCTGCCCATGGGTAACAGCGGCCCTGCTTCTGCCTCTGCGCCCACTGCCGCTGCTGCTGCCCCTATCCAGGATGTGAAGTGGTGGCAATACATAAAAAAGAAACAGCATATCTGATTCATCGAGAGAGGGGCAGAAGCAAATGCATGAAGGTCACTCCAGTGCTGCGGTGCTTTTTTAATGTATGGCCACCGCTGTATGTCTCGGAGAAGGTCAGCAGCAATTGCAGGAGGGGGCCCGCGGACAAAGGGGGGCCCCGCTGGAAAGGTTTTCCCGGGTCCTATAAAGGACCAAACATCTTTGTTATAAGAAACCGTACTCCTTTCAAAGAAACATGAAGAAGCCCTATGATTAAGACTGTATCAAACATAAATTGAACATACCCCAAATACACCCGATTCAGCAACCGCGGGAGCTATATGTTTCCGTAGTGGCAGAATCGGGGCACTTGGATGGCCCAGACATGCCCCAATTCTGCCGTGCCCTTACCCCCTGCCCAGCCAGCCCACCCTATGCTCCTGCTGGAGCGCCGGTGCCTTGGTGTCCCGTTGCCATGGCACTGGGATTCCCAGCAGGTGCACAGGCAGCCCGACACCAGTGCTCTTCTTTCCCTACTGCCCGACCCTCGGTGGGGGCAGCCAGGGCCTGGATTAGGTGGTGGTGACTTCACTGCAGCTCCTCTGCCACTTTGGGAGTTCTGCGTGCCCCGATTGCCTCAACCCCTGGGACTTATTCCACTTCCAAGATGAAATAAGTCCCCGTCAATCTTGGCCTCCCTGTATGTACAGGTAAATGATCTGCATAGGCCCTGTACGTCCGAGTTTGTGGGCCCACCCCTACTCCACCCTTTCTCTGCATCTGGCACTCCCCCTCTCACCCCCTCCCAACCCCGTCCAGAGTTTGTCGCATGAACCCTCTATACGTGCAGGGAGGGCTGTATCCAGAACCACGTCCAAGGTCTATTCAGGGTCCAGATGCCTATCCTGGACGTCCAACCCCACTATTTGTGGGTCAGAATGACCCCCAAAGTTTCAGGGCTTAGTTTTTGTGGAACTATACACCCTTTGGATCTTATTTACTAATGTGTGTTAAAATGTTAAGTATTAATGCAATTTAATACACCCTAAGGGGGTCATTTTAGATATGCCATTCATGATTTGGATGTATGAAAACATACCTATGTCTAACTGTTCCTGGACATGAATAGACATCTGAAAAGTATTCATTTCTGCCAGCTATCAAAAGTACAAGGAAGAGTAATATGCCCCTCTCACTCCCACAATATGTTTTGCCAACTCAGAAACCCTAGTAGATACATTGCAAGGCCTTATACATAACATAGTAACCTAATATATAATGGCATTATGGTCCATCTAGTCTATCCAGCAAGGTGGCAAGATTAGGTGCACCTGCTGCTCCATGCAGGTCACCCCTCCTCATGCCTTTGTTTAGGGGTGTACCCATCATTCCATGAGCGTCACCCCTATTTGTTGAGATGTAAGAAATAGTTATGTTTATTTTGATCTTATCCTATTGCTATAAAGAGATCCACTGTGTCTGCCTCATGCCATTTTGAATTCTATCACTGTATTTGCCCCCACCACTTCCATCGGGAGAGCATTCCAAGCATCCACCACCATTTCAGTGAAAAAGTATTTCCTGACATTGCTTTTCAATTTACCTCCTTGCAGCTTCATGTTATGCCCTCCAGTATTACAGTTTCCCCATCTTTGAAAAAGGTTTGCTTGCTTATTAATACCCTTTACTTAAAAGTCTGTATCATATCTCACCTGTCCCTTCTCTCCTCTAGCATATACATATTTAGGTCTTCAAGTCTCTTATCATATGTCTTCTGGCGCAAGCTCCAAATCATTTTGGTCACCTCCCTCTGAACCATTTCCAGTCTTTTTATATCCTTTGTGAGATATGGTCTCCAAAACTGAACGCAATATTCCATGTCTAAAATGGCAGGTCATGACATGAATGTGATAACATATCCACATGCATGTCCCAAAATACCGACACAGGCACATTATGTGGTCTATACCGCAAATGTCTATATCTCATAAGTCCATGTTTCTGAAATCGACTACTTTTCTGCATATCTGGCCCCTTATTCTGCATCTCCTCTTCCAGCTCTATATCATGGTGGGCACATTTATCTTTTAGGGTGGAGATAGGGTTATTTTAGAAGGCATTTTACACATGTCCACTTATGCTGCTGCTTCACCCACAGAATTTCAGACGTTTTGACATGGACAACCCAAATGTCACCAAAATGTCCTTTCTAAAATGTGCCTGTAAATAATACAAACACAGTTATTCACACTGGGGCCTATTTACTAGCTATGCACTTAACATGATTTAACACACATTAACTTGTTAAGGCAAGTAAACAAATGAGGCCTTTTGTGATGAAAAAATAAAGCCTGTATCAGGAGAGCAATGCCACGCCCTGCACTGTATGCAGCAGGAAAACATCATCAAAGCGATAGCTAGAGAATTAGCTTTTCCTTAGCAAACGTATTCCTCCTCTTAAACTCAAAAAGTGTTACCAGTTTTTGGCTCCCATCTTTAACTTGGTGTTTTCTTAACACTAATAACAGAGATCAAATCCTAGCAGCTATAATAATGTAAATCTCATTTGCCAATACAAAGGGCTTAATTTGTAAAATTCAAGATTTTATGGTCTCAAGCTATTTGCTCATGGAGTTCAAGTATCAACATCCACACTTGACAATGGTCAAACACTAGAAACAATGTACAATATAATGCCTTTTGAAGAATGTGCAGCTTTGTTTAAATACAGAAATGGCTTTCAAGAGCTAGTTCAATGATGTAGAGACTCCTTCAGCCTTCAACCTCACCTCCTGTTTCAGAAAAAGGGGATCTGAGAGATTTGCATAACATGAATAACCTGTAAAGTGGACAAAAGATCACACCTCAAAAGAGTGGGATGAGGGAGCTATGTCTGAAGATTTAAACTACACCCTGGAGGACTGAAATCAATGTGAGGAGGACCTGGAGTGAGTGAGCGAGTTCACCACACACTGCATGAGAAAAATTGGCCAAAAGCCAGTCTTTGGGTCTAGTCCTCTAACCATGGCTCGCTGATTTGAACCTGCTCCTACCATCCAGTACTTGCCATGGTGTCCTAAGGAAACAGGATATAAAACTTCTCTAAGGAAAGATGTGGCAGAGTTGTCTGTGTAAACATCTGATCATAGGTCTTAGTTGCTTCAATGAGATAGGAGGTTCAGGAATTAAGCCTCTCTCTCTAGAGCAGTTTTCTTTTGCTCGGAGCAGTGCTACATGTATCTCTCTAGAAAGAATGTTACAGGAGTAAGTTTATTGGAATGGTGGTGTAGGACTCAAGGTTTCTAGATCTAGATTTAACTCATTGCATGCAGAAAACTAGCACTGGTTTCCCTGCTGAAAAAAAATGTCAAGATAAATAGTGGGACTTATACAAATTCTCAAAATACACATCATACAAATATTACTAACAAATTTCTAACAAACACATTTTTTTACAAGCAGTGTTTAGCTCTTGACAATTTTTAACCATATTTATTTAACCATATTTATTGTGGATACACATTGCATTGCAAGTGGTACCATCTTCTGTGCAGGGACTAATTGGGGTTTATATTGCATTGTTTGTGGAGTATTTTGAATTACTTTTGAAGAAGCCGTAGTAGTGGCAAAACCATTGGCCGTGATTAGCAAAATCTGAGTAGCAGTAGTAAGCAGCAGGGACAGCTGTGGTGGAGCTGTGATAGCAGTGGTGAAGCTGTTGGAAAAAACATTGGGAAAATATGAACCTGCATATTGGAATCTATGTATTATATGGTAGAGTCACAGTTTTGGCTTTGGTATTCCCCTATTTATATTGAAGTCCTTTGAATGTTTAGCACTTAATTGCTTAATGGTTTTTAAGAGTGTGTGGTTTTTAAGAATGTCTAACTATTTACTGTGTTGTGAATTTTGTTAATGTTGGTCAGTTTCTTAAGACTGTGGGAATGATGATGAAGGTGACCAGGTGGTTTGGTTACTGAGTGTTGTACCAGTAAAATCCATGGTTTGAGTTCCCACCTACCAATAAATACAGTTAAATAAATATGGCTTAAAATTGTCAAGAGCTAAAAACTGCTTGTAAAAAAAATTTGTTTCTTAGAAATTTTTTAGTAATATTTGTATGATGTGTATTTTGAGAAAGTATTAGATGTTCTAGTAAGTAGAGAGCAATTTGTATAAGTCCCACTATTTATCTTGATTAGTTGTTTTGTGGCACTTTTTTGGATGTATTTTTGAGAGAAAAAAACCCTCAGATTCCTTAATGGAACAGGGATTGTGTAAGAAAGAACAGGAAACAGTTATACATCTCATTCCTGGCTACAAACGTCTGATGGGAGATGGTACACGCCTGAGCTCCGAAAAATCAAAACCCGCTTATGAAAACTTCAAAGAAAATGGTGGAAATGCAGACAGTCCAATGACCATAATCATTATAATGAACCTGCTAGAGGAATACTGGACAGTGACTGACAATGCCAAAAAGCGTTACCACATCAAGCTGATCAACTCTTCCCTCTACCAAGAGAACTCTTCGACCTAGTAAAACTACTAACAAAACTTCCCACCAAGACCATCCCAACCCAGTTTATGTGACTCCCCCGATTCAATCCTCTACCACTACCAATACCTGGTCATCCTTCAACTCCATCAGCACTAATAACATTGAATCCAACATCACTTCCCGCAATACAACTACATCGCCCCTTGACTCATGCCCAGTAACCTGGATGAAGGCAACCAAAACAGAACTCAGCCTCATTCTCACAAAAATCACCCAAATGTCTCTAGCCCAAGGACTCATTCCAAATGGCCTCAAGACCTCATCCATTCATCCCACCCTAAAAATCCCTGACGTTAATCCAATGGACCCAACATCATATATACCATTTGCCAGTCTTCCCTTCATGGCCAAAACATAAAGTAATCTGCCAACAGCTTCAAGACCACATTGAAAACAGGCCCCACTTGACCCTAGCAACATAGATTCCACCCCCAACATGGAGTTGAAATCCTCTTTCTCTTCCTCTTAAACAGACTCATCCAAGATATACAGACTGTACAAGGATTCATCTTAGTTTTCCTTGATATTTCTGCAGCATTTGATATAGTAAACCATCCCATCCTCCTCCAATGCCTACAATCCATCAGAATTCAAGATACCATACTAAAATGGTTTCAGTCCTACTTAACCAATCAACAGCGAATCAAGATGGGTGACATCTCCTTTACCCCTTACACTCAAACCCAGGGTGTCCTACAAGGCTCCACTCTCTAAGCTCTGCTTTTCAACATATACCTCAAACCTTTATGCACTCTCAAGTCTCACAACCTATTCTACCACCTCTGTGCAGATGACATCATGATCTACACCCCCTTCGATACCAAATAACCCATCCACACAAAACTACAACACTGCTTCACCAATGTATTACATTGGCTCACCAGGAATCACCTCTCCATAAATTACAGGAAAACAGAGGCACTATTCATCTCCAAAGACACATTCGCACCATCCACCTCCATCACTCTAAATGGCATCCATACCAAGGTACAACTGGAAGTAAAATATCTTGGCATCATCCTGAACCAAAACCTCACTTTTAAACAACAGTGAAAAAAATTTGTGAATACGATTTACTACAAAATCCGTACCCTGCAACGCCTTCGCCCAATCCTGGGCC
Organism: Ichthyophis bannanicus; assembly: GCA_033557465.1. NCBI lineage: Eukaryota > Metazoa > Chordata > Amphibia > Gymnophiona > Ichthyophiidae > Ichthyophis > Ichthyophis bannanicus. The sequence goes on from CM066035.1 coordinate 750,763,748, forward strand.
CATCTGACTTCATATGAGCACTTCAAGCATCAATCCCTCCACACTTCGACTACTGCAACTCCATTTATCAAAGATTTCTGCAACCAACCCCCTTACCACTATGCACAGTTCTTCAAACTACAGCACGTATGCTACTAGCAGCCCCAAAGCATGAACCTATCACACACATTTTTAAGTAACTCCACTGACTTCTGCAAAACAGTCGCATCAAATACAAGACCCTTACGATGATCAATAAAGCCCTAAATGGAAACTCCTTCTCCCACCTCCAAACACTCCTCCATACCTTCCAATCCAACAGATCCAGTTGACAAATCATCAGGAATGCACTAATCATCCCCCACACAAAAACAAAGAGAACCCAGCACATCTGTTCAAGAGCTTTTGAACTATATTTTATTTATTTATTTATTTAACAGTATTTCTAAACCGCCTTATCTTAATAATCAAGGTGGTATCATGGCAAACAATCAGGTCAGGTGAGTGTGTTATACATGCAGTGGGGGAAATTGAGTGTGTGTCGTGTTGTGTGTTAGATTGGTATGAGCTATTTACAGAGTGGGCTATATACAGTGGTGCAAAAACAAATTCCATGCATACATTGGTTAGGCGGGATCATGCGCTGTTGCTCATTCTCTGAAGTTATGTGATGTATGCACCAATCCTCTGGAACTCTCTCCCCAACATGATCACAAGTACTATAGAACTCCTCACATTTTGAAAACAGCTGAAGACTCATCTGTTTCTTGAACACTTTGGACCGGTAACATAGACATACCCAACCCTTTCACATCCACAGACCTCTTTGCATTCACAATCTTAATAAATCACTATTACAACTACTCTCATAATATACCACACACATACCAATGTAAATAAGTTTATTGTATATAGTTTGATGTTCTATGTATTTGATGTACTCTGAGTTGATTGTAAACCACATTGACTTGGCAAAAAGTGGTATAAAAGCACAGCCAAATAAATAAATAAAATATGTACAGAGAGGTACATTAAGATAGCAGGTCTTATCCATCAAAAACTGAGGAAAAACACTATAACATTACTGTAGGAGAAAAGCACTAGATCACAAATTTGAGAAGTTGTTAAGAACAATATTTTCAACATATGTGACATTTCCATTCTAACCAATAAAAAGCTCAATGCAAAAAAAACGATTGGTTTTACTGGGACAGTTTTGAACTGGTTCTGCTCATATTTCTCCAACAGTCTTTCATGTCTCTGCAGATAATAAGACCTCTTCATATCAACCCCTGTACTTTGGGATCCCATGGGGATCAATTTTGGCTCCTATACTCTTTAATATTTTTATTGCCCCATTGGCTACACTGATTCAAGAATTAGGTTTAAGTGCCTAAATCTATGCTGATGATATCCATTACTGATATCTACAGATAACTGGGATGATCAATTCAAAATCACATTAAATAATCATCTTTACAAAATAATTGCATGGATAGAAGAAACGCTGGTTTTGAATCCAAATAAAAACTGCAGCTGTCTGGATTTCCTTTCAGAATAACCCACTCCCATTTATTCCACAAGTAAAATCTATTCCTGTGGAGGCACATTCCATTGTGTGCATCCCAGCCTCTGTTTGTCCGGTTGGAGCCGGATGCACAGAGGTAGACACAATTCTGATCCCACAGGGCATGTCTAGTCCCCATGGGATCAGAATCATAGAAACATAGAAACATAGAAACATGATGACAGAAAAAGACCACAAGGCCCATCTAGTCTGTCCTTCCATAACAACTACAACAGTCCACTTTTTACCTTTAGAGATCCTCTGTGTTGGTCCCATGCTTTTTTGAATTCAGTTACTGTCCTCATCTCTACCACCTCCACTGGGAGACTATTCCACGGATCCACTACTCTTTCTGTAAAGAAATATTTCCGCATATCACTCCTGAATCTATCTCCCTTCACCCTCATCCCATGTCCCCTCGTAGCAGAACTTGCTTTCAATTGAAAGAGGCTCTCTCCCTGAACATTTATTCCACGGAGGTATTTAAACATCTCAATCATATCACCTCTATCCCGCCTTTCCTCTAAGGTGTACATATTAAGATCCTTAAGTCTGTCCTCATATGCTTTATAATGAAGCCCATTAATCATTTTAGTAGCAACCCTCTGCACCGACTCCATCCTGTTCACATCCTTTTGAAGGTGCGGTCTCCAGAATTGCACACCATACTCCAAATGAGGTCGCACCAAAGACTTATACAGAGGCATTATCACCTCCTTTTTTCTGCTAGCCATTCCTCTCCGTATGCACCCAAGCATCCTTCTAGATTTTGCCGTCGCCTTTTCTACCTGTTTAGCTACTTTAAGATCATCAGACACAACCACGCCTAGGTCCCGCTCTTCTTTAGTGGACAAAAGTACTTCACCTCCTATACTGTATTGCTCCCTTGGATTGCTGCAGCCCAAATGCATGACCTTACATTTTTTAACATTAAATCCCAGCTGCCAAATTCTAGACCATTCTTCAAGCTTAGCTAGATCCCTCCTCATGTTATCTACACCTTCCTGGGTGTCTACTCTATTGCAGATTTTGGTATCATCCGCAAAGAGGCAAACCTTACCCGACAGCCCTTCCGCTATATCACTAACAAAGATGTTAAAAAGAATCGGACCAAGGACAGATCCCTGGGGCACACCACTGGTAACATCCTTCTCCTCAGAGTGAGCTCCATTTACTTGTACTCTTTGTCGCCTCCCACCCAACCAATTTCTAACCCAAGCAGTAACTTTAGGGTCCATCTCTAGGGTGCTCAGTTTGTTTATAAGTCGCCTGTGAGGAACAGTGTCGAAGGCTTTACTGAAATCTAAATACACCACATCTAGAGCTCTCCCTCGGTCCAACTCCCTGGTCACCCAGTCAAAGAAATCAATCAGATTTGTCTGACAAGACCTGCCTCTGGTGAATCCATGCTGCCTCGGATCCTGCAATCCGCCGGACTCCAGAAACCTCACTATTTTCTCTTTCAGCAGCGTTTCCAATAATTTACTCACCACCGAAGTTAAACTAACCGGCCTGTAGTTTTCAACCACATCCTTACTTCCGCTTTTGTGTAAAGGCACCACATGAGCCTCTCTCCAGTCCTTTGGCACCACTCCCGACTCCAACGAGGCATTGAAAAGGTCAGTCAGTGGAGTTGCTAGAACGTCCCCAAGTTCCCTCAGTATTCTAGGGTGTATCCCATCCGGTCCCATCGCTTTGTCTACTTTAAGTTGAGCTAGTTTCTCACGAACACAGTCTTCTGAAAATTGTTCAAGATGTCCCTCGCTTCTGTTCTTATTTGTGGGTGTTTCTGAGGTCCTGCTCCTGGTTCTTCATCTGTGAACACAGAACAAAAATATTTGTTAAGCAATTCCGCTTTATCCTTATCAGCTTCTACATATTCCCCCCTGCACCCTTGAGTCTGACAATACCACTTTTGCCCTTCCTTTTCTCACTAATATATCTGAAAAATGTCTTATCCCCCCATTTTATTGCATTGGCTATTTCCTCCTCCTTTTGAATCTTTGCCTTCTTGACTACTTTGCTAGCTTCTCTAAGTTTTTCCAAATACAGATGCCTGTCTTCCTCTCTCTGTGATCTCTTGTATTTCATGAAGGCCTCCCTCTTTTTCTTCACTTTTTCAGCTACTTCCTTCGAAAACCATAGCGGTCTCCTGTTCCTTTTGCCTTTATTTACCATTTTAACAAAAAGGTTGGTTGCCTTTAAAATACCCCCTTTCAGTTTTGCCCACTGTTTTTCTACATCCCCCAGCTGTTCCCATCCCACTAACGACTCCCTGAGGTATTGGCCCATCTTCGCAAAGTTAGTCTTCCTAAAGTCTAAGATCTTCACCTTGGAATGGATTCTAACAGCCCTAGTCCTAATACTGAACCACACCATCTGGTGATCACTGGATGCACTGGTGATGCACTGGATGCACTGGTGATCACATGTCTGAGCCTGCACGTGCAGACTGGAACCCAATTCCCATCAGCCTGCACGTACAGGCCCTAGCCTAGCTAACTCAGTCAGGCTTCAGAATGGAGCCATGGTGCCATGTTGTCCAGTTGCCATGGCACCATGGCTCCATTCAGGAGCCGTGATCCCTGGCCACCAAGTACTTTCGCCTTTCCTCATAGCCCGACTCTCGATCTTGCCTTCAATGGCCAGGGTCATGCTGCAGGGAATCTTCTCACCCCCCTCACCTTTTCATTGCTGGCTGGGCCTTCCTTCCCCCGACGCCTATGGGGACTTATTCCACCTCCGGGGTGGAATAAGTCCCCTGTCCAGCCTGCCCTACTTGCCCCTGTCCAGCCTTGCCCTACTGCCCCTGTCCAGCCTGCCCTGTCCAACTTCAGAATTGGCCCTGTACGTCCGGGGCTGTGGACCGCCCACTGCCCGCCCTAACTCTGCTTCCACACTGCCCCCTCCCACCCCCATCTAAGCCTCCCCATACAAACTCCTTTTCATATGGGAGCCTTAGTCTGGGATGGCATAAGGAGCGAAAGCGGGGATGGATGTCCCAACAGGACAGGACAGAATAGACCCAATAGTGATTAAAGACTGTATGAAACTCTTAGGGATAATTTGGGACAATAAACTCTTCTTTGTCTCTCGGTTCTCCCAAACAGCAAAAGGCTCATTTACTGTTCTTTGCAGAACCAGAGCCTTAAAACATTCTTTGGATACTAGGACACTTAAAACACTATTACACACCCTTGTTATAACGTGTTTGGACTACAGTAACTCACTGCTTGGTGGTGTACTGCAGTATCAATTAAAAAGGCTCCAACAAGTTCAGAATACAGCTTGTAAGGCTACTTTGTGGAGCAAGGAAGGGTTACCATGGGACTCCCCTTCTCATTGAACAACATTGGCTACCTATGATCAGCTGCATCAAGTTTAAGATTCTGTTGATAGCACATCAGACATCCTTCACTGAACTGTGCACTTATCTGAACTCTTTATTGATACCATATTCCACAAAGAACTCTGCATTCGGTGCAAGCTAATTACCTGACAATGCCTACCAAGTTGAGACTTAGACTTTCCTTTTATCAAAACTCAGCACTCAGTTGCCAAGCTCCACACTTCTGGAACTCTCTTCCCCATGAACTCTATCAAGGGAGCTTGTAGAAAATGTTTAAGAAAGGGTTAAAAACACGAGGTTTGACATTCAAAGTGATCAACGCAGTTAGCAGAGCTGCTAACCATGTTAATCGCGGTGAAAGGGATATTCAGCAGTACTGATACAGTTAGGTCTGTTGAATATTGATGGGTGCAGCGGCTCGGTGCCCCAATACTAACCGGTTAGCATTGGGGCGTTCCATGGGTGGTAACCAGGGATAACCGGGCAGCAGCGATATTCAGACACTGCCTGGTTATCCCTCGGTGGCAAAGGTTATGTGTAGAAAAGACTGCCCTAACTTTTGCCACCAAAACTAACCTACTTCGGCTAGCTTCCTACTTTGCTGGTCGGCCTGGATATTTAATGCTGGTGGCTGGATATGCTGGTGGATTGAATAATCTGAGTTTAGAGTTCAGCGGCAGCAGCTAGCCACTGTAATAGCGCTAGCCGCTGCCGCTGAATATTGGGCCCATGGCTCTGTACTAAAGCCTTTGATTAATTATATCTAACAATAACATACTACTACTACTACTGAGCATTTGTATAGCGCTACAAGTCGTACGCAGCGTTGCACAGACATGTAAGAGACAGTCCCTGTTCATAGAGCTTACAATCTAGTCAATACAGACAACACAGAAGGTGTAGGCTGGGATAAAACAAGGGGGAAAGGAAAAGAAAAAGATCAGGTGAGTCAATATCCAAAAGCAGCAGTGAAGAGGTGAGTTTTCAGCCTGGATTTGAAGAGGGTCAGAGAAGGTGCCTGGCATACAGACACAGGTAGTTTGTTCCAGGCGTAAGATGAAGCAAGGTGAAAGGAGTGAAGTCTGGAGTTAGTAGTAGAAGAGAAGGGCACAGATAGAAGCAGTTTGCCAGAAGAGCGGAGTTCCCGAGGGGGGTTGTAAGGAGAGATAAGAGAAAAAAAGGTAGTGAGGAGCTACAGAGTGAATGCATTTATAGGTCAGTAGGAGAAGTTTGAACTGGATGTGGAAATGGATAGGGAACCAGTGAAGTGACTTGAGAAGAGGAGTAATGTGGGCATGACGAGGCTGGTGGAAGATTAGCCGTGCAGCAGAGTGCCGAACAGATTGAAGGGGAGAGAGATGATTCAAAGGGAGACCAGAAAGGAGTAGGTTACAGTAGTCAAGACGGGAGGTGATTAAGGAGCGGATAAGTGTCTTAGTAGTGTGTTCAGAAAGGAAAGGACGGATTTTGCTGATGTTATAGAGAAAGAAATGGAAGGTCTTAGCCATCAGATGAATGTGTGTGGAGAAGGAGAGAGAAAAGTCAAAGGCAACACCAAGATTGCGAGCCGAGGAAACAGGAAGGAATACAGAGTTATCCATAGAGACTGAGAAAGGAGGAAGAGGAGAGGGTTTTAGGGGGAAAGATAAGAAGTTCAGTCTTGGCCATGTTCAATTTCAAGCGGCGGTGAGACATCCAGGCCGCAATGTCTGGAGAGATAGCCGGAGAGATTTCAGGTGGAGAGAAGTAGATCTGGGGGTCATCAGCATAAAGATGGTACTGAAAACCATGGGAAGAGATAAGCGCACCAAGGGACTGGGTATAGAGAGAAAAAAGGAGCAGACCCAAGACAGATCCTTGGTGTACACCAGCTGGGAGTGAGATAGCAGAGGAAGAGGAGCCACCAGAACACACACTGAAAGAGCGATGGGAGAGAGAGGAGGAGAACCAGGATAGTACAGAGCCCTTAAAACCAAGCGAGGACAGGGTATCGAGGAAAAGGTTATGGTCAACAGTGTCAAAAGCATCATGGAGGTCAAGAAGGATGAAGACAGAGTAAAGGCCCTTGGATTTTGCCAGGAACAAGTCACTGGAGACTTTGGCAAGAGCCGTTTCAGTAGAGTGTAAAGGATGAAAGCCAGACTGTAAAGGATCCAGGAGGGCATGAGAGGAGAGGAAGTCAAGGCAGTGGTGGTGAACAGCACGTTCAAGTAGTTTAGAAACAAAAGGAAGGAGGAAGATGGGTCGATAATTAGAAGGACAGATGGGATCAAGTGAGGGTTTCTTGAGGAGAGGTGTGACTAATGCATGCTTGAAGGCTGCAGGGACAGTTGCAGTGGAGAGCGAAAGGTTGAGAATATGAGAGATGGAAGGGACAACAGTGGAGGAGATGGGGCTTAGGAAGCGGGTGGGGATAGGATCAGAGGAGTAGCTGGTGAGTTTGGAGGAAGAAAGAAGGCGGGCAGATTCCTCTCCAGAGATCATAGGAAAGGAAGAGAGGGTAGCAGAGGTAGGGGAGGAAAGTTGGGAGTGAAGAGGAGGAGGAGAGGAAGTAGCTGACTTTGTGGGGAATTGGAGGGTGATCTTGTGGATTTTGTCATAGAAATAGTCAGCTAGGGTTTGGGCAGAAAGGGAGGGAGGGATAACATATAACATAACATAAAATAACATAAGCAATAATAAAAACATAATGAAAATGAAAAATAAACAAAGTAATACAATTGTAATTTTCTTCTAACTCTGAAGAACAAAAACAGAATCACAAACTGTAATTGGTCTCCATATGCAAATGGAAAAGAAAACAGTCCCTATTCTGGCAAACTGAAGGTCCTCACAGGCTGATATGAGGTAATAGGAATCAACAAAGGCAAAGGGACTTCCAAATGGATGTCCTTAAAAAAATGTTCCAGGGCACCATAAAGTATACTCAATATTGAAAAGGCAGTCAGTGAAGACTTTTCGACAACGGCAAAACATGATCATTTTGCTGGTCACCTGTAACTAAATGTGCAGCCACATTCATGTCTATTTGCACAGCCTTTAGATATGTTCTAGGCAGACCCAAATAGACAACATTGCAGTAGTCCAGAGGTGTTAAGACAAGCTGCTGAAAAATGAAATGAAAATCATCAGCTTGCAAATATCTCTCCAACCTTTACAACATACACAATTTAAGAAACAGGATTTTACTATAAAAGAGATATCAGCCAAGTCTTAAGAAGAATCTATAATCACTCCCCAAATAAAGAACATTCTGCTTAATCTTGACCATGTGACCATTAATGTCAACCTGTTGGGTAACAATGGCTGTAAAATTCATATTTAAAAAACAGCAATTTAGTCTTATTCAAATTTAGACTGAGTTGGTGCTCTGCCAACCAGTGAGAGCTTTCCAGTGTCTGTGTCAGTACCAAGTGATTATTCTGTGCATCCAGGGCTTAATTTGTGCCGGAATGGGGTGGGACGACGTTCCGCACTTGTTGAGGAGGCGGAAGTAATTCACATTCCGTCTTCCACCATGGCCATCTTAACACAGCTGTGGGAGCTTTCTCTTTCCTCCCATGACTGAAGCAGCCCAGCGTGGCATTTTTAGTGAAGCAGAATAAGCACGTCCTGCTTTACTAAAAGTGCCATGGCCAGCCTGCTTCAGTTCAACACAGACGTAGGAAGAAAGGAAAATGTTCCCACAACTGTGTTAAGTGTTAATACGTCCGTGGCTACCTCCTCTCTTCCTCTGCCTGCCCTGCTCTGTGCTGCCCTGGCCATATTAACACTCAATACAGTCGCAGGAGCATTTTCCTTTCCTCCTGAGCCCGGCCGCTGCGCTTTCAGTAATGCAGGACGTCTAAGTGCCACAGCCTGAGCTGCTTCTGTACAACACAGTCGTGGGAGGAAAAAAAAATGCTCCCACAGTTGTGTTAAATTTAGTATGGCTGCAGCAGCACAGAGCAGGCAGAGGAAAAGAGGAAAAGAGGAAAAGAGGAGGTAGCTGGCTCGGAGTGATGTGGGGCAGGAGGTGGACAGACTGTCAGAGCTGATGGGAGAGGCTGGGATTAGGGAGCTAATGTAGGGTGAGGGAGAGGAAATGGAAAGGGGCTGGGGCACTAGAAATGGGTTGATTGTGGTAGAGGGGACTGGGACTGGAAGAGGGCCAATGCTGGGAGGGGGCTGACTGGCAATGAGCTGATACTGGGGTTGGGGGGAACTATAACTGGAAATAGACTAATACGGTGCTGGGGAGAGTGGTAGTGGGCTGATACTGGGGCTGCAGGGGGGAGATTGAGGCAATATGGTCTGATACTGGAGTTGTTGGAGGGGCTGGGACTAAAAATGGGCTGGTTATAGAGCTGTGGGGAGGACTGGTACTAGAAACGGGCTGATAATGGAGCTGCAGGGGGGATGGGGACTGGGTCTGGACATAGTCTGATACTGGGGCTGCAGGGGGGAACTGGGACAAGGCATAGGCTGATACTGGGGCTGGGGTTGCTAGAACCGGAAATGGACCGATACTGGGTTTGGAGGGGCAGGACTGGGACTGGAAATAGGCTAATACTGGGGCTGAGGATAGAAATGGACTTATGCTGGAGAGGAACTGGAACTGGAAGAGAACTGGTGCTGGGAGGGGGCTAATTTTAGGGCTGGGGGGGGGCTGGTACTGAAAGGGAGTTAGTGCTGACAAATGCTGGGGTCAGGGTGGGAGAAAAGAAGAAGATACTGGGGGAGTGAGAAGGGAGAGTAAGAGAGGGTGGGCTATTTATTTATTTATTTATTTATATATTTATTTTATCTGGTTTTCTATACCACCTTATCCTTCCATCAAAGAGGTTTATATTGTAACTTAAACTGCTTACATTATAACAATAACAAAGTTGAGAGGGGAGATGTGGCATGCAGGGCATTTTAACAGGTCATAAGATCAGATCAGATGCTGGGGTAAGGAGGAGGAATGGTGTTGTCTGTCTTGACTAGATTGTAAGCTCCGATGAGCAGGGACCGTCTTTTACATGTTCAGCACTGTGTACCCCTTGTAGCGCTATACAAATGTTTAGTAGTAGTAGGAAAGGAAGGGTTAATAAGTATTGTGGAAGGAGGTAGATGGGTGGACACTGGGGACATGGGATGTGGGAGAGCAGGGGCTTAGGCTGAGGTGGAGAATCTAAGATCGGTTGAGAAAACAGAAGAAAGACTAACATAGACTGGGTATTGGGTATATAAGTGGGGACTCAGGTTTTGGGTAGGATTGGGATCGAGGACACAGGGACAGGGTAGGGTGGACAAATGGGGATTTGAGGTTGCCCTGGGGGATAGTGAAGACTAAGGGCCCGATATTGAGTTGGGCAGGCTATGCACCCTTATGGCGCACAGCCCTGCCAACCGACCCTTAACCCTGGATATTCAATGCCGGGCCATATGCGGCCCCAACATTGAATATCTGGAGATTGCTTCCCACACCAGAAGCCACAGTAGCTAACAGGGCAGCAGAGATATTGCATGCTGCCTGGTTAACATCTGTGCTTTAAAGATAGGTGAGGGTTTTCCTTGCCTATCTTTTTGGTGCAGATCACTAACCAGGAACAAGCAATATTGTTGTTGCCTAGTTGTCACTTGTTGCCGTCCCCGCTCCACCCTGGAACACCCCAACACGCCCCGATGCTAACCAGATAGCATCAGGGCACATAGGGGAGTTAGAAGGGGATATTCAACGGCACTAACCGTGTAAGTGCCATTGAATATCCTCATTTAAGGCATTTACATGGTCTGCTGGTCTGTAAACTGTGCAAATGCCTTTTGAAAATCAGGCCCTAACAAATTGATCAGAGATCAAGAGAAGAGTAAGGACAAGATGAAGAGTATGAGTAGGTCTGTGAGACCAAGTGCAGAAATATAGGAAGAGGCAAAGGTTTAAACAATTCTGGCCCTGACCCCACCTCCACAGGCCACTTCTGACTTTTGCTTCACCCACAGTTCCACTTTCTTTTTGTCTACAAATTAAGCCCTGTGTACATCATGTAGAGCAGGCATGTCCAACAGGTAGATCGCGATCTACCTGTAGATCGCGGAGGGGTCAGAGGAAGTTCGCCAGCCCCACTTGGCTCCATCTCTCCAGCAGCTCGCCCCGTCGCTAGGAGAGAGCTTGTGCTGGCAGGTTATCTGCCGAGGGCTTCCCGCCGCTGATGATCCTTTGGCAGGCTTTTCCAATTTTGTTCTAATTTCCCTATGCCTTGCCTTCGAATTGGTTCAAACCACTGTGACTTTTGCTTGCCTCATCAATTTTATTTTGCCGAGCCTTTGCATTGATTCTACACTGCAATTTTATTTTGCCTTGCCTTTGCGTTGATTCTACACTGTGTGCAGAATTTATTAAATCGCATGTGGTGGTATTTGAACTTGTTTGGCGGTATTTGATTTTATCTGGTTTGCTGGACAGGTGTTTGAGTTTTTTGATGATTATTTTGTGGTATTTGATTATTGGTTCCAGTATGATGAATTCTTATTTTTACTTTTAGAACTTGTCAGACGGCTGCCTGGGTGAGAATCTTCACAGTCTTGGCAAGTGCATATATCTATATGATTTGCAAGGGATTGTGGGCAATGTAGTTCATTCACACCAGACACAGCTGCTGACAATAATTTAGTTGTGCTCTTGGGTAAAGCCAATAAGATATTTATTTATGGGGTTATTTCTCCCAACACAGATATGCTTGGTAGCACATAAATCAGGTTACTTGCTTCCAGTGTTTAACTTGGAAAAACAAAGTCAAAATCAGGAAAACAACATTCAAACTTGTCAGGCATTAGCTAATGTTTTCTTAGCATATATCAAACAACAAACGAAAAGCCACAAAGAAAGAAAAAAACTGTTCTTTTCAGGTTAACTTCTGATAACTTCCCACATAGATTCAGAAGTGATTCTCTCCTAGCTCACAAGCAATTAGGTAATGCTCAATTGCTAGCAGTTATCCAGCTGAAACCCCTTAGCTGGTTTGCTTTCTACTGTGTGGGTCAAATCCTGCTTCAGGAGCTTTTCTGAGTAGATTAAAGAACAAGTTTGTATTTCTTTGTGATGGTTGCTGTACTTTATAACAGAAAATCACCAAAGGAGTTTGGACAGAGAGCAGTCCATATAAACACATTCTTCATCTGCAATCATTCCCCCTTCTTCAACAAGCATGGGTTCAATATCATGGATTGGCACAGATGAATCTCTCAATGGAGCACTTTCAGGAGAATACTTGTTTCCCTGCTGTCTTTCAAGGTTATAGCTAGGGCATAGATCAGTGTTCATACCTGAGCTTCCATTGCTGTTAGAGTTCCTCTCTATATAGCCTGGCCAGTATGTAGTCCAGTTCTTATGTCCAGCCTTCCAATCCAGATCCCTGGACACTGGATCTCTCTTCACATACCTTCTGGCACAGGTCTTAGGGTCCCTTCCACGTGCAGCCGTCTCCCTCACAGGTAGCGTCTGGAGTTTCCTAGCTCTGCAGCACCATTCCTCTGGCTTTCCCCAGTCCAATGATGTATGCTGGCCCTTGAAATGCCTCCCAGTATACGTACTGCTCTGGACTCTTCTAGACCTCTCAAAGGCTTTTCTCTTCCTTCTTCCAAAGGGTTTCTTTCCTTCTCTGTCTGTCCGGTTTGGCTTCTGCTTCTGATGATCAAGCTCAAGCTGATTCTCAGGATAATGAGGATAATTCTCTGTAGAATAAACTCTTCCTTTATTCTCCCTAGATGAGTGCTCCCCCCTAATACAGCGCAGCTGTGCTGAATCAGGCCCTGCCCTTTGAGATGAGTGCTTAGGGATTACCTCATAGCCCTCCTGATTGAACACACGTTTCCCCACTTCAGCTCCTCTAATGGCTGTTGGAAACCTGGTGCATTCTGGGACTGGTAGTCTTTTATGGGAAAATTCTGTTTTCTTATTTCTACCAGAACTGACAGGTTGCTTGTTCAGAGTCACTTCACCTTTTCTATAGCTCCTTCCTGAGCTATGATAAGCTTCCTTATCACATATCCCCCTGCTTAAGTTATTACGGACTGGTGTCACTGGTGAAACTTCTTCTCTACAGTCCGTAATATGGGAAAGGGCATCCGCATTCTTGTGTAACTTCCCAGCACGATGTTCAACTTGAAAATCAAATGCCTGTAAGGCCATGTACCAGCGTGTCAACCTGGCATTGTGGTTCTTCATTTGCTGCAACCACTTAAGTGGGGCATGGTCTGTGACCAACTGGAACTTTCTCCCTGTAAGGTAAAACCTTAACGCCTCCACTGACCACTTAATAGCTAAACATTTTTTTCTATTGTGGAATACTTTTGTTCAGCTGGTGACAACTTCCTGCTCAGGTACATCACAGGATGCTCCTCCCCTTCATGACACTGGGATAGAACCGCTCCTAGCCCTACATCCGATGCATCTGTTTGAACCAGAAAGGGTTTCTTGAAGTCCACCCCTTTCAGTACCGGTCCTGTACACAATTTTCCTTTTAAGACTGAAAACGCTTTTTCAGCTTCAGGTGTCCACTTTAGCTGGTTTGGACAATTCTTCCGCAGCATATCCGTGAAAATTGCACTTTTCTCTGCGAATTGCGGTATAAACCTGCGGTAGTATCCAATAAGTCCTAAGAAACTTCTTAGTTGTTTCTTTGTTGTTGGAGGAGGAAAATTCCTGATGCTATCTACTTTACTCATTATAGGTTTAATATTTCCTCTTCCCACTAGGTGGCCCAGGTATTTTACCTCCCTATTTGCAAAGGCACACTTCTTCGGGTTTAAAGTGATTCCCGCTTGCTTCATGGAGCACAAGACTGCCCTGATCCTCTTCAGATGCTCCGCCCAGGTGTTACTATGGATTATGACATCATCCATATATGCAAAAGCATAATTTTGGTGGGGTCGAAGTACCTGATCCACTAACCTTTGGCAGGTAGCCGCTGCTCCATGCAGTCCGAAAGGCATCCTCTTGAACTGGAAAAGGCCAACGGGGGTGCTGAACGCAGTCTTCGGCTTCGACTCCCTGGTGAGAGGGATTTGCCAATATCCTTTTGTCATATCAAGGGTGGTTAAGTATTGAGCCTGTCCCAGCTGGTCCAACAGCTCTTCAATTCTTGGCATTGGATATGCATCAAAAACTGATATGGTGTTTACCTGCCGGAGGTCAATACAAAATCTTAAAGATCCATCAGGCTTCGGCACCAGGACTATGGGGCTATTCCAGGGACTCTTTGACTCCTCTATTACTCCCATGTCCAACATCTCCTGGACTTGTGCCACTACTTCCTGTCTCTTGGCTTCAGGCAAGCGGTATGGCCTTTGACGAACTAATTTCCCAGGTGGAGTTATTATTTCATGGGCAACCAAATGTGTCTCCCCAGGTATGGGTGTCAACACATCTGGGAATTCTTTAAGCAATTTCCTAATTTCTTCCTGTTGTACCACTGTCAGGTCCTCACCTATTTGGGGCTCTGATTTTTCTTTACAATCAGATACCTGGGGTCCCAAATCTTCCTCTTCATTCACCTCCCTCTCTCGGGCACAGGTGGCAGCTAGGCTTTTAACCCCTTTGACGTCAGTAGAACCAAAGCCTTTGGTTCCATGCTCAGAATTTTCCAGGGATGTGACCGCCTCCACAGGTGGAAATCCCAGCCTCTCACAGATCAATTGGGCAATTCTGTCTCCTGTCTTCACGTGATAATCATTCTGTCCAAAATTAAATAACAGAACTTTAATATTGCCCCTGTAATCGGGATCAATTACTCCCGCACCCACATCGATGAAATATTTAAGGGCTAATCCGGACCTTGGGGCTACTCTCCCATAGCATCCAATAGGTATTTCCACTTGGAGACCAGTGTCCACCAGGGCTCTCCCTTGGCTAGGTACAGTCACATTTTCTATGCTGCACAGGTCAAACCCAGCAGCTTGAGAGGTTGCCCGCTTAGGAGCTTGGGCCTTCTCTGTGACCCTATGATACTTTAGGATGAATGTCTGCTTTGGGGTAGCTTGGTCTTCTGGACGCTTAACCATCTTTTTAGCTGGGGTCTGAGGACTTCCAATTAAAGGCCCGGGAGCTATTACCATTAAACCATCTCCCTCCTTCTTTCCTAGTCCTTCCACTAGACCCTGCTTAAATCTTGGCCAGTCTCTTCCTAGAACCAAATCAAAGGGTAGCCTAGGCACCACTGCTAACAGGACTTCCTCTTGTTCCCCCAGGCACTTAACCTTTAGCCTATAGGTGGGGTATGATGTTGCAGCACCATGAATGCATCTGATGTGAACTTGGCTTTCAGGGGTTTTAGGCACAAATCCTTCTTGGGCCTCTATTCTCTTCCAAAGCCTTTTTGACATCATACTCTGGTCTGCCCCAGAGTCTAACAAAGCATTTGTGGTAATTCCTTGCACATCAACCATCAAAAGAAATCCTTCTTTGGGCTGTTTTAAATCCACACCCATTAAGCTAGTGTGTGTCTGGCATCCCTTTTCTAAATGTCCCCATTTTTCACATTTGAAACATTTCTTTCTATTCCACTGTGTCATCTGGTTTGATACAGTACATTCATTTTCAGAAACATTTTTAATTATTTTCTTTTCTGATACAGCACATCTTGCCTCAGCACCAATCTTCAGAGGGCCACCCATTCTATGGCAAGCCTGCGTGGCTTCCAAGAATCTCTCTGCTAGCATGGTTGCCTCTCCAAGATTTTGGCAATTTTGCTGTATAAGGAAAGTGTGCAAATCTTTAGGGACCGCAGACATAAATTGTTCAAGCATTATAATGTCTAATAACATTTCTACCGTCTTTTGCTCAGGCTCCAACCATTTTACAGCTAAACCTCTGATTCTCTGACTCAGAGCCCTGGGTGTTTCACCCACTCTCAATGTAGTAGCTCTAAACATTCGCCTATACTCTGAAATAGACAACCCTAGGCGATCTCTAATAGCAGCCTTTACATCCTTATAATTCAAAGCCTGGGCTGCTGGCATTTCTCTGTAAGCTGCAAGCACCTCTCCAGTTAATGAGGCTGCCAGCCTTACTGCCCACTGGGTCTCTGGCCATGCTAATGCTTGTGCCACTCTTTCAAAAGACTCTAGAAAATCATCAACATTATCATCTGGAGTTAGCTTCCCAAAACTAAATGCCCCAATCCCTTGATTGAGTCCCACACTGTCCACATGTGGTGTACCAGTATTTACTGCTGGTCTTGCATCTGTTCCACTTTGGTTCTGCAGCTTAACTAGGGCTTGCACTAGATCAAGCACTGGCTTCTGCTGGTCCATTAAGGCTTTCATAGCAGTGTCCTGAGCCTGCTGTGCTAGCTCCTGCTGCCTGCTAAACTGGGCTGCCATCCAATCAGCTAGTTCCCTTGGATCCATCTTGATCCCTGCAAGAAACAAAAAAAAACCAAAGTGCACCACCTTCCAAACAGGTGTGTTTTTTTCTACTTTTTTTTTTTTCAGTTACCCCTGTGCTTACTCCCATCCACCACTAGACATGCCCAGGTACTTATTACCTTGTGCTAGTGATGAATCCAGCTCTGCACAGGGTCTTTTCCTTCTGGGCCAGCTTCCTGGAACATCCCCTTCTCCTCCAAAGTGCAGTTGAGGGAAAATCTTTTTTTCCAGCTTTAAACTTGAACTTTAGTTGTAATCCTCAGCAAGTAAATCCCCTTTGTGCAAAAGCAATCCGAAAAACTACGCCATTTGTCAGACGGCTGCCTGGGTGAGAATCTTCACAGTCTTGGCAAGTGCATATATCTATATGATTTGCAAGGGATTGTGGGCAATGTAGTTCATTCACACCAGACACAGCTGCTGACAATAATTTAGTTGTGCTCTTGGGTAAAGCCAATAAGATATTTATTTATGGGGTTATTTCTCCCAACACAGATATGCTTGGTAGCACATAAATCAGGTTACTTGCTTCCAGTGTTTAACTTGGAAAAACAAAGTCAAAATCAGGAAAACAACATTCAAACTTGTCAGGCATTAGCTAATGTTTTCTTAGCATATATCAAACAACAAACGAAAAGCCACAAAGAAAGAAAAAAACTGTTCTTTTCAGGTTAACTTCTGATAACTTCCCACATAGATTCAGAAGTGATTCTCTCCTAGCTCACAAGCAATTAGGTAATGCTCAATTGCTAGCAGTTATCCAGCTGAAACCCCTTAGCTGGCTTGCTTTCTACTGTGTGGGTCAAATCCTGCTTCAGGAGCTTTTCTGAGTAGATTAAAGAACAAGTTTGTATTTCTTTGTGATGGTTGCTGTACTTTATAACAGAAAATCACCAAAGGAGTTTGGACAGAGAGCAGTCCATATAAACACATTCTTCATCTGCAATCATTCCCCCTTCTTCAACAAGCATGGGTTCAATATCATGGATTGGCACAGATGAATCTCTCAATGGAGCACTTTCAGGAGAATACTTGTTTCCCTGCTGTCTTTCAAGGTTATAGCTAGGGCATAGATCAGTGTTCATACCTGAGCTTCCATTGCTGTTAGAGTTCCTCTCTATATAGCCTGGCCAGTATGTAGTCCAGTTCTTATGTCCAGCCTTCCAATCCAGATCCCTGGACACTGGATCTCTCTTCACATACCTTCTGGCACAGGTCTTAGGGTCCCTTCCACGTGCAGCCGTCTCCCTCACAGGTAGCGTCTGGAGTTTCCTAGCTCTGCAGCACCATTCCTCTGGCTTTCCCCAGTCCAATGGTGTATGCTGGCCCTTGAAATGCCTCCCAGTATATGTACTGCTCTGGACTCTTCTAGACCTCTCAAAGGCTTTTCTCTTCCTTCTTCCAAAGGGTTTCTTTCCTTCTCTGTCCGTCCGGTTTGGCTTCTGCTTCTGATGATCCTTCAGATGAAACTGATGATCAAGCTCAAGCTGATTCTCAGGATAATGAGGATAATTCTCTGTAGAATAAACTCTACCTTTATTCTCCCTAGATGAGTGCTCCCCCCTAATACAGCGCAGCTGTGCTGAATCAGGCCCTGCCCTTTGAGATGAGTGCTTAGGGATTACCTCATAGCCCTCCTGATTGAACACACGTTTCCCCACTTCAGCTCCTCTAATGGCTGTTGGAAACCTGGTGCATTCTGGGACTGGTAGTCTTTTATGGGAAAATTCTGTTTTCTTATTTCTACCAGAACTGACAGGTTGCTTGTTCAGAGTCACTTCACCTTTTCTATAGCTCCTTCCTGAGCTATGATAAGCTTCCTTATCACAATATTTAATTTGTTTTTATTATGATTATGTAATATGTATGTGCACATTTGTTTTAATGTTTTTATCATATAGTATTGTCATATTTAGTTGTTCCTGACACAGGCATTATCAGCAGAAGCACAGCTGTATTGTGCATAATAAAAGATTTTTCTGAAATAGCATTACCCCCGCTCCTTCTTTTGTTTGTGATTTTTGTGAGGTTGTCCCTTTGTATTTCTTTGTGCTACTCAGAGAGTGCCAGTGCTGACTGCAAAATATGGATATTCACCATCCAGTACCTGCATACCAATGCTGAATAGTTGGGTTTTGCTACCCATGGTGAAAAGCTTTAAAAACATGCTGACTGCCACAAAATGAATATTACCCCCATATTTTTCAGATTTCCACTGTGAGTAATAAATAGTTGACTACATGAATGAGCCTGAGCTTATATATTCGCTGTCAAAACTGATGGTTCATTTAAGCCACCACAAAAGTGGCAAACTTTCATCCAAAAAACAACTGGAAAGATGAAGAACAAAAAAGGGATTTATCACTTTATTTATTTACAAAAGCACTTGATGTATTAACATGCACGAATGTAGTTAATGTGCAGTATTAGTAAAAGAGTACATACCGAGCCCAATTCAGCAAGAGGCACGTCCGGACCGTCTGGACGGCCCCGAGCAGGACAGGTCCATTAAGATCCAATTCTGGATCTTAAAGGCTCTGTGTGGGGAGATGAAGATGGGGGCGGAGTGTGGGTGGGCCAGTCACCCGGATGTACAGGGCAGATTTTAAAGGAAAGGGCGGACACATGTAAAACATTTCTAAATTCAGCATATCTCTCCCCTTTGCCGTAAACGTGTCTGTCAAAAGAAGCCAGGATGTGCAGATACACACAGCGACAGCACAAACATGTGCAATGGGAGACACCATTTTGGAAACAAATACATTAGAAATATAGATGTGGGGATCTCAGCAAGTCACAGTTGCGTGTGTCAGTATTTCAGAACGCACACATCTATATGTTGGCATGTGCGTGTGTATCCTCGTCATTTTGCAAACTTAGATGTCCGACTGCTTTTCATAAAGCTTAGATACTGTACTATCTATTGAAAAGACTTTTGGAGGGGGACAGAAACAATGGGGCATTAAGGGGGATGTCCCAAAATAAACACTTTTTATTGATCTAAACGCACTGAGGGATAGGTGTAGATCCAGCCATGGATAATGGCCATCGCTGACGTGTAACTAGGAGATACATCTGTATCGCTCCTCCACGTCGATGCCATGCCACTGACATGCCCTTGTTTGACTTGGCCATGATTATGGAACAGACATGCACAATCAGGCCCTTCTAAAATTGGTATTTGAATGTGGGTATGATCTGCACGTGTGAATGGTCATTTCACACATGCAAATCATGAATAGGGCTTCTAAAATAACCCTCATAGTTTTCTGAAATGTGGTTACTATGGGGGTCTATTCTGTAATGCAACTAGACCCCGTGGGATCGGAATTGGGTCTGCCTCTGTGCGTTCCAATTCCGACTGGGCGCTCAGGAGCCTGGATGCACATATTAAAATGTGCCTCCACATATATAATTTGCAGCACTTATATGTGGAAGTTGCAAAATCACATGTAAATAACAACACTAGACTTGTTGAGTGATGCCACTCATTTGTTTCATGTGTAGTTTTGTGAGATCACTGCCCTCACCATACTTTAAACAAATACACATATGAATATAGAAAAGTGTGGCAGATAAAGATCATATATAGCCTATCCAGCCTTTCCATCCATACCAAATACTAAGTTCTACAATTCTTTCATCTCCCATAGAGAACCTTTGTGCTTTTCCGATGCTTTCTGGAATTCAGATATAGTTCTCATCTCAACCACCTCCACTGAAACGTTCTCCACATCTATTAATCTTTTGCTAAAGAAATATTTCTTAGATTACTCCTAAGTCTATCCTCTTTCACCTTCATCCTATAACTACTCATTCACTCACTCCATATTTTTTTTCTTTCCTTTTTTTAAATTTATGAGATTATACAATTTATATAATGAGAAAACAATACAAGAAATACCATTATTACAATATTTTAGATGCCTCAACAAAGGACACTATTTCTTACGAATAAGGGAAATATACTTAATTCTAGCCCACATCTAGGAGAGTATGGAAGAAACAAAAAAATTATACTGAAGAAATTATTATTAGAAGAGGAACTCATCAAATACACAAAATGCACCACACTACCCCTCTTTTTTCACAAAACCTTTTACCCCTAAGAAGATAATACATATTTGCAACTTTTAAAGATTCATTATCAGGATACCACAAAATTTCTTTTAAGTACTTTTGAAATAATAACAAAGGTGATAAGTAATGGGTAGATGGGAAATTCAAGCAACAAATTCTTTGCTCTACTAACATTCTCCATCAACTCTAAATGGCAATGGAACACCAAACTGTCTTTCATCAAGGATCACCCTGCAGCGCTTGTAGAGTAAACACTTAAAATTCATCCTTCAGCAAATGAAAGTACACAAAAGACATCTCTAACTCATATTCAGATAGCTTAGACACAGTATCTCTCGTAAATTCAGAGAAAGATTTCATGGAAGCCCTAAAGGATGCTTCCAATCTTGATACCAGTTCCCATATATCTTTCAAGGATATTTCATATGATGGAGAAGTCATAGACTTAACACTCCCAGGCATAGGAGACAGGTTTAGATAGGAATCCAGTTTCTGAGAACCAAATCCCCATTGACACTATTCAAAGGTAAGAAAATATTTGAGAGGATGGATACCTCATTCTCCTTATCCAGGAGAGATGACCAAGCCTCCTCAGTAGACAACAAAGGTTGTTTAGGATGGGGTTTCAACACCCAAAGTCAAGGAGCTATTGGTAGCTGAGACAGTGCTCATCAAATATATCATTAACTCAGTAGATGGGACTACCTTAGCATGGCGATCCATTGGTCCTGTAATACTAACCACCTTCTTCCCTTGATGTTCTGGAGATTTCTTATTTTTCTTGACCACCCCATTCCTTGCTCTGACAGTGCTCCAAAGGAGTCTAAAGGGGCATGACCTGCTCCTTTGGGCACTCCCTTTCAGGCATGCACTTATGGGCATGCACCTTTAGTGCGGCTTCTGGTTTTAAGAGCCCAAGTGACATCACTGGAGGGTGCCCAGCACATATGCCAGATCAAAGTTGCTCCGGATATGGAAAGGCTCACCAGCTTTCCATTCCAAAGCTTGTGCATTTATTCCATGGAGGTATATAAATGTCTCTATAATATCTCCCCTATGCTGCCTTTCTTCCAAAGTATATATATTGAGATCTTTAAGTCAGATCCCGTATGTTTTCCACTCTCTACACCAACTCCATCCTGTTTATATCCCTTTTTAGATGTGGTCCCAAGAAGTGTACACAGTACATAAGAACATAAGATTTGCCATACTAGGTCAGAACAACATTTCATCAAGACCAGTATCCTGTTTTCAACCGTGGAAAATCAGGGTCACAAAAGGTAAAGATTCCATGCTGCTTATCCCAGGGATTTTCCTAGTCTATTATGGTCTATTAAGTTTTTCTCTAGAAATTTGTCCAAACCCATCTTTTTTTATTAAGCTTTTTGTAAAATGCAAAAACAACAATAACAAACAAGAACACATTGCTTATCCAAACACAACATCCACAGTAAAAAATAATGGTTCATACATATTGCAATTTATAGCCCACATTAATAGAGAACAAAGATTAATTTAAAAAAGAATACAATACTCAGAAATAAACTAGGGTGGTCAATAGAGGAGACCACCCAAAATCCAATAGGCTGCACAAATTTACTTGGACCCTACCTCCGGCGACTTATTTAACAAAAAGGCTTCTAACTGAGATGGGTCAAAAAATAAATATGAATTCCCAATCAGTGTAACCACACATTTGCATGGAAATTGCAAGAAAAAAAAGTCGCACCGATCTGCAACACCCTAGATTTCAGAGCCAAAAACTGTTTCCTCCTAAGCTGAGTGTCCCGTGAAACATCTGGAAACACATTCAGCTTCTGCCAACAGAACACCTGATCCTTATATTTAAAGAACAGTTTTAACACTCTAATTTTATCTGTAATAGAAACAAAAGATACTAACAATTTATCTCTTTTAAGGATATTATCAGAGGAATCTTCCAAAAAATGAGTCAAATCTTGACTGACATTTTGTGTCAAAACATCCAGATCCTCCATGTCAGTAAGTCCTGACTGCAACTCAGTAGGTAAATAATAACATTTTTTAACAGAAACAGAATCAGTGAGCAACAAAACTTATTTAAAGTACTTTTCTAGCAAGATTTCAGGTTATAACCAATGGGTAACAGGAAAGTTAAGGAAATATAAGTTATTAACTCTGGACACATTTTCCAAGGCTTCTAACTTATGTACTACTAGGGAATCCTTAATTGCAGAAACATTAGCCTCTTGTGCTAAAATGGCAGCTGACTATCAATCTTAACCAAAGAGTCATCAACCACCTCAAATCTGGAGTCAAGTTCCTGAAGCTTGTTTGAGGTCTCCTGCAAGAATTTACACAGGGATACCACAGTGTTAGAGAACTTGGCATGAATCTTTGTAATGGCTAACCAAAGATCCTTTAAAGAAACGTCCTGTGTGGGTTCAACCAGGCTTTGATGGTCCTCCTGCAAAACAACACGAGCCAGAACAGGCTCTGGCTTTAAGGATGCTGTCAAGAGTTCTGGGGATCTCCCAGTCACAGTAGAAGACAACTGAGGGTGTGGAAATGGTGGAGGGGTCCGATCCACCTAACTGAGAGTAACTTCTTCAGGTGAGAGTGACTGACTAGCTTGAACAACAAAATGCTTATCCAAGGAACCCACGGTTCATGCAGAAGCTTGGGTCCCTAAATCTGTTGTAGAGCCAGTCTTAGCCTTCCGCTCTCCCATAGCAGCCAACTAACATTAGGCAAAACCAGTACCTGAATCTCCTATGTCGATCCAGTATGAAGTGACCACTCAACTGACAATGCCGACGGTTTGCCGAAGGGGTGACAAAGGGGTGTGGCTTACCCCTTTGTACACACCCCTTCAGACCACGGTCCAGAGGACCTCCAGGCCAGATGATATACGGCCCCTAGGACTTGAAGCAGCTGACGTTAGCAGGAGAGAAGGGGTAGTTGTTGCAGAGCCTGCCGATACTCACCCCTGCTGGCGATTCTCCTCTTGCACCAGAACTCAGCGGCAGAATAAGCAGCCTGTTAGTGTATATCTCCATCCTCCAAACCTTTTTTAACCCCAGCTATACTGCTTTTACTATGTCCTCTGACAATGAATTCCAGAGCTTAATTACACATCGAGTGATTTTTTTTCCAATGAGTCTTTGTACTGCTTTGTAGCTTTATTGCACATTCCTAGTATTTATACTTTTTGAAGCAGTAAACAACTGATTCAGCTGTACTCATTCTACTCTGCTTATTATTTTATAGACTTTATTTTATTTCCCCTCAGCTGTTTCCTCTCCAAACTCAAGAGCCTCAACTTTCTAAGCCTTCCTTCATAGGAGGTATCCTTCCATCCCCTTTGTCATCTTGCTTACCCTTCTCTGTACTCCAAATGAGGTCTCAACAGAGATGTATACAGAGGCAGTATCATTTCCATTTTCCTGCTGGTCATTCATATCCTTAAGCACCCAAGAATCTTCCTTGCTTTTGCCATCACTTTGTCTACCGTTTGACCACCTTAAGATCATTCGATATGATCACCTTAAGGTCCCACTCTTCTTTCATACATAGACATACTTCATCCCCTATATTATACCACTCTCATAAGATTTACACCCCAAATGTATGATCCTACATTTTTTAGCATCAAATCTTAGCTGCCAAATTCTAGCCCATTCTTCCAGCTCTAGATCCCTCATCATGTTATTCACATTTTCTATGGTGTCTATCCTGCTGCAGAATTTTGTATCATTCCCATTTGAGTATGTTTTCTGCTGCCTACTCCCATCCCTTCATCTGTGAACACAGAATATAAATATTTGTTAATGTAACCAGAAAGAATAAATAAATGAAAAGAAAAAAATATATAAAATACCTGGGAGGTAGGGTTTTCTTGTGCCCTCCAGGGTCTCCAGGCATTGGGTCTGTGGGGCCTGCTGTCGTTGGTGATTTTCTTTTTTTTTAGTTGGAGCTGTGTGGCTGCAGATGGCAGCAGCATTTCTTTGTTTTTAGAAAAAAGTTGAAGGCAGCTGGGAGAGTCACAGGAGTGGGCCCGGGAAGGCCATGGCCCAAAGGCCTGCACCAGAGATCGTCCCAAGGCACCAGGCTGTGGTGGGGGCTGGCAGATGTGATTGGGAACAGCCACGGGTTTGGCGGCTGTCCCCAATCATCATAGTGAAGCAGTCCGGGACATGTGGAGGACCGCAGGAAGCCAGTGGCTCCCCAATGTTGGTTGAAGAGGCATCATGGGTGCCCATGATCTTCCCCAGTGTAAAGGGGAACACCTGTGGCTGGCGGAAAACACTCCGAGGCACTTAGGCAAGACCCGGATTGAGTGGCAAACCCTCTGGAGCCCTTGGGCAAGGCCCGGAAGTACCCTGGAGGGAGGCGATTTGGGCCATGGAGAGCCCATTAATACAAAAAGAAAAGGGGCCTAAAAAGGACACCATGGGGCAGATGGAAAGCCCCGAAAGTTAAAGAGGGCTGCCCCGAAGTGCTGGTGTTGGGGCAAGAAATATATAAATAAATACATACATTTTAAAAAAGGGCCTTTGGAGGGCTGAGTGTGTGCGTAAGTGACACAAATACATTAAATCATTAAATATATATAAATATGGGCTAGGGAGTCCTAAAACAAGAAAAAAAATGGCCAGATTGAGCCTGCCTGAGCACAGGCATATGTATAGCTTTATTCAAAGCAGATGGGCTGTTCTTAAAGGGGCTGTTGCTTTATTTAAAACATGAGAAAATCAGTGAAATTAAAAGTGTTTTTTGTTTTAAGTTGATGATTGGGATTGGTAGAGGGAAGACTGCCAAGCTGAAAAATGTGGTTATTTACATTTTAAATTTAATATTTTGGCTGAAATTCGCATTGTTAATGAGAATTTTAAATAATTTAGAGTGTATAGTAGAGGTTAGGAAGGTTCAAGGACCTGGAATAAATGTTCAATTTGTCAAATTAAGACTTAAAAAAAACAACAGAAAATTGACCCATTTAAAAAAATGGGATTTTGAAGAGTTTTATGATATTTATTTATTTAACAGCTCTTATATACCGCGCTATTTGACATCAGTGCGGTTTACATTAAACAAAATACACTCAGATTTAGAGAACTTGTCCAAGTTACAGGTAACAGGGGAATAAAACAAGGATTAACTGGGGAATAGCATATAAATAATTAAATAAAAGCAATTACATCAGACTAGAGATCTTGAGTGGGTATAGAGACATGTCATAAATAACATTTAACAGAGCAGGTATATACAGTGAATATCATAAGGTGGAACGGTCTAACATCATCATTTAACTATTATTGCTGAGTTGAGATAATGGGGTGAGAGGAGGGGAAATATTGATGTAAGAGAAGTGTTGTAGAAAAAGGTGGGTTTTTAAAGCTTTTCTAAATTGCGATATATCTTTTATCAATCTGATGTTTAATGGAAGCTTATTCCAGCACCTTGGAGCAAAGGATGAAAATGATCTGTTAATGGTAGTTTGGGTACATTTTACTAATTCATTTGGAATCACTAGAGTATTTTCAGTTGTAGATCTTCTTGATCTGTTGTTTTGGGTATGAATGAGTAGATCAGAAATTGAAGGAGGTGAAATATTATGGAACGCTTTGAAGGTCATAAGAAGTGTTTTATAAGATAATCTACAAATTATTGGGAGCCAGTGAAGCTCCATTAGAATGGGGGTTATGTGTTGTCTTCTTGTAATTCCGCATAGTGATCTAGCTGCTGCATTCATAGCAAGCTGTAATGGATTAAGCGTAGATTTAGGTAGGCCTTGCAGGATAATATTCGCATAGTCAAAATGTGGAGTGACTAGCGCTTGGAATATTGTGCGGAAATCATCGGGGTCTAACATGGGTTTTAGGTGTCGTAGAGTATTAATCTTGTGATAAATGGATTTTACTGTGAACTTTATATGCTCATTAAGGAGTGGAGTGGAGGAGTGGCCTAGTGGTTGGAGGAGTGGCCTAGTGGTTGGGGCAAGGTACTTCAGGCCGGAAGGTCAGGGGTTCAAATCCCACTAGAGGACAGCAACCTTGGGCCGAAAGGACAGGGGTTTCTAGTCCCACAGGTGCTCCTTGTGGTCTTGGGCAAGCCACTTAACCCTCCATAGCCCATGTTCCCTGTAAAATAGTCATCTCCAAGCTATAATGCCCTGTTCAATGTAATTTCAGTTGGCTCAATGTAAACCGCACTGATGCAGAATAGCGCGGTATATAAGAGAATGTAAAATAAATAAATAAATAAATAAAATAAAATAAATTCAAGTCGCTGGTCACGAATGACACCTAAGTATCAAATGGTGGATTTAATAGGTAAATCAGCGTCTCGTACTCTTAATGAAGGTGGTGAAGAGAAGTCATTGTTTCTTGTGACGATAAGGACTTCAGTTTTTTTAAAATGTATTCGAAGGTTCTGAGTGAGCAGCCAATCGGTTATTGAATTGAAACAGTTAATTAAAACTGTGTAATCAGGGCTAATCACATTAATAGGTGTGAACAACAGCACATCATCAGCATAAATAAGACAAGATATACCAAAGGTACGGGCAATATTACAGATTGGTTGCATATAGATGTTAAAAAGCAATGCTGATAGTGAGGAACCCTGTGGAACACCTTGTTTCTGTTGGAATGGATAAGATGTATTGTTATCAATTCGAACTTGTTGCCATCGGTCTTAAAAACTACTTATAAAAACTACTCAGGAGTAGTGCTTGAGCTGAGGAAGAGAAGGAAGAATTGGGTGAAAGAAATGTTCAGAAATGCCATTTTATGTAATAAAACCCTTAATTTTATCACACTCCAATATATTTCAATGGGCTGACTGAGGAGGGATCTGAAAAGATACCTTTGTTACACTTTGGTTAGCTGTAGCTACTAGCTGACTGCTTTGGCTGACGTGTTTTTCAGAGACTAGAGGAGAAAGAAGACTGTGGTATAAAAAGTGAGAAGGTTCAGTGTGAGTAGGAAATTTGAAAATTAGAATAAAAAAAGGGAAAAACCAAAGTTATTACTGATAGAATGGAGCTAGCTGATGAGGTCATCAGGTGTACAGCCTTTTATAACAGAGAATAGAATTTTAGTACAGTGGACATTTTCTGGCAGTTGATGTGTGGATTTGACTGTCTATGGATGTGCACAGCTTGGTATGAGTGAATATGCCTCAGGATTTTGGAAGGTTTGAGAGATTTTGTATGAGTTTGAGCAAGTATGAATTAGTTGTGAGTGGGCAGAAGTGGTTTAAAACCTTAGTTTGTAAGCTCCTGGTAAGTTTAGACACAGGCTTCTTTTGATGTAATAAGAAAAAAAAGAAAAGAAGTAAAGGGTCCTAGAGAAGCCTTAGATAGGAACTCTAGTGAAATTGAGTTGACAAAAGAAATGATTTAATTCTCCTTTTTGGGTAAAAATAGTGAAGGGGTCAAAGAAAAGGGAGATTCTAGGAGTGGATTAAGGAAAGCTAAGAGGGTTACATGTGAAGAGGCAAAGCAACTACAGCAGCCTGAATCCAGCCCGGTGCCGAAAGGGGAGATCCCCACACCCCACACCCTCTCGATGTCCATTCCCCCACCCCCATTTTCCTCCCTTTCCCCTTGCCATAACTCAACACAATAAACACAACAAAACTTTTATGGTATAACCACTGGTCGCTATATTAACCCCCATCTTTTAAACACATTAACAATTGGCAATTCATCACCCCCATCACCCCCTCTGGGCATGCCTCCCGCAGTCATGTCAGTAGCAAGGTGGTAACGGATCCACCCAGGAATCAGTCACGATATCCCACCACAGCTACTGCTATGCTGCCCCATTCCCTTCCACCAGCCTTGCCATATTAGTAGCAAAGGCTAGCCCTACCATTGAATCCCACACCTAGGATTTACCCCTGGCTAACAGCCTACCACATCCAGGCCGTGATCACCTGATCTCGGCCCAATTACCTTTATGCCCTGCCGCTCTGGTGCCCGGGACCCTCAGGCACCCACCCTGCAGGACCACCTGTAACCCCCGAACCCAGCTGCAACGAATTGACCCCAAGGACTGCAGGGAGGGTGGGTGGGTGGAAAAAGCTGCTGCCTTCCCTGCCAAGACAGTAAAGTAAGGGAGAGAGAGGGGAGGCCCGTGCTTAGGCTTATATACCCACACTAGCTCCACTCCCCGCTCCTTGATCAGCTAATTAAATCCCATCCCTGCACCAGAGATGGGATTTCAATAATGCCTCTGCCGCATACCCGAACAGCCTAGCCCATCAAAACCCTCCCTCCCCCTGCCTCTATCTCCCATGGCCTTGCTCTCCCATCTGCCACCACTGGCTCAGGCACTGTATGTCAGGCGGCCATCGGGGACCAAGGCCCTGCGGCCTCAACTCGAACGGAGGTATGAGAGTTTTAAAGAAAATAAAGCATATTTCTTGACAGTCCTGAGTGAGTCAAGAAAGAGGCATGAGTGAGGTAAGTGAGATTTAAGGGACTCTGGCAGAAAGAAGTTTTAAGGATTATAGGGAGAATAATATTAGTAGAGGACAGAGTGAGTGTGTGTAACTGGGAGGCTGGATTGATCAGACATTGTGGAGACAAGAGAGTTAGGAGAAAAATATATTTGGGAAAGATTTATGAATTGTATGATTGAAAGTGTTTGAATAAGTGAGCTCTTCCTTGTTCCTGTGCAAGCTTGCCCATATTTTTTGGTCTCTGTTATCAAATTATTTTAGAATAGTTAGGCAGGGAAGGTTAGTGGGTTAGTAGGGAATTCTATTATACAGTGAACTGAAGACAAAGTCTAGAGTTCCTGTGGAGGTCTAGACTGCTGCCAAGAAGGAAGATTATCCACGAGCCCCAACGAATTCCAGACTTCAGGAGGATAAGTACTGTTATTGGCACAAACATATTATAGTGAGTATTTGAGCTCAAATAACACATTTGGACATAGGGAGTTCTCAAGACAAGCTGGTTTGAAACCAGATTGATGTTTAACTGATTCAGTGATAACTAACTGAGTAATGTGTTACTGAGTAGCCTGTACATAGTTTCCCCAGCTAGCCAAGTTGTAATCCCTGTTCTTTGTAAATACAGTGTGGACGCTGCCTGCACTGTACAAATTTGTTTTACTGTAAACCGAGCTGATTTTAAAGAGTGCGGTATAAAAAAACTTCAAATAAATAAATAAATGTGTACAAAAAATAAACAGGAAGTAGTTATTTTAATGTTTCACTTTAGTTTGTTACATACAAATATATTTATTATTACAATACAACTTTTCACACACATAGCTATTGAGAGCTTGTGATTATTTGATAATGGAACAAACCCCCAATTTAGTAACATCATAGTGATTAACAGTCCCTATTCTTTTAGTTTAATTTGATTTTCCACCATTATTCCTTTTCTTCTTTAAAAAAGGGAAAAGGTATTTAAGGAGAAATTTAGTGTTTTTGCCCTGTGTGTCACTCTCTAGGAGATATCAGACCACCATCAACTGCCCAGCTATCATGAGCCTTTGATTATTTACGCGGACCCCACTTGTCTGGTACTTGAAGAAAGTGGCACAGATGACATTAAAGAATTCCACTTTGTCCTTGTCAGTCAGTATATATTTCTCCCTTTCACCCTTGAGCTTCATGATGCCATATTTGCACTTCCTTCTGTCACTAATATATTCAGAATAAAAGTTTTGCCCATCTATTTTATATACTAGTTATTTTTCCTTTCATTTGCATCTTTGCTTTCCTGACTTCTTTACTTTCTTCCTTTAGCTTCTCCAGATATTGTTTGTTTTTCTCCTTCTGCAATCTCTTGTAGTTTATGAAGGCTAACCTCTTTTTCCTTACCTTCTTTTGAAAACCATAATAGCTTCCTTTTCTTCTTTTATTTACTTTCCTAATAAACAGTTTTATGGCCCTTAAAATATCTTCTTTCATGTGTATTTGCCAGTGTCCTTATACTGTACATATATCTTTTTTTCACAAAAGGCTCCCTGATTGACAGAGCCTTTTGTAAAATACCAGCAATATTGTGAACATCCTGATATTGAAGTTCCAATTCTGCCCTCAAAATTCTATTTAAAATGGGGCTTAATGTTGTTAGTTGAAAGTGTAACTAACTTTAGGACTTTACAAATTATGCTCCTGTATTTAGGACCACCATTCATTTACCTGGATTTATAAGCCTAATTCTGGTATCTAGTGTTGAAAATCAGTGCTATGCTACTAACTTTTTCCCCACCCTAAAACTGCCCCATACCCACCTTTTTAGGATTCTAAGGGGCTTGTTTACAAAGCCGCGGTAGTGGTTCGCGATCGCGATCGCAGCCGCGGCCCCATTGAAATCAATGGGGCCGCGGCTGCGATTACGATCGCAAACCGCTACCGCGGCTTTGTAAACAAGCCCCTAAGAGTTCAGAGAAATTTTAAGCATAGATTTAGGAATTCAGTCCTTGTAAATTTTCAAAGATGTCAATTTTGGGGCCTAACTCTTGAAGTTAAGAGCCCCCTTTGGGCTCGATACTCAGTGGCATCGGCGGCTAGCACGATTCCAGCAGCTAGCCATCGCTGCTGAACACTAAACCTGGACATTCAATGCTGGGGCCATATCCGGCCACTGGTAATGAATATCTGGGTCAGCCACTGAAGCACAAAGATAACCAGGCATTGGCGATATTCAGCTAATGCCTGGGTAGCTTCGGCAGCAAAGGTTAGGACAGCCTTTAATGTTCCTAACTTTTGTCGCCAAGGGATAACTGGGCAGCACCTGAATATCACTGCTGACTGGCTATGCCCCTATATTAACTGGTGTGTAGCAGTGGTACCCGTGAATATGCAGCGGCACTTACTGCTTTGGCAGCATTTACACAGCTTGCAGGTCTGCAAACTATTTAAATGCTTTTGGAGGTTGGGCCTTTGAAAATTGACCCCTCAGTTTCCACAGAAACATTCTTTGTAGATTATTGAAAAAAAAAAAGAAAGCCAAAACACGAGGAGCATTAGGCAGATGAAACAGTATAAAGTTCTCAAATGTACTTAAAAAACAACCCAAGCTTCTTTGTCATTTATTAGTGCAGAATGGCTTTCAAGTAAAATGTTACAAAGGGAGAAAAAATAGAATCAGTTATACTGACTACAGAGCAATTATACTGTATATAGAGGGAAATGCACTTGTCGGTTCAATCCTTTGACATTTATCATGAAAGAACAGGGTAAGATTTTAGTTCATTATTAGAATGTAAGCTACCAAGAACTATGCTCTGTAACCTAGATTTGAACTTTCAGCAGAGGCCGAGAAAGACTCTTACTAAGTCATTTCAGCATACAAAAACATTTTGCTAAGTATGAACAATGAACAGATAAATCAAAGCAATGAATGCAGATCAAAGCAATTTGCCATCAAAGCTGCTCTGATGAAAATTTCTAATCTAGTAACGTGCTACATTTAGATCAGAGTCTATTTTTGTATTTAATACTCTACTTTTTCTGGCAGATAAGCATATGGGAGATATTCAAAGACATTTACATGGGCTGCAGATCTGCAAACTGCCAGTTAGCAGGATATTCAGTGGCACTAATATGGTTAGTGCCACTGGATATCTGTGGGTGCTGCCACTACGTGCCCCGATGCTATGTGGTTAGCATCGTGGCATGTCGTGGATATTCTGGAGCAAAGTGGAGGTGGCACCCATCGCTAACTGGGCAGCAGTGATATTGAGCCACTGCCCAGTTAGCAACCCATGGGTAAAGTCAGGCACGGCAAAGGCTGGCCTAACTTTACACATAGAAGCTAACCAGGCAGTGGCTCAATATTGCCACTACCTGGTTAGCTTCTGGGTTCTGCGGTCACCCCACATTTTCAATGCCGGTGGCCAGATATGGCCCTTGGCATTGAATATCCAGGGTTAGTCTTCAGTGGCGATGGCTAGCCGTGTTAGCAGTGCTAGCCACCAGCACTGAATATTGGCTCATAGGGGGTCATTCTGTGCCATAAATAGCAGGGATGTATGTCCCTGTTATTCGTCCCCCTGCTGCCCCGGTGCAAAGGCTCCCCAAATGTACAGCTGTGTTTTATGGTGAACCATAGGCAAGAGTGGGAAGGGGCGGTCTGGAAGCGGGGTGAGGGCGAGGCAAGACCCCAGACATACAAGGCCGATTCAGAGCTTGGCCCTGTACATTTGGTGTTGGCCGGATAGATGGGAGACTTATTCCACCTCTGAGGTGGAATAATTCCTCGTGGACGTTGAGGGATGGCAGCTGATGGTGGGAACAGGCAGGTGAGGGGCAAAGGTGATTTCCTGTAGCCCAACCCTGGCCATGGGAGGCCGGATCAGGGATTGGGCTGTGGGGAAAGGGCATTTTGGTGTCAGCGGCCAGGGATCACAGCTCTGTAATGCAGCCACAGTGCCATGGCAACAAGACGCCATGGCACTGCGGCTCCATTACGGAGCCGGGCTGAGTTAGCTGAGTTTGTGACTGGGCATGTGGCCGATCAGAATCGGGGCCAGGCCTGCAAGTCCAGGCCATAGACCCAATTCTAATCCCGCAGGCATGTCTAGCCTCCGCAGGATCAGAATCAGATCTACTTCTCTATGCCCCAATTCAGATCGGCCTTACAGGAGCAGGACGGCCAGTACAGAATCAGCCTCATAGCCTCTAAGAGACATAATCAGCTTATAAATCGTTTTGATAATGCTTTCTTTGTTAAGAAACAGAAGTGATGAAAATGTTACAATGGAGGAACAAAGAGGAGTATTTTTCAAAAGAAGAAAACTCAAATTTATATTTTAAGAAAAAAAAAGGATTTAGCTTTCTGATACTCTCTAATCCCTCCTCAAAATCAAATCAAAAAGGACTAGCTGCTTACTAATTCATTTATTTTCCTTTCTTGAAACAGAAATGTTGTGAGCTGCATAGGGTAGCAGGCTGTTTGCTGAAACACTAATGTCATTTGGTCCTGCAGTGCTTGGAGGAAGGTTGCTGGCAATCAGTGATGTGCTGGGTCCTTGCTTTAGTGCACTCTTTCTTTCCCAGGCTACTTATGCATTGCAAAGTCGCAAAGCCTATGTCAAGTGCAAAACTGAAAGAAGCAGTGTGAATCCCAAGCTTTTGATTCTTTTCACCTTCCTGTTTTTTCTTCCCTAGAGTTACCAGACATCCTCAGTTTTCAGGGATTGCCCCTATTTTTGACCATTGTCCCAGGTTCTCTCCTCCTTGGCAACCTCCTATCCCCAATTCCAGCAATGGGGACAGAAGTGCTGTTTTGGAGAGAGGTGGTGGCTAGCACCGCTATGCTGGAGAATAAAACAGGCATTTAAATGCCCCCAGTGCAGCAGGTGGCTTAGGTCTATTAAGTGCTTGTATACACTCAAGGCCTGCCATGTCCCAGTCCCCTCCAACAGGAAGTTTATGTTGGAGAGGTGGGACCCATAAGGTTTTATGCATGCGCAGCTGCAAAGGCCTTATGTCTCACACATTGGCCTTTAGAGCAGGAGGACGGCCAAGTAGAGGGTTTGAGAAACCTGCATTCGCACCAACAGTGGATAAGAGAAGAGAGGAGGCCCATTGGTAGGATGGGAAGAAATGCTTGGCACAGTCTGCAGGGGTAGGGGAGGTAAGGAACTTAAGGGAAGAAGAGATGCTGAACGCTTGAGGAGGGAGATAAGGGAAGGAGAAATGCTGGATGCCTGGGGGATGAATGATAATGGGAAAGAGAGATGCTGGACCCTCAGGGAGGTAAGGAAAGAAAGGAAAAGGAAGATGCTGGACTTGTGGAGGGTGAGGAAGGAAAAGGAATATGCTGGACAAGTGTTAGGGATAGGGAATCGATATGGAAGGGGAGGTGCTGGACAGATGCTGGACAGTTGGGAGGTAAATAGTGATGCAGAAAGGAGATGCTGGACACCTGTTGGGGTGGATAGAAACATAGAAATATGATGACAGAAAAAGACCATATGGCCTATCTAGTCTGTCCTTCCATATCAACAACTACAACAGTCCCCTTTTTACCTTTAGAGATCGTTTGTGTTTGTCCCATGCTTTTTTGAATTCAGTTACTATCCTCATCTCTACCACCTCCACTGGGAGACTATTCCACAGATCCACCACTCTTTCCGTAAATAAATATTTCACAATATCACTCCTGAATCTATCTCCCTTCACCCTCATCCCATGTCCCCTCGTAGCAGAACTTGCTTTCAATTGAAAGAGGCTCTCTCCCTGAACATTTATGCCATGGAGGTATTTAAACATCTCAATCATATCACCTCTATCCCGCCTTTCCTCTAAGGTGTACATATTAAGATCCTTCAGTCTGTCCTCATATGCTTTATAATGAAGACCACTAATCATTTTAGTAGCCACCCTCTGCATCCTGTTCACATCCTTTTGAAGGTGCGGTCTCCAGAATTGCACACTATACTCCAAATGAGGTCGCACCAAAGACTTATACAGAGGCATTATCACCTCCTTTTTTCTGCTAGCAATTCCTCTCTGTATGCACCCAAGCATCCTTTTAGCTTTTGCCATTGCCTTTTCAACCTGTTTAGCTACTTTAAGATCATCAGACACAACCATGCTTAGGTCCTGCTCTTCTTTAGTGGACAAAAGTACTTCATCCCCTATACTATATTGCTCCCTTGGATTGCTGCAGCCCAAATGCATGACCTTACATTTTTTAACATTAAATCCCAGCTGCCAAATTCTAGACCATTCTTCAAGCTTAGCTAGATCCCTCCTCATGTTATCTGCACCTTCCTGGGTGTCTACTCTATTGCAGATTTTGGTATCATCTGCAAAGAGGCAAACCTTACCCGACAGCCCTCCCGCTATATCACTAACAAAGATATTAAAAAGAATCGGACCAAGGACAGATCCCTGGAGCACACCACTGGTAACATCCTTCTCCTCAGAGTGAGCTCCATTTACTTGTACTCTTTGTCGCCTCTCACCCAACCAATTTCTAACCCAAGCAGTAACTTTAGGGTCCATCCCTAGGGTGCTCAGTTTGTTTATAAGTCGCCTGTGAGGAACAGTGTCAAAGGCTTTACTGAAATCTAAATACACCACATCTAGGGCGTGAAAGGACGGGAAGAGGCTGGACACTTGGAGGGTTGAATAGCGATGGGAAAGGGAGATACACCCTTTTGAACACATAACACCTACATTAGCTAATCTACACTGGCTACCAAGACAAAGCAGGATGACCTATAAAACACTAATAACAACCTTCAAGGCATTAAATAATATGGCTCCACCTACACTAAACAAACTTATCACTAAAGAATCAACTAAAACTCCTCACAGGAGAGGCTATACAAATAAAATAATGATCCCAAAAGACTTCACAAAGGCCAAAAAGATAACCAACAAAAAAGCTTTTTCACATGCAGCCCCTATCCTTTGGAACATCCTCCCAGAAGAAATAAGAACATTAATTGATATTAAGGAGCTCTGAAAAAAAATTGAAAACCTATCTATTTATCTCGCACTATGGCCCAAAGACAAACTCCCTCTCCCAATCAGAAAATGGATAACAGAATATTAGACTGATACAAGACAAAAATGGTATCAGACCAATAAGGACACTAATAAGAACAATTAAACTACTCAATTGCCACCACCCTAAGAACCCTCAATGAAATTTTATAATGAACAGATACAATTTAACATTATATATCTACCCATCTGCTTAGCTTTATCTATCCCCACAAAATTATCTATTAATATATCCAAGTTATCTTGCTAAGGTATCTAGTATTTAGTATCTGATACAACCTAATGTATATAGTTCCACAACCTAATGTATATAGTTCTCAAATGTTTCATGTAAAATGATACTTTTGTTCATAGTTCACCGATGTTCCATGTAAAGTAGCTAGTTTTTAGTCTCTGATACAACCTAATGTATATAGTTCTCAAAATGTTTCATGTAAAACTTTTGTCCATAGTTCATTGATGTTCCATGTAAAAACAGACTTGCCGCTCTGTTATTAACTTGTTCTTTGTAAACCGCACTTGATCACTGGAAGGTGCGGTATATAAGTGATTGTTAAATAAATAAAATAAATAAATACTTGACACCTGGAATGGGAGAGAAGGAAGGGAAGGGGGATGATTGACATCTTGGGGGGAAGATAAGGAAGGGAAGGCAATGGAAGATGCTAGATACCTGGTGGAGAGGATAAAGAGAGATGCTGGACTACAAGAGGGTGGGGAAGGGAACAGAAGGGGAAATGATGCATGCAGAGCAGGGAGAAGGGAAGAGAAGAGAGTGGGAAATACTGGATATGGGACAGGGGGAAGGAAAGTGGGGATGGACGTTAAGGAGAAGGTGGGGAAGGAAAAAGAGAGATAGGGAATGGCAGGGTTAGGGTGACAGAGATGGAAAGCTGCAGTTAGATGCAGTAAAAAAGGGGGAGATTGAGGACTGAATGACTGTATAGAGAAGCAGAAAAATAAATGGAAGAAAGCTGAAAGATTAGTCTCAGAGATGGACATAGGGCAGGAAGTAAAGACAGGAGAAGAGAAATGACGTGACTAATGGACAGGAGACACTGGAAACAGTGACTCTGGAAAAAATGGTCAGATAGCAAAGGTACAAAAGATAATTTTATTTTCAGTTTGATGATCTGAATATGTCAGTTTTTGGAATTTACAACTGCTAGTTTTATTTTGCACAGTAGAGGGGAAAATGCCTCACTGTTTCTATATCTTTGGTGATTCGTCTGCTTTTAAGTGTTATTGTTGCTGTGACAGGATAGATAGGGAGAGGAGCATGACTCCTCTCCCCCAACACCTGTTGCACAATCCTATACGCAAATCTTGGCCTACAAAAAAATCTGATAACCTTACTCTTTCTCAAAGAACATTGATTAATTCTTCTTTTGAATTCATTCTTTTCATATAATAGGGTGCTGCCTGCATGGTACACAATAAGTAGCACCCTCATATAGTTAACATTCGTAATGGGAGTGCCTAAGTAGGAAGAGCTCTAAAAAATGTGACATAATTATTTATCCTCAGCAATGAGAAGAAAGAACAATAAAAGGAATTTTAATGCCTTGATTAGCTTTAAGGCCTATTGTAGATATGAAATCCAGGTGCAATCTGGGACATCCATGTGAAAACCTGCTCAAAAAGGCCATTTATGGCCAAGTTCAGGCATAATTTTAGAAACATGGATGCACCCAATATGGGCGTCTTCAGGGACATCTTACATAGACATCCTCATGGCCATTCTTCAAATGGCAGAGGGAGAACTGCAACACAGGTGTCCATGATTCCAGCTAAAGGCTGTTGTGGTTGTGAAGAGGACTGGGAAATACTAGAGTACTGTCTCCTCTACACCATCTGGGGTGTATACCGGTAAAATGAGCACTTCTCCAAAGCTTAGTCGTGCTCTGGAGCGGGTACATATTTGGACGTGGGCCCAGATGTACCGGCCATATCTGAAATTGGCACACATATCTAAGTTTGGCTGACTGCCCTGGACACGCCCCCATCACACCCACATCCATATTTAGACATGTGTGCACCAGGGATGTCTCTAGATCATGGATTCTTGACCCAGTCTTTGGGACACACCTAGCCAGTCAGGATTTCAGGATACCCACAATAAATATGCATGACAGAGATTTGCATGCACTAGAGGCCCTGCACTCAGATCTCCATCATGTACCACAGGCCAGAAGGTCAGTGGTTCAAGTCCCACTAGACAGCAACCTTGGGCTGGAAAGACTGTGGTTTCTAGTCCCACAGGTGCTCCTTGTGGTCTTGGGCAAGCCACTTAACCCTCCATTGCCCATATTCTCTTTAAGTATTAGTGTATATGTGTCTCATATCCCCTCATGTTAAATGTATCCCCCAACCACTTTGACCCAGTGAAAATCAGGATATAAATGCAGCTAAATAAATAAATATTCAGCACCAGATACCAGATAGGTTCTGACATTGAATATCTGGTTTTAATTAAAGTATCGTCAGCCAGGGGCTTTAAAAATGTTTAATATCAACCCCAGTATTCTTTATACTTACCCTTCACAGTGGATGCATTTTTGAAATCAGGTAATCAGTGGTATACAAATTAACCTACAAGACATCCTTAGAAAAGTTACCAGCAGAATAAATATTTAATCCCAAGAACTGAATGGAATTATGTGGAAGTGATAACATAGTGGAATGACCAGAATCTCTAAAACGTATAGAGAACCCTCACTCTTTCATAATGGAACATCTGCAATGACACTGAAATTGACCTGCATGAAATTTAAGTAAGACTGTGCTGCAAAGCCAACACTCTTTAGAGTATGCAACTGAATTTTGGCATTTCTGTTATTTGCCAACTGATTGATCTAAAATGAAAATACTTAAGAAATGTGTCCAAATATAGGAGAGTTGCTTTTATGTATTTGATGCAGGAGAAAATGGGAGAAAAAAATGCATGTAAATCAGAACTATGTCTATTTCTTTTTCAGTATTCTAGGACTAAGAGGCTGTTTTACTAAATGCTGCTAACCAGTTAATGTGCATTTTAGCATGTGGTAACTGGCAGCAGCAGTGGCATTCTTAGCTCCCCCGTCACCCAGGGAGGCTGCCCCCCCCCCCTGCTGCCAGCACTGCATGCTGAAATACACCCTCTAACCCCCACCGGCTTCATGGAGGCAGCATGGCAAACTTACGATTACACTGGTTTTCTGTGGAGCCTTGCACTCGAGGGGCTGGTCGCTCTGCTCTCCCGGCCAAAGTCTTGTGAATTGCAAGAATTTGGCCATGAGAGAAGAGTGACTGGCCCCTCAAGGATGAGGCACCACGGATAACCAACATAATTGTACATTTCTACAACCCCCTTCCAAATTGGCATCCAGGGCGGGCCATACCAACCAACCTGCCCTTTGCAGCAGCAGTGAACACTAAAATGCGTACATGCCAGCTAGTGGCTGCTAATACACAAAGCTATCAGCCATCGCATGCTAGGGCACAGAATGGATGGGTTGAGATGGAGTGTG
This sequence comes from Ichthyophis bannanicus, assembly GCA_033557465.1. Taxonomy (NCBI): domain Eukaryota; kingdom Metazoa; phylum Chordata; class Amphibia; order Gymnophiona; family Ichthyophiidae; genus Ichthyophis; species Ichthyophis bannanicus. Next base: position 750,803,097 of record CM066035.1, read on the forward strand.
GACATGGAGAGCACATTGCTACAAGCACGGAGTGAAGGAGTAGCCTAATGGTTAAGAGCACTAGCTTGGGAACCCAGAGACCAGGGTTCAATTCCCACTAGCACTCCTTGTGGTTTTGGGCAAGTCACTTAACCCTCCATTGCCTCAGAAAAATCAAAGCTATCAATGTCCCTGTTTAATGCACATTACCGAGTTTAAGTTTCAATGTAAACCACTTTGATTGAAATGATAAAGCAGTATGTAAAACCCTTTAAATAAATTGACAATTTGCTCAAGTGCCCCTCATTAATTGCATCAGCATTAGAGTTCACAATCATTTGCTAGTTGTCTGGAATTTACTGGCAATGCCCCCAACAGTTAGCGCATGACAGGTGCATTTACTATGCATTGGTGTTGCCCCTAATCATGCAGCAAGTGCACTCCTTTAGTAAAAGGGCCTCGAAATCAGCTATTGAACATTCCCTGATATCGTACCCCACCACTATGTGCCATGGCAGAACTTCATTATGGAGAGCAGAGAGTACCATCTATGTGCATTTATTTATTTGGAACTGCTTATAATCCACTAATCCAGTTTAATCGTACCTCAGCACATTACACTGATTATATTAAATCAAAACCACATAAACAAAGATGTTTTTACACCTACTCGAAACAATGGTTCTATCCAAGAATCAGTTTCCCCATAAGCACAGAATGAAAAAAAAATGTTGCACAGAGTCCAAGTACATTTGCTTTAAAGTAAAGCACTTTATTCTCCTACACAAAAAAAATATGAAAGTCTCTTAAGACCATAGCATAATGATATTTATTCTAAAAGTGGCCTCCAACATTACCATATTCATTAGAGGAACAAATTTAGTCAGTGGGATATTTTTAGCTATAAAACTCAGCAGGGTTTATTTATAAAACCATGTTTCACACAAGAAGCAAATTAAAAAAAGGAAATGTCATTACCAAAGGCATATGATGTAGGTTAAGCACATGCAAATGTCACAGTGAGACATAAAATATTTTAGAAATATGATCATTTACATTTCTGAAAGAGAGGGCAAAGGCAAGCCAAATAATTAGAAATGTCAATAAGCACCCAAAGGACTGAAGCACAAAGGAGAAGCTGGTTCTCACGGTTTTGAGAATGTCAGAAAGCTTCATTTTCTAGAGCATGGTTCTCAAACTTGCTCGTTCCACCACTGACCTATTCCTCATTTTTTTTGTCAGCTCCCTCCACCCTTACACTAATAGAAAGAGGAAGCATTCCCCCTCTTTTCCTCTTCCTTATGTTCTAATGAGCAGGGTTCAGATCCCGCTGACACACCTTGTCGCTTTGGACAAGTCAGTTAGCCCTCCGTTGCCTAAGGTACAAACTTAGCTTGTAAGCCCTCCAAGGACAGGACAACTACTGGAAAGGCATAAGCTAAATACAAATAGCTATAAAGACACTTAATGCACATTAATCTTTAGTAAAATGACCTCTTAGTTTAATTTAAAAATGTCCATGGTACAAAGTACCCACAGATGTTTGAATCTGCTTTCTCGGAGGGCAAAATTTCTATGAAAAGAAAACATACCCATGGAAAAGTCTCTCTTCAATGTGGCTAAAAGCCTGGATATAGTGAAAGCTCACGTGTACTTTCAGCGAGGACACAGTGAAAGTCAACATGTTCTCAGCTCATGTCAGCAAAGAAAAAACTTTTTTATTGGTATTGTAAGATAGCCAATTAACCATGCTCCACCATAATACATCTGTTGCAGTAAAAGCACAAAGGCAGAGCCTGAAACCAGTTCAATGTCTCCAAAACCACTCTCTAATAGCATTATATACCTGTACATTTTCTTCAGTCTTGTTGACAGCTTTTCTTTTATCTTTTTTTCAATTTGAATATTTCTGCATTCCTTAAGGATGTCTGCCTCATGGTTTCCTTTAAAATACTGCAAAACACTCAAGAAATACATATTTTCTCTTCCAGTTTTGCTGCCTTTAAACCCACAAATATATTCTTCAGTTTTGAAAATACTTCTTCAGATGAACTATGAATGCCTACAAATATGTATGTACTGTATATGGGGCATTTTGTTATTTTCACAACCTGAAAATTTCTACAGCACACAAATATCTTTTCATGTATTTAATGCTGAGCTCACCATAGTATTTTTTCAGGTTGACATTCAGTTTGTGCTTTTGATTAAATGAAATATGAAATCTCAATAAAAAAAATTTTTTTCATTTTGAAACAAACAAAAAAGTTAATACAATTAAATTTGCTTCTCTTTCATTTTCTAATGTCAGTGAGACCCATTGCTGTCCACTCCCCCTCCGCCCCCCCCCCCCACATTGACAATTAAAATACCTGGTCCACCACAGTTAAAATCCTTCAGGGACTTGCCTTCACCTTCACTTTCCTCTCCTGTGGATACCCCCTCCACACTTGTTATCCCATCTGTGAGTATACTGTGACAAGGAAGCCTGTTTTGAGCCTACGAGTATAGAAAATGCCAATAACTTTAACGTAGAGAAAGGAGAAATCCCTGCAGGGCATGGATTTCAGGCCCCTCATAGAGAAAGAAACCTGAGGGAGAGAAAGTTCAGGCAGCCACACTCTAACTCCTATGACGTAACTGCAGGCTTGAGAGGTGATTACAATCACCTGGGAGGAGTGGAGGAAGGGCTGGAGCCCTGGAGAGGGAAATATAAACCCCTGCTAAAGCAGAGAGAAGCTCAGAAGGAAGCTCAGAGGGAAGCTCAGAGGAAAGGAGAAGCTCAGAGGTCTCAGGAGGTTCGGAAGACTCAGAGGATTCAGGGGAATCAGGAGTAGAACCAGGAGCACCTGCAGATCTCCAGGAGAGAACCCTGAGAGGAATACAGAGAGCTGTTCCAGAGAGGCTGGAAGGAGACAAGGAACCGTAGCGAGCACAACCAGGGAGAACTGCCCAGTGCTTCAGGTACTGACTGTCTTTATCGGGGAGAGTTGAGCTCAGGAGAGACATTAGAACCCCCAGGGAGGTTGTATTCTGAGCAGTTTCCAGAGCTCAGAACAAGACACTGCCCTAACAACACCAGAGGATATGCAGATTGAGTTGGCAGGGGAGGAATTGCAAGATCTAGATATCCCCATGGACTGTACCCTGTGTCAAGCTACAAGCATGGAATCATTATGCTAAAGGCTAGCATTGAATGAGAAAGTCTCCTAGAAGCAGGTAACTGGAATTGAGCCAGGAATTGGGTTTTAAGAAAACTCCACGTGTTTGCATTTCTCAGGCAAAGTGCTGAGTCACGCTGAAGAGAAAGCTTGTGAATGTTTGTTACTTGTTTTCTTATTTTCAGTTCAAAAACCTATCCTGAAAGAAAGGAGGGAAAGAAGAGGTTGTTCCAGAAGAACTGAGTTATTCATTTGTTGTTAAGTGCTTCACAAACACTAGGGGGCTTGTTTACAAAGCCGCGGTAGCGGTTCGCGGTCGTTATAAACAAGCCCCTAGGTTAAAAAGCACTGGTAATAGGGTTGAGGAGGGACTGGCACTGGAAATGAGCTGATTAGGGGAGGCTAGGACTGGTAATGAGCTGATGGGGGGGTAGGACTGGTATTGGGCTTATTAGGGGAGGCTAGCAGTGGTAATGGGGTTGAGGGTGGACAATATATTAATAATTCAACAAATGATTACAGCGACAATGCATTAACGGTAAAGGAAGAGAGACACATTTGATTTTATCATTGGGGGTCACCAGAAGTTGAACAATGGTAAAAGGGGTCACAGTACAAAAAAGGTTGAGAACCACTGAGTTAGACGATCGCCCCCCCCCCTCCCATGGGTTTATGGAAACAAAATCAATAAGCCTCCACTGCAAATCCTGAAAAGAATGTCCTTCTGCAATCAATGCTGACATTACCTGAGTATTCAACCGTGAACGGTGTTCTTGTAGTTGTGGTTTCAAGGGGTGAGATATCCTCCCTACATATTTCAATAAACACGGGCAAACGATCATGTACACTACAAAAGATGTCAGGCATGTAGTTCTATAATATGCCCTATATATTATTGTAGAAGCAGGGTCCTCCCATTCCCTACCCGAGATAGTGAGAGAACAAACCTCACAACCTCCACATGCATAGTGTCCCTCAAACACATTAGAATGGTCAAAAGGTGGAAAACAGGGATATACTGAGCCCATAGTATGCACTATAAAATTTGCAATATTGCATCCACATTACTGAGCAATCATGACAGGCCTTCGTAAACAAGTATGAACTCCCAAAATATGCCAATGCTTCCTTTTAATTTTTGGAACTTGAATCGTATTATTCATATATGGCAAAATTCCTATGATGGATGAGGAATCCTGCACTGGATCATTGTAAAATGGAGATTGCCACCATTCCGGATGGTTAAACTCAGCTCTCTTGTACGCTATATGGACAAGATGCCTTGGATAGCCCCATATCAGGAGTCATTGAGAGATATCCCTATCATGCTTATAAAATTCAGTCAGTGTAGTACATAATTTTATTTATTTATTTAACATTTCTATACCACGATTTCCTGGTGATCAATTGCGATTTACGATAAACAACAGTGAATTGTACAGCGGTACAAGTTCAGTTTACAAGAAACAGTTTACAAGGAACATGAAACATTGTTAACTATGTACAAAACATTAAACATTCTAACTCTTAACTATATAAATAGTAAGTGTGTTATTGTTTTCATGGTAACTTCACATATGTGTTGTGAATCTGATAAGTTTCTAGATGGTGCTCTAGGTTATGTTGTGGAGCCAAAGTGTTGGGAGAATAGATGAATAAACGCCAAATTCTAAAAATTGTCCCAATGGGAGACCCCGACATAGAAAACTTGGATGAAAACTGTGATATTAAAGCAATGTCTTTCTTTGAACCGATTTTCTGTAAAGAGTAGTATATAATCTATCACCATGCTTATATACTGTAATGTCCAAAAGATTGATGTAGGATTGGTGAAACGTAGGGACAAACTGAATATTGCAGTTCAATTAATTAATCCATTCAAAAAATTGATACAACTGTGGGATAATACCTGACCACAGAAAAAATACATCATCCAAAAAATGTACCCAAAAAGACATAAATTGGAACCAAGAAGAGGGATAAATAAAGGACTTCTCATAATTCACCATATACAAAGCAGCTATCAACGATGCTACTGTAGCACCCATAGGGATCCCAAAAATCTGTAGATAATATTGAGACTCATACATAAAATAACTACGTTCCAAAACCAGCTGCAAAAGTGACCAGCATAGCACAGCATGCAGATTGCTTGTAACGCCCTAAGTTATGCCAGAAGGATTGGCACAGCACAACACAACACACAGCCCCTAAATTATGCCAAGAGGACTACCATAGAACCCAGACTGGATGGAAGGCCTACAATTATGCCAGGAGGACCAACAGCACCCAGATTGGCTGGAATTTTATTTATTTATTTTATTTGAGTGATTTTTATACTGCCATTTTGGATAATCATAGTGGTTTACATACAGAACAACTGAGATACATTGAACATATTAACAATATAACAGGCGCATGTATATAAATGATCAAGAATATTTACATAATTCTTAGGGAATTAACATATACAATTCAGGTGAGTAAGGAAGATTTATTCATAATTTCAGTAAAGGTCCTGCGTAGTTGAGAGGTAGGTGTTGTATCAAAAGAGTAAGGGGTGGATGAGTTGTAGGACAAGACTAGTGTGGTTGTAGGTATGGATGCTTCAATTATGCAGTGGCAAGCAATGTGTGCTATGTTGGGTCCACATTTAGATTTGGTTCATTTTCACCAAAATGCTCAATGAATAGGAAGGGTTTTAGATGGGTGCGGAATGTGGATAGGTCTATAATGCTTCTAAGTCTGTCCGGTAGAGGGTTCCAGAGTTCCAGTGTATATGTACTTGAATGCTCTGTTACTAGCGAGTTGCTTTGTTTTTTGGTAGTCAGATAGGATTGACAGAGTGTTATTCAAATGCCTAAAACAGCAGAGGAGATCCAACACAACAGCAAAAGAGACAGACGGAGTCCAGACGATGGGAGCAGGAAGAGTTCAGCTAAGCCGTGTGTCTACAAGTTAGAGTCCTGGCATTGAGGACATTAATCCCTGCATAAGATCTGTATGTACAGAGGAAGGTCCCTCCAGGGTGAAAGAAGCATTCATAGAGTGTCTAGATGACATGCTGAGGGAAAAATCAGAGCATGCACTGTGGTGAAGATCCCAAAAGCAGTGGGAATGGATTGCAGGACTGGCTGTGACAGCCCAAAAGAGCTGAGGAAGACCTTTGAAGCAGCAAGATAGGTTGAAAGCCCTTAGCATGAAAAGTTAATAGTTGTGGCAGAAGACCAATAGTCAACAATTACAGTAATGGAGAATGGTGTATGTGAGGGAAATCTACCACCGACTGATAACAAGGGTTGATCAGGCTGGCTAGGCAAGCGTCCCCTTCTTCCATCATTGATCCATTGCTCATCCCATCTGATAGAAATGCCATTCTGTGGTCAAGGGTATACCAGCAACTGTGCTCCCCTGTTAAAATCTCCAAAAAGTACTGTAATGAAAATTTTAAAAGAATTTTGAAGAGAACGCAAGGCTTGCTGATGGTAGTAGACTGCAGATGTTTCTCCACTCTGCCAGATTCAGTTTCTCCTGCTCTCAGGTTGTTAAGAACTGCATGCCAAAGTGGGTAACACAACAGAAGCATATAATAACAAGCCAAAAGGATCCACAATGATGCAAAGCAGGAGGAAGATGAGGAGAGGCCCAGAAAAAGCCAAAACACTCTTGTTATAGAATCACACAGCTAGAAGGGGGGTGACAAAGCAGCATGGTATTTCAGGAGGGTGGAAGTCATACAACGACAAGTCTAAGTAGTACACCCACAAAGATGTAAAGCAGGAGGATAAGAACCAGAAAAAGATAAAGCAATGAGTGCATAGAGGCAGAGAGACATTGGGTCACTGATCCAAACAGAGCTAGTACAGTTCAACAAGGGAGTCGTCTTTTAGACCCTAACAAATACTAAAGTGGTCACTTTTTTCAGAGTTCACACGTGTCTATTATAGCTATACTCTGTACTGTAACACAAAAGTGTATTATGTATCATTTAATGACTCGTGGCTAGAAAAGGTCTCAGAACTATTAGGCTGCCATCAACCGGTCAAACCATACGATGGACTAATGCCTAAATTACATCAACGACCCTCCTAAACAGACAGCCACTTTTGATGATTAATAAAAACTGTATGCTTTGCAGAATTTTTTGTTGTTTCACTGTTTATTCTACTTCAAAAAATTGTTGCATTTCATAACAAGCCTTACATTGATTCTTCCAATTATTTAAAGAATAAACCAGTGCTTAACTTTTGAATGGAATTCCCGACGCTTCTTTTAGACCCTGACTGTCCCATCCGCATTTAGTGTCTGTGCCCATACATTCAACAAAGAAATAAGGGCACATCAAGAAGAAAGATGGCTCCCACTCTGAGGAAAATCTCTATCCCTGATTCAAAGAGGAGAGAAGACTAGATCAGTGACAGAGCTATTCTCTGGACAGTCATTCAGCAAAAGCAACGGGTGGCTGTACTATGAGAAAGTTTCATCCAGATGTTCAGCATTAAAAGGTTTGGGGTGAAAGCATATCTTGTTTCAGGCTGTGGCAACCAGGTCTATCAGGTTTTGACTGAACTGATTAAGTCCCAGGTATTTATTCTTCCAGAGACTGTCTAAGAATATTTAGATCATATCTGACCAGCTGAATCCAAAGCTATGGGTTAGATACTGATCATTAGCAGCAGCAGCAGCAGGAATTCCCAGGCGTACACCATGTTGTACACATACCTGAACAACAAGCAGAGATAAGGCGCTGTAAACAGCAACAGGATGAAGATGTACATTATACCTCTATCAGCCTTCCAACCAGTCCCATCTAAACTGCGCTCACTCAGGGGACTGGAAGCAACACAAAACAGTCTGTTACTGGCACCCATCCTGCCTCAAAGCTCCTCCTTGGCTCCTGCTGCTGAGTATGGGGTTCGATAAGCTGGGAAAGAGACATGTTGTCACATTTCAAGAGCAGACCATGAGGAAACATCAGGAATCCCAGAACAATAACCCAAAACAGTTGTTACATATACAGTTCTGTTATGTGCTTCCAGACTTTTGTCCCTTTGAGGAACGGACCCTGAGGCTGGGGGAGGAGTGCTCATCCCATACTGGGTTCTTCTCTGGTACAGTCTCCCCTAGTACAGGGATAGTCCATAACTTCTCTTTGCTCTTTTTGGATCTTGAAGATTATCTGGGCAGTGAGAGTGCAGCAGAGGAAGCCAGCAGGTCAGATTTACATGATGAGTTCCAGAATGTGAAAGGCCCTCAAACTGCGGTTTGCCAGGAATGCTGCCTTAGCTCACACTGCATCTTTTAGACTGTAATAGATATTTTTTCTTGCTTTTTGATGTTAAGTTTTGGCATGGGAGGCTGAAAGGTAGCCACTGGAAATTAGCATAATGCTGGAGAGACTTCAGTACCAACTGTCAAAAACACCACTAGTAGACACACTGAAGATACACCACTAGTAGACACACTGTTTGTCTTCAGAAACATTAGCTTTTCCACTAAATATGGTGCTAGCTGTGAATGATGGGAGAGCCATGACATTCCCAACCATGGAGAATATATATTTTCTGGACATGCTGATTGGAATGTAGGACAGGAAATACTGCACAACCTTGACCAGGTCTGGCCAGAATGCCAGATTGTGTGATCTGTAAGCCAAGGGATGTGCATGGCCTTGATGGGCTCTGCAAGGTAGTGCGTCACTGAAATCTATGCAGGAGTCCAGCTTGTGGCAGGCCGATCTTTGCAGCTTAGTATTGTAGCGAGCACTTCAGTCACCAAAGACTGTCCCTGGCTGGGGCTCATGCACAACCAGTATGGTGGGGGAGTGGTAGAAGACAGCAGGTACTCCTGGCATCAGTACTGCTTGCCGGCATGCCCTGTATTTCCCCTGCTGCATCATGACCGACACCACCCCTCTTTTTGAAGCTCCCTTTCCTTCATCTTTTCCTTCCAGTAAGTGATCTGCAATGTAGAGTGAAAGTTCCTTTCATCTGCAGGTCACAAAGACCAGCTAGAATATAATCATCCTCCTTCATAAGGGATTACAAACTTTTTCCTACTATACCATGCAAGATGTCCTGGTCACCAAGGGGCTTATCGATGCCGATCTGTCTCTGATGACATCTGATGCAGTGCCGCCCACTGATCAACCAACTCTCCAGTATGTCATAAATGGAATTCCACCTGCTTGAGCTGGTGCACAGTTCACACTTTCCTTTCACACTCTGGTGGAAATATCCAGCTACTTTTCGGCACTTCTTGATCATTTCTCTTAGGGCTGCCACTTGTTTTGCTGCTCTGACATAGAAAGTCTAGGTGCTGCAAGTATGCAAAGCATTTGATCCATTGAAAGCCTCTTCTTCACTGCCTTCATCATGTTCATCACACCATCTGTTACAAAGAAAAATGGATGCACGGTGCACTGTTTTTGCCCTTATTTCTGCTAAGATATGGATTCATGTATGACTGTCATCCATTACTTGGCTGTGTAGCATAGCCCATTGGTACCCTCTTGCTGTGCTCCTCCATTAGACCTAAAGTCTGTTTGTGCCATGGCTGGTTACCACCAGTGTGCTCTCAGGGAGAAGTAGGTGTGTGTAGCATTCCATCTAGTCCAGATGTTAGCGATGACATGCATACTAGTACCAGCTTTGGCTTTCGCCAGCTTTGCCTATAGCTGCTGATGCCAATGATTATGCAGGCTGGGCATCACCTGCATACTAAAAGCTGTCCTGCAGGGTACTCAGTAAGTGGGAGCTAAGAAATGAAGCAGCCTCTTAAATTCCACCTTCTCAACCATGTTCAGGGGATGGTCATCCAGGGCTATCATTTCTCTAATGTACTAGGTGACCACTCTCAATGCTGCTTGTTGACTGTCCTGTGAGAGTTTTAATGAACACTACCCCATATCTTCCATAATAACTTGCTATGATGTGTGCCGGGCCTGCTGTCATTCCATTTGATTGATGGAAAAAGATGAGGCTCCACTTCAAAAAGGGATTTTGCTTTTCCTGTACCTTTCCCACCATTGCTATTTCCACTCCTTATTGGAGTCCTCAGCACTTACACAGAAACATGTCTGGGGGACATATGTACAGATCAGCCCCCCTCCTTTGTAATAGGCTCAAAAGACTTATTTTCCCAAATGATGCAGCATGACATTGAAAGATGACCCATCAGCTTCTCTCTGCTAATGTGCTGTCTATAGTAATTGCATTCTGCATACTGTGGAACGTCAAGAACCTTAAAATGCTTCTACATGCGTGAGGTTTTACAAGACTTTCCCTGTACTTCTCTAGAGGGAGGAGGCAGCTGCTCTTGGTGCTGCTGCTAGAGTCATGGCTGGGGACAGAGGAGAGGATGAAAGGCCAGTGGCATCCTTCCCACTCTTTACTTTCCCCTATAATTATGTAGTTCTCTTGGCCTTGACACTACCAGGATAATTTTTACCTCCTCCCCAGTTGGCAAACTTCTTTAACAGTCTCTTCATCCAGTACACTCTCAATATTTGATGACTAAGATGTAAATCCCACCCATGTGGGATTCTGTATCTGCCAAGATCATATTCGCACACTTTTCAATAGGAAATACAGTGTGCCTGTTGCTAGGCTGATTTGCCTTCACCTGCTGCTTCTCTCCTGTCTCCATAACCTGCACCATGTAACTCCTTTACCTCTCTGTGAAGATGACACTGGACACTTGGCTCTTCCACATTTGTCCTGGAAACAGTAGCTCTTTCCTTATACATGCAAAGACATCTCTCTTTAGCTTAAACGGTGGACTAGAAGAACCCAGAACCATACCTTTGGAGTGCCCTATCTCTTTCTGTACACTTGAACCAGTACTTCTCTCACTATCACTCCCTTCTTTCTTTCTACACCCATTTAGTTTTCCAGACATACCTTTCCCAAACATTATGATATGCCCAGCCTCAGCCCTGCAGTGCAGGGCCCAATAGGGCTAGGGACATGACACTTTTGAAATGTCTGGGAGAGGAGTGAAGTATTTGTTCACTGCCTATGCAGCTATAATGCTCCAATAGGACTGGATTCCCTTGGACTGCATCCGTATTGCAGCTTTTTACTTTTAAATTGTATGTACTGTACTGTGTCTGCTACTATTCTATGAACAATGGAATGAAATAGATAGTACAGTAAGGTGCCCTATCCCCTCCAAACTTCACAGCTGCCCTGCCTGAGATATAGTGGTCAGGGTCCCATGCCCAGTCTCGACTTGGCACTGCAATGCAGTACCCAGTAAGGCTGAGTGCCTCTGTCGATACTCTTGAAAGGACTGGGGGGAGGAAGTGTGTGTTTTCCCACTGCCTATACAACTATAATGCTCCAATTGAACTGGATTCTCAAGGACTGTGCCTGTATTGCAGATTTTTACTTTTAAAATTATTTATCTATTATAATTCCATGAACAATGGAATGGAATAGATAGGACAGTAAGGTGTCCTATCCTCTCCCAACTTCACAGCTGCTGTCACAAACAGCACATGAAAAGGATTGCTGCAAGAAATATTGTATCTTATGAATCTGCAATGGAATACATAGATTTTGATACAGTACCTTCTACTGACCGTGTTATCTCAAAGTGCAAAGGCACTTTGCTTTCAAACCGTTAGTGTGGCAAGCTCTGCATAGTAAAAGGAAGGCAAAAAACAAAACAAAACAGCTTGAATCTCTTCTTTTTGTACTTTAATATAGCAAAGCAAAGAGATCCCAAGCACAAATCAGGCTTGATGTTGTTTGAGCTTCGTCTGCTTTAAAGTTCTCTTAGGCTCTGGACACCATCCTATTACAGTAGTCACTAGTCAAGCTGGTATGTTTTGTTTTCTTCTTTGCAGTCCTAACCAGCCACAGCCAAATTCCTGTCTCTCCCTTAGAGTCCTAAAGTCCACCCCAGCACTCCTTCCTCACCCTCTTAAAATCAGAGCCAAAATGGTTCTCTGCTATAGTGTTCACTGTGTGTTGCAGTCTTGCTATGACATCATCAGCTATGGGATTTACAGAAGTCAGTCACAGGAGTGGGTTTTTCTAGCTGCCTTTCAAGTATTTGAAGCAGGATTGACTCAAGTGCTTTATACTGGCTGTTGTAAACGGGGGCGCTGGGTGAGAATGTCCACAGTCTTGGCAAAGGCAAATATTAGTATGACTTGCAAAGGATTGTGGGAAATGTAGTCCATTCATACCAGAATCAGCCGTTCACAAATAAATGAGTTGTGCTTGCTCGAGTGTTAAGCAAAGAAAATATATTTTATTTATGGGGTTATTTCTCTCACACAGATTTACTTGGTAGCACAAAAAGAATACTTGCTTTCAGTATTATACTTAGGAAAACAAATCAGGAACAACAACTGAACTTCTTAAGCAATCAAATCAAGCAATAAAGACCTTGATGGGAACAGAAAGGTCTTTCAATGGGCTCCTGCTAATACCTTTTAGCAGTGCTCCAAAACAAAACCAAAACCCAAAAAGTAATCAAAAACTGTTCTTTTTTTCAAGGATAACTTCTTGTATTTTCACACACACCCAGAAGTGTCCTTTTAGAGCCCACGTGCAATTATGCAAGGCTTAATTGCTAACACTTAACCAGCTTCAAACCTCTTGGCTGGTTTACTTTCTATACGTGGCTCAAATCTTACCCAAAAGATTTCTTGTAAACTTTTCTAGGTAGCTAAAAGAACAGGATATATTTCTTTTTGATGGTTGGTGTATTTGTGAAAGTATATTACCACAGAAGCCTAGATAGAGAGCAATCCATGTATTCACTCTGATCATTTAAAATATCTCCTTCTTCTTCAACTATCATAGAATCAATATCAGGGACTGGTTCAGGGGAATTTCTTAATGGAGCACTCTCAGGACAATACTTGTTTCCCTGCTGTCTTCCAAGTGAAGAGCTAGGGCATAGATCAGTGTTCATACCTGAGCTTCCATTGCTGTTAGAGTCCCTCTCCAGATATCCTGGCCAGTATGTAGTCCAGTTTTTATGTCCAGCCTTCCAATCAAGATCCCTGGACACTGGGTCTCTCTTCACATACCTTCTTGCACTGGTCTTAGGGCCCCTTCCAAATGCAGCCGTCTCCCTCACAGGTGCCATCCAGGGATTCCTGGCTCTGTAACCCCATTCATCTGGTTTCCTCCAGTCCAATGGATTATGCTTGCCTCTGGAATGAATGGACTCCTTTAGACCTCCAAGATGCTTTCTTCTTCTTTCTTCCACGCTGCTTCTTGCTCTCTCTGTCCTTGGGCTCTGGGTTCCTCATCAACTCCAACTCCGTCTGCAACTGCTGATGCCTCTGCTCATGCTGATTCTGTGTAGAATAGGCTTTACTTTTAACCTGTTTAGAGGGACACTCCACCCTAGCACAGCTCAGCTGCGCTGAATCAAGCCCTGCCCTTGGAGATGAGGGATTGGGGATTACCTCATAGTTCTCCTGATTGAACACACGTTTCCCCACTTCAGCTCTTCTAGTGGCTGTTTGAAACCTGGTGCATTCTGGGACTGGTAGTCTTTTATGGAAACATTCTGTTTTATTATTTCTACCAGCAAAGACAGGTTGCTTGTTCAGAGCCAATTCACCTCTATTATAGCTCCTTCCTGAACTATGATAAGCTTCCTTATCACACTGTTCATGATTGTTCCTTAACCTCTTCCACCTTCCAGATTGGTTTCAGTGTGTCTGGGTCATGTACATGCATGACGAAAACAAACTGCACAAATGGCGATTTTTGAAAACTTTTAAGTATACACAGTTAGTTGATTCCAATTTTTCCATTTGGAAGAAACCTAATGCACATGCCTAGTAAACATGCCCCTAAATATGCAAATTGATTGCAACATACTAATTCATAGATTGATTTGTATACAAGTGATTTGTTTGCACTTTAAATGGCTAATATTCAGTGGTGATGGTCAGCATCTTTAAAGTACCTGGACACCACTGTTTTAACAAAGGCCTGATATTCAGTGCTGGGAGTTTATCCTGCATCAGGTGCTGAATATCCAGTTTCTCTGGGCCAGAAATTTGCTATCTGTTTAGTGGCAGTAATCAGCTGCTGCTGCACAAAATTAGGACAGTCTGCAAGCTCTCCCGGGATAGGGAAATACCTACTGTACCTGAATGTAACTTGCTTGAATTACTACTGGAAAGGCTTGGAATTCTATCTCAGGACAGCTTTGTTGAAATAGTGTAAATAAAGATTTTTCAATGTATTTTACATGGTAGGATTCACTAGAACAACTTGTAGCTTGATGTTTGACTCAATTTATCTTTTGATATTTGGATTAAGATGCAAATTTTAGAAATTATTTATGCTTTCGTGTTATTGTGATTAATTTTCATGGATAGTTGTGATTCATTTGCAAATGATGAAAGGTATGTCAGAAATGACAGCATTAATCTCCTTCTGCTCAGAATAATTTACAGTACTATGACCTGGAACAGTTTCCAAAGCAGAAATTTAAGTGCATGAGGAGACATTAGTTCATTAATCTACTCTACGGTACTCTGCACCTTTATAATTTCATTTTAATAAGTCTTCCTAATTGAAAGACCATGTTCTTCCTCCCTGTTGTATAGTAAAGGCTGTTAATGGAAAATTGCTTTACACGTCAACAAAATATATTAGCATTTGTAAGAACCAAATCCCATGGAGACACTCTCCATGTTGCCTTTGATATATAGCCCATGGAAGAAGGCTCAGTGAACAAGTTGGTGGCAAATTTATCAGTGTGTCAAATAACTGTTAAGTTCACCTCTGAACTTAATTTAGTAAAGCCTCTCAGACTGAAATACCAAAGAGAAAGGATTATTTAAAGTACAATGAGCTGACAGCATTAAAATCCGCATTAAGAATTACTGGCTGCCAAATTGGAAGATGTAATTCTCAGAAAATGCAAATAGCTTGTAAACGGAAGATTGAATAAGGCTCAATTTAATTAAAAAATAAAAGAAATCTGGTAAATTTTTTATAGTGGTGGCAACCACATTCTTTAAAATGCCAGCTGTGGCATTTAAAAAAATGTCTGTGTTCAGTTCTGCTGTATGTATAGTTGGCACTAAACATAGGCATAATGTGGGGACTGCCACCGGCTATACATGCATGCAGCTAAGCAGTTTCTTTTAGGACTGCTTTATTCCAGGCCTATGTTAAACTTCATAACTATATGGATATTGGCTGAATATTGCCACTATATGTATTGTGGCAAGGTCATCTGTCCTGAGTATGGGTCAGGTGAGAAGCATAAAGAATTCACCCTAGTAAAGGGTCCCCTTTTTGGAGTGCAGGGTGAGAAAGCCACAGCCACACTTAAGAACCAGAAAAACCCCAGCTGGAACAGGTTTTATGCAGTGCCTAATAGAGTAAGAGAGAGAGATTACAGACACGAGGTCCAAAACCCTTACTTCAACAAGTTCCCTGATTACTCAAATACCAGAAGGCAGGGGGATTGCCAACACCTGGGAAGGAAGGAGGTGGGGGCTAGAACCCTGGAGGTATAAGTCTATGCTAGAGTATACAGACAAGCAGAAGGAGCAGAAGGAGCCAAGGAAGAAAGGAGGAGAGGGAGGGGAAGGCAGAGAAGGTTCTCATACAGAAGAGCCGAGTTACCAAGAGCTGAGAGAGCAGAATTCCCGGCAACAGGTTGGCAGCACAGGTTGGAGCCAGGAAGTGGAGAAGCTCTCAGAGCACTGGAGAGGTTGTCAGCTGAACAGTCTGACCGGGTGTAGAACTCCCATAGATAGCAGCTGTGGAGATGTGCAAGCAGGACATGAAATACAGATACACATGCATTGCCCCCCCCCCCCCCACCATGTGTAACCTCTGCACATGCCTATGCTCTGTGCACAATGCACACCAGGATGGCTATCAGGAAGCCAAACCTTTCTAGGACTGAAACCCTAATGCTGTGCCACCTGGTTCTGGAGAAGGAGAAGCTGCTATATCCCCTTGGTAGTGCAGGTCTCCCCATGCTGCATCAAGATGGGTCTGGGAGAGGATCTGCGTGGCCCTAGCAAGGTAAGTCACCCAAAGACATTGCACATTGGGGGACATGGAGCTGCTGGTAGACAACCACTGTGAAGGCAGTGGCTGGGTGAAAATGTAGCCAATACAGGCTGGTCCCTCTAGGACAGGGGTGGGCAATTCCGGTCCTGGAGGGCTGCAGACCAGTCAGGTTTTCATAATGTCCCTAATGAATATTGTGAGACTATACCCTCCTTAGGCACCTGCCTAGGTAGGTGGTATAGCTGTATTTCTTAAAAGAATAATCTGTAGTCGTGTGTCCAAGTATAATTAAAGCTGGGCTTTATTCCCCTTCCCTTGAGGATTGCCTTCCAGATACAGTAGATAACAATAACAAAAATAAACTGTTGCTTCACAGGAAAAATAAAAGCTTTTCAAACTATAACAAGGCTTCTTCTTGCTTTTTAACATAAAGAGTCTATCTCATCAGAAAAACAAAGAGCACAATCCATGGGTTCTGGACCAATCTCTGGGTTTGAACTTTCCCACTGCATTAAATCAGGACCTGGTCCTGTAAACGGGCACCATGCTGCAGCATTGCTGGTTTCACCACCTGGCCCCTGAGAGACCTCAGCTTCTATGGGAGGAGACTGTTCTGTGCAGACATGGACATAAGGAGCTGTGCTTGGGGCTTCTTTCCAATACCCACTCCAATAAGGGTTTTCTGACCCACTGTAAGCTTGGCTCTTTATAAAAGGACCCACTTCCTTCCCTCTGGAGAAAACAGGGTACTTATCTTTCTTTCTGGTGTAAAGAGTTTCCAGCCCTTTCTTTGTTAACCAGGGTTTCTTCTCTGGAGTGTAAACTGCTTTTCTCCGGGAGTTCCAAGCATTAGGCTTAGCTGAGCCGTAATCACCTCCTGGCTTCAGTGAGCTTTCTTGAGTGTGACGTTTGCTCTCTACCTGCTTGGTTGCCTTCCCCGGTACGAGGACTCCTCTGGCTTGGAAGTCTCTTGCACTGCTTTTCCCAGCACTCTCTGGTTTAACAGCTTGCTTCCACTCTGCCCTCTCTCTTCGTGACAGCATCTCTCTCTTTGTCTGCCTCTGAATCTGACTCCCTTCCTGAGTTTCTGTCTCCTCCTCTCTCTGCTTCTCTCTCTGCCCTCTCTGTGAGATTTCCCACCTGGTTTTATCTCCCTGCTTGTTGTACGTGATTCTTTCCTCAGGTGAGCATGATTAGGACTCTGAGTTTCTACTGCATCACCAATGCTATGAGGAAAGTTTGTTTCTCCATTCCTTGCTTCCCTGCAACCTGCATGCCTTAACTGCTCATGTGGCTGTGAGGTAAGCTCTTCTTTTCCTTTTCCTTTTATTATCCCAGGCTCAGTGCTGTCTACCTCATGACATATCCCCCCCCCCCCTTAAGCTATTTCGGGCTGGGGGACACATGTCCTCACAGCATGGAATACGTGATAATGCGTCTGCATTGAGGTGGAGCTTGCCTGCAACTGACCAATAGCAGCCGTCCGCTCCTGCCAGGATTTTAGGACATTGACATGATACACCTGACGGCGCTCCTTGTCGGTCTCAACCACATAGGAGACTGGTCCCTTGCGAGCCACCACCGTGTAGGGCCCCCTCCACTGGGCCTCGAACTTTGGCCCAGGGTCTGCTACCATTATGACTACTTTCTCGCCTATGGTGAGTTGACGGGGTTTCTTCCCCCGGTCATAATATCGTTTCTGCTGCTGCTGACTATCTTGCAGATGTTGTTCCGCAGCTTGTGAAGTCCTCTGTAACTGCGATCGTAGCTCCTGGAGGAACTGCGGTACTCCTATTTCCTCCCTTTTGGTTCTGCCCATTGCTCCCTTAGAATGTCAAGGACTCCCCTTGGGGCACGGCCAAACATCAACTCATATGGGGAAACTCCCAATGAGGCCTGTGTGCGTTCCCTGCTGGCATATAAAACAAATGGGAGCATAATGTCCCAGTCAGCCATTTTCCCATCTAGTCCCCGCCTCAACATCTGTTTGAGGGTCTGATTAAAACGTTCCACCAATCCGTTGGACTGTGGATGGTAAGCTGCTGTTTTTAGGTGACGTATCCAAAAGGCGTCCCAGACTTGTGTTAGATATCTTGATAGGAAATTGCTTCCCCTGTCTGTTAACATCTCCTTTGGGAATCCCACTTCACAGAATATTTTGACTAATTCCCCTGCTATTGTCTTCGCTGAAATATTCCTCAACGGTATTGCCCAGGGGAACCGTGTGGCCAGATCCATTATGACCAAAATATATTGAAACCCCCTAGGGGTTTTTACTAGGGGCCCCACTATATCCATCGCCATCCGGTGCACTGGTTCAGATATAGTAGGTGTTGGTATCATGGGAACTTTGGTTTTGCGGCAGAGACCCTCTGACACGAAGGGCATGCCTTGCAAAAATGCTTGGTCTCTTTGAACACCCCCGGCCAATAGAAACGGGCCAATATCTGGTCCAGGGTACCTACCACTCCTTTATGCCCTCCCACCGGGTGGTCATGGGCCAATCTCATTACGACCGCCTTAAAATCGGTGGGCACCCTAGCTGTTTTCTAACAGCGCCAGTCTGGGGATCGTTACTCTCTCGATATAGTATCTCTTCTTCCAGCAAAAACCTGGGAAGAAAGTCTCTATCAGACTGGGCATACTCAAATGCACGCTTCAACGCGGGGTCCACTTTTTGTTCTTTCGAGAATGAGGGAAACCTCTGCACTAGCTCAGCCGGTACCCAGGGAAAACCTAGCCCATCCCCTGCTCCTGCCCTCAGTTGGGCCCTATGGTGGCGCTCTCGTTGTTTATCACCTTTGCTTTTCTTACTAGCCTTTTTTGGAGGGTTGATTAAATCATCGTGTTTGGGTAGCTCTCCTAACAGGTTCTCTAGGGGTCTATCTCCCTCCAACCGAGGTTCTGCCCCTTCCCCTGAAGGGAGGTCAATATCCTCCGGGAGTCCAATGCTCTCCCTCGAACTCTGGGCCTGTGACCTTGTGGATACCAGCCCCCTTTTCTCTTGCATGCCCTCCCTAATGCTCTTGCAGAGCGGCAGCCAGTCTCGGCCTAAAACTGTATCATAGGGCAACCGGGATATTACCGCTACTAAGATCTTTCTTCGTGTGCCTAAACCTTTTACCGCCACCCTATACAGAGGATAGGAAGTGGATGACCCGTGTATACAGCGGATCTTAGTTCTGCCCTCTGGTTGATTCAGGGGAATTACCCCACTATCCTGTAGGAGGCGCCATAATTTCTTCAACACCATAGTTTGGTCTGCCCCTGAATCCAGGAGGGCCTTGGCCAACACGCCCTGTACCTCCACATCCAGGCGGAACCCTTCCTGCCTATATTTTCCCTTTTCACCCATCAGTGCTGTGCGTGACATGCATTCATCCCTCCTGTGACCCCTCTTCCCACATTTAAAACATTTCATGTGGGTGTCATTTCCCATGCCTCTACCCATACATATCTTTGTATCAGGTGTACATGACCTAGGGTCTTCCATTACTCTGCTAAAATCGGCCACCCCATACAAGTTGCTAGCTCCTCCGTGAGGCTCATGGGCTAACCGAGCCTCCATGAACCTTTCGGTTAGGTGAGGGGCCTTGTCTGAAGTCTGGCAATTTTGGAGAGTGAGGAATGCTCTTATTTCAGCGGGCACAGCCTCAGAAAATTGTTCCAGCACGAGCATATCAAGAATACTCTCAATTGTTTTCCCTTCTAGAGTAAGCCACTTCCACACCAGGCTACGCATCCGTTGGCCTAGTGCCTTAGGAGTTTCACCTGGCTGGATTTTTGTCGCCCTTAACATCCGGCGATACACCATAGGCGACAGGCCTAGCCTGTCCCGTATGGCTGCTTTTACTTCTTTGTAATCAGTTGCCTGGGCGGCGGGCATAGCTTTATAAGCCGCCAAGGCTTCTCCCATCAGGGAGGTGGCTAACCGAACCGCCCACTGCTTCTCGGGCCAACCAGCACCTCGAACTACCCACTCAAAGGCCTCGAGAAAGTCATCTATGTTGTCATTGCCTGACCACTGTCCGAAAGATAAGACCCCACAAGTTTGTGGGCCTACCCCACAGTAGTGTCCTTCAGGCATCTTGTCTGTCAGCCGCTCCTTCAGCAAAGCCTGTACCAAGTCTGTTAGCGGCTTCTGCTGCACTTGCATGGCTGCTAAAGCTTGCTCCTGACACTGCTGGGCCAGCTCTCTTTGTTTTTAGAATTGGAGCCCAATCCAATGCAGCGTGTCTTGTGGAGTCTCCATGTTGGCAGCCTACAACAATAAAGAAAAAAACACACCAAGTGCGGCACCCTTTTTTTTTTTTTAAATGCAGTTAAGCTGGGGTTTTTCAGTCCCCCTTATCTCTCCTTACAGAATCCCACCCTGGCTATACCCAGATACCTTTACCTGAGTCAGGTGGTGATTCTGGCTTTGAGAAAGTTCTTTTCCTTTCCAGACCCTGGAGTCCTCTGGGCGTGGTCCACTACAGTCCCGGTCCTGTTCTCCGGTGCTGGTGACTCCACTGCACTCCTACGGTATCCTTCTTTCAAGGAATCCTGCCAACTACCCCATTTGTGAGACTATACACTCCTTAGGCACCTGCCTAGGTAGGTGGTATAGCTGTATTTCTTAAAAGAATAATCTGTAGTCGTGTGTCCAAGTATAATTAAAGCTGAGCTTTATTCCCCTTCCCTTGAGGATTGTCTTCCAGATACAGTAGATAACAATAACAAAAATAAACTGTTGCTTCACAGGAAAAATAAAAGCTTTTCAAACTATAACAAGGCTTCTTCTTGCTTTTTAACATAAAGAGTCTATCTCATCAGAAAAACAAAGAGCATAATCCATGGGTTCTGGACCAATCTCTGAGTTTGAACTTTCCCACTGCATTAAATCAGGACCTGGTCCTGTAAACGGGCACCATGCTGCAGCATTGCTGGTTTCACCACCTGGCTCCTGAGAGACCTCAGCTTCTATGGGAGGAGACTGTTCTGTGCAGACATGGACATGAGGAGCTGTGCTTGGGGCTTCTTTCCAATACCCACTCCAATAAGGGTTTTCTGACCCACTGTAAGCTTGGCTTTTTATAAAAGGACCCACTTCCTTCCCTCTGGAGAAAACAGGGTACTTATCTTTCTTTCTGGTGTAAAGAGTTTCCAGCCCTTCCTCTGTTAACCAGGGTTTCTTCTCTGGAGTGTAAACTGCTTTTCTCCGGGAGTTCCAAGCATTAGGCTTAGCTGAGCCGTAATCACCTCCTGGCTTCAGTGAGCTTTCTTGAGTGTGACGTTTGCTCTCTACCTGCTTGGTTGCCTTCCCCGGTACGAGGACCCCTCTGGCTTGGAAGTCTCTTGCACTGCTTTTCCCAGCACTCTCTGGTTCAACAGTTTGCTTCCACTCTGCCCTCTCTCTTCGTGACAACGTCTCTCTCTTTGTCTGCCTCTGAATCTGACTCCCTTCCTGAGTCTCTGTCTCCTCCTCTCTCTGCTTCTCTCTCTGCCCCTCTCTCTGCCCTGTCTGTGAGATTTCCCACCTGGTTTTATCTCCCTGCTTGTTGTACGTGATTCTTTCCTCAGGTGAGCATGATTAGGACTCTGAGTTTCTACTGCGTCACCAATGCTATGAGCAGGGCCGGATTTACGTATACGCCATGTACGCCATGGCGTAGGGCCCACAGCCGGCAGGGGCCCACAAAAAAAGAACCAGGTTTTTTTTTTTAAACTCAATTAAAAAAAAAAAAACTGGTGGCTGCCGCCGCGGGGCCCCCTCTGCTGCCGCGGGGGCCCCGTCTACAAGCTGAAGCAGTCCGGTCGGGTCGGGTCGGGTCCGGTCGGGTCTCTCTCCCTCCCTCCCTCGCTGCAGGCTGCGAGAGACGCGAAGATAGAGCGTCTCCTCGCGTCTGTGTTAAGCCCGCAGGGGCTGATGGGATTTCCCATCAGCCCCTGCGGGCTTAAGACAGACGCGAGGAGACGCTCTCCCTTTGCGTCTCTCGCAGCCTGCAGCCTGCAGCGAGGGAGGGAGGGAGAGAGACCCGACCCGACCCGACCCGACCGCACCGGACCGCTTCAGCTTGTAGCCGGGGCCCCCGCGGCAGCAGAGGGGGCCCCGCGGCGGCAGCCACCAGGTTTTTTTTTTAAATTAAATTTTACTTTAGGCCGGGGGGGGGTAGGACTGGTAATGGGCTATGGGGGGGGGTACGACTGGTAATGGGCTATGGGGGGGGCTGGGGCTGGAAATGGACTGGGGGGGTAGGGCTGGTAATGGGCTATTGGGGGGCTGGGGCTGGAAATGGGCTGGGCTGGGCTGGGCTGGGGGGGGTTAAGGCTAGAGGTGGGCTGATGGGGTTAGGACTGGTAATGGACTGTGGGCTGTTGGGGGGGCTTAGAACTGGCAATGGGCTTTGGGGGGGGGTTAAGACTGGTAATGGGCTGTGGGCTGATGGGGGCTGTCTGGTAATGGGCTATGGGGGGGCTAGGACTGGAAATGGGCTGGGGGGTTAAGACTGGAGGTGGGCTGATGGGGTTAGGACTGGTAATGGGCTGTTGGGGGGGGGGTTAGAACTGGTAATGGGCTTTGGGGGGTTAAGACTGGTAATGGGCTGTGGGCTGATGGGGGTTGTCTGGTAATGGGCTATGGGGGGCTAGGACTGGAAATGGGCTGGGGGGTTAAAACTGGAGGTGGGATGATGGGGTTAGGACTGGTAATGGGCTGTGGGCTGATGGGGGGGGGTAGGACTGGCAATGGGCTATGGGGGGCTGACTGGAAATGGGTTGATGGGGTTAGGACTGGAAGTGGGCTGATGGGGGGTTAGGACTGGTAATGGGTTATAGGGGGGGCTTAAACTGAAAATGGGGTGATGGGGGGTTAAGGACTGAAAATGGGGTGATGGGGGGTTAAGGACTGTAAGTGGGGTGATGGGGGGGCTAGGACTGGTATTGGGTTGGGGGGTTGCTAGGACTGGAAATGGGCTGATGGATAGCTAGGACTGGAAATGGGCTGATGCAGGGACTAGAAGGGAATGGATGCTGGGTGAGGCTGGAACTAGAAGGGAGCTGATGTTGGGGGAGGATTAGAATGGGATGGGGCTGGAAGAGTAAAATGGAGAAGGGAAAAATATTTTGTGTGGGAGGGATAAAAAATCTACAATTGGCCGGGTATTGGGAGAGTAAGTGGGGATTGAGGATGGAGGGGTAAAATTTGAGTGGATGAAATAGGAATGAGGAAAGAGCAAAAGGAGAAAGATTAGTATGTTAAAGCAGATGTAGAGAGAGAATGGAAAAAATCTAGAAGAGAGAAGAAAGGACAAATGGACAGCAGACGATGGAGAGTTAGCAGAAGACACGAAGAAACCAGAAGAAAGTGGCTGGAGCAATTGCAGCTGAAAAAAAATGCACAAAAGGTAGAAAAATATCTCTTTATTTTGAATTTATTAATTGGAATATGTCAGCTCTGGTAAATGTGCATCATTAACATCTGCGCTTTGTTTAGTACAAGAGCAAATTAATGTATAGTTTTATTTCTACAGTGTTGTACATTCCAAGTTTGGCTTTTGGGATTCCCAGTTTAATTATTGTCTTCCTATTTCTAAATTGTGATTACTTGTTTGGTGATGGTCTATGTTCTGCATGTGTAACTGAGCTGAGGTGTTCTGTTTATATAATTCCTATTTGACATTGCCACTTGTTCTCTTTCCCCAGTAGGTCATGTATTGTTGTTCTCTGAAATGTATTGGTTTAATATTTGCAGTGTTGCCTTTTGATTGGTAGAGTATGGTGCTTTGTGAGTCCTGGTAGTGCTGTTAGGATACGGCGGGTTTACTATGGGCAGTGTTTGTAGTAGTTCCTAATGTGTCTGGCAGTTGGCACTGGATTATAGTAATGTAGAAATCTTTTAGTCTTTCTTTATCCATACACTCATTAAGAGGCACGTTTACTAAAAGTTAGTATATGGTAACATTATGCAAATGAGGCCCCTTATGCAAATGAGGTCCGCACCCCCCTTGGGCCGCCCCTGCTGGGGGCCCACAATTTTTGTTGGCGTAGGGCCTCACTCAAGGTAAATCCGGCCCTGGCTATGAGGAAAGTTTGTTTCTCCATTCCTTGCTTCCCTGCAACCTGCATGCCTTAACTGCTCATGTGGCTGTGAAGTAAGCTCTTCTTTTCCTTTTATTATCCCAGGTTCAGTGCTGTCTACCTCAGGACAATATTCATGTTATCTATTTGCATACACTGCCTTCCATTGTATGGAAATAGGACCATGGATATTCATTAGGGACATCATGAAAATCTAACTGATCTGCGGCCCTCCAGGACCGGAACTGCATACCCCTGCCCTAGGAGATACCTTCTGAGGTGCCTGAATGAACTGCACCAGTTAGAGTAAACAAAGAGATGAATGAAGCCACAGACACAAACAATCAGAAGCACAATCAGAACCTGGAAGGGAAAGTAGGCACACACATATAAGCAGAGCAGTGGCAAGGGAACAGGAGGCAAGAAACTGACAGGGCATGGCTGATACATGTTCAGGGTGCTGTTATGTGTGGGTGGTGGCACACGGGCATCTCTGAAAGTGCCATGACCCATAGCCATGTAGAGGCAAAGCCATGTGCACAGGTATTCATGAGGCTCTGCAAGGACCCAAGCCACACTCTTAGTGAACAATCTGTTGGGAGCTCAAATAGGTACAGTCTGTACCCTTCCTGGATGATTCTCAGGACCCAGGAGTCAGATCTTATAAGGAGGGCCAGTGAACTGCAAAGAAGGCAAGCCTTTCTATGACTGGTAGGTTTCACAGATGTAGGACAGTCATAGCAGCTATGTTTTCTAGGAGCCAGCCAAAATCCCATCCCTGGTTTTGGCTGGGACACCATTTGGGGTTTCTGCATCTTCAGCTGCTGAAGGTAGGAATGCAATGGTTGCCTGGTCTAGGAGGAGCAAGAGAGATGAGGATATCTATGCCTATAAGAGTAGTAGGATATATGCTGCTCTCCTCTCCCCCCCCCCCCATGGAATCTCCTAGATGAGGAAGTCAGGTTGGAATTGAGCTGGAAAGCAGTCTCAGTTTATTGGTATTCTGCTTGATCATGGTTGCAACTTATAGGATCTTGTCTCTGAAGAATGGCATATCAGAAAGTTGTTCCTCCACACTAGGCAGTAAGTGTGAGGCTCAGTGCAGTTGGAGTCTTTGGGCATCAATACTCATTGAGGAGGCTTTCAGTGCTGATTCAAAATATCATATGTTGCTCAGACAACATATTTTCCACGCTGCTTCCCTTGTACCAATTCTTCCAAATTGTGCATGATGTTTGCTAATGCATGTCCATGAAGTGCTGGTAGAACACTTTGTGGGATGTTAGCATAGCATTCTGAAAAATCATTCTCCCAAAAGAGTCCAATGTCCTAGCCTCCCTCCATGGGGGTGCTGAAGTGTGGGACTTAGAACTCTTAACTCTTTTGAGAGCTGATTCAACGAACATGGAGTAATGCAGCAGCTGAAGCCTTTTTGAATCCAGAAGCCTTCTGGATTCTGTATATGTTGTCAACTTTCTTGCTGACTAGAAGAACAGAGAGGGGGTCTCCCATTTTCTCATCTGCAGCCTCTAAAGGATACAATGCATAGGCACTGTCTTTGATTGCTCCATTCCATCTTCACCCTAGCATAATCCAGATAGTGCCATAATCAGGATAGTGAGTTTGAATATCTGCAGATAGGAGAGCAATATTTAGTGGCAGCTGCTAAACATATAGGGCCCGATTTTCAAAACTCTAGGTGCGTGCTACTGTACACTTGTAAAAGATGGCCTTACATGAGTAAAACTGACATATCTGCATACAGTTTGAATCGGAGAATCCCAGCTGCCCGCACAACGCCAAGTGCTGAGGCTCGGGGGTGGAATGGGGGCATGTCATCCTGAAACCCACAAAAAGAGGATTTCTGAAAGCCCTGGGTGCCAGAGTCAGATGTCACTAACCGCATAAGCCTACATGACGTTTCCTGGCACATATGACTGTATAAGGTGTGCGGCAAACCCGTGTAGTGGTGTTACAGTGCATAGTACAGCGAGGAGAGCATGTTTAGGCCTGTACCCAAATCATGCAGAGGTAAATCATTGCTGGACCTGCTGAGAAGCCACGTGGGCCATGCACAGGGTTTTCCAGAGGAGGAGACGCGCCCAGGCACGTGCAGAGGTAAATCATTGCAGGACCTGCTGAGAAGTCAGGTGGGCCATGTGCAGGGTGTTCCAGAGAAGGAGACGCGCCCAGACACAGTGGAGGATGTGGCAGGCAGTGTGGATCCATCAGCAGGCAGTGGCCCAGCACCTGAGATGCAAATTTTTGTGTCATCTGCAAAAAGACAGACTTTTCCATTCAATCCTTCAGCAATATCACTCACAAATACATTGAACAGTGCCAGGCCCAGGACCGAACCTTGGGGCACCCCGCTAATCACCTTCCTTTCATCTGAGTGAGCTCCATGTACCATCACCTTCTGTCGTCTGTCAGTCAAACAGTTTCTAATCCAGTTTACCATCTTGGTACCCATCCCCAAGCTACTGAGTTTATTGACAAGCCTCCTATGAAGAACAGTATCAAAGGCTTTTCTGAAATCCAGGTAGATGACATCCATTGCATGCCCCTGATCTAGTTCCTTGGTCACCCAGTCAAAGAACTCAATCAGATTTGTTTGGCAAGATCATCCTTCAGTAAAACCATGTTGCCTCGGATCTTGCAACCTGTTGGTTTTGAGAAAGTTCACTATTCGCTCTTTCAGGAGCGCCTCCATTACTTTTCCTGCCACTGAGGTAAGGCTCACTGGTCTGTAGTTTGACACTTCTTCTCTGTCACCGCTTTTGAGTAGAGGTACGACATCAGCCATACCACAGGATGAGAATCATCAGAAGACTTAAACCCCTCCTCGCCACAGAACACTTCCGTACAGTATGCCAAGCTCTAATTACTCCCTTACTGGATTTCTGCAACCCCATCTACCTTGGGCTAGCAAAACAAACACTCAAACCACTACAACTAGCACAAAACACTGCAGCCCGCATAATATCTGGATCAACAAGACATGAACACATTACCCCTGTTCTAAAAGACCTACACTGGCTCCCAATCAGTTCACGCATCAAATACAAAACAATCATAAACATATTCAAGATCAAACACCACACTTCAGCCAACAGCCTGCACACCCTCATACAACCAGACACCAGCACTCGCCCAAGAAGAAAAGGAACCTCCAACAGAGTCAACACCCCGAGTGACTTCAGAAAAACACGCAAGAACACCACAGAGAGAGCTCTCTCCCTGGCTGCCCCAACAATATGGAACTCCCTCCCAGACGAATTGAGATCGACAACGGACCTCAAAAACTTTCGCAAACAGCTGAAGACAACACTGTTCATAGAACACTATGGACACGTCACTTAACCGTACTAACAGGAACTACCAACTTACCCCTTCCAACCCTGATAAGAAATTGTACAACGGCACATGATATATCTTAACCCCTAATTGTATAGAACAATGTATTATAGCTCATGCTGTACAATAGCGCACAATGTACATAGCTCAACCTAATCTAATACACTAACTTCTTACACGCAAATAATGACACTTCTTTCACTGAATGAAATACACGTCCACTACTTTTGATTGTATTGCTGTTACACCGCCTTGATTATAGGATAAGGCGGTATAGAAATACTGTTAAATAAATAAATAAATAAATTCTCCAGTCATGAGGAACCTCTCCTGTTTCCAAGGATCTGTTGAATACATCCTTTAACGGCCCTGCAAGAACCTCTCTGAGCTCTTTCAGTATCCTGGGATGTATCCCATCCAGTCCCATGGCTTTGTCCACTTTCAGTTTAGCAAGTTGTTCCAACACCTCATCTTCTGTGAATGGAGTGGTATCTACTACATTCCCATTTTTATATTTGGGAGTCACAGCTGGTCCATCTCCAGGATTTTCTTTAGTAAAAACAGAGCAGAAGTATTTGTTTAGCAATTTCGCTTTTTCAATGTCACTTTCCACGAGTCCTTTCCCAGCACTTCTGAGTCCTGCATTTCTAACTCTGATCTTCTTCCTTTCCCAAATATACCTGAGGAAAGTTTTGTTGCCACCCTTAACATCTTTAGCCTGGTGTTATATGTGTTATATGTTGTCCGTAACAGCCCATAGACCTTAACCAACACATGTCCCATGCTTATGTGCACATCTCACATTACCCCACAGGCGACCATGGATATCCCATGAGGACCTGACTGCTGACCCCAGAGTGCCACCTGAGGAGCCAGTAGAAGGAGTGGTACAGTGCTGCCCATCAGCAGACTCGAGTGGTTGTGGAAAGAGCAAAAGGGGTGCTGAAGAGCTGCTTCCGGTGTCTCGACAGGAGTACCGGAGAACACCTCTACAGCCCGGAGCGTGTATGCTTGATATTTGCATTGTGCTGTATACTCCATAACCTTGCACCGATGCGAGGATTGCTGGATCAAGAACCCGAGGTTGTGGAGGAGTGGGAGGCCGCAGAGGCAGTAGATTGTGATGGTGCACAGGCTGGGAGCCAGCAGCAGCCCCGGACACTGGCCCACCATGCGCGGCTGATACAAGAGAAGCCCTTTCCTGCCTCTCTTCACTCCGGCTCAGCCACTACTCTCCCAGGAGGGATCGAGCACACCGGAGCAACGGAGCAGCCCCCAAGAGCAAGCCCTGCCCAATCAGGGCAGCCAGACCGCATTTAAAAAGCAGCGCCGTCGGGCGAGAAGCCCTTTCCTGCCCCTCTTCACTCCAGCCCAGCCACTGCTCTCCCAGGAGGGATTGAGCATGCCGGAGCAACGGAGCAGCCCCCAAGAGCAAGTCCTGCCCAATCGGGGCAGTCGGACTGCATTTAAAAAGCAGCGCCATTGGGCAAGAAGCCCTTTCCTGCCCCTCTTCACTCCGGCCCAGCCACTGCTCTCCCAGGAGGGATCGAGCACGTCGGAGCAATGGAGCAGCCCCCAAGAGCAAGCCCTGCCCAATCGGGGCAGCCGGACCGCATTTAAAAAGCAGCGCCGTTGGGCAAGAAGCCCTTTCCTGCCCCTCTTCACTCCAGCCCAGCCACTGCTCTCCCAGGAGGGATCGAGCATGCCAGAGCAACGGAGCAGCCCCCAAGAGCAAGCCCTGCCCAATCAGGGCAGCCGGACTGCATTTAAAAAGCAGCGCCATCGGGCGCACCCGCGCCTGCGGGCCCGCGCCAGAGGGCCCTTTGGCATAGCCCTTAGGCGGGGACCTCTACCCAGCCAGCTCCAACTCAGAGGACTAAGGCAAACACAAGAACAGCCCCCCCATGATTACTGGAACTGGCTCTTATGCTGAACATCGTTGAGAGCGCAATGCTGTTGAACCCTGGTTTTCTATACCGCCTCTCCAGAGTACCAAGAGACAGCCGAAGCGTGAGTGACTGTTAACATCTGGAAGGTAACCTGCAGATACAAATAAGAACTGCTGATCCATCACTTTAGATACAAAGTTATTTAAACTGGGCTTACCCCGAGTTTAGATCCCTACTTTAGATATCAATCAGGACACCTACTGTATCAGGCTGTTGTTATTACTCAACTATACCTTGTATACCTCGATATTACACATTTATATGTATTGTACTATATCATTGCTACTAGACGTTTGTATCTATTATACCATACCATTGCCACTATACAACTATATATATTGTATGATACTATAGAACTTGCTACCCTCGCCACTACACAATTATAGCTGTTCTACTATACCCTTGTTACCAGACTGCTATTTTACGTGTGCAGTCACCAGGGGCAGACTCGACTCCCAGCAGCCCAACATGGCCCTTTCTCTACTAGCCCTTACCTGCATCTATCTCCTTGCCAATGCCATCCAGGATACTCTTGCACTCTCTTCTGGCTATAACCCCATCCCAATCCTACATTGTCTTGGAAGAAGAAATTATAGCAGCCCTCACCACCCACTACCACACACATACCATGTCAGACACTCTCACCTACTCTATGTAACACTCAACAACCCTCTTAACACCAAACATGAGATTACACATGTACACAGTAACTTGAGATGTGCTCTCATAAACTCATGATCAGTTCGCAAGAAATGGCCAGCCATCACAGATCTCATAGCAAACCATAACTTAGACATCCTAATGGTTACAGAATCCTGGCTTTCAGACACGGACACAGCACTCCTAAACCAACTTATCCCACCAGACTTTTCAATCCACACCTGCCATAGAGCCAGCCGGAGAGGCGGCAGAGTTTTCATCCTGGTAAAAACCGAACTTCAGTATCAGCTGCTCTCCTCCAAAAGCACCCTACACAAGGACACAGTTACCATAGCCAACAAGTATAACACCGTAAATCTCATCTATAGAGCTCCAACCTCCCCTCTGGAAGATCTCTCCAACATAATAGATCTAGCCTGCAACCCCGAAAACCCACGCAAACCTAACTGGTTGTTTGGTGACTTCAACCTTGCATCCCTACAACCCACACATGCCAACACCTTCCTTGATGCAATGACTGAACTCAGCTACGAACAGGTGGTGAATGCCCCCACCCACCACAGTGGCAATGCACTGGACCTTATCTTCGCCCCACATTCAGTTTCAAGGCACATTCATAACCTCAACCTTTCCATCACCCCTGTCCCATGGTCCGACCACAGCCTAATTACATTCCAAATCCCATCGCAGCAAGACCAAGTCCCACCCAGCCACACAAGCACAGCCTCTTCGGTAAATGCTCGCCGTTTCAAATCCCTCAACAAGGATGAGTTTTCCAGAAGCGCACTCCCAATACTCAATCAACTCTCAGATAACCTTGACGATATGATCACCAGATGGAATGCCACTCTGAAAACATTTCTCAGCCACCCTCCTCGCACAAAACAAAAATATCCAACAGACTGCCAAAAAAAAGAAAGCCAGCCCCATGGTTTTCTACGGAACTGCGGACATCTCTACTCCTCCTAAGGAAGCTCGAATGAAAATGGTGACGTTCTCGTGCCACAGCAGACCAAGCAACATACATTGACCACTTAAAACTTCACCGTGAGACAATAACTGACAAAATGAGAACCTACCACACCGAGCTCCTTCTACGCTCTCTAAATAAACCCTGGGACCTCTTCAGCATAGCAAAATCCTTAACCAAGGAACCGTCCCCTCCTCAGCCGGAACCAATTCAACCCCAGCTATATGCTGACCACCTCCAAACCAAAATCCTCAAAATAAACATTGCACCAAGACCTACACCTAGCCATATTCCCTACCTACAGCCATCGCTTACAGAGTTAGCACCTCCAGCAGAGAAATACATCGAAAACCTTATTGCCAACATCAATACCACCACAGTACCAAATGACCCATGCCCAGCGTACTGGATCAGAGCGATGCGCATCGAACTCAGCCCAATCCTAGCCAACATTATGAGACTCTCCTTCTCAACAGGTATATTCCCACCATCTCTCAAACAGACGTCCATACGTCCACTCCTGAAAAACAACAGACTAGATCCGATGAAGGCTGATTCATACTGCCCGATCTCGAGTATACCCTACTAGCCAAAATAATCGAGAAGGTAGTCCAAAGACAAATCCAGCAACACATTGATGCATCAGCCCCCCTAGATCCCTGCCAACACGGGTTTTGAGAATCCCATGGAGTTGAGACATTGCTCGTCACTCTAACCAGCACCTTAAGCAGAAGAATAGACAACATCGAAAATGGGTTTGCACTTATCTTCCTTGACATCGCTGCTGCATTCGACTCTTGTTAATCACGATCAACTCCTTACACGACTCCATGAAAAAGGAATCCAGGGCCTGGCCTGGGAATGGTGTAAATCCTATCTAGAAGACCGATGGCAGCATGTACGGATGGGATCCACAACATCTGAACCATTCCAGCAACATCAGGGAGTACCCCAAGGCTCCTCCCTGTCCGCGCTACTCTTTAATATATACATGCAGCCGATATGCGAAATCATCCGATCATTCAATATCTCCAGCCTGATTTATGCAGACGACGCCCTGCTGTTTGCACCAATCAAAGTCATGCATCCCGACTTTATCGCTCTAGTAGATTGCTTCAATGCAATCACCGACTGGCTTCAAGCTCGGAACCTCCATATTAACTTCAAGAAAACTGAGGTCCTGTTCATCACAAAGAACAAAAACTTCTCTCCCCCCACTACCCTGAAGGTGAGAGATGCAGAGCTCCCAAGCAAACCTGTGATATGCTACTTGGGTGTTATGCTTGACCAGCATCTTGACTTCAAAGAGCACATAAAGAACACCAGTAGGACGATATACAACAAAATCAAGACTCTAAGGCATCTAAGACCCATGCTAGCTCCCGATGATTTCAGAACAATATTCCAGGTATTGGTAACACCACATTTTGACTACGCGAACATCATTCTGCATGGCCTCCCCAAGAGCACCCTCAATCCATTACAACTTGCGATGAACGCGGCTGCCTGCGTTCTCTGCGGCTTATCTAGAAGAACCCACATCATACCCATTCTAAAGGACCTTCACTGGCTACCGATAAACTGCAGACTCACATACAAGGCAATACTCCTCACATTCAAAGCCATTAACATGATATCCCCCTCATCTCTCACAGTCCTCCTCACCCTCACCCCCAACAACAGGTCGAGAAGGACAGCAACCGCCAATTCATTGATTATCCCTTTGGAATCCACAAAATGTACACAAACAACCAGGAATAGAGCCTTCACCTTCTATGCCCCAAAGTGCTGGAATAACCTCCCACCAAATATCAGATCAATCAGAGACCTTACACAATTCAGGAAAGCCCTCAAGCATCACCTAATCCTTCTACACTTTTCACAGCCAAATATAACCTAACCACATCCCACACCCCAATTCACTCAAGTAGGACCCAACACTTCACAAACTGGCTAAGACAAACCTATCTGCAGAACTGTCCTTCAGGTACATTTAACACCTGTTAATATGCTGACTGTAATGATCAATGTATAACTGAAAATGACTATAATGTTTAATGTATTAACCAAGAAGACCCAGTCTTAATCATTCAGTTTGGGCCGAACTTCAAACCAGTAAATAGTTACTTAGCCACAGCCTTAATGGTAGAATGTGTAAATAGTTCTCCCAGTTTCAGCTCCAAGTTACTTATCCTGTTCAATGTAAGCACTAGGCAGTTCTCATTGATCTCGTGCAAGAATTGTTAATTGTAAATGACACTGATATTAAAGAGTGCGGTATAAAAAGCTTCTAAATAAATAAAATAAATAAATTTCTGAGGTGACTGCCTTACACCATCACATAGATATGATACACACATTAACCAATAAAGTGAAAGTGTCTATCACCAATAAAGTAAATATGTGTATCAAATTTGAAATGAAGTTATGTTTGCAGAGTGTTTATTTCCCCCCCCCACATGTCCCCTGCTCCAGGGATCGCAGCCGGTCATGGGTGCTTGCTGACACATGCACTCTGATTCAGTGGTGATGTCTGATGATGAGCTGGCAGGGTCATCACTCTTCCCAGCAAGGCAGACCACTGCACATGGTTCATGGCTATGAGGTGGCTGGGCTGGTGCATTGGCAACCCCAGCACCTGCCTCCTGGGCCTGCATGAGGCCCACCAAACTGTGCAGGGAACCAGCAATCGTTGCCTGGTATGCCGCCATCTCCTTCATCAGACACAGGTGTCCCTCCACGTGGCGCTCCACACAGTTGGTGTTCCCACCACTCTTCAAGCTCTGCCTCCCTCACCTGTGTTGCAGCCTGCAGATCCTGCTGGATACCGTCCAGCTTGGACTGTATGCCCTGGCCAGCAGGCATGAACCCTCCTGCAGTAACTCCTGCTCCACATCAGTGCCCTCTGCATCCACAGGATCATCAAGGATGTTGAACTGTAGCTCAGCCAGTGGTGCATCATCTGTTACTGTCTCCCCAGTCCTGGCAGATACATCGACCTGTTCGACTGCCCTAGGAGCTGCATCGGCCTGCTCCTCTGCCCTGGGGGCCACATAGGCCTGCTCCTCTGCCCTGGCAGTCACACGGGCTCCTGTGGCTGTGCTGCATCACAACTGCACACTGATGTCATCAGCAGCGGGTAGTGAAGCTCCTTGTGACACATCTGTTCCAAGCTGTGAGGGTTGGGTCCTTGGCAGGTCTGAGGGAGAGCAAAGGTGGCAGAGAGCAGTGTCATGGCTTGCTGTGTTAGCCTATGGGGGTGCCACCAGGCTCACAATGGAAAGTCAGTGGAATCCTCAGTCTGTACTGTCCCCAAACCCCACATCACCCAAGGACCGATGAACAGACAGGCAGGCCCTGAGTGGACATAACCATGATATGAACACATAAATAACCATCAAGATACCTCCCAAGCCATGGGGCAACCACTACTCACCCTTATATACCTGGGGTGGAGTTGTTAAAGCCTAAAACCCCTGAGATAGAGACCTCCTATACAAACGTCAGCACCTGTACCTCCAGAGGAGTGAGCCTGCGCTGGCGCGCAGGAGGCAGTTTGCTGTTGCTGGCCCTTTTCTACTTCTCAGCCTGCTGTACCATCTGCCACTTCTTCTTAATATCTTCCACGTCTCTGTTGTGGTAGTGGATGGTAATGACTCTCCTGACAATGTCATGCCATGCTGTCAGCTGTGAGCTGGCATCCTCTGTCGCAAAGAGGGCACTGTCTGCTTAAGTATGAGCCTCTGGGCCATAGAGGTCTCAGAGGGTATCCCGGTGCACAGATTGCCTGTGCTGCTGACTGCACCTCCACCAACAGGGTGCCAAGAGCCCAGTCACCATATGGCCGAGTGGGTGGTGGCACAGAAGGGCCTGGTGCAGCATGGCCATGCAATGCCCATGGGTGTTGGAGTAGATGTGGGGGGCCCACAGCTGTGAACATGGCCCACGGGTTTGCAGCACATTGTGCACAATCCATTCCAAGCCCTGAGGTGGGCTCATGGCACCCTGGGATGGACATCACAATCCCCAGAGCCTTCACCAAAGTGAGGCAATCTACTTCGGGGACAGAAATATCACTGGCTGCTCCCACCCTATGGAACTCCCTCCCAGACTGCCTAAGATCAACCGTGGACATTAAAGACTTCAGGAAGTTGCTCAAAACCACATTCTATACAGAACACTACGGTGACATCACATGACCTGACCAAATACCTAAGTCGTCAGCATTTAAATTTGTTCCTGCCTGCACCCTCCCCCCACTCCCTCACCCCTCTTACCCCAGTCAATCCGACTCTTCCTCCTTGTATATAGCTCATTGTATTTAGCTCATTCTGTACATAGCGCACATTGTACATAGTTATTCTACAATTTCACCTACTTAAATGCACTGTACCAGTCACTGCATGCCTACACCCTCGCACCATGTAACATGTTTTGGTTGTATTGTAAACCACTTTGATTTAAAGGATAAAGCGGTATAAAAATCCATTTAAATAAATAAATGAATAAAATGGGCAGGCATGGCTGTGGGGTGGAGAGCACAGCTAGGGGGTGCTTCTCCTCCACTGGTCCCCACACCGGGTGCCTGCTGGCTGTCCAATGCATTCCACTGCCATCCCAGGGGTGCTTGGAGGGTGGTGACTACATTCCCCCTGCAACCTCCTTGGGGCCCACCTATGCCTCGGATGCAGGGGACAGCTCTGGTCCCGCTGCCACCTCGCCCTCCTCAGACTCCCCTGCCTGCCTCTGACCTTCTGAGCCCTCCTCCTCCTCAGACTCCCCTGCCTGTCCTTGCCCCTCTAAGCCCTTTTCCTCCTCGGGCTCCCCTGTCTGCCCCTGATCCTCTGAGCCCTCCTCCTCCTCAGACTCCCCTTCCTGCTGCTGTGCCATGGGATCTTAACTGCCCTCCCCGTCTGTGGTGCTGTTCTCTGCCACAGTGCCACAGGACCCTTCCTCTCCATCACTGCTGAATATACTGCTGGATGCACTGGCATTGGACCACTGCTCCAGGTTTGTGAATGTAGTGGGCCAGTGTTGTCTGGGGCTGTGGGGAAAGAGGGAGGAGGTTAACTGTCTGCTCTGTTGTGGCCATGGGTTGGACTTGCACATCTCCTGGGGATCCACACTTGCATTGCACAACCTACCTTCAGGCCATTGGGGAGGTGCTACCCCACAGTGCATACTGCATCCCATCCCCTTTGCCCACCTCCAGCCAGCTCAGTTCTCTGCCACACATGCCCAGTTGTGGCTTGCAGGCCCCCCCAGGCGATAGACCCCTACAGGGGGCAGTATGGGCAGGTGTGCAATGTGCATCTGGGCCCACCGCTGGTGGTGTGTGCCCCTATACCACCATTCTATACCACGCCCCGGCCATGTGTGTGCATGTCTGCATATATTGGGTGCCGACTGGTGCGCACCCGGGATAGCAGCACTGGGGGATGGCAAGGCTGCCCCAAGCACATTCCCATCATTGTGTATGGGAGATCCCCACCGGATGATCTGCCTGCACCTGTTCGGCAGCCATGGCTACCACTACCTTTATCTGCTGGAATCCACTGTGTACCTCATTGACCTTCCTCAGCTGCCAACTGCTCCCTGATCCATTGAAGTTGGTTTGGTTGCTTCTGGCAACCTATAGAGACACTTGAGGGCCACTGGCCCCCTCTGACCCTTGCGCCAAGGTTGCAGGGGCTGGAGAGAGGGCCGCATGTCCAGGGCGTCCACACTGGCCAATAGGTTCTTCTGGGGCAGGCAGCCCAACTCACAGCTCCTCATGAGCAGGGCAATACTTTTGCTGTGTCAGCCTTACGGTGTTGCTGCCATCTGCCACCAGGGGGTACAGCAGCCTCCAAGTCTGCTGGGTCTGGACATGCATACTGTGGGCAGCCAGAGATGGCACCTGTACAATGCATGGTCCACCACCCCCCCCCCCCCCCCGTCAACTGTTCTGCAACCCTTGGTGCCAGCATGTGGCTTGGCCTCACAGCTCTTTCTCCCTGTGCAGACAAACAGCTGTGCCTTTCAGGGTGTGTATGGCCTAGCAGGGTGCTCAGCCACCCCTCCCCCTGCCCATTCAGGTGTCCTTATCTGTGTAGGTGGAGTTGGATGGCCCTCCATATGACCATGGATAGCGGCAGGTTCCGCCGCTGGCCCCCATGGGGTATAGAGTCCTTGTACCACAGCACAGAACAGGCAAGGGACTCGGACTCATCAGGGCAGAAGTTGGCTGTCTTTCTCACTGCCATGCCGCTGGTGTCTATCTGCCCAGCCACAGGGAGCTCCTGCACAGGCAGCTCGTGGGGCCTGCGTGATGGTGTTGTCGATGCACAGGAACACCGGATGGGTGATACACAGATTCATGCACACAGGCTGTCCCACTTATCTGTCTGCTGATTTGGACCCCTACATGGGTATCACAGGCTAATATTTTCTTAGGCGCCGAGCCTGGGTTCCGGCCCCTGTACATACCTGTCTATGCCATTCTAGGCGCCTACCGCTGTGCTCGGTTTGTGCCATATTTTCAAGGCTTGGCCATTTTGGAGGCATCGGACACACAATTCCAGCACTTTTCCTGAGCAGGTATCTTTATGCAGGTATGGCATGCCTCAGCGCCTTGCTGAAAATTAGGCCCAAAGAGGCTAATTTTATTACAGGGTGCTATAGGTAAATGCCTACATAGGCACTATTAAAAAAATAATTAGGCAACCAATTACACAGGTACACTACCAAAAAACTGCCTACAGTTTTGCAACTGATTCCTATAGATTTTGGGGTGCTGAATCCAGGAAAAATAGCCAAAATGTTCCATCATGTCACGTTTTCTTGCAAAATTAGATTTCTTACCCATATAAGGAATGTTCACATAATTTCTTTTTAGCCGACTGCAGTTTATTTTCTTGGCCCAAAATAGAGGTTGTAATGGTTAACTAACTAGAAACACTCCCTCATGATATTTTAGAGTGTTTTGTATTCATTTTATACATTAACAGGACAATTGGGAGGCGGGGGGCTAAATCCAGTACTCGCGCTGGCGCATGTTCTTTCCTGTTCGCCTCGCCTCGTTCACTCGCTCAAACACGGTGGTTGCGACATGAACGTTCCTGTCAAATTTCAGTTTCTTGCAAGTTCATTATTACCTTTTGTTTGCTCAGTCGTAATCCAGCTTTATTCCGAAGTGGTTCACTACAGTTGTAGTTTGCAGTGCTGTGTATTTGTGATGGCTCACAGAGCCAGAGGTTGCGTCAACTCTCTGGACAGTTTTTGTTTTATTTGTGGGGAATATACCGTGAAAAAGCGGCAGAGGAACATTTCTGCATTTATTAAAAAAGTATATTTTGAAGGGGGCGGAGCCTGATGTCCAGCGGGTAAGACGCTTCGCGCTGAAGCTCCCGAGAGGCCTACTCAGAATCCTGACTTAATACCTACATAAACTTAATATTTTGCTCCGAACTTACCGGGGTACCTCGGGGGGGATGGCGGCCCATAAACCAGCGCGCTTGGACTTCGGGTCTCCTTCTTCTTCACACGGAAAACGCTCCAAAACAGAGGTGTCTTCCCCACAGAAGATGGTTCCACTTCGGGAAAACCCCGAAATGCACCAGGAGATCTTAGAGGAAATACGCGGCGTGAAGGAACTGGTGCAGTCCAACGGAGAAGCGCTTCGAGCCATGCGAGAAGACTTCGGTGTGCTCCAGGACCGACTTGAAAGTCTTTCATTACGGCAGGACAACATGGCGGGGGTCCTCGACTCGCACGCGGTGCGCTTGGTCAAACTGGACAAGGCTGAGCGCCAGATACAGAATCTTCAAAAAGAGTTAGAAGATAGCAATAATCGAGCCCGTCGCAACAATGTGAGGCTCATTGGAATACCGGAGGGGGCTGAAGCAGGAGATATAAGAGAATTCCTGCTCAAAACTCTTCCCTCCTTGCTGAAGATCACTTTTCATAGAGATCTGGAAATTGATCGAGCACATCGTGTTCCTACCCATATGGCGCTCAATCGAACGACCCCCCGGCCTATTATCTTTCGATTACTACGATATCAACAAGTGGAACAAATTCTAAACGCTGCCCGAGCGAATCATCATCTGGAGTTTGAAAGTCATAGAGTCTCCTTCTTCCCTGATTTGGCAAAGCCCACAGTTGACCGTCGGAAGAGGCTCCTTGCTTTTCGCCCTCGACTTCAACAGCTACAGGCTCGCTTTGGCCTGTTGTATCCAGCGAAGCTCCGAGTGACTCTCCACAACCAAACTAGGACATTCGAAGATCCTGATCTACTATCAACATTTTTAGACTCCAAAGAAGCAGAGCAGATGCGCTAATCCAACAACTTGGACTTATTATCTGCCGGCTCTGACCGCCATTTTGAAGGGCCCGACGCGGTGGTTATAGCCAAGCACAGAGACTGCCTGGACTTTTCTTTCTTTCTCTATATGACTCTCTTGGTCTCCTATCCCTCCATGATGTGTGCCTCGGTTGGATTCGGAGCACGCACAGTTATACAGGTTATATGTTTTCAATTTCGGCCTTCTCTGGGGTTTCTCCCCGCAGACACATGGTCGCCAGTAATTTCTGGGGTTTTGCTTCTTCTCTACCGCACCGCGTTTTTTCTTTTTTAATGTGGGGCGCTTCATTGTATTACATTAGCTTATTTTCTATCATGTTATGTGTACAGCCAGATACAGTTAATTTGAGGGACATTGTGAAATTATGTGCGTTATCATGCTCAGAATTTTTAACCTTTCTGAATGGCCTTATGTAAGATCTTATCACTTAACGTAAAAGGCATCAATAGCCCAATCAAAAGAAAGAAAATCCTTAGCTATCTTAACCATGAGCATGCTGATTTAGTGTTTCTTCAGGAAACGCATCTAAATTCCGCTGAAACACTGAAAACTCAATGCTAAGCCTTACATGGTGGCTGCCTATTCTCCCGCCGTTTCCAAACGGTGTGGGGTAGCCATTCTGGTTAAGAAGTCTTTGCAAGCTACTGTAATGGATACTAGCTCTGATAAGGAGGGTAGATGGGCCCGTGCACACATTAAGGTTGGAGATAGTGAATTCACGTGTATTTGTATTTATGCCCCGAATGTGGATAACCCTGCTTACTATGCAAGTATTGCGCAGTTGGCACAGGCCTCTGCCAGTACTCCATTAATACTTGGTGGCGGTCGGGTCTGGGGTCGTATCCAATCTATTTTGCACTTTCAAGAGCCCCTTTCTTGGAGGATAGTGGGACTCCGCTCAGCTGCGGGGATCCCCTCTCTTCCAAAATCGGCTTACTTCCTTTTAGACTTTATGCTGGGCATCGCTATCTCCCTAATTACGAAATACTGGAAAAATAGCTCCCATCTGAGCCCCAATGAATGGTGGAATCATGTCTGTCTCTATAGTAAATATGAACAAATACCTCGTATGTTTGCTTCTTCTGTTCAGACCCCCCATCATCTGTCTAAATGGAAGATGCTCCATGACTATGTTCACAATGCTAAATGCTCTCATCTGACTGTTTAAATTTGTATAAATCTCTGTCATGTGATCATTCTGTATCGCAGATACTATTTATGTTCGTTTTGATGTACGATCACTGTTGTTTGGCAGCGCTCACATGCTGATACTGTCGGTTTAGAGAAGAAGCATATGGGGGGGGGTGTAATAGGGTTTGCTTTTCCTTATTGTATACTTGTTTTGTCTCCTTTGGTGTGTTGTTTCTTTTGTTTGTTGCAAAATGAAAATAAAAGTTTAAAAAAAAAAAAAAAAGTATATTTCGCCTATTTCGGTTTGAAGTTAGGCGATCAAGACAAACCGTGGGCTCCTCACAAAGTGTGCAAGACATGTGAGGAAGATTTACGCTTATGGATGAAAGGTAAAAAACAAGCATTTCGTTTCGGAATACCTATGATGTGGCGTGAACAAAGAGACCACAGCAGTGACTGCTATTTTTGCTCTTGCATTGTGAAGGGATACAACTTAAAAAATAAGAACGCAATAAGTTACCCCAACCTTCCCTCAGCAATTAGGCCTATGCCTCATAGCAACGAAGTACCTGTGCCTGAACCACCAAAATCTTTGGATCATATTTGTGTGGACGGTTCTGATCATGATGAGACTCATCAGATGGCTTTTCCCGATGAGTCCAGTACTTCCGAGTTTGAAACTGAACCAGATCCGAAACCTGAACTTTTCTCTCAAGCTGAATTGAATGATTTAGTCCGGGATTTAGGACTCCCAAAAGATGCTGCCCAACTGCTAGGTTCTTGGCTTAAACAGAAAAATCTATTGTCACCAGGAACAACTTTTTATTGGTACCGCAACCGCGAGACACAATTTTTGAAGTATTTCAGCAAAGAGGAAGATTTGGTATTTTGCAACGATATATACGGAGTGATGGAAAAGTTTAAACTCAAGTATGATCCTGCTGAATGGCGGCTGTTCATTGATTCGTCAAAAGACAGCATAAAAGGTGTTCTTCTTCATAATGGCAACACATTCGCTTCAGTTCCTATTGCTCACTCTGTTATTCTCCAAGAAAAATACGAGAATTTGGCCCTGATTCTTCAGAAGATTCGTTATGATGAGCATAAGTGGATGATTTGTGGAGACTTTAAAATTCTATCCATGCTATTAGGGCAGCAATCTGGTTTCACCAAATATCCCTGCTTCCTTTGCTTGTGGGATAGCCGGGCCCACGACCTACACTGGGAGAAAAAA
Source organism: Ichthyophis bannanicus (assembly GCA_033557465.1). Lineage (NCBI taxonomy): Eukaryota > Metazoa > Chordata > Amphibia > Gymnophiona > Ichthyophiidae > Ichthyophis > Ichthyophis bannanicus. The sequence continues at coordinate 750,844,957 of CM066035.1, forward strand.
GACTGGCCAATTCGGGAGTATTTGAGACCCGGTGAGAAAAATGTTCTTCATGAGAGCTTGGTACCTCGTGATAAAATTCTATTACCACCTCTCCACATTAAGTTGGGTCTCATTAAGCAATTCATCAAGTCCCTTCCAAAAGATGGTGAGTGCTTTCGGTACCTTTGCTCAAAGTTCCCCCGACTTTCTGAAGCAAAGCTAAAGGAAGGAGTGTTTGTTGGCCCTGATATAAGGAAACTCATTTCAGATGGAGCATTCGCTGAAACGATGTCTGAGAAGGAAAAAGAAGCCTGGGATTCCTTCAAGGATGTTGTTCTCAAATTCTTGGGGAACAGGCGGGATGAGAACTATAAGGATATTGTTGCCAGGATGCTCAATGCCTTCAAAGAACAAGGCTGTAACATGAGCCTGAAAGTCCATTTCTTGCACTCCCATGTGAACTACTTTCCAGAAAACTTGGGGGCGTACAGTGAAGAACAAGGTGAAAGGTTTCACCAGGACATCAAGGACGCAGAGAGAGAAGGTACCAAGGAAGATGGAACACCACTATGATGGCTGATTTCTGCTGGTTGCTGCTGCGGGAAACCCCAGATGAAAAATACGCCAAGCAGCGCACCAAGAGAAACATTCGGGGGAAGAAGAAACGGGCCCACCAGGAGATTGATTGACCCAAGAATGACTTTAAAATCTAAACTGTGTTGACAAATATCGTGTTTTTACTAAACTTTGAAATAAAAATTTGCTAGTTATTACCACAGTGTCGGATCTTATTTATTAGAATTTTATTTTCACACCATCGGGTGTTTGTCTTCATGTATTGCAATGGTGCGGTTTGCGTTTTCTATTCTTACATACATACCTGTACAACATTTTTTGCACATTTCTTTGCTTTGCTTTGTGTCTAACCTCACTCTTATATGCTCAATGTTTGTGCACATGTATGTGGCTGTTTTAAGTGCAGACAATTTTGCTACCATCACAGTGTGTTTTGTTGACATTACTCTATTCTTATGTGCTGCCTTGTTACAATTTTCTTTATTCTTATTTGAATAACTACTAAACAATTAGTATAAAGAATTCATCCAAGAAACTTTTATCTCGATCACACTCAATCTGTAGTAAATGGATGAACATTTAACTACCGTATTTTCATAGTAACTATTAAAATAGAACATTTAGGAGATGGTCAAAACAGTTGACTATTTACATGGATACTATTACATTAAATACATATTGCTGGAGATATTAGCAATTACCTCAAATAAGAATCATTCCCCAGTTCCCCCAGAACACATCCCTCAATATGAACCTCACAGCTTCCTGATTCTCCCCCTGGCTCTGAGAAGCAGATTTTGTACCCCTGCTCTACTTAATGACCATGGCCAACTTGAGCAAAAATAATCTTGAGTGCAGCCAGACACCTGATTGCAAAGCCAACTGTAACAAAGTAGTGTCAGTGATGAAATCCAAACAAGAGCTTCTGCTGATTAAATAGAATACACAACTCCTGTTGATTCAAATGAATATACAACAGTGGAACACACTACTTGCAGCTTCATCCATGTGCTGATAAAATGGAATAGGCAACTTCTGACTGCTGATTCATCTGAATACCCCACTAAAAGCAAATTAAAAAAACAGTCCCCCCTTATTACTGCTAACCATCTGAAGCATTGGTAGAATCCAATCCTACAGACTATCACAGTCTGCTGAGGGATGAGGTCATCATATTGCATCCCTGCATTCTATAAGATATAACATAGGACAAGAATAGAAAACAGCATATGAGCAACTCTCCATTTTCTAAGGAAGCAGAAAGAAAGAGCCATTTCCAGAAGTAGTGGCATTCCGACATTATTGGGTGCACAGAGCAGACAGCCCCCCCCCCTCCCCACGAATGATGCTTCCCCGGACGCTTACGCCCCACTTCTTGGGCCCTCACAGAGGAAGTACGTGCTACAAGCATAGTTTTTGCTGTTTTTCCACATTGACTCTCTCCATGTCCGGCGGCTGTTCCTTCCCAGATGAAGTTGTGCAAGAATAGCTGTACCACAAGACTTCAGTTGGGAGGAAACATCCACCGGGTGTGGAGAGGAGGCAGAACAGCAAGCCAGCAAAGGTATGCTTGCCACAAGTACCTCTTCCATGAGGGCCTAGAAGTGGCACCCCCTTCCTGGCTGGCACCTGGGGTGTGCCGCACCCACCACCCCTCCCTTGGTACGCCTCTGTCCAGAAGAATAGCAAAGCAGAAAGAACTCTTCCTCGCACCCACCACTACAAAGCGATCTCCAGAAATTCCAGAGAAACACAGCACACTGACCAGCAAGGGCTACACTTGCCGTTCAATGTGATTTCATACTAATCCAGTGAAACTAATAATTTAGGATTTAAACAATTCTCTTGATGTATAATTGCCTCACAAAAGAATTCAAAAGAAACTGTATGTATATAGTTGAGTGTTGTATTCATTGCCTAGCCTTTAAATAAAACTACTGTGCAAATAAATAAAGAAAGCTCAGCCCTTCCGTACCCATCTTATGGCATTTTATTCATTTTACAGTGCATGTTCTCCAGGAAGGTTAGTGCATATATATTACATCCCTGTCATGTAATAATTGTAAGGCACTTGTGAGCCGTGCTATTCATTTTTCATAATAATAAACTCTGCATGCATTGAGTCTCATTATTACTTTACCTGTGCTGCACTAAACTATCATATGTTAAGGGCAGATAACACACAATTTTGATATTTAATGTAAATTATTTGAAAAAATCATGTTCTAGTTTCTTTTCACACATTAGTAACTATAGCCTTAAATCTGTTTTAATACTGATCTGGATCCATTTATATACAGTATATCTGGATACACGTGAATGGGAGGATATGTTAGTATTATTTTACATCACAACTTGAGCAGCACTGAACAGAAAACCCAGATACAGATTTTAATTTAAGGAAACTTCTCCAGTTGTAATTGAGTAACTTAATAGACATCAGATAAGAATATCAGGATCAGATGTTTTCTCAGTTTGACATCAGACAGGATCGGGTTGATCGTCAACTGTCAAATATTCAGGCAATTGGGGTTGAAAGCATTAAAGATAGTTTAATATTAATCTATTTCTGTATCTTGCCATGAAAACCTAATGGATAGTCACAACAAAACATATTGCACTATAGTGCTGAAAGATGAGACCCCCATGTCGGAAGGCACTCAACTAGCTACTGGGGAAGAGCTGAAGACTTTTCAGAGTAAAGCCAGCATTTATGATGTGGTTGGATCAAAGCCCTTGGGATGTCTGACTGCTGATGTAGCTGTGCATGAAATGAGAGTCAGAAGTTGTAAAGATGTCTTACACATTGGAACATGGAACGTACGAAGCATGAACCAAGGGAAGTTGGAGATGGTCAAGAATGAAATGGAATGTGTACAACTTGATCTGTTGGGTGTCAGCGAACTGAAGTGGACTGGCATCGGGCACTTTGCATCAGATGATCACATGGTCTACTATGCTGGAAATGAAAGACAAAGAAGAAATGGCGTTGCATTTATTATAAAGAAGAAACTTACAAGAACTGTAATGAAATACAATGCAATCAGTGAACACTTAATCTTTATTTGTCTACGAGGAATGCCTATCAACACAACTATAATTCAAGTATATGCCCCAACACCAGCTGCAGAAGACGATGAAATTGATGAGTTCTATGAACAAGTTCAAGCTGAAATTGACAGAACATGCAAACAGGATATCCTGACAGTCATAGGTGACTGGAATGCAAAAGATGACAACAAAGAAGAAGGCAAAGTGGTTGGAAAATATGGATTGGCAACAGAAATGAAGCTGGAGAAAGACTGATGGAATTCTGCAAGACCAATGAACTATTCATCTCAAACACCTTCTTCCAGCAACACAAGCGGTGACTGTACACATGGACTTCACCAAATGGATTGCACAAAAATCAAATTGACTACATCTGTGGAAGTCAACAATGGAAAAGCTCTATAACATCAACAAAGACAAAACCTGGAGCTGACTGTGGTACAGATCATCAACTACTAGTATGCAAACTCAGGCTAAAGTTGACAAAGAGCAAACCTCTCATGAATGCAGCAAAATATGACCTTGAGAATATACCAGTGGAATTTAAAGACTGCCTGCAAAATCGATTTGCTACTTTAGATACAAATGACAGAGCTCCAGAAGAGTTATGGAATGACATCAAGAATGTTGTGTTGGAAGAAAGAAAGAAGTCTCTACAAAAGGTGAAAAAGCAAAAATTCCAAAATGGATGACAGAAAAAACTGAAAATTGACCAGAAAGGCAGAGAAGCTAAAGCCAGAGGAGAAAGAAAGACAATTGCAGAACTCAACAGAGATTTCTAACGTGCAGCAAGACAGGACAAGGAAAAGTACTACAATGACACATGCAAGGAAATAGAAGCAGAAACTATTAGAGGAAGAACAAGATCAGCTTGGGAATCAGCTGTAGTGGTTGATATGGAAGGACAGACTAGATAGGCCATGTGGTCTTTTTCTGTCCTCATGTTTCTATGCTGTCATGGCTCCTCGCTAAATGGCAACACATGTCCAAGGTATGCTTTTAGCATGTGCCAGACATATGCTGCCAGCTGCTGTCCTTGGGGGTATGTTTACTAAACAGCGGTAGCGGCTTCTGTGCAATATCGGAGCCACAGCCCCATTGAATTCAGACCTGCCAACTGTGTTAATCCCCTTATCTGGGATATTCATATCTGTTTGTGCCATTGCTGAATGCCACAATGCTAACCAGTTAGTATTGGGATGTGCTAGGGGCATTCTGGGAGCGGCTCCCATCGATAACCGGGCAGCAGTGATATTGAGCCGCTGTCCAGTTATCAACGTGGTGAAAATCAGGTGCAGTAAAGGCTGGCCTAACTTTCACTGTGGAAGCAAACCAGGCAGTGGCTGAATATCACACTCCCCAGCTATCTTCCTGGGAATCCAAGCAATACTCAATGCCAGGGACAGGTATGGCCCCTGCGATGAATATCTAGGTTTAAACGTCATTGGCAATGGCTAGTTGCCGCCACTGCTGAATATCCTCCCCAGTGATTTTATCGATGTCTCTTGGGTTACCCAGCTATGGCCGAGAAGTTTCCTTTCATTAAATGCATGTGTACTGGCTTTGGGAGTGACATTGTTTCTGTTGTTTCCTTAGAAAAGTTTGGTTGTGTTGCAGGGTGTCTGGCATATTTTCCAGATCCTTCTGCAACTTAAGGATTTTTTTGAAGAGTAAGGAATGATATGTAGCCTGCTCTTCTGGATTAACAAAATGCCTATTAGTTCTCTTTCTTTTTCTATTTTGTATTTTCTTTGTATATTCTAGTATCTATATTTGTACTTTTTGTCTCTAATTTTAGGTTTATTTCTGTTTCTCTCTCCCGTTGACATGGACTATGAATATTGTAATTTTTCCTTTCTTTTAGAAGTTTTCTTCAATATTTTGTTTCTTTTGTTTCCTTTCTTTTTATGTAAAATTTGATGTTCAATAAAAATAAAAATAAAACAAAAGAAAAGAAAGCCCTGATGAGCAAACAAGAATAAACTTTTCAGACAATTGCATCCTAAACAGAGCATCAATTTTTATTCCCATCCACATAACTCATGCTCACAAATAGGTTCTATATATTCAGAGACTATAGATATCGTTATAGAAAGCATTGCCTGATCATACTTTTGGTACTTTTAGATTAATGATAACCAGGAATTAGGAATCAGACTGCTTTCTAAAGAATAATTGAAGACACGTTGATCAAGGGGGCTATTAGATGGAAAAAAATCCAAGAAAAAACAATTAAATAATAAGTGAAGAAGAAAATTTCATGTGATTGATTGATTCAAGAGGGTCTTGAAGCTCAACTACCTAGAGAGAAAAGTTGCAAATTACTATAACAGACCAACAAAGCAATTGTCTTAAGAGAAAGATAATAAAGTAGATAAGTATGTCCTAAAGACAAAATATAACTATGATTAAAGAAAAAGGAGTGATTCTCAAGCATTTTACCCACAGATTTTACACTGCATTTCAAAGGTAAACCATACATATTTGCTGTGGGTACATTTGCACGTTTTTTGTGCAGGTAGATTCTTCATAGGAAATGGTACATGTAGACTTGAGAATACAATTTGCACATAGAATTTTTGATACTGTTAAAACCAGGCATCTGAAACCTTTCCCTTAAATGCTGGAATATCATTTATACTATTAGCTGCATGAGGGAAAGCAATTTTCGGACAGCAAATTTAGATGCATAAATTGCAATTTCTCCATATATATTGCATTGAACATGTCCTCAAACGGGTGGGAAAAAAATGGATAACCAGAAAATTAAAGATAGATTTATTAAATACTATAAAGGTTATACATTCCAGAAAATAAGAATGACAAATGAGATTTTGGATGCCTAGAAAATATTCCGTTTGTGGACACCAAAATGAACAATTACAACAAGAGATGCAATAACAACCTTAACAGTAAGCAAAGTACCAGGCTTAAATGGGTTTACAGCAAAGTTTAAAAAAAATATTTCAAGAAATATTAGCAGGGTCTCTTGAGTGGAGAGGTTGCTGTATAAAGACACTAGCTAGGATTTTCAGGGTATCAGAAATTTGGCATTATACAGACTGATATATTTGTTCAATCTAGATACAAAAATAGTTGCTAAAACTCTAGTGATCGGAAAGCAGCTTTTGCCATATTATGGGGCTTGTTTACAAAGCCACAGTAGTGGTTTCCGATCATTATCGGAGCCATGGCCCCATTGATTTCATTGATAAAGGACTATACAAAAATATTAAAGATAAATAAATGTGCAACTCACTAAACATAAAGGAGGGAAGCAAGACAAAAAACATGAAGCACGGTATAACATATGGAAAACATAGGGAGTGATAGAAGCTCAGACACCCCCCCCCCCCTTTTATTACCTACATTGGATGGCCTTTTTATGTCCTAGACATAGGGGCTTGTTTACAAAGCCGCGGTAGCAGTTTAAGGACTATACAAAAAAAAAAGATAAATAAATGTGCAACTCAATGGGGCTGCGGCTCTGATAACGATCGGAACCCGCTACCACGGCTTTGTAAACAAGCCCCTATGTCTAGGTCATAAAAAGGCCATCCAATGTGGGTATTAAAATCTTTAAACTGTCCCAGAGAACTGTTAAAGATAGATCATTCATATACACCCCACTGACACAGAATGTAATCAGTGCTGCATCCAGATGACTTTACAACATATCTACAGAACAAATATGTGGAGCCCATTCAGTGCTGTGCGTCCCTGGGCCATCCGGACGGCACGGCGATGCACTCAATTCTGCTCCCATGGGGACTAGACATCCTGGCGGGAGCAGAATCGCGGCATAAGATTGGGCGTCCAGGATGTGCCCCAATTCAGGCACCCTGGACATCCCCACACTTACCCAGCTAGCCCAACCTGGCTCTGCATGGAGCGGCTGTGGCATGGCGCCCTGTTGCCATGACACTGCAGCTCCCTGCAGGAGCAGCGATGACCAGATGAACCCTGAAATCTCCTTTCCCCACAGCCCGCCCCCCCAATCGGACCTTCCATGGCCAGGGTCAGGCCATGGGGATACCCCTGCACCCTTTCACCTGCCTTTGGCACCCCGGCTCCAGCATCCCTTGATGTCCAGAGGGACTTATTCCACCTCCAAGGTAGAATACATCCCACATTTACATGGCCAACCCTGGACATATAGAACTGACCTTGGAATCAGCCCTGTATGAACAGGGTCATGGCCACCCACTGCCTGCACGCACTCCTCCCTTGGTCCACCCCCTCTTGCCCATGAACAGAGCTCCCCACACAACTCATATCTATGTGTGGAGAGGTCTGTTCTTGTAGGCACAATCCAGGCATTTAGCAGGTCTGGATGTCTGGATTGGATGTCCAGACCTGCTAAATGTGGGTCAGAGTGAGGGTCATGGCCTATAGCGAAACCTAATAGTAAACCAGCCACCATCAAACACCACAAGAAATGCTCACCTGTGGACTTCATTCAAGCCAATCTCAGAAGAACGCCTCAAATAAATCCTGAGCAAGTTAAACACTATTACTTCTCCCCTTGACCCATGTTCTACCTCATGGATAAAGGTGGCCAGACATTAACACTCTACTCAAAGGAATCTAGCAGGCCAAACAAGAATTTATCCTGATATTCATTGATATAGCAATGGCTTTTAATTCCATAAACCATAATAAACTCGTAGAATGGCTGATGGACATAGGTGTAAGCAGCACCCCTCTCTCCTGGTTCTGATCATATTTGACAGAACGCCTGCAGCAAGTCAAGATAAAGGACAAAACTTCCAAACCGCTTAAACAGCAGTGAGGCATACCCCAAGAATCCTACCTCCCCAGCGTTACTATTTAACCTGTGCATGCAACCAATTTGCAAACTCATACAGAGTCACAACAAAAATTACCACTTATAAATAGATGACTTAATGCTATATGCCTCCTTCAACACCAAGAACCCAAAATATTCATCTATAAAATCATGGTTTAAGGCAGTCATAGGCTGGTTAAAAGACTACAATCTATTAATCAACTGCAACAAAGTACTAATCATTACTGTAATAAACAAAACTTTTTATACAATAACAGACACCTCAGTGAAGCAAGAGTTACTTTAATCATATTTCATTCTTGCAAGACGGGTGAATGCTTAACTGAGCATACACACCTATCCTCTGTTTCACAGTTCTTTTATAGTACACTATGTCCTTGCCCACTTCCAGCATGTCCATAACTCATTGGTTAATACTTCTGCACCTATGTCAGGCTACATGTTATTAGCCACATAGTCTCTCTTCCCAGGATGCAGGCATACAGTAAAGGAAGTCAGAAAATCATTACATACTACACTATGTCCTCGCCCTCTTCCAGCATGTCCATAACTCATTGGTTAATTCTGTCTCACTCCACTTCTTTGTATTTCCGCACCTGTGACAGGCTACGTGTTACTAGCCACATAGTCTCTCCTTCCAGGATGCAGTTATACAACAAAGGGAGTCAGAAAGTCATTACATACAAAATTATATTACAGATTGGTGAATGAATGGAATGCAAGAATTATATTACATTGTAAAAATAACTTATCACATTTGTTTTTATCAATTACTAGGGACACATCCTTCACTATATTCTATATTCTTTAAACTCAGTACCATTTAGCAACTTAGACCCCTCATTGACATTAATGATTTCAGAACAGTTGTCCAGGCTCTTATAATGCCACATTTAGATTTCTGTAATGGATTACTCCAAGGTACATCTAAGAAGAACCTACACATCCTACAAAGAGCCCAGAATGTCACAGCTCGGATCATTTTTAGAGCCAAACTTTCCGACCACATCTCCCCAATTTTATACGCTCTCCACTGGCAAAACCCTAGTCACCATTTTTAAACTCATTAACGACCTAGCCCCCTCACATCTTTCAACATTAATTCATACCCCCTTAGAAAACAGAATAAAAAGAAGAGCAAACCTCAACATGCTTCTAATTCCTAATTCTGTGAGAAACCTGAAGCAAATAACAACCATTACTGCCTTCTCTTATTATGCACCAAGGCAATGGAACAAGCTACCACTCAGCCTAAGAGAGATTAAAGACCTTTTTTCTTTCAGGAAGGAGTTTAAAACATATCTCTTCGCCCAACACTACTACAGCTTACAGCCCACACTTGATCACATAACACAAGAATACATGACACAACTGACACAAGTTTATCCTACCTAATTCAAAGTATCACTCTCCATTCCATGTCTTCATCGATAACAGTGTACATTGTTCTACTATATGATAATCAATTCATCAATGCTGCTTTTAAATAGCTCTCTGTAAATAGTAAACAACTGTTGTAAATAGTTCTCTGTAAATAGTTAAATTGCTAAATAATTAAACATGTTCCATGTATCATAGTTATTTTTTGTGCCAAAATGTTCTATGTAATTCAATGTTCAATGGTTTTAACTTGTTCTCTGTAAACCGCCCCTGATCTCTGGAAGGGGCGGTATAGAAAAGCACACAAACAAAATAAATAAAATAACATCCTATTCACTCCCAGAAACTTTCAAGGTCAACAACATCACCCTCCCTGTAAAATCAGAAGTTAAATATCTTGGAGTAACATTAGACTAGCGACTGACTCTGCAAACACATATTAAGAAAACTATAACCTCTGCTTACTACAGAATGAAGATCCTGCACTGGATCACAACCACTTCCAGACAGTTTGCAAGGCCATAATGGACTACTGCAAACTCAGTTTTTTCAAGGCCTCCCAAAACACACTCTCGACCCTTTGTAACTAGCCCAAAACACTGCAGCCCGACTAATCACAAAGACATCACAACAAGAACACATCACTTCAGTGCTCAAAACCCTACACTGGCTACGCATACAAGCTCAAATTAAATACAAAGCCATCATGATCACTTTCAAAACTATACATGACCAGACCACAGACTGCCTATACTCACTCATTCAGAAGTCTACATACACCAGAATTAGAAGACAACAACATCAAAACCTCCTCAGTATCCCAATTTATAAGACAAGAAGCTCTCGAGCAACTTGCTAAAGAACCTTCCCAATCTATGGTCCATCACTATGGAACTCACTCCCAACTAATCTAAGAGCAATTGAAGATATTTCTGAATTCCAGGAAAAACTAAAAAAACACTTCTTTACAAAACATTTCGGATTAGACACCTAACCCCCATTTTGATTCCAGCACCCTAGCTAAACCTCACTGAAATGTTAAGCTTTGTTGGATTTGAAAATAATCTATTGTACCCCACCAATCCCATTCCTTTGTTATATTAAACCAATAATAAGCTGTTCAATGTACCATAGTTAATTGTTACCAACACTATTATTTTGTTCCATGTAAAAGTTGAGTTTTATTGTAAACCGCTTTGATCATTTTGAAAAGTGGCATAGAAGAAAAGTGCTTGGAGGGGGGGGGAGACTGAAAAGGCAGATGATGCAGATGGAGGAGGGAGACAGGAACACAGAGGGCAACTAAGTGGGGGATATGAGTAGGGGTATGTTGGATGAACTGTGAGATGCATGACAGGGTAAAGAAAGATGAGGAGATGCTGTGAAAGACTTGAAGGTACTGAGGAAGGGCTGGGAGGCAATAAAAGGGTCATGCGTCTGTGGAGGGAGTGAGAGACAAAGAAGAAACTCGGGTTGAGAGACGTGGAAAATGAGGTGGTTAAAGTGGGAATGGGAAGATAGGTAGGGGTAAAGAGGCAAGAAATAGCTCAATGCAAGGGTGAGCATAGAGGAAGAATTAGGACTGATGAGACGATGAGAGCTTGAGAGAAGGTGAGCACAATTAATAGAAATGGAAGGCAGGAGTGCACTTGTGATCCCAAATCATGATTATCACAACTTTTTGTACTATGGCTTGTCTCAGAGACAGCTGCAAAGGCTTCAGCTACTGCAGAATGTTTCTGTAAAGCTTCTTCATGGTGTAAGGAAATTTGATCATCTATCCCCCTTATAATATGCAGAACATTGACTCCTTTAAGCATCGGTATCAGTTTAAACTACTTATTATTACTCATGCTTTTGAGCTGATTTGCTAGTTGCCTATGATACTCAGCATACCCTCTGTTCATCACAATGCAATCTGTTGATTGTCTCGTCTCTCTCATTAATCCATCCAAAATATGGACGCCAGTCTTGCTTTGCTGTGGCTACTCCCACTCTATGGAACAATTTGCCCTTGGCCATTAGGTCTGAATCTTCCCATAGGAAATTTAGGTCTGCTTTGAAAACTTATTATTTTACGTAAGCATTTTTGCAAAAGCAACCTCTCTTCTTAGCCCTATATAATCAGTGCTTTGTGGTTGACTGATCTCTCTAAGGTTTTTTGTTTTGTTTTCCTCATAATACAGGTGTATCGTACATATTGAGATATGCGTATTTTCCTATTGTAGTTCCCCTTTTTGTTAAATTTCTCTTGTTTTTTTTTAATTTTTACCTCTCTTTATTATATATTGCAAATCACTGAGATTTTTTTGTATTTGATTTATGGCACATCAAATAAGTAAATTATAAAATATACACTAATCTTGAAATTAAACTATTAAATGTCACTGTTAACATATTTCAAAGGAAGGATTTTACACTTTAACCACAAGTTGTGACTATCCCAAGGCAACAGGTATTTGTGTGTATCTCCATTATTAGGAGGCTACACATAAAAGAACCTTTAGCATACTACAGAATTCAGTCACTAGGCATCACCATGCACAGCAATCATTAAGAAAGCCATAGGATTCAGTCACTAGATTTCACAGCAAAGAAAATGAAATATGAATCAGTAAGAGTCAGCTCAGCAAGTATGGCGATGCAGATACAAATTACACAGAGTAAAGAAGACTGGTATTTCAAAATGAAATCCTAGTGCATACTTCCGTTGCCCCTTTTTTCTTGGGGAAAGTAAGTGCACTGTTGATGGTGTACATGTCATTCCCTGCAGTACAGAGACTGCAATTTTCAGTGGTGAGTTTTGCACAGGTATAAGCTCATTTACCTGTGGGCATCACTTTGAGGCCCCCAAAATATTTCAAGGACAAAGGAGCTGCATCATATGAGTATTAATGGATCCTAACCAACAAGGAGCTTCTCCGGCATTGCTCCTGCCACAATGATTAAGTTATGACGTCTGTAAGCTAACAAGACTGTCTATGCAAGAGTTGTGGACCATCACTGGGATATTTTCCAAATCTCACCTAGAAATCTATCTGGCACCTTATTTATTAGCTCTTGCACTCTATGGATCTGATATTAAAAAGGCATTTACACGGTTTACAGCCCGGTAAACCGTGTAATACCTTAACTGGGGATATTGAACAGTACTTATATGGTTAGTGCCTTTGAATATCCCCTCCTCTCCCCTACGCACCCCAATACTATCCGGGTAGCATCGAGATATGTTGGGGGCATTCTGGGGCAGAGCCGAGGCAGTGACAAGCGCTAACCGGGCAGCAGAGATATTGCATGCTACCCGGTTAGCGATCTGCTCCTTAAAGCTAGGCGAGGAAAAACCCTTGCCTATCTTTAAGGTGCAGGGGCTAACCGGGCAGCATGCAATATCGCTGCTGCCTGGTTAGCTTTGGCAGCTTCCGGCATATGCAGTGGTGCCCGAATATTCAATGTCATTGCCCGGACAGTCAATTCCTGCATTACTCTTTAATGCCTCTACCTTATTATGCCTTGTCAGTTGTTACTGTGACAGAACTATTTTGCCTTAGTTAGTACTCTGATATGCTATCTGATCACACATATCATTGTGATTTATAAATATTGATGTAGAATCTAAATGGTTGTAAATCACTTCAAGTTCTTTAGTTGGAAAAGCATATACTAAATGAATGATAATGATGATAATATATACAATATCATTTCAGAAGCACAGGAAATGTAGAACTAGATATTAAGATAGCATTTGGCATTGAGTGTGTTGTTGCTATGGTCCTTACCCCAATCTCTTTGTAACATAGACCTGGTTAAATCTCCCCAGGCCTCTTTCTCCCTTAAAAGATATGCGATGCTAATAAATCATACTTACTTTGCCTGATGTTTTGACCCTTGCAAGTGAGCATGATACTGTTCTACTGAATTTAACGTTACATTGCAGATGGTGCAAGTGTAGCCACGCTTCAGAGCTAAAAGAAAAAAACAAAAACATTGGTTAATTGCAAGACATGCATAGGAGCCAACTATCCAAAATGATTGGGGGTACTAAACACAAGACAAATGTCTAGAATTCCAGGGATGGCTACTCTTGGGTTGCTCACAAAAAGTACCTTCATCTGCAAACAGCCTGAGCTTAATTTTTGTGCTTGGCAGAGCTATATGTAAATAAATCAATGGCACTAAAGTGTAAAAAGTGGCATTTTAGAAGGAACCTCTAGGAAGAATCTAGGACATCAACAGCAGAACATCCAAAAATCTGGGGCAGTGGCAGCAATGAAGCGAGGTATGTATAAATGACTTCTGAAATCGCTGTCTCCACTGCAAAAAATGAACGTCCAAGTAACTGATTCTGGAGATGGGCCCCACACAGATAGCAAGGCTGGGTACATGCACAGGTGTAGGCCATTTCACAAATGTGGACATCTCTGAATTGCATGCCCGCAGAACCAGCCCTTGGATATTCCAACCAGGGTGGTTCAGAAGGGGGACAACTATGTTTCGAGACTAGCATGTCTTGGCCTATCATTTCAAATACTCAGATATGCAGTGGCAGGACTGTAATATGTTTGGAGTATGTATTTACATGCTGTTTTTTTTGCCCAGGAAATATTAATTGTGTCAATAAAGCACATTTTGCTCTTCCCTCCTGGAAGCGTTGCAATCATGAAATAAGCAATCTTTTGCACCTTATTCATTGTCAAGAGCAGATTTAGATATGGATGTCTGAACAACCAGGTCCAGGCATGCTTGTGCCTTTCTGAAATCCCACGGCAACGTGCACCTCCATTGCTGCACCCGAGGCACAACTCCACCATGCCCCTGTGCTACATGGACGTTCTCTATACCTGACCTTCTAAAACGGCTCCAAGGACATCTTCATGATTTGCATATCTTAGTGCCCATTTTCAAACATCCAACTCACAAATAGCGCTTCCAAAATGACCTCCAAAATGAATAGCAAAGGAAAATGCAAAGATCCTTGCCTTCTTTCTTGGTATAGTAGGAAAACTTAAACAATTGTTTATTAATATCTGGGCTTTCAATTCCAAATTTGCTTTTAATCCAAAAAAGGGCAGGTCCAACTTACTCAGTATCTAGACTTATAACATTTCCTTTCCTGGTTCATTATTGCTATTAGGACTTTAGCCAAATTAGAAAAAGGATGGAAGATTTTAAGAAAACCTGTTTGGTCTTCATAAATTAAGGGGTCCTTTTATTCAAGTTCACTATGCTGCATGCTCGGCCTGTGGTAACAGTTACCATGGGCCATGACAGCTAATGCATGCTGATTTTTATGCTAACTGCCAATCACATGTTAGAGTACTGAATGGGAAGGTTAGGGGTGGAAAGTGGGTGTGATGAGCACATTGCAGTTAGCAGGGGGACACATCATGTGCTGGAAATGTTAAAGTTACAATTAGTTCCTTCCTCAATTGGTGGAAGTAAGTGCACCCATGTTCATAGCACCGTATGGCAGGGTATGCATCTGCATATTAACTGTTGAGAAGATATTGGTCACTCCATGGACAGTTATCACAGAGATTTTGCACTTAATGCGCTAAATCATGGCTGATGCAAGGATTGGAGGCGCCCTAGGTGGGCTCTTCATCCTGCTGCCCCCAGTGCTGCTGCTACACTTCTCTGGGGCCTGCAATGGTGGCAGTGTCTACAGAACCACAGCACATCGCTTACCTTTGGGCTCCAGTGTGCGCCACAGTTTCAATGTTTTACTAGTTGCCATTTCTGCCTGCCTTTGATGCAGACTTTGGTTTATGCCCTTGATGTTTAAGTTTTGTCAGTGGGTGAAGATATGAGAGCCTGTCAGAGGTTTTACCCACCCCTCTGCCAGAGTAGAGAGAGAGAGAGAGAGAGAGAGAGAGAGAGAGAGAGAGAGAGAAGGAACTGGATTGTCTTAAACCTGTAAGGAGATTACAGCACTGAAGAAAATTGACTTGCTGAAGAAAGCATTGTTTCTTACCTGTAACGTGGGTTCTCCATATTCAGCAGGGTTATGCAGCCACACTTCAAGGTACTGCTTGAGTGGCAGTACCAGTGCCAGCTCTCCCTTAGCTCAGACTTGAGAAGTCAATTTGGACTTCTCTGAGCATGCACGCACTTTCCCGCCCAACCACATTTATTTATTTATTTATTAACATTTATTATATACCACCTTTCCAGTCAATGTCATAGTTGGTAAGAGCAGCGCTGAAGGCAGTTGAGAACACAGAAGTGGACACAATAACCGGGACTATGGATTCCAGGAGGGAACTGGAATAGCTGGGTATACAGACGAAAAACTGTGCACTGTTGGTACTGCACATTGATGGTTGGGTATATTTCTGTGTGTTCTTTACCTTGGCAACGGCTTGATCCATTCTTTGTTTTATTTTTGTTTTATTTTTATTTTTTAATGTGGATTGTGGGCAGGTGAGTATGGCTACATACCCCTGCTGAATTCAGAGAACCCCCGTTACAGGTAAGCAACAATGCTTTCTCCGTATTCAAGCAAAGGGTGATGCAGGCACTCTCAAAGGTGAGTCCTGAGCAGAGGTCTGCCTGAAAGTCTGATAAGGTTTATGGCCCGGTGAGAAACTGGAAGGTAGAAGAATATAAGCAAAGAGATTCTGCAGGACAGATTGATCAAATGCAAGGTCAGCTGCTAAAGAGCGATCGAGGCTGTAGTGCTTCACAAGGGGTTGACAGAAGACCACGTAGTGGCTTTGCAGATATCTTGAGGAGGAATAGCTGCCAAATTGACAATGATAGTTGCTGTAGCTTGGAGTTGGTGGGGGGCCCACCAATCCGGGAGGGGTATGATCCGCCTGAACATAACAAAAAGAAATAGTCTGCAATCCATGAAGAAATGGTCTTCTTGAATGCAGGTTTCCCTGGTTTGTTTGGATTGACAAAAAGCTGGGAAAACTGTTGGAGCTGCTTGGTAGCATGTAGATAGTAGAGCAAAGCTCAGTGGCAATCCAGAGAGTACAAAGCTTCTTTGAGAGAATCTGGCTGAGCGCCCAGAAAAAACGTAGGAAGTACAATGGATTGGTTCAAATGAAAACTGGATACAATCTTTGGAAGGAACTTAGAATTTGTGCACAACAGTACCTTATCATGAAGAAATTGAATATATGGAGGATAATGGACAAGAGCCTGGAGCTCACTGGCATGTCTTGCAGAGGTGACAGAAACTAGGAAGATGGTCTTCCAGGCAGGCCTGTACCTAGCCCTGTGTGAGCAGTGTGGCCGCACAGGATGAGAAGGCTTAAGGGGCGTATTTTAGCTCTCTGCCGTTGCCTGCCGCAGCCACTTTTTCTTCTCTCAGTGGTGGCAGGCAACGACAGACAGCTAAAATGCGCCCCTTAAGCCTTCTCGCTGGCATGCTAAGCAGATCCATCCCTCCCTGCTCTTGCAGGGAGGGACAGATCTTCTTAGCATGCCAGCAACTTGCACATTGGGCGCACCTCTTCTCTCCCACCGCAGGGGGAGGGGGCACGCGCCCAATGTGCAAGTCGCACAGGGCACGATTTACACTCGGTATGGCCCTGCTTCCAGGTAAGGTGTTTCAATGAAGCATATCCCAGAGGTTCATGAGTGCTGAAAGGGCGACATTGAAATCCCATTATGGAAAAGGTGGTTTTATTGGAAGCTTGGTGTTCAATAAGCCTTTCATGAAGTAAAAAAGTAGTGGATGCATGGAAATGGCCATTCTCATGATGATAGAATGCTGCGATAGCAGAGAGATGGTGGCAAACTGATGACCGGAGTCGAATAGATGAAGGAGATAGTTGAGAACATGACTTGATGGACCATACTGGTCTTTATCTGCTGTCATATATTATGTTACTATGTTACTATGACTCAGGGAGCATGAACCGAACAGTCCAACGGGAGAAGCAAGGCCATTTCAGTTGATAGGAGAGCTGTGTAAAATGTTGGCGAGACACTTGAAGTATAGCTTGAACATCGACTGGAATGGGGGAAACAACAGCATTCAGTTGGTTAGTTTCCAAGCAGCTAGAGCTAGTGATTTCTGTTATGTGAGAAGGAAGGGAAGAAGTGGTAATGGATAGGGGCTGCATTATGTCATGGTGAGGAGATGTGAGTACCAGGTCTGCCTGGGCCACTGAGGAGCAATGAGGATCAGAGTCACTTTTTCTGCTCAGACCTTGAGGAGGGTCCAAGGAATTAGCGGGGATGGTGGAAATTGATAGAAGAGATGATCTGTCCAGAAGATGAGGAAGGCATCCACGGCCCATCTGTTGGAACTGGGATGAAGGGAGCAGTAGAGAGGACACTTGACATTGTTGTCTGAGATGAAGAGATCCACTTCCGAAGACCCTAGGATTGGAAGATGGCAGTTAGGAATGTGGGATGCAGTGACCATTTGTGTGAGTCCAGTTGACAAATGAGGGAGTCTGCAACTTATTCTGAATGCCTGGAAGGTAGACTGCCCGCAGGAAGACTCCAATGGCTTGAGCATAAAGCCATAGATGGACAGCTTTGCGGCTGAGGCAGAGGGAACCTGAGACACCCTGTTTTTTGATGACCTGATTGTTGGTCTGTACCAGAATTGATTTGTTTTAGACCCAATGAAGGAAGGCATGAAGGGCATAGTTAATTGCATGCATCTCCAGCAAGTTGATGTGCAGAGAGCCTTCCCCGCTGGTCCAATGTCCTTGAGTCATGAGATGCAAGAGATGGGCTTCCCAGCCCATATAAGAGACATCTGTTGTTAGAATGAGCTGATTCGGATGTTCTAGGAAACGTAGATCAATTTATGTCATCAGAATATAGAAAGACTAGGGGACATGCAATAAAGCTACAGGGTAAACTATTTAAGACTAATAAGAGAAAATATTTTTTACACTCAACGTGTAATCAAACTCTGGAATTTGCTACCGGAGGATGTAGTAAAAGCTGTTAGTGCAGCTGGATTTAAAAAAGGTTGGACAAGTTCCTGGAGGAAAGGTCCATAATCCTTTATTAAAAGGGACCCAAGATATCACTGCTTGACCCAATACAAGCATTGTGGAACCTGTGTCTTTTGGGGAAACTGCTAGGTACTTATGACCTAGATTGACCACGGTTGGAAACAGGATAGTGGACTTGGTGGACCTTGGTCTGACCCAGTATGGCATATCTTATGTTCTTATGTCACTGCAGGCAGGAGAGGGTCTGCTGATTTTCTCTCGGCCCAGTGCTGTTGCCCTTCATTGCTGCTTTTTTTTTTTTTTTTGTCAGGAAGCGGCAGGGAGCCTCTGAGAAATGCTTTTGTTTTGTTTTTTTTGTTTTTTTTTGGGGGGGGGCATTCAAACTGTGGTAGGAAAATGGAACTGAAAATAAAATTAAAGGAAGAAAGATAAAAATCATGCGAGTGAGAGGAGTGAGGGAGAAACATGGCTGGCTGGCTGCCGCAGATACAGGAGACCGGTGAGGACGCCAGTCATGCAGTCAGGTGGGAAGGTGCGTGCATGCACATTGGACTTCTCTGAGCTAAGGGAGATCCAGCACTGGCGCAGTCACCCAGACTGCCCCTGCAAGTGTGTCTGCATCACCCCTTGCTTGAATATGGAGAAAGGTACAGGGGGTTTTACCTGTGAATACAGTACCAGAAGAACTGGAGGAAAAGAATCCCATTGTAGAGGGAGTAAAGACAATTTTTTCTGCTGACTGCAAGGAGATCCCTAACCCATAATCCTGCTATTACAAGCAGAAAAAGTTAAATATTTAAACTGGGATCACAGACACAAATAACTCTTTGAAAGAACACACCCAGTGTTTACAGAGACTATTTTTCTATTTTTCTATTCTATTTTTCTCTCTTTCTCTCTCCTATTCTTTCCTATTATCCAATGGCGTTCCTTTCTCTCTTTCCTTTTCCGTAGCTGCCTTTTATTGTACACCGCCCTGATACTTCGGTCTTGGGCGGTATATCAAGCCTAAATAAATGAAATAAATGAAATATTGAAGAAGAATCAAACTAGAAGTCTGCGTTGGAGGGGGGAGGAAGCGGCAACTAGAAAAATACTGAAATAGTGACATGGCACTGGATCCCTAAGGTAAGCACTGTGTCACGGTTTCGTAGCCATTTCCTCCCTTTTAAAAAGGGTGTGGTATGGCCTAGGACAGTGTTAAAGACTATCTATTTAGCAGCAAAATTCAACCCCGCATGGATAAGTTATGCATCCATTTCTACATGCATAAATATCCAGTATAACTTTGAAAGGATAAAAAAAATCTATTTAAAATTATAAATGGATTTTCAGAGGTAGCACTTGTACATTCACCACCAATTCAAACAAGTTATATGCTCATCTATCCTAAATTTGTTTAAAAAATATAATTATGTGGTCAGTGCAACCATATATTTGGATTTAGATTTAGCTTTTCCAAATCCAAGTTCAAGGTGAGTTATATATTCAGGTATATGAATTATTACCCTGCTCAAATTCATTTATAATACAGCAATAAAAAATGTCAATTCCAGAATGCAGGTTGATTAATCAAAAAAGCAAAAAAACAGCATTCCACATGTTCCAACTCTAATTTATAGCAAAGAAAACAAAATCCTTCTTTCCTCAAAATTGAAAAAGGAGGGAAAAGGAAAAGGTGGATCTCAGAACCAGCGGGGCACACATATATGGGCATCACAGAACAAATCTATGCTGTCCCAGTCCCCAGAACATCAATGACCCACCATTAATTTCCCCCTTAAGAATCACCTTCCAAAAACATGGCAATCCATATGGAAGAAGTAAGCAGCATGTATACATAACATTGCTGTGTTATTAAGTTCCATTCAAACCCCAGTGAAAATTGTTCAGGCAATGTACATTTACCTGCATGCTTTTTATGAATATTGATTAAAGTTATGCAGAAAATTTGAGATTCATCTATAGTGGCAGAATTCATGAATGCTTTGGGAAAATCCAAAGGATAATGGACTAGTAAGGGAAGGAAATGAGGGGGGAATCCAAGATGTGGAAGAAGCATAAGTCTAAAGGGGCTGTGATACCATCTCAGATCCCTGGAACCTCAATGCCTTTACCTCTCTTCAGTCCTCCCTGTTAAGGGTAAAGGCCGAGGCAGAGAAGCTTGCATCCTGGAGATGAATGCATGGCTGCATGGATGGTGTCATCAAGAGTGTTTTGGTTTCCTGGTCCATGGGATGATGTTACAAGGGCTGCAGAGCAGAGTTGGCATCCATCTGTGTAAGAAGGGTTGAAGTGTCTTCCACAGCAGACTGGCTAACTTACTGAAGAGGGCTTTAAACTAGATTCATTGCGGATGCGTGAAGAAAACCCCCAGGTAAGTGAAACATTAAATACTTCTGTGGAAATGGGTAAAAGGGGCAACATCTGGAAAGTGGTATGTATAAATGTCGCTAGTATGGGAAATAAAATCCCAGATGTTGAGGCTTTAATGGAAGAGGATTTAGTGGCGATAATAGAGACATGGTTCATGGACAACCACGATAGGGATGTAATTATACTGGGCTAAACTTTATTCAGGAAGGACCGGGTAGGAAGAAGTGAAGGAGGAGTAGGAACATATGTAAAAAATAATATTAAAGGTATAAAAATTACAGAGCTTAAAAGGGAGCAAGGAGGCACTGTGGGTTAAACTAGAAAGAGGGAGAGGGAAACCATTTTCATTGGTGTGATATACAGAGTTCCCTCATAGGGACAAGTGGATGGGGATTTAATAGAAGACATACACAGTATTGCCATGAAAGAAGAAGTGCTACTGATAAGCGATTTCAATATGCTGGATATATTCCTTCTGCAGTGTCATCTAGAAGTAAGGAGATCCTAGATTCTCTACAGGGAGAACTATTCCGGAAACTGGTAACAGAACCCACACGTGAAGGGGCCATACTGGACTTAGTGCTCACCAATGGGGAAAGTGATTCTGATGTCATATTAGGAGATCATCTCGCATCCAGTGATAACCAGATGGTGTGTTTCAGTATTAACACTAGGGCTGATAAAATCCATTCAAAATCAAGGGTCTTAGACTTTAGGCAAACTTTGCCAAGATGAGACAATACCTCAAGGAATTGTTAGCGGGATGGGAACAGATGGGGGATGTAGAAAACAAGGACAAAACTGAAAGGGGTTATTTTGGAGCTACTTGAGAATTCATCGAGAGCTGCAAACTTAAGATTGATTAACTTTTCTAAAGCTCTGACTGGTTCAGCACGGGATATGTTCCGTGCTTACTTGCTGGAGACTTTCTCATTGCTTTAGAATCTCATCCACCAGTGGTGAAGGTGTATTATCTCCCTTCGAGGAAGAAAATGTCAGCTTCTGGGGAATATGTTGGTTCGCAACCTGTGGCTACTTTAAATGTGTCTGATTTACTGGAATGCTCTCAGGAAGAGCCATTTGTCCACTCCACTCTTTTAGTTATGTTTGCCCTATTATCTGATATAGAGTAGCTTCTGAAGTTGTTTTTTTAAAAAGAGGAATCTGTTGTTCTGAGGTCTTGCAGTCCATATATTCCCCGACCTTTCTAAAGAAACACAACTTAGTGTAGAGAATTTCTCCTCCTGCATCCTGGGGTTCAGCAACTGGGAGCGCTCTTTTTCTTGAAATACCCATGCAAATGCATGCTCAGATTTTGCTCAGTTTCCTGTATTTTTTATGAGCCCTCCCAGCTGCTGGCCTTCCTGAATGCTCAATGCCTGGAGGCCCCTTTTGATCTTCCATCTGAGTATCCATGACATATAGTTTTTCTGGCTGTAGTATAACTTGCTGTTTCCTTACATATTGGTTAATGATGTATTTAAGTGGGCCCCCCGATGTTGTGGGCTGGGGTGGGCAGGAGATTTGGTGTCTAGGGCGTTACCTTTGTTAATTTCCTAATGCTTTTTGTTTTCTTAATCTCTGCTCAATTTCTGAACAGATTCTTGGTTTGTTCTTGTAAAATTGCATAAAGATAAAAAAAAAGAAGAGGAGGATGGTGTAGGGTGAATCAATAGAGGGCCTGGGTCTAGGATTAGGTATGGAAATCCCAATGACCATCTGCCTGGAATTGTAAAAGTCTAATACTGTAGCAAGAGAAAATTAAACCTACGTACACAGAGTGTTGTTAAGACTATGTTAAACTCCTAGGGAGAGGTGGCAAGGTAACCAGCATGGAGCTTTGGTATGCTCTTAGGCAAAATAGGGAGGTGGCGGGGAGATAGTAAGTTGCCAAGGAAGGAAAATATAGTTTGGCTACACTTTTTGCAATTTGTCAGGACTGCATAGCTAGCATCTGGGAGATCTCCGTAGCATACAGAATAATTGTGAAGACAAGGAAGGGTAGTGGTCAGAGCAATAGTAGTTAGACAGGGCTAACTGGCAGAATGGGTAAACCAAATTGTTCTTATTTGTTGACATCTGCAATGAATTCAGATTAGGAGAATTTCAGTCTGATTCAAGCTGGATGGAATAAGGGGATTTTCTCTACATTGTTATGCAGATAGATCTATCTGCTTAATAAAAGCAGATAGACCACCAAATACATGATAAGTAATAACCAAGTCACAATGAAAAACTCCCTGTATGTTTATAGAGTTTAAAAAATATCTTTGCCAGACCCACTATGTAAGGGGTGCAGAGATCAACCTTATATTCACCCTAGTCCAATAGTCCTTTTACTTTTAAATACAAAAAGATGCCTAGTGAAACACTCAAATTATATTATACTTTTCTATCTAGTGCTGAATCTAATAAAAAATTTTATATACTTGCATGTTTGCAGACCAACATAGATTTATCTGCGGCATTTGATTTAGTGGATCATGATCTGCTGTTATCTAGATTGCGTAAGCTGGGCATCGATTGTTTAATTTTCCATTGGTTTACTAAATTCTTAACTAATAGAATATTCAGGGTGAAATGGAAAGATGAGCTATCCAACCCATGAAGAATGCACTGTGGAGTTCCTCATGGTTCTCTTCTTTCTCCATTCTTATTTAATATTTTTCTGAGTTCATTTTGGCATTAGTCTGAAAGCAATGAGTACCGCATTTCTCTCATATGCCGATCATATTCTACTGATAATTGCACTTCAAGATACTTCAGGTAGATATTTGGATTGTTATAAATCATTTAAAAAATAAGCCTAGAAAAAAACTAGCTTGTTATGAGTGAGTGGTTTGAATAAAGCATTACCTACTGTTTGGTCTTTTTATTTTTTTTAATCTGGGGCTCATCCTTTTGTTGACTCAGCTTTAACAATGGAGACTCAAGTCATTAAAATGAGAAAGACAGTTCTCCATACTTTTGTCTTAACTGTTGATAATTTAAAACGAGAAGGCCGCGGGGCCACGTGCCCGCCAGCCGCAGATAACCGGGGGGGGGGGGGCGGCGTGGCGCATGGCCCCGGCCTCGGGGATGGAAGAGGTGGGGCTAAAAGCGGCGGCAAGCCAATTTTAAAGGCATTGGCTCCCACGGGTGAGTGTGCCGAGCGGGAGCCAATGACCGCAGAGGGAAGGGTGGGGGCGCCTTGTGGGAGCAAGAGTGTGCCGGGGGAGCTATCAGTCCGGCGAGGTGGAGGACGAGAACGGGCGTTTCTGTGGAGCTCCGGTGCTGGAGGACGCGGTCGGCGTCGGAGTTTGCAGCGGGTCTGGCTGGACGGATCGTGGGCTGCTGGGCTGTGGAGCTTGCGGCGGGTTTGCCGGGACGGATTAGTGGAACGGTGGCTGAAGCGGGCCGGTGAGCGGTGAGTGTGCAGGAGGGCTGCACGTGGACATCTGCGGCTGCGGCTGCGGGGGGGGGGGGCCAAGTGCACCTCTTGCTAGGGTTTCTACTAATTGGGAGAGAGTTCAGAAAGGAAGAAATAACTAAATATACAATAAAACTAAAACAGACCGGCATATAAAAAAAAAACAAAAAACCAAAAAACCTGAGGGGATTTATTGGATGGCAGAATTACTCTGTTTAGTAGGAGACTGGTGCTTGGGCTGGACATGCCTCCTCGGGAGGGCCAAGGGCCAAGGCGGTCTCGGGGGCCTGGTGGACGGGGGGCTGCAGCATGTGGAAGGCCAGCTGGGGGGAAGGGGAGGGGTAGGCAAGGGGCAGGGGCAGTGCCAGGGGGGGATCCGAGGATGGCCTCCAGGGGGGCGGTGGCGGGGCAGGTTTCCGGCGTGGTGGGCAGGGCAGACAGGCATGGGGGGACGTCACAAGGAGGATGGGGGGTGGTCAGGGTCCACGGGCCCAGGGGGTTGGCCTTTAGTACCTGGGGGCTTCTATCCCACGGCTTGGGAGCATTGGCGGGGAGTGGGTCAGGGGTCTTCCAGGGCCGAATGGTTGGGGGCCTGGCAGCCATCTTGGGCCATGGCCGGTTCCCCTCCGTTGTTTCTCTTCTTGTCTTCACAGATGCTGGCTGGAGAGACGCGGAGCTCGGAGCAGCTGGGAGTTGCGGCGGGTCGAGGTGTCGAGATGGACGCAGAGCCTGTGAGAAGTGGTCCGACGGCGGAAGCTCGGGCGAACCAGGACGAGGAGATGCAGGTGGCGGACCGGCCACCGGCAAAGGATGGCCTGACAGGGGTGTCACAGCGGGGGATTGCTTCAGTTGGTGAGTTGCCTGAGGGGCAAGGTGAATGAAGTGTTGGGGGAGCGGGTATGGGGGGGGGGAAGGGCAAGGCAAAAACAAAGGGTAGGCACTCCCGTAAGCGGCAGCGGAGGGGAAGGTCCTCTACGTCGTCATCGGATGGGTTTTCATCTTCTTCGTCGAGTTGGGGGTTCAAGGACCGAGTCGACAGTGGCGGGCCTGGGGGGGAAGCTGCATCCAGCGGGGGGGGGGGCTCTTCGCTTGCGGTTTATTCAGAGTTATGGGAGGGGGTGCCGCGAAAACTGCGACGGAAGATTTGTAAGAGGAGATATATGGATATCTCCCATCTGCTGGAGGGCAGGAAGCGGTCGGGGGATAGTAAACGCAAGCGGTGGGAGGATGAGAAGGCGGGGAGGGTCCGGAAGGCGTCGCGCAGCATCATAAACTGGACGAGGGCCTTCTTGCAGTTCGCGAGCGTAGGGGGGCATCATTACTCGGGGCAATATGGGATGTTGCTAGCTTACGCTGACTCAATTTTGGAAGCGGCACAGACTCACGACGGTTGGGCTTGGCTCATCTACAAGGAGAAGTTCGGGACAAAATGGAGGGGGGCTGGTGGCTGTTTTGGGGGACGCGGGACATTGACCTTTGGCTGACGCGGTTGTCAGCAAGAGTCGATGCAAGGGTAGGGGGTGCAGGGGACGGTGGTGGACAAAAAAGGGGTAGCGCGTGGCAGCGGGCGCGGGGCAGCCCTTTCATGGGGGAGGGGCTCTCGGGTTGCAAAAAAAAAAAAAGAACAAGTGGCGCGGGAGCCGGAGACGTTTGTTGGCGTTTAATCAGTCCTCTTGCCACTTCCCGGACTGTCAGTTCCGGCATAGTTGTTCAGTCTGTGGAGGGGGGCACTCGGCCATCCACTGTGTTAGGAAAGGGGCCCCGGGCGTCCCAGCGCCTGCGCCCAAGCAATAATATATTGTTGGACCTGGCACGATGCCTCTTCGGTCCAAGGCTCTTAGTCCTTAGTTGAGGCGCTACAGGAGGCACGGGGTGAGGGGTAATGCTTGAGAGGGGCTTTCCGTATGGCTTCCTCATACCAGTGGTAAGTAAAGGGGTTCGGAGAGGGCGAATAACTCACCATCGGTGTGGCATTTTAGTCAAATTCTTCAGGACAAGGTGGCCGCGGAGGAGGAGTTGGGTAGGATAGCCGGGCCCTTAGCGGAGGGCCCGTTCGAGCATTGTCCTTCCCGGTTGGTGCGTCCGTCAATGACTGTATTCCACGGGAGTTGTGTGCCGTTCGTTATGCATCTTTTGACGAGGCGGTGGAGTTCGTGCGGGAATGTGGGTAGGAGTGCCTCATGGCGAGAGGGACATCGAATCCGCTTTTCCGGTTGCTGCCGGTATATCCGGATTTATTTCATTTGCTGGGTTTTTGTTTCGACGGGCGCTATTATTTGTTAAGTGCTTGCCGATGGGTTGCTCGGTATCGGTTCTTATTTTGAGATGTTTAGTTCGTTCATGCACTGGGTGTTGCAGGTGTCGGTGGGATGCGCGAATGTGGTCCACTATCTGGACGGTTTTCTATTCGTGGGCAGTCGGGTCAATGTCAGGAGTTGCTGGACGGATTTGTCCGGTTAGCGCGGGTCTGGGGTGTCCCGTTGGCGGTGGGTAGGAAGGAGGGACCGGCGACGCGCCTCACATTTTTGGGGGTGGAGTTAGACTCGGTGGACATGGTGGCTCGGCGAGGTTGCAGGTTCTGGTGGCGAATGTGATGGGGTCAGCGAAAGTAACGCTGAGGGAGTTGCTGGCTTTGATTGGCTTATTGCACTTTGCTTGTCGGGTCATTCCGATGGGGCGGTGTTCCGGCGTAGGTTTGCGGCGGCTACGTCGGGTGCACTCAAGCCGCATCACCGCATCAGGGTTTCCGAGATCATGAGGGCGGACTTGGGGGTGTGGGATGGGTTCCTGCAAGGCTTCAATGGCATAGCAGTTATGCGGGAAAAAGAAACGTCTACCTTTGATTTGCAGCTCTTTACGGACGCGGCGGGCGTTTTGGGCTTAGGCGTTTATTTCGGAGGTTCTTGGTGTGCGGAGCCTTCGCCGCGGGAGTGGCAGGTGACGGGCCTGACCGACAGTATAACCTTCTTGGAGCTGTTTCCGGTGCTGGTGGTTTTGGACTTGTGGCCGGACAGGCTGCGCAATCAACGGGTGCTGTGGTGGTGCGATAACGAAGCTGTAGTTAGCGTTATTAATAGGTATGCTCCGCGTTGCCTGGGGGTAGCGTCCCTAATGAGGGAGGTGGTGCTGGCTTGTTTGCGATTGAATGTGGTGGTGAGGGCTCGTCATGTACCGGGGTGTGCTAACCAGGTGGCTGATGCTCTTTCCCGTTTCAAGTGGGACCTTTTCCGGCGATTGGCATCGGAGGTGGATGCAGTTGGAAGGCTGGTCCCTGAGCGCTTATGGCAGACTGGCCTGAGGGCGTGCTGCACCTGTTGCGGAGCTCGGTGTCACCGGCGACTTGGCGGTCCTATTGCGGGGGCTGCGACAGAGTGGTGGAATTTCTAGCGGCCCTGGGCTGGCGGCAAGGTCCTGTCCCGGTCCGTATCATGGGCTGTTACATTTTGATGGTGAAGGCTGCGGGAGCAGCGGGATCCTAGGCGGTGGCCGGTCACGCATGACCTGCTCATGAAGCTGTGCGCAGTGCTGCCTTTGGTGGTGGCGTCGGCATACGAGGTCGCGCTTTTTCAGGCGGTGTTTTGCGTGGCATTCTTTGGGGTTTTTCCGGGTGGGGGAATTGGTGGCGCCGCTAGGGCGGCAGTAGGGTGAGGGGCGTTACATGTGCATCATGGGTGGGTGTGTAATACGGAGTTGAGTATACGGTGGGCAAGGTCCAGGACTGATCAGGCGGGCAAGGGTGTATGGGTAATATTGAAGGCCATTGGGGACTCCTTTAATTGTTCAGTGGTGGCCTTGCAGGCTTACCTGTGGGTGAGGCCACGTGGGGGGGGGATTTCTCTTCTTGCACGAGAATTTGTGCTGGCTCACGTGGTTTCTGTTCACGGCAGTCCTGCGGATGGCGGTGTGTTGGGAGGGTTTGGAGCCGTGTGACTTGGCGCCTCATTCATTTCGGATTGGCACGTCCACGAGCGCTGCAGAGGAGGGTGTAAACGAGCACAGATTCAGCGGATAGGCAGGTGGCGCTCTGATGCATTCCGGGGTGTGTGCAGTTGTGAGGCGCTCTGATGCATTCCGGGGTATGTGCGGTTGTGAGGGGATTGGGGGCCTGACGTCGTGCTGCTGCTGGATGATCGGCCATTCGTTTGTATATTGGGCAGGTCAACGAGCAGCGACAAGGCCCCTGGGGGCGAACATTGGGCGGCTCGAAGCGGAGTTAACCATATCATGGCTGGGCGAGCGCGGTCTTCGTTGGTCGCATTTCTTGCCTTTGCTGCGGCACCACCAGCGTGTCCATGGATCCCCGGCTTTGCTGCTGCTGCATCTTGGCAGCAACGACCTGGGGGCCTGGACAGTTAAGCAGCTGATCAGAGCTGCAAAAAGGGACCTGGAACAAGTGGTCTCGGGGGTTGATTAAAGTTAATCGGCAGATTGGCCGATGGGTGGGCGAATAAGGGAGTTGGCAGGATGTTGCATCCATGGGTGGAGGTATCGGCCAGACGGAGTACATCTATCCCCGGTTGGGGTGGAATTGCTCCTGAATGATTGGCAGGAGGCCGTGGAGTACGGGATGCAGGGCAGGGTGGCTGGTCGCAGCTTGGTGTTCTGGGGGGGGGGCTCAGGGGCAGGTGCCTCTGAGCCTGTGGCGGGATCCCGGAGGTGTCCGGGGTCCGGAGTATTGGCACTCCGCAGGGCAGGGGTGGGGTACCCCTGACCCGGAGAACCCCTCGGGGCTTTTGCTAGTAATATGGCGAAGCCGGAGGAGGGGGGGAGATGGAGTTGCCAGGGGACGGTTCCCGGCGGAAGCGGGATGGAACTCACTTTGCTACTTACATGGCTGGTGAGGGGTTGTCCCACTGCCGGAACCGGTATGGTGAAAGATGGTTGTTGTTGGATGGTTTTGGATAATGTTATGTTAATAAAAGCTGCGACCAGTTAGAATGCCAATAACTTGTAGTGTGTGCTTATTTCAGGGGCTGGGGCGGGGGGGGGGGTGAAATTGGGGTGGGTAGGGGCTGAGCTCCGCGTCCGCCTTACCCGGTTACGAGTGATTCAGGCCACTATCCTCTGCAAACAGATTACTGGCTAGATTGCAGATCTTACAATTCTGCTGCAAAGTTAATTTTGAGTGGGCATCGATGGAATAGTGCCACTTCTTTCTTGATACAACTGCACTAGCTTCCTATACAAGCAAGAATATTGTTTAACTTGCTTAGCTTTGTTTTCAAAATAATTCAAAGGTTAGCACCGGCTGATACGGTTAAATGTTCCCTCAAGATCCTCATGTTCTGTTAATGCTTTTAAGTTTAAGCTTCTGTCACCTAGAGGTCTTCCGCCTAAGAGTACTTATGATAAATTATTTAGTTATAGAACTTCTTGTTCTTGGAATGAACTGCCTGCTGAAATTAGAAGTATCACGATTGCATGCTGTTAAGATGGTGGCCCTTTCATGGTTTAGTAAGATGTTGATACTCTGGATAGATTTTTACTTCATTCGTGGTTTTAGGCTGAACTATTTGATTTATTTATAATATGTGTATTTTATCTTATTTGTAATGGAATACTTGTAAATGTATATCGTATTGCTGTAATTTGATTTGAACTTGTAATGGCTGTGCAGATAAAAAATGACTAATTAAATTTAATTTCTTGCCAGTTCATGTGAATCTTCATTAAATCTGTCAGCTGTGAATCCAGAAAATCATCTTTCATTTCAATGCAGGATTCACCAATTTTTCAGTCTGACAAACTAATATGAGAAACCCACAAGCTTTTGTGAGTTTGAACTAGCTTGCAAACTTATTCTTAGAACTCCGTAAGGCTCTTACATTGACTTTGCTACTGTGCAACATTTAAGAATGATTTTTTTTTCTTTTTGGCATAAAGCAGGCATTTCATGCTTTCACTTTCTGTGCTTACTATTAACTTGATATGTCAACTCAATGTGCTAAAATATTTCCCATTTTCACATCCATTGGCTCCCTTAGGAACGAGCTGAAAAGTTGGTCCACTACATAAGGTTTGTATGAATTTAAACATTAACAGATATACAAGAACACAGAGAGGTGAAGAAACCATGGCCAGAGGATTGTTATAACATAAATCAGAATCAAATTCGCATATGTTCTTCTCTTTCTCATGCATCGGTACTGGAGGGTCAGATTAGGGGTATCTTTACATGTCTATACAGCAGGCTGAGAACTTCTCTGGCATGCCATGGGTCAGCCAGTACTATTTTGAATTTCATTACCAGTGAGGAAGGAGAAATTGGGCATCGCTCCTGCCCCTGAAGACTCAGGACTACTTTTGAGGTAGGGGAAAAGGGAGGAAGCTCAGAGGGCCTTAAATGATTTTGATCTCTTGTCATGGATGGCAGACAAGATATCAGCAGGGCCCAGTTGTTCAGGTGGATGGTTGGAAGGGACGATGCATTGCCAACTGTACTGAGCAACAGGATAACAATGGCGCATGCTCCTTAGGCAGTGCTTCTCAATCCTCCCCAGAAGGCACACCTAGACAATTGGGTTTTGAGGATTGCTACAATAACTATGCTTGAGATAAATGTGCATACAATAGATATACAATATATGCAAATGCATCTCATGTATATTCATTGTGGTAATCCTGAAAACCTAAGTGGCTTGTTGTGCATTGAGTAGCAATCACCTAAGGACAGTATTCATAGGGAGTCAATGATGTGCCCAACTGCTAATGACCTTTTAAGATGAGGTGCAAAGAGAGTATTGGAACTGGTAAGATAACTGGATGTTAGTATTTGTAATTATGGCAATGCTTCCAGTTAAAATGTAAAAAAAAAGAAGCCTTGCTAAAACTACAGCCACATTTTACCATAAAAAATGGAATGCTACGTGTCTATGTAGTATGTAACTGAACAAGGATACCCTCGTATCTTATGTATATGTTTGGGTTCAAGGAACAACACTTTACTGTCCAAAATACTGAATATTTGCACATCACCTTATGTACCTTGGTTAGGCCCTATACACAAAACTGGATAAACTGTTATCTGTGGTAAGGGAACAACTGCTCAATAGGAAGAAGGCCAGCTGTGATCTTAACACTGCATCTATTCAAAGCCTAACATTTTCACACAGACTAAACTTTTAGTGGATCTTGCTCCTACATGAACTTTATTTGTTGTTCATTAACCAAATGTCAAATACCTTTTTAGTTCTGCTCTATTTATAATAGTTTGTAAATTAAAATTATGATTCAAATACATTTGTGCCAACACTGTATTGGAAAATTCAGTTAGATAAAGCTGTTCTGGCTGTCCCTAGTTCTGCCTTAATGTGTTTGGAAAGGATGGAATAGGGTGAAAGGA
This sequence comes from Ichthyophis bannanicus, assembly GCA_033557465.1. Taxonomy (NCBI): domain Eukaryota; kingdom Metazoa; phylum Chordata; class Amphibia; order Gymnophiona; family Ichthyophiidae; genus Ichthyophis; species Ichthyophis bannanicus. Next base: position 750,876,807 of record CM066035.1, read on the forward strand.
GGAGGAGAAGCAGCAGCAGTGTGGAAGGGGTGTGGAAAAGGGAAGAGTCACTGTGGGTTATGAAGATGAATTTATATTGGTGTGATCTACAACTTCCCAATGGAGAGACAAAAGAAGGATAAGGGTTTTACCATAGATATCCATAAGACAGTAATATAGGGGAAGAGGGATATTGCTGATGGAAGATTTTAATTTACCAGATACATTTTATTTAATGTCAGAGTACCTTTAGGGTGGATCCTTAGTAGTAAAGAGGGTTAAATATTGGGTACATTCATCTCATTAACAAGCTCACCTTCTCATTATGAACCTGAAGTATAGCTGTCTCTGTCTCTTTTTGCTTCAACTGGGATGCCAATAATTTATCTAGCCTACCCTTCGCTGCATAGTATTTATGCTCCATTTTCCTAAATATGTATTCAGCCTCCTCAGAGATCTAATAAAAACAAATTTACAAAATAATTGGATGAGTGCTAAGCAACAGAGAGCAGTGCTAGACAAATAGAGCTCTCTCTGACTAAAGAGAGATTATCAGTTCAGTATCTTAAAGATCAATCTCAGGTCCATCTCTATTTAATATCTTTAGAAATTATTGTTATTATTGTTTATTAGTAGTTGGTAGAGGTAGGATGGATTTGTCTAATTGTAGACAATAGAAAGATCTGTAACAGGGCACACAGATGGAGTAGTAAAAAATGAGGAAAGAGATCTCAGGGTAATTATATTAGATGGTTAAGTCCTGGGTCTTCTTTGTGATGCACTGCTTTTACCAACATCTTCCTTTTGTTTTTATTTTTAAATATCTCTATCTAGGAAATTTGGGTTTTTTTATGTATTTGTATAATGTTTGCGTTAATACAACCATATTAGGTAGGGAATGCCTTTCCATCCAAGGGAAGATCATGGGCTACTTTTCAACATGTAGAGGGTAATTTTATATCAGGGCATCTAGGATGAGAAGATCAGCCGACACCTATTCTATGAAGACAAATAGATGCCTATGTGGCTTTATAAAATATTAGGCATGTGCACACCAAAGATTTTTGTGTTCATTTTTGTTCCTCAGAATATATCCATGTGGTTGTCTTTGGGAGCTGAAGCATTCACGTGTTCATCCTGTTCATCCACATTAAAGTCTATGGTGGAATTTTACAATGGAATAGTGAACCTTGCTATCTATTTTCAATCAAACCTGTTTGAACCTTGATGTCAGGCATCATAAACTATCAAGATGATCACATAACACATTCTGTCCTATCAAGATGATCACAAAACCCCCAAGGGCACAAAATGAGGGGCAAAGATACAGTGGCCAGATGAGTACTAGAAACTACCATCAGAAGAGCAAATCAGTACAAAGAATGCAATGAACACCTCAAGATAGTGGAAGAGGACAAAGCAGCCCAATTGATGAAAGCACACCAAGGCACTTTGAGAGGGGTAAAATGGCAAGGAAACCAGCACAGCACAGCACCCAGATCAACTGCAAGGCCCTAAATTATGCCAAGGGAGGCAGTGAAGGTGAACACTGTTAACAGATTTCAAGAATATTAGCAATAAATGCAGAGGATTCTTTGTTGCAAGGATATGAGGGGGATGTCTTGAGATTTGGAAGACTACATGAGGAATGGACAAACTAAAGCAGTCTGCCTGTCCTATTCTCTTTTCTAATGATCTAAGCACAGTTCTTTTCAAAGGAAATGAACTACAAGATTCATAACCATCTATGATATTTGTGCAATGGAAAGTCACCAAAACTCTTGCAGGGATGGGACTCCTGTAACCTTCCAAGACAGTCCATTCTTTGTAACTTTAGAATAGCCAGGGGAAGCATCAGGATCCACTGTACCCCAGTTCCATCCACCTTGGCAATGAGCTGAACTATCCATATTGAATTGCACTGCTGAAGGTAAGAAAGTCAAGAATATCTAATTAAACTCATAGTTGAAGACAAAAAGGGTTTTTGCCTTTTTCCAGAAACATCTCCACATGTAAGCATACAAAGATTTCAAAGGGGTATAGTTTAGGTATGGCCTGGGTGGGACAAAACCCCACATATTTATTCCACTTTATACAAAGGCAATCCACGTACATAGCAAGCAATTTCCCCACTGGGTATTACACCAGCTCTGCGGCACACAGATTCCTAAAAAGTGCTCATTTTGGCCCAAGCTTTAAATGACAGATGAAAGGAGTAATTCTCCTTAATCTCCCAAAATAAAAAAAAATTGTGGCCTCATTACTTAATTGGCAGCATGAATATGTAAAGATTTGTAAAATAACTTGGCAACATTTAGAAGTGCTTCCTTATGGACATTGTCAAGTTGATGACACTCAGGGCACAGTATTCAAAGGGATTTATCTGGTTAGCAGCACGTGCTAACTGAATAAGCCCTGCTGAAAGGGATATTCAGTAGCACTAACCAACTGGTGCTAGTGAATATCCCTTTTAACTACCACGGCTATGTTTGGACAGTGCCAGGGCTGTCTGTAAGCAGGGCGAGGGCAATCCCAGCACTTATACTGTAAGTGGCAAGTTTCAGGTTGCTAACTCGAGAAGTGTTTGCATAAAGTTAGATCATCTCAATAGCTGTCCTAACTTTATGTGGTTTGGCTATCTGGAGAATGGCTGAATATTGTCATTGTCCAGATGGGCGTGCCAATGAGCAATGAAATCAAGTATTCAGCCCAGAGAATATCCAGATTCTGGCACTGAATATCCGATTTTACTTTTCCTCATAGTGGCCAGACACTTTAAAAACACTGGCCGCCCTGGGCTGACTATCGGGCCTCAGTTTTTGGACATATAGAAATGTGAAATCGTTCCTCCTGCTGTGTGTGGAGGCAAATCCGCATGCACTCCTGCACCTTTTTTATACTTGATGTTGCAGAGCCTTCATAAAACAAAGTGGGAATTTTCTATGTCCTGACCTCCACAAACTACTACTGGCCTTAAAATGACTCATATTTGCACACACTATGAAAGTCATATTTTTGGAGGAGTAGCCTAATAGTTAGAATAGCAGATTGGGAGCTATGGAAGATGGCTCAAAGAGGACTGGTGCTAGCTAGTAGATGAATTAGGCAGTTGCCTAAAGCACCATAGTTTCCTGGGCCGCCCAGTGCCACTACAACCACCCAGCAATGACTTTAAAACAGCACCACAGTGCTTACCAAAAGTGTTACATGCTAATGGTGCTTTTGCTCTTTCCGATGCAAACTTCCTGTTTGCATGGGGTTGGAAACGACTGGCCTAGCCTAATAGAAATCAAAATAAAATAAAATAAATACATTATGTGCATGTCTGATTAATGGCTATCAAGTATTTTGATCTTTTCCCAAAGACTTAGTTTGGTGCAAGACAGTGATGTCACCACTTGTGTGACTGGATCAATTCTACCTGTATCCAGGGCCCAAGAGCTGCAAGATGATGCTTTTCTCTTGCGAAGGCTCTTTCCACTCCCATAGACACAAATGCCTCTCCTGTAATACTCTTGTACCTAAAGTGCCATCCACGTAGCAGCCTGTTCCTTAGACACAGTGGAATTAGAGTTCCTGACTCCTGATTGTATTTCAGGTGAACACTCTCGAGCTATTTTGTACAAATTTGTTCATGAGGAATCATGGATGCTGAGCTTTTGCATGGATCCTGATTCTTGAAGTTAGCCGTCGGGCCGTCCGGATATCCCCGATGAAGACGGACCCGATTCTGGTCTGCAGGAACAAAATGTTCCTGCGGGTGCCACAATCGGGCCCGAGGACGGCTTGGTGTGCCCCCTCTGCCTGTGAAGATGTCAATATCCACATTGCCTGACCCACGGCTCACCTCCCACAGTCTGGATCGGGCGGCGAGGACCTCCCTGCACTCAGCCCTGGCCCCATGGGTGGCTGTCATGCCCCTATCCTGTGGAAAATACTGCTTATTGCACCTCTGAGGTGATATGAGGAATATGGCCCAGCAAGACCTGCAGCACGTACAGGGCCATGACCCGAATCAGCCCTGTACATGCTGCTGGATGACCTGCCCCCACTCACCCCTGATCCTGTCATCCCCCGCCAGCTCTCCCCATTCTGCAGCACAGGACGTATAGGGAGAGCTGGTGCAGGAATAGGGTTTAGGCGGATTGCAGGGCAGGACATACAGTCCCGCAACCTGCAATTGTGAAAGATGGTCTTTCTAAACTGTCTCTAAAACTTTGATGCCTGGCCATGGATCATCCTGTTATTTCTCAATACGCTTATCAGAAATAGAATTGGCTTCTGTTTATTTCTAGTCCTCTTTGTAAAGTCTCCTTGATTTGAACTGAAACTGGGTCACTGAGTTATGTATCAAGGGTATGATACAGCTGTTACAGGCACTTTTTAACTGTTTTTATAGAAAGTGTAGGTCAGAATTTGTCAGAATAATAAATGGAATACCATATAAAACAGTTTCAGGTCACACCAGTTCCTTTCGGCAATATTAACATTATTTAATCTGTTATGGCTAGGCTATTTTGTACATTGTTCTATTCCTTTATAAAGCTTCATAAAATGTCACTGAGAAGCCATTCATAACATATTCTACTTTTTGGGGTAAATTTTCCAGCAATTTACTGCTAATATTATACAAAAGAAGTAGAATATACACTTGCCTATCAGTTATGGGAAACAACCAGTTTTAGTAGTGACTAAATTTTTACCAATGAACTGCTATTCAGATTAGATGAACCTAGTCAATTCTGGCCTGCAAACCTGAACACAAATTGGAACTAGGCCATTCTAATGTGGATTAGTATTTGAATTGGATTATTTAGCTAACCCATATATAAATAAACATATTCTAAAACTTGGGCCATTCCAATGGCTCAGCAACATGGAAAGAGAACCAGAGAAAATATGATGACAAATAAGGACTATGGGGGTCATTCTGACCTACGAATAGCAGGGATGTACATCTGGGTTGGACATGCAACCCCTGATATTCGCAGGGACCATATTCTGGCGCTGGGGTTCCCTGCATGCACAGAGCTGCTGTGTGGGGAGTGCTGGACAGGGGCAGGATGGAGGCAGAGAGTGGACAAAATGGGGGTGGGCCGCAGCACCCAGACATGCAAGGCCTATTCTGATCAGGGCTGTGGAAAGATGGATGTGGGACTTATTTCAACTTGGAGGAGGAATAATTCCCTTAAAAGGTGGCAATCGAGCCTGGTAGACCCTCACAAGTCAAGGGGCTGCAGCAGGTGATGCCCCTCCGCCCGATCCCAGCCCTGGCAGACCCCATCGAGGGTCAGGTGGTGTGAAATTTTATACGAGGTAGTTTCCCCCAAATGGATTAGATTTGCGCATAGTATGGCAGTCGTGAACCTCACTTCTAAGCCAGGATATGTGAAGTATGATCTTAGTCTCTCAAATTTACTGCCAATGCTCGGTGTAATACTTGCATCATGCCAAAAAGAGCTTCCTGCTGGAGTTTGTAAGAGGCAACATGTATGGGTAGTTTGTCAAGATGTGCTTGGAAGTTCTTCTTTATCAAGCCTATGGCTCCCAGTACAATGGGAAATATTTCCATATCTTTCTGCCATATTTTCTTGGTCTCTTACTGCATTTCTTGGTACTTCAGGATCTTCTGCCTTTCCACTCGATTCACAGAATAATCACTCGATACAGACACTTCTGTTATCAATGCCATTCTGGTATTCTTCTCTTTTGCCACTATGTCAGATTTCCTGGCATCCAGTTCCTTATCCTTCAGAATGGGAATGTCCCAGGTGATCATAACCTTTTCATTCTCTGTTATTCTCTTACTGTCATGATCCCAGTGCTGTTCAGGGACAGTGATGTAGTCTTTCCAGAGTTTCCAGTGGAGGAGGTGTGCTACTTTGTTGTGCCTTTCTGTATAGAAATCTTCCGCCATCAGAACTTCACAGCCTGCTATTAGGTGAGTCACTGTTTCCAGCTCTTCCTTACAGAATTGGCATATGACTGTTGTGCCAGTTTTTTCAATACTCGCCATAAACCATCTCGTCCATGATCCGCTGTCCTGTGCTGCAACTATCAATCTTTCAGTTTCAGTTTACCTCTCCTCAACCATTCATGAGTCCGTTCTTGATCGACAAAAGATTCTTGAAGTAAAACTCTGTATTTTTCACTGTATTTGTGCATTTGCCACTTGTTTTTCCTCGCCTGCTGATGTAATTCTTTGAAGAGTTTTTTCTCTTGTTTACAAATTCTGTTACTTCTTTTCCTATGCATGCCTTTGGATTCTCACTCATTCCTTCTAATCATCGGAATGCTTGTCCATGTTTGATGATGGAGACAGATTCTGGATGGTTACTTTCATATTTCAGCACTTTTTTTTAATTTGGATCCAGTGATGATGTGTTGGTCTTTCAGTGCTCTTAGCTTATGCTACTTAGACTGGATGGAGCTAGGATGCTGCAGAGAAAGCATTCACCACCCTTGAAAGGCATAGGAATCTCAGCTTCTAGGCACTGATGAGGTAAAGTGGAATTGCTTAACAAATATTGTGCTGTGTTCACAGATGAAGGGCTAGGAGCAGGACTTCAGAAAGCACCAACAAATAGGAGAAGAAGTGAAGGGAATTTTCAGAAGATTGTTCGTGAAGAACTAGCAAAACTAAAAGTAGACAAAGCGATGGGACAAATGGGATACATCAGAGAATATTGAAGGACCTTGGGAATGTTCAAGTAGCTCCACAGACTGACCTTTTCAATACCTCTTTACAGTCAGGAGTGGTCCTAGCGGACTGGAGAAGGCACATATGGTCCCTTTACACAAAAGCAGGAGTAGGGATGAGGTTGATAACTACAAGCCCATTAGTCTGATCTCTGTGATGAGTAAATGAATGGAAATGCTGCTAAAAGAGAGGTTAGTGAGGTTTCTGGAGTCCAATGGATTGCAGGATCTGAGGCAACATGGGTTTACTAGAGGTAGGTCTTGTCAGAAAAATCTGAATGATTTCTTTTACTGGGTGACCAGAAAGTTGGACTGAGGGAGACCCCTAGGTGTACTTGGATTTCAGTAAAGCTCTTGACACCATTCTGCACAGGAGATGTATAAATAAATTGAGCACCCTAGGGATGGACCCTAAAGTGATTGACTGAAATTGGTTGAGTGGGAGGTGACAAGGTTTACAGGTAAATGGAGCTCACTCTGAGGAGAAAGACATTACCAGTGGTGTGCTGCAGGGATCTGTCCTTGGTCCGATTCTTTTTAACATCTTTGTTAATGATATTGCCGAAGAGCTGTCAAGTAAGGTTTGCCTCTTTGTGGATGATTCCAAAATCTGCAATAGAGTACTTGCCCAGGAAGGAGTAGATAACATGAGGAGGGATCTAGCTAAGCTTGAAGAATGGTCAGAATTTGGCAGCAGAGATTTAATGCTAAAAAATGCAGGGTCATGCATTTTGGCTGCAAAAATACAAGGGAGTGGTACAGTGTAGGGAGTAAAGTACTTCTATACATGAAAAAAGAGCAGGGCCTGGGCGTGATTGTTTCTGATGATCTTAAAGTGGCTAAAAGAGTAGAAAAGGCAATGACAAAAGCCAGAAGAATGCTTGGGTCCATAGGAAGAGGAATGGCCAGCAGAAAAAAGGAGGTGATAGTGCCTCTGTACAAGCCTCTGGTACAAGTACCGGCTTAGCCGCCGTGCCCCGGTCCCGCGGCTGCCTGGTAACCGGGTTCCCGGGGCCCGGACACGAGGCAGGCCGCTTCTCGGGGGGGGGGACGGGCGAGGTGCAGCTAGGCATGCGCCCTGGTAGACTCCACGTGCTCCTGCAGGGAGCCCGATGATTGGCCGTCGGACGGTCGCGGGGGGCGGAGTCAGAGCGATCAAGGAGGGAACGCCGGCTGGCGATTTCCCCTTTCCCTCCTTGCTCGCAGCCAAGAAGGTTTGTCTTCCGTTTGTCTTGCCTTTGCGGGCGGTTTTTAGGCCTCGGGTGCCCGTTGGGTGTCGGGTCTTTGTGGTCCTTTAATCGGGCGCCGTCGCCAGCCCGCGCGGCGCTGGCATCTCATCCCTGACTGCTCACTCGGGGAACTGAGCAGCTCTGTCCTGCGTGCGCGATCACTCCGGCGCACGTGGAGGGCCCCCCCCTCTTTTGTTTTGTTCCCTGCCTCTTGCGGTAAGCGGGGCTAGCCTGCTCCTGCCTACGGGCGCTTGGGGATAGTGGGCCTCAGCCCAGCTTTAGGCTGACCTAGGCCAAAGGACAGGCACTGACCTCCCTAGCTTCGGTAGGCCGCCGCCTTCCCAGCAATCCCCTAGGCCTCGGCCCCTCGGGCCACTGGGCAGTACTCATGGCCAAACAGGTCTCAGCGCGCGGCGCTGCTAAGGGGACGCGGGCAGGGCTCGGTAGGGCGCGGTGCGGTGTGGCGTGGATCCGCTCCTGCGGGCCGGGGTTGGGTGGTGCCCCCTGCTGTTTCGGCTACCGGTTCCCGTGGGCCCCGGCAGGGGCAGGGGCGTAGCTGACCAGGTGGGGCCTGGGGGGGTGGGGCCTCTGGTGGGCGCATCCTGCCTGCGCTGGCATCCGAGGGCGCCTTTGTAGGTGATCCGGCTCCTCCTACGGGAATGCCGGGGGGGACGGTGATCTGGAGTTGCTCGAGGGGACACTTGAGCAGGGCCGCTCGGTCGTCGCCGGGCCGGTGTCCCCGCGTGCTCCAGTGCCCAACCCGCCTCCCGGAATGGGGGGCGGTGGGCTTTCAGCTCCCTCCCCTTCCCGTCTAGGGGCGGGGCCTTTCCCCTCTCCCTTGGTCGCTCCTCCTCCTCCTGGTTTTCTCGGTTCCCCGGCCCCGTGGGCATATGGGGCGGTTCCGTGGGGGGGTCTGGGGCCCTGGGGGGGTGGTTGGGGGGGTGGTTTGGGGAGGGGCAAGGGGGGGCCGGGGGTGCTGCGGCGTGGGAAGCTGGGGGCTTGGGGCCTTCGGCGCGCGCCTGGGGGGTTAGCCCCTCGGCAGCTCTCAGTACCCCTGGGGCCCAGGCTGCTGGTTTCTCTTCTTTTTCTCCGCAGGTTCCGAGGAGCTCGACGACTGCCACTGCCATGGCTGCTTCCGACAGGCTGGTGGGAGCGGGCCCTTCGGGTTCCACGCTGTCAGCGGTTGTTCCAGCCTTTGCCGCGCCCACCGGGGGCGCCCCAGTTGCCTCCTCCGGGGGGAGTGGTGAGTATACTGTTGGGGCTGTGGGCGGGGTTTCCGACGCGGCTCCGGGCTCCGGGGGGGTTGGCAAAGAAAAAAGGAAGCGCAAGCGGGCTCGTCGCTGCAGGCGGGCGTCCTCGTCCTCTTCCTCCTCGTTGTCCTCCTCGGCCTCGTCGTGCAGCTCTGTTTTGGGGGTGGCGGATGGCGGAGTCAGTTCCGCGGAAGTTGCGCCGGCGGATCAAGCGGCGCAGATATATTGACATCTTCCGCCTGCTTGACGGACGGAAGCGCTCTGGAGAGAGCAGGAAAAAGCGCAAGGACGATGAGAAGGCGGGCCTTGTGCGCAAGGTCTCTCGCAACACACTCAATTGGACTCGCGCGTTTCTGCGTTTGGCGAGTGTATGGGGGCGTTACTTCCCGGACCAATTCGGGGCATTGTTGGCTTATGCCGACAACATTCTGGAGGTGTCCCAGGCCCACGAAGGGTGGGCCTGGTTGAATTACGACGAGGAGTTCCGCGACCAGATGGAGGAGAATAGTCTCTTGCAGTGGGGAACCAAGGACATCAACCTGTGGTTGACCCAGATGTCCGCGAGGGGTCGAGGCGTTGGGACCGGTGCGGCGGGGGCGAAGGCGGGCTCGTCTCCGCTGTCGCCAGGGAGCCGGTCCTTTCGTGCCTCCGGCCCCACTTTGCCACAGCAAAAGGCGGCGGTGGTCGGGGGGGACATCTGTTGGCGCTTCAACAAGGCGTCTTGCCCCTTCCCTGACTACAAGTTTAAACACGCTTGCTCCTTGTGCGGTGGCGCGCACGCGGCCGCGAAGTGCAGCAGGAAGGGGGTCGCAGGGGCCCCTGCAGGGGGGAAGTGAGGTGTCGCGCGCCCTGGCTGTTACCCTGGTGCGCGTCGCGGAGATGCGACCGTGGCTGCTCGAGTACGGGCGTTCCCGCCGGGGTAGGGCGGCTGGCTTGATTCTGGGGGGGTTTACGCGGGGTTTTCGCATTCCTGTCCGGGGGTCCTCCGCGCCGGGGGGGGTTCTCGCAACGCCGCCTCTGCGCGGCTCCACGCTGATTTCGTGCGCTTCAAGATCTCCGAGGAGTGTGCTCTGGGCCGGGTGGCGGGTCCCTTCGTGGACCCCCCCTTTTCCCCGTTCACAGTTTCGCCATTGGGAGTGGTGCCGAAGAAGGAGCCGGGCAAGTTCCGGTTGATACACAACCTCTCCTGCCCTCCGGGCGCCTCAGTCAACGACCATATCCCTCGCGAGCTCTGCACAGTGCACTACTCTTCCTTCGATGCCGCCGTCTCCCTGGTCCGTCAGTGCGGACCGGGGGCCCTGCTGGCCAAGGTGGATATTGAATCCGCGTTCCGCTTGCTGCCGGTTCATCCCTCCGCTTTCCCGTTGCTCAGCTTTCGCTTTGAAGCGCGGTACTACTTTGATATGTGTATGCCCATGGGCTGCGCGATCTCCTGTGCTTATTTTGAGGCCTTCAGTACCTTTTTGCATTGGGTGGTGGAACGGCAGTCGGGAGTCTCCAGCATTGTTCACTATCTGGATGATTTTCTGTTTGACGGGCCCGAGCGTCTCCGATCTGTCCCGCTCTTTTGAGCACCTTCCTCCGCGTGGCTGCCGTGTTCGGCATTCCCGTGGCAGCTGACAAAACGGTGGGACCGGTTACTTGCCTCACCTTCCTTGGCATTGAGATTGACACGGTGGCTATGGTAGTCCGCTTGCCGGCGGCGAAGGTGCAGCGCCTCCGCGAGCTGGTGGCCTCTGTCTGCGCCGCTGCGAAGACTTCCCTTCGCGTCATGCAGTCGTTGGTTGGGCATCTGAATTTTGCCTGCCGCGTCCTTCCTATGGGGCGCCCCTTCACAAGGCGCCTATCCTTGGCAATGGCGGGGGTGCGGCTTCCGCACCACCGGATCCGGGTGTCCTTGGGGATGCGAGAGGATTTGCGGGTTTGGGATGCGTTCCTGGCTGGCTTCAATGGCAGCTCCGTTCTCCAGTGGCCCGAGTTGTCGAATCGCGACCTTCAGTTGTTTACCGACGCGGCGGGCAGCTTCGGTTTCGGGGCCTTCTGTCACGGTGCCTGGTGTGCGGAGCCTTGGCCTGCGGCCTGGGTGCACTCCGGCTTGACGCGTAATATCACCTTCTTGGAGCTGTTCCCTATCGTGGTTTCCTTCTGGGTCTGGCCCGACCGGTTGCGCGATCGGCGGGTCGTCTTCTGGTGTGAAAACGTGGCGGTCGTGGAGGTTTTGAATCGCCATGCTCCCCGATGCCCCAGGGTGGCTGCCTTGATGAGGGTGTTTGTGTTGGCATGCTTGCGTTTGAACGTCACCGCTCGGGCTCGGCATGTGCCGGGTTCCCAGAATGCGATCGCTGACGCTTTATCACGCTTTCAGTGGGAGCAGTTTCGGCGACTGGCTCCTGGGGCGGACGAGCTGCCCTCACGGGTCCCGGAGCATCTCTGGACGATTGGGACCCCGACCTGATGGATCTCTTGGCGGCGTCGGTGGCTCGTAGTACCTGGATGACTTACCGTAGGGGCTACTTTCAGGTGAGTGCCTTTTTGTGTGCGCGTGGGTGGGCTGGGGGGGAGGTGCCTGATGTCATGCTTGGCCGCTTTGTGCTTTGGGCGAAGAAGGCGGGTTGGGCGCGGTCGGCGGTCACCGGAGCGCTCGCGGGCTTCTCCTTCTTATGTAAGGCAGCTGGTTGGGGGAATCCGCGTGTCTCCTTTTTGGTTGGGCGGTTGCTCGCCGGTTGGGCCCGCGCGCAGCCGGGGCTGCCAGATTGGCGGCGCCCGGTATCTCACGAACTCCTGTTGCAGCTTTGTGCGGTTTTGCCGCGGGTGGCCGCTTCGGACTTTGAGGCGGTGTTGTTTCACGCTTTGTTCACCACTGCTTTTTTGCGGCGCCTTCCGTGTGTCCGAGCTGGTGCCTCGGTCGGCGCGGTCTGGGGCTTTTGGGGGGCTGGCCGCGGTGCACGTCAGGGTGGATCCTGCGCGTGTTCGCATCTTCCTCTCCCGCTCCAAGACGGACCAGTCCGGAAAAGGGGGCTGGGTCCTGTTGAGCGCCATCCCTCCCTTGTTGTCCTGTCCAGTTCGGGCTCTTAGTGTGTACGTGCGGCGGCGCCCCGTGGTGCTTGGCCAGTTCTTCATTCATGCGGACGGCAGGCCGGTGACGCAGTTTCAGTTCACGGCTGTGCTACGCTTGGCTCTGCGGGCCTTGGGTCACGACGAGCGGGGTTACGCGTCGCACTCCTTTTGGATCGGAGCGGCTACCAGCGCAGCGGCGGCGGGGTTAGACCTGCTGGTGATTCGGCGTATTGGCCGCTGGCATTCGGGTGCTTACGCCGGGTACGTCCGCCCGTCGCCTGGCGGCAGTGCGGAGTAGCTTGGGGGTGCTCCCGAGGTGGAGGTCTGCCTGCAGTTGGGGGGGGGGCGGGCTGGGGGCACTAATCTTTTGTTTACTATTGCAGAGTGGCCTGCTGGTGGTAGTCCGTTCTTTCTGCTTTCAGATGGTGCGGCGTCCGGCGACTGGTGGATCATCGGGCACTCGTTTGTCTACTGGGCGGAGCAGCGCACGGCGGTGCGGCTGCTGGGTGCTCACCTGGGTCTCGCCGGAGCCGGAGTGCGGTTGTGCTGGATGGGCCGCCGCGGCATGCATTGGGACCAGCTCCTGGACTGTGTTCAAGCGGAACTCGGACGGCGCCGGCGGCCGGTCGGGCTGCTGTTGCACCTGGGTGGCAATGACATTGCCGGTTGGGCTTGCCGGCAACTCATTGGGACTGTTCAGAGGGACATTGCATTATTGCGCGGGGTCCTCCCTGGGGTTGCCATTGTTTGGTCAGACATTATACCCCGCTCGGCTTGTTGGACCCAGCGGCGTTGGTCAAGGGGTTTGTGCAAGGTTAATCGGCAGATCGGGCGATGGGTCCAGCAGACGGGTGGGGTCCAGGTGCAGCACCCTTGGGCGGACGTTACGTGCGCTGGTTTGTACCGGCTAGATGGGGATCACCTTGCCCCGGTGGGGCAGGATCTTCTTTTGAACGACTGGCAGGAGGCGCTTGAGTCGTGGTGCTGGTCGCAGCTTTCCTCGGTGGGGGCGGCGCTAGGATAGCACGCTACCTAGCGCCGGTGGCGGGGTGGCGAGCTGGTGCTCGTTGACCCGGCGGCTCATTTCAGCTGGAGGCCGCTTTCCATGTGAGCGGTACGGCTATGCGGGTTGGGAGAGACGTCCCGGTTGGGGTCTCTACCTGGAATTAGGCAACCCCTTCAGTCGGCCTTTGCTAACATGGCGAGGCAGGCGGGAAGGGGTAACTGGTGGGGGGGGGGTTGGATGGTGCTCCACTTTGCTATACGGCTGGTGGGGGGCATCATCCGGATGACGGGTGGGGGGGGGGTTCTTCTCTGTTACCTTCTCGGTTACCTCATTTGGAGTATTGTGTGCAATTCTAGAGACCACATTTTCAAAAGGATATAAATAGGATGGAGTCAGTGCAGAGGGTGGCTACTAAAATGGTCAGTGGTCTTCATTATAAACTATATGAGGACAGACTTAAAGATCTTAATATGTATATGTTAGAGGAAAGGTGGGATAGAGGAGATATGATAAAGATATTTAAATACCTCCAGGGCTTAAATGCACAAGAGGAGAGCCTCTTTCGATTGAAAGTAAGCTCTGCAATGAGATGACATAGCATGAGGTTGAAAGGGGATAGACTCAGGAGTAATATGTGGAAATAGATAGACCATGTGGTTTTTTTTCTGCCATCATGTTTCCATGGAGCGTGGTAGATGCATTGAATAGTTTCCCAGTGGAGGTAGTAAAGATGAAGTATCTGAATTCAGGAAAGCATGGGACAAACACAAAAGATCTCTAAAGGAAACAAAGGGACTATAGTTTTTGATCTGGAAGGGCAGACTAAATAGGCCATATGGTCATTTTCTGCTGACTTGTTTCTATATTTTTATGTTACCTGATGGCTAGGGTCATACTTGTGCTGGATTCCATAGGGAATTTTTGTCTGTGTCTTTGAGCCAGAGGGCTGTTATAACGATGACTAGGCTAAATGGGATGATTTTAAACATGGGAAAAAAAACCCATAGCACTTGCAACAAAGGTTGGTCCGCAGCAGGGACCAGCTCCATTTCCGTTAGAAGTCCCTATTGCCCCCACAAAAACAAAAGAAACAAACTGTAAACTATGCAGAAAAAAGATATATTGATATAGTTAACTGTATAATTATGATAGTGTATAACGTCAGCTTTAATACTGTGAAATTGCAGTTGTCAATTTGGTCCAAGATTAATAAATGCCAGCAATGTGCTGTAATGCTTTTTATCTTTCAATATCTTGTTTTTATCGTCTCCTATAAGACATGACAGTCAACAAGCCACATGAAACACAACTTCAATAACTGCAAATGATACAGACATCATCTTGGGAGTATGTCAAAACAGAAGATAATGGAAAAGATCAATAAAGTTTTATTGTCTCTACAAGATGAACAATATTAGCCAGAAAGTTACTCTTTTTTTCATAAGGGAGAATTCCACCTTCAGAGTATTGTACACAGTTTTAAGGGAGTTTATGACAAGTACTCATATTCATTCCAAGGGAGCTTGTGTGGACACAGTAAAAACAGTAACAAAATTCAAGAAAGGTCTAGGATAAATTCTGAGGATCCTTAGTTTATGCACAGTTAGAGAAAACAGATTAACCAGGTATGTCCTATCATTTTAAAATAACATGAAAACACTAAAGATATTGGTTATATCATTTTATGCTGTTTACCATCTGAAATAACACAAAAACCTGTTGTTTTTGTTATTTTAGCACATATTAAAATGTTTTAGTGTACACTGAACAATTCTAGTGAAAACAAGAGCCTTTTAGCATGTTGTATATGCAATTAAGTAAACTACATACATAGTAAAAAAAACTTAAAAATAAAAAGCACAGCAATAAATAAAATAAAACAAATAATACAAATGAGAAAATGAAAAAAAAATGATTGGCTGCCTTGTATATATTTGGGCCTTCATTATAATAAAGATCACCATCACGATATATAATATCAGTTAAACCTCCCCTAAACTAAAACACAGTGAAGTTGCTATTCAGGTTTATGAAATCTTATCTGATTATCTTTAACCAGATAGTTAAAAAATAAAACCAATTGCATCACACCAATTAAAGCAACACAATGGAAGGGCCTGAACTAGAGAGTTAGAAACCAGGTTTAGAGCTCCAAACTGTAAAAACCCTGGCCCAGATGGAATGGCAAGATTTTGGTTCAAACAATTAATATCATTCCACTAAGATCTAGTAAATTGTTTAAAACAGTTGGTCAAGCAGCCAGATTTAACACCACAATGGCTAGTAACAGGAAGAATACTTCTTCCAAAGGAAGCTCTAAGTAATGTCCCTAAATATTATAAGCCAATAACTTGTCTTCCTACAATGCATAAGCTGGTTTACTGCAATAGATGCTGACAGAATATACAAACATACTGATTCAAATAACATCATGGCAATAGAGCAGAAGGGCAATAAGAAAGGAGCTTATAGAATCAAAGACCAGTTAATGCTGAATAAAGCCATCATGGCCAGTGCTAAGAGCAGAAACCTCGGTGTAGCATGGATTGAATGTAAGAAAGCTTTTGATAGCATCTTGCACTCATGGATAATAAGTTATTGTGAAATGTACAAAATATATCCAAAATTGATAGAGTGTATTACCTTTATCATGAAAATGTGGCAAACTATGTCCCATCTGACATATAAAGATGGTCAGTTAATCATTTCTAACATCTAGATTCAATGAGGATATTTCACAGAGATTCCCTGTTGCTAGTTCTGTTTTGTATGGCACTTAATTCATTGAGTACTTTCATTAGCAATATGAACCCTATCACCATCAAACATCCCCCGGTGACTAGTCAGCCAGAGTCCCCATCTTGCTTACAGCAACATCCAGTACAAGCCTCATCATCTGCGGAAAACAGGTATCCAATCAGCTCACCTCACTCAACACAGAGCCACTCATACCCATCCCATGGAACTTGATCCACCTACCCCTCATCTTCCTCTCTACCCTCGATTGAAAAGGCACCATCCCTACACAGTCCACACTCTAGCCAAACACCAAACCCACACCTTCACCACCATAGCACCCACTGTACTTCTGCTCACCATGCTCTACATACCAACACTGATCACACTCTGAACCACACACTCCACACACAGCCTTCATATCCATCATCCACTCCTACCCCCCACAACCCTCTCTCACCTCCTTCCAGCCCAGATACAGAGCACCTAGTGCACTTATCCAAATCAAGCCTCAAACATGCTTCACTACTCATAACTACAAGACCACTCCAGAACAACCTTTCACCAAATGTGTCCTTCTCAATGCACAATCTGCACGCAACAAAATACAGTTACTCGCAAACTACCTTCATGACCAAGAGATTGACATGATGTCTATAACAGAATCCTGGTTCACTGATGCTGACAATGTCCTGATGAATCAACTCAAGCCCCTCAAAAACAAGCTCTTCATCTGCCACCGATCTAACTATAGAGGTGGCAGAGTCTTCATTTTAACCAGAAATAGCCTAGAATTCCACTCCACTGCCATTACCACAAGTGGGGGAATGGATACAATCACACCTAACTCGCTGCCTAGCATACAGATCCCACAACTCTATAATAGGAGAACTACCATCCCTAATAGAAGCCTAAATCTCTCCTCAGCTAACCCTAGAACATCCCAATCTTTCATTCAAACAATGGAAGCTCTTGATTACATCTAATTAGTTAATGAATCATACTAAACTAAACACCTTGGACTTCATCTTTGCACCCAAGATAATGCTCAGAAACCATCAACTCTCTTCCCTAACAATGGACTCAGTCCCCTGGTCAGATCACAAGACAATCACTTTCTACATCCTGTTAATCTCCAGCAACAATGACGTCCTACAGCATCCAGCTCCAATTCGCCAATTTCAACAACTGGACAAGAAAACCTTTCTCAATAACTTCTTACTACACTTCGACTACAGCTTCAATGATCTAGCCACATTAGTCCACAACTGGAACCAATCAATAAATGCAATCATCACAATACCACAAAGCAACACTAGCTGCAGACACCACAGCTCTGCACCCTGGTACTCTAAAGAACTCCAGCTGCAAAATGCACGCTTAGGTGACTAGAGAGAAGATGGAGGAATCAAAAAACACTCACAACCTCAATGCCTACATATGTGAACTGCATCATTACCTGTCTCTAGTAACCAATAAGAAAATGGACTACCATACCAAACTCATCTCAAAATCGCTAAACTGACCAAGACAACTATTTAAAATAGTGAAATCTTTGTTCAAACCCCCCAGCCAAAATGACACAGACCCCATGCCCCCCCTACAAACTATGGCCAACCACTTCCAAGCTTGAGTTTCTCTGGAAAGTACACCATAGTACCAGACACCAGACACCGAACTAGTGACCCCACCGCCACCACTTGGAACTCCTTCACACCTGTATTCTCAGAACATGTAAAAACCATCATCACCAACCTGAACACCACAACCTTCCCACTTGACACATACCCTATCAGTCTGATCAAGATATCCCGCACTGAACTACTCCCCATCATAACACAAAATCACATAGCTCTTCCTCACTCATGGACACATGCCTGCTGACCACAAGAATGCATGCATCCATCCATCCCATAAGGAAAACCACTAGTCTAGACTCCAAACTACCCTCTTCATACATGCCCATCACCAGCTTACCATTCCTCGCAAAGATTATTGAAAAATCCATCCTACTCCTACTGCAAGCTCACATTGAGACAAATGCACCAATTGACCCGCAACAGTTTGGATTTAGATCTAATCATGGTGTTGAAACATTACTAACTGCCTTTCCAGACTACCCTTCCAGACAACCTTATAAGGGTATAGAGGCAGCACATCAAGGCTTATGACACCGCCCGCCCCTTAACCTTGAGGGTTAAGGAGGGGTTGCCTTTTTATGCCCTTGAGGCAGTTAGTTGTAGTTGTGTTATGCTTCGAGCAGTAAGGCTGGCAAGAATTATTTATTTACATGAGGTTTATTTTCATGTGGCTCATATTGCCATTGTGCAGTTCAAAAGAAGATTACAGACGGTGCAGTTCAAAAGAAGATTACAGACGGTGCAGAAGTTTAAACCAAAATAAACAGGATTAACTGAAACTTTGCCTGACTGGCTTTAAATGTTGTATTTCTTCACATTCCTTTCATGTGCTTTTAACATACAGGCTGATAACAGAAAAGTCCTTCACTAATAAAGCTCAGGTTCTGTCAATCACTAGTAGTGCTCTAATTCAGTTTCCCTCCACAAGCTTTCTTGTGTCGGTCAAAGTTACGTCCCTGTTATATTACTTCATATACCAGCACAATCCTCTCTCTGCTTAATTGCCTCTATCAATTAAACAGGTAGAACAGTCCATCATCATCTCATCAGCAGCAGGGGAAAACACAGAATTATGAACAGAGTTTTCTTCCTTACAGCCAGTAACTGGAACACTGTGGTTAAAACTCTTCTTCTGTTCTAAATAATTCTGGAACTCTTTAAGAAGTGATTCAGCATGAAACTTTTCTTCATTGAGCTGTCTTCCTGTCCCCTCGGTGAATAGGTATTGACTGAGCCTATCTATCTCAGGCTGCTTATCAGGTTTGTTTGCGTTTGGAAAACAAACATGTGCTGGGCTTTCATTAGCTCCCCACCTTTCCCTGCATGTGGGTGCTGTGCATTCAAACTTAGCAGTGCTAGGAGAATATTTAAAAGCATGTATAACAGCCCTGTCCTGGCTAGGGGACTCAGCTAGTTTAAAAGAATAATTATTGTCATTCAAAGCTCCTCTTTTCTGACACCAGCTGCCACCATCTTGACTGGCTTTGCTTTTAAAAGCAGAACATAGACTTTCTGGCTTTAGAGCATAAACTCCTCTTTCTCTGGGTACCTTATACAGGAGCTTCTCCCTGGGAGGATTCTTTATCCTTCTGCCTCTGTTCCCCAGCTCTGCCTGGTCCTGTAGCCTTGGGTTTCTCAGCGTTCTAAAGGAGCTCTGCCTCCAGCAGTTTCTTTCCTCATCTGAATGCTGCTCCAAGCTATCCTCCAGCTGCAGACTGTTAGGGAAATTAACACAGCCAGGAAACCTCCGTTGCTCTCTTGGCTTCTCTCTCTGGATCTCTCCTTGGATCTGCCTTTGGATCTCCGTCTGCATCTGCGTCTGCCCGTGGATCTCTGTCTCCCTTTCACTTCCTGGTTCCTGTGTATTTAACCAGGTGCTTCTAGCCTGCACTGCCCGCCTCCCCTTGGGGCGTGCCCAATCACAAGCCTTCCTACTCTCCTCCCTCGAGGTGAGCTGTTTTGCCTGATTGAAACTGTGTTTTTTTCTTTCTGCAGAGAAATCCCTGCTTTCTCCTGCAGTACCGGCTTCTACCACCGGCTGCTCACTTGTATCCATCTGTTCCTGAGGAGCTACTGTGTCACAGATCCCCCCCCCTTAAGATATCACGGGCTGGCTTTATTTTAACAGCACAGCTCGTGATACCATTTATGGACTCTGGGCTGTTACACTGTACTTGAGACTGTTGTCTGGGAGAGCCTATTGTGGCTATCTGGGCTAAGGCTACCCTGTCATGCCATGGCTTTAGAAGGTTAATGTGGTAAACCTGCCTGCGGCCTTTCCTATTTTCTACTAAATAAGAAACAGGTCCCACTGAACGTATCACCCTACAAGGGCCCTTCCAATGGCTTTCAAATTTGGGTTCTATACCCGACACCATCACAATGACTTTCTCCCCTATATTTAACTGACGCTGTTTGGTGTTTCTATCGTAGTAGGACTTTTGTTTAGCCTGACTACGTTTTAAATTTTCCTCGGCTACCTGTGAAGTTCGGCGCAGCCGCTTCTTTAAATCTTTAAGAAATTCGGGCACCCCTACTTCCCTGGGATCCGGCTCCACCCATTGTTCTTTTAAGATGTCTAAAATGCCGCGGGGTGACCGGCCATATAGCAACTCATATGGTGCCGTTCCTAATGACGCTTGTTTCGTTTCACGGCACACGTAAAGGACAAAGGGAAGCATGGTATCCCAATTATCAATGTCCCCCTCTAGACTCCTACGTAACATCCTCTTAATCGTTTGATTTTGTCTTTCGACTAAACCGTTAGTTTGGGGATGGTACGCTGCTGTTTTAATGTGGGTAATGCCGGGGGGCGGAGCCTGATGTCCAGCGGGATGGTCGCATAACGCTGAGGCTCCCGAGAGGCCTACTCAGAATCCTGAATTAACACCGTACATACTTGGAACTTCTACTCTGATCTTGCCGGGGCACATTGGTGAGATGGCGGGGACCAAACCCACGCGCCTGGAATTTGGATCTCCAGCGGCTTCTCACGGCAAACGTTCCAAAACTGAACCTCCGTCCCCGCAGAAGGGGCTGGCCTTGCGCGAGGGCCCCGAAATGCAGCAGGAAATCCTCGCAGAGATTCGAGGGGTCAAAAACCTCGTGCAGTCAAACGGTGAAGCACTCCGAGCGCTGCGGGAAGATTTTGTTGTGCTGCAAAGCAAGCTAGAAGGGCTTTCTTCGCGTCAGGACAAAATGGAGAGCATATTGGACTCCCATGCGGCCCGGTTGTCCAAACTCGACAAAGTTGAACGTCAGTTGCGGGCCTTGCAGAAAGAAGTGGAAGATGGCAATAATAGAGCGCGCCGCAACAACATACGACTCGTGGGCATACCGGAGGGAGCGGAATCGGGAGACGTGAAAGAGTTTTTATGTAAAATCCTCCCTTCCCTGCTCCAAATCACCTTTACCAAAGATTTGGAGATCGATCGCGCTCATCGTGTACCCACAAGCATAACGCTCAACAGGAAGACCCCGCGGCCTATCATTTTTCGACTTTTGAGATATCAACACGTTGAGCAAATTCTAAATGCCTCTCGGGCAAAGGGCCATATGGAGTTTGAGAGCCACAAGATCTCCTTCTATCCCGACTTGGCTAAACCCACGGTCGACCGCCGAAAGCGCTTTCTGGAATTCCGGCCGAGGCTTCAACAATTACAAGCACGCTATGGCCTGATGTACCCGGCCAAGCTCCGAGTCACGCTTCACAATCAGACAAGAACATTTGAGGACCCTGATCTACTAGCGGAGTTTTTGGATTCCAAAGAAGCCGATTTGATGCGCTGACTTCCAGAATATTCCTGCAAGTATTCTCATATCCGCTGTACCTGCCATATTGGATCTGCCGCAGCCCAGCAAAGAGTCTGGCGAGGGCGGTTTGTTGCCTTACTTTTGATGATATCTGTGACCCGACTCCATCTACCCACAGTAGCCTCGATGAGTATCAGAGACAGTGTTAATTTTGGACTCTGGTGTTTTTTTTTTCCTTTTTTTCATGTCTTTCTATTTCCTCTCTGGGGCCTCCTCCCGCAGACATATGGTCGCCATATTCTTTGGGGGTTTTGCTTCTTCTCTAAGATACTTTGGTACATACTTTTCAATATGGGGTGTATTAGCCAGAATACTCGGTGATTATGTCATTGTTGCACAGATTCTGATTATGCTGTATGTTTTCAAGCGCCCTCACTTAAAATGTCCATTACTGATTGATGGCACCATGTAAGATTTTCTCATAGAACATAAAAGGAATCAATAATCCGATAAACGGAAGAAAATCCTAAGCTACCTAAGTCAGGAAGCTGCGGATCTGATTTTTCTCCAAGAAACGCATTTAAATTCGAAGGAAACTCTTGAACTCAATATTAAACCTTACATGGTGGCCGCCTATTCCCCAGCCGTTTCTAAGAAATGTGGGGTTGCCATACTGGTTAGGAAATCTTTGCATGCTACTAGTATTGCGACTAGTTCAGATACAGAAGGTAGATGGTCCAGAGTTCACCTCAAGATAGGTAGCCTTGAAGTCACATGTATATGCCTTTACGCTCCTAATGTGGATGACCTTGCCTTTTTTGCTACCATTGCTCAGGTTGCGCAGGCCTCTGCTAATACTTCATTGATAATTGGGGGGGATTTCAATCTAGTCCTTGATCCCCTGATTGACAAACAGCCACCTAGGACAAGTGGTCCCCCCAAGAGTCACACCACGCTTACCTCCCTGATCAAAGATCTTGCTTTAGTTGACCTATGGAGGTTACTACACCCCAATGAGCTTGACTTCACCTTCTTCTCTTCCCCTCATAAATCCCAGTCTCGCATAGATTTCTTTCTAATATCAAAACTGTTAGTTCCTCAGGTGGACACTGCAAAGATTCACTCCCAACATATTTCAGATCATGCTGCCATTTCTTTTCAATTACACACTATTGCACCCCAAGGGAATTCGGGGGCCTGGTTCTCGATAGAGCCCTGTTAACTCAGCCAGAGTTCCAGTTAGAAATTCGAGCAGCCATACAGGATTACTTCCATTTTAATCTATAGCCATATGCTTAATCACGAGGAATTGGAAGGATAGCTCTCGACTTACTGTCAATGAATGGTGGAACCTCGTCTGCTTATTTAGTAAATATGAGCAGATACCTCGGAGAGCTATTCCCCATGCCCAACCTTACTCTCGCTTGTCTAAATGGCAGATGCTTAATGATTATGTACAATTTGCTCATTGCTCCAACATGCCTGTATAATGTGCACTCATCATGTTTCAGATCACCGTTAGGTTTTGTAACACAATAATGTAAGTACACGCCCGCTTCGGGAATGATTAGTTTTCTAGAGAAGAAGCAGGGGGGAGGGGGGTGGCAGGGGTTTACTTTGGTGTATGTATTACACTTCATGTATCTGTCTTTTAGCTGTATGTCTTCCTTTCCTTTGTTGTTATAAAACGAAAATAAAGAATTAAAAAAAATAATAATGTGGGTAATGCCAAAGGCATCCCACACTTGCCCTAAGTATTTCGAGAGGAAATTGCTCCCCCTGTCGGTGAGCACTTCCTTCGGGAAACCTATCTCACAAAATAGCTTAATAGGTTCTACAGCTATTACTTTGGCTGATGTGCTCCGTAGTGGCATGGCCCACGGAAATCTTGTAGCGTGATCTACTATCACTAGAATATAGCGGAATCCTCTTGGAGTCTTAACTAGAGGTCCAACTATGTCTATCCCTATCCTTTGGACGCGCTCTTTAATCACAGGAGATGGAATCATTGGGACCACCCTGGGATGGGCTGCAGAGACTCTTTGACAAGTGGGGCAAGCCTCACAGAATTTTGCCGTCTCCTTAAATATACCCGGCCAGTAAAATTTAGTGAGGATCTGGTCAAGGGTCCCCTGGCTGCCCTTATGTCCCCCAACCGGATGATCGTGTGCTAGTCGTAACACTATATTTTTGAAAGTGGTGGGAACCACTAACTGCTTCCTAGTGTCTCCTGAAAACGGATTTTTACACTCCCTATAAAGTAGGCCATCAGTGAGCAAAAACCTAGGCAGGGTATCCCTAGTATTCTGGGCCCACTTAAATGCCTGGGTAAGGGCAGGGTCTGCCTGCTGCTCATGCGGAAACGAGGGAAACTTGTTCATCAGTTCCTCGGGCACCCATGGCAGCTCTTGCCCAGCCTGTACCTCCGCCTTATTCCTTGAACGCACTTGCTTCTCTTTACGCTTTTCAGCTTTTTCCTTTTTGTCTTTAGGACTGGGAGTCTCTATTAAAGCATCCTCAAAAGGAAGAATTACTCCAAGATTCTCTGTGGGGTCTTCCTCCTTCTCTGGGGGTTCCTCCTTACTTTCTAAGGGTTCCTCCTTATCCTCTGAGGCTGCGGATTGGGCCCTCGTGGAGACCATCACTCCTTTCTCATGCAACCCTCGCTTTATCTCTTGGAAAAACTGAGGCCAATCCCTGCCTAAGATGACAGCGTGAGGAAGACCTGGGATGACTGCTAGTGGGATAGTCCTACGTGTGCCTAACCCTTTTATGTGTAATTTGTACACTGGGTATGTGGAAGTTCCACCATGTACGCACCTTATTTTCACAGAAGTAACAGGCTGAATCACTTCTCCTCCCTGCTTGGCCTCTATCTCATGCCACAACTCCTTCGAGAGCATACTCAACTCCGCCCCGGAGTCCAGCAAAGCCTGGGCAGTAATTCCCTGTACTTCTATGGACAGAAGAAAACCTTGCCTGTCTCTTATAGCATTACTAGCTATTAATGCAGTTTTTACATGACATTGTCTCTGCAAATGCCCTTGCTGACCACATTTATAACAGGTCTTCATATCTTTCCCTCCTTTCCATAAAGGCATGCACATTTTCACAGGATTGCTCTCATCCCTTCGTGCCTTTTCTGATCTGCACCCCTGCAACTCCTGGGAAGTAGAGCCACCTCTCTGACCTGTAATCTCGGCCTCAATATACCTTTCCGAGAGTGCTACTGCCTCCTGAGGGGTTTTGCAGTTCTGTAATATCAGAAAAGTACGGATACCACTAGGAAGTGCATTCATATACTGTTCTAGTATTAGCTCATTCAAAATAGCTTCCACAGTTTTCCCTTCTGGATTTAACCACTTGGTAAGTAGACTGTGTATCCGATGGCACAGAGATTTTGGAGTCTCACCGGGCTTTAATCTTACACTCCTTAGGCGAGTGCGATAAGCTACCGGAGTGAGTCCCAATCTCTCCCTGATTGCTCTTTTAATTTCCTCATAGCTTCCCGCTAAATCAGCTGGCATGGCACGGTAGGCAGCTAGCGCCTCCCCTGTAAGGGACGCTGCCAACCTTAGCGGCTAGTGCTCCTTAGGCCACAAACTAAGCTGTGCAACCCTTTCAAAGCTGGTTAAGTAATCATCTACGTCATCTTTATCTGTGAGTTGTCCAAAATTGAACAGAGTTCCTGATTCAATGCTAACATGGTGTAAATTGTCTGTTAGAGTGGAACCTGTTACGGGAGCTGGAACAGGCGCTGGCTTCTTCTCCCGGAGCATCTCCTCCATCAGGTCTAGCAGAGGTTTTTGCTGCTCCTGGAAGCTGGCGTTAGCTCTCGCCTGAGCCTCCAAAGACATGTCTCTCTGGCGCTCCAACTGCGTTGCCATCCAAGTAAAGACCTCTTTGGCCTCCAACGCCATCTTGGAACCTGGAAAAAGAGAAACACACAGACCCAAGTGCGATACCTCTGGAACAAAGTTTTCCTTTCCCTTTTGAAAGTATACTTTTTTTTTTCTTTTCCCCCAGTCACCACTAGGAGACCTCCCCTGGCCCCGGTATCCTCGGTACCCTGGGTGGATACCCTTTACCTGGCTCAGGAGTTATATAGGTGTGTCAGCAATGAAGTTCAGCCTCCTGCAATCCCCTTCCACTGCTGGGCTCGGCAGCACCTCTGCTGGGCTCTTCTGGAAGTCTGTGGTTGCAGCTCCTGCTATGGCCACTTCCTGTGTCTGCAGAAATCTTCAAATCCTCAATACTACGCCACTCTTATGACACCGCCCGCCCCTTAACCTTGAGGGTTAAGGAGGGGTTGCCTTTTTATGCCCTTGAGGAAGTTAGTTGTAGTTGTGTTATGCTTCGAGCAGTAAGGCTGGCAAGAGTTATTTATTTACATGAGGTTTATTTTCATGTGGCTCATATTGCCATTGTGCAGTTCAAAAGAAGATTACAGACGGTGAAGTTCAAAAGAAGATTACAGACGGTGCAGAAGTTTAAACCAAAATAAACAGGATTAACTGAAACTTTGCCTGACTGGCTTTAAATGCTGTATTTCTTCACATTCCTTTCATGTGCTTTTAACATACAGGCTGATAACAGAAAAGTCCTTCACTAATAAAGCTCAGGTTCTGTCAATCACTAGTAGTGCTCTAATTCAGTTTCCCTCCACAAGCTTTCTTGTGTCGGTCAAAGTTACGTCCCTGTTATATTACTTCATATACCAGCACAATCCTCTCTCTGCTTAATTGCCTCTATCAATTAAACAGGTAGAACAGTCCATCATCATCTCATCAGCAGCAGCAGGGGAAAACACAGAATTATGAACAGAGTTTTCTTCCTTACAGCCAGTAACTGGAACACTGTGGTTAAAACTCTTCTTCTGTTCTAAATAATTCTGGAACTCTTTAAGAAGTGATTCAGCATGAAACATTTCTTCATTGAGCTGTCTTCCTGTCCCCTCGGTGAATAGGTATTGACTGAGCCTATCTATCTCAGGCTGCTTATCAGGTTTGTTTGCGTTTGGAAAACAAACATGTGCTGGGCTTTCATTAGCTCCCCACCTTTCCCTGCACGTGGGTGCTGTGCATTCAAACTTAGCAGTGCTAGGAGAATATTTAAAAGCATGTATAACAGCCCTGTCCTGGCTAGGGGACTCAGCTAGTTTAAAAGAATAATTATTGTCATTCAAAGCTCCTCTTTTCTGCCACCAGCTGCCACCATCTTGACTGGCTTTGCTTTTAAAAGCAGAACATAGACTTTCTGGCTTTAGAGCATAAACTCCTCTTTCTCTGGGTACCTTATACAGGAGCTTCTCCCTGGGAGGATTCTTTATCCTTCTGCCTTTGTTCCCCAGCTCTGCCTGGTCCTGTAGCCTTGGGTTTCTCATCGTTCTAAAGGAGCTCTGCCTCCAGCAGTTTCTTTCCTCATCTGAATGCTGCTCCAAGCTATCCTCCAGCTGCAGACTGTTAGGGAAATTAACACAGCCAGGAAACCTCCGTTGCTCTCTTGGCTTCTCTCTCTGGATCTCTCCTTGGATCTGCCTTTGGATCTCCGTCTGCATCTGCGTCTGCCCGTGGATCTCTGTCTCCCTTTCACTTCCTGGTTCCTGTGTATTTAACCAGGTGCTTCTAGCCTGCACTGCCCGCCTCCCCTTGGGGCGTGCCCAATCACAAGCCTTCCTACTCTCCTCCCTCGAGGTGAGCTGTTTTGCCTGATTGAAACTGTGTTTTTTTCTTTCTGCAGAGAAATCCCTGCTTTCTCCTGCAGTACCGGCTTCTACCACCGGCTGCTCACTTGTATCCATCTGTTCCTGAGGAGCTACTGTGTCACAGGCTTCAAAATGCTCTTTCTTGACATCAAAGCTGTCTTTGACTCAGTACCACATCTTGCTATGCTTAAACACCTAAAATCACTGAGTCTAGCTGATATGACTCTAAAATGGTTTGAATCTTACCTCAACAACTGCAAATAGCATGTCAACATATCAGGAAAGTACTCAGCCCCTTACGCCCAACAACAGGGAGCTCCCCAAAGCTCCACACTTTCTGTCCTCCTTTTCAACATCTTCCTCAGCCCACCTGTAACATCATCCAGTCCAACAATGTACTCTATCATATCTATGCAGATGATGTCATGCTCTATGTGCTGATCTCCACCACCAAACTGATATACATCTCCCTCTCAAAATGCTTTGCCACTGTCACACGATGGTTATCAGACTGCAAACTCTTCATGAATCACGACAAGACAGAGACCCTCTTCATCTCCAGAGATATTAACTACACCCCACCACCCACCATAACAATTGCTGGAACCCAATTGAAAGTACACTCCCAAGAATGATATTTAGGCATAACCCTAGACCAGCACCTATTCTTTCTCCCACATATCAACATCACCAAGAGAACCATATATCGAAAAATAAAAATGGTGTTACATCTCAGAAAACTACTGGACCATCAAAGTTCCGTACCATTTTCCAAGCACTGATCACACCACAAATAGACTATTGTAACATCATCTTACATGGCCTGCCAAACTATATATGCCATCCATTACAACTAGCTCAGAACACCACCACCCGCATCCTCTCAAACTCCAAATTGACTGAACACATTACCCCAATCCTTCAACAACTACCCTGGCTCCCGATTAAATCAAGAACAATATATAAGGCTATCCTAACTGTTTTCAAGATTTCCCATGGACTCTCTTCAACTTACCTCCACTCCCTTTTGCGCCAACCCCCCACCAACAGGCCAAGGAGATCACAGAACCAAAATACCCTATGCATACCCTCTATGAATGCCATGACCAAACAATCCACCTCCAACAAGGTCTTCTTCCTATATCCACCATTGATATGGAACTCTTTACCCTATGACCTAAGTGCAACATCCAACCTCATGGACTTCAGAAGGAAATTAAAAACCTATCTTTTCTGGCTGACATTCCCCCTTCCCATGCTCCTCTCCCTCCTTCCCCAAGCACCTCCCCTCTCCCCACACTTATCATCCTCATCCTTGTATAACATATACCTATGAAAATATATATAAACATGTAAATATGTTCTTGGCAGAACTAACTCTGCCTCAAGTTAACTTCTGTTCTATATTGTTCCTACACACTGTTCTTATACACCATGTTTGATGTACTTTTCTTATGAGTTCTCTGTAAACTACCTAGACTTTATGAGTGGGTGGTAAAAAACAAACAAACAAACAATTAAATAAAGAAATAAAAGTAGCTCTTTGGAATATGGATTTAGTTTTAATTCTATAGAAGGTAATAACTTAGAGGTAAAATCACATTTACTGTTTGAAGATGATCCAAAGCTCTATAGTTACAGAGGCCAGCAATTAGTGGAAGAACTCTGTGTAGTAAAAAGCTTCTCAGATGACATCAAGATGATTTTTGGCCTTGACAAATGTGCTATGGCAACTTCCATTAGAGGAAAATCGAGCAAAACAGAAAACATCCCCCAGACTGAGGATTGTGATATCAGGGAACTCAAACAGGAAGCAGTGTACAGATACATAGAAGTAGACAGCAGAGCAACTATCAAGCAAAAATAACAGAGAAAAGATCAGTGAAGAATATTAGAGGAGATAAAATTGAAAAATGTTTTAGCATTATGGAATAAGATGCAAGCCATTAATCATCTGGCAACTTCTGTACTTTCATAGAGCTTTGGGATTGCAGATTCGCTTCTTAATGATGTTAAGAAATTGGATATATGAGCAGGAAAGCTTCTCCATGCTCCTGAGGTAATTTATAAGAACCAGTACATGCCAAGACTGTACATCCCTAGAGATGAAGGAGGATTGGGCCTCATAGAAATTGATTATACATATTGAGCTACTATAATATGCTTTCAGGCCTATTTAACAGTATCACCAGATGAAAATATGCAAAAGTGTTGAAATATGAAAATAAATGCCCAGAATCCATCTCCATCATTAAACTTGGGCAAGCATTCTGAAGAGTAGAAGAGATGGATGAAGGTCCACCAAACCACATAGGGAAAAAAGCAACAGGATTTGCAAAACATGAGAAAAAAAACTTTTTAAAGAATTAGATCAGCAGACAAGGAAAAACAATTGTCAAAAACATAAATACAATGAGAAATCAAAGTGTTACTCCGGGATAATGAATTACAGATCAGATGTTTCGCAACAAGCACAGAGAAAATTGGTAAAACAGTCATATGCATATTCTGTAAAAAAAGAGCTGGAAACAGTTACTCCTCTCATAGCTGACTATGAAATTCTGATGACTGAAAATTTTTATAGAGAAAGGTGCAACAAGGTGGCACGTCTCATCTATTGGAAAGTTAGTAAATACAATAACATCATAGTACTGAAAAAGCACTGGGATCTTGACTCTAGGAGAATTGTGGAGAATGAAAAAGTTATGATAACTTGGGAGATTCCCATTCCAACAGATAAGAAGTGAGGAAACTTGACATAGTGGGAAAGGAGAAAAAAAACCTAGAATGGCATTGATAATAGGTGCCATTTCCAAGCAATTGTATCTATTTTAACTGGAATTGGTTTGCATTTTGCTGTAGAAAAATCCCACAAGAGCTATTAGAATCCATTTTCTACTTCGCTGCTACTGTAGGCCAAGAGCCAGATACAATTATGCAACAGAGACAGGGAGAAATTACAAGGATGAATGATGTTAGCTAATCTCAGTGCTAATGCACTTCTGAGTTTCTTGTCGATGTCTGAGACTTCAGGGCAATAGTCTAAGTTAATTGGAATGGACTAGGTAGGGGGAGTCATTTCCACTTTTCCGGTGAATCAGATGGATGGAGGAAGGAGGGAGGCAAGTGTCCAGTGTATGCAGGATGCATCTCACTCTGGGACAGTGACAGGTGGGCAATTTAACTAGGGCAGTACACCTGTCAAACTGAAATGCAGTCCTAAGGCAAGTTCATGGAGGACAGATATTTCCCATGGGACAACAGAGTGAATACTGACTTCCTCCAGATTTACGGCATGAACACGGATCAGGAAAACAAGCTTCAATGATCTTTCTGACATTCTGAGCTTTAAGTAGGAGGTGCAGAAAGTTCCCACATGAATAAGTGGCTTGTAGCTGAGAAATGCTCATAATAGTGTTGCTTTTGGATTTGTTGATATCACCTCTTTGAGGTGTAGTTACCTTTTGTATGAAAGCAGGCCTATAGTACCTTTTTGGATATCTGCTTTTGCAAATTTACTGGTTAATGAGCTGCTTTATATGCTTTTGTATCACAGCAGCTCACTGAGGGAAATTTTATAAACTTTTCCCACATGGAAAACCCTATATTATGCATGTGAAAGTACTTTTATAAAATCACCTCAGGGGTTATGCAAGAAAACGTATGTGTGATGACAAGAAGGTGTGCATATTTATATAAGCCAGGTGCAGGTGTGCTCTGGGGTAGAGCATTGGCAGAGGGAAGGCAGACATGTGATTTAAGCACATATTTTATGAAGTATACATGTGCATTTACATTTGCTCCCAAGTAGGCATGTCCATGGCTTCAATCTAGTCATAATTTTTGCTGGTTTATCCTTAGTATTTTATAAAGCCACATAGAGGTGTATGTGTCTTTATAAAATAGTAGCATGTGCCTATGAATGGAAAAATCAACAAAAATCATGATTTTCAATTTATTCTGGTATCAACTAATTGAGCGCATATGCTCCGAATGTTTACATGAATTACCATTTGTGAACTTCATTTTCATTGGGTGCATGCACAAAGCCAGGCACAGTGGAGCTAGTCTGAGTCTCCTTGACCTCTTTTTCCAGTTCTGCTATATCTAAAAAAAATATATAGCCAAATTAGAAAAGGTACAGAAAAGGGAGACCAAACTGATAAAGGAGATGAAGGGATACCCCCTACGAAGAAAGGTTTAAAGGGTTAGGGCTCTTTAGCTTTGAGAAGAGACCGCTGAGGGGAGATATGATAGAGGTGTACAAAATAATTAGCAGAGTAGAATGAGTAAATGTAAATTGGCTCTTTACTGCTTCAAAAAGTATAAAGACTAGGGGATACACAATGAAGCTACAAAGTAATAAATTTAATACTAATCAGAGAAAATATTTTTACATTCGACGTGTAATTAAGCTCTAGAATTCATTGCTAGAGTATGCAAATGTTGTTTTCATGTTGTTCTTTTTAAGTGCTGTTGGGTAGGTGTCGACTCATGGCGACCCTCTGGATAGTTGTCCTAAACTGTGTTCAGTCTTTAGTCGGGCTGCTCATTGTTGATAGAGTGGCATCCATAGCTGCTGTTATTGTATTGATCCATCTCATTGCTGGTCTTTCTCTTTTGCATTGACCTTCAACCTTGTCAAGCATTATGTCCTAACCTAAAAACTTCCCCATTTTAATAAAATACACATATATGCTTTTCTTAGTAGAAACCTGAGGCTCTGTACAGGAGACTTTAGATTTGGACAGATTTGCTGATGTGTTTCTATTGTGGGGAGCCCAAGGAATCTGCTAAGTGTTCTAAAAATAATTGTGACCATATCCCTACAGTAACAATTACAGATCATAATATTAAAGTATACAGTGCATAGATTGTTTTCAAGCTCAGAAACAAGAAAGGTGGGCATTGCACATATAAAAAATTATATACATCATAGTTTCAACAATAGCTAACTGTTGAAATATACAGTGACGTCTGTTGCCTAGCTGAGTGACAGTAGGCATTTTGTGAAAGAGACCCCTAAATAAAATTCAGGGCTTCTATTTGCTAACATGAGCTAAATTGTTGCACCTAATACATGTTAATACCAAAATTCAGGAATATTTGCTGTGATAATCAAAGGATCCAGAAACACACACTTTTTCTTTTATGATTACACTATAAAAAAGTATTCACCAAATTTGTCTCCCCTGCTCTATCTCTCCTGGGATGCCTTTAGAACCCAGGGAATGAAAGAAGAGGGGTCGAGGAGCAACGCTCATACTTTTACGCATATACGAAGTGGGCAGTAATCAAGAAGTCCATTTCCTTAAGTAAAACTGCATTTTAACTGACAGATGATAGGTTTCTTTCCAATATTGTATCCTTTTACTCCTCTCTCTGAATGACCATTCTGGGTTAGACCAATGGTCCATCAAGCCAGCAGTGGCCAATCCAGGTCATTAGTACTTGTCAGGTTCTCAAAAGGTAAACAGATTCAATACCGCTTATCCCAGGGATAAGCAGTGCATTTCACCTCTTCTTCAGTCCATCCCTATTGGTAAGGACAGAATATAAAGGACACTCAAGGAATCACAGGGAATTGATATCCTCTAAGAAAATGGGGAAGCAGAAAATTGATTCCTGCTGTCTAGGATCAAAGGGGCTAAGGAGTAACTGTGGACTGTGCTCGTACTCCATGGAGAAAGAAGGTAACTGCTTTTTGTCCCACTGAGGAAGGGGAGTTCTCATTTCCTCTCAAAGGGGAGATTGTGAGAGTTTCAGAAGTGACTCAACAGTCCAATGAGTTTGGAAGACAAGGAAATCTGCTTAGGTTAAACCAGGACTGCAACCAAATATTTTGCTATAACATTGTGGAAAGAAGAGGATACATGAGGTTTCGAGAAGAGCAACCTGTGTGGTACCACTTGGAAGCCACTGCATGCTGTGAGACTAGAAGCTGATTTCCTCCCTCTTCAACTTCTACTACCAACTCTCCTAGAATCCTCTCTTAGACTATTACATAAAACACAAAAAGGCACCAATGAGATCACTTCTAGTCCTCATGGAGTGCAAAGAGGATAGTATTTCAGGTTGTCTCTAATAAACATGTATGAGATATATTTTCATACAATATAGTTGTGTTCATGCAAATGTAACCCATGCATACTTATTAGGGGTATCATGAAAATCCAAACTGTTGGAATCAATGAATACCATTCTCTACGGATTCAAAGGCCCGCAATGAAGTCCCAAGGAGTCCTAGCATTTCTGGAGCTTACTCAAGTAATTTAAGAGGTTATTTTGTCTGTATCTGATATTTTTTATGCCCTTGAACTGTGGACACTGAACTATAAAAACATGCAGACTTATTTCATCCTCCCTGTCATCCTCAGCTTGCAACTGTGTTGTCATCTTTGATTCTTCTTTCTCTTTCTCTGCACATATCCAACAGATTGCTAAAGCCTGTCATTTTTCTCTGTAACGTCTGCAAAATTCATCTCTTCGTCTTAGAACACACTATGATGGCCCGTATCCACTTTCTTTTCAGTTCCTGTCGAGACTATTGCAACTTGGTCCTCACTGGTCTCCCATTGAATCATCTCTCTCCACTTCAATCAGTTGCATGACTAATTTTCTGCTAGTGTCACTATGCTCATGTAACCTGTCTTCTCAAGTTGTTTCATTGACTCCCTATCTGTTTCCGCATAGAGTCCAAACTTCTCCTTCTGATTTACAAATGCTTATAAAAGGGACTGCTTCTGCTGGAAAGAAATCTGCACTTATAAGTATTTACTTCTGGGAAATACTCTAAATCTTGGGGAAAAGGGAATTATTTGGGTTAAAACTGATAAATCTGTGTATTTTAGAATTCAATGTATTTGTTAACTCAGTCAGGGCCTAGTATCAGCATAGAGCTTTTACTTTAAGTTTAAAAACAGCAGAGAACATTTAGTTTAAATTTAAATCTGTCAGGGACTATTATAGCAGAAAGCTTTTAATTTAAATCAAATCAGAGTGTAACTTAGCATAGAAGGAAGAATAGGGTAAAATATTCTTTGAGTTGAAAGAAATAAATTGTTTCTAGATACCTTTACAAAGAAGCCTTCCACTTAGGAGGCAAGAGATCTGGGAATTTGTTTTAAATAGGTGTTAAATCCAAGTGAAAGTTCAAAGGGGCAATTTGAAAGGCTCCCTCTATCAAACCAAGGGCTGTGTGAATCACCCAGGAAATTGTTAACAGATTACCTTAGAAGCACAGGTCTAGGACCTGTGCAGCAAGCCAGCCTTCACTAAGGGTTAGTTCTCACCCACCCCAGGGATAATCTTAGCTTTATAGGCTCTTGAACCTATTAAAGTGGGAAGGGTGGTCAAAGTCACTTTCAGGTTCAGCTGGTTATCATCAACGGGAATAGATTAAGACCCTGAAGTTAATTAATCTTGAGGTGAACAAGGTCCCTTAAAGGTAATCATTATAGTTCTATCAGTACAAGTATCCCTAGCAACTTTAAGTAAACAAATTAATAGCTAAGAAAACCTTAAAACTAAGATGCATACAGCAGTACAGCAGCGAGATGGGGCTATCCGGTCACATGTACAATTTTCTCCCAGTTGGTGAGGTGTCTTACGTGTGCACTAGTTGCAAGGAGCTCTTTGCCCTCAGGAAACAAATCCAATCTTTGGAGGCTAGATTAACAGACTTGGAGGACATAAGGAAGACAGAGAGGTACATAGACAAGACTTACAAGGTTGTAATATTGAAGTCCTACCTCCAGTTTGGCAGCATCTCAGTTGCCAGGGAGGAAAGAGGTCACCTGAAAGGAGAGCATCACCTTGGTGTGGCAGGAAATGATCCTGTAGCTAGGACCTGTCCAGTTGGAGATGTAAAAATCTCTCGCACCGAGGAAGGTACTCCAGGGCCATGTGCCCATGAGGTAAGGATTAGGACAGATTTTATAGTTGGTGATTCAATCATTAGACAAGTAGATAGCTGGGTGGCTGGTGGACATGAGGACCACCTGGTAGGTGCCATCTGCGAAGCAATCGGCAGGGAGCCCCTTGCCGGATGACTACTGCCACTTTCACACTATTCGTATTCCCTGGTGATTGCCAACACTCCCCTACCCATTCCACCCACATTAGCCCTGAATCTTTTGATGCTAGGTGTGTCTCCTGAATAAGGTAGATGTCTGATTGTAGCCTCCCTAATTCCTGCATTACCAGCCTGTGCCACCTAGCTGTTTGGAGACTTCTCACATTGACTGATGTTATTCTCAGTATAACCTTTGAAGTCTCCATCTCTTTCTCCTTCCTCTATCTCCCCCCTCCACCCCCAACCACCCCGTCCCCTGTCTGCAACGGCCTTTTGATGGAATATACTCCCCCCCCCCCCCTGGGGTCATGATATCCCCTTTTCAGGTACCTTGTTTATCTTTTGTGTCAGGATATATTCCCCTCATGCTCTCCCCCCCCCCCCAACCCGATCACTCTCCATATCTATTCTTTCGACTCATATTGTCCATAACTTCACAGCTACCAAGGAGCTATGACTCAGTCTTAACCTTCTTCACACCAGGTACTAAAAAGCCACTCCTCCCTGTTTAGCCAGTTCATTTGGCTCATCATCACTATGTACATATGCATCCATCACTCTTTGATGTGCCCTCTCCGCTGCATTATTGATCATTGAGTCCTGTTGTGTGCCTACACTTTTGCGTTGCCAGCATGGGCCTGCTGCTGCAAACAGTTGGTCTTCTGGGAAGTGAAGTCTTAAGAAGCATTGCGCCTCCTTCAGGTCTGCAAAGAATAGTGGCTCTCCTTGCAGTATAATCCACAGTTTTGCGGGGTACAGTAGTGCTTGTGTGATCCCATGTTGATGAAATCTTCTTTTAACTTCTTGAAATAATTGTGTCTTCCTGTCAAGCTCTGCACTATAGTCTGGGAAAATCCAAATCTTTTGGTCTTTATATTGGCATGCCCCTATTTTCCTTGCTTGGCATATTATCAATTCCTGGTGCCTATAATTGAGGAGCTTAACTGGTATCAGGCGGGGGCGTTTGGTGTTATTTCGCTATCCCCTGGGGACCCGGTGCACTCGTTCTATCACCATGCCATCTGGTAGTGCCGATCTTTGCAGAGGGCACTAAGCAGGCCTTCTATGTGGGCCTCCATGTCTTTCTGGTCTCCAACCTCCAATACGCCCATTATCCTAATATTTGATCTCTTGGATCGATTTTCCAGATCATCTATTTTGGTCATAAGTTTTACAATCTGTTCCGCTTGGTCTGTGATATACTTTTTTAGTCCCATTAAATCCTACTCTGCCCCTGTGACCCATATCTCCACTTGTGCAATCACTGATTGGATCTCTACTTATGTTTCTCTTAGATCCGTTTGGATCACATACAGTTTTGTGGTTAGATCTTCATTGCTGGATTTAATTGCTGCTATTTTAGAGTCTGTGCCTACATTAGCCATCTGTGTGTTAATAACTGTGAACGGTTCCATTGCAGATTTTACCTGGGCTTCCTTTCCTGCCCCAGCCGTGTACACTGCTCTGTTCCCGCTGGTGCCATCTTGGCCTACTAAGCATTCAGCCATTGTTGTGATCGGCGCAAGGGTTTCTGCAGTTTTCTGGTTGCTACTGCCGCTTTTGCGGCTTTCCTGGTCTCCTTCATAAAACTCTTTGTTCTTTGGTGCTTTAGTCCCTTTGCCTTATTTTCAAAAAACTCCGGTTTGCAGCACTTTGTCTGTCAGGGTCGGGAGCGCAGAGAAAACACATCTGCTCACTGCTGCCTCATTAAGTGACCCCCATGTGTATTTTAAACATTTCCCTTAAAAATTCCCTAGACTCTTGTTTTTCTACCTTAGCGGATCATAAGCTCTCTGGTGTAGGGACTATCGTTTATGTATATGGGTACAGTGTTGTGCATGACTAGGCATGCTGTATAAATGATATGTAGTAGTATTTCATGTTTTTTTTATGTCTTTTTGTATTGTTTTTGCTGAGTTGGGATTTCAGTAAACTTTGAGCCAATATTTAAATACTGCACTCAACATTTTTTGAAAATATATTTAAATATAATCTGGACATTCAGTCCTAGTATCCAGATTGCAGCCAGTGCTGAACCTCGAGATAAAGCAGCGATCATCATCGCTATCTGGGTAGCAGCACTCTTGAGACCGCCATCTGAATAGGTTTCCAGATAACTTTAGGGCATCTTTTTTGCTGTCCTAAAGTCATCTGCATAACTGTCTGTATAGTGGTCTCAATATAATTGCTCTTTGGAAAACTTCCAGATCCACCCACACTCCGACCAGGTACCACCCTGGCACTATCCAGATAGAGCTGGGATGGCCTGGATAGTGCCACTAAATATATCCATGGTATAACATGCTGAAGAGAAATATCCTGATAACGGTGACCTTTATCTGAATATTTCCCTGTGAAGATCAGGCAATTTGTTTTCTGGTATGGAACAAAACTTATTACGTGGAGTATTTTGTGAAGAGACTGAGTACTGATCTGCTAGAACCTCACAGTGTGACTCCTTTTTATTTTGGCAGCTTGAGCCCCAGCAGTAGTACTACAAAACTACCACAAGGGGTCAACTTGTACCTTTCTCTGTCCTAGCTGCTAGACACCAGGAAAATGTTTGGGGTGGTCTTAAGAGGGGTTGATCCTGGGAGAGGGTTAGGGGTCTTGATTGGAGATCTAGGGGTTATTTGGGGAGGTTGGTTCTTGATTGGATGTACTGGGAGTATCTATGGGAAGTGGGTGGCTTTACTGGAGGGGGGAAGGGGTTCCATGTGGAACTTTTTTAACACCAGCTCCTTTAAGATGCCCTTGGGAGCATCAGAATGCATGTTAGTGACCCTCTACTCCCAGACAGCAGTATAATGCAGCCTGCAAGGTTTATCATAAATTATTTTATTCATATATCACAGGAGTTACTAACTGAGTTACCACAGATTAGTAATGGCTGTGGTAAAATGTGATAGTTTACTACAGCTTAACTACTTCCCTAAATTTATTTTCTGGGACTCTTTATTTAGTAGTTAGGACAGTTGTCTTTCTAGAATAGTATTTTGTTGAACTAACTCGGTAAATCTGTGACTAGGTTTTGGGAGCTATGATCCCTGACTTTATGTGAGGAAACATAGAAACATAGAAATATGACGACAGAAAAAGACCACATGGCCTATCTAGTCTGTCCTTCCATAACAACTACAACAGTCCACTTTTTGCCTTTAGAGATCCTCTGTGTTGGTCCCATGCTTTCTTGAATTCAGTTACTGTCCTCATCTCTACCACCTCCACTGGGAGACTATTCCACGGATCCACTACTCTTTCCGTAAAGAAATATTTCCGCATATCACTCCTGAATCTATCTCCCTTCACCCTCATCCCATGTCCCCTCGTAGCAGAACTTGCTTTCAATTGAAAGAGGCTCTCTCCCTGAACATTTATGCCACGGAGGTATTTAAACATCTCAATCATATCACCTCTATCCCGCCTTTCCTCTAAGGTGTACATATTAAGATCCTTAAGTCTGTCCTCATATGCTTTATAATGAAGCCCATTAATCATTTTGGTAGCAACCCTCTGCACCGACTCCATCCTGTTCACATCCTTTTGAAGGTGCGGTCTCCAGAATTGCACACCATACTCCAAATGAGGTCGCACCAAAGACTTATACAGAGGCATTATCACCTCCTTTTTTCTGCTAGCCATTCCTCTCCGTATGCACCCAAGCATCCTTCTAGCTTTTGCTGTCGCCTTTTCCACCTGTTTAGCTACTTTAAGATCATCAGACACAACCACGCCTAGGTCCCGCTCTTCTTTAGTGGACAAAAGTACTTCACCTCCTATACTGTATTGCTCCCTTGGATTGCTGCAGCCCAAATGCATGACCTTACATTTTTTAACATTAAATCCCAGCTGCCAAATTCTAGACCATTCTTCAAGCTTAGCTAGATCCCTCCTCATGTTATCTACCCCTTCCTGGGTGTCTACTCTATTGCAGATTTTGGTATCATCCGCAAAGAGGCAAACCTTACCCGACAGCCCTTCCACTATATCACTAACAAAGATGTTAAAAAGAATCGGACCAAGGACAGATCCCTGGGGCACACCACTGGCAACATCCTTCTCCTCAGAGTGAGCTCCATTTACCTGTACTCTTTGTCGCCTCCCACCCAACCAACTTCTAACCCAAGCAGTAACTTTAGGGTCCAATCCCTAGGGTGCTCAGTTTGTTTATAAGTCGCCTGTGAGGAACAGTGTCAAAGGCTTTACGGAAATCTAAATACACCACATCTAGAGCTCTCCCTCGGTCCAACTCCCTGGTCACCCAGTCAAAAAAATCAATCAGATTTGTCTGACAAGACCTGCCTCTGGTGAATCCATGCTGCCTCGGATCCTGTAATCCGCTGGACTCCAGAAACCTCACTATTTTCTCTTTCAGCAGCGTTTCCAATAATTTACTCACCACCGAAGTTAAACTAACCGGCCTGTAGTTTTCAACCACATCCTTACTTCCGCTTTTGTGTAAAGGCACCACATGAGCCTCTCTCCAGTCCTTTGGCACCACTCCCGACTCCAACGAGGCATTGAAAAGGTCAGTCAGTGGAGCTGCTAGAACGTCCCCAAGTTCCCTCAGTATTCTAGGGTGTATCCCATCCGGTCCCATCGCTTTGTCTACTTTAAGTTGAGCTAGTTTCTCACGAACACAGTCTTCTGAAAATAGTTCAAGATGTCCCTCGCTTCTGTTCTTATTTGTGGGTGTTTTCTGAGGTCCTGCTCCTGGTTCTTCATCTGTGAACACAGAACAAAAATATTTGTTAAGCAATTCCGCTTTATCCTTATCAGCTTCTACATATTCCCCCCCTGCACCCTTGAGTCTGACAATACCACTTTTGCTCTTCCTCTTCTCACTAATATATCTGAAAAATGTCTTATCCCCCCATTTTATTGCATTGGCTATTTCCTCCTCCTTTTGAATCTTTGCCTTCTTGACTACTTTGCTAGCTTCTCTAAGTTTTTCCAAATA
Source organism: Ichthyophis bannanicus (assembly GCA_033557465.1). NCBI lineage: Eukaryota > Metazoa > Chordata > Amphibia > Gymnophiona > Ichthyophiidae > Ichthyophis > Ichthyophis bannanicus. The sequence continues at coordinate 750,916,894 of CM066035.1, forward strand.
CAGATGCCTGTCTTCTGCTCTCTGTGATCTCTTGTATTTCATGAAGGCCTCCCTCTTTTTCTTCACTTTTTCAGCTACTTCCTTCGAAAACCATAGCGGTCTCCTGTTCCTTTTGCCTTTATTTACCATTTTAACAAAAAGGTTGGTTGCCCTTAAAATACCCCCTTTCAGTTTTGCCCACTGTTTTTCTACATCCCCCAGCTGTTCCCATCCCACTAACGACTCCCTGAGGTATTGGCCCATCTTCGCAAAGTTAGGAGTAGCCTAGTGGTTAGAACAACAACCTAGCACCCAAAATATTTAGGTTTCATCCCCACTGGCACTCCTTGTGACCTTGGGCAAGTCATTTTACCCTCCATTGCCTTGGAAGAAAAGGCCTGGCAATCTACTTCTGGTCACACCTTGCTAAGAAAACCCAGGGGCTGCTGGGTTACCAGGCGTCAGCATTGACTTCATGGCACTTAAAAAAAAATCCATTGTAAGGTTTCAACTACAGTTTGATCATTATTTCTATGTACTCAAGTGGACTAGCATGGCACCCTTGTACTTTGCTAAGCATAATACTGAAGTTTGTGGTAAGTCCTTCTGTTTGTAGTTTTGCAGTTCTGTTAAGACCAGGGTGCCTCTGACTACTGCTGGCTGGTTTCAGCAGAAATGGAAAAATATTGACCAGGCACTTGCTGTACATATATTTTTGTGTTTCCACTCTGCTTGGAATTTTTTATTCAAAAAAATAAAGAACTTTAAAATTATTTTGGATTCTATGTATGAAGGATTTTTTTCAAAGACACAAAATGGGAGAAAAGCCTTATAAAAGTAGGCTATGTCTAGGTGTGGTGCAAGTAGGCTTGTTCAGAGGAGGAGCCTGGACAAATCTGTTATCAAATGACCCTCTTAGTGCATAAATCTTTATGCAAGCATTTCTATTGCAAAATGTTTCACCCTGCAGTTGGCTCCAACTCATAAAGCTGCAGAATATAATCATGGTAACCCAACAGATGTTGGTAGATGAGCTCAAAAGCATAAATTTGGATCTGCCCATTTTTACATACTCTGGCTGTCACCCTTTTTTGGCCTTCCCACTATATCAGTGCATCTCTTACCTGTCAGTCTTATAAGCCTGACCACCTGCAGGCTTTTTGCCACTAAGTAGAGAATGTCACCAAGGCATCCTGCTACCTATGCTAGGCACCTTGTCATAATCCCATTCTTCTGACTTTTTTGAAAGCATCTCTCATAGAAAATGATGTTTGTAAAATTCCCATCACGGTAGTGCGTAAAGAAGTTCCCACCCATTGTCACTTTCAAGGGGTTCCATGTGGAACTTTTTTAACACCAGCTCCTTTAAGATGACCCTGGGATCATCAGAATGCATGGCTCTATTTACAAGCATTTTATATTTAACCAATTTTAGCTACTGTAATAGCATGGAAAGATGAAACTTTGTCTTCTGTCTTCATATACCACCTATAGCTACCAGCTGGAAACAGCCTGGAAAATGAATCTTCTTTTCCTCAGTTTAATGGGGGAAAACCCAGAAAAAAGGCCATTTAGTTTTCCCCTCATTAGCATAGCTCTAGAGTAGCTGAAACTAGCAGAAACATGATTTGATTCTTCAGTAAAGGTGGTATTAAAGAGATGTCATGAAGGAAGCATATTTATGCATAGACCAAGTTCACTGGAAGGAGACCTTCAAAAACCTGAAAGCCCTAAATATATCATGAAGACATTCATTCCTTCAGGATTGGAAAGAAGAAAAAGAAGCTTTGTTAGGGCTGCATCTGGGACTGAGGAAGATTTTAAAGAAGAAAAAAACATAGCTTAAAACCTGACTTGGATACACTGATGGCAGGGGGCGACCCAAGAGTGATTCGGGGCCATGTGCGGAGACTCATTGCAGGGCCTCGTTTGCATAGCCACTGGAACCTCATTTGCATAAATTTAATTTATTTTATTTTAAAATGTATATGTTGCCCATCTAAAATTTTAGGCAGCTTTGTCCTGGCAATGACTTAAGGACATGTTTACTAAATATTAATGTGCATTAAGTGCCACTACACCAATAGAAATATATGGATGTTGCTGAACTTAACGCATATTAACATTTGTAAATGCGCATTAACTTTTATTAGATATGCCTCTTAATGAGCATCTCAATACCATTTGCATAGGCAGTGAGGAAAAAGAGACTACCAGATTTCTATATTACTATATTCCAGTGTCTACTGCCAGACACATTAGGAAGTACTATACACTCTGCTCATTTAGAATTCATAGAAAACCCGCCGTATCATAACAGCACTAACAGGACTCGCAAAGCACCAAACCCTACCTATCAAAAAGCAAAACTGCAAATATTAAACCAATATACATCTCAGAGAATACCAATACATCTCCTACTGGGGGAAAGAGAACAAGTGGAACTGTCAAATAGAAACCTCATGAATAGAATACTGCAGCTCGGTTACACATGCAAAACACAGTCCGTCACCAAACATAGAACAAGGGATCACAACTTAGAAATATGAAGACAACAATTGAACTGGGAACCCAAAAGCCAAACTTGGAATGTACAACACCACTTGAGAAATAAAAATCTAAATTAGTTTCCTCTTGTACTAAACAAAATGCAAAGAGTTAGCGATGCACATTTCCCAGAGCTGACATATTCCAATTAATAAATTAAAAATATAATTGTTTTTTTCTACCTTTTGTTGTTTGGACATTTCATTTTTCAGTTGCAATTGCTCCAGTCTCTTATATTTTTCTCTATTCTCTCTACATCTGCTTTAACATACTGATCTTTCCCCTTTTGCTCTTTCTTCCATTCCTTTCTTTATTCCTTTTTCATCCACTCAAATTTCATCCCTCCTTCCTCAATCCCCACTTACTCTTCCAGTACTCAGCCAATCATAGATTTTTCTTCCCTTCCACACAAAATATCTGCTCCCCTCTCCATCCTCACTCCCCCAGCTTCTTTTTTTTCTCCCACCAGTCCCAACCCTACCCACTTCTGGTCCTCCCCAAGCATCAGCTCCCTTCTAGTTCCAGACCCTCCCAGCATTCACTCCCTTCCAGTACCAGTCACCCATCAGCCAACATCAGCCCATTTCCAGCCCTAACCCCCCAGTATCAGTCCTCCTCCAGTCCCTCCCAGCATCATTCCAGTCCCCCAGTATCAGCCCATTTCTGGTCCTAAACCCCTCAGTATCAGATCCCTTCCAGTCCCAGTCCCCATCCCAAGGCCATTTCCAGTCCTAACCCACAGCATCAGCTCCCTTCTAGTCCCAGTCCCCCATTCCCAGCCCATTTCCAGTCCTAACCCCCCAGTATACATTCCAGTCCCAGTCCCCCATCCCTCAACATCAGCCTATTTTCAGTCTTCACTCCCTATTCCATTCTAGCCCCTAGTCCCCCGTTCCATTCTAGCCCCCCATTCCCATTCTAGCTCCCAGTCCCCCATTGCATTCTAGACCCCAGTCCCCCCATTCCCATTGTCATTCTAGCCCCCAGTCCCCCCCAGCCACATACCAAAAGGGGCCCCACACCTGACCGGCTTCAGAAGGAGCCGGGGAGTCACAAAGCTCCAGTTGACCTCTAAAGAGCTGCTAAAGAGTGATGTTTTGTCTTCTCTCCCATGGCTGTGATAAAAAGGAGCCCACTGGTGTGCTGAGTGCTGGGATGTCAAACAAGGGCACATCTGCTCAAGTTGATGCTGGAGAGGTTAGTGGAGCAACAGGCAGCCCTGGATCAGATGTCATTGGGAACCACGGCATCAACAGGCTCCTAGGTCACTAGGATTGGTCAAATACCACATAGACGATGGAAGCCCTAGAGCCCTTTAAGGGTACTAAGGAATAACTAAATTCCACAAGGGCTACCCCAAGCCTCTCCTGGTAGTGAATATTTTAAAGGTACAGCTGGAGGGTTTTCACCAGTGACAAGAATTCACAGCAGAGGTTTTGGTGATGGTGAACGTCTGAGGAAATGATCAAAATTTGGGGGTAGACAATGACCAAACCATCAATGTCCAATGCTGGCAATCAGTACTAATAAAATGAGCACCCTGTCACCTACCACTCCCTTCCCCCTGCTTTCACATGCCTGTGGGCTATGAGCCCCCAACAAGGACAATTTTTGCGATAGAAGCCCTAGTTTAATAATGATTTATGGATTTTTCCTCTAGAAACTTGTCCAACCCTCTTTTAAATCCAGCTACACTAACGGCTGTTACTATATCCTCTGGTAACGAATTCCAGAGTTTGATTACGCATTGAGTGAAAAAATATTTTCTCCAATTAATCTTAAATGTGCTGCATTGTAACTTCATTGCATATCCTCTCGTCTTTCTACTTTTTGAAGGGGTAAACAACTGATCTATATTTTCCTGTTCTACTCCATTTATTATTTTATAGACCTCTATCATATCTCCCCTCAGCTATCTCTTTTCCAAGTTGAAAAGCCCTAACCGTTTAAGCTTTTCCTTGTAGAGGTGTCCTTTCATCCCCTTTACCATTTTTGTCACTTCTCTGTACCTTTTCTAATTCTGATATATCCTTTTTAAGATACAGTGACCAGAATTGCACATGATATTCAAGATGAAAACGCATCATGGAGCGCTACAGAGGCATTATAATATCCTTTGTTTTATTCTCCATTCCTTTCTTTATGACTCCTAGCATTCGATTTGCTTTCTTGGCTGTCGCTGCACACTGGGCAGAGGGTTTCCATGATGACGCCTAAATTATTTTTCTGGGTAATGGTCCCTAATGTGGAACCTTGCATCCTGTAACTGTAGTTTGGGTTCTTCTTCCCTAAGTGCATAACTTTGCACTTGTCCACATTAAATGTTATCTGCCATTTGGATGCCCAATATCCCAATTTATCAAGGTCCTCTTGCAATATTTACAATCCTCTTGTGTTTTAGCAACTTTGAATAATATAAGGGTATGTTTACTAAACAGCAGTAGCATCTTCCGTGCAATATTGGAGCCGCAGCTCCTGTATCTCATTGAAGCCGCTACCGCTGTTTAGTAAACATATCCCTTAGTGTCGTCTGCAAATATGATCATCCCACTTGCTATTTCCATTTCTGGGTCATTTATAAATATGTTAAAAAGCAACAGGCCCAGCACAAATCCCTGGGATACTTTACTATTTAACTTTCTCCACTGAGAAAACTGGCCATTTAGCCCTACTCTCTGTTTTCTCTCTTTCAACCAGTTCCTAATCCACAATAATACATTGCCTCCTATCCCATGACTTTTTAATTTCCCTGAGTCTTTCATACCCGGGACTTTGTCAAAGGCTTCCTGAAAACTGATATACACTATATCACTGAATGGGATGGTGGTGATGTTGGCAGTGGTAGTGGTGAGGGGGCAGAATTTTGAAAACCTTAAGTTTTAACTTGCTAACTCCCTATGTTATTTGGTTAAACTCCTTGAAAACTGAGATCTGTGCTGCTATTTTGGCTTAGGGGGTCATTTAAGAAGTCCTATTCATGATTTGGACATCTGAAAATGGCTATTCAGATATCCCAATCACATCCACATCCCAAGAGTCATTTTAGAACACCCTAAACATATGTGTGTTTGATGTGATCACATCCATGTTGCATGTGAGTGTGGCAGAGGCATGTCCAAGACATTCTGAAAAAGGAGTGCACCCGATTTCAGAAATGTGTCGCATGTGTACAACCAGCAGCAGACATGTCCATGGTTATACGCACTTCTTGGCATGAACAGATATTTGAAAAGTGCTTGTTTTGCCAGCTATAAACAGTACAAAGAAGAGAAAAATGCGTTCTCACTCCCACTTACTTTTTGCCAACTCAAAAAAAATGTAGTAAGTATATATTGAGGCCATATTCTCTGCTCCTGCGCCGCTACACATCTCCATTTCTAAAATGGCAGGCCAGGACGTATATGTTGTAACATATACACGTGTGTGTCCCAAAATACCAGTGCTGGCACGTCCATGTTTCTGAAGTTGGACAGTTTTCATCTTGTGTCTGGCCTTACTCTTTTCTGTATCATGGAGGACATATTTATCTTTTGGGGCAGAGACAGAGCAATTTTAGTTGGCATTTACATTTGTCCACCTTCACTGCTGCCCCCACCCAAACATACACACAGAATTTCAGGATTTTGCACATCCAAGAATTCACCTAAATGGCCTTTCTAAAATGTGCCTTCAAGCTATTAACTCATCATTCAGCAAATTATCTCTTACGGACACTCTTTGTGATCTTGGACATATCACTTTGCCCTCCATGGTTTCTGATGAAATTAACAGATTGTGAGCCCACTTAGGCAAGGAAATAACTCATTCACCTGAATTTAAGGTGCCTTGAACTCAGATTGGAAATTAAAATACAAATTATTCACCAGTAAACTCTATTTATAATAACATAAGCACCAAAGAAATGCCATGTTGGGTCAGACCAAGGTCCATCAAGCACAGTATCCTGTTTCCAACAGTGGTCAATCTAAGTCACAAGTACCTGGCAGTGTGCATTAACTTTATTTCAACAATTTTGGGAGTATGACAATAGTTCTATATGACTTGAAACAATGCTTCCCTCTACCAGAAGAGCCTCGGGAAGGTCCATGGGCCTATGGGTTGCAGTATAAACCAGCAGCCCCCTGATGTGTCCCTTGTTCAATAAGATATTGGAAGGGGGGGGGGATTCATTCACATGGTCTATTTCACCAGCAGGAAGAATTATAGTTATACTGCAGAAATGTGCATTCAGCTGCTACAGATGTGCAAACACAGACTGTAATTTAAACAAGCCAAACTCAATCCCCACTCAACATAGGCATCTCGGGAACACCATCCATCAATCCACTTCACTTGAAATAGCAGAAGACAGACTTCTTACAAAATGCTTTACTGAATCAAACATTCTTGTGAAGATGTATGACATGCCTAGTCATCTCAGAAAGTAGCACGCTAATGCGTCAACAGAAATATTTCTGTTCTTTGCTATCCTCATGCTTTGGCAGCACAGCCTTCTTTGATAGATTATTCTTTTGGTGACAACAAACTCCACCTGTTACCCTGAAGACTGATGTGCCAGCTCCATCTTAATTTTCACAGAATAACAGCCTCTGGATTGACAGTCCTTAGGGTTGAATGATATAACAAACTATTATTTTGAATATCTAAGACCCTCTGCCCTGGCACTCTAACCATCCTCTTTAAGTCAGTGTGCTAAGCACCCGCCTCCTGACTTGCACATCTCCTCTGGTAGAGCTTACTCTGCTCCAGTGTTCATCAAAGACGGCTACTTATCTGAGAAAAAGTTCCACATACCTAAGTTGGCAGGAATCTTGTAATATGTTAAGCAGTTTTCAAATTTCCATCAGCCTCGTTATCATTTCATGTATAGCTATGTATACATGCAACAGTTGAATTCACTCCAGAGTTATTCATTTATGCCGCTGCGGAGAGGTATGGGAACTTGGTACTGCAGTTTAGTGAATCCCACAGTAATTTTCTCAAGGTAGAATAAAGTAAGAATGTGCTGAAAGAGTGTCTGAGAAGTAAATACTGTAATAGCGGACAGGGCTGGTGTTAGATAGGCAGGGGCACAGGGCAAAAGCTAGGGAGGGGACCACAAAGCTCACCTTCACGCTACAGCTCCTTCAGATTGAGACAGGCTTGGGGCCCTCTGTTGCATGGGGGCCCAGGGCAATTTCCCTGGTTGCCATCCCCTAAAGCAGGCCCTGATTGGGGACATAAAGATGCAACAATTATTACCAAAACAGGAGGATTAAATCTCCTGTTGAAAATTAAAAATGTTGTTCTGTAACAATACACGTAGGACTATATGTTTTTTGTCTTGTATAAAATAATTTCTAAAAGTAATATTTATGGCTCATATCCAGCCTTTCACTCTCAGGTTTTTCAGGTTTGACACCTGTCATTGTTGGCAAGAAGCATGGTAGCAATGCTCTGAAAGAGAGACGTGGTGCCCATGAAGGGGAGTGTTTTTTTAGAATTATGGGGCACAATTTATATGGAACAGCTACCTGGATTTTGAGAGAGAATCTGCAGAGGTTTGAACATATCTGGGCTGTTAGTGTAGCTGGGTTTAAAAAAGGTTTGGACAAGTTCCTGGAGGAAAGGTCCATAAACCATTATTAAAAAGGGACCCAGGATATCAATGCTTGACCCAATACAAGCATTGTGAAACCTGTGTCTTTTGGGGATACTGCTAGGTATGTATGACCTAGATTGGCCACTGTTGGAAACAGGATACTGGGCTTGATGGACCTTGGTCTGACCCAGTATGGCATATCTTATATTCTTATATTCTTATGTAAGATGAGGACAAATCCTTGACGGATGTTATCAATTCCAGCAATTAGGTTACTGTAGAAGGTGGTGAGGAGTGTTTTGACACCATGGGACTCTCTAAATCCGTTTTGGCAGGGGTCCAGTGGAGTAGCGGTTTTGATGTGCTCTTGTATTTATCTTTGGACTTCTTTTTCAATTATCATGGCCAGAAGTGGTACACTGGATATAGATCTGTACGAGTCCACCTTCTGGTGGTCGAGTTTGCTGTTTTTCAGCAGAGGCCTGATGGATGGATGTTTGAGGCATTGGGGGAACAAGCCTGTTGCGAAGGATAGGTCCATGAGGCTGGCTATGAACGGGCTGAAATCGCGGCGTAGCTCTTTTATCCAGAAGGCGGGGCAGGGGTCGGTTTGTGCCATAGTGATGTTGATCACAGTGATAGTGTCTTCGATGTACTTCTTGGGTGGAGTGGAGAAGATGGTCAGGGGAGTTAGGTAGGTTTGTTTGTGTACGGTGGTGGGTGCTGGCATAGCTTTGATTGCAGGTAGTTCGCAAATTCTTGAGGGTGGATCTCGCTTGGTTGGTCAGGGGCTGGCTCCTTTGTTAGGTTCTTGACTAGATTAAACAAGTCATGCGGTTTGTTTAGTGATCGTTTTAGGGTGTCCGTGTGGAATTGTCTGATTTTCTCTGTTATTGCTTCACGGTGTTTTATCAGGTGAAGGTTATATGCCCTCTGATCTTCTGCGGAGTGAGATCGACGCCAGCGTCTTTCCAGCTTCCTTAGGAGGGTGAGTGATGATCGCAGCTCAGTGGAGTACCAGGTTGCGGTGGCTCGTTTCCTTGGAGGTTTGTTAGATGGTGGATGTTGGGCAATGGCACTGAGGTTATTATTCCAGTCAGAGACCAGAACATCGAGGTTGGTTGCTGTCGAGGCAAGGAGTGGGCGGGTTTTACTCAGAATAAAGTCTTTGTCGAATGGTCGGAACCTTCGAGGTGGTGCCCTGGTGGTGCTGCTCTGACTTCTGGCATTCTTCTGGCGGTTGTTGGATAAGGATATTTGGAATATGTTTAGTTTGTGGTCCGACCATGGTACTGCAGTAATGGACAGCATGGGGATGTGGGTTGAGTCAAATGTTGTCTGTGGGGTGAATACCAGGTCTAATACGTTTCCTTTCACGTGGGTAGGTTCACTGACTAGTTGCTTGTATCCTAGTTCCTCCAGGGCCTTGAGGAAGGCTGACACCTGAGTATCTTGCAGGGCTGGCAGATTGAAGTCGCCTAATACCCAGCTTGGTATGCAAGGGCTCCGGACATTGGAGGCGAGATCAATTATTGTTGTGAGGTCATCAGGGGAGGTTGATGGGGCTCTGTAGAGAAGGTTGATGGAGCAGTGCTTGTTTGCTATAGTGATTGTATCGAGGTGTGTTGTGATAGTGGCGTTAATCAGGTGGAAATGGAGGTCTGTCTTGGTGAGGACGAGTACTCCTCCTCCTCTTTTGTTGTCTCTATGGCAGGTGTGTATTGAGAAATCGGTGGGTAGGAGTTGGTTGAGGAGGACATTGTCATCACTGGATAGCCATGTCTCTGTGATCAGGAGTATGTTGAGGTCATGGAGTGATATCAAGTCTGAGATAACTGGCCATTTCTTGCGGATTGAGCGAGCATTTATGAGGGCACATTTTAGGTTTTGGGGAGGGCACTTTCTTCTTGTTTGACTTTCTTAGTATGTTGAAGTGCGACGTGTAGTAAGTGGGGGTGGAGCGTGCGGGTATCTTCCTTTGTCTTGTAGTAGGGAGCACTTGACCATCTCCTCCCATGGCTCAGTAGGATTGGTATGTGCTTGTGGGTAGGAGATAAGGCCGTAATGCTACTGAGCCATCCGGAGAGGAGGTAGCAGCCAATTATGGCAATGAGGGAGGGGGCCATTCTTGGTATCTACCCTGTTGTGTGTGGCCAAAGGATTCGTCTGGGCTGGCCGGTGAATAGAGAAGTAGTTTGAGCTATCACAGGCAGGTACACAGGTGTGCAGTTATAACAGGCAGGCAGGTACACAGGCTGAGCTAACTACAGGCAGGTAACATGGGTATGTAGTTACAACAGGCACATCATATTTATTTATTTATAGACTCTTATATCATAGCCAGGTATCACCGGTATGCATCTGCAATAAACAACGTTTATACTATTCCGGACAAGTATTGTAGGCATGCACAGGTAGGTATTATGGGCAGAGACAGATAAGTTCACTGTTGGGTTCATTTAAGTATTGTCATCGGCTAGGTCCATGTGTTATATAAAGGCTTAGATTACCTATTTTGCTGAAGGAAGTTAAGCTCCATTGAGGATTTGTCTGCGTTGAGGGGTGGTGATGACGTCCTTGCATTACGTTTGTTCATGTCTCTGGAGCTCGTTCTGGTCATGGGCCTGGTTTCTGTGGGATCGCCGTGGGGGTTCTCTTCCAGTCCCTATCTCTCTCAGCATAAGCTTTCATCCAGTCCCAGTGCCTCCCAGCATCAGCTCCCCTTCAGTCCCAGTATTCTCCCTTCCAGTCCTTGCCCCCCCAGCAGCAGTCCTCTTCTTTCAATGCCCTGCATTCCCCCCATGCCTTCGTGCTCCCCCCCAATCAGTAACCCACCCCTTTTCCTTCTTCCTCCTCATTCTGGTCTCTGCAGAAAACAATACACAGTCATGGGGCCATTCTTCTTCAGTCCTGTGGCTGTGCTGAATTGCAGCCGCCAGCATGATTATGTAGCTATAATTTTAAAAAGGAAACAGAGGAACTTCCTATCTCTTGTGCAAGACAGGAAGTTCCCCCGTTTCAATTTTAAAGTGTGGCATTGTGATTGATCACGCTGGTGTCTGCAGTTTAGCACAGCCATGGGACCGAAGGAGAACAGCACCGTGTACAGATGAGCTGGTGAAGCGGGCTTGCCTCATCATTTAAGCTGGTTAGGTCCAAGGCGGCCAGTGCGGGGCCTATTCCAGTGTGGGCCATATACAGGTAACATTCTCCCACATGAATTGGGCCGGCCCTGTCCTTTTGAAGGTGTGGTCTCAAGAATCACATACAATACTTAGAGAGACACACAATCACCTTCTTTTTTCTGGTGCCATTCCTCTCCCTATGCATCCAAGCATCCTTCTGGCAGTCACCATTGCCTTTTCTACCTGTTTAGCCACTTTAAGATCATCAGAAACAATCATGCCCAGGTCCTGCTCTTCTTTCGTGACATAAGTACTTCTCCCCTTACACTGTACTGCTCCATTGGAGTTTTGCAGACCAGATGCATGACCCTGCATTTTTTAGAATTAAATCTCAGCTGCTAAATTATTGACCATTCTTCAAGCTGAGCTAGATCCCTCCTCGTGTTATCTACCTCTTCCTGCGTGTCTACTCTTGCAGATTTTGATATCATCCACAAAGAGGCAAACCTTACCAGACAGCCCTTCTGCAATATCACTAAAAAGAATTGGACCAAGGACAGATCCCTGTGGCACCCCACTCAGAGTGAGCTCCATTTATCTGTACCCTTTATCGCCTCCCACTCAACCAATTTCTAACCCAGTCAGTCACTTTAGAGTCCTCATCTCTGCTTTAGTAACTTTCTCAGCTCTTTGAAGCCACTGACACGTAATCAGGTATTAGTTCCCTCCCTACCCCCCCAACACCCACCCACCCCTAGTGAACACTCTTGCTTTATAGGGCACTTCCCCAATTAACACAACACAGGGACTTGGAACAGCACATTTTCAATATAATTAAAGAGATTTAACTGTTTTTTCTCTGAAAGGACAGCTTGAAAACCAGCTGGTACTTTGGTAGATCTCTCTCTTTTGCTCTAACAGATACCTAAGCTCCATAAACAGAACAATAGCTAGGAAAAATCATATCACTAAAGCTCTTGCCCCCGATACAGCTTCTGTCTCTGTCCAGACAGAGGTCCCAATGCCACTTGAAGGACCGGTTCCATGTGCAGGGTGCCTGCATGCTGAAGCTCTCAGGAAACAAGTGGAGGAATTCAGAGAGGAGGTGGCGAGGCTGAGGAGCATTCAAGACAGTGAGAATTACATTGATGAGATGCTTCTTGCAACAACCAAGCCCTCCAGCAAAAGAGAAGATGGGTGCCTACAGAATGATGAAGATTAGACACAAGTCACCAGGGCCTGCATAATCACCAATCCAACTTCTCCAGCCCTTGAATTGAAGAACCATTATGCAGCCCTGGAAGTGGAGAAAGTGAAAGCATCCCTGGAAAGGGAAGAACCAGAGCTCAAGTACCACAAAGTTGCAGAATCAGTGACCACAAAGAAGCAAAGGGTAGTGGTGGTTGGTGACTCTCTTCTGAGGGGTACTGAGGCGTCCATCTGCCGACCAGACTTGATGTCCAGAGAGGTATGCTGTCTGCCAGGTGCCAAAATCCAAGACATTATGGAGAGTTTGCCGATACTCATCAAGCCCACTGACTATTACCCAATGTTGCTAATCCATGTCGGAACAAATTATACTGCCAGGTATCCCTCTGAGCATATCAAAAGTGACTTCATGGCTCTGGGACAGAAGGTGAAGCAGATAGGTACACAGGTGGTGTTCTCTTCAATTCTCCCTGTTGAGGGTAAAGGCGAAGGCAGAAAGGCTCACATCCTGGAGATGAATGCATGCTGCGTGGATGGTGTCATCAAGAGCGTTTTGGTTTCCTGGACCATGCGATGCTGTCTGAAGGGTTCCAAAGCAGAGATAGCATCCATCTGTCCAAGAAAAGTTGACTCATCTTCAGTATTAGACTGGCTAATTTACTGAAGAGGACTTTAAGCTAGATTCATTGGGGATGGGTGAAGACAGCCCCCAGGTAAGTGAAACAATAAAAACCTTTATGGAAATGGGCAAAAGGGGTAACATATAGAAAGCAGTGTGTATAAATGCCCGTAGCATGGGTAATAAGATCCCTGATGTGGAAGCTCTGATGGGAGTGGCTGACTTGGATTTAGTGGCAGTTTCAGAAACATGGTTCACAGAAAACCATGACTGGGATGTAATTATACCAGGCTATACTTTATTCAAAAAGGACAGGGTAGGAAGAAGGGGAGGAGGAGTGGCTCTATATGTAAAAAATAATATTAAAGCTTTGGAATTACAGAGCTTAAAAGGGAGAGAGGAGACACTGTGGGTTAAACTAGAAAAAGGGAAAGAGAAATCTATTTGCATTGGCGTGATATAAAGACCTCCCTCACAAGAGGAAGAAGTGGACAGAGAGTTAATTGAAGACATATGCAGTATTGCTAGGAAAGGGGACGTGCTACTGATAGGGGATTTCAATGTGTCAGATGTTGACTGGCATATTCCTGCTGCATATCATCTAGAAGTAAGAAGATCCTGGATTCTCTACAGGGAGAACTATTCAGGCAATTGGTAACAGACCCACACGTGAAGGGGTCATATTGGACTTGCTGCTTACCAATGGTGAAAGTGTTTCTGATGTTATAGTGGGCGATCATTTTGCATCCAGTGATAACCAGATGGTGTGATTCAGTATTAGGACTAGGGCTGTTAGAATCCATTCAAAAGCGAGGGTCTTAGACTTTAGGAAAACTAACTTTGCCAAGATGGGCCAATACCTCAGGGAGTCGTTAGCGGGATGGGAACATCTGGGGGATGTAGAAAAACAGTGGACAAAACTGAAAGGGGATATTTTAAGGACAACCAACCTTTTTGTTAAAATGGTAAATAAAGGTAAAAGGAAAAGGAGATCACTATGGTTTTCAAAAGAAGTAGCTGAAAAGGTGAAGAAAAAGAGGGAGGCCTTCATGAAATACAAGAGATCAAAGAGAGAGGAAGACAGGCAACTATATTTGGAAAATCTTAGAGAAGCTAGCAAAGTAGTCAGGAATGCAAAGATTCAAAAAGAGGTGCAAATAGCCAATGCAATAAAAAGGGGGGATAAGACATTTTTCAGATATGTTAGTAAGAAGAGGAAGGGCAAAAATGGTATTGTCAGACTCAAGGGTGAAGGGGAGGAATATGGAGAAGATGATGAAGATAAAGCTGAATTGCTTAACAAATATTTCTGCTCTGTGTTCACAGATGAAGAACCAGGAAAAGGACCTCAGAAAACACCCACAAAAAGGAACAGAAGCGAGGGACATCTTGAACAATTTTCATAAGACTGTGTTTGTGAGAAACTAGCTAAACTTAAAGTAGACAAAGCGATAGGACCAGATGGGATACACTCTAGAATACTGAGGGAACTTGGGGACGTTCTAGCAGCTCCACTGACTGATCTTTTCAATGCCTCGTTGGAGTCGGAAGTGGTACCAAAGGACTGGAGAGAGGCTCAGGTGCTGCCTTTACACAAAAGCGGAAGTAAGGATGTAGCAGCTGGGATTTAATGTTAAAAAATGCAAGTTTATGCATTTGGGCTGCAGCAATCCAAGGGAGCAATATAGTATTTATTTATTTATTTTATTTAGACAGCTTTGTATACCGCCTTATCCTTCAATCAAAGCGGTCACAACACAATTGGGGGATACATTTAACACGTGGGGATATGAGACATAAACACTAATGCTTACAGGGAACATGGGCAACGGAGGGTTAAGTGGCTTGCCCAAGACCACAAGGAGCATCTGTGGGACTAGAAACCCCAGTCCTTCCGGCCCAAGATTGCTGTCCTCTAGTGGGATTTGAACCCCTGACCTTCCGGCCTGAAGTACCTTGCCCCAACCACTAGGCTACTCCTCCCTCATAGGGGGTGAAGTACTCTTGTCCACTAAATAAGAGCTGGACCTGGGCGTGGTTGTGTCCGATAATCTTAAAGTGGCTAAACAGATAGAAAAAGGCGACAGCAAAAGCTAGAAGGATGCTTGGGTGCATACGGAGAGGAATGGCTAGCAGAAAAAGGAGGTGATAGTGCCTCTGTACAAGCCTCTGGTACAACCTCATTTGGAGTATTGTGTGCAATTCTAGAGACCACATTTTCAAAAGGATATAAATAGGATGGAGTCAGTGCAGAGGGTGGCTACTAAAATGGTCAGTGGTCTTCATTATAAACTATATGGGGACAGACTTAAAGATCTTAATATGTATATGTTAGAGGAAAGGTGGGATAGAGGAGATATGATAAAGACATTTAAATACCTCCGTGGCTTAAATGCACAAGAGGAGAGCCTCTTTCGATTGAAAGTAAGCTCTGCAAGATGAGTCTTTGGTGCGGCCTCATTTGGAGTATTGTGTGCAATTTTGGAGAACCACATCTTCAAAAGGATATAAACAGGATGGAGTCAGTACAGAGGGTGGCTACTAAAATGATTAGTGGACTTCATTATAAAGCATATGTGGACAGACCTAAGGATCTTAATATGTACACATTAAAGGAAAGGCAGGATGGAGGTGATATGTTTGAGATGTTTAAATATCTCTGTGGCATAAATGCACAGGGGGAGAGCTTCTTTCGATTGAAAGGAAGTTATGTTATGAGGGGACATAGGATGGGGTGAAAGGGGATAGACTCAGGAGTGACATGCGGAAATATTTCTTTATGGAAAGAGTGGTGGATCCGTGGAATAGTCTCCCAGTGGAGGTGGTAGAGATGAGGACAGTATCTGAGTTCAAAGAAGCATGGGACAAACACAGAGGATCTCTAAAGGAAAAAAGGGGACTGTTGTACTTATTGATATGGAAGGACAGACTAGATAGGCCATGTGGTCTTTTTCTGTCATCATTTTTCTATGTTTCTATGTTTCTAAAAGTCTTACTGAAATCTAAGTACACCACATCTGGGGCTTTCCCTCTGTCCAACTCCCTGGTCATCCAGTCAAAGAAATCTATCAGATTTGTCTGACAAGAACTTCCTCTGGTAAACCCATGCTGCCTCAGATCCTGTAATCCGTTAGACTCCAGAAATCTTACTATTCTTTCTTTTAGCAGCATTTCTAATAATTTATTCAACAGAGAAGTTAGACTAAGCGGCCTGTAGTTTTCAAACTCATCCATACTTCCGCTTTTGTGTAAATGGACCACAAGTGCCTTTCCCCAGTCCTCTGGGACCACTCCAGAATCCAAAGAAGTATTGCATAGGTCAGTAAGTGGAGGTGCTAGAACGTCCCCAAGTTCCTTCAATATTCTCAGATGTATCCCATCTAATCCCATCGCGTTGTCTACTTTTAGCTTAGCTAGTTTAGATCCGTGTGTGTTAGGAGCTCTGTGTACTAATGTAAGTGTATATGTGTGTATGCATGTCAATGTTGAGGGTTCTGTGTGTGCATGGATGCATGTATGTGTGTACTGCATCTTTATTCAGTTGTGTGAACGTGTGTGTCAATCAAGGGCTTATAAGAACATAAGAACATAAGATATGCCATACTGGGTCAGACCAAGGTCCATCAACCCCAGGATCATGTTTCCAACAGTGGCCAATCTAGGTCATACGTACCTAGCAGTTTCCCCAAAAGACACAGGTTCCGCAATGCTTGTACTGGGTCAAGCATTGATATCCTAGGTCCCTTCTTAATAATGGTTTATGGACCTTTCCTCCAGGAACTTGTCCAAATCTTTTTTAAACCCAGCTACACTAACAGCCTTTACTACATCCTCCGGTAACAAATTCCAGAGTTTGATTACACGTTGAGTGAAAAAATATTTTCTTTTATTAGACTTAAATAGTTTATCCTGTAGCTTTATTGCATGTCCCTTAGTCTTTCTATATTCTGATAACGTAAACAATCGATCTACGTTTACCCGTTCCACTCCGTTCATTAATTTATAGACTTCTATCATATCTCTCCTCAGCCGTCTCTTTTCCAGGTTAAAGAGCCCTAACCTTTTTAGCCTTTCTTCATAGGAGTATTCTTCCATCCCCTTTACCATTTTGGTGGCTCCTCTCTGAACCTTTTCTAATAACGCTATATCCTTTTTAAGATATGGCAACCAGAATTGCACACAATATTCAAGGTGCGGTCTCACCATGGAACGATATAGAGGCATTATAATATCTTTTGTTTTATTTTCCATTCCTTTCCTTATGATACCCAGCATTCTATTTGCTCTCTTGGCTGCCACTGCACACTGGGCCGAGGGTTTTAACATGTTATCCACAATGACGCCTAAATCTTTTTCCTGGGTGGTGGTTCCTAATGTGGAACCTTGCATTGTGTAACCATAGTTTGGGTTGTTCTTCCCTAGGTGTATAACTTTGCACTTGTCCACATTAAATTTCATCTGCCATTTTGATGCCCAGTCTTCTAATTTATCAAGATCGTCTTGCAATTTTCCACAATCCTCTTGGGTTTTAACAACTTTAAATAGTTTTGTGTCATCTGCAAATTTGATAACCCCACTCGTTATTCCACTTTCCAGGTCATTTATGAATATGTCAAAAAGCAGCGGACCCAGCCCAGATCCCTGGGGTACACCACTATTCACCTTTCTCCATTGGAAAAATTGGCCATTTAGCGCAACCCTCTGCTTTCTATCTTTTAACCAGTTCTTGATCCACAGTAGTACACTGCCTCCTATCCCATGACTCTTTAGTTTTTCCAAAAGTCTCTGATGAGGGACCTTGTCAAGGGCTTTCTGAAAGTCCAGATACATTATATCAACCGACTCACCTTTGTCCACCTGTTTAGTCACACTTTCAAAAAAACATAACAGATTAGTAAGACAAGATCTTCCTTGTCTAAAGCCATGTTGGCTGTCTCCCATTAGGCCATGACTATCTACATGCTGAGTAATTTTATTCTTTATGATGGTTTCTACCATTTTCCTGGTACTGACGTGAGGCTCACCGGTCTGTAGTTTCCTGGATCACCCCTGAAATCCTTTTTAAAAATTGGTGTTACATTGGCGATCCTCCAATCTTCAGGTATTAGAGATGATTTTAATGATAGTTCAAAGATTACTAATAGCAGGTCTGCAATCTCATATTTCAGTTCTTTCAACACCCTTGGATGTATACCATCCAGCCCAGGTGATTTGCTACTCTTCAGTTTATCTAATAGTTGTAATACATCTTCCCGATGTATCGATATTTCCTTCAATTCTTCCGCAACTTTAAATACCACTTCAGTCATGGGTAACATCCTTACATCTTCCTCAGTAAAGACCGAAGTAAAGAATTCATTCAGTCTCTCCGTTATCACCTTGTCGCCTCTTAGTGCCCCTTTAATTCCTCTATCATCTAATGGACCAACTGACTCTCTCACAGGTTTTTTGCTACAAATGTACTTGAAAAAATCTTTATTTCGCGTTTTTGCTTCTGCAGCAAGCTTCTTCTCAAATTCTCCCTTTGCCTGCTTTATCAATGCCTTGCATTTGACTTGCCAGTGCTTGTGCTGTTTCCAGGTTTCGTCGTTTGGCTCTTTTTTCCATTTCCTGAATGATGCTTTTTTGGCAACAACAGCCTCTCTGACCTCACCTTTAAACCATGCTGGCAGTTTTTTGGACTTCCTTCCACTTTTCTTAAAGCGTGGAATGCAGCTGGTCTGGGCTGCCAAGATAGTGTTTTTCAACAACACCCAAGCTTGATGTAAGTCTTTAACCTTTGCAACTGCTCCTTTTAGGTTTTTCTTAACTATTTTCCTCATTTTATCATAGTCTCCCTTTCGAAAGTTAAAAGTTAGTACTGTGGATTTCCGTACTATCCCTCCTCCACTAATTAAATCAAAGGCTATCGTGCTATGATCACTATTGCCAAGTGGCCCCAACACCCTTATCTCCTGCACTAGATCTGGTGTTCCACTAAGGACTAGGTCTAATATGGCTTCCTCTCTGGTCGGTTCATGAACCAGCTGCTCCAAGAAGCAGTCATTTATGTCATCTAGGAACTTTATCTCCCTAGCATGTCCTGCTGTGACACTGACCCAGTCGATACCGGGGTAATTGAAATCACCCATTATTATTACTGCCCTGTAACTTTTGTTAGCTTCCTTGATTTCTTTGAGCATTTTATCATCCATTTGTTCATTCTGGCCAGGTGTTCGATAGTACACCCCCACTGCTATCGCCTTCCCCTTTTTACATGGAATTTCAATCCATAGAGATTCTACAGCAAATTTTGTTTCCTGCAAAATTTTAATCCTTTCTGACTCAATGCCCTCTCTAACATAGAGCGCAACCCCTCCACCAATTTGATCAGCTCTATCATTACATACAGTTTGTACCCAGGTATCACAGTGTTCCCACTGGTTGTCCTCCTTCCACCATGTCTCTGATATTCCAATCATATCTAACCTCTCATTTAGTGCTATATATTCTAACTCTCCCATCTTATTTTTTAGACTTCTAGCATTTACATACAAGCATTTTAGAGACTGTATTTTATTCATATTAATTTGGCTATTGGTAGACATGGTTAATTCGGGATCTTTAAGCTCTGTCTGCTCCATACTCGAGGGCCTTTGGGCTACTTTACTCTTTTTTGGAACCTCTCTGCTTTTGGTAGTATCCTTCAAGGATACACTCTTCCGAACCATCCGCTCTTGGGCGACTGTCAGCTTTCCCCTATTATCTAGTTTAAAAGCTGCTCTATCTCCCTTTTAAAGGTTAATGCCTGGTTCCATCCCGGTTAAGGTGAAGCCCATCCCTTTGGAAGAGCCCCTCCTTTCCCCAGAATGTTCCCCAGTTCCTAACAAATCCAAAACCCTCATCTCTGCACCATTGTCTCATCCACACATTGAGACTCCGGAGCTCTGCCTGCCTTTTGGGTCCTGCACGTGGGCTCTGTGTGTGTCTGCATGTATGCCTTTGTACATATGTGTGTTGGGGATCTGTGTGTGTACATGTGTACATATGCATGTTGGGGGGCTGTATGTTTATGTGTACATGCTAGGAGTTGCACGTTTGCATATCAGGGGGCTGTGTGTGTAGGCTTATCTCCATTGCACTTACTTCTATCTTCTTGCATTCACTCCCTGTGCCTCGCGTTTGCACTCTCCCTCTCATCCTGCTAGTGGCCTTTCACTCAATCCCTCCCTTACTCATTTGTTTTTAGCATTCACCATCTCTTCTTCCTCTATCCCTTCCCTTTCCCTTATGCCCTTCCCCTTTCAGTCCCCCCATACCCGCCCCTTTCTTTCCTTCTAACCTTGCCCTTTCTTTTATGCCCCACCTCTTTCTTTTCTCATAACCCTGCTCCTTCCATTATGGTCCTCCCATTACTTCTTCTTTTCTCTTCTCTACCTACCACCTTCCCTTATGCTCTGCCCTCCCACTTACCCCTTTCTTCTTTACAAGGCTCTTCCTCTCTTCAGGCCGGAGGGACTGAGGACTCCTGCTGGCACTTCAGAATCTCTCCTGCTGTCTCAAAGTGGGAGTGACCTGGAACCCATCCAGCATGTTAGTGCCACTCCTACACTCTTTCTATGGTGGGACCCTAGGTCTCCCACCAGTGCTTTAGTACTAGTCTTGCTCTTTCTGCTGGCAGGACCCAGTGATGTCTGCCAATGCCTTAGTGCTGCTCCTGTAATTTTTGTGCCAGCAGGATCTGGGGACATAAGAGTAGAAGATCTGCCATACTGAGTCAGACCAATAGTCCATCAAGCCCAGTCTTTCAATTCCAACAGTGGCCAATTGAGGTCATGAGTAGGGGTGTGTAGGCAAACACATTTTGTTTTGTTCAGTTTCCTGTTTAATACATAGAATTTTTTGTTTTGTTTTGTTTTCCTGCATTTTATTTTAATCATTTCCTGTCTTTCATTAACAGTGTGCACCATTAAGCCATAGTGTGCTCTATTATGCACTATACACACATGCACAAATAGCACATAGCATTGCATAATAGGGTACACTATGGCTTAATAATATGCACTATGGCTCAATAGTATGCACTATTTTCCCACAGTGCACACTATTGCTCAGTAGTATGTATAATTAAGTGATAGTGCACGCTGTTAATGGCAGTGACAATTTTGGCATTTTTCATTTTCATTTGCAAATGATATGAAACAAAATGGGAGATATCATTGACATTTCCAATTTTGTTTCAAACAAATGCACATCCCTAGTCACAAAGACCTTGCAGGAACCCAAAAGGAAGAGAAATTCCATGCTGCTTATCCCAAAGATAAGCAATGTATACTGACCTTTGCAGGCATTCAGAGCAATTTACATAAAATCAATTAAAAATTAAGCTAAAAAGATACAGACAATACAGAGGAAAAGGAAGTCCATTTTTTACTTGGAAAGATAAGCAAAGGGAAGATAAAGTATTTTCTCTGATTAATGTTAAATGTATTTTTTTGTAGATTTCTTGCATGTCCTCTAGTCTTTGTACTTTTAGGAGTAAATAACCAATTCATGTTTACTCTTTCCATACCACTCATTATTTTATGAACCTCTGTCATATCTCCCTTCAGCCATCTCTTCTCCAAGCTGAAGAACTCTAACCTGATTATCAGTTGATGGGATAATTGTGAATCTTTCAATTCTGTATGCTGTTTACTTAAGGATACCTGGATTACTTTTATCTTTACTGCAACCTCTCTATCAGATGCCTTAACCTCCTCCTTCAAAGATACATTATCTAAACCATGCACTTTTGGATGACTGTCAGCTTTCCTCCAATATCATGATTCTACTAATTTTTACATTAAGATCTGCAAGCTACTGTAGAAGGAAGGCTCTCATGACTGAATATTTATCAGAGTTTAACACCTTTATCTGAAGTTTTCTCATCCTCCCCCTCCCCCATGTGAGTGAGCCTGTCCTATCTGCTTCCAATGTAACTAGCAACAGGGGCGGCCCAAGGGGGGTGCGGGGCCATGTGCGGAGACTTGGTGCGGGGCCTCATTTGCATAAGGGTCCTCATTTGCATAAATATTTGCATAATGTTACCATACACGAACTTTTAGTAAACATGCCTCTTATGAGTGTATGAATAAGAAAGACTAAAAGACTTCTACATTACTATAATCCAGTGCCAACCGCCAGACACATTAGGAACTACTACAAACACTGCCCATTTAGAACCCATAGCAAACCCGCCGTATCCTAACAGCACTACCAGGACTCATAAAGCACCATACCCTAACTATCAAAAGGAAACGCTGCAAATATTAAACCAATACATTTCAGAGAACAACAATACATGACCTACTGGGGAAAGAGAACAAGTGGCAATGTCAAATAGGAATTACATAAACAGAATACCTCAGCTCAGTTACACATGAACAGAACATAAACCATCACCAACAAGGAATCACAATTTAGAAACAGGAAGACAATAATTAAACTGGGAATCCCAAAAGCCAAACTTGGAATGTACAACACTGTAGAAATAAAACTATACATTAATTTGCTCTTGTACTAAACAAAGCGCAGACGTTAATGATGCACATTTCCCAGAGCTGACATATTCCAATTAATAAATTCAAAATAAAGAGATATTTTTCTACCTTTTGTGCATTTTTTTTCAGCTGCAATTGCTCCCAGCCACTTTCTTCTGGTTTCTTCGTGTCTTCCGCTAATTCTTCATCGTCTGCTGTCCATTTGTCTTTTCTTCTCTCTTCTAGTTTTTTTCCATTCTCTCTCTACATCTGCTTTAACATACTAATCTTTCTCCTTTTCCTCTTTCCTCATTCCTATTTCATCCACTCAAATTTTACCCCTCCATCCATCCTCAATCCCCACTTACTCTCCCAATATCCGGACAATTGTAGATTTGTCTTCCCTCCCACACAAAATATTTTTTCCCTCTCCATTTCACTCTCCCAGCTCCATCCCATTCTAATCCTCCCCCAACATCATCAGCTCCATTCTAGTTCCAGTCCCACCCAGCATCCGCTCCCTTCTAGTCCCCCGCATCACCCATTTCCAGTCCTAGCCCCCCATAAGCCCATTTCCAGTCCTAGCTCCCCCATCTATTTGCAGTCCCATCCAAGTCCCCCATCAGCTCATTTCCAATCCCAGCCCCCCATGAGCCCATTCTAGTCCTTTCCTAACCCCACCATCAGCCCATGTCAAATCCTAGCTCCCCTCCACTCAGCCCATTTCCAATCCAAGCCCCCCATGAGCCTACTTCCAGTTCTAGCCCCTTCATGAGTCCATTTCAATCCAAACCCCCACCACAGCCCATTTCCAATCTTAGCACCCCCCCAACAGCCAATTTCCAGTCCTATTCTAGCCCCTCCATCAGCCCATTTCCTGTCCTAGCCCCCCCCTCACCCATTTCCAGTCCTAGCTCCCTCCCCCTCACAACCCATTTCCATTCCAAGCCCCCGTCCCCATCAGCTATTTGCAGTTCAAGCCCTCCTTCCACTCAGCCCATTTCCAGTCCTAGCCTCCTCATAGCCCATTACTAGTCCTAACCCCCCATCAGCCCATACGTCCTAACCCCCCATCACCCTATTTCCAGTCCTAGCCCCCCATCAGCCTATTTCCAGTCTTAGCCCCCCTCCCATAGCCAATTACCAGTCCTACCCCCCCATCAGCCCATTTCCAGTCTTAGCCCCCCATAGCCCATTACCAGTCCTAACCCCCCCATCACCCTATTTCCAGTCCTAGCCCCCCCATCAGCCTATTTCCAGTCTTAGCCCCCCCCATAGCCAATTACCAGTCCTACCCCCCCCATCAGCCCACTTCCAGTCTTAGCCTCCCCCCCCATGGCCCATTACCAGTCCTAACCCACCACCACCCCATGGCCCATTACCAGTCCTTACCTTCCCCCCCATCAGCCCATTACCAGTCCTAACCCCCCCCCCCGGCCCATTACCAGTCCTAACCCCCCCCATGGCCCATTACAGTCCTAACCCCCCCCCACCATGATCCCAATTCCAGTCTTAGCCCCCCCATAGCCCATTACCAGTCCTAACCCCCCCCATCAGCCCATTTCCAGTCCTACCCCCCCCCCCATGGCCCATTACCAGTCCTAACCACCCCCCCCATCAGCCCACTTCCAGTCTTAGCCCCCCCATAGCCCATTACCAGTCCTAACCCCCCCCATCAGCCCATTTCCAGTCCTAACCCCCCCACTTCCAGCCTTAGCCCCCTCCCCATAGTCAATTACCAGTCCTACCCCCCCATCAGCCCATTTCCAGTCTTAGCCCCCCCCATCATCAGCCCATTTCCATTCCTACCCCCCCCACTTCCAGCCTTAGCCCCCTCCCCAAAGCCCATTACCAGTCCTAACCCCCCCCCATCAGCCCACATAGCCCCCCCATAGCCCATTACCAGTCCTAACCCCCCCCCATCAGCCCATTACCAGTCCTTGCCACCCCCCCCCCCATGGCCCATTACCAGTCCTAACCCCCCCCCAGCCCACTTAGCCCCCCCCCCAGCCCACTTAGCCCCCTCCCATGGCCCATTACCAGTCCTAGCCTCCACCCCCCATGGCCCATTACCAGTCCTAACCCCCCCCATCAGCCCACTTAGCCCCCCCCCATAGCCCATTACCAGTCCTAACCCCCCCCCCCATCAGCCCACTTCCAGTCTTAGCCTCCCCCCCATGGCCCATTACCAGTCCTAACCACCACCCCCCCCCCTGGCCCATTACCAGTCCTAACCAGCCCCCCCCGGCCCATTACCAGTCCTCACCACCACCCCGGGATCAGGCCTCTTCCAGTTTTGCCTCCCCTACCTTAGCCCATTACCTGTCCTAACCCCCCCCATCAGCCCACTTAGCCCCCCATAGCCCATTACCAGTCCTAACCCCCCCCCATCAGCCCATTACCAGTCCTAGCCTCCCCCCCCCTGGCCCATTACCAGTCCTAACCCCCCCCAGGCCACTTAGCCCCCCCCCATGGCCCATTACCAGTCCTAGCCTCCACCCCCCATGGCCCATTACCAGTCCTAACCCCCCCCCATCAGCCCACTTAGCCCCCCCCCCCATAGCCCATTACCAGTCCTAACCCCCCCCCCCATCAGCCCACTTCCAGTCTTAGCCTCCCCCCAATGGCCCATTACCAGTCCTAACCACCACCCCCCGCCCCCCGGCCCATTACAGTCCTAACCAGCCCCCCCCCGGCCCATTACCAGTCCTCACAACCCCCCCCCCATCAGCCCAATTCCAGTTTAGCCTCCCCTCCCATAGCCCATTACCAGTCCTAACCACCCCCCCCCTATCATTCCAAATTAAAATAAAAAAAAACCCAAACTGGCTGCTTCTGCCGCGGCAGCATCAAGAGCTCTGCCGCGGCAGCATCAAGAGCTCTGCCGCGGGGCCCCCCCCTGCCCGGCAGAGCCTCCGGGCATCCTCAGCAGCATTCTTCATGTCCAAAACGCAGGCTTCTTTCAGAGCCGCGAGAGTTTCTTTTCCTCGCGGCTCTCTAATCCCGCGGGGCTGATGGGAAATCCCATCACCCTCGGCGGGATTAACAGAGCCGCGAGAAAGGAAACTCTCGCGGCTCTGAAAGAAGCCCGCGTTTTGGACATGAAGAAAGCTGCTGAGGATGCACGGAGGCTCTGCCGGGCAGGGGGGGGCCCCGCGGCAGAGCTCTTGATGCTGCCGCGGCAGAAGCAGCCGGTTTGGTTTTTTTTTTTTAAAACTTGGGATGCTGAAGAATGTTTTTTGCGCGGGGCCCCCTGAAACGCGGGGCCCTGTGCAAAAAACATTCTTGCTCAATGGACGGGCCGGCCCTGACTAGCAACATAGAATGTGGGTAGGATCCAGCCAATGGGAAGACTGTGGAGATGGAGCACTGGAATTTTGCTCTAATCACAGAAAGGGAGGAGGTGAACTGGGGGAAATTTCTGAGCTGTACAAGTATACAGTAGTTCCTGCATGTGGTAGGAGATGGAAGAGAGATTAAGCCCCCACCCCCCAATGCCTCACTGCATTTCTCTAGGAAACGCAGTTCCAACAGCTGTACCATAACACCTATTCACAGTAAGATAGGAATTATGCAAGTATACCTGTTAAACAGCCCTCCTCTCTTATATCCTCTCCTGATCACAGACACACAAAGAATAAACATACACAGACACACACACAGATCCATACATACAAGCATTCATACACACACACACACACACACACACACACACACACACACACACACACCATGAATGCACAGACACACGTACAAGCACATATGCAATGACACACAAATGCATGTTCATGCAAACACACACAGACATACCAACCCATAAAGATACATATATACCCACACAAACAAAAAGATAACATACAAGACAAAAATATACTTACACACACACTCACATTCATTCAGATATACAGATACCGCATTCATAAGAAACACACACGCAGCCAATGCAGATTCAAACTGACATGTGTGTCACACACACACACACACACTCACACACACACATAGAGGGTTGGTAAAGAATTCCATGAGCCATGCTCTGCATGCTTTCCCCACGTTTCACTATGTGGCTTTTACTGGAGGAAATTTAGCTTCTGCTACTGAGATGACAGAGTGGAGGAAAAGCCTAGTGGTTAGAACACTGGCTTGGTAACCAAGCAACCAGCGTTCAATTCCCACTAGCACTCCTTGTGGCCTTGGGTAAGTCACTTAACCCTCCATTGCCTTGGAAGAAAGGCCTGACAATCTACTTCCAGTGACACTGCCAAGAAAACCCAGGAGCTTCTGGGTCACCAGAGTCAGGACTGACTCAAAGGCACACATTGCATTTACATTTACTGAGATGACATCACAATTTGAATATTCATGGTTGGGGGTAATATTATAAAGCTTTTCCTGTATGTAAAGTCTATTCTACACATGGAAAAGTGATTGTATAAAATGATGCAATAACATACATGTGTAAAAAGTATGAACATGGAAGATGTGTGTCTATTTTTGTATGATCTGTCTATAGGAACTCTTGGGGGTATAGTTAGGCAGAGCGAAGGCAGAGTTGTGATGTATGCATATATTTTATAAAGTGCATGGATACATGCAGAGAGTACATGTACAAATGTTGCATTTGTTTTGGAGAATACATAAATTTGTGCATCAGCATTTATGTGCTATTGGGGTTAGATGTGGAAGCCTATTTTATAAAGGCACATAGATGCCAAAAAAAATCCCTTACATTGGATGACATTAGGAACATTTCGGGGCCTTGCTCCAGAGTACTGCTCATCAAACTTAATGAAAGGGAGGTTTAGGTAATAGAATCAAAGCATTAGGAGTTCCTAAAATTTGGAGGGAAGAATAAAATTAGAAGTTAGGGGGTGCAACAGTGCCTTTCCCCACAGTATGGAAAAGTTCTCCTTCGCTGGAGAACACAGGAAGAGAACAGAATCACGGGGTGCCTTTCCCTTGGGAGGCCAAGAGATTTACTTAGTAGAATCCTGGCCTTCCTTAAGGGAGAAGGTCTGATAGAGGACTTCTATTAGCAGGAAGCCTGAGAGGAGGAGTGAGGAGCTCATGTGCTTAGAGTTTGCCCTAAGGAGCATAATGTGCTTAAAATGAAGAGAAATGGGTATCAAAGAATGGAGAGATCCCATAGTGAGAAGTTTCAGGTTTCAGGAAGGAAAAGAAAGAACAACAGCTAGGAGTTCCTAGGAGCTATGGTTTTCAGACCCAAGAGAAGAAGGGAAAGGACTTGGAGAGTGGTGTGAATAAATAGGAGAGACCAAGTGGAGGAACTAAGAGCGGAAGAAGGAAGGATCCAAGTCCAGGATGCATTTTGCTGACTTTAAGCTTGGAGAGGTCCAGTAGTAAGGACATAAGTCCCAGAGAAGGGGAGAAGTGACTGCTTTGCTTTAGAAAAAGAAGCAAAAGTGGTCCATCCCAAGGATTACAGGAAGAAGAAGGAAGAAGGAGTTAAGAGGGACAATATAAGAACATAAGAACATAAGATATGCTATACTGGGTAAGACCAAGGTCTATCAAGCCCAGTATCCTGTTTCCAACAGTGGCCAATCCAGGTCAGACGTGCCTAGCAGGTTCCCAAAAAGACACACAGGAGGATGCTGGGTTGCATACAGAGAGGAATTACCAGCAGAAAGGAAGAGGTACTAATGCCACTGTACAAGTTGCTAGTGAGGCCTCACTTCGAATATTGTGTTCAGTTTTGGAGACCATATCGCACAAAGGATATAAAAAGACTGGAAACTCTTCAGAGGGAGGTGACCAAAATAATTCAGAGCCTATGAACAGAATCCATAGAATACACACAAATACCCTGGTCTGATCATTACATCATCAAAACTCAATTCACATTCTACACCAACAACACTAAAAATAACAAACGAAATGACCCCACTACAAAATTCAAAAAATTTAATGAAACTGACTTCTTAGATACAACAATACCTCACCTCTCATCAGCTCCAATGAATCTAGACGAAGCTGTAACAACCTGGCATGTAACAATCAATAATGCAGCCAAACTTGATCAACGAATCAAAAAAAAACCTAACTTAAAAAGAAACAGAACTCCATGGTTCAACAATACGCTAACACAAATGAAAAAAGAACTAAGAAAATTAGAACATAAATGGCGCAAAACTAAATCAAACATCAACAAGGAAATATATCACAACCATCTCACAAAATACAAAGACACATTAGATAATACAAAAAAATCCTATTTCGCAGCAATCTTATCAAAATCATATAACAGACCACGAGAACTATTCTCAATTGCTAGAAATCTTACTAATAATCCTCAAGCATCAACACTGAAATCACTGAAATATCGGTACAAACCTTAGCCATCCACTATCAAAACAAATCTATGCAACCTACAATGACCCTAAACAATATAAATACAGTTCATCACTGCTCAGATGAATGGTCAAAATTTCACCCCATATCAAAAGACGCACTAAAGAACATCATCTCTAATCTCAACACCACAACCTCCTTTCTTGACCCATGCCCAGTAACATGGATAAAAAGTACACTCCCAATACTACTACCATACATCCTCCCTATAGTCAACCTATCATTGCATCAAGGACACCTCCCCTCTACGCTCAAACATGCACAAATCCGTCCAATTCTCAAAAACAACACGCTTGATAAAACATCACCAAAATCATACAGACCCATTTCAAGTATCCCTTTTTTAGCTAAAATAATAGAAAAAGTGGTACAAATTCAGACACAAGAATACTTAGATTCATCCTACCCACTTGATGACCACCAATATGGATTTAGACCTCAACATGGAGTCGAAACACTGCTAACAGTCTTAACTGATGTATTACTCAAAGGAATTGATAATCATAAACAAGCATTCATACTTTTATTGATTGATATTTCCGCAGCATTTGATAGTGTTCACCACACTATAATGCTTAATAACCTGAAACAAATAGGAATAAAAGACACTGTACATAATGGTTTACCTCTTACTTAAGTAATAGAACACAAAATGTAAGAATTGGTAACCAAACATCAATCATATATAAACAAGAAATTGGTCTCCCACAAGGCTCTGCACTATCAGCCCTTCTATTTAATATTTATATAAACCTGTCAGTGATATCTTTAAAAAATTCGGTGTATACTATCATCTATACGCAGATGATATTATGATGTACATCCCATTCACGATCCCTAATTTACCAATAAAATTACTATCAGAATGCTTCAATGAAATTACAACATGGCTAAAAGCCCAAAACCTTCACATTAATCATTCAAAAACAGAAGTCCTAATTGTAACAAAAAATCAATCATATATCCCCCCCAACCCATATAACATTACAAAGCCATGACATTAAAATAAAAAATGAAATAAGATACCTAGGTGTTATTCTAGATACTCACCTGACGATGAACACTCACATCAGAAACACCATAAAGAAAATATACTTTAAACTTAAAATCCTTAAACAATTACGCCCGCTAGTACACCAACTAGACTTCATTAATATAATCCAAGCTACAATAACACCGCACTTTGATTTTGCCAACCTAATTCTCTTAGGTATATCGAAACAAAACATAAAAAGAATCCAATTAGCACAAAACGCAGCAGCCAGAATTATAATGAAAGTACACTCAATCCAACACATAACTCCAATATTAGCTTCCCTACACTGGTTGCCAATTCAAAGTAGGATAATATATAAACCGCAATAACCACATACAAAGCTTTAAACAACATGGCCCCAATCCCATTAAGCAATCTAATTAGCATGGAATCTCAAAAAAACCACGCACAGAAAAGGATACTCAAACAAACTAAATACCCCTAATGATTTCATAAAAGCAAATAAATTAACTAACAAAAGAGCTTTTTCTCATGCTGCCCCCTCTATTTGGAATTCCCTTCCGGAGGACTTACGAACTATAACTGAAATCATGGAACTCCGTAAAAAACTAAAAACCTATTTATTCTCCATGCACTACGGCAACATAGATAACCCCTGGATACACTCAGATAAAGGTTAAAAATATGACAGAGTAATACTTATCCCAAAAATTTAACAGACATTACGCTATTATATAAACTCTATGATCCAACTCTGAGTACCCCCAACATGTACCTGTATATAGTTTTTTGTACATAGTTTAATAAGCCAGTTTTGCTATTTTGCATTAGTTCAAGCTGTTACCCATTACTTTTATTGTTACAAAAATGTTCGATGTAAAACTAAGCTTTTGCTATGTGGAATGTTGTTTTATTGTGAACCGCAACTGAACTCTGGAAGTTGCGGGTTATAAATATATGTTAAAATAAATAAATAAAATAAATAAATAAATATGAGAAGAGATTTGATGACCTAAATATGTACACTCTGGAAGAGAGGAGGAACAGGGGAAATATGATTCAAACCTTTAACCCTTTCAAGGCCTACTTTAAATTTTTAATCCACATTCTGCAGCCGGGTTAATTTTTGCATATTTCAGGAAAATTGCACCCGTCTTATTCAATATGTTCTAATAGTGATTTTCCTTCTGCTATGGTCATGTATTATATACCATTTGATAGGAATATTTAGTCAGAATTTTGGATCCCAAGAGTTTTGGGCTATACTTAAAGAGTATTAATGAACAAACCACCTCTTCCAAAGACGGAGAAGCTGTAAAACTAGAGGGCATCACATGAAGCTGCAAAGGAGTAAACTGAAAGGCAACGTTAGAAAATACTTTTTCACTGAAAGGGTGGTGGATGCTTGGATTGCCCTTCCAGTGGAAGTGGTGGGGGCAAATACAGTGACAGAATTCAAAATGGCATGGGACAGACAAAGTGGATCCCTTTATAGCAACAGGATACAATCAAAATAAACATATCTCTTATATCTCAACAAATAGGGGTAACCTGCACGGAGTGGTCGGTGAACCTACTTTTACCACCTTTCTGGGCAGACTAGATAGACCATACTGGTCTTTATCTGCTGTCATATACTATGTTACTATGTTCCCCAGTGCTTGTCCCGGGGCAAGCAGTGGAATACCTGGGTCCTCTTTAATAATGGTTTATGGACCTCCAGGAACTTGTCCAAAACTTTTTTTAAACCCAGCTACACTAACAGCTTCTACTACATCCTCCGGTAACAAATTCCAGAGTTTGATTACATGAGATGAACTTCCCAGGTACCTGGATAAAACTACACCCATACTGCATAGAACACTGTGTGAGAGAGATGCCAGAGAGAGCAAGGGGGCAACCGAGGACTGCAAGCAAGCTTTAGACTTTTTTCCATCACATAGATGCTCCCTAACTCCCCCCCCTCCTTCTGTCATCCATGTTCTATATTAGTCCCCAATCTGACAATATTCAGACTGCCTCAGCACTAGCCACATAGATCTAGGGTGGAGTGAGGGTGTTCTGCTTAATTATACAGATAGCTGACAATATTCATCTGAGGCAGACAGGAAGGAAGCTGTGAGGGTAACTCCTCCCCTCTCAGCCTGAGTTACAGTGAAACAAAACTTAAACACATACCCTTTCGCCCAGAGTCCAGCAGACCAGAGCATACCAGTTTAGACAGGTCATTTAGGCATGCTATATGATAGCCCACAACCCCCCCAGGGGTTACTGATTGGTGGAGAGGGGATATCTGAGACAAATGAGAAGCTAGTATGGGTTTGAAAACTTACTGTATATAAGACAGTGTGTGACACCACTTGGGCTCTCAGATCGTTTTGTTCAGGGTGCCGGCTCTGCCTGAGACTGTGCGCACAATAAACAGCATGTGTTTGCATACCGGTCTGTCTCTGTGTTTTCATCTGAGGGTTCGAGGGACAGACTTCGAATAGATAATAGATCTCCTGCTACATTTCCTGGTGCATTGGCCAGGAAACCTCCGTCTGTCTCCTCGCACCCCCAGGTGAAGGCATCGCGGTTTGCGCAACCAGGACTCGCCCGGTCTGGGACCGACCTCCTGGTCGTCGAGGGTCCCCAGCGCCACTGGACCCTTTGTTCCAGAGGGATTTCCTCGGCGTATCCTGCGCACTCGATCCTGGACGGCCGACTCCCTGGGTACAGAAATCCGGCCTGACAGACTGGCATCCAAACTCTTCAGGATGGTGAGTACTCACTCTCTTAATTTTCTGAAACGGGTTGAAAAGTCTGGTTTTCAAAAGTCTGGTTTTCTGAAACATGTTAAAAAGTCTGGTACGGGATTGGCCACCCCTTACGGGCGGTCCGAGTAAGAACCGTAGTCTGAGATATTGGGTTCTGAAACCACTGCCTGTCCTGGTGTCTGGATTCGGGAAACAGGAGTCTGGAAGGGTATATACATATATATATATATATGTGTGTCTGTCTGTCTGTGTCCCTGCCTGTTGTCTCCCCTCTGCTGTCTCGTTCTGTGTTATAAACGCGAGTGTTGTATACAAATTAGGAGAATAATTACAGTATGGGGTCTAGTAGATCCAAGAATAGGACTCCGCTGAAATGCATGCTAAGCCATTTTAAAACTGCCTTTGGGGAGACTATGGAGTTAGGCTCACTGCCCCCAGACTAGTTGTACTGTGTGAGTGGGAGTGGCCCACCTTAGTGTGAGCATGGCCACCTGAAACAGTGAAAAACATCAGGTCTACTGACTGCAGGGAGAGGGACAGTTTAGAAAATGTTTTAAAAAAAAAAGGAGAAATCCAAGAAGGGGGAAGATACTGAGAGTCCGGCCCCAACCCCATAGCTTCTCCTCTAACCTCTGTAAATAAAGAGGAAAGGGACTGTTCCCTGTAAATAAAAGGGGAGTAGGGGGACTCTCCTGTAGATAAAGGGGAGCAGGGTTTACTGTATATAGACTGTTGTACTAGTATAGAAGTGAAGGAAGACAATTGCTTTACTTAATGTATATCCAGTTTCATTACTATGTTTCATGCATAATCAATAGTCAAAGAACCAAATTTTGATCATACCTCTCAGCAGTGAGTAAGGGGTACTTGAAACTTTTGAGACAGTTTGCATAACTACAGAAAGATACTGGGAATGAAACTATTGAAATTGTTTGCATGGCTACAGAAAGATACTGGGAGATCAGGGAGGAGTTCTTCTTCTAGCAGATGAATGGAGACCCATTAGAGAGGACAAAAGGACAATTCACCTAGGAGTCTTTCTCCTAGCAAACAAATGGAAACCCATTAAAGAGGACAAAAAGAACAATTCACCTAGCCTCCAAGCAATCCTCTTGTCATCAATTTTAATTGTAGAGTTTTTGAGCTTCTAAAACCATGGGGAGTATCTCCCTTGAGCATCCTCAGATGTCTGACCAGCATCTTGATTGTGTACTATGTGTATGTCACCTGAAGGGTGGGAGCAAACAAAGGCTGGAGAAGGACTGGTCAGATTACTATTAGCAAAGATTTATGGGGTGGAGAATATCTGTAGGGCAAAGCTCATGTGTAAGAGCTAGCCTGCAAACCATTTGTTACAGCCTATAAAAAAGAGAGAGAAACTCCTTATAAGATTATGAAGAAATGAAGACCTTTTTATTTTTTATTTTTAAGGTCCTTGGTTTCCCAAGCTGTTGTTAAAGCATGTTGCTTTTCAGAACTACCGAAGTGGGAGGGTTTAGTGAAATTTATCAAGAAAACCTCCTTATTCCAATTAGATAGGCTGCTAGCTGCTATACTTAAAAGACTAATAGTCTTGTGTTTAAATGTTTTAATCTACAGTAAATATTGTTTTTTCTTTCATTGCTGACTGCTCATTACCAAGTGCCCCTGGATGCTAGATCAAACAAACAAGGCATGAAACTAAGGAAACTGTTTCTGTTTTCCTTTGACCTTCAAAGTAGAGGTTAAGAGCCCTGACAGGACAATGGGGCATCCTGAGCCAGTTTGCAAATGATTTAAATCCTGAGTAAATAAGAAGGTAATCCTGGTTAATCTTTATCATTAATATGTTATGCATTTATTCTTTGTCTTTGACTGTATATGCTATCAAGCAAACTTAAAAGTTAAAAGGGGATTTTATATATTGTGGCAAGCGCCTCATAGCGGGCATAGTTTTATTTTATTTATTTTTTATTTAGCTGTATTTATATCCCGCTTTTCACCGGGTCAAAGCGGTCAATTGGGGGATACATTTAACACAAGGGGATATGACACACATACGCTAATACTTACAGGGAACATGGGCAATGGAGGGTTAAGTGGCTTGCCCAAGACCACAAGGAGTACCTATAGAACTAGAAATTCCAGTCCCTCCGGCCTGAGATTGCTGTCCCCAGGTGGGACTTGAACCCCCGGCCCTCTGGCCTGAAGTACCTTGTCCTAACCACTAGGCCACTCCTCCCACTTAGTTATTGTTTATATTTTACAGAACCATAAACAGCTATAACTATAGGTTAATTGTTCAGCTACATAGTAATCTGCATTTGCCTGAAGGAATCTGGACACAAGAGAGACCTATTGTTTGTTTTGCTGTCTGTGTTGAAGATAACATTTCAGATCAGTTTGATACCAGTTTCAGGTATAAGGTTTTAATTTAAATGTGACAAAGCATGATTTTGAATTCACCTCTTTGCAGTTTCATATCATTTAAGAATGCCTGTTTCTTGAACTGTAAGATTCAAGGTAATTACTTTGCCTTGTTAAGCTCTGTGCTGATGACTGATGAACAGGACAGTAACATCACAGTTTTATTTGTTACAATATTGGATTTTAGGATAAATTCACCTGTTTTTCTGTATTTGAATTTTATGTGTTGGTATCCAGAGACAAAGTGTACTTTGTTTTGAAAGTTTTTTAAAATGTATTTAGAGGTCCAGTATACACAGCAATTATAGAATTTTGGACATAGTCTGATCTGAAATTGCTTTGTTCCCAAGCATATAGAGCAAATTTAGTGGAAAGATGGAACTGAGTTCCCAAAAAATATGAGAATACTTGTAAAATTATTTACAAATAAAACGATAACATTAACTTGAGTTGATTGGACAAAACCAAATCTTGCTTGTCAGCAATGATCCAGGAGAGGTTTGAGAAAAAGAATGAGAGAAAGAGAGAGAGAGAGAGAGAGGCAGAAAGATGAGACCACAGCCTAGGAAAAGGCAATAAACGTGCTGCTTCAAGTGTGATGATCTGGGCCACCAGAATTCTGACTGCTCTAAGACTCCTCGAGGACCCACAAGGCATGAAGAACATGAACCTTGTATATTTATGCCTCTGAAGAGACATGAATAGGCAGGGGAGAGTAGGCCAAGAAGAACCCGAGGAAGTATCGCCATGAGGCCCAGCCACAAATGCCTTGCAGGCCAAGAAGAACCTGAAGAAGTATCGCCATGAGGCCCAACCACCAATGCCTTGTACCCTCTTAGGTCTCTCACCTCAAAAGGATCTCTTTTGACACCATAATTAATGAGTAGCTTACACAAATCCTTGTGGACACTGCAGTTTCAGGATCAGTCCAAGTATTCTTAAGTTTCCTACAGCACTCTCACTGGGAACAGTGTATACGATAGATTCTAGTCACATCTGAGATATGTGTCCGTCCTGTTAGAAGCCATACTTCTTTCTATTGGGATTGATGTTATAAAATGTTGCAAAATAATAGTTTTATATTGTAAGGACTTTACCTAGATTGTTTAGATAGTTGCTATTTAGAATGAGCACATATGTCCATTTAGAACTACACCAATTAAGTTAGTGGGAAAGGGACACTGTTTACTCACACTGTTATGCTTATTGAGAAGAATCTAAATTTATATTTTCTGCCTACCATTCGTTTACACCAATACTAAGTTTTTAACAATTGTTTGATATTCTTAGCAGCCTTGCCAAATAAGGATACATTAGTATGGTATAAAAACATGAAAAGGACCTATGTATGTAGTTGGTGGAATGATGCAGGTGATGAAGGAGTGTTGTGAGGGATGAAGTGGGATATTAAGAGGAGGGACTCTGATGGACAGTAAACTGATGAAGGTAATTTAATGATGTGAAGTGATGTATCTGGCAAATGAATATGTAAACAAAAAAAAATGATGAGCACTTTATTCAACTATGCCGTCTCCAGAATCTTCAATTTAGGAAGTCATCTAAGCCCCAACATATACTCAACAATTAGAAATAGACACCTGGAGACAGGCTAGGTGCACCTTGCACCCTGATGAGCTTTGGAAAACCTACACTGGTCATGTGGTACTTCCAGATGCTTTTTTGCCTCCTTTTTGCCTCTGTATGTCCTGGCCAGGCATGCATGGGCAAAGGGGGATGATTTGATGACAAATTCTCACAAAATTGGTATAATTCTAAAACTTGCCAAAATTGCAGAACACGTGTGTGCAACTTGTCTGATCTGTAAACATGTAAAGATCAGTCAAGGGCATAATGGAATATTTCCTATCAGCAAATGAATCTCCAGTGATAGAGAGACAAGGAGTTAATCAAACTGCGAGACAAAATTGACACCATACGAGATAGTTACTGGTAGACCATTGAAAGTTTATAAAGCAATATTTATAGGATATGATCTTAGTAAATATGGATGAAATTAAGTTTGTCGCATTGCATTGTCTCATTGTGAAATCTAATCTAGAATATTTAGTCTTTTCACTTAACATTGGTGCTGCTTTACTGAATGAGGCCTGGAGCCATGTCACCAATTGCAATCCAGAGAGTCCAGCAGAAGAAATTGGCCAGAGTCCAGATGGAACAGACCATCCCAAGAACTCAGAAATACACACCGCTGAAATGTGTGAAGGAGTCCCTATCTGGATCAATGTGTCTCATTGGAAAAAAAAAGGACTAGATAGCGCCCGCGGACTCGAACAGCGGCTGCCCTAGCCGAACGACCACCGGTATCGGCCTGGGCCAAGGAAGGGAGCAGGGGACGTGGACGTGGACGAGGACAAAGGGGGCCGAGGTTTCCCCGAGGCCCCAATCAGTGTGCATACTGTAAAGAGGAGGGACATTGGAAGAACGAGTGCCCAAATTGGAGGGGGCAATATCGGTCCATGAGGGGCGCAAGGGTACCTGCGCACACTAAACGAGGGCGAGGCCAACCCATGGTATATGGGTCCCCAGGAGCCTATGGTCAAGATGAACTTAGGGGACCAAGAAATGCAGTATTTTACTATACGTGCTAGTCTGGACTGTAAACAACCTGGAGTGTACTTTTCTACCTTTTTCTATAGTATTGGAACCACTCAGCCCACCTCAGCCTTTAACCAAATTCCTATCATTAAAATCATCTCTAATACCTGAAGATTGGAGGATCGCCAATGTAACACCAATTTTTAAAAAGGGTTCCAGGGGTGATCCGGGAAACTACAGACTGTTTAGCCTGACGTCAGTACCGGGAAAAATGGTAGAAACCATCATAAAGAATAAAATTACTCAGCATGTAGATAGTCACAACCTAATGGGAGACAGCCAACATGGCTTTAGACAAGGAAGATCTTGTCTTACTAATCTGTTATGTTTTTTTGAAGGAGTGAATAAACAGGTGGACAAAGGTGAGTCGGTTGATATTGTGTATCTGGACTTTCAGAAAGCCCTTGACAAGGTCCCTCATCAGAGACTTTTGGCAAAACTAAAGAGTCATGGGATAGGAGGCAGTGTACTATTATGGATCAGGAACTGGTTAAAAGATAGAAAGCAGAGGGTAGGGCTAAATGGCCAATTTTCCCAATGGAGAAAGGCGAATAGTGGTGTACCCCAGGGATCTGTGCTGGGTCCGCTGCTTTTTGACATATTCATAAATGACCTGGAAAGTGGAATAACGAGTGAGGTTTTGCAGATGACACAAAACTATTTAAAGTTGTTAAAACCCAAGATGATTGTGAAAAATTGCAAGAGGATCTTGATAAATTGGAAGACTGGGCATCAAAATGGCAGATGAAATTTAATTTGGACAAGTGCAAGGTTATGCACCTAGGGAAGAACAACCCAAACTATGGTTACACGATGCAAGGTTCCACATTAGGAACCACCACCCAGGAAAAAGATTTAGGCATCATTGTGGATACCATGTTAAAACCCTCGACCCAGTGTGCAGCGGCAGCCAAGAGAGCAAATAGAATGCTAGGTTATGATAAGGAAAGGAATGGAAAATAAAACAAAAGATATTATAATGCCTCTATATCGTTCCATGGTGAGACCACACCTTGAATATTGTGTGCAATTCTGGTCGCCGTATCTTAAAAAGGATATAGCGATTTTAGAAAAGGTTCAGAGAAGAGCCACCAAAATGGTAAAGGGGATGGAAGGATACTCCTATGAAGAAAGGCTAAAAAGGTTAGGGCTCTTTATCCTGGAAAAGAGACGGCTGAGGGGAGATATGATAGAAGTCTATAAATTAATGAACGGAGTGGAATGGGTAAACGTAGATCGATTGTTTACATTATCAGAATATAGAAAGACTAGGGGACATGAAATGAAGCTACAGGGTAAACTATTTAAGACTAATAAAAGAAAATATTTTTTCACTCAACGTGTAATCAAACTCTGGAATTTGTTATCGGAGGATGTAGTAAAGGCTGTTAGTGTAGCTGGGTTTAAAAAAGGTTTGGACAAGTTCCTGGAGGAAAGATCCATAAACCATTATTAAGAAGTGACCGAAGATATCAATGCTTGACCCAGTACAAGCATTGTGGAACTTGCGTCTCTTGGGGAAACTGCTAGGTACATATGACCTAGATTGGCCACTGTTGGAAACAGAATACTGGGTTTGATGGACCTTGGTCTGACCCAGTATGGCATATCTTATGTTCTTATGTTCTTTCTCTTTGCAGGTAGTTTCTACCCTTAATGCTACTGATTGTTTTGTTTTTGTAAATGTCAAAGCGGGAGGGTTTAATTTGTCTAATACTGTCTTATCATGCGATTCTGTTACAAGGGTATCATATGCGTACTCTGAAGTGTATCTCCCCTTAGGCTGGTTTTTGATATGTGGGAGGGTGACCTATACCTATGTCCCTGTAAATGCCACAGGTGGCCCATGCAGTATCCCGATCCTCCACCATTTTATCACCTCTACCCTCAACGCCCTGGTGGAACGCAAGATGGCTACCTCGGTCATGGCCCTGACCCAATATACCCCCTTGCGGCCTGCCTCTAGTACTGCTGCCCTCTACCGCCCTAGCGGTTGAGGTCCAACTAAAAAAGGGGGAAGTGAGGCAGCCAGGAAGGAAGCTGTGAGGGTAACCCCTCCCCTCTCAGCCTGAGTTACAGTGAAACTTAAACACATACCCTTTCGCCCAGAGTCCAGCAGACCGGAGCATACCAGTTTAGACAGGTCATTTAGGCATGCTATATGATAACCCACAACCCCCCCCCCCCCCCAGGGGCTACTGATTGGTGGAGAGGGGATATCTGAGACAAATGAGAAGCTAGTATGGGTTTGAAAACTTACTGTATATAAGACAGTGTGTGACGCCACTTGGGCTCTCAGATCGTTTTGTTCAGGGTGCCGGCTCTGCCTGAGACTGTGCGCACAATAAACAGCATGTGTTTGCATACCGGTCTGTCTCTGTGTTTTCATCTGAGGGTTCGAGGGACAGACTTCGAATAGATAATGGATCTCCTGCTACATTTCCACTATCCTGTTAGGGCTTTGCAATCTCAATCGCCGGTCAGCTTTTTATTTTTTGGCACCTCACTTCAGTTCCTCTTTACATTCAGCAAAATAATTCTCTTAAATCTTGTAAGAACCACCTTAAGATGTATTTTTTGAACAAGCTTATGGCAGTCTGTAGGGGTAGGAACTTCAGGGCAGCTATTGGTGGTTGAACTCTGTTTGTTAGTTTTGTGTGGTTGTTTTTATGTATTTTGTATTTCGTTAGTCTGTAAACCATGGTGGTGCATGTAGCTACAGGCGGTATATCAAGTTTGATAATAAAGATAAACATAAAGATATCCACATAGCTATGTGGATTAAGTAAGTCCAGCAAAAAGGCTAACTTAAACCGTATAGCTATATGAATAACAGCTGAATATCACTGACTCATCGGTATGGTTAGCAGCAGTCACTGCTGAATATGTATATCCAACACTGCTCAGTATCCGGATAATGGTGCTGAACATATGGGACAGATTTAGACATTGCAGCTGGCATTTAACAAACATTCTGAGCTTGGTGTTTGAACATTGACTCAATGATATCCAATGATGTGTTTTTGCAGGATTATTCAGGGTAGGAATTATTAAAATGTAAGATAGAGACTTACGAGTCTGAGCCCCAGATCCTTTTAATGCATAGAAATGTCTGATAACTAGAGAGGACTGGATTTGTTTTTGGACCTTTCCAAGTCTACAAGTTCCATAATGTGTGACTAGATTTTTTGAGGGAGTTCCATATCAAGTTGTCAAATTGTTTACCTGTTTACACTGTGTCCTGTTGACAGTGTTTCTCTTTCATTCCTCTCCCCTTCCCCCAGCCTGCATATCCTGAAGAGGGGTCACATGCATATAGTTTATTTGTGTAAATTTACCTAGACTGAGCGGAATCATTCCCAAAAAAGGATTAGGGTGTTGCTGTCATGTAATCACATATTTTTGAAAATTTGGGAGTGATTTTCAAAGTGGAGGCATGCATGCAATTTTGATTTGAAAGTCCAAAGAGAGAAAAATATGAGCATAGATTTTATTGTTGCAAACAGCCATAAATTTACTCTCCAAAAGATAAGTGCTTAGGCCAGGCTTCGACAAATTTATGTTGAATCTATGAGCCAGAACAAAAATTTAAGGGCCAGTAGATGAGACCTCCTTTCCTGCTTCTCCTCCCCCTACCCCTCCCAAACTGTGAAGTTCATGTGTGTGTGTATGGGGGGAATTTCCTCAACATTAGCAGCAGCTCCTTTAGAAACTGATTTAGTAAGGCTCTTTTCAGATTTTCAGCTTGATGCAGGAACTCTGCACTAGAGCCCAGTGGTAAAGCTCTTGTGCGGTGTTTTTCCTAAGCAAGCTTGGCATAGAAGTTTGGATCAGTGATGCAATGAACTGTGCTCAGAAAGTGTGAGCTAAACAAGGAGAGTAAGCTAGGCACATGCCATTTTTTTCAGCATTTTCTTCTGCAAAGCCGTAAAACAGTTGCAGGTGCTGCACTCTCAGGAAACAGACATAAATTCCTCACCAGCACTGACCACAGACTAATGGGCTAACCTTTAATGCCTCATGAGACTTTGCGTCAAAATCTCACATTGAGCTCAGCCTTCTGGTGTTCTGTGCCCATTTCTGCATCTGCACTGCATAGCTAATTGCTTGATTACCATCCAGTTAAATGTGCAGTGCGCAGGCATTTGTGCATGGTTTATGCTCACGCTAGATTCCTTCCTGCATTCTGCGCCCACGCTAGCACAGAAAATTCAGCTTAAACACTGCGCAGATGCCTGCGCTAACAGCAGCACACTTAGCTGCTTCAAGCTGCCTATGTCTAAAATCAAGGAAAGCTAATAAATTATTCCCTTAAAGTGCCAGTGCAAATCATTAGCAGAAGCAAGCAGACTCCCTTCCCAAAGCATACTGTCAGCTGTGCGAGAGCATCCACTTGATAAGTGAAGCAAAGAGACAATCATATATATCATGGCCTGGGTCCCACCAATCAATTTTTCTCTCTCTCTTTTGTACCATCTCCAGCCTTCTATTGGTCTCTCTCTCTCTCTCTCTCTCTCTTTCATCACCTCCAGCCTTCAACCAGTTTCTCTCTCTCTTTCATAACCACCCACCAAGCCTTCACCCAGTCTATTTCTCTCTTTCATTACTCTTCTCATCCTTCACACAGTCTCTGTGGCGTAGCATTGCAAGTCTCTCGTTGCCAGCTGTCACCATCTCTCCCCATGGTGCATTGAGAATTAAGCCCACAGACAATGCAGGTACAGTGGCTTTTTCTAATGTATTGGCATATAACAGAAATTTAAGGTCTGCAAACTACGGGCACTGCAAAACTGTTCTAAATGTAAACTTGAAGCAGCATGGCACTGATGCAGAGTCCCCTGGAGAATAAATCATGCTCTTTGTGGCCATATTCTGAAGCCACAACTCTGTGGGGACGTCTGTCTTGCTGCTGCACTGTGTTATTATTCCAAATGAGGTTGAGCCTTTGCTCCTGTGGTGCTGTCAATGACTCTGGCTATTCTGATGGCCCACGGAGATGCTGCCAAGCATTCACTTTAACACTTTGTCTTATCCATCCTGCTGAATTTTCTATCAGCACTGGCTTTAAGCAGTGATATTGATTCTTCCGGCATTGGTGGTTTGGAATGCTCCCCATGCACCACTTCTCAAAAGGTTTAAACTCTTGCAGGCAAATACCCAAAACAAACATGAAATCTGGGGCATCAGGGTACAATTTCTAGGTGCCATGGTGATCTGGCGCACAGGATTTGTTGAGTCCTGATTTAGGCTAGTCCTCTCTTCCTCTCCCCCAAAATGCAGAACTAAACTACTGGTCATCCAATAAAAGGTTCTCACCTACAACCTGCTCATTATCTTTCATTTCTGAGTAGTTCAGTAAACTATCACAGCAAATACCTAACCTTTTTTTCTTAAATAGATGGAATTTTTCAGATTTATGCTCTATTTCATTTCTGGTTTTATTCTTTGAACTGAAGCACCTGGGACATTAAGGGGGAAATTTTAGAAGAAGGCTCCTATTTTTAGGCACTCAGATTGTGCCTAATGCTGTTTTTTTTAGTCATTTATGTGCATAAGTGGCCACATACAGTATATGCGTAAAGAACCTCTTATAAAATACCGACCAGTGTAAAACTATGCACATCAATTTGATGGCTCGTACAGTATATTCACCACAGACATGCACATGGGCAAAGTTTGGTTAGACCATGAGTGGTGAGAGTTCCATGTTACTCGCAAGACCTGAAAGAGCTCAAGTGCAAGTCGCGACAACTTGAGCAGAGATGGAGACACTCCAAGAATCCAATCTACCAGGCAGATTATACCACAGCCCAATCGGAGTACTGCTCTCTAACTAATACACGAAAGAAAGAGTACCATGAAAAAGCTCATTAAATCCTCCCTAAATTGCCCCAGAGAGCTGTTTGGTATCGCACAGTAACTATTAAAAATCCCAAACTCAAATAAAACAAATATCATTTCCCCCATAACATGGCTAACTTCCTCCAAACCAAATTAAGCTCGGCAGCTACCATGACAACAATGCAAGTACTGGAATCAAACAATAACGTCTCTCCAGGTCACACTCAATCTACTTTCAATGCCATATCCCCTGAACAATTGGAATCCGTCATCTCAAATCTTAATACTACAAACGCACCTCTTGACCCATGCCTGATATCATGGATCAAACTCGCTAAATAGGAGTTATCTTCAACTTTACTCAAGATAATGTAGTCCTCACTGACTAAAGGATTCATGCCCAAAAAATTAAGCGTGCCTCGATTAGACTTTTTTTAAAGAATCCTGCTCTAGACCCAACATCTCCAAACTCATTCAGGCCCATCTCCAGTATTCCCTTCATTGCCAAACTAATTGAAAAAGCCATACAACTACAGATGCAAGATTACATTGATACTCACCCAACTCTTGACCTGCAACAGCACAACTTTAGACCGTTCCATAGTGTTGAGACTTTACTTACATCACTGCTTGACAATCTAAT
This sequence comes from Ichthyophis bannanicus, assembly GCA_033557465.1. Classification (NCBI taxonomy): domain Eukaryota; kingdom Metazoa; phylum Chordata; class Amphibia; order Gymnophiona; family Ichthyophiidae; genus Ichthyophis; species Ichthyophis bannanicus. The sequence goes on from CM066035.1 coordinate 750,961,085, forward strand.
TAAGGATATAGAAAACCTATACAAGGATTTGTTCTCATATCTCTAGACATCTCTGCAGCATTTGATTCCATAAGCCATCACAGCCTCTAATCACGCCTCTATTCAATAGGACTACGACTATATACGCTCAAGTGGTTCCAATCTTACCTAGAGGACTGACAGCAGCAAGTGAAAGTAGGACCAATTAGCACTCACAAAGATCTGCCCTCACCTCCCTACTATTTAATATCTTTATACAGCCGCTGTGTACCATCATATAAAACTATAAAATATTCTACCTCCTATATGCCAATGATATCCTAATTTACAAAACTTTCTCCACCAATAACCTAGAATATTCAGCAATACAAAAATGCTTTAAAGCAATGTCCAACTTGCTCTCAAAACACAATTTAACCAGCAATCACAGTAAAACAGAAGTCATCCAAATAACAAAAAATCCAACATTCACCCCGCCACCCTCCATCATACTACCTGACGTAGTTAAAGAGGAGGTCAAATATCTTGGAATAATGCTCGACCAGAGCTTATCCTTTCACTCTCATACTAAAAAAGTCACAAAATCAACTTACCACAAGATGAGAACAATATACCAGTTCCACCCCTGTTTGAACAATCTGACTTCAAAGACGTATCTCAGGCACTCTTAACTCTGCTATGGGACTTCTGCAACATAATATATCAAGGACTTCCAAAGACCATCATACATCCTTTCCAAATAACACAAAACACAGCTGCCAGACTCATATCAAATACACCTAGAAGAGACCACATCACCCCCCTCCCCCCATCATAGCCAGCCTACACTGGCTCCCAATTCACATGTGTATCAGATATACATTTCTGCTAACCACTTGCAAGATAGATATTCCACAATCCCTTGGTGCAGGACATTCATTCCCTAATCCAGAAACCTTACGACTCCAGGATAAGACGGAAAACTATACAGAACCTTCTAATGATACCACCTCTCCAAGCCAAATGTAACCAATCAACATCCAAAAGGGCCTTTTCAGTATTTTCACCCACCATATGGAACTCACTTCCCCTTGAAATACATTCATCCAATACTGTTGCAGAGTTCCGGCATAGAATAAAGATGATCCTCTTTACAGAACACTATGGATCCTACACATAAAAGCGTGAATGAATCGCTGTAAAATTATCTATAGCATGGAATCTTCTCATACCTGTGTTCAGACTTCCCTAATATCCTCTCCCATCTCCAGATCTAATCCCTCCTACATTGTTCATATGTTGCTTTTCAATAATGTATAACTTGTTAAACTAGATTTTTTCAAATTACTTGCATGCTTTCATCCTTAGGTTCTCTGTAAACATTATACAGTTACTTGTAAACCACTGTGACTTGTAGATATAGCAGTATAAAAAAAGTTGTTAAATAAATAAGCAAGTATGAGCATTGATTATGATAAAATACGATAATTTACAAGTGTACTTTCAAACTGTGGGCACAGGAATTTAGCCAGCTGTAGGGCTTGTGTAAGTGATTGCGCCTTCTCTGTCATATATGCTAATTCTTTTTGAAGATAAATAGGTGCATACTTGTCTTTATAAATTAGACTTAACTTAGGCATGTTAAAATGTGCTTCCTTATCGTCCCTCCAGTCTAGTTCCGAACCTCTGGGTTTTGCTCCTCCTCCAGAAGCTTGGAGACTGAGAAACGTCATCCTTTTGATGACACTGGTATAAAATCCCAGGAACCTTCTCCTCACTCCAGTTACCTCAGTCTCCAAGCAGCTGGAAGACGGGTGAGCTCAGAGGTTCGGAGCTCACTAGAGGAGCAATTAAGGAGAGTTAGAGTAGTTAGAAATCAGTAGTTGAGAGGAACAGTTTTGTGAAGTTTTTTGTTTGGAATTAATATAATCTATAGCTTTAAGACAAGCTGTGAGGTGGCCACCCCCCTCCCCCCATTCCCTCTCCTTCCGTTGCAGGGATTTGTCATCAAAACGGGGAATCCAGTGGGTGAAGGGGTAGGCTCCGGCTCCCAAACCCACTTTCATGGGTGAGGAGTCGGTAGCTTAGGCACAGGAGGGCAGCAGAAGTGTTTGTGCCTGATCGCGCTGTGTGCTGACGACGAAGAATCACCTTCACAGGAGCAGCTACTTCTCCCTGTAACTCTCTCGCCTGACGCTGAAGCTGCGATTTTGGCTGAGTGCGGGGAGAGAGCAGTGAATCACGGTAAACGCAAGAAACAACAGAAATCATCGGGGCTACAAGCTCTAAAGGTAAGGGGGAGCTCCGATTGTGAGTAGTGGGGTGAATTTACCGCAGGTAGACCGGGCAGCTTGAGTTAAGCTGAGCACAGCAGGCCGGACCGCGCGTTTGCAGTGTGGGAAAGTTTTTTCAGTTGCTAGGGCTGCAGAGCCTCCATGTATGTCAGGAATCCTTCGTTTTTAGTAGTTTTCTTCATATTTTGGACTGTTGTTTCACAGTAAGGCATCTACATTAGATTTAAGTTAAAAAAAAGAAAAGTACTGCCAAGGCTTTCCCGCTAAACAGGCCACCTGTGTATCAGTCAAGGGCTGTAGGAGCTGGGATCTCTCATCATACTTCGACTGGCTAGGTATTATAAGCGAATTTCCACGCAAACGGAATGCCTTCTAGTCCGCAGTGCTTGGTCTGCGGTACTAGAAGGGGAGCGGTGTCTGAGACAGGGGTCTGTAGGGGGTGCATTCAAGAGGCGGCCTCAATGGAACAAGCATTGGAAGTGGGGGCAGAGTGTCACCAAGGGGCACTGGTACTCCTGCCGGAGCCGGTTTCTCTGGTTTTGCCATCTCCGGAGCTGGTGGCGGGGACGTCCTCCTCTCCGGATCTTCCCTCTACCCAGGCGCCTTTCCCAGGAAGTTCAGCAGCAATTTTTTCCCCAGACTTTGTCACTTTGATTCAACAGGTGTTTAGTGGCGCGCAGAAAAAGCTCCCAGCCAATACCCCTGAGGGAGTGCTGGGGGAGAAGCGTCCAGGGACTCCACTGACCTCAAGAGTTACAGGGTTTCTAGCAAAGAAATCCAGGACTGAGAGGGATCACCCAGAGCAGTCCGTGGTTTCTGAAGCTATTCTCTCCGAGGAGGGTGACCCTGACTTGGAGTTAGACGATGAGTTAGAGGAAGGAGAACTCATGGAACAGGAGGACCATGTTAGAGTGGTTCGCGTTTTCCACAGAGAGGAGTTGTCGGCGCTCATTTCGGAGACGTTTAAAGCGCTTAATATGCCAGCGGCGGGTCCAGCAGAAGATTCCACCTTAGAGAACCCATTATAGCAGGCATTTCGGAAGACTCAGAAAGCATTTCCGAAACACAGGGTTGTTAGGGAAATGATTCAAGAGGAATGGGTCATGCCTGAGGCCAGTCTTAAAGGCTCCAGCATTATTGCCCTGCTTTATCCCCTGGTTGACCAGGATCGGGAATTGTTTAAGTCGCCAAAGGTAGTTGCTGCAGTCTCGGCGGTGACCAAGAAGACTACCATTCTGGTGGAAGGGAGCGCCGCTCTCAAGGATGGCCAGGACAGGAAGTTGGACACCTTGTTAAAGCAGGTTTTTGATGTTAATGTGCTATCCATGCAAGCATCTATTCGTGGGGTGTGGGTAGCTAGAACTTGTCTTCGCTGGGTGCAGCGGATTCAAGGTGAACAGATGGAAGAGACGGCTTCAGAGGCATCCAGATTGGAATCCGGGGCGGCTTATCTTGCCGATATTCATTATGACCTCATTCGGGGGTTATCTAAGAGTATGGCATCGGTAATAGCAGCACAAAGATATCTTTGGTTGCGCAATTGGGTGGCAGATGGCTCCTCCAAAGCAAGATTAAGTAAGCTTCCTTTCAGAGGAAGGCTACTTTTTGGAAAAGATTTAGATAAGCTGGTAAAGGATCTTGGAGAGTCCAAGGGCGGAAGACTGCCAGAGGACAAGCAAAAGCAGGGGCGGCCAGCTCCGACAAATAAAAGTCAAGAAAAGGAGTTTCGTCCTTTTCGTTCCCCAAGGTTCGGTCAATTTCAGAGATGACGTTTCCCCTATAGGAACCATAGATTTGGGGGCTTTCGAGGGGCAGGCAGAGGATTTGCAGCCTCCTCTGCCTCGACTCTTAGAAAGTTGCAATGAAGCCAGGAGGATCCAGGTAGGGCAGGTACCCGTGGGTGGTCGGTTACGAGAGTTTTACCCTGCCTGGGTCCAGATCACATCAGATCAGTGGGTGCTGGAAGTCATTCGAGAAGGTTATGCTCTGGAATTTCAGTGGCCAGTGATTGATTCTTTCATGCAATCTCCATGCAGAGCACGGTTCAAATACGAGGCAGTGCGAGACACTTTAGAGAGACTCCTGACCCTCAAAGCAGTGGTACCAGTTCCGACAGACTAATGTGGGTCCGGTCAATTCTCCATATACTTTGTAGTCCCAAAGAAGGAAGGGGCGTTTCGGCCAATTTTGGATCTCAAGAGAGTAAATTGATGTCTTCGGGTGTCGCATTTTCATATGGAAACCCTAAGGTCGGTCATAGTCACAGTAACAGAAGGGGAATTTCTTACAAGATATTCAACCACAAGAATTTGCTGACTATTTGCAATCTAAACTTCTACAGACGGATGAGCTACAAAAAGTAGATATCCAAGAATCAACTTGCCAGATCACCTTGACATCTCTGTCCGCACCTTCAGCTAAACAAGTTGAAGACACAATCTCCTCACTCAATACCTCCACCGCTCAAACCGATCCTTGCCCAGCCTTCTGGATCAAGGATCTTAGAAGTGTCTTCAGTCCATTCATTGCAAGAATCATGAACCTCTCTTTCACAACTGGATCTTTCCCATCTGTACTAAAGCTCACATCCATCAGACCACTTTTAAAAAACCCCAAACTAGACCCTAAAAGAGCGGACTCATACAGGCCTATTGCTAGCATTCCCCTCCTAGCAAAAATCTGTGAAAAAAGAGGTGCAACGCCAAATTCAAGACCACATTGACGCAACAGCCCCTCTCGACTACTGTCAACATGGATTCAGGGAAACATCATGGAGTTGAAACACTCCTCACCACTCTCCTCAACAACTTACTCACCAGCATAGACAACATCCGCCAAGGCGTTGTGCTAATCTTCTTAGATATAGCAGCAGCCTTTGACTCGGTAAATCACGAGATACTCAGTACACGTTTGAAGGAAAAAGGCATTGGTAGTTCAGCTCTGGAATGGTGTAAATCATACCTAGACACCAGAATGCAATATGTAAAATCTGCAACGGGAGAATCAAATCTCTTCCATCAAAAACAAGGGGTACCACAAGGGTCATCTCTCTCATCTCTCATGTTTAACATCTACATGCAGCCTATCTGCAATATCATCAGATCATTCAACGTGAAATGTATGATTTACGCAGATGATATCCTACTTTATATGCCATTTTCTACAAGGCAATTAGACCTACTGCCCATAATAAACTGCTTTAATGCCGTATCGAATGGATTCTCTCACAGAACCTCCGCATCCAACACAAGAAAACTGAGGTTCTCTTTGTTACGCGAGACCCCAACTTCATTCCACCATCACATATAAGTGTGAAAGGAGCGGATCTAGCCACAAAAGAAACAATAAGATACCTTGGAGTCACGCTGGACCAACGTCTCAATTTGAAAACACATGTAAACAATATTACAAAAGCTGTATACTTCAAAATACGCACACTCAGGCATCTTCGCTCATTACTTGACCCAGATGATTTTAGAACCATCTTCCAAGCACTCATTTTGCCGCATTTTGATTTCGCCAACTCAATTCTACAAGGTCTCCCACAATCCACCCTAAGCTCTCTTCAACTTGCCATGAATACTGCTGCAAGGATTCTACAAGGAGCTGCCAGGAGTGATCATGTAACACCAATCCTCAAACAGCTTCACTGGCTCCCGATACAAGGCAGACTCGAATTCAAAACCCTAGTCCTAACATACAAGGCCATCCACGGTGTATCTGCAAACGCAATAATTGATCTCACACAAACTCTACCACCAACAAGATCCAGAAGACATATAGCAATAAACACCCTAATAACACCGAAGGCCATAACAACGTGTAGCCGATCAACAGCGAACAGAGCCTTCATGTTCTGTGCCCCAAAACACTGGAACTCCCTACCACCGAAATTCGTGCCATAACTAACATATGCCAATTCAGAAAGGCCCTCAAGCATAACTTATTCATTAAATACTACCCTACATAAAGCTTCCCCACAAGCAACATCTCATAAATCCCTTTCATGTTATCAAAATTAACAGACCAACTTTCTATGTATATAGTTTTACCCCCATATTATTCAAGTTTATCGAATCCAAGTTTATCGTCCTGTTTTATGTAAAACCGAGCAGCCTGTTGTTCTGGTCTTTGTTTATCTGTGAACCGCGCTGATTGTAAATAGCGCGGTATATAAAAAACTGTAATAAATAAATAAATAAATAAATCCCTGGATTTTTTGCAAGCTTACCTAGACATTCCCATTTGGCTAGAACATCAGATGTTTCTCAGGTTTGCTCTGCCTATGGGGCATTTTCATTTCCAGGCATTACCGTTTGGACTGGCTACGGCGCCCATAACTTTCACCAAAGTGATGGTGGTAGTGGTGGCAGCATTATGAAGGGACGGACTGTTAGTGCACCCTTACCTGGATGATTGGTTGATCTGAGCGAAATCCAGAACCGAGAGCAAGAGGGCTATGACCAGAGTGGTGGCCTTTCTGCAGAGCCTAGGTTGGGCAGTCAATATGTCAAAAAGCAACTTGACTCCATCACAGAGCCTGGAGTACCTGGGAGCTCGATTTGATACAAACATCAGCAGAGTCTTTCTTCCACAGCGACGAGTTCAGGGATTGAGAAAACTAGTCCGCAGATTTTTGGAGAGAAGGAATCCTTTGGCGTGGCATTATATACAGTTGCTCAGTACCATGGTGGTGACACTCGAGCTGGTACCGTAGGCAAGAGCCCACATGTGACCACTGTAGAGAGCATTGCTCAGACGGTGGTTACACCAGGAGGATCCTCTGACTCGCAGGTTACCCTGTCCACCAGAGACTCGTCAGGCTCTGCACTAGTGGCTGTGGCTACAGATTCTGGAGAAGGGGATGCCGTTGGAAGCACCTTGTTGGTTACCCCTAATGACGGATGCCAGTCTATTAGGCTGGGGAGCTCATTTCGAAGGTCATTACAACAGGGGCAGTGGACCAACCCGGAACAGAGCTTGTTGATCAACAGGCTGTAATTGTGGGCCATAACGTTGGCACTTCAAGCGTTTCATCCTTGTCTCCGGGGAAAAGCCATTCATGTGTTCTCCGACAATGCTACAGCAGTAGCATACATCAACGGGCAAGGGGGCACCAGCAGTGTAGCACTGGAAGCCGAGGCAGAACAGCTGTTCGATTGGGCCGAGGTAAATCTACTGGCATTGTTGGCAGCACATGTAGTAGGCGTGGACAAAGTGGAGGCTGATTTCTTGAGTCGAGTAAATGTAGATCCAGGAGAATGGGTTCTCCGTCCGGAAGTGTTCGACAGTTTGGTGCGGCACTGGGGCACACCAGTAATGGATCTGATGGCGACCTTCCAGTCGGCAAAGGTCGATCGGTTCTTCAGCAGAAGACGGGAGAGCATGTCGGAAGGTCTAGATGCTCTCATTCAGAGACGGCCAAAAGAGCAACTACTGTACGTGTTTCCACCTTGGGTGTTAAAAGGTTGGGTGTTGCAGCGCATAGAAGTTCACAGAGGGAAAGTAATATTGATTACACTGGATTGGCCAAGACGTCCTTGGTATGCGGATCTGTTGAGACTAGTAGTAGGAAAGCTATGGCACCTTCCATTTCGGAAGGAATTCTGCACATGCCTCTCATGGCTCGATTCTCGCTTACGGCATGGCTCTTGAAAGGGCAAGGTTGAGAGCGAGGGGATACTCTGCCACGGTAATTTCTACCTTGTTAAAGGCACGGCGGAAGTCTACCTAACTAGCGTATGTTCGTATTTGGCATGTATTTGAAGCATGGTGTGTGGGCAGGAATGTTGGAGCATTGAGAGCTTCGATATCGCAGATTTTGGCTTTCTTGCAAGATGGTTTTGAGAAAGGTTTGGCAGCGGCATCCTTAAGAGTGCAGTTGGCGGCACTATCCTGTTATAGAGGGAAGATAAAAGGGGAGGCACTGGGAGTGCATAACGATATAAATGTTTTTTGTGGGTGGTGTCGCTGTTGAGACCACAATGTAGGCAGATGGTTCCGACGTGGGATCTTCCTTTGGTACTGGAAGCATTGGTGCGTGAGCCCTTTGAACCGTTATCTAGAGCGTCGCTAAAGGACCTTACTCTTAAGGTGATTTTTCTAGTAGAGATCTGTTCAGCTTGAAGAATCTCAGAGTTGCAGGCTTTGTCTTGTCGGAAACCTTTTCTATCATTTTTTGATTCGAAGGTAGTATTGAGGCCTGTGCTGTCCTTTTTGCCCAAGGTGGTATTGGTTTTTCATGTGAATCAGGTTGTTTCCTTGCCGGTGTTCGGTGGGGGTAGGATCGGTACTTCCTCAGAGAAGTTACATCTCTTAGATGTTTGTTGGGCATTAAAAAAGTATACCCGTAGGACACAAAGTTTCCGCAAATCGGATAGGTTTTTTGTCCTATTTGAGGGACCAAGAAAAGGAGAGGCAGCCTCCAAAGCTTCCATTGCAAGATGGCCTAAAGAGGCGATTGTGTCAGCTTATGTTTTAAAGGGTAAATCCATACCGGAAGGGCTTAGAGTTCATTCGACTAGGGCACAAGCAGCATTGTGGGCTGAGTACAGCGGGGTGCCACTGGTTGAAATTTATAAGGCGGCTACCTGGTCGTCTTTAAATTCTTTTGTTAAACATTACCGTCTGGATGTTCAGGTGGGAAAGAATACCCGTTTTGGATCAGCGGTGCTTCAGATGGGTCTAGCCGGTCCCTCCTGTTGACTTATTGCACTGTTCTGTTACATCCCCAGAAGTTCGGGACTAGACTGGAGGGACGATAAGGAAGGTGAAATTAGACTTACCTGCTAATTGTTGTTCCTTGAGAAACTCCAGTCTAGTCCAGTATCCCTCCCTAGTAATTTATTTGGACTATAGCCTGAAGCAAGAGATATTTCACAGGTAAGCTGGGAAGCAACAGTGAAGGTTATAGTTTATGTAGGGGGGGGGTCCTTTACAAAATGATGGGGATTCTGATAGGATCCAAATCCTCCATAAGGGGGGAATGGGCAAGCCTAAGCAGTTTCTCAATAGCTGTTAGAATGTGGGGAAGAACAAGAGAAGACATGGTTCTTTCTCCTTCACAAGTTATTAGTTAAGTTATTTTTTACAGTTTGTTAGTAGTATTTGCTACTTAATTGTTGCTCCGGTGAGTCTGCTTTGTCAATAGGTTACTGGAGTGAGGAGGTGGTTCCTGGGATTTTATACCAGTGTCATCAAAAGGATGATGTTTCTCAGTCTCCAAGCTGCTGGAGGAGGAGGAGCAAAACCCAGAGGTTTGGGACTAGACTGGAGTTCCTCAAGGAACAACAATTAGCAGGTAAGTCTAATTTCACCTTTAATTAGGAACCCCCTTATAAAATTATCCTTCAAGTCACTGACATTAATTTATGATTTTTTTCCCACACAACTGATAAGTGACTATACACAATGCTTACTGAAGAAATAAAAATGCGAGGATATTAGCATCACACACTGCTGTTGTCATAAGGTTGTGAGCAAAGTCAGGTTATAGGGCTCCTGGTAGAGTTGCATAAGCAGAATCATCACTATTGTTTTTTATCAACCTACGACCCTGCTCTTACAAGAAGTTCCTTAAATGTTAATGAATTCAGAAACAGAGTCATTGAAATGCATTTGAGCAAATGATGTTGCATAGATTATTCAAGAGGAGGATAAAGTAGTGTGGGCTATGAGTGCACTTATTATACAAGAAAAAAATATGTTAGGAAGAGAAACAGGCTCATGTGATTCATATGTGAAGCAGGAAATGGGTGCAGTAGCTGGCATTTCATATTTAGGATATTAGCCCATTAACCATGAGACAAGCAAGGTATAAAATTGCAATAAATACCTTCATACACATCTGTAGCGCAACTGAATGTTCTCTTCATATCTACACACAATAAGAGGAGGAAAGGTCCATAAACCATTATTAAAAGGGGACCCAGGATATCAATGCTTGACCCAATACAAGCATTGTGGAACCTGTGTCTTTTGGAGATACTACTAGGTACGTATGACCTAGATTGGCCACTGTTGGAAACAGGATACTGGGCTTGATGGACCTTGGTCTGACCCAGCATGGCATATCTTATGTTCTTATAAAAAAAAACTCACAAGGAACATGCAGGCCCAAAAGTCTGCAAATTAATTTTCAAACAAATACTCTACATTAAATTTTGTTTTGGATTTCAGACTTATTTGTCTTTTCAAGATCCAAGCCTAAAGTTAGTTACATATTCAGGTACAAAGGTTTCCGTGCCAAATTGGCTTTAGTCTGGTCATACCTTTGGCACACTACTGAGACACTTATCCACTCTTTTGTCACTTGCTGTCTAGACTATTGAAACCTCCTCCTTGCTGGGCTCCCTCTGAATCATTTCTCTCACCTTCAGTCTGTTCAAAACTCAGCTGCGCGGCGAATCTTCTGCCAGTCTCACTATGCTCACATGACCCCTCTTCACAAGACGCTTCATTGGTTCCCTCACCATTTCCATAACCAGTTCAGACTTCTCCTACTGCTTTTATTCTGCTGCTCCTCACTACTTTTCCTCTCTTATTTCTCCCTACACCCAGGGCTGGCGCAAAGAGATGAGGTGCCCTAGGTGAACCTCATCCCTTGCACCCACTCTCTCATGTGGCACCCCCTGCGGCATCCATTGCCATTACTGCCACCCCTCTCAGGGACTAACAGCAGTGGCAATAACTGCAAACAGCCCATAGAGCTTACCTTCAAGTCTCGGTACTGTAGAGATTGTTTGCTTTCACCACTCTCTGACGTCTGATGATGACTTCCCATGTGAGCAGGAAGTTGGCATCAAGAGTCAGAGAGGGGCAGAAGCAAACAGCCCTTCAGCGCCAAAGCTTGAGGGTAAGTTCTACGGGGCTATTTTTGTTGGTCTCGGAGAGGGGTGGCAATGGGCGCCCACTTTTATTAACCACAATGCTACCCATTCACTTGAAAATTCAGGCCAGCATTCATCCCAAGTTTATAAGTAGTGTAAATTTCATCCATGCTTCCCCCACAGTACAGGGGGCCTAAGCAAGAAGGGGGCTCATATGGCCCAGTGAACACTCAATGCAGCAGCAAAAACAGATTTACTTTAAACTATCTTTGCTGCGCCTCCTCCATCTACTTCTCTCTATTCAGTTTTCTTTTCTGGCAGCTGGAGAAGCAGCTCTCACTGCTGAGCCCAAGTCTCAATAACAAAGTATGTGATTCTGCAGCGTTTACCATGAGACTTGGGCTCAGCAGTGAGAGCTGCTTCTCCAGCTGCTAAGAAAGAAAAAATAAAAACAGAGAGAAGTGAAGGGAGGTGATGTGGCAACGTTAGGGCCTGATAATCACGTGAACGTCGCAGAGCGGGATATTCGGTGGCACTAACACGGTGAGTGCCGTTGAATATCCCCAAGTAACACCGCTACATGCCCCGATGCTAACCATGGGGTTCCAGGGTGTGTTGTGGGCATTTCGGAGGTGGCATCAGTTGCTAACCGAGCAGCAGCGATATTGCACCTCTGTCCAGTTAGCGATCCGCGGGTAAAGCTAGGTGCAGCAAAAGCTGGCCTATCTTTACTCATAGGAGCTAACTGGACAGCGGCTCAATATCGCCTTTGCCCAGTTAGCTTCTGCAGTGGTGGAGGCTGTGCGGCGACCCTGGTCTTCAGTGCTAGGGCTGGATAAGACCCGGGCAATGACTATCTGGGTTTAGCGTTCAATGCTATTGGCTAGGCACTGTTCTCGCACCTCGCCACCGGCGCTGAATATCGACCCTTAGTTTATAATAAGTTGTTTGTCTGTTGCCGCGTTTTCTTCTTAACTTTTGAGGTGAAGGGTTGGTTCCTTCCCTGTTGCTGCCACCATGAGGGGACCATCAGCAAAAGTTTAATATTATGCCAGCGAAGGCTACAAATTATCTGCATAAATTGCACTGCCATTGAAGCAGATGTGAAATACGTGCTCCAAAGTATGCATTGGGAATTTCAAAATGAAATCTCTGCATGCAGTATCTTGTGCCTGACCCAGCCCCTCTGCCATCCCTACCCACTTTTCATGTGATGAGAAGTATATGCACTATCATCCACCTATGTGCCCTTGTTCGGGAGGCGAGGTGAATTTTTGTTTTTTTGTATTTCTAATTACTATGATTTACAACAAATAAACACAGGAAAACAAATGAAATCGAGAAAAAGAATCACAAGAGTCAAAAATAAAGAAAACAGCCTAACTTCATTTTGACTAGCCCACTTAATGGGAGAGAGAATACATCAAACTAATAAAAGAAAACAACAATGAAATATAAACTGGAAGGGAGAAAATACAGATCCACCGTATCTGTCAAGACCTTATTAAAACCACCCCTATCCCCATAGCAGAAATGTTAAAAAGAAAAAAATAGCAAGTATTATTTTCATTGAGAAAACATTTTAGATGAGGAATTTGCAAAAAGAAATATTTAGAATAACCAAAGGTAACCAGACACTTCAATGGGAACAAAAAAGAAAAAAAGGAAGCCCCCCAAAGTAAGCAACCTACCCCTCAGTTTCACAAATTCCTTATGGGAAAGCTGATTGCTCCACACCACCTCAGGAAAGATTTGTATCTCCTGGCCACAAAAATACCCTCTTTAACAATATATCTCTTAAACATACCTTAAAGAGCTCAAAGGGAAATAGTAAATGGACCACAGGAAAACTTAACAGCCTCATATTGCAAGCTCTATATAAGTTCTCCATTGTCTCCGGCTGTTAGTAGCAGCAGTAGTTTGCAAAATACCAATCTGGGAGGCACTCGCCCCCACTGTTATTTCTACTTGTGCAAACCTCAGTTCTTATTCCTCCAACTTCCATACATTTCCAACAGAAAAATCACAAAGCTGTTCCCCCCTAAGAATAGTTTCAGTTCTAGATGCATTTGCTCAATCTATGTAAAATATGCTCAATCTATGTAAAATAGTTAATATTTTTCTCGGTAAAATAGTTATTATGTGCTCAAAAATGTTCTATGTAATTGATATTTACCATGGTCTCTGTAAACCGCCCCTGATCTCTGGAAGGGGCGGTATAGAAAAGCGCACAAATAAATAAATAAAATAAATTTGTCCAAATCTCCAATAACGCGATTTTAGAACTACGGTATATCAGCAGTAGTTGCCAGGAGATTCACCACCCCTATAAGTGTGGGAACTAACTAAGCAAGAGGGACCCCAATAGATTCCTATTTCATGTACTGCAAAAGAGGGGAACTGCTCTAGCCTCAGCATCAGAGATAAGATATGCCATACTGGGTCAGACCAAGGTCCATCAAGCCCAGTATCCTGTTTCCAACAGTGGCCAATCAAGCTCATACATACCTAGCAGTTTCCCCAAAACCTTAAGAAAACGGAAGCTCTGTTTGTTACAAAGACCAAAACTTCACCCCCCCCCCAACCCATCTCACCCTGGGAACACCACAAATTAAGGTCCAGACGCAAATAAAGTATCTAGGCATCATACTGGACCAAGCACTGTCGTTCAAACAACAGATCACAAGAACAGCAAAAACTGTATTCTTCAAAGCCAGGATGCTCCAACGATTCAGACCACTCCTTGACTCACCGGACTTCAAATCGATCATGCAAGCAATGACTCTCCCCCACATAGACTATTGTAATGTGATATACCAAGGACTACCAGCCAGCAACCTCTATGGACAACCCTCAACACAACAGTGAGAATCACACAAAAAAGGAATAAATATGTTCACATTACCCCAATATTATGAGATCTCCATCTTCTCCCTCTCGAGACACGGATCAAATATAGAACACTGGTTCTGATTCACAAAGCATTCCACCAACAACAAGCCACGCATATGAGCACCCTGCTAACACAGTTGAGCTCCAAAAGACCAACATGACAGCTCACATCCGACCTATTAGAACAAAATTTAACCAACAATCCTGCAACCAAGCTTTTAACTTATATGCCGCATCATTGTGGAACACCCTTCCGACCAACATTCGTGGTAACAAAGGACTCACCTCCTTCCGGAAACAACTAAAAACTCACCTATTCACCATCCACCTAGGACACGAACGAACAAGCACCAACTGACCCCAGGTTCACCCTCCATCTGGGACAATCAGTCCATCAACAAACCCAGCATTTTGTAAATATTATGACTGTACTGTTTCAACCTCTCCTTATTGATACTCCCTTCTGAACCACCCCAGTGATGGTGGCCCCCCCCTTTTTTTTTTATTTACCTATGTTATAATGTCTGTCATTGTATTTTCCCCCTTGATTTTGTAAACCGCTTAGACACGGTGAAAGGCGGTATATAAATACAGCTAAATAAATAAATAAATATAACAAGTCACTTAACCTTCCACTGCCTCAGAAGGAAGGCCTAGCAATCTACTTCCAAGAAAAACCATGAGCTGCTGGGTCACCAGGCACACATATTGCTGTTACTAAACAAGATTTGCTTATTAGAGTCCTTAATTGACATATTTGTTGTTCCCTAATTAATGCTAATGTCATTTACTACAGGTGTTGGAGGAAGGATGCACTAGAGAGCTCAAAGATACCTGGTTACCATAGGCATCTTCAGTAAGGATATGTGCAGAAACCAAGTGCTTGTCTATTAGTCCAGCAACAGGCTATTGAGCCCTGATTTTTCTCGTCCCCATTTCACAATCTTCAGGCCTCAGTTTTCCTCAGTGGCAGCAAAAGAGTATTCCCTTTGGTCATGCCCATTTGGCCATGTGTTGCAGCTCCAATGGGCCTTTTATAGTACTGGGCACTTGTAGGTGAAATCACCAAGACCATACTCAGCACATTGTTCTTCCCGTACTCCAAATCAGGGCAACACAGCCCTCAATCTTCCAGGTTCTCTGTCCTTGACCCAATACAAGCATTGTGGAACCTGTGTCTTTTGGGGAAACTGCTAGGTATGACTCCTTCCCTCCATACACACAGCAAGCTTCAACAAGTCTTTATAATATTGGGAGCTACCAAAACCATCCCTAGTACACAGTTCTTTGGTTTTGCATTGGCTATGCTCATTCCTTTTTTCAGTTTTTTAGCGTTTTCAGTCTTTTCATTCCCCTTTCTTGTGATTTTCACTGCCACTGACATTCTTGGCTTTAGTTCAAACTACTTACATTTTCTTTCTCGTATTTTGACAAGCTAGTTTTGTTTGTCAGAGTGTATGACATCAAGAGGCATTTTTTTGTCCTTCCAGCTGGGATCTCATTGCAACAGTGTTACGAGTTTCCGACTGCCATGTTTGTAAGTTCACTCTATGGTGTTTTTTGTTAGTCTCTCAGGAACACATAGTGCTGTCCGATAACATCAGTGGCATCTAGCTATTCTTTGTTTTGTTTTCAGGACACGGTTGGTTAATCATCCCACTCCCTGATGAAGTCAGGTTGGCAAAACATCAGGTGTTGGTGTTGTGATGATCCTGGAAGCTAAGTACTTTTTTGATTTTTGCAATGAGATTTGGTTTGTTTTTGGTTACTATGTCTCAGCATATTGCCCACATGAGCCATAGAGAGATTTTTACAACGTTGATGTGTGTGTTAACCAGCTTCACTGTATGGTATGATTAACTCCCTGCTGTTTTTGGGCCTTTTCTGTTTGGGCCCAGCGGGTAACTGAGGTCTTTTCCTCTCTGTATGGAGATTTCATTGTAATGTTATCCTGAGAGGTTGTTTAAGGTCTACACAAATAAGGAGTTTTTATTATTATGTTGACTCTGGCTTTTTACTCCTTGTGAGGAAATCTTTCTGTATTTAGGTGTTACTATGGAGCCCTTCCCTCGGTTTGACAGGCAACCTTGGCTTTCACGGAAGAACAAGTGAAAGTGTTATTGAAAGAGCCTAGTATTTTTGACACCTTAAAGGAAGCCAGTGACGGAGCTTCTTGGTCTTCTTTGAATAAGTTATGGATATGTTACATTCAAGCAGATTGCATTGCGCCAAACTAATTGAATATATACGCAGAGAGCAAATCCCAAGAGAGTTTTGAATAAGAAAGAACTGCAGATTTTTTTTGAAGATACATGTTTTGTGAATGGCGGGAATAAAATACTGAATAAATGTGCGTTGGATTTCATGGTACTTACGGTAAATGCTACCAAGAATTTTACTACCACAGTTTCAGAAGATTTGGAGGTTAAGAAAGCAGCCCTTAAAGTGCTGGATGGGGCAGAGGCTTATGCCCAACAAATACAATGCTTACAGACTCATATAGAGACGTTTAAATCAGAGCTTAAGGAATTCAAACTTTCCAAGCTTAACCAAGATGAGGCGGATAATAAAATGGGTAATGTGTATCGTGGATGCACTCGGACCAGCAGAAGACTAAAAATATATCCTTTGAATATTCTGAAGATTCAGAAAATTCCAACCATTTACCATCTGGTGGTGAAGACTTTTTAGAATGAGGCAAGTCAACACACAAATATCGAGGCAGAGAGAAGCAGGTCAAAAAACAGGGGCTGTCGCACTGCTCTTGGACCAGGTCGCAGCCGACGATGGGAAACAACGACTTGTAGTGAATTTGTCATCATATGTATTAACTTCTGACCAATTACAGGTTCTTGAGATGGACTCTCCTTTGTGCCTGTGATACAACATGATCATTTTCAGGTATACCTAGAACTTGAACATCTAGTTCAGAAGCTACAGTTGAAGATGCGTTTTTCTTCACTCGCCTCCTCAGGAGATTCAGATCCCAGAAAAAATTTGGGTGAAGCTGATCTAGCATTGTGTAATCAGATCAAATTACCTTTACGCTCCACTTGGGTTCCTCCAAGTCCTCTACATCCAATGATTCAAGCACTTAAAGAATTAGCATTGCCTGATATTGGACAAGTTCAGCAATCACATTCATGCATGATTCAACATAGCCTATTGAGAGCACAACAGAAGACATTGACAAAGCTTCGGAACAATAAAGATATAATTATTAGACCAGTGAACAAGGGGGGAGCAGTGGTAGTTCTTAACAAAGGTCAATATGTTGCCAAGGTTTGTCAACAGCTTCCTGACACCATTGTTTTGACTGATGACTACGGTGCAGTTAAAGACATAAATCAAAGATTTGATTATGGGTGCATTATCTAAATGTCTCATCAGCAAGAAGGAGGCATCATTTCCTGTGGTTGAACATCTGAGGATGCCACAGTTTTGCATACTGCCGAAAATTCACAAGGACCCCGTAAGCCCGCCAGGATGGCCTATAGTCTCCTTACGCAGATCCCTTTTGGAGCCACTCTCTACTTTTGTAGATTTGTTTCTACAATCTGTACTCATTGATATACCTTCTTACTTGAGGGACACTCTTCATCTTTTACAGGTTTTGAACAGAGCCCCAGAAGCTGGATTACCACCAGGATTAGTAATAGTGACCTTTGATGTGTCATCTTTGTACACCAGCATCCCACAATCAGGGGCTACTCAGGTGGTACAAATACTGGCAAATAATCAAAACCTCAGTGAAGAAATGATTGCTTTTATTTTACAACTCATGGATTTAGCCATGACCCGGAATTTCTTCAGTTTTGATGGTCAATTCTATAAGCAAGTCAAGAGGGTTGCAATGGGCGCCACGATGGCCCCTTCAATAGCTAACCTATTTATGTCCCATTTTGAATATGCTTGGTTGGACAATAATCCTTTTCAACCATATATCTGGTTGTGGGTTAGGTATTTAGATGATATTTTCATAAGAACATAAGATATGCCTTACTGGGTCAAACCAAGGTCCATCAAGTCCTGTATCCTGTTTCCAACAGTGGCTAATCTAGGTCATATGTACCTAGCAGTTTCCCCAAAAGACACAGGTTCCACAATGCTTGTATTGGGTCAAGCTTTGATATCCTGGGTCTCTTTTCATGCTGTAGACAGGCTCTCAAGACCAATTGGCTTCATTTTACAAATGGTTGAACCAACGTGATGTGAATATTCAATTTTCAATGCATTATCATATGGCTGAAATTGCTTTTTTGGACATATTGTTTTTTTGACAAAACAATGCCCTTACTACAATATACCACAAGCCCATGCACAAATATGCATTTTTACACTACTCAAGTGCCCATCCTCCACAGCAAAAGAAAAGCCTGCCTCTGGCCCAATTTTTATGATAGTGGAGGAACTGCTCAACTTTAGATTTATATCAACTACAGTCCCAGTCTTTAGACATGGCTTTTTTTCAGTGGGGTTTTCTAAGACCTTTGATACATCAGGCAAAACTGGCACATTTCAATGATCACACCTTGTTACTTTCTCCCAGAGTTTCCTCTGGGATGGAAGATAATTTTGTGCATTTTATCATCCAGTTTAGCCCATTGAGTCATCGACTATATAGGATAGTTGGTCAACATTTTAAGATGTTTTGGGCAGTGTCTGGCTTACAACATTTGCAGATCTGGACAGTGTTTACAAGGAGTTGTAATCTAAAAGAATTACTGTGTCCATCTGCATATATAAGTTCAGAGATGGAGATTATTGAACTGGCAAGCCATAGGAGTTGTGTCATTGCTCAATATGTGCGGTCATGTTAGAAGGCATTTAGGTGTTTTTTTTAAAAAATAATCGCTTATATGTGCTTTGTCATGCCACTGATTGCACTAGTAATGGAGTTGTCTATTTGATCTTCTGGCCTATGTGGGGAAAACACATAGGTCATTACAGGTACAGCTGATTGAACAGCGCAGCAAACGTCTCCATCATGTTGAAGGAGCTCCCATGGTGAAATATCGTGTAGCCAAGGGGATGGTTTTGATGAATTATGATGTCTTATACCTACCAAGTTATCCCCGTCAGTTTATGGAGGAGATTTTGATAAGACTCTCATTTGTACCGAACAGAAGTGGATTTTCCATCTATATATGTTGGAACTCTATGGGCTTAATGATTCCATCGATAGGTGAGTTTATTTTTAAATCCCTGTCATATCATCACGCTATCTGATAATATGGGTTTTTTTTGGATTGGGGCAGGAGCAGTACTTGTCAAAACTTCTTTAGTTTTGCATTGGCAGTGCTCAGCGCTTTATTCAGTCTTGTCAGTTTTTCAGCGTTTTCATCTTTTCAGTCCCCTTTCTAGTGATTTACTGACATTTATGGCTTTAGTTCAAACTACTTGCATATTCTTTCTCGTATTTTGACAAGCTGGCTTTGTTTGTCAGAGTGTGTGACATCAAGAGTCAGTTCTTCAAAGTGCCTGGCGGCGCTTTTTGTCCTTTCAGCTGGGCTCTCATTACAACAGTGTTACGAGCTTCCAACTGGCATGTTTCTAAGTTCACTTTGATGTTTTTTTAGTCTCTCAGGAACATAGTGCTGTCCGATAACATCAGTTGCATCTAGCTATTCTTTGTTTTGTTTACAGGTCACAGTTGGTTGATCATTCCACTCCCTGATGAAGCCAGGTCGGCGAAACATCAGGTGTTGGGGTTGTTATGATCCTCGAAGCTAAGAACGTTTTCTGATTTTTGCAATGAGATTTGGTTTATTTTGAGTTACTGTGTCCCAGCATATTGCCCACATGAGCCGTAGAGAGGTTTTTTAGACCTTTGATGTATGTGTTAACCAGCTTCACTGTATGGTATGTTTAACTCCCTGCTGTTTTTGGTCCTTTTCTGTTTGGACCCAGTGGGTAACTGAGATCTTTTCCTCTCTGCATGGAGATTTCATTGTAATATTATCCTAAGAGACTATTTAAGGTCTACACAAATAAGTTGGTTTTATTATTACATTGACTTTGGCTTCTTACTCTTTGTGAGGAAATATTTCTGCATTTAGGACTTAACAACAACAAACATGAGAACTTTTTTGGCATCATCATATCAAGAAACTGGTAAAATGTGTAGATGTTTGTATTCAGTTGAGTGTAGGGTTTGCACCTCACCCATGTGAACCCAAAGAGGCTTATCTAGTCATGGTTTTTCCTTATTGCATCACAACACCAGTTTTATTCATTCCACTCTGCTGTGTCACCTACATGGGGGTTGAGTTCAAATTATCGGTCAGAAAAAAACGCCATAAAGTTGTAATTTAAGTCCCATGTAGCTGACATAGCACACTAGGGTAGATAAAGTTCTGAAGTCTTTTCTTCTTTTCTTTTGTGCCCTTCAGCAATTTATAAAATTGGTGTGTGATGGTGTGAATAATTTATTTACCCAAGATATTAGAGTTCTTTATTATTGCATCCATGGAAATATGATCCTATTTTTCTGAGGAAAATCAGAAGTACAACTTGGTGCTTGTAGTAAAGCAGAACTGGAACTAGATAAGACTCTTCAGGTTGACCTGCTTAAAGGCTGGCATCCCCAAATGAGCATGCTTTAACACTTAACATTTAGAAACTCTGAGGCCTCTTGTTACTTATAGTGAAAGTTGTTTGACCCAATGTCTTGAGCAGTGCTTCCCAATCCTGTCCTGTGGATCCTATAGCCAGTTTTCAGGATATGCACAGTGAGTATGCATGGGATCAATTTGCATGCATTGGAGACTGATTATGTGCAAACTGATCTCATGCATATTCATTGTAGATATCCTGAAAAGCTGACTGGCTGTGAGAACTCCAAGAGAGGTTTGGTAAGTTCTGTTCTAGAACTGGAGTACCCAACCTCTGTCCTCAAGGGCTGCAACTCAGTTGGGCTTTCAGGATTTGGACAACAAATATGCATGATATCTGTTTGCATCCATTGCATCCACTGTATGAAACAGATCTCATATGTATTCATTGTGGAAATCCTGAAAACCTGACTGGATTATAGCCTTCAAG
This sequence comes from Ichthyophis bannanicus, assembly GCA_033557465.1. Lineage (NCBI taxonomy): Eukaryota > Metazoa > Chordata > Amphibia > Gymnophiona > Ichthyophiidae > Ichthyophis > Ichthyophis bannanicus. The sequence goes on from CM066035.1 coordinate 750,982,101, forward strand.
GACCAAGACTGGCTATGCCTGTTCTAGATGGAAACATTGGGCCTTTGAATATGTAAGAGTGTTTCTGGCAAATGGTTAATAATTTACAGTACAGGGTTCTCACCTTTCAGCTCCCCGGTGTCCAGCGTCTTCCTCAGCTCTTCTAATAGATCGGCTCTGGCTGCATTCTTTTTGTGCTTCTTGCCATCGTAATGTTGTTGTGCCATCAATGGATTATTAAACCAGGCAGTGCAGAGCTGGCAGTGTCTGTCTGAGTCTCTTCTTTGATAAGCTGAGTAGGCCACCTGAGGGCTATCCACACGCTGTTGTTTTAAGGAATTTAGATTAGTTTCTGCCAAAGTGAAAAAACAAAAATCAATATATTCTGTAATGAAACTTCCCTCTTGTGAGGTTGAAATGGGAAACTGATCAGTATGGGATAAAACATAGTAGCATAGTATAAAACAGATATGGTAAGTTGAAAGGATGACAAAAAGATCATTTCAATAGCACATTGACTAGTTATGGCTCAAGGCTAGGAGGATATGTTGTTATAGAACTATTGTTAAAAGAGGATTACTAATCTTAGGCATGCATAGAAACAGAGAAACATGATGGCAGAAAAAAATCACAAGGCCTATCAAGTCTGCCCTTCCATCATCTACAATAGTGCCCTTTTTTCCATTAGAGATCTTCTATGTTTGTCCCATGCTTTTTTGAATTCAGATACTGTCCTTGTCTCTACTACTTCTGCTGGGAGACTATTCCACTCATCTACCACTCTTTCCGTAAACAAATATTTCCATATATTACTGCGTCCTCATCCTATGTCCTCTCATAGCAGAGCTTTCTTTCAATCAGAAGAGACTCTCTTGTGCATTTATGTCATAGATGTATTTAAACGTCTCTATCATATCTCCCCTATTTTTATTTATTTATTTATTTATTTAACATCTCTTATATACCGCACTATTGTCATCAGCGCGGTTTACATGAAACTAAACATATACATACAGAGTAACTATAGTGCATTTACAAGTAACAGGGATTTAGAAACTTGGGATTACAGGTAAACTATATCAACTATATAAATACAATAAACTATACACATTATTCACAGTTGAAATTATCTTGGTCTGGATATGGAGTGCCTATATATTGTGTAGGATTAAACTGGAAAATAGCTTAAGAATAGGTGGTGTTTGAGACTTTTCCTGAATTGTGTTAGGCTGGTTATAGCTCTCAATTCTGGTGGGAGGGCATTCCATGCTATTGGGGCATGAATGCTGAAGGCTCTTTTAGATGTTTCCTTAGTGTATTTGACTGTTTGTTTGGGGACTATTAATGTATTTATAGCAGTTGATCTTCTGGCTCTGTTGAGGGTCTGCATGTGTAGAAGGTTGGCGACCGTTGAGGGTGCTTGGTTGTATAAGGCTTTGAAAGTAGTGATTATAATCTTGTAGTGGATTCTTGCGTTGGACGGTAACCAGTGGAGTCTTTTCAAGATTGGAGTTATGTGGTCTGTCTTTGATATTCCTTCAAGTACTCTGGCAGCGGTGTTCATCGCCAGTTGGAGAGGATTTAAAGTTGCTTGAGGGAGACCATGGAGAATTGCATTAGCAAAATCGAGGTGAGGCATCACCAAGGCTTGATAGACGGTTCTGAAGTCTGTGGGTTCCAGTAGCGGTCGTAAGTGGCGTAGTGTACGTATTTTGTGATATATTAGTCTCGTTGTGTTTTTTATGTGGGTTTTCATATTGAAACGCTGGTCAAGGGTAATACCTAGGTATCGTATCGTAGGTTTTACTGTCAATTCCTTGTCCTTTATCTTTAAGGTAGTAGGAGGTGTGAAGTTTTGGTTCTTTGTGATAAACATAACATCGGTCTTGCTATGGTTGATTCTTAGGTTCTGTGAGAGGAGCCAGTCTTCTACTGATTCTACTGATTCTACTGATCCCGCCTTTCCTCTAAAGTATGCATATTAAGATATTTAAGTCTGTCCTCATATGCTTCATAATGAAGACCACCAACCATTTTAGTAGCCACCCTCTGCACAGACTCCAACCTGCTTATATCCTTTTAAAGGTGTGGTCTCCAGAATTGCACACAATACTCCAAATGAGGTCGTACCAGAGATTTATACAGAGGCATTTTCACCTCCTTCTTTCTGCTGGCCATTCCTATCCATATACACCCAAACATCCTTCTGGCTTTCACAGTCATCTTTTTTACCTGTTCAACTACTTTAAGTTTGTTGGACACAATTACACTCAGGTCCCACTCTTCTTTCATGGACAGAAGTACCTCAAACCCTACACTGTACTACTCCTTTGGATTTTTGCAGTCCAAAGGCATGATCCTGCACTTTTTAGCATTAACTTTTAGCTGCCAAATTGTAGACCATTCTTCAAGTTTAGTTAGATCCCTTTTCATGTTATCTACTCCTTCATGGGTGCCTCCTCTATTGCAGATTTTGGTATCATCCACAAACAAGCAAACCTTACCTGACAGCCCTTCCGCAATATCACTAACAAAGATGTTAAACAGAATCAGACCAAGAACAGATTCCTGCGGCACACCACTGGTAGTCTTCTTCTCCTCAGAGTGAGCTCCATTTACCTGTACCCTTTGTCACCTCCCACACAACCAATTTCAAACCCAATCAGTAACTTTAGGGTCCATCCTTAGGGTACTCAAACTTATAAGTTGCCTGTGTGGAACAGTGTCGAAGGTTTTACTGAAATCTAAGTACACCACATCTAGGGCTCTCCCTCGGTCCAACTCCCTGGTCACCTAGTCAAAGAACTCAATAAGATTTGTCTGACAAGACCTGCCTCTAGTGAATCCATGCTGCCTTGGATCCCGCAATCCACTGGACTCCAGAAACCACACTATTCTCTCTTTTAGTAGCCTTTCCAATAATTTACTAACTATAGAGATTAGATTAAATGGCCTGTAGTTCTCAATGTCATCCTTATGTCTGCTTTTGTGTAAAGGGATCACGTGTGCCTTTCTACTGTCCTCTGGCACCATTCCTGACTCCAAAGAAGCATTGAAAAGGTCAGACAGTCCCCAAATTAACTCACTATTCTTGGATGTATCCCATCTGGACCCATCGCTTTGTCTACTTTTAATTTAGCTAGCTTTTTATGAACACAGTCTTCTGAAAAATGTTTGAGGGACCCGTCATTTCTGTTCCTATTTGTGGGTGTTTTCTGAGGTACTGCTTCTGGCCCTTCATCTGTGAACACAGAACAAAAATGTTTGTTAAGCAATTCCACTTTATCCTCATCAGCTTCTACATATTCCTCCCCTTCACCCTTGAATCTGACAATACACATTTGCCCTCCCTTCTCTCACTAACATATCTGAAAAATGTCTTATTCCCCCATTTTATTGCATTGGCTATTTCTTCTTCTTTTCGTATCTGTGCTTTACTGACTACTTTGTAGCTTCCCTAAGGGGTATGTTTACTAAAACCCCGGTAATGTGCGGGCCGCGCTAGTTTGCGGGTGCCATATAAGGAGTGGGCGTTTCTGGCTGAAAAAAGCAAAACCGGGATTATTCATGCGCTAATGTGTGCGGCGCCCATGTGCGCCCTGCACATTAGCGCATGAGAAAGCTGCGTGGGAGGCATAAGCGGTGCACTGATGTGAAAGCAGAGAAGCAGAGCCACAGTACAATGGTTAAGACACTGACCAATGGTGCAGGGATCAGGGATACAATCCCCCACAGTGCCCAATGAAAACGGCTGGCTGAGGCATTACTTTAGGAGGCAATTTAATATTGGGCGGCATAAGGCGGCGCGCTGATGTGCATAAGGTGGTGCGCTATTGCTTTAGGAGGCATTTTAATATTGGGCGGCATAAGGCGGCACGCTGATGCACAAGCACAGGAACAGAGCCACAGTACAATGGTTAAAACACTGACCAATGGTGCAGGAATCATGGGTTCAATCCCCCACTGTGCCCAATGAAGAAGGCTGGCTGAGGCATCACCTATTATGGGGAAGTTTGCTTTAGGAGGCATTTTATTTTTTATTTCAATTACTACTACTAGCAAACGCATTCTCAAAGCGTGTTAACATAAGGTGCCCCATAAGGCACATTGTAAGGTGCACTGTCCGCCAAGGCACCCTAGAATGTTGCTTATAGGGCGCTTTATAGGGTGCCGTATGAGGTACCGCAAGGTCACAGCAATGTTTTTGATGGCAGCACTGTGCAGTTTAAGGATTGAAAAGCATAAGTAGGTGCGCTGACATGCAAAGAGGAGCAGCAGTGTAGCACAATGGTTAAGGCACTGACTGCTGATTCAGGGGTCATGAGTTTGCTCCCCAGTGTGCCTAATACATGAGGCATCAGCTTTGCAATGTACATATTTTTTCCTGCAGCACTTTTAGTTGTATTTTATTAATTGCTGCCATCAAACAGGCCCTCAAGTGCCGTAATTGAAGGTGCCGCATAAGGCACCCTATAAGGCACTCCATAGGGCACATTATAAAGTGCACTGTCCGCCACGGTACCCTAAAATGTCCCCTATAGGGCACCCTATAAGTTGCTCCACAGGATAACGTATAGTGCACCTTATATGGACGGTAACCATAAGGGAACCTATAGGGCGCCCTATAAAGCACCCTCTGAGGCACCTTATGGGTACAGTACAATGAGGGTGTTTTTGCTGGCAGCAATAATGTACATTAAAAAGAGATAATGCTTTGGGCAGCCCTATCAAATAACCCCACTGTGGGTTTGAACCCACAACCTCTGGTTTCACAGGCAGTGAAATAACCATGGTGCTACAGCTCTATAGCTGCTAGCAAGACCCTGGCTGGCTGCAGAGGGAGTGCACGTCACCACACAGACAGTCTGCTGTGGTCACCAGGATAGGGTTAGCCCACCCGTACCCATGATGCACTGCACATGCAAATCAGCTGTCCACAGATAAACACAAGATGGGGTATGCACCCCCACAGCACCTCGACCTGGTAGGGGGAAGTGACCATGTGCACCCCCACAGCACCTCGGCCTGGTAGGGGGTACTGACCGTGTGTTTTACTGGCACAGAGTAGCTACACACTGTCACATTGTGCGGGTACTGTGCTCACCCTGAGGGTGCGGTGAGGCGCCCAGCACCAGGTCCACAGCACCTTCCATAGCTGAAAGAGGCCATGCTAGAAGTCCAAAGCAGTGTTAATGTGTGAGATAGGTAGTTTCTGCAGAAACACCTTGGATATCTCTGTCTGTCTCAGTCAGGTGTAGCCCCTAGGAGGATTATGTACCACCACCCTCCTCCTCCAGGGCTGAGGGTGGCAAACAGGGTCTCCCATCAACAGATCCACATTCTACCTACCTGCAATGGTGGCAGTAGAGGGGACCATCAACCCTGGTCCTGCTGGGGAACAGACAACCTACAGGGCAGTCAATGCAGCTCTGTACACATCCATAACACAATAGCAGACAGACATTAGGCCTGCATATGCTAAGCTGCACCCTACCACTATCTGATATTCTCCTGCAGCAAGCCTTCAGCCACTGCACCCTGCAAGCTGCTCCATCAAGACACATATCAGCTGCAAACAGTCTGCTAGGTAGTCCATAGTGCATGTTCCTGGTGGAAATGCATGCACCCAGAACTGGGATGTCAGCATACACAACAAGCAGATAAATCAGTGACTGGGCCCCAAAAGGAAACCCATAAATATCACATGAGAGAAACACTATATAGCACTATGGGGGTGCCTAGCCATGCTGTCGTCACTGCACAGTCAGGGTGAGAGTGATCTCCCAGCAGGACATACTGAGGTCACCCTGTCTGTGTAGATGGTGGCCGGGCACTAAAATGTCCCAGCCAGTGCCCTATGCCCTGTGCAGATGCATCCTGGCCAGGCCACCCTGTCTGGACTATACCCATGGTATCTTGCGCCTCATTATGCACATTGGCAGGCCAATACTGGCAGCAGTGCTGGCAGTGTGGGCTGTGGAAGGTGTTTGCAGCCACCACACACTGTCTAGACAGACACACACTCCCACACCTATGCCAGCATTGTGCTACTATAGAGGAGTTTAGCAGCCCTGCCCACCACACCAGTCCTGGGCACAGTACAGGCATGGATATGCTACACAATACTGTTGGGGGTCACTCCCCAGGGTGGTAAACACTGTCAGAGACCAGACCTGAAGCACATACCACAGACATCAGAAAGATTGTTATGATGGAGCTCAATGAGCAAACTGTGCTTAACGTAGGACTTGCTATCTGCCAGTAATCATAGGAAACGTTTGATAGGTGTGTACCGTATACCCAGGTGTAGGTTGGCATTGCTAAGGTATGCAAGTGCTAGTATTGGGAGATGCACGCAGGGCCCAATGTCCTGCCTCTCCAGGAGGCATTAACCAATGGGGCCTGTGGGTGTGGGTGTGGGTGTGTCTGCCCCTGTTGGCTGCTGCTTTACGGCAGAGGTTCCCAACTCCAGTCCTGGTGTGCCAAACACTGTTCGGGTTTTCATGCTGTCCCTCATGAATATGCATGAGATACATCTGCATACCATGGGGGTGGTGCATAGATATGCAGCACAGGCATCTTTATGAGAGGCAGCATGGCATCTGAATGGTGTTTGGCCCTCCAGGACTACATTTGGGAGACTCCGCTCCAGGCAATGCGCCTGTTTATGGTGTCTGTGCTTGGTGGGGTAAAATATAGGCGTATTAACCATGCATATGTTCTCTGCAGTAAAGGCTTGTCCTTGCTATCACGTTTTAGTTGTGGGAAAAATATGGGGACTGGATTGGCAGAAGCCCCAGCTGGGCTTTGAACCTGTGAGCTTGTGTTCTTGCACACACTGTCTGTGTGCACTGCACCACTGTGTTGCCACAGATATGCTGCATTCCCTGGGGAGTCCATGACTGTACATCCGACAGGGCCTGTTTGTTGCAGTGCACGGCACCCACCTGGACAGGGCTAGGCCATGGTCTGCTGTGGCCACCAGCTGCTGCCACCTCCACCTCCACCACCAGTACCGCTCCATCCTTAGATTGGAGACAGCATAAACCCTGAAGGTTTTGTGGACCTCCAGGACTGCATTTGGGGGAATCTGCTCTAGGTAATGTGCATGTTTCTGGTGTCTGTGCTCTGTAGGGTAAAATAGAGGTGTTTGAGCCATGCTTATGTTCTCTGCAGTAAAGGTTCGTATTTACTATCACTAGTTAGTTGTGGGTAAAATATGGGTACTGGATTGGCAGTAGACCCAGCTGGGACTTGAACTTGTGACCTTCTGCTCCTGAACACACAGGCTGTGTTCACTGCACCACACTGTGCTCACAGAGACAATGCAGTCCCTGGAGATACCATGGTTGTTTGTCAGACAGAGCCTGTCTGTTGCAGTGCATAGCACCCACCTACACAGGGCTAGGCGATGGTCTGCTCTGGGCAGCTGCCACTGCCCCCCTCCGCCTCCAGTACCCCTGTGCCACCCTGCTTAGATGCCCTTCTGCTGGTGGTGCTGGTGGTACGCAGTCTCAGGCCATCCTGTGTACGGGTAGGCGGCTGCCTATGGTGTGGGTTCTGGGGTAGGGGTGCCTGCAAATTTGTCCGCACGTCCGCCAATCACCACTTGCCAATGTTCTGTGCCCTTGGGGGTACCTGCTGGGTACTATCCCCTGTGACACTGTGATAAACACTCTCGTGCCCATGTTGGGCCCTCATCAGTTGCTGTCTGGCTGCTGTTTAGTTTCAGCATTCCTAGGTGCCATCTAGGCATCTGCCTAGTCCGCACTGTGCCCCAGCTGCACCACAGTATGTTCCGCCTGCAGCCCTCTGTATCCCCTTTCCCAGCATCTGTCCAGTTGCCCATTCCGACCTGGCCGCCCTGCTGTTGTGGAAATGTGCATGCCATAAGTAACCTGTCCAATGGAGAGGGAAACCCTGATCATTGCTATTTCACTGTGGGATCATTTACCTTGTATGGGGACGGAGCGTAGACCCTTCTAAAATTCATATTTTTTTGAGGCTTTATTGGGAGTGATTTTTGATGTTTTCCAGTACTATCACTGTTGCCCAGCTGGAGTATAATTTTTTAGAATTTTGTTGTGGTCATTTTCAATTTTTATTTGCTATTTTGTTCTGTGCACAAGTATCAAACTGCTCACGTTTTGTAGGTTTGCCTGGTTTTGCTGTACATTGTTGACAGAAATGGTTTCTCTTCCCTTTAAATCGGCTCTAACGCGAGGTTTTCACTCGCGGTATTTTTTTAGTTGAATTTCAGCCCCGCTCGTGTGCGGGGAGCCTCTCCCCTCCCACTCTCCACCCACTGACCCCATCTCTCCGCCCTGGGGAGCCTTCCTCCGCCCTCCGAAAGCCTTTCCACGCCTCTATCGCACATCAGCGCGCCGCGCACTTCTGCAGACCCATTAGTGCGGCGCGCACGTGTGAAGGGCACAAAAATGCATCTTTAGCGTGCGCTAAGGTACCTTAGCGCACGCTCAAGTGCGCCCCGCACAGTAGCACGGTTTAGTAAACATACCCCTAAGTTTTTCCAGATATAGATGCCTGTCTTCCTCAATCAATGATCTCTTGTATGCATGAATTCATTCATTCTATACAGAGGTCTTTAGAATCATTTTCCTGTATTTATCATATAGATAGGCAATATTCAAAAACCCTTGTCCAGAAAACCATGGAGCTTATCCAGATAAGGGCACTAAGAGGGATGGTTGCTAAAATGCATTACGGGAATAACACAAGTTATTTGGCTCATAATGCATGCTAAACTACAATATCCTGCTTTATTTTACCATAATGCACAATTTGCCATGGCAATATTCGTTGAATACTAATAATCTGCAAATGCATGCAAAGCACCTCATTAGTACTCAAATTAAACAACACAACTTGCTGTGGTCTAGGGATAGGCTGGCAGGGTCCATCCCCTCATGCACTAGATGGTGCCAAGTTCAAACTGGTGTCTTTTATCCCTTAGTGGTGCTACCACTAGGGGTCACTGGTACCATTTTGAATCCAGCATTGGCAGGAGCAAGAGGAGTTTGTGCCTGTGAGCCTACTCCTAAACCACCAAGGCTTCTTAAAATGTAGGCCCGGATGGCCTTCTGAGGTTAGAGGAGTTTTAGTAGAGGAATGTTGAATCAGGATCAGGGGCATGAGGTTCTTTTAGAAGGGGTCTTCTCATGGAGTTTAGGGGTCTCTGTGAAGAGGGAAGTATTATTTGGAGGGACTCTGACACATCAGTGGTGCCAGAAAAAGGGCACCCCTAGACTGCTGCAGTGGGGGCTACTTATTAAGGTGTGGTAAAATAAGGGGCATATTTACTAAAGGTTAACGCTCGTTAAGTGCTGCAATAGCCCATAGAAATAAATGAGCAGTAGCAACATTTAACACACATTAACCTTTAGTAAACATTCAGCTCATTATGGTAAAATGAAGAATTTTACTGGAGCTTAATAGCTAGCCCCCTGAGAGAACAATTCTTCACAGAATGTCTTGAAATTATCTCTTTAATGCAGGGACGATACATGGGCAGAGTGAGGGTGGTGCAGCCACTTTCTGCTAATGATGGCACTTATCTGGATAGTGCTGATTTTCATCTGCTATCCAGCTAAGTTACCAGATAGCTTGGCCTAAATTGCTATGGAGGTCATTCTAGATGGCACATAGTGCCAGTGTACATGCGACCCAGTCATGTCAGTGGGAAAAATCTCCCCGAGCATATGCTGCACCCATAGTTCCCTGCACGTTCGCAGTGCTTGTGTGGGGATTGTTGTATATGGGCAGGAAGGGGGCAGAAGGATGGCATGGCTTGGTGCCAGGACGTCCACATTATATTCAGGAACAGCCTGTGTATGTTCCCCAGCACCCCGACAGACGTTCAGGTTATTCCTGCCAGAAGATGGTATAAGGGTAGGAAATAGCACCGATTTCGGTCTGAACCCCCCTGCCCCTCATGGTGATGGCTGTCTGTGGCAACTGAGACATGACCCTGGCCATGTGCCTGTGGTGACGATCGGACACTGGTATACAGAGGCCTCTGTGGAACATGTGACTCTGTGCTGCAATGGAGGGGGGTGTATCCATCATTACAGGATGCTACCAGCAGTAATGTTACATGGGGATCGACAGATTCGACTACGTCTAATATGGTGGAATCCGGTAAATGCCAGCGTGTCTATCCGATTCTGCCATTGCAGGTGCATCTAGACCCCATGGTTATGGAATTGGTTCTAACTCAGCCCTGTCTTTGATTTCGCCAAACCCACGGCCCAGGCATACATGGTATGGAATCTTCCTCCACATGGATAACTTATCTCAATGGTACTTAAGGCAGTCCTTAGCACCGCTTGGCTGGTCAGGTTTTCAGGATATATACAATGAATATGCATGAAATAGATTTTCAAAGAATGCAGGAGGTACATATAACTATATCCCATGCATATTTATTGTGAATATCCTGAAAACCTGACTGGCCAGGTGATCCCTGAGGAATGGGTTGAGAGCCATAGAGTTATCTGGATAGTGGCTGAAAGTTAGCACCATCTGGATAAGGGCTGTGATTATCTAGATAGTGGCCACACAAGCCGCATATTCAGGGGCAGCCACTATATGGATACTGCTGCTGAATAGGCAGTGGATATTTAAATGACACAGCTGACTGCCATAGCATTTAAATATTGGACCTTTAGAAAATTGACCACATCATTTCTTTTTTGAGGGAAAAGAAGTAAAGTTCAGATATTCTCCTATCTCTGTATATTTACAAAATTCACATGCATTCTGGTAGAGCAATGCTTAAGCTTTTAGGTATCTCCTTATTCATTTTCCTAAATTTTTGTTCATCAGCCCAAACAATTGCAGGAATGAAAAATAAGAATGATATACCAAGAAACAGTATATTAGCAGCAAAATAATCATGTAAATGTGGAAGGTGATTCTCAAAGTAACTTTCATGGGTAAAATAATGTTTTAATCACACCTTCCCAGGGAGTAACAGGATATGTAAAGGAGCCTACATGTCTTTTATTAGGTTTCTGCTCCTCCCGGTGGAGAACATACTGTGGTTGTTATTGAAGTGAGTAGAGTGGCTTTGACTATGGTGCTCCCAAGAATATTCAGATTGCAGGGATGGGGATGGCAGAAGGAAGAGATTGCAGCCTGATGCCCTGCTTCCACTTTCATTAGAAAGTGAAGAGACAGAGAGAAATGAAGGTTCCCGCAGTACAGTCCTGGTGATGGTGCTTCGGGCATGCCACTATAAATAGCTGTCCCTGGGTGTTCCAGCAATTAAACTGGAACAGTATAAACCTCTTATTCTTAGTTTGTCTTTCATGAGGAAAGATGACCCTGATCAGCTTTCCAAAGAGCACTAAGATCTTCAGGAAGGTGCCTGTGTGGAAGACAGAGGAGAGAACTGCACAACTGATGCTTTATTCAGGAGTCCTAAGCAAAGCAGGTGCAAAGATATTGGGAGTCCTAGGCAAATCTTCAGCTTTATGACCCATCCCAAGATTTTGATAATTAAACTCAACCATCATGATGATCCCAACACCACCCCTCCCACAACAATCCTGTAAAAATGCATAAGTGGACAAAAGTTTTTAATTTGACTTTGTATACATGTGTGTGCCCACTCTCCCTACAGGTAAAGGAATGTGCTGATGGCTCTTTGAGTTCATGTTGCTCTTAGGATCTATTGTTTTGCTATGACTACTGTTGCTTTTTGCTACCCCTCAGAAGAGACTGCCTAGTTTTGCTTACTGGTTGGACCAGCCCTGGTCCTGAGAAAAAGAAAGCAGGAAGGAAGACACGTTTAAGCATTTGGAGAAACAGGTACAATGAAAGTCGTTGGGGAGTCAGGGGGCCCAGCACCAGTCCAAAGAGAGCCTAAGGGTTCAGAGGAGGAAGGAGAATGCTTCTAGGGACTGTGCAAGAAAGGGTCATAAATCCCTATTCTGCTTTCTCACTTTGTGCTTTTTTTTTTTTTTCCAAAGATCTGTTTATTGAGTCAACGCCACATAACAAAGAACAATAAAGCAACCATTGTTTGTCTCTTTTTTCGCATACATACAACACCCCGGGCAAGGCTGTTTCTTGTCCACCACCCTGGGGCAATACAACAACCCAAAGTAACAATAAATGCACAGTATATAATAGTCAAAGGCACAGATACCCTCCCAAACCCCCCTCCCACCCTTCCCTCTCCCACCCCTAGCCACAACCAGGATACCTGTCCTCCAGGAAGCAACCATCCCCCAAGATCACAACATAACCAACCCTATAATCCCCTATGGGCCCCCTTGAACAGTAAACACCACAGCCTAGTCCACATTCAACACCTTACTTCTAGACTTAGGTCCCAAGTTCCGAATATAAGGCATCCAGATCAGAAGAAAGAAGCCCCATCGCTGAACATGCCCTCTCGCTGTCCTTCGTTTAGGAGCATAAGCTGATGTAGACTTTTACACCACTCCCAGAGGGAGGAGCGGCCGAGTCCCTCCACCGGTGGAGTATAGGGCCCTTCCTCACCAGGCAGGCCTTCCGCACTAAGATTCTCTCCCATTTCCCTTTCAGATGGAGTGGTCCCAATTGATCCAACACAACCAATGGGCCCGTCCAGCAAACCGGCTGCCGCAACAAACCGCTCAAATAGGCCTCAATACGCCTCCAATAGCGGTGAATATGCACGCACCCCCACCACATACGACCCAAATCCGCCAAAGCACAAGAACACTTGAGACACCCCCCATAGTCCGTAAGGTGATTTCGCAGTGCTTGTCTCGGGGAGAAATGAGCACGAAGAATACACTTCAACTGTACCTCCCGCCATCTAGCCCCTTCCACCAAGCGTACAATGCGGCTCAGTGCACCACTCACCGAACCCGGGGCCAACGCACAACCCAACTCCCTCGCCCACAAGGTTTCCTCTGCCGAGTAATCCAGGGGAGGGCCACACCGATCCAGTCGCCTCTTCAGCTCAGCTATAGTCGGTGGTGCCCCTTCCCCAAGGCAAAAAATTCCAAGATCCGCTTTTAATTCTTGCCGCGGTAAGGTATCCACATAATGAGAGATCTGCATATACGCAAAAGAGGACGTCCCTGGGACCAAATCATCAAAAGCCTTACATCCCCCCTCCAGGTTAACTATGTGTCCCAGGCTCCGTATCCCCTGCCGTTCCCATTGCCGGAAGGGAGCTGAATCCGATCCCGGGGTAAAGCAGACATTCCCCTGGAGGGGCAGCCAGCTTGAAACCGCAGGAGAGCTACCCCAATATTTGTTCAATTGCTGCCATGTATGTCGCATTGGGAGCACCAAAACGCTACTCACTGTGCAGCTTGGCAAAGAAGTTCGGTCCAGATGCAGGACCGCAGCTAAAGCATGCGATGCGACAAAGGCCTCCTCAAAGGCCCTAGGGGTATAAACATCCGTTCCTCCTAGCCAGTCCCCAAGATGCCGGGATTGACAGGCCAAGGCATATTTCCCCAAATCCGGGATTCCAATCCCTCCCAATTTCCACCCCCCTCTGAGCCGCTTAAGCGGTATACGCGCTTTCGCCCCTCGCCAAAGAAACCTTCGAATCTCCCGCTCTATACGCAGCAAGTCACAGCGCAGTAGCCAAACTGGCAAGGTCTGCATCCAATAGAGCAATCGCGGGAAGATAACCATCCCTAAAGCCGCCACTCTACCCAAGAGAGACAGTGGGAGGGGAGCCCAAGCCTGCAATTGCACCCGGAGTTTAGAGAAGACACGGTCCAAATTTTTCCTATACAACGCCGCTGGCTCCCTAGTCAGCAAGATACCTAAATAGACAAAAGAGTCACCTGCCCAGCGAAGCAGAAAACTCCCTTGCCAGCTCCCCTGAAGTGTGCCTGCCACATCCATAGCCTTGGACTTATCCATGTTAATACGTAGTCCCGCAAAGCTACCAAACAAAGTCAGTTCATCAAGCAGGCGAGGCAAGGACTGTCAGGGAGACAGCAAATGCACCAACAGATCATCCGCGAAAGCCGCTATCTTAAACCCACATGACCCAAGATGCACTCCGCAGATACTCGTAGAAGTCTCCACTCTCCGAAGCAAAGGGTCCAAGGTTAACACAAAAAGCAAAGGGGACAGTGGGCAGCCCTGACATGTACCTCTTTCTAAGTTAAAGGTGTCCGACAGCACTCTATTGCAGAGTATTCCAGCCGTGGGGCCCGCATAAAGGAGTTCCACCATCTTACAAAAAGAGTCTCCAATACCATAATAAGGCAAAAGAAATTTCAAATAGTCCCAATTGACCCAATCAAATGTTTTTTCTGCGTCAAAGCTAATTAGCAAGGACTGCAGATCCCGCTCCTGAACCCACTCAAGCGATGCCAAGATTCGTCGCAAATTCCACACCGCATACCGCCCTCTCACAAAACCCACCTGCGATTCATGAACCAGATCCTTCAACAGTGGCACCAAACGATCCGACAATACTTTGGCCAATACCTTCAAATCAAAGTTTAAAAGAGAGATGGGCCTATAAGAGGCAGCCCACATGGGATCCTTCCCTGGCTTAGGTATCAGAGTGATATGTGCGTGATTCATCCCCCAGCCAAATCGTCCCTGTCTTATTCATTGATGGTACATCTCTACTAAGGTAGGGGACACCTGGTCCCCTAGCAGATTATAAAATTCTGCCCCAAAACTGTCTGGGCCAGGTGCTCGACAACAGCTGGCCTTTTGAACAACCCTATACACCTCTTCAACCGTGACCGGCTCATCCAGCTGTGCCTGTTGGTCCGCCGTCAACTTAGGCAGTCGCGTTTCATGAAGATAGTTCACCATGGCCGCCCAAGACCCTTCCTGCCCCGCATACAACTTTTGGAAGTAGGCTCGAAAAACCTGGGCTATCGCTGAGCTATCCTTATGCAGCTGCCCTTGGTCGTCCCGCAGCGCCGCGATCGACGGAGCCCCCCTGCTACCCTGGAGGCAGCACGCTAAGAGCCTCCCAGATTTATCCCCAAAACAATATAATTGATACCGGTAATACATGAAAGATTTTTTGGCTCTCTGATGAAGCAATTCTTTGAGAGACGACTGGGTCTCCCATAACCGCCTCCTATTTGCCGCAGTGGGATCACGGGCACACCGCCGCCTATCTTTCACTGTTTGCTTTTCCAGTTTGACAATCCGTGCCGCCACTAATTTTCACTTCCTCGCTACATACGCAATAATATCCTCACGCAAAACCACTTTCGCCGTTTCCCATAGCAATTCCGGATCCTCTTTATGCTGTGATGAGTCATAAAATCTTGCCAGCAGTTTTTGAGATAGATATGAAAGTCAGCATCTCTGTATAGCCCCATGGGGAATCGCCAAATTTTGGCCTGGGTGGCCGAGGCACCCAAGGTCAAATTTACCCAAACCGGCGCATGGTCAGATATCTCCATAGGGCCAATTTGCGCATCCCCCACGAGAGCAAAAAGCCTTTCCGAGACTAAGATATAATCAAGTCTAGCACTAGAGCCATGTGCCCTTGATTGATGGGTAAAATCCCTCTCCAGAGGGTGTAGCAGATGCCAGGGATCTACCATTCCTAACCTGTTCCGCAATGCCTGCAATGCCTTAGTAGTCGGAACCCGAACTCTCTCCCCTCCGCTTCCCATAGTATCCATTTCAGTGTCTAATACCCCATTAAAATTCCCAGCTAGTATCAAAGGATCATCAGGCCATTGCTCAACTCTAGAGGCAAGCCGGGCATACAACGCTCTGTCCAATACATTCGGGCTATACAAATTGCCTAGAACAATGGGTCTCCCCTCCAGCCTTCCAAACAACAATATGTATCTACCATCCGGGTCCACATAATTGTTCTCTGGATCAAACCGAATCCGCTTGTTGATCAAGATGACCACTCCACCCTTTTTCCCTTTAGCAGGAGCACCCCACACCTGCCCCACCCACTCCCTTTTCAATTTAGCATGTTATTCCGCTGACTGGTGAGTTTCTTGCAACATAGCAATATCACAGTTTAGACAGGCCAATGCTTGCAACACTTTATATCTCTTGATGGGGTTACCCACTCCACAGACATTCCAAGATATAATCTTCAGGATATAGGGTATAAATCCATATCAAACCATAAGATCATCCAACTCAGATAAGGGTCGATCCCCCCAGCCTGAGATCCACCCTGGAATTCTAAGGTGCTTCCACTCTCCACGCCCCCTGTCAAATCGTGGCTATTCCCTAATCCCCCCTCCTAGCCCCCTTCCCTCCCCCACCCCCTCCCTCAAGTCCCCGAACCCTAGCCCTATACCAGCTACCCCAGACCATATCCAATCTTCCCCCCCTTAATCCCACAAATCTCCTACCCCCGTCTTCTCCCCCCCAATAGCCTCCCCAACACATCCTACCCCTCCCCCTCCCCATTCCATCCATCTAGGATCTTACCCTCTTCAACGCTTCCTAGTAAGACCCATCTGAGACCCGCTTGATGCGACCAGTGCCCCCACCTATCAGCAGATCTACTCCCTCCAGGGGAACTCAGCTGCCCCCCACCCAAGTCTACCACCAATACAACATAATTGACAAAAAAAAAAAATCCCAAGAGGCCAAACACCATAACCGCAAAAACTGCAGGACACCCCCCCACCCCACACACACTTATGGGGGAAGTGCGTCTAGTCATGATTCACCCAGCCGGGTGAAAACCTGGGAGCCCTTCCCTCCCCAGGGCGACTCCTCAACCCCTCCACTTCCCAGGGCCAGTCGGGGAGGACAATCCACCCCCTCCCCTTCATCTGGGCGAAGGAGGGAGAGCCATCCAATATAAACCCCCAGGAAGTACCTAACTACGGCAAGGAGCGGTAGACCAAGCTCCGCCAGCCCCCCCTATCTAAAGACCAGTGCCATCCATTGTGAACCCCCCTCCCCCACCCAAATGCCAGGCAAATATGCCGGCCAGCCCCCCACCTCCACCGAGAGGCTAAGCTCTCCCCCAGTCGGGGAGATTCATATCAGTAACCAGAAAATACACCAGAAACAGTACAAAAGTAATATGGTCAGCTGGCTGTAGAGGGTAAAGGTGGGGCAGTCGTCTCCCGTCCGACGAGCTTTGTAATATAGGGACCGGCCTCCTCCACAGACTCAAATGTTCAATGGGTGCCCTCGTGCAGCACGTGGAGCCGGGCTGGATACTGAACGGAGTACTTGATCCCAGCACTTATCAGTTGCTCACAGAGGGGGGCATACGCTCTGCGCTTCTGACTCAGCGCTATAGAATAATCTTGGGGAAAGCGAATCTTGTTATTGTCATGCACAATGTCCCCCTTTTTCCAGGCTGCCCGTAGAATCGCCTCCTTCTGAGGAAATTGTAAGAATTTTACCAGCGCTATTCTCGGGCGGCGATCTCGGGCCTGCTTGGGGCCCACACGATGTGCGCACTCAATAAAGATCTTGCCCCCCATCTCCGTGCTCTCCAGCAGTTGAGGTATCAGAGACTCCAGATGCTCTTTCAAATCTCTGTCTCCTACCGCCTCTGAAATGCCCATGATCCGCAGGTTATTCCTGCGTGAACGGTTCTCAAGGTCATCAATTTTTGAGGTTTGCAAAAGTACTTGCGATTTCAAGCCTGCCACCGCTCCGATCAGCGCCTCCACGCTGTCCTCCGCACGTCCGAGATGGCCTTCCGCTTCTTGGAGCCTGCTCCCCAGGCCCCCAAGCGAGGATTGTAGCCCATCAATCTTTTCATGCAGCCCTGAAAACTGCGAGGACAGAGCCGTTGCTACTGCCACAGAGACTTCTTCAATAAATGCAGGAGAAGTCGGCGAGCCCGGCGATCCTGCAGCCTCCGCCATCTTGCTGCCGGTTCCCACACGCTCTCTGTCTCGGTGGGCCATTCGCGGCGCCTCTGCCATGCTGCCCGCCACCTTCCACTACCTCCCTCAGCTCCAAAAAATGCTCTGTGTCAGGCAGGGAGAGCAGATATTCACGGCATGGAGTTTAAACGGCTCTATTTCGCCGGTTTTTAATGGGGGCACCGGAGCACACGCAGGATGCGACCGCTGCCCTCACCGCATCACGTGGTCTCCTCACTTTGTGCTTTTAAGCTTCACCTTAACTGTTACCAATTGCACTGTTTTGCTTTGAAAAACGTTTTTTGAGTAAAGACTTTAATAATGGAATACCAAAATTGTGTCTCCAGTGTCTCATTGGACTGTTAATCATGCACCTTGGACCATGAAGAGAGAGTGTTTTTCTCCCATCCAAGAATGGATTTCTCAATACCACAGTTTGTAAAAGATCCATAGGACTTAGACCAGATATTGGGTATACTGGGGGAGGGGGGGAGTGCTACAACCAGACCGTGCATTCCACCTTGCCGCTCCAGTAAGTACCAGAGTCAGTACATCAGGCTCCATCTCTGGCACTGTTCAAATCCAGACTAAAAACCTTCTTCTTCAAGGCTGCATTTGGATCCTGATCCCTTTATCTTCCTTCCTATTCACCCATATGTGTATCTTTACTATTCCCCTAGATTTCCCCTAGTTTGTTCTGTTATCTGTCTCGATTATATTGCAAGCTTGATGAAGCAGGGGATGCCTTTTACAGCATTGCGTATGCCTTGTGATAAGTAGTAATAGTAGTAGTAGCAATATGCATCCACTTTTCCTTATACTGAGTGAAGACATTCCTGGGGATGGGACTAGAGTGGGGACTGCACCAGTATACAGTTATGTATTTTAGCTGGAAGAAATGGCCACAGAGAAAGCAGGTGCATGTGTTTGTTACTACTTTTGTTTTAGACAATTTTCAACATGAAAATATGCACATACTGTACTTTTACTTGAAGACTTTTGCAAAAAAAAAAAATACCTGTAGGCTGTGCAACAATGCAGACAGTGTGAAAAATGCCCTAAAGTAAAATGAAGAAGAAGCAAGTAAAAAAAGAATTTACAAATGAAAATTTAAAGACCCTGAAAAGAAATAAAAAAGAAAAGAGACATAACTCTAGTTATTGTCCCAGCATGCTTCATCCATTAACACCATCTATGTATTTTGTAATGTAAATATGGCAAACTGTGATGGCATTTCTTTTTCACTAGGTTATTTTTAGATTAAAAACAGCTCCCTGCCATGGATAAAATGTAAGCATGTCCCAGAAATCGTGCAGACTTGCAGCCCCTCTTTTTCCCTTTGCCCATTAATCCTCAAAACTGCCTCCTAAAACTATAAAGTACTCCCAAAACCTACAGTTGTGGTCAACATTATTGGCACCCTTGCAGTTCAACCCCTTAATGTCCAATATCTCCTAAAAAAAAAAGTGACCAGTGAAATGGCTTTGGACTATAAATGCATACATATTTGACACATAAAAGAATCAAATAAAACAAGACCAATTAAAAAAGGAAATAGTAGGAAACAGTATAAAAACTGGGACATGGACATGATTATTGACACCCTTATAAACAATTCAAATCAGTTTGAACAGAATTTCTACATTCCCATTGCAGTAAAATGAGACAGACCTGTGATCAATTGTCAGTATGCACATGACTTGAATCAACCAATGAAAGATGGCTCTACTGTTTAAAATCGTCACATCCACTCCCTGTTCCTTTTTCACAATGGTGAAGACAAGAGAGCTGCCTGAGACCATCAGAAAAGCCATTATCACCAAACATCAAACTTCAAAGGAGTACAATGTGATCTCCAAAGACCTTGGAATTCCTGCGTCTACAGTTCACAATGCTATTAAGAAGTTTTCTGCTCATGGAACTGTCAAGAACCTCCCAGGATATGGTGGGAAGAGGAAAATTAATCCAAGGAATCTTTGAAGGTTAGTGCAAACTGTTGGAAAAACACCACATACAACATCCAAAGAACTTAAGGTTGATCTGGAGCAATCTGGAGTGGTGGTTTCAACCCGCACCATGCTCCATCTACTAAAGAAAGAAGGACTTCATGGGCGAAGGCCAAGGAGGACCCCACTATTCAAAGACAGACATAAAAAGCATACCTGGTCTGTTCCCAAACATACCTCAAGAAACCACAATCCTGGAAAATGTACTGTGGACAGATGAAACCAAACTTGAGCTTTTTGAAAATGCAGACCAGTGATACATTTGCAGGCAAAGAAATGAAGCTTACAAGGGGAAACAAAAGAAACCCTTCCTTCAGTTAAATATGGTGGAGGTTCCCTAATGTTGTGGGGCAGTTTTGCTACCTCAGGAACTGGAAGCCTAGAATGTATTAAAGGAATCTTGAAGTCAGAGGACCACTAAGATATTTTGGAGCGAAATGTGCTACCTAGTGTCCGAAAGATAGATCTGGGTCGAAGATCATGGGTCCTCCAGCAGGAATGTGACCCAAAACATAAATCTAAAAGTACAAAAGAATGGTTAAAAGGGAAAAAAATGGACTGTTTAAACCATCCAGCAATGAGTCTTGATCTCAATCCAATTGAGAACCTTTGGAAAGAGTTGAAATCTGCCATTGATAAAAAGAAATCCTGGAAACATTCATGAGCTGGAACAAATCACAGTTGGAGTGGGAGAAACTATCAGCAGACAGATGTATGAAACTTACAGATGGCTACAAGAAACATTTGGAGGCTGTCATCGCTGCCAAGGGCTGTGCAACCAAATATTAGAGAAGGATGCATTAATCCTGCCCAGGTCATATTCTGTTATTTTTTATACCTTTGAAAATTCACAGTCATGAATTGACATCTCAATATAATGTGGAAAAAGTAGAAAGACTAGGGGAAAGGCAAGGAAGCTACAATATAGCACATTTAAGACTAATCGGAGAAAATATATTTTCACTCAATGCATAACACAGGTCTGCGACTAAAAAGCTGTTTGATTATTTTCATCTAATTTCCATGTATTTTGGTGTGCTGAAAACAAATAAAATATTGAAAAAACTCCTAGACGTCATGATTTGCCACAACATGCAAAATTGTCTTCAAATATATCAATTTTTTTCAAATTACTATTAATTAATTCAAATTACTATTAATTAATTCACATAAGTGAATTTAAGATATAAAATGCCAAAAATCCTTAAAGGGGTTGTCCGAGTTATGTAAAAAAAATATAGCACTGTAAATCTGATGGTCAGCAATATATACATAAGCTAAGCAAGTTTTAAGTCCGTGCTTCTAATAGTAGAAGGGGTTAATCTTTCCTGAAGAATCCAGTAGGAGGGAGACACAGGGCAGATAGCAGCAGCTCCGGTCAGTGTAGGGGGGCGTGGCCAGCACTGTGACGTCTCGTGTACAGACACAGAACTGCTCTCTCCTGCATGCCACACTTGTGCATGAATCATCATCAGGTTCTTGGTTCTAGGCTGTTCATACTTTTTCATCGCAATTCGTGTTAGCTCGTCATTCTTCAACCGTTATGTTATGGCTCCGCAAAAGTGTATTAATTCGCCAAACAGTTTCTGTTTCATCTGTGGTGAATAGAAACATAGAAACATAGAAACATGACGACAGAAAAAGACCACATGGCCTATCTAGTCTGTCCTTCCATAACAACTACAACAGTCCACTTTTTGCCTTTAGAGATCCTCTGTGTTGGTCCATGCTTTCTTGAATTCAGTTACTGTCCTCATCTCTACCACCTCCACTGGGAGACTATTCCACGGATCCACCACTCTTTCCGTAAAGAAATATTTTCCGCATATCACTCCTGAATCTATCTCCCTTCACCCTCATCCCATGTCCCCTCGTAGCAGAACTTGCTTTCAATGAAAGAGGCTCTCTCCCTGAACATTTATGCCACGGAGGTATTTAAACATCTCAATCATATCACCTCTATCCCGCCTTTCCTCTAAGGTGTACATATTAAGATCCTTAAGTCTGTCCTCATATGCTTTATAATGAAGCCCATTAATCATTTGGTAGCAACCCTCTGCACCGACTCCATCCTGTTCACATCCTTTTGAAGTGCGGTCTCCAGAATTGCACACCATACTCCAAATGAGGGTCGCACCAAAGACTTATACAGAGGGCATTATCACCTCCTTTTTTCTGCTAGCCATTCCTCTCCGTATGCACCCAAGCATCCTTCTAGCTTTTGCTGTCGCCTTTTCCACCTGTCTAGCTACTTTAAGATCATCAGACACAACCACGCCTAGGTCCCGCTCTTCTTTAGTGGACAAAAGTACTTCACCTCCTATACTGTATTGCTCCCTTGGATTGCTGCAGCCCAAATGCATGACCTTACATTTTTTAACATTAAATCCCAGCTGCCAAATTTCTAGACCATTCTTCAAGCTTAGCTAGATCCCCTCCTCATGTATCTACCCCTTCCTGGGTGTCTACTCTATTGCAGATTTTGGTATCATCCGCAAAGAGGCAAACCTTACCCGACAGCCCTTCCGCTATATCACTAACAAAGATGTTTAAAAAGAATTGGACCAAGGACAGATCCCTGGGGCACACCACTGGTAACCACCTTCTCCTCAGAGTGAGCTCCATTTACTTGTACTCTTTGTCGCCTCCCACCCAACAATTTCTAAACCCAAGCAGTAACTTTAGGGTCCATATCCCTAGGGTGCTCAGTTTGTTTATAAGTCCTTTGAGGAACAGTGTCAAAGGCTTTAACGGAAATCTAAATACACCACATCTAGAGCTCTCCCTCGGTCCAACTCCCTGGTCACCCAGTCAAAAAAATCAATCAGATTTGTCTGACAAGACCTGCCTCTGGTGAATCCATGCTGCCTCGGATCCTGTAATCCGCTGGACTCCAGAAACCTCACTATTTTCTCTTTCAGCAGCGTTTCCAATAATTTACTCACCACCGAAGTAAAACTAACCGGCCTGTAGTTTTCAACCACTTCCTTACTTCCGCTTTTGTGTAAAGGCACCACATGAGCCTCTCTCCAGTCCTTTGGCACCACTCCTGACTCCAACGAGGCATTGAAAAGGTCAGTCAGTGGAGCTGCTAGAACGTCCCCAAGTTCCCTCAGTATTCTAGGGTGTATGCCATCCGGTTCCCATCGCTTTGTCTACTTTAAGTTGAGCTAGTTTCTCACGAACACAGTCTACTGAAAATAGTTCAAGATGTCCCTCGCTTCTGTTCTTATTTGTGGGTGTTTTCTGAGGTCCTCTCCTGGTTCTTCATCTGTGAACACAGAACAAAAATATTTGTTAAGCAATTCCGATTTATCCTTATCAGCTTCTACATATTCCCCCCCTGCACCTGTGTGTCTGACAATACCACTTTTGCCCGTCCTCTTCTGACTCATATGTCTGAAAAATGTCTTATCCCCCCATTTTATTGCATTGGCTATTTCCTCCGCCTTTTGAATCTTGGCCTTCTTGACTACTTTGCTAGCTTCTCTAAGTTTTTCCAAATACAGATGCTTGTCTTCTGCTCTCTGTGATCTCTTGTATTTCATGAAGGCCTCCCTCTTTTCTTCACTTTTTCAGCTACTTCCTTCAAAAACCATAGCGGTCTCCTGTTCCTTTTGCTTTATTTACCATTTAACAAAAAGGTTGGTTGCCCTTAAAATACCCCCTTTCAGTTTTGCCCACTGTTTTTCTACATCCCCCAGCTGTTCCCATCCCACTAACGACTCCCTGAGGTATTGGCCCATCTTCGCAAAGTTAGTCTTCCTAAAGTCTAAGATCCTCACCTTGGAATGGATTCTAAGCCCTAGTCCTAATACTGAACCACACCATCTGGTGATCACTGGATGCAAAATGATCTCCCACTACAACATCAGAAACACTTTCACCATTGGTAAGCACCAAGTCCAGTATGGCCCTTCACGTGTGGGGTCTGTTACCAATAGCCTGAATAGATCTCCCTGTATAGAATCCAGGATATCCACACTTCTAGATGATACTGCAGCAGGAAAGTGCCAATCAACATCAGGCATATTGAAATCTCCTATCAGAAGTACTTCCCCTTACCTACCAATGCTGCGTATGTCTTCAATTAAATCTCTGGCCACCACTTCCTCTTGTGAGGGAGGCCTGTATATCACTCCATGCAAATAGATTTCACTTTCCCTCTTTCTAGTTTAACCCACAATGCCTCCTCTCTCCCTTTTAAGCTCTGTAATTCCAAAGCTTTAATAGTAGTTTTTACATATAGTGCCACTCCTCCTCCTCTTCTTCCTACCCTGTCCTTCCTGAATAAAGTATAGCCAGGTATAGTTACATCCCATTCATTGTTTTCTGTGAACCATGTTTCTGTAACTGCCACTAAATCCAAGTCAGCCACTCCCACCAAAGCTTCAACCTCAGGGATCTATTTCCATGCTACGGGCATTAATACACACTGCATTCCATATGTTACCCCTGTAACACGTTTCCATAAAGGTATTTCATGTATCACCTACCTGGGGGCTTTCTTCACCCATCCCCTAGAAATCTAGTTTAAAGCCCTCTTCAGTAGATTAGCCAGTCTACTCCAAAGATGCGTTGACCTCTCTTGGACAGATGGATGCCATCTCTGCTTAGCAACCCTTGGAAAAGCATCCCATGGTCTAGGAAACCAAAACGCACTTGATGACACCATCCACGCAGCCATGCATTTGTCTCCAGGATGCGAGCCTCTCTTGCCTTGGCCTTTACCCTCAACAGGGAGGATTGAAGAGAACACCACCTGTGCACCTAACTGCTTCACCCTCTGTCCCAGAGCCATGAAGTCACTTTTGATACGTTCCGAGGTATACCTGGCAGTATCATTTGTTCCAACATGGATTAGCAACATTGGGTAATAGTCTGTGGGCTTGATGAGTCTCGGCAAAAACTCCTCCGTAACATCTTGGATTTTGGCACCAGGCAGACCAGCAATACCTCTCTGGACATCAAGTCTGGTCGGCAGATGGATGCCTCAGTACCCCTCAGAAGAGAGTCTCCAACCACCACCACCCTTCGTTTCCTTCTGGTGATGATTCCGCAACTTTGGGGTACTTGAACTCTGGTTCTTCCCTTTCAGGGATGCTTTCACCTCCTCCACTTCCAGGGCTGCATAATGGTTCTTCAATTCAAGGGATGGAGAAGTTGGATTGGTGATTTGCAGGCCCTGGTGACTTGTGTCCAACCATCGACATTCTGTTGGCACCCATCTTCTCCGGAGCTGGAGAGCTTGGTTGCTGCAAGTAGCATCTCATCAATGTACTTCTCACTGTCTTGAATGCTCCTCAGCCTCGCCCACCTCCTCTCTGAGTTCCTCCACCTCTTTCCTCAGAGCTTCAGCATGCAGGCACCCTGCACATGGAACCTGTCCTTCAACCGGCATTAGGACCTCTGTCTGGACCGAGGCAGAAGCTGTAACGGGGAGCAACAGCTTTAGCATACGATTTTTCCCAGCCATTGTTCTTTTCGTGGAGCTTAGGTATCTGTTAGAGCAAAAGAGAGAGATCTACCAGTACCAGCCGGTTTCGCAGCTGTCTTTATAGAGAAAAGCAGTTAAAACACTTTAATTACATACAAATGTGCTGGTCCAATTCACTGTGATTTGTGAAAGGGGAGGCGCCCTATAAGCAAGGCTGCTCACTAGGGGTGGTGTGGGAGTCGGGGTGGTAGGGCGGGAACTAACACCTGATTAGGTGTTAGCAGCTTCTAAAGCTGAGGAGGTCACTGGAGTCAGCAACCTACTGTGCTCAATTAAAGTTCCCCTAAAACAGCAAAAATGAAGTAACCTTGCTTTTAAAAATATACAGTGTTGAAGCAACAGCAGAATATTACAGACTTTGTGAAAAAAGTACACTTTGCATACTTTGGACTAAAAATTGGAGATCAAGATAAAGTCTGGGCGCCTCATAAAGTGTGCAAACGGTGTGTTGAGGACCTCCGAAACTGGTTCAAGGCTAAGAAAAAATCTTTCTGTTATGGGATTCCTATGGTATGGCGAGAGCAAAAGAACCATAGTGACGACTGTTACTTTTGTTCATGCGATGTGAAAGGGTTTAATTCCAAATGGAAGCATTCCATTTCATACCCCAATCTTCACTCGGCAATTCGTCCCATCCTCCATGGTACCCAAGCCCCCTGCTACCTTGGAAGAGATACCTAGCTCCGATGAAGGTGAAGTCATACCTGAACCAGATGACGAATCAAGTTTTGACTTTGAAGATGATACAAGACCAAAATTGTTTTCTCAGGAGGAGATGAATGATTTGGTAAGAGACTTGAATCTTCCCAAAGATGCCGCTGAGTTACTCGGATCATGGCTGAAAAGCAGGAATTTATTGTTGCCAGGAGTGTCATCTTCATGGTTCAGACATCGTGAAAAGGAGTTCGTTCCTTACTTCGCCCAGGAAGACAAGTTGGTTTATTGCATCGATGTCGAAGGTCTGATGGGTCAATTTAAAATCCAATATGATTCAGAGCAATGGCATCTTTTTATAGATTCTTCAAAAAGAAGTCTCAAAGCAGTTTTACTCCACAACGGTTTTTACGCTTCCATACCTGTAGGTCATTCCATACACTTGAAGGAAACCTACGAGAACTTGGAATTGGTTCTTCGTAAACTTAAATATGAAGACCATGGTTGGCAAGTGTGTGGGGACTTGAAGGTCTTGTGCATGCTGCTCGGGCAACAAACTGGGTATACCAAATATCCTTGTTTTCTGTGTCTATGGGACAGTCGAGACCGACAAAATCACTGGACCAAGAAGAGTTGGCAGCCGAGGGTGCTAACAGTCGGTGAAAAAAATGTCCTCAGAGAAACTTTGGTATCTTCCCATAAAGTTCTTCTACCACCTCTCCACATAAAATTGGGATTGATGAAGCAATTCATAAAATCACTTCCAAGAGATGGAGAATGCTTCAAATACTTGGTCACCAAGTTTCCAGGCCTGTCGGAGGCAAAATTGAAGGAAGGTGTGTTCGCCGGACCAGACATTAGAAGGCTTATAGTTGATCAAGAGTTTGTCAATACCATGACGGATCCTCAAAAAGAAGGGTGGATTGCATTTAAAGAAGTCGTACAGAAATTTTTAGGCAATAACAAAGATCCTCACTACAAAAAGATCGTTGGACGAATGCTGAAAGCATTTCAAGCTTTAAGTTGCCTGATGAGTTTGAAAGTGCATTTCCTCCAGTCCCACCTTGACTACTTTCCTGAAAATTTGGGAGCTGTGAGTGAGGAACAAGGTGAACGATTCCACCAAGACATTAAAGAGATGGAAAGGAGATACCAGGGAAAATGGAGCATTACAATGATGGTAGACTACTGTTGGATGCTTCAGAGAGACATTCCAGATGCTACTCACAAGAGTAAATGCACCAAGAGGAGCCTCACAAGGAAGAAGAATCAAGTTTAGTGTGTGTAGTTGAGCTCTTTTCAGTTCAAAAAAGGATTTTCATGAAAATATTGTAATAAAACTTTAATTTTATGTCTATTTCCATTTATTTTGAGGTATTGCCTTATTTAACATAATTACCTAAATTGTCAGGAAACGTGATGTCCTATGACAAAATGGAGGTCATTTTCAGATTATAATTAAACTCCAGAATTTGTGGCCACAGGATGTAGTAAAAGCTGTTAGTGTAGCTAGGTTTACAAGAACTATTATTAAAGTGGACTGGAGAAATCCAGCTTATTGCTGGGATAATAAGCAGCATAGAATCTGTCTACCTTTGGGAACCTGACAGGTACTTGTGACCTGGAAGGGTCACTCTTGGAAACAGGATAGTGGGCTTGATGGACATTTGGTCTGACCCAGTATAGCATTTCTTATGTTCTTATGTAAGTTTGACCTTTATGAAGGTTCCTATTATGGAAGCAAAAGCCACAGGGCAATGCTTCTGAGCTCTCCACGATCCTTGAAACAGCATGTACACTTCTAACTCTCTATAGGCCCTTCATACTACTGGGTGATTTAAACCTCTCAGTCTCCCCAAACAATCTCTTCATCCTCTCCAGATGGCTCAGAACACAGTGGCAAGATTAATCACTTCCACCTCTCAACAAGCACATATCACCCCCATACTTTATCAGCTTCACTGGCTCCCCATCATAGCCTTTCCCATTGTACTGGAAGCGACAGACTTGATAAAAAAAGAATTTCCAAGCATATCTTGACAAACAACCCATACTTATTGCATCTTACAAACTCCAGAAGGAAGCTATCTTTGGCACAATGCAAGTATTATGCCAAGCATTAGCAGTAGATTTGAGAGACTAAGATCATACTCCACATATCCTGATTTGGAAGTGAGGTTCACAACTGCCATAGTATGCGCAAAACTAACCCATTTGGAGAAACTACCCAGAATAAGATATAAAGCTCTTGTCACTATCTTAACCATTTACATTGCAACAAGGTGGTTTACATTGAACTCAAGCTGTTTATATTATCTTTATTGGGATGCTTAATATACCGCTCATCGCAATAGCGTCTGAGTGGTTTACAAAATACATAAAGAGCTGCTTAGGGGGGAGGGGGGTGGGGGAAGGTCAAAGGCTAGGCAAAAGAGGTGTGTTTTCAAATTAGCTTTAAAGGCTTTGAGAGAGCGCTCTAGGCGGAGGTCTGAGGTAAGCGAGTTCCAGAGACGGGGGCCAAGGAAGTAAAAGGCAGAGGATTCAAGATGAGCTTGGGAAGGGGAAGGCAGGGGAAGGCAGGGTCATGCGATTCGCATGGATAGTGCGGAGAGAGTGGTGGGAAGTGTGGAGGTGAACCAGATCAGCAAGGTAGAGGGGAGTGCCAGTGTGAATAGACTTGTGAACGAAGATGAGAAATTTATATTGTATACGAAAAAGGACTGGAAGCCAGTGCAGACGAATGAGGAGGGGGGTAATGTGGAAGAAGCGGGAGGAGCAAGTAACATAGTATAGAGGATGGAGTCGTACAGCATGCAGGAAGCTTAACAAAAATCAAAGCATTAACGGTATATTAGCTTATCCTATTTACAAGTTGGTGTCATGTGTCATATTTGTTTAAGGTTATTCATTGATCAGTGTCTTATGACGATAATGGTGGGCACTCAGTGATCCTCTATGTGATTTTCCAAAATGTTCTATATTCAGGAGTGTCTTTAACTTTCTCCTGATTTCCTTTGTATCCCTCTTATTTCTAATATCTTCTGGGAGGGAGTTTCATAAGTTTGATGCATGTAGCAATAGTGTCCTGTTGGCTGTGGTCTGTTTGGTTTTGGCGTATTCGTTTGGTGTAGTTATTATGTTTTTACAGTTTATTCTCTTCGGGCAGCTTTCAGAATGTCTTTTTATCAGCTCCTGGAGTGACTCAGCTGATCCATTTTGTAGTATTTTAAATCTATTAAGTGTTGCCATACAGAAAAATAACAGACCTCACAGACAGAGCTCTCTGCATTTCCTCTCCATCCCCATACAAAAGCCAAGTCTAAACAAACCACTAATAACTGTGCTCTTTCCCCTCTTTGACCCTTCGCTATGAAACACTCTCCCAACAGCACTAAGAGGATCCCAAGACATCGCAGACTTCTGGAAAAAAAATTAAAACATACCTTTTCCAGGATTATTTTCAAACCAACCTAAACCTATATGCATAAGATGACACTCAACCAGTGCCTATGAGCATCTATCACAACCAGATGTTCGCCCCGCTGAGAACAACTTGCATGTGCCTAAACTTCCCTTATATACACACCTCCAATGTAAATAGTTATCATGCCACACCCCAATGTATACAGTTATTATGTTTTAAGTATCACTGTTCCTACTTTACAACTGTTTTTGTAAGTTATTTAGTTTTGTTCTATGTAAATGAGACACAATGTGCTCTGTATGTTACTGGTTCAATGTAAACTGCTTTGAATTATAGAAACATAGAAACATGATGGCAGAAAAATATCACATGATCTATCTAGTCTGCCCTTCCATATCAATAACTACAATAGTCCCCTTTTTCCCTTTAGAGATCTCTGTGTTTGTCCCATGCTTTTTGGAATTCACATACTGTCCTCATCTCTACCACCTCCACTAGGAGACTATTCCACACATCTATCACTCTTTCTATAAAGAAATATTTCCACATATTACTCCTGAGTCTATCCACTTTCACCCTTATCCTATGTTCTCTCATAGCAGAGCTTGCTTTCAATCAAAAGAGGCTTTCCTCTTGTGCATTTATGCCATCTCTATCATATCTCCTCCTCATAGGGGACATAGCTGAGGATGAAAGCGGATAGACTCAGTAGTAATATACGGAAATATTTCTTTATGGAAAGAGTAGTAGATGCATGAAATAGTCTCCAGTGGAGGTAGTAGAGACGAGGACAGTATCTGAATACAAGAAAGCATGGGACAAATACAGAAAATCTTTAAAGAAATAAAGTAGACTATTGCAGTTGATATGGAAGGACAAACTAGATAGGCCATATGGTCTTTTTCTGCCATCAAGTTTCTATGTTTCTATGCAAGTCTGACTGATTTTCAGACTTTTATTTTTTGCATACTGATGTATTTTCCTCCCATTAGTATATTTATTAATTGTGGCAAAGAAAAAACTGTTTCTTTAAAGTTTATATGGTTTTTTTCTATTTTTAAAATATTTGAGATCTTGGGATTGTCATGAAAATCTTCAGCTTTTATTTGTTCTGCTAAGATGGACTTCAGTGTCCCTCCACATGTATTTGAGTGATACTCTTTTAGAAAAGATCTAAGTGCAGATCTGAACCATAAGCTGAGGATGATCCCTCCTTGGCCCTTTGGCTGATAATGTGTGTGTGTACTGCTGAGTCAATGCTGACTTCTGGCAACCTAGCAGCACCTGGGTTTTCATGGCAGATTCTGCTCCCCTCTCTTCCTGTACTCCCTCTCTTCCCCTCGCCCCTCCCTTACCTTCCTTTCCCCCTTTTGCCTTAGCCTCTCTGCCCTGTTATTACTTTTCTATCACTTTCCTATATTTTAATTGGTGTTCCTTTTCCTTTAATTTTATATTTTATTATAATTTTATCCTTTTTGTATATTGTGAAGGGTGGCATATCAAGCACCAGCAAAACATGTGACAGAAGTAGATTGCCAGGCCTTGCTTCAAAGGTAAAGTGATTTAGCCAAGATCACAAGGAGTGCCAGTGGGAATCAAACCCACTAGGCTACTCCTCCATTCCTTGTTGATACTGAGAACCTGTAAAATGAGGGAGGTTAATGCCCTGCTACTCAACTCCATTATGGATGTGTTTATTTACATTGCAACCATCGTTAAGGCAGGAGGACTAAACTTCCTGTTTAAAAACAGATACCTTAGTTATCTATCATAATCTTCACATTTATAAGCTAGTGATATAAAACATGCAACAATTTATTGATTAACCCTGGATTTATATATATGCAGATTTCTCAAGCTTTGATTTGGTTGATCACACACTGCTTCTGGCGTGACTTTATGACCTTGTTCTCTGTATTTCTGTTCTTCAGTATTCACCTCTTTCTTAATAGGTCTTTCTTTTGTAATGAAGATCTTCTACATCTCAATCACATCATCTATCCTGCAGAGTTCCACAAGGCTCAGTCTTGGCTCCCCTCCTTTTTAAATTTTTATGAGTCCAGCTGCTACTGTCATTCAAGATTCTGCAATTAGTACATTTCATTATGCCGACGATATGTTGCTCGTTACATATACTTGTCCTAGATCCCCCAATCTTGCTTGTATCAACTCCTGTCTTGAGAATGTCACCCACTGGCTTGAGATCAACAAACAAACTGAATGCAAGAGCACAGCAACCTAGATAACTGGTTCATCTCTTAGATCCTCCATCAATCCACACTTGGCAGGTGTTCCAATTACCCTCACCGACTCTTTCAAAAGTCTTGGTGTTATTATTGACTCTGAAGTCTTTTTTGAGAAAGAGGTCTCCACAGTTGTCAGGTCTACTTTTCATGCTCTTCTTAAAATCCATGCTGTATGCCCATACTTGGATCCGACTGCACAAGCCGCCATAGTTCATACCTTAGTCACGACCCATTTAGACTATTCTAATGCCATTTATGCCAGATTCTAGATTCTTGTAGCAGGAAAGACCATGAATCACAAATGATTTTACTTTACCAACATGCAGTAAGACTTCTTTCAGTGCTATGCTATTTATTTAAATTCAGCTGGATACCAAAATTTAATGAAATTATGCATCCAGAATAAAATATGCCACATAAAGAACACCATTAACATCTGGCATCAAACAGATGCTACTTTCTTTCCTTGGAAGCTTTCAGTTGTGCATCATTTTCTATAGAATGGGGAGAACAGTTTTCACAGCCATTTCCACCATTATGCCAACTGACAAGTGCCCTCCCTGAATATGGTTGAAAGTATGCCCATGGTGGAAGAAAGCATGAGTTCTACCAGCCTCCAGGCATTCCTAGGGGCATGTTTAGGTCAGAGGAGTAAAATAACACACACAGATTGCATTTCCAATGCTATTGCATTATTTTCCACTTTGCAAAGTGATCTTAGGAAGGTTGTGAAGGCTGCCTTTTGTGCCATTATGCAGCCGCTTCTCTGGAAAATCGTATCAGGTTCCTTTACCTTCCTTACATATAGATCCATTTCCCTTTTTATAGCCTCTTTTAGTTTGGCACACTGCCTTTCCACTTCCCTTATCTCCCCCCACCCCACCAGCTCCTTTTTCAGGTACTGCTGCCAGTGAAAGTGATGGGGGCAAAACCAGTGATGGAATTCAAAAAAGCATGCGACAGACACAGAGGACTCCTTTGTAGCAAAAGAAGGGAATCAAAACAAACTTAAATAACTTTTACACATAAAAAGATAGAGAGGGGTTACCTGAATAGAGCTGTAGGTACAACTTTAAAGGCACAGAGGGGAGTGACTGGCACAGAGAGGTGGGTACAACCCTTACCAGCTCACGGGGCAGACTAGAGGAACCATTCAGATCTTTATCTGCCATAATTTCCTATGCTATGTATATTTTCCAGGGAAAAATATGCGTACAAGAGTAGATACAAATTGCAATGGTATATCTGAACCCATGGCAAGTTTCAAAATGAGAGCATGTTTGATTTTTCCTTTGAAAAATGGTGGGAAGTCTGCAGGCATAAAGTACCCAATGGGATATTGAAATTGCTGTGAAAAAGAAGCACTGCTCTACTACAATACTTAGAGAGCTACTATTGGGAAAGGTGGGTGATAATGTAAACCTCTATTGAATGATTTATTGTCTTCAGTCTTGCATCCCTTTTTCTATTTAGATTAGCGTTTAATTGGGAGACAAAAATTTCTGCAGACAAGTAGAAGGGAAAAGACCTCAGATAATATAGACAAATATAATTCACCAGGATTTTGAGATCTGTAGTGCAAGCATAAGAACCATGCTTGACCAGGAGATATATCATGCTATAGGAGGATCTCTTCCTCACCTCCACTATAGAGGACAGAATTGGGGGGGGGGGGGTGATGTAGCCTCTCTCTCCTCCCCCTACCATTGACAGAGTAAGATCCAAGAAAGAGTGAAGCACCTCATTACTACTACCATTGCTATTAATCATTTATATAGCGCTACAAGGTGTACTCAGCGCTGTACAAACATATAAAGAGGACAGTTCCTGCTCTTAGAGCTTACAATCTAATTAAGACAGACAGAAAAATACAAGAAAAACAAGGGGGGTTCAGATAGGGAAGGAGACATAAGGAGAACAAGGGATTAGGATCCAAATGTGGCCTCAAAGAGATAAGCCTTTAGTATGGATTTGAAGAAGGGGGAGATAAGAGATTTGATGTAAAGATAGAGAAAGTTTGTTCCATGCATAAGGAGCAGGAAGGTGAAAAGATCAAAGTCTGGACTTCACAAAAGAAGAAAAGGGCATAGAGAGAAGAAAGCTAGAGGAGGAGCAGAGTTCACGAGGAGGGGCGTAGGGAGAGAGAAGAGAGGAAAGGTAATAAGGGGCAGTAGAGTGAATGCATTTATATGTTAGAAGGAGAAGATTGAATTGGATACGGAAACAGAAGGAGAGCCAGTGAAGAGGGGTTATATGAGTGTATCAGGGCTGACGGAAGATTAGCCACACAGCAGAGTTCTGGATAGATTGAAGAGGAGAGAGATGACACTGAGGGAGACCAGCAAAGAGGAGGTTGCAAAAGCCAAGACAGGAGGTGACCTCTTTCCCCTTCTTCCCCCATTGCTTCTAGGTGCTCACACAGGCAATTTGACACTGTGCTTTTATTGTAACTTTAGACTGATGGAATTCAAAATGCCTTGTCTGGTACTACTTATAATGGAATGTAATTGCCTATGGGCACTGATGGGATTTCAGGAGCAGTTTCTTAGACAC
This sequence comes from Ichthyophis bannanicus, assembly GCA_033557465.1. Taxonomy (NCBI): domain Eukaryota; kingdom Metazoa; phylum Chordata; class Amphibia; order Gymnophiona; family Ichthyophiidae; genus Ichthyophis; species Ichthyophis bannanicus. Next base: position 751,016,288 of record CM066035.1, read on the forward strand.
ACAGTCACCTAGCATAAAGAAACACACTCAAAGGAGAACCATGGGAAATTCAAACTCTTCCATGTGGTGTTTCTTAAAGTGCATTACACTTATGAATGGGTGAATCCATTTGGATTCTTCATCTTTATTCTTTATCTTGATTGTATCACTTGATAGACCGCCCAAGCAGCTAGCGTCAGAGCGATTTACAAATCAAATCAAAATTAGATCAAAATTGGGCTGCAACAGGAAGTAGAAAGGAACACCATTAATAAATAGGACAAACAGAGAGGAGAACAGATAGCAGCAAAAAGCAAACCAAGGCAGGTTTAAATATAGGAGGCTTATAAAGTGAAGGGCATAATCCAAGTTGGGAGGGGGGGGGGGTGGCAGTCAGGGGAGTGGGGAAGGAAGATTGAAGGCAAAGTGGAATAGGTGAGTTTTGAGCATGGCTTTGAATTTTTGAAAGGGCAGTTTGGTGTGGAGTGTGGTTGGCAGTGAATTCCAGAGCGCAGGTACTAAGAAGAAAACTGTGGAATGACGGGTAAGTTTGAGATGTGCATGGACTGGAGAGGGAAGGGAAAGGTGACCTATGTGAGTGGACTGGAGTAAGCGGGGGAAAGTGTGAAATTGGATAAGATCAGAGAGGTATTGGGGGGTACCGGTGTGGACAACTTTGTGAACAGTGGTATCTTGTGTATGAACCTGAATTTGAGAGTAAGCCAGTGGAGACACTTAAGTAACAGAGTGATGTGATGGGAACAAGAGGAGTAAGTGAGAAGGTGAGCAGCAGTATTTTGAAGGAGCTGTAACCGATGGAGTTGATATTGGGGCTAGCCTGCTAGAACAACATTACAATAGTCTAGCCTAGAGACACTGTTTGCAGCCTTTTTATTTTGTGAACCACCTAGATGCCTTGGCAGAGGCAGTATATCAAATGTCACAATAAAGATAAAGATAACACAAGTGTGGTTATTGATGGGAGGGAGAGGAAAGGACGGACAGCATGAATTTGGCGCAAAGAAGCAAAAGAACGGCGAACAAGGGAGGAGATATGTTGATGGAAGCAAAGGGAGGAGTCAAGAGTGAAGCTAAGGTATCAGAATGATGAGACGAGGGGTATATGAGTACCAGATAAGATGGGAGTGAGTGAGGGACAGGGGGCACCGAAAGTAAATCAGATAGCATCAGATTTGGAAGGGTTAAGGTACAGTTAGTTACTGTTTAAACAGGAGGAGATGCAGGAGAGGCAGGAATTCAATGGGGCTATATCAGGTGAGAGTGAGTTGGTGTGAAATAGGAGATTTATATCATTAGTTTAGTAATATCCTGAGATCCCAGACTGTTGGATGATAAGTGCAAATGGGGTGAGAAAGATATTAAAGAGGAGAGGGGCCAATACGGAGCCCTGGGGAACACCACAGGGAAGGGAGGTAACTGGGAAGGTTGATGAACCGACCTGGATGGTAAAGGTGCGTGTGGAGAGGAAGGAGCGGAACTAGTGATGGACTGTCCTGTGGATCCCCTGATCATGATGAGAGAGGAATGCAGGATGGTCAACCAGGTCGAAGGCTGAGGATAGATCCAGGGACACCGCGAGAGAGAAAACACCCTGTTAGTGTGACTGGTGAAGCTCATTCAAGAAGGAAAGGGGAATAGTTTGTGTACTATGGCCTGTTCTGAATCCGGATTGGCGGAGATGAAGGGTGAGAGTAGCATCAAGATGGGAAGATAATTGTAAGAAAACCAATTGTGGATTAAAACCAGAATTAGGAAAGGGAGGGTTCAGATAAATGTAGCCAATTGAGATGCACTGTCATTCAATCAGCCATAAACACCGAGAGCAATCATGAGAAAGCAGAAGTTATGACATGATCACCACTATACAGGGTTATGTGTATGAAGTCACATGGCTAGAAGATCATCATCTTCAAACAAAGTAAATATTAAGACACCACATTTATTTATTTAAAGGTCTTTTATACCTCCTCATGTAATCATAGTGGTTTACAGTATAAACAACAGGAATACATTATAACATATGAACCAAGTACAAGTAATACATATTTTAGAACTATATAACTGAAATAGCAATAGGTATTATATACACATGATTGGGTTATTATCATTACTGGTATAACATTTATAGAGTGCAACATATAAACAATTCTAGTAATGTACATTCTTTGATATATTCTTATGTAAAAATAGGTGGTATCTCTTTTTGTTAGTGACATTTTACAGGTTGGAGTTATAATGAGTATTTTGTGCAGAGGAATCATTGGTAATGTGTACAAGAAGAGGATGATTCCTGTCAGTTTATGTTACCTTTGGATTTTATGTTGGGTATAGGTTTATGATCACTTCAGTATTGCCATAGGGCCCGATTCTGTGCCATGAATAGCAGGAATGGACGTCCCCGATATTTGTGCCCCCTCCCACCGGCATCTAGCTTCCCCGTCAGTTGTACGGGGAAGCTAGACGGGGTGGGAAAGGGGGGGATCAGGGGTGGTGTTATGGCGGGCAGTGGGTGGTCGCCGGCCCCAGACATGCAGGGCCTATTCTAATGTCAGCCCTGTACGTCCAGGGCTGGTGACTTGAATGGGGAAGTTATTCTACCTCGGAGGTAGAATAACTTCACTGGAAGTCGGGGATCGGTGGGCCTTGGGCCGGGAAGTGGTGGCAGGGGGCAGAGAGCATTCCCCACAGCCCAAACCTGGCCCTGGGAGGCCAAACCAGGGATCGGGCTGCGGGGAATAGACAGTTTGTTCCGGTGGCTGGCATCGCAGCTTTTAAATGAAGCCTCAGTGCCATGGCAACTGGACACCATGGCACCGCGGTTCCATTTAAAAGCCCTGACTGAGTCGGGCTTGTCCTGTATGTGCAGGCCGGGCTGGTCCTGTATGTGCAGGCCGGGCTGAATCACAGTCCCAGCCTGCACGTACAGGACTGATCGCGATTCTGATCCTGCAGGACTAGATGTGCCCCATGGGATCAGAATCACGACCCCCTCTGTACGTCCGGGATGAAATGAGCCTACAGACTCAGCGCTTAGAAAGCAGCGCTGCACCGTTGACTCGCCCTCTCTGCCTCCCAGCACTCCGGCGTCTCTCAGCTCTCCTCCGGCGCGAGGATCGAGCACGCCGGAGCACCAGGACCTCCCACCCAGCACGAGCTGCCCAATCCGGGCCTACAGACTCAGCGCTTAAAGCAGCGCTACACCGTTGACTCGCCCTCTCTGCCTCCCAGCACTCCGGCGTCTCTCAGCTCTCCTCCGGCGCGAGGATCGAGCACGCCGGAGCACCAGGACCTCCCACCCAGCACGAGCTGCCCAATCCGGGCCTACAGACTCAGCGATTAAAGCAGCGCTGCACCGTTGACTCGCCCTCTCTGCCTCCCAGCACTCCGGCGTCTCTCAGCTCTCCTCCAGCGCGAGGATCGAGCACGCCGGAGCACCAGGACCTCCCACCCAGCACGAGCTGCCCAATCCGGGCCTACAGACTCAGTGCTTAAAGCAGCCTGCACCGTTGACTCGCCCTCTCTGCCTCCCAGCACTCCGGCATCTCTCAGCTCTCCTCCGGCGCGAGGATCGAGCACGCCGGAGCACCAGGACCTCCCACCCAGCACGAGCTGCCCAATCCGGGCCTACAGACTCAGCGCTTAAAGCAGCACTGCACCGTTGACTCGCCCTCTCTGCCTCCCAGCACTCCGGCGTCTCTCAGCTCTCCTCCGGCGCGAGGATCGAGCACGCCGGAGCACCAGGACCTCCCACCCAGCACGAGCTGCCCAATCCAGGCCTACAGACTCAGCGATTAAAGCAGCGCTGCACCGTTGACTCGCCCTCTCTGCCTCCCAGCACTCCGGCGTCTCTCAGCTCTCCTCCGGCGCGAGGATCGAGCACGCCGGAGCACCAGGACCTCCCACCCAGCACGAGCTGCCCAATCCGGGCCTACAGACTCAGCGCTTAAAGCAGCGCTGCACCGTTGACTCGCCCTCTCTGCCTCCCAGCACTCCGGCGTCTCTCAGCTCTCCTCCGGCGCGAGGATCGAGCACGCCGGAGCACCAGGACCTCCCACCCAGCACGAGCTGCCCAATCCGGGCCTACAGACTCAGCGCTTAAAGCAGCGCTGCACCGTTGACTCGCCCTCTCTGCCTCCCAGCACTCCGGCGTCTCTCAGCTCTCCTCCGGCGCGAGGATCGAGCACGCCGGAGCACCAGGACCTCCCATCCAGCACGAGCTGCCCAATCCGGGCCTACAGACTCAGCGATTAAAGCAGCGCTGCCTAGGCGGGCCCGCGCCTGAGGGCCTCGCCAGAGGGCCCTTTGGCACTGCCCTTAGGCAGAGGCCTAATTAAAAACGCCCGAACAACATCCGATGGACCCATTGCTACTCAAACCTTCTCAAATAAAAAACAGCTTGAGTTCCCATCGGGTTGAGCTCACGATCAACAAACACATCAAAGCAGCGACAGTGATACCCAAGCATCTAGCAGCCTCAGCTCTTCGAGAACGGAAAGCACCCGCTGCAGCAACACGATAAAAGACCCAGAAACTTGATAGCAGCTGATAACCATCCACAAAGATTCAGAGCATCCTTCAACCACGCTACCAACAGCAAGTATACAACAAATAAAGAAAAAAACTGATATCATATAGCCAGTAGTAATTACCCTTCCTGCATTGTCAATGCAAAATACTGTTGCCAGTAGTAATTACCCTTCCTGCATTGTCAATGTAAAATACTGTTGCCAGTAGTAATTACCCTTCTTGCATTGTCACTATAAAATACTGTTGCCAGTAGTAATTACCCTTCTTGCATTGTCACTATAAAATACTGTTGCCAGTAGTAATTACCCTTCTTGCATTGTCACTATAAAATACTGTTGCCAGTAGTAATTACCCTTCTTGCATTGTCACTATAAAATACTGTTGCCAGTAGTAATTACCCTTCTTACATTGTCACTGTGAGACACTGTTGCCAGTAGTAACACCAGTCAATATATTTACCCCACCGAAACGATATATCATTTACGTAGGTTCATCAACTGCAATAAAATATTCCATACTACCTTGGATTAACTCCACAATAATGACTCTCACAAGACCTCAGACCACCATTCTCTTCACTATACTTATCCTCCAACTAATACACATCATATGCACACACAAATCAAGCTATGTAACACACAACAACATCCCTATTATACACAATCCATACAGAAATACATTACAAGCACACAATTACACACTTAACCCAACCCACCGAGCCCACCCCCACAGACCTCATTCAAGATTGATACAAATAAACCTGCAACCACCTAACGATATAAACACCACTTCTAACTCACACCCCCCTAGAAAGTTTATCCTTTTAAATGCCAGATCCATAAAAAACAAAATACCTATAATCAATGACCTAATCAGAGACGAAAAACCTGACGTATTCCTCATCACTGAAACCTGGCCAACCCCCACCGATACAATCATAATAAACCAACTCAATATACAACAATATGACCTTTTCTCCAGCCACAGAGAAGCGAAGAGAGGAGGGGGAACCCTCATCCTCGCTAAAAAAGATCTCCAATACACTCTAACAGATATAAACAACTTAGAGGGTCTAGACATCATCTGTATAGAAAATAAAACCCTCGCACTTTCCCTTATCTACAGACCCCCCTCAGCTGATCATAAAAGCCTCACCCCTATCCTAGAACTTGCCTGTACAGCCTCCCTAAAAAAAACCTCGTATCATACTAGGAGACCTGAATCTACCGTCAATCAATGCACAACACACGACAAATTTCATGGACACCATGACAGAAATGGGCTATATGCAGATCATACACACCCCCACACACATAAAAGGAAACACCCTAGACCTCATCTTCCTTCCTGCAATACTCAATAAACAACAACTCCATACCCCTCCAATAATAACCAATGTACCTTGGTCAGACCACCATCTAATAACTTTTAACCTCACCACACCCACAGCACCCCCCAACACCACACCAGCCATCCCTCCACACAAATCTCGCTTCACCCACTTTAACAAGGATACCTTCCTAAATGAAGTAATACCTAAACTCTCAACATACACAACCAACGTCAATGAATTAACAGACCAATGGAACTCAACTATAAAAAGCGCAGCAACCCCCACCCAGCTCACACAAAAACAACCTCCAAAAAGATATGAAAAATGGTTTACTAAAAATCTCTCCACTCTAAGAAAACAATTGAGAAAACAAGAGAAAATTTGGAGAAAAGTAAAATCTGAAGACAACAAAGCCCAATATCTCTCACTACTCAATATATACAAAAACACAATCAACAAAGCTAAAAAAGATTACCACTCTAAAGTGATAAATATGGCGATCAACCGCCCAAGAGAACTATTCAATATCGTAAAATCCCTTACCAAAACCCAAACACCTGAACCGGATCACCTAGACATAAAAGTACAAACCCTAGCTACACACTTTGCTGAGAAGCTAAAAAACAGAACGAGCATCCAAACTATAACTCTGCACTCAGACCCAAAACAACCATTTAAATGGACAACCTTCCACGAAATTGACCAAAAACACCTCCTCAATGTCATAACAATGATCAATACTACAACATCCCCCCTTGACCCATGCCCAGTTTCATGGATAAAAGCCTCAAAAACTGAACTCGCTGTACATATCCAACCGATAGTAAACCAATCCCTTGCCCAAGGCTTAATGCCCGATCCCCTAAAACTCACCTCCATATGACCCATCTTAAAAAACAACAAATTAGACCCAAAGGATCCAAACTCATATAGGCCTATAGCCAGCATACCATTCGTAGCCAAAATAATTGAAAAAATCATACAACTTCAACTCCAGGACCATATTGACTCTCATGCCCCCCTTGACTCCCACCAATTTGGATTCCGCCCATCTCACGGGGTAGAAACCCTACTAATAACACTGTTAGATAACCTCATTAAAGGCACAGATGATAACAATCAAGGATTCCTCCTCATTTTCATAGACATATCAGCCGCTTTTGACAGTGTCAACCACAATACACTAATTAACAGACTCCAAGATATAGGAATTAGCGGGACAATCCTCCAATGGTTCATCTCAAATATAACCCACCGAGTAATACGCATTCAACTAGGCCAAAACACATCAGAACCTTTCACACAAGACCAAGGCATACCCCAAGGCTCAGCTCTCTCAGCACTCCTCTTCAACATTTACCTCCAACCTATCACAAGTATATTCAAAAAATAAAAAGTTAGTCATTATATCTACGCTGACGACATCATGCTCACCCTCCCAATTAACACAAACAACCCCACATACCAGAATATGTCTGAATGTATCAAAGAGACAGACACCTGGCTTGAGAATAACCACCTCAAAATCAACTTGAAAAAAACGGAAGCAATGTTTGTAGCAAGAAAACTAAACGCAACCTTCCCGGAAACCATCACAATAAACAACACAACAATCCCAATCAAGAAAGAGGTGAAATACTTAGGAATAATTCTAGACCATACCCTCAGTATGATCCCTCACATAAAGCAAACAGTTAAGACAATATTCTTCAAGCTAAAAACCATACAACACCTAAGACCACTCCTAGACTCCCACGATTTCAGATCGGTCATCAGTGCACTCATCACTCCCCACTTCGACTATTGTAATAGTCTCCTAAACGGTCTACCACTAGCAAACACTAACCTCCTCCAAAGAGCCCAAAATATCTGCGCTCGCGTAACAACGAAAGCTCGCCTGACCGACCACATAACTCCCATCTTATTTGAATTGCACTGGCTCCCCATAAATAGCAGAATAACATACAAAATAATCATAACCACATTTAAACTCATCAATGACATCTCTCCATCTCATCTAACCACCCTATTGCAAGCCCCACCAGAACACAGAACACGAAGACAAAATGCAACATACTCGTTAGCCATACAAAACACTATCCGTAAAACAAAAAAAAACCACGAGCTCCAGAGCATTCTCATATGCTGCACCCGCCATATGGAACAAACTACCTTTAAATCTCCGAATGATAAAGGACCTCCATCTATTCAGGAGAGAACTTAAAACCCACTTATTCACAGAACACTTCTCAAACACAATACAGATCACAAACCCACCTTAAATGCAGACGATCACACCGTAACCTCAACGTTGATGATTGAATCCAACAAATGTCTACCTACGCTACCTACTCTACTACTCCTGTATATAGTTGTTTACAATTAATAATATAGTTACTCACAATCATGTTGATTGTCAATAATTTAAAAACTGTTGATTTAAAAGTTGATTTGTAAATAATTTAAAAATCTGTTCTATGTAAAACCTGTTCATGTTACACTTGTTATATGTAAACCGCTTTTTATTTAAAAGTTGATTGTAAATAATTTAAAAAATCTGTTCTATGTAAAACCTGTTCTTGTTACACTTGTTATATGTAAACCGCCTTTGATCTATGGAAGAGGCGGTATATAAGAAAGTTTTAAATAAAATAAATAAAAATAATGTTCAGTGAAGAGATATGTTTTTAGTTCTCTTCGGAAGGTGGCTAAATCAGTGATAGATTTGTTTGTCTGGCAGTATATTCCATATAGATGGTGAAATGTATTTGAAAGGCCTATTACTAGTGGTATGTTTAGTTTTGTGATATTCAGCTGTACAACTAAAGTATTCTGTGTACAACCTCTTTGGTGGTTCTTTGGCATTGTCTTTATTAGGTTCTTCAGAAATGAGGGAGCTATGTTTCTGATCAGTTTAAACATGATCATAATTAACTTATATTTTATTCTGCTGTTGACTGGGAGCAAGTGAAGAGCGTATAGTATTGGTGTTAAATGTTCAGAGGAGCGTGCATTGTGGGTAATGCATGCAGCCATGTGTTGGGCAATTTGGAGGCTGTTTGGGTAATCCCTGTAGTAGATCATTACAGTAATCTATATGTGGAAATATCATGGCTTGTAATACTGTTCTAAATTCATTGCTTGGGAGGAGGGGTTTCATTCCGAATCATTCTGAGTTTGTTGAAGATGGTTCTTGTAGTGAGTTTAATATGAGATGTTAAGCTGAGGGTTTGATCTATTGTGACTCCCAAGTATTTTACCTCCTCTTTTACATTGAGTATATCTTCTTCATTGTCAATGGTAGTTGATGGAAAGAAGTTTTGATTTCTAGTTATGAATAGCACTTCTTTGTTTTTATAAGTTATGTTAAGGCTATGAGTTTTCAGCCACTGAGCTATCTCATTGAACCATGCTATTATAGGCTGCGGGATCATCCGTGTGCAGAATCAGGGGTCTGAAACCATAATTACAAAGTCTTTAGAATCAAGCAGTATGGCTTTGCTGCCCTGAACGAGCCTGAGCTTGGCTGATCTCAGAAGCTAAACAGCATTGGGCCTGGCTAGTATGTGGATGAGTGACCACCTTGATATACCAGGTGCTATAGACAAGTGCAGAAGAAAGGCCTGGCAATCTACTTCCAGTTGCACCTTGCCAAGAAAATCCAGGGTCTGGGTTGCCAGGAATCAGCATTGACGACCATATACACACATAAAACCAAGCTTTGAACTCAAGAGGTTAAAAGACTTCTTCAGTTTCACACCATAGTGATATTCATAGTTATCTACAAGATATCACTCTACCAAAAAGACTGCAATACTTTTTCTGGATATGTAATTATACAATAAGCGTTGGAAGGTGAGATTCACACCTGGGTTTCACAGCTTTATGAAGCAAGCACTTCCCTGCCTTCCCTAATTAAGATTCAAGACATCCAATGTACTTCACTTTTCAGTATTAAAACTATTTCGGCATTGACAGACTTGCTTTGCTAATGATTAGGGAAGTAATTTGCAGGAAACTTCACAGCTAACAACATCAAATTCACAAGTACACTCGGTCTCTCTCTCCCTCACTAGGCCCAATAAATCTTTGATTGTGGTATGAGAAGCTACCTTTCACCCTTTGAGAAATCCCCCTTTAGATTATACTAAAGGTTTTAGAACCTTGCTCATTCTATCTCGCAGTAGCCAAGTGCTGCCAAAAACAACAATAGAAAAAGATAACACAAAGAATCTCTCCAATCCAATGCACCTAAGCAGGTATGCATCTCCTAAATGTGCTGCCCACCATTGCCTTTAATAGGAAAGGGAAAGTAGTTAATCCAGGGAGCAATTGTATAAATGAAAATGGCAGTGTGCAGGACCAATTGCACTAATGTCTTAACTAGATTATAAACTCCAGGGAGTGAATCGGCATAGCAGTTAGAGGCAGTTTCTTCGAAGAACAAATGTGGGAATTGTTTTAGGAATTAAGTATATTTGTGATGTCTGGTTCTGAGTTTTTTGGCATGAGCCTTTCAAACTATCCATCTTGGTGTGAAGTCTATAGGTATTTTCTAAATTTACAAATTTAGATCATAAACCCTCTGGGGATTGAAATATACCTACTATACCTAAAAATAACTCACCTTGAACGTCTGAGAAAGGAATGAGCTAAATCCAGTTCCCAATATTTTATTTATTTATTTATTTATTTATTAAATACTTCTATACCGCACTTTCCCATGGATCAAGTGTGGTTTACAAAGAACAAAGGTGTGAATGGTACAACAGGAAATAATGCCTATTCACATTACATAGAACATTTGTGAACTTTTTACAGGGAACATAGAGAACTATATACATTAGAGTATAGCAACAATCTGACATTCTGTATTCATATAACTATATACATTAGAGAATGTAGTAACAATCCAACATTCTGATATTCTCACAACTATATACAGTGGGAAGAATTTGGTTGGTGTATCACTGGTCTAGGTTAGAATGCTTGATTTATAATCTGTACAAATACATTACGAAATGGAAATACAATCTAATGTTCTGATGGTCATGCAACTATATACAGTGGGAAATGTTGGGTTAATATATTGCTAACCTAGGTTTTAATGCTTGGTTATACTTTTAGCATTTCTGTTTGTATTGTTAGAGGGTGGGGTGTGTTCTTGTCTGCTTGTGTGTCAATTTTTGTTTGTGAGCCTTAGTGTGTCATATTTGTATTTTCCTTTTGAAAATTGTCCATGAGTACGAACTTTATTTATTTTATTTATTTATTTAACTTTTCTTTTATACCGCGCTCTTTTCCATCAGTGCGGTTTACAGAGAACAAAGTGACTCAATGACAGCGAAGGCAATCAGAGTTTACATAAAACAGGGGAAAACAACTTGGAGTGAACTGGGGGAAACTATGTACAATTTACATATGAAACTATGTACAATTTACAAGTTACCACGTTAATCTTTCCATTGTTCCTAGGGTTATTCAATTACTCAGAGCAAGTGTAGGACAGCAGGGTGTAATCTAGCTAAGGCTGTTTTACATAACCTGTCAGTTGCCCCTTGTGGATTATGTAGTTCAAATTGAGATGTTGGGTGGAGGGGAGGGAGGTGTGGTGGGGTAGTTGTGTTGTGAATAGTGCATGAGGAACAGGTGGTGTTTGATGGCTTTTCTAAACTGCATGAGGTCTCTGATTGCTCTGATATGGGGTGGAGGTTTGTTCCAGGCCCTGGGGGCATGGGACACAAATGCACGTTTGTTGGTTGATTGTGCCCATTTTGTGGTTATATTTGGGGTGATTAGCGTGATTGACACAGATTTTTACAACTATTTTTAATGAAGATAATGAAGGTTGTAAGGACATACAGTAGAAGTGCAGATTTGGAACTATTTTATAAATGCAGCCTATGCACTTATATATGCCCACATTTACACTGTTCGGATGCAGGCACAAATAGCCCACTTAGGTTTGTGCCTCACAACTCTGCCTCATCTCCACCCAAGCTCTGTCCCTGGGAACAACTACATGTATACCACTTAAAAATGTGAGCTATGCATCAGTACAACATATATTTATGCCCCATGCAGTTTCATAAGTGCCTATTTTATACACCTAAAATGCTGCTTAACGCATATAAAAGTCTTATAAATATACTGCTAATGCAGGTAAACTTTCTATGCAAAATAGAGCTTCCCCACCTTCCCCTGAAATCCTATCTAAAATGTGTTTCTGGGATCTTCCCTTTCATCTAATTAAAGTTATGTATAATGCGGAACCCCACACCTACCTAAATTGAGTGACGGCAATTTTTAGACAACCAAGTTATCTGGGTAAATGGCTTTGAACACAAACTGATCAGGTGTGTGTTTTGCCATATTCATTCAAGACTTTTACAATTAAACACAGTGGGCCTGATATTCAGTGCCAGGGGCTTGCGCTACTAGAGCAGCTAGCCACCAGCACTGCACTCTAAACCTGGATATTCCATGCCAATGTCATATTTGGGTTCCGGCATTGACTATTCAAGTTGCCCAGATTGCCACAAAACTAACTGGGCAGCGGTGTTATTCAGCAGCTGCCTGGTTAGCTTCTGCAGTGAAAGTTAAGTTATGGTTCCTGTGCCGGAGTATTGCCATGTGTTGCTAACCGGGCAGCGGCTCAATATCACTGCTGCCCGGTTGGCAATAGATGCAACCCCAGAAGGTTTCCGGTTAGCATCAGGGTGTGTAGCACTGGCACCACGGGTATTCAGCGGCAGTAACCATATTAGTTCCACTGAATATCCCACTGAGCAGCATTTACATGGTTTGCAGCTCTGCAAACCATGTAAATGCCTTTGAATGTCCACCTCCCCCTCCCCATATTCTTATATATTCGGATATTCTCAAAGTACATTCAGTTTTCAATATCTCCTTTAACTTGCATTTCAAAGTGTTTGGAATCTAAAGGAATTTCTAGTACACTCGAAGATGAAAGTACTTGACACAATTCCAAAGTGATTTATGGTTAGGTATAGGAAATGGGTAGTTTGCCCTATATATTAGAGATTACACAATCTGTACACCATTTCTTGTCAGTGTGCCACAAGTTACATGCTAACACAGATTGTTAAATGAGGGGTATCATTTATGCAACTCTGGGTCTGCATAAAAAAATGTATATATGATAAACAATAAGACAAATAAAAACTAGAATTCTTAAACATTTACACTATCCACACTAAGGAAACTGCCCTTTGGTTTCTTTTTTTGGAAAGAAATGTCTCACATAATCGAGGAATTAAAATATTTTATGATTGAAACAATGGACTTTAGATGCAAGGGAAACCCCTCTAAGATGAATACAGCAATACATATTTTGTTGTCAGAATGCAGGATCCAAAGGTTTAAATATAGAAATAGAATACTATTAGTTTTATTAAAATATTTAATCAGAATCCTTCATAGCACAACACATGAGTGGGTGTTATAATTATAGGGCATACGTGTGGCAGTTTTTGACAGAAGGAAGGCAGAGAATATAATGAGGATGTGTAAGTTCATGCTGCCATGACTTATTCATGATTATTACATATGAGTGTTAGATTTAGCAAGCTTTTATTGCAGAAATCTCCCCAAGGAAGCGTGTTTTTGGGTGAAACCAGTGTTGAGGTTGGAGTTACATCAAACTTGATTTGGATATCTCATGCTTATCAGACAGAATTTTTCCTTTTTAAGACTTCCAGGAGGGCGTCATTTCAAGTTCTCTATTGAGAGTTCTTTCCTTTCTGAACACACTGCTGAGACACTTATCCACTCTTTAGTCACCTCCTGTTTAGACTATTGCAACCTCCTCCTTGCTGCTACTATTACAAATGAACATTTGTATAGTGCAAGAAGTCATATACAGCACTGCACAGACACATGTAAAAGACAGTCCTTGCTCATCAGAACTTATAATCTAGTCAAGACAGACCACACCTTAGCTGAAACATAGGATACATCTAGGGGGAATGGTAAGGAAACATGAGGGAGATCAGGTAAGTCAAGAACTGAAAGCGGCAGCGAAGAGGTACGTTTTTAGCCTGGATTTGAAAAGGGTTAGAGAAGGCGCCTGACGTACAGACTCAGGAAGTTTGTTCCAGGCATAAGGAGCAGCAAGGTGAAAGAGGCAAAGTCTGGAGTTAGCAATAGAAGAGAAGGACATGGATAGAAGCGATTTGCCAGAAGAGCGGAGTTCCCGAGGAGGAGTATAGGGAGAGATAAGAGAGGAAAGGTAGTAAGGAGCTGCAGAGTGAATGCACTTATAGGTCAGCAGGAGAAGTTTGAACTCGATGCAAAAATGGATAGGGGGCCAATGAAGTGACTTGAGAAGAGGGATAATATGAACATGACAAGGCTGGCGGAAGATTAGCCATGTTGCAGAGTGTTGAACAGACTGAAGGGGAGAGAGATGATTCAGAGGGTGACCAGCAAGGAGTAGGTTACAATAGCCTAGACGGGAGGTGACTAAGGAGTGGATAAGTATCTTAGTAGTGTGTTCAGAAAGGAATGGGCAAATTTTGTGGATGTTGTAGATAAAGAAATGGCAGGTTTTAGCTATCTGTTGAATGTGTGTGGAGAAGGAGAGAGAGGAGTCAAAGACAACCCCAAGGTTGCGAGCTGAGGAGACAGGGAGGAGTAGAGAGTTATCCACAGAGACTGAGAAAGGAGGAAAGGGAGAGGAGGGTTTAGGGGAAAAAATAAGAAACTCCATTTTGGCCATGTTCAATTTCAAGCGGCGGTGAGAATTCAAGCAGCAATGTCAGAAAGGCAGGCCAGAGATCTTGGCCTGGATTTCCGGAGAGATTTCAGGTGCAGAGAGGTAGATCTGGGAGTCATTGGCATAAAGATGGTTCTGAAAGCCATGGGAAGAGATGAGAGCACCGAGGGATTGGGTATAGAGAGAGAAAAGTAGTGGACCCAAGACTGAGAGCAGGATAACAGTAGAGGAGGATCCACCAGAACAAACACTGAAAAAGCGATGGAAAAGATAAGAGAACCAGAATAGCACTGACCCTTAAAACCAAAGGAGGACAAGGTATCAAGGAGAAGGTTGTGATCAACAGTGTCAAAAGCAGCAAAAAGGTAAAAAAGGATGAGGACTAAGTAAAGGCCTTTGAATTTTGCCAGGGGCAGGTTACTGGAAACTTTGGCAAGAGCTGTTTTGGTAGAATGTAAAGGATAAAAGCCGGATTGTAGAGGATCCAGAAGGGCTTGAGAGGAGAGAAAGGTGAGACAGTGGTAATGAACCACATGTTCAAGTAGTTTAGAAATGAAGGGGAGGAGGGAGATGGCTCAATGATGAGGACAGATAGGGTCTAATGGGGGTTTCTTATGGAGAGGAGTGACCACAGCATGTTTGAAGAAAAGCTATAGGTTGAGAATATGAGAGATTGAGGGGACTACAGTGGAGGAGATGGAGCTAATGAGACAGGTGGGAATAGGATCAGAGAAACAGGTAGTGAGTTTGGATGAGCAAAGAAAGTGAGTGGTTTCTTCCTCAGAGATCATAGAAAAGGAAGAAAGGGTAGTAGAGGTGGAGGGGGGGGGAGTGAGGTTGAGAGTAAAGAGAGGGATGAGGGGAAGTAGCTGACCTCATGGAGTATGATCTTGTGGATTTTGTCATGGAAGTAGTCAGCCAGGGTCTGGGCAGAAAAGGAGGAGGTGATTGGAGTTAGAGGTACCTTGAGGAGAGAGATGAGAGTGGTAAAGAGACAGTGAGGGTCAGAGGCAAGAGAGTTAGTCAGATGGACATAATAGCCTTGTTTGGCAAGTCCTATGGCTGACTGGAAAGAGAGAGGCTTGAATTTGAAGTGTAGAAAGTCCACAAGGGTGGAGGATTTGAACCAAGCATGCTCAGCTGAGCAGGCACAGGAACAAAGATAGCAGGTAGTGGAAGATAGCCAGGGTTGTGATACAGTATGCTTCACAGGACATAGCAAGGGCATAACAAGAACATCCAAAGCAGAGGAGAGTTCAGCGTTATAGGAAGCTAACGCCTCATCAACAGACTCAGAGGACATAGTGGAGGAAAGAGGTGATGAGACAGTGGAGGAGAGAGCCAACGGGTCAATAGCATGAAGATTTCTAAAGAGGTTGGAGGAGACAGGGTGAGATTGAGGCGGTGAGTGATGAAGAGTGAAACGTAGCAGGTTATGGTCTGATAAGGGAAGAAGTGAGGTACAGAAGTTTGAGGGTAAGCAATTAGAGAAGAATACAAGGTCAAGATAGTAGCCTTGCTGGTGAATAGGGGCAGTAGAGCAAAGCTGGAGGTTGAATGATGAGGTAAGGGAGAGGAGCTTGTCATACGGGTGCCTGGGTGAGAATGTTCACAGTCTTGGCAAAGGCATATATTAATATGTTTTGCAAGGGATTGTGGGAAATGTAGTCCATTCACACCAGACACAGCCGCTCACAATAATTAGTTGTGCTTGAGTGTAAAGCCAATAAGATATTTATTTATGGGGTTATTTCTCCCAACACAGATATGCTTGGTAGCACATAAAACAGGATACTTGCTTTCAGTGTTAAACTTAGAAAAACAAAATCAGGAAAACAACAGCTGAACTTGTCAGGCAATCAAAGCAAAAGAATAAAGACCTGGTTGGTAACAAACTGGTCTTTTCTGTAGGCTCTAGCTAATATTTTCTTAGCAGTGCTTTAATCAACAAACAAAACCTACAAAGTAGGGAAAAACTGTTCTTTTCAGGTTAACTTCTTATATCTTCACACATAGACTCAGAAGTGATTTCCTCAGAGCTCACAAGCAATTAGGTAAGGCTCAATTGCTAGCAGTTACCCAGCTGAAACCCCTTAGCTGGCTTGCTTTCTACTGCGTGGCTCAAATCCTACTCAGGAGCTTTTCTGAGTAGATTAAAGAACAAGTTTGTATTTCTTTGTGATGGTTGTTGTACTTTGTAACAGAAATTTACCAAAGGAGTTTAGACAGAGAGCAATCCATGTATTCACAGCCTGTATCTACCACCGCTCCCCCTTCTTCAACAATCATGGGTTCAATATCATGGATTGGCACAGAGGAATTTCTCAATGGAGCACTCTCAGGAGAATACTTGTTTCCCTGCTGTCTTTCAAGGGTATAGCTAGGGCATAGATCAGTGTTCATACCTGAGCTTCCATCGCTGTTAGAGTTCCTCTCTAAATAGCCTGGCCAGTATGTAGTCCAGTTCTTATGTCCAGCCTTCCAATCCAGATCCCTGGACACTGGATCTCTCTTCACATACCTTCTGGCACGGGTCATAGGGTCCCTTCCAAGTGCAGCCGTCTCCCTCACAGGTACCGTCTGGTGATTCCTAGCTCTGCAGCACCACTCCTCTGGTTTTCCCCAGTCCAATGGTGTATGCTGGCCTTTTGAACGTCTCCCAGTATACGTACTGCTCTGGACTCCTTTAGACCTCCCAAATGCTTTTCTCTTCTTTCTTCCAAAGGGCTTCTTGCCCTCTCTGTCCGTCCGCTCTGGCTTCGGCTTCTGATGATGATCCTCCAGATAATGAAGGTGTCCAAGACGAGGATCTCCAAGCTGAATCTGAGGATGATTCTCTGTAGAATAAACTCTACCTTTATTCTGCTTAGATGAGTGCTCCACCCTAGCACAGAGCATCTGTGCTGAATCAGGCCCTGCCCTTTGAGATGAGTGCTTGGGGATTACCTCATAGCCCTCCTGATTGAACACACGTTTCCTCACTTCAGCTCCTCTAATGGCTGTTGGAAACCTGGTGCATTCTGGGACTGGTAGTCTTTTATGGGAAAATTCTGTTTTCTTATTTCTACCAGCACTGACAGGTTGCTTGTTCAGAGACACTTCACCTTTTCTATAGCTCCTTCCTGAGCCATGATAAGCTTCCTTATCACAAGCTTTAAAGTATAAGGGTCAGAGGGGTTATCAACATGAATGTTAAAATCCCCGAGAATAAGGGAGGGGGAAGATGAATCCAGAAAGAAAAAAGCCATGAGTCAAAATCAAAGAGAAAGGTAGAGGTGGACTTATCAGGAGCAGATAAATAACAGCTAATTGAAGAGGTAGTGGAGTAAAAAGCCGGATAGAATGGACCTCAAAGGAAGGAAAGGAGTGAGAATGAGGCAGAAGGAAGGGTTGAAACTGACAGGAAGGAGAGAGTAGAAGACCAACACCACCACCATGGCTAGCCGGATGAGGCATGTGGGCGAATTGATAGCTGCCATGAGAGAGAGCAGTGACTGAAGCCGAGTCCTCAGGGAGGAGCCAGGTCTCAGTTAGAGCAAGGAGATGGACAGAATTAGGGATAAAGAGATCATGAGTAAAGGGTAAGTTTATTTGAGATGGAGTGTACATTCAACAAGGCACATGAGAAAGGGAGGGAGTAGGGGAAAGAAGAGGGATATGAATAAGATTTGAGCTGTTGTGTGAGGGTCTGTTCTGGGAGTGCGACAAAATTCTAGGAGGGCCAGGGTTAGAGTTCATATCTCTAGATGAGAAAAGGAGAAGGAGTAGAAGAGTGTGGGGTAGAGAGGAGACAGCATGGTGGTAACGAGGAGACAGAGAGAGAGGAACTGGCTGAATGAGAGTGAGAAAGTGGTGAAGCTCAAGAACTGATGACAGGATAGAGGACAGGATGGTGAGGGAAGTGAAGATAGTAAAGGGGAGATAAGGGGGGGGATAAAGGGGGGAGGTCTGAAGATGTTGGTAGGAGGGGAGACAATTAGGAAGTATGAGGAATAGGAAGAGAAAGTGATGAGGAGCCTTAAAGAGAGAGATGGAGAGTAGAAGAAGAAATAAGGCCAGATGGTAGAGAGATCACAAGGGACTAGGTGCACCTGTGAATAAGCATGGTATTGAGCAGAGGATGGCTATAAGAGGCTGAATGCCATGGGGTTGGTGGGTAGAGAGGAGGGAGGGATAAAATTTATGAGGATAATTAGGAGAAGGTAGGAATGGAGAAAGCTGGACAAGCTTACAGATAAATAAATAGCACAATCACAATGATACAGATAGATAAACAGCACACTAACAGTGATACAATAAATATATCAATGGACACACAGGACTCACAAGCTGGGAGCAGGGGCAGCTCTATAATGAGGCCAAGTGAGGCAGTAGCCTCAGGTGGCAACTTTTTGGAGGCGGCAAAAATTTGCCCCCAAAAAGACCGCCTCACTCAGCCTTAAAAAAACCCAAAAAAACGGTTGCAGAAGCTGCTGCCGCAGCAGCAGCAGAAGCGGCAGTCTGAAGTGCCCTGCGGCCGCCGCCTCCCAGGAAGAGCCCTGACAGCTTCCACTCGTTTCTCCCCCCCCCACCCATACCCACACCGGCTCAGCTTTACAGAGCCACGCAAAGGGAGAGTGTTTCCCTTTCCCGCGGCTCTGTTAAAGCTGAGCCTACCAACGCTGATGGGAAACAGGAAATGCTGATCGGGAGGGGGGGGAGCTAGGACTGGTAATGGGCTATAGGTGGGGTTAGAACTGGAAATGGTCTGAATGGGGGGTTAAGAATGGAAATAGACTGTGGATGCAAAATATATGTTGAAAAAGAAAAAGCAAGAACCATAATGCAGTTTATAACAACAAAATAAAAATGAGTTATAATTTAGTTTTATAAACTGTGCTGTTGGTTCTTGCTCTCTTTTAGTTCCTTGGTGTGCAGACAGGACCATACCTAGCCCTGTGCAAGTGGTGCAGCCGCACAGGGCACAAAGGCTTGGGAGGCGCATTTTGGCTGTCTGTTGTTGCCCTGCCGCCGCTGGCAGGACAATAGCAGGCAGCCAAAATGCTCCCCCCAAGCCGTTTTTGCAACACTTTAAGCAGGTCTGGTCCCTTCCTCCTCTGACATGATGTCAGAGCAGGGAGGGACAGATCTGCTTAAAGTGCCAGTGCCTTTCAGATCGGGCGCATGCCCCCTCCTCCTCCCCATACCTCCATCCAGCGCTGCCTGCTCTTTCCCTGCTGCCGGTGCCGCCATGAAAAAAACAGAGGGCGGTAGCAGCAGGGAAAGAACAGGCAGCGCTGGACAGAGGTATGGGGGGAAGGAGGGGGTGCGTGTCTGAGCTACAAGTCTCACAGGGTGCGATTGCAGCTCGGTACGTCCCTGTGTGCAAACATCTTGCATTTCCTCCATATAATCTAACCGGCTTTTTGGTTTGGTTCATTCCCTGATTGGAGTTCTGAAAAAGCCCCCCCCCCTCTAAGGGGGGGAGGGCATCTCATTCTTCGCCTCAGGCAGCAGATTGCCTTGAGCCACCCCTGGCTGGGAGGTAAATGTGCCCAAACTGACAGCAAAGCAGGTAAGCAGCTTCTCTCTGCTCGTCTCCCTCTAAATCATCTCTCCCCCCCCCCTTCAATCTGTTCAAAACGTGGCTACATGGCTAATCTTCCATCAATCTTGATATGCTCATATAGCCTCTCTTCTCAAGTCACTTCATTGGCTCCCTATCCATTTCTGTATTCAGTTAAAACTTCTCCTACTGACCTATAAGTGTATTCATTCTGCTGCTTCTCACTACCTTTCCTCTCTTATCTCTCCCTACACCCCTCCTTGGGTACTCTGCTGTTCTGGAAGATCACTTCTATCTGTGTCCTTCTCTTCCACTGTGAACTCCAGATGTTGACCCTTTCACCTTGCTGCTCCTTATGCCTGAAACAAACTACCTAAGTCTATACATCAGGCTTCATCTCTGCCCCTTTTCAAATCCAGGCTGAAAACTCACCTCTTTGATGCTGGTTTTGGATCCTGATCTGCTTGGCCTCCTATGTGTTTCCTTACCATACCCCTAGATGTATTCTTGTCCTCAGCTGTTGTGTTGTCTGTCTTAACTAGTTTGTATGCTCTGATGAGCAGGGACCGTTTTTGTTATGTAGTTGTTTGCAGAAGGGGATTTTTCTGTTTTAAGCAAACCTTTTTTGCTGCTGTTTTTTTTTCTCAGCCTCTATCTCTGCCCCTACCCATGCAATATAGTCACTCCCCCAGCTAACTAGTCGACCACCCCCAGTCCCTAATCGTGCAAGCAAGTAAGCCCCCCACTTCAAGGTCTCCCAGCTAGGAAGTCATCTCCCTCAGCCCCTACAAGCCAGTTGACCTTCCCCCAACAAGCCAATCAGCTTCCCCTCCCCCCCCCTCCACTGCACCAGTGATCCTTTTCTTGATCTCTGGCTGCCCTCAGAGCAGAAGTTCCTTATCTCTTCATTGTGTGGCTCAGTCTCACACAGAGCCATAAAATACAGAGATAAGAAATTGTATTATTATTATTATTAAGCATTTGTAAAGTTCTACCAAGCATATGCAGCGCTGTACAGACACAAAAGAAAACAGTCCCTGCTCAAAGCTCAAAGAGCTTACAATCTAGAAGACAAACATACAGTGCAAAATAATACAATAAGAATAAGGACAATAGGAAATGAAACATAAGAGAGGGGATTAAGAATCAAAGGCAGACTCAAAGAGGTTAATCTTGAACTTGGACTTGAAGAGGGCGAAGGAAGAGATTTGACACAGGGACAGGGGCAGGTTGCTCCAGGCAAATGGAGCAACAAGGTCAAAAGAACAAAGCCTGGGGAGGCGGAGCCAGCAGCAGTTAAGATGGCTGCCTAAGTCCTAGCCTCGCCAACTCCAATGGAGAAAATCCTGACTCACTCTCTCTAAATGTGAGAATTCCTTCCATACACGGTGGTAAGCGATACAGGAGATGTCCACCAGTAAACCTATGTGGCTGGATTACAGTACAGTTGTAAGCGCAGGGGTAAAATGGGCAAAATCTGATCCTCCCTCTCTGCAGAAAATGACGAATGCAAGAGAGAACCCGACGGGAATGCAGGAACTACTCGCTGAAATAAGAGCAGTGCGGGAGATGGTGGCTGCAAACGGAGAAACTCTCAGTGGAGTACAAACAGATATCAGAGAACTGAAGGAACTAAAAGAGCAAATAATTGGCCTCACGGAAAAGATAACTGAGGTGGAAATCACTGTTGAGGTACACGAGGGGCGTCTAAAACAGGTCGCAGCAAATAGTAAATGGATTGTAAATTTGGAGCGAAACCTAGAGGAATTAAACAATAGAACAAGAAGAAATAACATCTGAATTGTTGGCATCCCGGAGGGAGCAGAAGGAAACAAACATGGAAAAAACAATACCAAAGTTGCTGAGACTTGATTTTAGCCAATCATTTGAAATTGAAAGAGCCCATAGGATACCGACTCAGCCCGGCCTTAATGTGAGGCTGCCGTGCCCAATTATTATGTGTGTACTGCGACACACTCAAGTAGTACAGATAATGTCGGCGGTGAGATCTTCTGCACCAGTCAAGCTTGAGGATCAAAAGATCGCGTTCTACCCAGACTTTCATAAGGCGACGGTTGAAAGAAGAAAGCAATTTTTAGCATTTAGGCTGCGCCTGCAATGGTCTCCTTTTCCCTGCGAGGCTCCAGGTTACCCTTCACAACCATACAAGAACTTTTGAAGACCCCGCTACACTCCGGACATTTGTGGAGGAACAAGAAGCCATGGTGATGAGATGAAAGTCTGCTATGTTGGCGAAGGTGGTCAAATCCTCATATTTTCGCAGGATGTTGGTCCTTGTAAGACTCTGGTGGGGGA
Organism: Ichthyophis bannanicus; assembly: GCA_033557465.1. NCBI lineage: Eukaryota > Metazoa > Chordata > Amphibia > Gymnophiona > Ichthyophiidae > Ichthyophis > Ichthyophis bannanicus. The sequence goes on from CM066035.1 coordinate 751,038,746, forward strand.
TGGGAGATAACCTTGAGGGTCTCCAGAGTTTGTTTGTGTCAATTGTGTGGGTGTCTGGTTGATTGTGCAAAATGCCTTAGACTAAGGTAAATGTGGAGTTAACTGGGTGAGAGAGAGATAAGCCAGGATGGCTTTCACTCCATTGCTGGAGCTGGGCTATAACTGAAGGAGGTCATCCAGGGTGGGAAAGAATCATTTAGGGGGGAATACGGTTTGCATTTAATGGAGTCAAAGAAGGGTGAGGGAAGCAAAGTAGTGTTGGGTAAGGCAGGATCGGGGAGTAGTCTTATAGCGCAGCTCACCCCAGTACAGCCTTATAAGGGAATTGAGTATGCCTCTTTGTCGGTTCATATGGGGAAAATTTTGTATAGGTACAGGTCATTTGTGCAAAACTGTTCATAAGTTCATTGTCTGTATGAAATTAAAGAAGAGAATCTTGTTCCATGGGGTCACTTAAAATCCTATCTCTGAATGTGAAGGGAATAAACAACCCAATCAAACGTAAAAAAATTCTGCTTTACTGCAAAAAAGAGCGGGCCAATGTGGTTCTACTACAAGAAACATGTCTTTCATCAACAGAAGCCAAAAAAATTGGGCCTGGGGCAATACATGTTAGTAAGCCATGCTGCGGCTTGGCAGAAGAAAAATGGGGTTATTACTCTGGTGAAGAAAGCGCTGGCACCTGTAGTGGAACAGACCCGTGCTGATCTGGCCGGAAGATGGGCCACAGCGTCGCTGCAGATAAGAGATAGGAAAATTGCAATCGTAAATATTTACGCCCCTAATTGCAATAATGTACCATTTTTTCAGAAGGTTTCAGGGGTAGTACATGATCTACTAGCATATGAAATCATTTGGGGAGGTGACTTTAACCTAGTCTTGGATCCATTGATTGACTGTCAACCTTTTAGATCACATAGATGTCAATGGGCAACCTCAGTGGTTTTGGCCACAGGCGGTTGGGCTGTCTGATATCTGGCATGTAAAACATCCTAAAGAGAAAGAGTACTCTTTTTTCTCCCTGCCGCATAGGTTGCATTCGCAAATAGATTTCTTTCTCATCTCGAAATCGTTAATCCCCTCAGTTGTGAAAGCTGAGATCGGTGCTATGCAAATATCAGATCACACTGCAATAACTTTAACTTTATCGGGGGGGGGGGGAAGAAAAAGGACGTGTGTCCAAGTTTTTTTTTAAAGAGCCCTGCTAACTGACAAAGTATTTTGTGAATTCATGAGGCAGGAAATTACAGTACTTTGACATAAACTTACCAGGAGACACTGCTGGCTGGGCTTGGTGGGAGGCATTCAAGGCCTCCACCCAGGCCAAAATAACCAGTTATACAATTAAAATGAATCGGGAAAATAAGGCTAAGCTGGCGGCTCTGGATGCCCAAATTAAGGCTGGTGAGAGGCTACTTGTGGCTAGATCTGATGGGAGTATCCTGCTTTGCCTGCAACGGCTGAGATTTCAGTACAACCAATTATTAAGTGAGGAAGCAGACCATCTCATACATCAGCAGCAGGCAGGATATTACGTGGAATGTAATAAAGCTGGTAGTTTATTAGCAAATACTCTCAAACCCAAAGTTGCGAAAGCCAGAATAGCGGCTTTAAAGGGAGAGAATGAGGAACGCTTAACAAGAAGCCCGGATATTGTGGAAGTTCTGCGAACTTTTTATGCTAAACTGTATGCGTCTGAGGTTGTGGCTGGTAAAGTTGATTTTCAGACTTTGGTAGGTCAAGTGCCACATCCTTCTCTTTCCTCTCAGCAAATTTTAGATCTGGACAAGGAGATTATGGTTGGTGAGATCCGAGAGGCGCTAACAGCGGCGGTAGCGGGAAAAGCGGTAGGCCCCAATGGAATTCCTTCTGAATTCTATCAGGTTTTTGGTCCAGAACTAACTCCATATTTGTTAGAATATTTTCAGCTACTGGACACACAAATGCCAGCAGTTGGTTCGTTTAATGATGCAACAATAATAGTATTAGAAAAACCCGGTAGGGACCCACTAAAGGCTGAGAATTATCGACCAATCTTGTTATTAAACACTGATTACCAACTGTACTCCTCTATAGTGGCTCGTAGGTTAGCAAAAGTAATCTCTTCCCTGATCCATTCCGATCAATGTGGATTCATTGCAGGGCGATCAACTAATCCTTCGGCCCGCATTTATGGTTTATGGTTATGGTTTATTACATTTGATATACTGCTCAGACCGAAGCATTAGAGCGGTTTACAATACTAAATCCTTTAAGAAAATATGAAAAGAACACCATTTACGAGATAGGACAGAATAGAAGACAGAAACCGTTAAAAAGAGAAGGGAAAGAGAAGGAAAGGGAACAGCAGGTTACCACGATATACAAGCATGACAATCCAATCCGCGTCTTTAATTTAAACTTCAGATCAGACGCCACGGACTCACGCCTAAGGGCCATGGTTATGCAAACAGGATGTTGTCGGCCCCTTTGCAACTTCACAGAGGCACCAGACAAGGATGCCCACTTTCTCCTCTGCTATTCAACATAGTGCTGGAGCCTTTAATGTTACTGATTCGTCACAAGAAGGAGATTCGGGGTGTGGAGATAGCGGACTTACAGGTTAAAATCTCGGCGTACGCAGACAATCTCCTTCTATTTGTTCATCCTTCTTCAGTGACTAAGGTGTTGGAGATAATTGGAAGTTACTCCCGATTGTCAGGTTATAATATAAACTGGATGAAGTCAGTGGCATTTCCTATGAATAAAGTAACATTTAAAGCAATGGCTGAACCTTTTCCATTTATTTGGGCCTCAGAAGCCATTAAATATTTGGGAGTCAACTATTGCCCCAGTCTGGAGGAGACTATAATGACAAATACAAAAATTCTAAAAGAAATGGTCCAGCTGTTCACGGTGCAGTGGTTGCCCCTCCATCTTTCTTGGTGGGGGAGATTGGAGTCCATAAAAATGGTTTTGACACCAAAAATTAACTATATCCTTGAGATGCTCCCGGTATCGTTGCAGCCTAAATTCTATAGCTCCTTAGAACATATGCTTGTTAACTTCCAGTGGCAGGATAAACCCCCTAGAATAGCAACTAGCAAATTAAAGGCGAAAAATATAAAGGGAAGTGTTCAATTCCCTGATGTTAAGCGGTATCATCTGGCATTTCATCTTAAGCAAGGGGTGCAGTGGATCGCTCCAGAGTCCATAGAGCAGAAACCAGTATGGTTAAATGTTGAGGAGTGGATAATTGCACCTATTCCGATGTCATTGTTAATTGGTATGAGGCTCCCGGACTCCTTTCCTGCAGGTAGGATAATAATCGCAACTCAGGATGCTTATCATGCACTAGCCCAAGTCTTGGATGAAGAAAACCTTCCTTCATTATTGCTTCCTGTATGATACAATACTCATTTTTAAAATTGGTCAAAAGGTAGTTTCTTGGGAGCAGTGGCAGAGGAAAGGTATTTGGACGCTAGGACAATTGATTTCTTCTCATTTGTGGAAATCTTTTGTAGACTTATAATTTACCAGCTTGTTGTCAATTTCAATGGATCCAACTAAAGCACTGTATAGTAAAGACAAAAACTGATGTCAAAAATGTAGAGGCAGAGTGGGGGCTGCAAAAAACGGCAGAGACTTGTGCAAATCAAAAAGAAATAGTCTCAAATTTCTATGCCATATTAAGGGATGGGATACCCCCCCCCCCCCTGGTTTGGTGGGGTTAGAAAAAATTTGGGAAAAGGAATTGGGGATTACTATCCCTCAGCAAAGTTGGAAGGCAATTTGGGGCAAGGTGAATAGTGTCATGGGCTGCCGCAATAACACAATCCTTGACACATCCGATGTTTATTACCCCTGTAAAACTCACTAAATGGGATCCAAAAGTGGGCAACAAGTGTTGGACGTGTGGTAAGAGCCCAGGTACTCTTAGACACATGACGTTTGACTGTCCTCACGTTCAGAACTTCTGGTTACAGATATGGGACAAGATTCAAAAAATATTATACTTTCAAGAGCAATTAACGTGGAAGATTGTTATCCTGCGCTTTAAAGCTGATATGTTAGAACTAACAAAAGAGAAATGTTTTGTGTTTAATTTTTTGATGGCAATAGGGTTAAAATTGATAGTGAACAATTGGAAAGACTCATCCAAGTTAGATGGAAATTACTGGTGGAATGTAGTATGTTTATACGCCAGTTACGAGAAAGCGCAGGAAAAGCTGATCGGTCAGAGAGGTTTTAAAAAAATTCAAAATGTGCAACGCAAAGACAGACAGCGAACAAGTCAGGTGGTGAATAAATGGCGATACCTAGATGAGTATGCTGCAAAGGCAAAATAATTGATTTATAATGTGTGTGAACAATGTCATAGCCTTGTTATTAGGTATTGAACATGTGGTCAATCTGTTATATAACCTACAAGGAGGCAGGGTGGGTGGGAAGGTGGGGGGGGGGGAGGGGGTTGGATAATAGCAGTGAAGAGATAGGGGTAGGGAGGGAGTTTGGTTGGTTTGTTAATAATGTTGATCAAATGTACTGTTTGGGTATGAAAATGAATATACCAATAAATAAAAATAAATAAATAAATAAATAACGAAGCTTGGAGTTAGCAGAAGACAACGGCATCAAGAGAAGGAAGGTAGAAGAGGAATATAAATCACAGAGAGGGGAAAAGGGAGAGGGGAGAAGGGAGAAGGGAAAGGTAAAGAGAAGCAGCAGAGTGAATGCACTTATGTGTCAAGGTAAGTAATTTGTACTGAATGCGGTAACGGATAGGGAACCAGTGAAGGGACTTTAGAAGAGAACTAATATGGCAGTAACTTGGCTGGCGAAGAATTAACGGCACAGCAAAGTTTTGAATGGATTGTAGAGGGAAAAGATGAGATTGAGGGAGACCAGCAAGGAGGAGGTTGCAGTAGTCAAGCCGGGAGATAATAAGGAAGTGAACAAGAGTCTTAGTAGTAGAGGCAGAGAGGAAAGGATGAATCTTGAAGAAAAAAAAGCGACAGGATTTAGCAAGTTGTTGGATATGAGATGAGAATGAAAGGGAGGAGTCAAAGATGACCCCAAGGTTACGAGCAGAGGAAGCAGGAAAGATTATTGCTCTGATTACAGTCAGACATCATCACTGCATCACGTGGCTCTGTGTTGAGTCTAAGCTGTGCAGTGCAGGAATTCTCTGGATGGTATCAGATTCTCAAGTCTCTTGAGACCAGTGCCAGAGTACCTGCACCACAGAGCTCAGACAGAAAGAGCTCCTACTCTGGCATCAGCAGTGTGGGAAAGAAAACTGAAAAAGGAAGGGGGGGGGGCAAGAAAATCCCAGGCACCAGATGCAAATTTCTAGTTGCCATGGTAACCTGACACTTGAGATTTGTTGAGCCTTGGGATAGACACTCAGGAGATATAAATAACATGAGGAGAGATCTAGTGAAGCTTAAAGAATGGTTGAGACTTGGCAACAGAGATTTAATGCCAGATAATTTAGGATCATGCATTTGATCTACAAAAATCCAAGGGAGTGGTACAGTATAGGAGGGTGGATATTACTGTCCCTTAAAGAAGAACGGGATCTGGAGGTGATTGTTTTTGATGATCTTAAGATGGCTAAACATATAAAAGTTGATACTGAAAGCCAGAAGGATGCTTGGGTGTATATTGAGAGGAATGGCCAGCAGGAAGGAGAGGTGATAATGCCTCTGTTTAGGTCTTTTGTGAGATCTCATTTGGAGTAGTGTGTGTAATTCTGGAGACCATATCTTCAAAAGAATATAAATAGGATGAAGTCAGTGATGAGGGTGGCTAATAAAATGGCTAGTGATCTTTGTCGCAAAGCATATGGAAACAGACTTAAAGATTTCAATAGGTATACCTTGGAAGAAAGATGGGGAGGGGAAATAGATAGAGATATTTAAATACCCCATGGCATAAATGCACAGGAGGAGAGCCTCTTTCAGTTGAAAGAAAGCTCTGGAACTAGGGGGCATAGGATGAAGATGAAAGAGGATGGACTCAGAAATAATCTGAGGAAATATTTCTTTATGAAAGAGTGATGAATGTGTGGAGTAGCCTCCTAGTGGAGGTGTGGTAGAGATGATGACTATCTGAATTCAAGAAAACATGGGAAACACACAGAGGATCTCTAAAAGAAAAGAAGGGATCGTAGAGCTTAGTACTTATGGGTCCAGTTTTTGGAAGGCCTTTACACGGTTTACAGCCTAGTAAACCGTGTAAATGCCTTAAATAGGGATATTCAAAGGCACTTACACAGTTAGTGCCATTGAATATCCGCTTGTAGCTCCCCTAGGCATCCCGATGCTCTCAGGTTAGCATCGGGGCATATCGGAGGTGTTCCAGAGTGGAACGGAGGCGGTGACAAGCGATAAACGGGCAGCAGCAATATTGCAGTCTGCCTGGTTAGCGATTTGCGCCAAAAAGATAGGTAAGGAAAACCCTCACCTATCTTTAAGGCACAGTAGCTAACTGGGCAGCACTGCTGCTGCCCGGTTAGCTACTGCGGCTTCTGGCATATGCAGCGATCCCTGGACATTCAATGCTGGGGCCACATATGACCCCAGCATTGAATATACGGGGTTAAAGGTTGGCTGGCAGGGCCCTATGTGTGTTATTTTCCCTATATGGAAAATAGCATTAAAATTGCTAAAATGACCGGGGGGGAGGGGGGGTCCCGAGAGACTAGAGGTAGCAGCCTGACTTTTTTAAAATAAAAAAATGGAGGCACTAATTAATTAGGCTCTCCAATGGGTTTGGAGGCCTGTTGAGACCCTGAGAAGAAAAATGGTGTCCTATTGGGAGATAAATCCTTGGTCAGAGGCATTCAATGGCTGTATAGGAGGAGATAAAATGCTGCTGGTTGCATCAGAGAGCAGACATGAACTTTGTGGCTGTCCTCGATGTCATCTAAGGGCTTCAGTGGGGTCTGGAGCATGATGTCTGCTTGGGAAAGAGAGATGAAAGTTTGTGGCTGTTCTCGGGCCTGTTTGAAAGACTTTTGAATTTGTTTGGTGTTTTGCAGGCCTGAAAATGGCTGCCATAGGGGGAGGAGCTGGCCTTAAAGGGAGAAAATCACCAAAGTTAAAATTGAAAAATAAATTGATTTAAGAGTGGATTGGAGTTGTAGAGGGGCTGGGGATTCTAAATAGATAGTTTTTATTGAGAAATTTAAATCAATTTGGTTGCAATTTTATCTGGTTTGCACAGGGTGAGGGGGTAGTACCCAATGAAAATAAAACTAAATTTAAAAACTTTGATGGTTGGGAACAAGTGTACGGGTTCTGAGGAGCCTGAAAAATGTATTTTTATAATTTTTGGAGGTCTGATTTAGCTGTAATTTGTTCCGTTTTCCCCAAAGGGGAGAATGTGGACCTGCAACTTCAAAAATGTTACAGAAATATGGGGAATATTTAGAATGCTTGTACAGCAATTTGAAACTTTTTAAAATTTTATTTTAATAGTAAAAAGTATTGCTTTAATCTGTCAGAATAGCTGGATGTATTGAAGGGAGGAGTGATCTCCCTAAGGAGATTATGGTAATGAGGTTCAGGCGGGAAAGCAAGATACATGTGATGCAGATAGCTATTTCAGTTTTTCAATGCTTGGTTTCTTAAAGAAACATCTCTAAAATGTGCTGGGAAAGTTCAATTTCTCACAAAATGGGAAAAATAAAGGTTTCATTAATCCTCATCCAGGACTTTTTCATGACATCATTAAGGGTAAGAGTACTAGTGACAAGGAAAGTTTTGAACTTTGGGAGATTTTGAGTGTTGTGGCAGTTGGGGGCAGTTTGTGGAGCTGGATAGATGTGTATCTGTTGGTGTGAGACAGGAGGCCTCTGTGAATAGGATTGAGCAGTACTGTACCTAGCCCTGTGCGAGCGTTGCAGCCACACAGGGTGCAAAAGCTTAGGGGTGCAAAAGCTTAGGGGACGCATTTCGGTTGCCTGCTGTTGCCTTGCCGCCACCACTTTTTGTTCTCTCAGCGGCGGCAGGGCAACAGCAGGCAGTCAAAATGCGCTCCCTAAGCCTTTGCGCGGGTCTTTCTACAGGTCTGGTCCCTCCCTCCTCTGATGCAGGGAGGGATCAGATCTGCTTAAAGTTAGGTCTACTCTGCTCTGCTGCTGCCGGCGACTTGCACATCGAGCACGCGCCCCCCTTCCTCTCCATACCTCCATCCAGCCGCTGCCTGCTCTTACCCTGCTGCCGGCACCGTCGTGGAGAAAACAAAGGATGGCAGCAGCAGGGCAAGAGCAGGCAGCAGCTGGATGGATGTATGGAGAGGAAGGACGGTACGTGCCCAATGTGCAGGTCACATAGAGTGTGATTCTGGCTTGGTCTGGCCCTGGGGTTGAGTGCTGGTTTGGATGATTTTGAGTGATGCTAGGTGAGGTTGTTTGGGGTATTAGTGATCTGGAAGGGGATGAGTGAGTTTTTATTTCTTTTCTTCTTCAAGGTATGACGTTTAGAAGAGTTAGGTGATCCCTTAGTATGTCAAGGGTGAGAGAAGAGTTATCCTTCTTATGAAAAAATATTTTAAGTGGAATTAGAAAACTGGGCAACCAAAGGTGAATCTGATTTTTTTTCTCTGAAAAGTTATGCTGTGTTCTAAGCTAGGAGAGGCTGTAAAAACTTTATTTAATTTGGCTAAACAGATTGAGTTTAGTTACTTGGCTAAAGAAAAAGAAATATGATTCAGAAATAGGTTTGATTTCCTGAATAATTTCTCAGACTACTTTTAAAACCCTTTCCATGCCGAGCCCAAAACTCTCGGGATCCAAAATTCTGACTATATATCCCTATCAAATGGTATATAATACATGACCATAGCAGAAGAAAAATCACTATTAGAACATATTGAATAAGACGGGTACAATTTTCCTGAAATATGCAAAAATTAACCTGGCTGCAGAATGTGGATTAAAAATTTAAAGTAGGCATTCAAAGGGTGATTCTAGACTCTGACACAGAGTTGGGCTTAGTAAATTAAGAGATAGAAATCCTTGGAGGAATTTAAATGATAGGCGTGTGAAATAAAGGTGTATTTCTTCAAAGTGGACAATTTATAGCTGACAAGGAAAGGAAACCTGTGAGTGAAGGTGGCTGTAGAATGCTGAAAGTGGTGCCAGTGCTTTGCGACTGGAGTTTCTAAAATTGACAGCAGTTAAAGAGGGTTTTTCTTTTCTTTCCTTTGGGACTGTCTGGAATTTGACTGTGAATAAATGGAAGTCTGGTTGGGTGTGACTGGGAGCTGAATGAGAGTGCATGTGTGTATATGGGGAAAGGAATAGGGAATTTATTTCTTGTAAAAGGAGAACTGACAAGCTTGTCATATTTTTATTTAATGTAAATCCGTTTATGGTGAGTGGGATAGTACTAGGGAAAGCTAGATATAGGGATTTAAAGAAAGTGAAATTTATTTAAATAAGCTAAGATAAGAAAAGAAGACAAGCTTCAAGAAAGAAGTCGTCTGGTTCCTGAGTCCTGAGACCACTGATGAAAGGAAGAAAAACCTGAAGACTGGGGGCCCATTGGAGATCTCTGGAAAGATAAGTAGCTACGAATGTACATGGACTGAAACCTTAATAAATCAAATAAATACACATTCATCACCAAAAGAGTTGTTTATGGAATTTTGTTTCCTTTTACAACTCAGAGGATTTTACTTTGTTTTATAAATTTCGTATCTAAATGTTAACACATTCTAGATGTTTATTCAAAAGCTTTTAACAACAATATTCTACTGAATATTGAAATTTACTGTTTCTGATAGTTCTAAATTTAGTGGATTTGTTTTACAGAATTTCTTCTGGAAAGAAATTATAAAGTACTTTACTGCTTCAGAGTCATTCATATTTCTTGTATGGTAATTCGGATACTGTATTCAGCATAAATTTGTTGAAGTGCCTTTTACTTCTTGAGTGTCATCTTGTTATTATTATCTATATGGGAAGTAAATAAATGTCAGCCATTACATCAACCTGGTTGTTTAAATTATTATTATTTCCAGTTGTTTCTCTCTGCTTAGGCTCTGCTTCTGGAACTTAGGGATCTGTATACTAAGTGGCGCTAACGGCTTCCGTACGAAATGAAAGCCATAGCCCCATTGAATAAACGAGGCCGCAGCTCCGATAGCGCCGCTTAGTAAACAGACCCCTTAGTGTTTTCTCTGCCCGCCCTCTGAGAGGCTACAACTCGAGGTAACATCTTGAGACATCTACCCACCGTGACTTTAATTTTAAGAGTTGGTCAGTCTCCAGAGCTGCCGGTGACACATGGATGGGCAGACCGGATAGGTTGTATGGTCTTTATCTGCCGTCGTGGTTCTCTGTTTCTTTGTATGGTCACATGAAACAACTGCACAGACACATCAGTCAGCATAAGTGTTGAATTTGTGCAGATGGCTTTATATCATTAAGATGGATTTGTGCAGCGGACTTTGAAGAGGAATGAGCAATGATAAGGGTTGGCATACTGGTGGTACTTTACTACCAGTGCCTATGTTAAGCTCACCCTCCTCTTTTATTCCATAATATTAAGGAGCTTTGTACTGGAGGTGATTGAAAAACACAGCTTGTTTAAATATATATATAAATATATATAATATGGGGGATAAGGGATATTCAGTGATGGCAGCTAAGGAGGAGTAGCCTAGTGGTTGGGGCAAGGTACTTCAGGCCGGAAGGTCGGGGGTTCAAATCCCACTAGAGGACACCAACCGTGGGCCGGAAGGACTGGGGTTTCTAGTCCCACAGATGCTCCTTGTGGTCTTGAGCAAGCCACTTAACCCTCCATTGCCCATGTTCCCTGTAAGTATTAGTGTATGTGTCTCATATCCCCACGTGTTAAATGTATCCCCCAATTGTGTTGTGACCGCTTTGATTGAAGGATAAGGCGGTATACAAAACTGTCTAAATAAATAAATAAATGTGGTTTCAGCAGCTAGTCATCACTGCCAAAACTTAAACCCAGATATTAAATTCCAGGGTCATATCCAGGCCCTGGCATTGAATATCCAGGTTACCCAGATTGCCAGGAAGCTAACCGGGCAGTGGCGATATTCGGTCATTACCCGGTTAGTTTCCGCAGAGAAAGTTAGAGCAGCTCTTATTGCGCCTGACTTTTCCTGCCTTGCCATAACCAGGCAGCAGCTCAATATTGCCACCCTGTAATGCCCCTGAAATGCCCTGACGCCAACCAGTTAGCATCGGGGGTGCTGCGGCAGCTCCCATGGATATTCAGCGGCACTAACCATTTCAGGGCCACTGAATATCCCGGATAAGGCTGATGTGTAAATTTTGAAATAAAGACGTACTCTGGATAACTGGAATGAGCCTTTATTATATAAACTGTGCAATTGAGAGAGCTGACAGACATGCAGGGAGTCCAGCACAAAATACACGTTTCTAAATAGCATTGATCAGGTACATTTTGTATAAGCCTAGAAACAGTACTTCACAGGATCGAAATTTAGATTCACAGAAATACAGATGCTAAGAAAACAGAACTAAAAGGTACCAGAAGCCACTGTTCCAGACTGATTATTTCTCAAGTCTAGTCTAAAAATATATATTTTAACAGCAACGTTTCTATCTCTCTGGCTAGCAACATCTCTGTTCTTAGTCCTATTGGCTGGTTCATAGAGCTTATGCCCCATCACCATGACCAATCAAATTGTTATGGACTCTTGATCAATGTGCAACGTTTTGTGTTCCCTTTTCTTTCCTCTAGCAAGGCCTATCATGGTCTAACGGACATTTGTTTCTGCTTTTGCCTTACATCACTTTTGTTGTTGTTGTTAAGTGCCGTAGAGTCGGAGTCGACTCATGGCGACCCTCTGGATAGCTATCCTAAATTGTGTTCGGTCTTCAGTCAGGCAGCTTATTGTTGACAGACCTTTACCCGTAGCTGCTGCTATTGTATCGATCCATCTCATTGCTGGCCTTCCTCTTTTGCGTTGACCTTCTATCTTGCCAAGCATGATGTCTTTCTCTAATGATCTCTCTCTCCGCATGATGTGTCCAAAGTATGAAAGTCGAAGTCTTGTCATCTGAGCTTCTAAAGAAAGCTTAGGTTTGATCTCCTCTAGTACAGACGAGGAGATCAAACCTAAGCTTTCTTTAGAAGCTCAGATGACAAGACTTCGACTTTCATACTTTGGACACATCATGCGGAGAGAGAGATCATTAGAGAAAGACATCATGCTTGGCAAGATAGAAGGTCAACGCAAAAGAGGAAGGCCAGCAATGAGATGGATCGATACAATAACAGCAGCTACGGGTACCAGTCTGTCAACAATAAGCCATCACCTTTAAGCATGTACATACACAAGCCTTGCAGTTATATTAGGCTTTAAACAGCAACCTGCAGTTAGTAATTTAATAGCAATTAAATGAGCTTTTAACAATTTCATTCCTCAAGGTGATTAACATGGTTAGCAGGACTGTTAACCGTGTTAATCCCTTTGAATATCGGGGCCATAGAATTTAACAAAATAATAACTTTAAAAAGGAAAAGAAAGAAGGAAGTTACAGCAACCTTTGTAAAGGGCATGTTAATTGAAGTGTGCTAACCATTAGCGCAGGATTTTCCATGCAATAAGTGTGTTTCACGAAAAGTTAGCATTGAGCCCCATGCTAAAAATCGTGTGCTAGTTGAGTGGTGAATGATTGGACAGGCACTGAGCAGATTAAGGGCAGAACGTAAGCATAGACAGTGCATTCTGGTTAGCATGGGTGTTTTGGGTATGCGCTAACTACGAATTGCTGCTATTAGCACAGGTGCACTTAATGCCACCTCGGCGGGTAATGGTAAGTAAACCTGTCAGTTGGTTAGTATGATGCCGTGCATTTGCAACACGCTAATGGCAAAGGGACGGATGCATATGCCTCCTGAACTGGGTGCAGGCCTCCATCTAGATTTGTGGCCTAAACTTTCTCTGCCAGTGCGCTTTTTAGTAAACATGCCCCATAGTATTATTCACATATTAGAACATGAGTAATGAATTAAATTTGATTTCACAGAGAACCACAGCTTATATTTTACTATGTTTCAAGATAGACCTCCATAAAGAAAAGTTTCCTCTTGGATATGGGGGAAAACTATCTGGAAGATTTTGTTAAGCTGTGCTGTGCTAAGCTGTTTTTTTCATTTTCTCTAGTGCTGTTTAATAGTGCTGATATTATAGAAAGTTTATGCAGCTTAGCACAATAGTTAAAGATGGCTTCTTTAAAAAACAGATGTGTCTTAGATTCCCATCCACCCCACTCTCTGCTTATCTAATCTAGACTTTTAAAAGAGCAGACATCTGATTCCTGAATCATTATAGAAACATAGGGGCTTGTTTACAAAGTCGCGGTAGCGGTTTCCAATCATTATTACTGAAATCAATGGGGCCACGGCTCCGATAATGATCGGAAACCGCTACCGTGGCTTTGTAAACAAGCCCCATAGAAACAAGTCTGTCCTCATGTGCTTTATAATGAAGACCACTAACTATTTTAGTAGTCACCCTCTGCAGCAACTCCATCTTGTTCACATCCTTTTGAAGGTGCGGTCTCCAGAATTGCACACTATACTCCAAATGAGGTCACACCAAAGACTTATACAGAGGCACTATCACCTCCTTTTTTCTGCTAGCCATTCCTCTCCGTATGCACCCAAGCATCCTTCTAGCTTTTGCCGTCGCCTTTTCTACCTGTTTAGCTACTTTAAGATCATCAGACACAACCATGCCTAGGTCCCGCTATTCTTTAGCGGACAAAAGTACTTCACCCCCTATATTATATTGCTCCCTTGGATTGCTGCAGCCCAAATGCATGACCTTACATTTTTTAACATTAAATCCCAGCTGCGAAATTCTAGACCATTCTTCAAGCTTAGCTAGATCCCTCCTCATGTTATCTACACCTTCCTGGGTGCCTACTCTATTGCAGATTTTACTATCATCCGCAAAGAGGCAAACCTTGTTAGTGATATATCAGAAGGCATCCCTTCCGCTATATCACTAACAAAGATGTTAAAAAGAATCGGACCAAGTACAGATCCCTGGGGCACACTACTGGTAACATCCTTCTCCTCAGCGTGAGCTCCATTTACCTGTACTCTTTGTCGCCTCCCACCCAACCAATTTCTAACCCAAGCAGTAACTTTAGGGTCCATCCCTAGGGTCCATCTCTAGTGCTGTTTAATAGTGTTGATATTATAGAAAGTTTATGCAGCTTAGCACAATAGTTAAAGATCGCTTCTTTAAAAAACAGATGTGTCTTAGATTCCCATCCACTACACTCTCTGCTTATCTAATCTAGACTTTTAAAAGAGCAGACATCTGATTCCTGAATCATTATAGAAACATAGGGGCTTGTTTACAAAGTCGCGGTAGTGGTTTCCAATCATTTTTATTGAAATCAATGGGGCCATGGCTCTGATAATGATCGGAAACCGCTACCGTGGCTTTGTAAACAAGCCCCATAGAAACACAGAAATATGACAACAGAAAAAGACCACACGGCCTATCTAGTCTGTACTTCCATATCAACAACTACAACAGTTCCCTTTTTATCTTTAGAGATCCTCTGTGTTTGTCCCATGCTTTTTTGAATGCATTTACTGTCCTCACCTCTACCACCTCCACTGGGAGACTATTCCATGGATCCACTACTCTTTCCGTAAAGAAATATTTCCGCATATCACTCCTGAATCTATCCCCCTTCACCCTCATCCCATGTCCCCTCATAGAAGAACTTGCTTTCAATAGAAAGAGGCTCTCTCCTTGAACATTTATGCCATGGAGGTATTTAAACATCTCAATCATATCACCTCTATCCCGCCTTTCCTCTAAGGTGTACATCTTAAGATCCTTAAGTCTGTCCTCATGTGCTTTATAATGAAGACCACTAACTATTTTAGTAGTCACCCTCTGCACCAACTCCATCCTGTTCACATCCTTTTGAAGGTGCAGTCTCCAGAATTGCACACTATACTCCAAATGAGGTCACACCAAAGACTTATAGAGAGGCACTATCACCTCCTTTTTTTCTGCTAGCCATTCCTCTCCGTATGCACCCAAGCATCCTTCTAGCTTTTGCCGTCGCCTTTTCTACCTGTTTAGCTACTTTAAGATCATCAGACATAACCATGCCTCGTTCCCGCTATTCTTTAGTGGACAAAAGTATTTCACCCCCTATATTATATTGCTCCCTTGGATTGCTGCAGCCCAAATGCATGACCTTACATTTTTTTAACATTAAATCCCAGCTGCCAAATTCTAGACCAGTCTTCAAGCTTAGCTAGATCCCTCCTCATGTTATCTACCCATTCCTGGGTGTCTACTCTATTGCAGATTTTACTATCATCCGCAAAGAGGCAAAACTTGTTAGTGATATAGCAGAAGGCAGCCCTTCCGCTATATCACTAACAAAGATGTTAAAAAGAATCGGACCAAGTACAGATGCCTGGGGCACACCACTGGTAACATCCTTCTCCTCAGGGTTAGCTCCATTTACTTGTACTCTTTGTCGCCTCCCACCCAACCAATTTCTAACCCAAGCAGTAACTTTAGGGTCCATCCCTAGGGTGCTCAGTTTGTTTATAAGTCACCTGTGAGGAACAGTGTCAAAGGCTTTACTGAAATCCAAATACACCACATCTAAGGCTCTCCCTCGGTCCAACTCCCTGGTCACCCAGTCAAAGAAATCAATGAGATTTGTCTGACAAGACCTGCCTCTGGGTGAATCCATGCTGCCTCGGATCCTGTAATCTGCTGGACTCTAGAAGCCTCACTATTTTCTCTTTCAGCAGCGTTTCAAATAATTTACTCACCACAGAAGTTAAACTAACTGGCCTGTAGTTTTCAACCACATCCTTACTTCCACTTTTGTGTAAAGGCACCACATGAGTCTCTCTCTAGTCCTTTGGCACCACTCCTGACTCCAACGAGGCAATGAAAAGGTCAGTCAGTGGAGTTGCTAGAACGTCCCCAAGTTCCCTCAGTATTCTAGGGTGTATCCCATCCGGTCCTATCGCTTTGTCTACTTTAAGATGAGCTAGTTTCTCACGAACACAGTCTTCTGAAAGTTGTTCAAGATGTCCCTCGCTTTTATTCCTGTTTGTGGGTGTTTTCTGAGGTCCTACTCCTGGTTCTTCATCCGTGAACACAGAACAGAAACATTTGTTAAGCAATTCCGCTTTATGCTTATCAGCTTGTACATATTCCTCACCTGCACCCTTGAGTCTAACAATACCACTTTTGCCCTTCCTCTTCTCACTAACATATCTGAAAAAATGTCTTATCCCCCCATTTTATTGCATTGGCTATTTCCTCCTCTTTTTGAATCTTTGCCTTCCTGACTACTTTGCTAGCTTCTCTATCATTTTCCAAATATAGATGCCTGTCTTCCTCTCTCTGTGAGCTCTTGGATTTCATGAAGGCCTCCCTCTTTTCCTTCACTTTTTCAGCTACTTCTTTCGAAAGCCATAGCAGTCTCCTTTTCCTTTTACCTTTATTTACCATTTTAACAATAAGGTTGGTTGCCCTTAACCCATTTTGGACCAGCGTATGTTTTACATACATAAGGTTTCCATACTTACTTCTCAACTGTTTACTAATTAATGGCTATAAATTCAATGGAACTATGTTTAGCTATTATCGTTATGTCAAAAAGCATTATATACAGATTTTTTATCTGAGATCTAGTTAGTTTAATAGGTATTCAAAGTTTGCTGATTTTGATGGTACTGATGGCTCAACATAAAAAGATCACAAAAATAGTAAGTAGCTTATAATGCTGTAATAGCTACTATTTTGCAAATAAAAGTATTTGTAGACTTTAGAAAATCGGTTTAGATAACTGTAAGTTACTTAGGGGTATGTTTACTAAACTGCGTTAGTGCGATTCGTGTTAGGAGCCGCGTTAGAGACAGAAATCCCAAATAAGGACATGGACGGTACATCGTTGCTGAGAACGCGCCGAGAACGCGCGTTTCAAGGCGCCATAAATGAACGAGCGCTACAGGGCACGTTACCGCACGTTAATCTTAAGAAGGCGCGCAGGCATACAAACACAGCAACAGAGCTGTAGCACAATGGTTACAACACTGACGGATGGTACAGGGGTCATGGGTTCGATTCCCCAGTGGGCCTAATGTATAAGGCTGGCTGAGGCAGCACCCTTCACATTTAAGTTGTGATTGGTGAGGCATTTGACATGTATTTTAATTTGTGCTGCCAGCAAACACACCCTCACGGTGGCATAACCTAAGGTGCCGCATAAGGCACCCCATAACGCACTCCATAGGGCACATTAGAAAGTGTACTGTCCGCCAAGGCACCCTATAATGTCCCCTATAGGACACCTTATAAGGCTGTGAACAAAGCCCTGGCTGGCTGAAGGACTGCACGTCACCACACAAACTGTATGCTGTGGTTACCAGGATAGGGTTAACCCACCCGTACCCATGATGCACTGCATATGCAAATCAGCAGTCGACAGATGGGCACAAGATTGGGTATGCACCCCCACAGCACCTCAGCCAGGTAGGGGGAACAGACCGTGTGTGGTACTGCCACAGAGTAGCCACAGACAGTCACATTGTGTGGGTACTGTGCCCACCCTAAGGTTGAGGTGGGGTGCCCAGCACCAGGTCCAAAACACCATTCATGGCTGAACTACGCCATGCAGCAGGTCCCCATCAGTGTGTGATAGGTAGTTCCGTCAGACACACCTAGGATACATCTGTTCCCTGCTGTATGTCCCGGTCATGTCTAGTCCCTATGGGCGATGATGCACCTGGAATAGTGCATATCCTGTGTTGGTGCCATGGTTACCTGCTGTAGGTGGAGGGAGGGAGGGAGGGAGGGAGGGAGGGAGGGAGGGAGGGAGGGGGGGGGGATAGTATGGACCCATAGGCAGATCATGTACCACCACACAACCCACCCTCTGGGGCACAGGGTGGGAAACAGGATCACCCACCAATAGATCCACAGTCTACCTCCCTGCAATGGCAGCAGTAGAGGGGACCAGCAACCCCGGTCCTGCTGGGGAACAGACAGAGCAGTACACATCCATAACACAATAGCAGACAGATGGCAGGCCTGAAAATGCTCAGCTGCCCCCCACCATTATCTGATATTCTCCAGCAGCAAGCCTCCAGCCGCTGCACCCTGCAAGGTGTTCCAGCAAGACACATACTAGCTGCAGACAGTTCGCCAGCTAGTCCATAGTCCTGGAGGAGATGCATGTACCCAGAACAGGGATGTCAGCATACACACCAAGCAGTTAAGTCAGTGATTGGACCCCAAAAGGAAACCCATAAATATCACATGAGAGAAATACTATAGAACACTATGGGGGGAACCTAGCCATGCCATGGTCACTGCCCAGTCAGGGTGAGAGTGACCTCCCAGCAGGACATGCTATGGCCACCCTGTCCGTGCAGGTGGTGGCCAGGCACTACAATTGCCATTGCCCTATGCCATGTGCAGATGCATCCAGGCTAGGCCACCCTATCCAGGCTATTCCCACGGTACCTTGCTCCTCATTATGCACATTGGCAGGCCAATACTGACAACAGTGCTAGCAGTGTGGGCTGTGGAGGGTGTTGGCAGCCACCACACACTGGATAGACAGACACACACTCCCCACACCTATGCCAGCATTGTGCAACTATAGAGGTGTTGGGCAGCCCAGGCCACCACACAAGTCCTGGGCACAGTGCAGGCATGGCTATGGTACGCAATACTGTAGAAGTCACTCCCCAGGTTGGTAAACACTGTCAGACACAAGACCTGTAGCACACTCCACAGACATCAGAAGGGTTGCTATGATGCAGCTCACTCCGAAAATTGTACTTAACCTAAGAATTGCTATCTGCCAGTAATCATAGCAACCTCTTTAAAGATGTGTACCATATTCACAGGTTTAGGGTGGCATTACTAAGGTATGCAAGTGCTAGTATTGGGAGATGCACGCAGAGCCCAAAGTCCTGCCTCTCCAGGAGGCTTTGGATAATGGGGCCTGTGGGTGCGGGTGTGTCTGCCCCTGTTGGCTGCTGCTTTACGGCAGAGGTTCCCAACTCCAGTCCTGCGGTGCCAAACACTGTTCAGGTTTTCATGCTGTCCCTCATGAATATGCATGAGATACATCTGCATACCATGGGGGTGGCACATAGAAATGCAGCACAGGCATCTTTATCAGAGGCAGCATGGAACCGGAATGGTGTTTGGCCCTCCAGGACTGCATTTGGGAGGCTCTGCTCTAGGTAATGTGCATGTTTATGGTGTCTGTGCTCTGTAGGGTAAAATGTAGGTGGTTTTGGGCATGTTTACATCATCTGAAAGAAAGGTTCTGTCTGTATTAGCACGTTATAGTAGTGGGTAAAATATGAGGACTGGGTTGGCGGAAACCACAGCTGGGATGTGAACCTGTGACCTTCTGCTTCTGAATACAGTGGTTTTGTGCAGTGCACCACCATATTATCACAGAGATGGTGCATTCCCTGGTGATACCATGACTGTTGGTCAGACAGGGCCTGTCTGTTGCAGTGCATGGCACCCACCTACACAGGGCTAGGCCACGGTCTGCTCTGGCCAGCTGCCACTGCCCCCTCCACCACCAGTATCCCTCAGCCACCATGCTGACATGCCCTTCTGCTGGTGGAGCTGGTGGTGCGCAGTCTCAGGCCATCCAGTGTGCAGGTAGGCGGCTGCCTATGGTGCGGGTTCTGGGGTAGGGGTGCCTGCATCGACGTCCACGCTCCCCCCCAGCTCCGCCTGCCAATGTTCCGTGCCCTTGGGGGTAGCTGTTGGGTACTATCCCCTGTGACACTTTGGGAAACACACTCGTGCCCATGTTGGGCCTTCAGCAGTTGCTGTCTGGCTGCTCCGCTGTTTCAGCATTCGTATGGGCCACCTGGGCATCACCCTAGTCCGTACTGTGGCCCAGCTCCACCACAGCATGTGCCGCCTGCGGCCCTCTGTATCCCCTTCTCCGGCATCTGTCCAGTTGCTGTTCTGACATGCCTGCCCTGATGTTGCAGGACATGTGCACGCCATAGGAACCCTGTCCGATGGTGGGGAAAACCCTGAGCAGCGCTATTTCACTGTGGGCCCATTCACCTTGTATGGGGACGGAGTATAGACCCTTCCACAATTTATATCTGTTCTATGGAGCTTACTCGGGGGGGGGGGGGAGGGGTTGATGTTTCTCATTGATATCACTATTGGCCAGCTTGGTTATTGTTTTTTTCCAGTTTGTTGGGGTCATTATCAGTGTTTCTGTGCCCTTTTGTTCTGTGCACATGTATCACACTTATCACTTTTGTTTGGTTTCCCTGCCTGGGCTGTACATTGCCGACACTGAAATGGTTTCTTTCCCCTGTAATGTGCCTTTAACGGCACCTTCTGCGTTGTTTTACCGCGCCACGGGGCTTTACGATCGTTAGCGCATCATAACGCGCGTTATGTAATGTTAACGATCGTAAGCGCAGCATAACGTGCGTTATGCTGCGCTTACGATTGTTAACATTACATAACGTGTGTTATTCACGATTACCGCAGTTTAGTAAACATACCCCTTAGTGTCAGAGTTATTGGTGGATATATCGGCCTTGTATGTTTTTCATATGCTGGGCTAATATGTTGTCGAAACTAATTGCTGTCAAGCATTCTGTTCTAGGTGTTTCAATGGTGCAGTATCGACACACTGCATCAGAAGTGTTTTCACGTGTATCATATTCCGCCATCATAATGGACTGTTGACAAACTATATTATATCATAATAAAGTGTTTTAAATGAAAACTGCAGTTTCAATAGTATCATACAGTATGTTTATGTCAATGAATATTGGAACTGAATCCTATATTTTCTGAAGACGGACAATATACTATATTTGACCAGTGTATGAAAAACATGCACTATGTGAATCTTCTATTTTCTGCAAAGTTTTAATATTTTTTATTATTGCCAGTATTTCATAGTTGTTTGTGTGTAACAAATCTAATAAATCATCCAGAACAGAGAAAGAATATGTGAGCTGTCCAAAACGGGTTAAAATATCCCCTTTCCGTTTTGCCCACTGTTTTTCTACATCCCCCAGCTGTTCCCATCCCACTAACGACTTAAAGTTCACCTAAACTCCATTTGGTTGTTCCTAATCATGGCCTGGATAAATTATATTTCTCATGTCTTTTTGTCTTGTCTAGACTGTAAGCTCCAGAGAAGGGACCATCTCTGATATGCATAGGTATAGTGCTATCTATGCCTAGCAGTGTTATAGAAATGAGAGTTGGTAAAAAAAAAAATCATGAAGAATCCAATGGCATTCAATGACAGGGGCTGCAGAAGGATTTTTTCTTTGAAGAGACCAAGCTCCACCCTATGGACAGAGACCCTTTCTATTCTACCCACGGGGATCCGATCTCCCGTGGGCAGAAGGAAGGGTCTTTGCCACAATCACAGCTTCTCTTCTGCCTGCTATACCATGTCATGATTTTTGGTGGGGCCAAGGCCCGTGTGGCCCACCCCTTTCCGATGCCTATGTTGAACACCAAAGGAAACAGGCAGTGGTTGCTCATGGCTAGTCAGGACAAAAGCCATATCCAGAAGCAGCATTCCCCAACTTTGTAAGCAGTCTGCATTTTCTAATTGCCTTCCCTTCCTACCTTGGCATCTACCAGATGGATTGTTTCAAAACTAGAGCTGAGAGTAGTGAAGAAAAGGAACCTATTTGTAAAAAGTAACTTCTATAGGACATTATTGCTGCAGACCTGCTTGAGGCATAACTAGGCATCAGGAAAATGCTTGTTTTGGCCTTAAAACATCCGGAGTGTAGAGATCATGGAGAATTAAATGAGTAGCTTAAGATCACAAGATCACACTGGGATTTGAACCCTGGATCCTGCTTCTAACTCACTATTCTAACCATTAGGCTATTAGAAATCCTTGTTTTGAACTGTTAGTCTGGAGTTGTCTATGTAGACATCCCCATAGATGTCCATAATCGGCATGTCCATGTTTATGAGATCATGTTTGAACTTTCACATGCCTGCTTTTTTTTCCAGACGTTCTGGCTTCCATGTCCCAGAGTGCACTTGGACATCCTTTGTAAAATGCCCTTCTTTGTCTCCATTAAAAACACAGTCTTAGTTATTTTCAGGACCATACCTAGCCCTGTGCAAGCGGTGCAGTCGCACAGGGCACAAAGGACTAAGGGGCGTATTTCAGCTGTCTGCCGTTGCCTGCTGCCGCCACTTTTTCTTCTCTCAGCGGTGGCCGGCAACAGCAGACAGCTGAAATGCGCCCCTTAAGCCTTCTCGTGGCGCGCTAAGCAGATCTGTCCCTCCCTGCTCTGACATGGCGTCAGAGCAGGGAGGGACAGTCTGCTTAGCGCACCGGCGACTTGCACATCGGGCGCACCTCTTCTCTCCCATCATGGGGGGGGAGGGGGCGCCCGATGTGCAAGTCGCAAAGGGCGCGATTCACACTCGGTACAGCCCTGGTTATTTTCAGATGGTTTTTTCATCTTTTTGCACATATTCATCTTAATTGTTTGTCTTCGATGTATGCTACAGTCTTTTTTCATGAGCAGATCAATTGTATGTGCATTAATTTGTAGGTATAGGCATGCACAAGTGACTTGCATGCATGTTTTTTAGGTGCCCAAATAATCCTGAAATGCACACTCCTAGAGTATTCACGCATATACTTGCATATTTTATGAAATACATGTGTACATCACAACTCATCCAGCAAAGAGGGTGGAGGGGAAAAAAATAAAGCACACAATGCCAAGACTGGTCAGAATATATGAGGAAATGCCAGGCAAAGCACAGGGTGAATTTGAGAAAGGAATTGTGCTCATTATGCAGCATCGAGAGGCAATATTCCAGTGGCTTCTGTGGCAACACTCTCCATGGTACAATATTCCAATGTTCACTATAGGGACACTGAAACCTTTATATATCCTTTCAGAAACATCTGTAATAACAGTCATCATCATAATGCCAGTTTCCAATGACTTGCTGCATTGATTGCCATCAGGCTGCAGCATTTTAGTGGTTGGTCAAGTTGAAGTTTACCACAGTGCAGCCACTAGACATTCACTGTAGCATAAACAGTTATCAAGATGCTCATGTTTGGTGTATTTGATATTTGGACTCATTCTCTAAAAGCCTAAAATTGCCACTGAGAGGATGGAAGCTGCTAGAAGCTTTGTTCCATAAAGCATTTGATCTACCCACCATGTGACAAACCAGCAACCTGTAGATAATTGTCTACTCAGTCTATTTTTCTCTCTTTTCTCCCTAGTATGAATGTGACTGATCTTTTCTGTTTTATGTTATGGATTTCCTTTCCTCTTCTTTACCCTCTCTTAGAATATAAGAACATAAGATATGCCATACTGGGTCAGACCAAGGTCCATCAAGCCCAGTATACTGTTTGCAACAGTGGCCAATCTAGGTCATAAGTACCTAGCAGTTTCCCCAAACAACACAGGTTCCTCAATGCTTGTAATGGGTCAAGCAGTGATATCCTGGGTCCCATTTAATAATGGTTTATGGACCTTTCCTCCAGGGACTTGTCCAAACCTTTTTTAAACCCAGCTACACTAACAGCTTTTACTACATCCTCCGGTAACAAATTCCAGGGTTTGATTACACGTTGAGTGAAAAAATATTTTCTCTTATTAGTCTTAAATAGGCTACCCTGTAGCTTCATTGCAAGTCCCCTAGTCTTTTTATATTCTGATGGCGTAAACAATCAAACTACGTTTACCCGTTCTACTCCATTCATTAATTTATAGACCTCTATCATATCTCCCCTCAGCCTTCTCTTTTCCAGGTTGAAGAGCCCTAACCTTTTTAACCTCTCTTCATAGGAGTATCCTTCCATCCTCTTTACCATTTTGGTGGCTCTTCTCTGCATCTTTTCTAATAACGCTATATCCTTTTTAAGATACGGCGACCAGAATTGCACACAATATTCAAGGTGCGGTCGCACCATGGAGTGATACAGAGGCATTATAATGTCCTTTGTTTTAATTTCCATTCCTTTCCTTTCCTTATGATAGCTGGCATTCTATTTGCTCTCTTGACTGCCGCTGCACATTGGACGGAGGGTTTTAACATGTCATCCATGATGACGCCTAAATCTTTTTCCTGGGTGGTGGTTCCTGAGGTGGAACCTTGCATCGTGTAACCATAGTTTGGGTTGTTCTTTCAATAGAATCATAGAAACATAGAAATATGATGACAGAAAAAGACCACATGGCCTATCTAGTCTGTCCTTCCATATCAACAGTCTGTCCTTCCATATCAACAATTTCAATTCTTCTGCAGTTTCACCTTTAAATACCACTTTCCTAGGTGCATAACTTTGCACTTGTCCACATTAAATTCCATCTGCCATTTGGATGCCCAGTCTTCCAATTTATCAAGATCCTCTTGCAATTTTCCACAATCCTCTTGGGTATTAACAACTTTAAATAGTTTTGTGTCATCTGCAAATTTGATAACCTCACTCATTATTCCCTTTTCTAGGTCATTTATGAATATGTCAAAAAGCAGCGGACCTAGCACAGATCCCTGGGGCACTGTTCAACTTTTTCCATTGGGAAAATTGGCCATTTAGCCCTACTCTCTGCTTTTTACCTTTTAACCAGTTCCTGATCCACAATAGTACACGGCCTCCTATCCCATGACTTTTTAGTTTTGCCAAAAGTCTCTGATGAGGGAACTTGTCAAAGGCTTTCTGAAAGTCCAGATACACTATATCAACCGACTCACCTTTGTCTACCTGTTTATTCACACCTTCAAAAAACATAACAGATTAGTAAGACAAGCTCTTCCTTGTCTAAAGCCATAAGAACATAAGAACATAAGATATGCTATACTAGGTCAGACCAAGGTCCATCAAGCTCAGTATCCTGTTTCCAACAGTGGCCAATCTAGGTCATACGTACCTAGCAGTTTCCCCAAAAGACACAGGTTCCGCAATGCTTGTACTGGGTCAAGCAGTGATATCCTGGGTCCCTTCTTAATAATGGTTTATGGACCTTTCCTCCAGGAACTTTTCTAAACCTTTTTTAAACCCAGCTACACTAACAGCCTTTACTACATCCTCAAACAGTATTTACTACATCCTCAGCCATGTTGACTGTCTCCCATTAAGCCATGACTATCTACAAGCTGAGTAATTTTGTAATTTACATTGGTTTCTACCATTTTTCCCTGTACTGACGTCAGGGTCACCGGTCTGTAGTTTCCCGGATCACTCCTGGAACCCTTTTTAAAAATTGGCGTTACATTGGCCATCCTCCTATCTTCAGGTATTACAGATGATTTTAATGATAGTTCACAGGTTACTAATAGCAGGTCTGCAATCTCATATTTCAGTTCTTTCAACACCCTTGGATGTATACCATCTGATCCAGGTGATTTGCTACTCTTCAGTTTATCAAATAGTTGTTATACATCTTCCCATGTAGCGATATTTCTTTCAATTCTTCTGCAGTTTCACCTTTAAATACCACTTCAGTCATGGGTAACATCCCTACATCTTCCTTAGTAAAGACAGAAGCAAAGAATTAATTCATTCTCTCCACTATAGCCTTGTCCCCTCTTACTGCCCCTTTTACCCCTCTATCATCTAATGGTCCAACTGACTCTCTCACAGGTTTTTTGCTACAAATGTACTTGAACAATTCTTTATTATGCTTTTTTGCTTCCACGGCAAGTTTCTTCTCAAATTCTCTCTTTGCCTGCCTTATCAATGCCTTGCATTTAATTGCCAGTGCTTGTGCTGTTTCCAGTTTTCATCATTTGGCTCTTTTTTCCATTTCCTGAAAGATGCTTTTTTGGCAATAACAGCTTCTCTGACCTCACCTTTAAACCATGCTGGCAGTTTTTTGGACTTCCTTCCACTTTTCTTAAAGCATGGAATACAGCTGGTCTGGGCTTCCAAGATAGTATTTTTAAACAGTACCCAAGCTTGATGTAAGTCTTTAAAAGGAACAGTTGCAAAGGTTAGATTTTTCCTTAACTATTTTCCTCATTTTATCATAGTCTCCCTTTCGAAAGTTAAAAGATAGTAATGTGGATTTCCTTACCATTCCTCTTCCATTAATTAAATCAAACACGCTCATCTATGATCACTATTGCCCAGTGGCCCCAACACCCTTATCTCTTGCACCAGATCTTGTTTTATTGTAAACCACCTTGCCATATATATCAAATGTTTAATAAACATAAACATGGACAGCTGATAAGAGGGAAGAGGAGAAGCCCATTCCATCCCAGGCATGACAAATCTTTGATGGGAGCTCCCACATCCTCAGGGATGTTCCTCAGGCTGACATCTGCCTGCAGTCTGCCCCTGCAGTTCTCTCTCTGGAATGCACATCTGGATCTCCCTGAGTCAACTTTCCATTTCAAGAGGCATGTGATGGTTCAATACTAAATCACTGAATCCCCTAAATTCTAAATTCTAAATGGCAGCAAGAATTGGACTATCCTTAATGACTTTGTAGCCTTGTTAAAATGTAGCCAAACTCTATTGTAATAACCGAGGATGTGAAAAAATAGTTACCAGATGAAAATGCACACTGTGGAGTTTCATTCTTCACTGAGATACAACACTGGGCTTTGAAAGGAATAGATACTATTACTACTACTACTACTGCACATTTGTATAGTGCTACAAGTCATACGCAGCACTACACAGACGTGTAAGAGGCAGTCCCTGCTCATCAGAGCTTCCAATCTAGTCAAGACAGACAACACAGAAGGTGTAGACAGGGATAAAACAAGGAGGAAAGGTAAAGAAACACAGAGATCAGGAGAGTCAAGATCCAAAAGCAGCAGCGAAGAGGTGAGTTTTCAGCCTGGATTTGAAAAGGGTCAGAGAAGGCGCCTGGCGTACAGACACAGGTGGTTTGTTTCAGGTGTAAGGTTCAGCAAGATGAAAGGAGCGAAGTCTGGAGTTAGCAATAGAAGAGAAGGGTACAGATAGAAGCAGTTTGTCAGAAGAGCGGAGTTCACGAGAGGTGGTGTAAGGAGAGATAAGAGAAGAAAGGCAGTGAGGAGCTGCAGAGTGAATGCATTTATAGGTCAGCAGGAGAAGTTTTAACTGGAAGCCAAAACAGATAGGGAGCCAATGAAGTGACTTGAGAAGAGGGGTAATATGGGCATGATAAGGTTGGCAGAAGATTAGCCGCACAGCAGAGCGTTGAACAGATTGAAGGGGAGAGAGATGATTCAAAGGGAGACCAGCAAGGAGTAGGTTATAGTAGTCAAAACGGGAGGTGATTAAGGAGTAGATAAGCGTATTAATAGTGTGTTCAGAAAGGAATGGGCTGATTTTGTTGATGTTATAGAGAAAGAAACGGTAAGTCTTAGCTATCAGATGAATGTGTGTGGAGAAGGAGAGAGAGGAGTCAAAGACAACCCCAAGATTGCAAGCTGAGGAAACAGGAAGGAGTAGAGAGTTATCCACAGAAACTGAGAAAGGAGGAAGAGGAGATGAGGTTTTAGGGGGACAGATAAGAAGTTCAGTCTTGGCCATGTTCAATTTCAAGCGGCAGTGAGACATCCAAGCAGCAATGTCTGAAAGGCAGGCAGAGATCCAGGTCTGGATTGCCAGAGAGATTTCAGGAATAGAGGGTAGATCTGGGAGTCATCGGCATAAAGATGGTACTGAAAGCCATGGGAAGAGATGAGCGCACCAACGGACTGGGTATAGAGAAAGAAAAGGAGTGGACCCAAGACAGGTCCTTGGGGTACACCAACTGGGAACGAGATAGCAGAAGAGGAGGAGCCACCAGAACTAACACTGAAAGAGCAATGGGAGAGATAGGAGGAGAATCAGGATAGTACAGAGCCCTTAAAACCAAGCGAGGACAGGGTATTGAGGAGAAGGTTGTGGTCAATAGTATCAAAAGCAGCAGAGAGATCAAGAAGGATGAGGACAGAGTAAAGGCCCTTGGAATTTGCCAGGAACAAGTCACTGGAGACTTTGGCAAGAGCCGTTTCAGTAGAGTGTAAAGGACGAAAACCAGACTCTAAAGGATCCAGGAGGGAATGAGAGGAGAGGAAGTCGAGGTAGCAGCAGTGAACCGGGCGTTCAAGTAGTTTAGAAATGAAGGGAAGGAGGGAGATGGGACGATAATTAGAAGGACAGGTGGGATCAAGTGAGGGTTTCTTGAGGAGAGGTGTGACCAATGCATGCTTGAACGCTGCAGGGACAGTTGCAGTGGAGAGCGATAGGTTGAGAATATGAGAGATGGAAGGGACAACTTTGGAGGAGATAGGGCTTAGGAGACAGGTGGGGATAGGATCAGAGGAGCAGGTGGTGAGTTTGGAGGAAGAAAGAAGGTGGGCAGTTTCCTCTTCAGAGATCACAGGAAAGGAAGAGAGGGTAGCAGAGGTGTGTGTGGGGCGGGGGGGAGGGAGTTGAGAGTGAAAAGGGGAGGAGGGGAAGTATCTGAATTTGTGGTGAATTGGAGGGTGATCTTGTGGATTTTGTCATGGAAATAGTCAGCCAGGGTTTGGGCAGAAAGGGTGGGAGGGGTCAGAGGTGGAGGCACTTTGAGGAGAGAGCTGAGAATAGTAAAGAGATGGCGAGGGTCAGAGGCAAGATAGTCAGATGGACAGAAAGTTTGTCAGATGGATAACCTTCTGATTATAAAGTACACACAAGGAAAAACTATCAACTGAAAAACATATATCAAAATCAACTCCTAAAGTGCTATGTTTTGTCTCAGTTATTGTACAAAGGGGGTGTGGGGCCAAAAATTTCAGTTTCTTTAGTTTCCTATGTCATTTTCAGTTTTGTTTTCTTTATATACATTTTCATTTTAGGTCAAATTTGTTAATTAAAGAGATGTCTGGAGTGGAGGAGTAGCCTAGTGGTTAGAAGACTGGCTTGATAACCAAGCAACCAGCATTCAATTCCCACTAGCACTCCTTGTGGCCTTGGGCAAGTCACTTAACCCTCCACTGTCTCAGAAGAAAGACCTGGCAATCTGCTTCTAATGACACTGCCAAGAAAACCCAGGAGCTTCTGGGTCACCAGGAGTCAGGACAGACTCAAAGGCACACATTGCATTTGCTGTGGCTGCTGCCAAAACAAACAAAAAAAGCTCATTAGAGACTTCAAGCAAATACAAAAACTCAAGTTTTTTTCTTAAGTCACAGATAGGCCTCAAACCACCACCCTTTGTGTTACAAGGAAATCATTTTGTAGGGGAACTGATATCACCAAATATGTTCAGCCTACACTTAAGTGTATCTTGTATTTTTGGTGATCTTTGTTCCTGTTTCTTGATTGGCCCAGTGTTTCCTGTTATGGAGCTCTCTGGCAAACCCTTCCTGGATTTTTTGCCTTGTGAATCTATTGACTCTTGCTCTAAAAATTTATTCCAAAGATTTTTCTTTTGCCAAGTTCTTGCGCCAGAAAATCTGCGAAACCATATCTAAGTATTTCGTTAAAGACATTTACCAATCCTTATCCATATCTTGGTTGTCCAGTTAGTGATGATCACTTGGAAAATCCAAGTGATTGCAAACAGTGGGTACAATGTACCCATCTAATCAGTGCATTTATCCTAACCAGAAAGGTGCCAATACTCATAGGCAGGGCTCTTTCATTAATATATGAAGACCATGGGCCAGTTTTAGTCTGCAATGAAAAAGGTGCTGGTAATCTGTACCACCAAGTACCACCTGAAAAAGAGCCCTGCATGTAATGCGGTATGTACCAATGGAAATTATACACGGAGCTTCTCTGACCTCCCTCTGCCCCAACTCCACTCCTTTTTGCTAAAATCCTGTAGAGAGGGCTGGTAAATATTCAATGGATTCTTTTTACAAGGGTAAAACAGCTTCAAAAATATCCCTCTCTGTTTTTAATGGTTAGCTTAAAACCTAAAAGAGACTTACATTTCAATATACTGAGTATGAGATCCTTAGGAGTATGAATTTTTGAGCACACATTTGGTTTGTTTGGACGCCTAAAAATAAAGTATGTGCAGATTCCTTGCTTGCGTGGATACTGATGAATTAAAATGTGCAGACTAGATAGGCCATGTGGTCTTTTTCTGTTGTCATTTTTCTATGTTTCTATCTTTTATAGGCTATGCTTTAAAAAAAACTCCTGTTCACTTCAGCTCAATAGATACTTCACTAACAGTAAAAAATGCTAATCTATGCTAGGTAGCGAAAACCTGTATCAGCATTCAGTATGAAATCTCACACAAATACAATATTTACATCAATACTACTGTACTCTCTATTTCTGCATCTAAGCCTGAAGCTAATCATTCTTTTTGAACAGGCCGATATTCAAAGCCCTTAGCTGGTTGGCCGGCCAACAGGAGGTCATCCTGCTAAGGGGGCAGACAGCATACCAAAATTGCCTCCTAAAATAAGGTTTCCAGAAAGCTGGTGAGCAAATCGTTTTCCTGTAGTACCAGTACAAAGCTAGTGAGCAGTTTATAACAGGTCTAGGGGAATTTTCACTACAAAAAATGTTAGCAGATACCAGGACCTTGGTCTGATCCAGTATGGCATATCTTATGTTCTTAGGAAACTGGGTGTTCTAAAATTAAACTGCTAACATTTTTCATAGTGAAGATTTCCCTAGACCTATTATAAACTGCTCACTAGCTGACTACTGGTACTACAGGAAAACAATTTTAATTTAGGTTTATTCTGACCAGGAATTGGTTCGGATCGATCCTGCCACTGAAAGAGCCGAGTGGATGGCAGCACGGCACGCGTTTGCTTTGCCGGCGCCACATGCTCAGGCCATTGGTAGCCACCGCAGGGCAGCAACTCCCTGGTGGCCCAGCGGCTCGATCCCCCAACTGCCAGTGGACTGACGGCATTGGGGGCTTCCCCTGATGTTGCGGTCCCCCGATGCCATCAAATCACTACAGTACATGCAGTATAACCCCCACTTATTTTTTGTAACCTTCCTTTGCTCAAGTGGCTTAATACAGCAGCGTCAGTTTCAAGGATGCTCACCGGATACTCTCCCCTATAATTTTCATACATGCCCCTTTGAAGTTTTTACTTTACATTTTAGGGGGGTTTATTGTGTTACCCTCCTGCTTACCTTCCCCATCCAATTGGATTTTAGCCCATCACACTATGATTTATGTGATTCCATTAAATTGTTCTGGAGTTCTATAAAACTATGGCCCGGGTAACTTGGCATACTGTAATATGATATTATGGGATTATAAACATTGGCTAATGATCTGGGGGACTTTCATTCTTAAAGTACTTTGACTTTATGATAATTTATTTTTATTGGCATATATTAGTCATATTTTATTGCATTCAATTATGAGAATATCATCTGTTCCTGCCATGCATTTGCATTGATTAGATACACTTGTCTTTATACCCCCCTTTTTCACATATCAGTTTTTAATTTAAATCTTTGATACTGGTATACTTTTAATCAAGGACATCCATCATTTAAATATTAGGCCATATCACAGTTTTTAAGTAATATACCTAACTGGGCTCTGCTTATTCCTTCATCTTAGAATATTAACTAGAGAATTATGGATCTCCATATAGTTGTCTCTTTGACTCTCCATCTGATGAACAGCACAACTACAACTTCTGATGATCACCATGACATCATAGCCTCATTTTAAATTTGGTGCCATAGTGAACGAGAAGCTATTTCATACTGAACACATTGAGCACCTGTGGTAAGTCGGGCGGTTGTTTTTAAATCTGTATAATTTGGTAATACTGTTTAACAATACAGGCTTAGCACAATATTCTTCTTTAAACTCTTATATGGCTCTTATTCCCTATTTGCCAGTATGTTGAGTTTCTCAAGTGAGATACTCCACAGTCCTTCACTAACTGAGGTTATCCTTGCTCTGGGTCCTCAGAATGGCTTCATGGTTTGTTTGTTTTAATGTATGATGGATCAGTTTGAATCAGAGGTAAAAATGTCACAGTAACTTATCTTATTTTTAGGTGCGTTTCCTATTTGTTTTTTTGTGACAATCTCCTGCTGGTGAGTAATTGACCTTTTGATTATGTGCATATATCTTTTGGTTTCTTGTTCTCTGAGTTCTTTCAGATACATATTGGTATTTTTTAAAATTAGCATTCAGTGCAATGTGTATCATTCACTTTTTAGTGTATTCTCAAGAACGATTCAGCTCTGCGTATGTAACTTATATCTATTTTAGAAGGGTCTTTTTTTTCCCTTACACTGTTTTTATGAAATTGACATATCTTTGTATGTTCATGTTCAGCATTTCTTTTATATACATGAATTGTCTTATTTTGAAATGTCAGGTTGTGTCTTTGGTTTTTACCTCTTACATGTTTTATCTTTCTATTTATTTATGCATTTACTTATTTATCTATGATTTATTTATTGTGATGTTTTTAATTATTATAATGTTATTATTTTATTCTAGAGGTCTTATTCCCCTGAAGAAGGCCCCCCGGCTGAAACACATGTCAGGAGACCTCATGTTCGGCTGATTGAAGTAGTCCTTCCATGGTGAATTGTGTCCTGCTCTTTATTTGTTTGTGTTCAAGAGATCCATACAGGTTATGATACTGTTAATGAGATCACAGAGAATCTTGATTATGAACTAATGTTCTCTTTCACTCTATAAACAGCCTTTAGGGTCTCTGACTTTATTTTCTGCCTCCTCTCTTTTTTTCTCTTCCCTATTCTACTGCTGTTTCTAATTTTTGTTCTCTCTCTCTGGTATCTTTGTCCTCTTTCCTCTTCTTTCCTAGTTCAGTTGTTTCTTTTCCTTTTCTTTCTCTCTCTTTCAGCATTATTCCTTTATGTCACATCTATCTCTATTTCTTCTCCTGCCTTTAACCTCTTTCCTCTTTCCCCAACCTTCTATTATGCTCACTCCAATTTCTTTTAATGCTCTTTGTCTTCCCTCTTTCCGTATACTCCTTTGCTATGTTTCCTGTTTTCTTCCCTTCCCCATTTATTTTCTTTGCTCCCCTAACCCCTACCACCACCTGTGCTTGGATATCTCACCGCCACTTGAAACTGAACATGGCCAAAATGAGCTTCATATTTTTCACCCTAAACCCTCCTCTCCCCTTCCTCCTTTCTCAGTCTCTGTGCATAACTCTCTATTCCTCCCTGTCTCCTCAGCTCGCAACCTTGGTTTTGTCTTTGACTCCTCTCTCTCCTTCTCCACACACATCCAACTGATAGCTACAATCTGCTGTTTCTTTCCCTATAACTTCAACAAGATTTACCTATTCCTTTCTGAATACACTGCTAAGACACTTATCCACTCCTTAGTCACCTTCCATCTAGATTACTGTAAACTGCTCCTTGTTTGACTCCCTCTGAATCATCTCTCTCCCCTTCAATCTGTTTAACACTCTGCTGTGTGGCTAATCTTCCACCAACCACTCCATGCTCATATTACCCCTCTTCTCAAGTCACTTCATTGACTCCCTATCCATTTCTGCATCCAGTTCAAACTTCTCCTGCTGACCTATAAGTGTATTCGCTCTGCAGCTCCTCATTACCTTTTCTCTCTTATCTCTCCCTATTACACCCCCCCCTTGGGAACTCCACTCTTCTGGCAAATCGCTTCTATCGTGCCCTTCTCTTCTATTGCTAACTCCAGACTTCGCTCCTTTCACCTTGCTGCTCCTTATGCCTAAAACAAACTACCTGAGTCTGTACGTCAGGTGCCTTCTCTGACCCTTTTCAAATCCAGGCTGAAAACTTACCTTTTCGCTGCCGCTTTTGGATCATGACTCACAAGATCTCCTTTCTGTTTCCTTACCATTCCCCCTAGATGTATCCCATGTCTACAGCTACTGTGTTGTCTGTCTTAACTAGATTGTGGGCTCTGATGGGCAGGGACCGTCTTTTACAAGTGTCTGTGCAGCACTGCATACATCTTGCAGCACTGCATATGTCTTGTAGCGCTATACAAATGAACAGTAATAGCAGTAGTAGTGCTATATCCCTTCCTCCTACATTCGCAGACCCTTACCTCTTCCTGCATTCTCTCCATTATCTCTTCACGCTCTGTTTTCTACATAGTAACTTAGTATATGAGGGCAGATAAAGACAAGCATGGTCCATCTAGTCTGCCAAATAAGGTGGCAAGAATAGGTGTGCCTGCCGCTCCGTGCAGGTCACCCTTCCCCATGCCTTTGTTTAGGGGTCTACCCATCGTTCCGCGCAAGTCACCTCTACTTACTGAGATATCAGAGACAGTTACGTTTATTTTGATTTTATCCTGTTTCTATACAGGGATTAACTGTGTCTGTCTCATGCTGTTTTGAATTCTGTCACTATATTTGCCCCCTTCCATCGAGAGGGCATTTCAAGCATCTACCCCCCTTTCAATGAAAAAGTATTTCCTGACATTGCCTTTCAGTTTATCCCCTTACAGCTTCCTATTATGCCCTCTAGTATTACAGTTTCCCCATCTTTCAAAAAGGTTTGTTTGTTTATTAATACTCTGCAGCACTGACAGAGTTGTGAAGTTACCCAGTTGCAGGAATGAGATTTGTTGCCAGTTCTGGTTTTAAATTTGCATTGCAGTGCAGTATGGTATTTGTAGTCCCTGATTTCAGCCATTGGAATCAGCGCTGGAGGTCCACATAATGCATCAAGATGAGACTAGCAGAAAGCCAGGACTAGTTTAAAATCTCAGTCATGGAACTGGGTAACTTGTCACCTCTGCTGACAACCTCCTTTTCCCTCATCTCTTCCTGTGCTTGCTACTTTTCTTCTTGCATTTTCCACCCCTTCATCTCCTCTTGGACTCTGTCCCTTACCTCTACCTGTGCTTTCTCTCTTCCATCTGCAGTCTCTCCTTCTTACTTCTTCTCCGATGAACTCTGTCCCTCACCTCCTTTTCTAAACACACTCTTTTCCTCATTATCTCTTTTGTGCTCTTGGTCCTCAGCATCTGTCCTGTGTTTTTCTTCTGTCCCTTATCTTCTTCCTTGTGCACTCTCTTTCTGCCCCTACTGCATTCTCTGTCCCTACCCTATTCCTCATCTCCTCTCCTGTGAGTACTCTGTTCCTCATCTCCTTTTTTGCATGCTGTCTTTCTTTTCCTCATTATCTTTCATGTGCTGTTTTTCTCTTCTGCATCTCTCCTTTGTTATTTTTCTATCTTTTATCTCCTCTCTTGCATACTCTCTCCCTCCCCTCTCCATCTTTCTTGCACCCCTTGTCCCTATCCTATTCTTCATCTCATCTCCCGTGCTTTCTTCCATTTTTTCTTCCTGGGCTCCATCCTGCATCCCATCTCTCCCCAATCTCCTAGGCTTTCTATCCTTGCATTCTCTCCTAAGGTTGCTGTCCCTGACTTTCTTCCCTGCTCTCTTTCTCTTCCCTCCCCTCCACTCCTAATTGTATATGATCCAGTTGCCTCCTCTCTCTCTCTCTCTCTGCATGAGGTCCCTTTCCCCCTCATTGTTACTGTCAAGGGTGGGGAGAGGAAAAGACCCCTGCCCTTTTGCTAGCCTTTAGCCGCAATCCTTTGGAGGACAGGGAGAGGAGGAGGATCTGTTTATTTTGTATTTCAAAGGACGGAACTAGGGGACAATGCCTGAAAATCAGAGATGT
Source organism: Ichthyophis bannanicus (assembly GCA_033557465.1). Classification (NCBI taxonomy): domain Eukaryota; kingdom Metazoa; phylum Chordata; class Amphibia; order Gymnophiona; family Ichthyophiidae; genus Ichthyophis; species Ichthyophis bannanicus. The sequence continues at coordinate 751,074,360 of CM066035.1, forward strand.
CTGGTAACTCTAGCCTAAAACACTGTACCAAAAATTTTTCTCGATGTAATGCACAGAGGAACAGTTGTGAGGGATTTTAATCATAAAATGAATAGAATTATTACATGTGTTATTTTGTTAAATACACTTTAGAATCCAGTTTCATTTTTCACATTCATAAAATATTGAACGGTCACCATTGTATGTACATTAAATCATCTCTGCAAAAAAAAAAAAAAAATAATCCATTAGATGTTAGAGCCCCTTTATGCAAAAGTTATGGTCTGTTACTATTTTAGGTCTCTGTTGCCCTGTGCTCCATTTCTTCCTTATGAATCTCTATAAATTATTATCCAGAGAGAAAGGTATGTTCACATTTCCAGTCAGGGAGTAAGGTCATTGTCATAATTACCACATTTCAGTCAATAGTTCATCTACTGTTACTCAGAAAATGGCTAGACTATACTATCTCTTCTGTACAAATTCTGAAATAAGCACCAATTTATAGCTGTTTACTTACCCTGACAGGTCTAGGATTTAAGAAATGTAGACAGATAGCTAGTCTGAGGCAGCAAGGATGGAAAATAGTAGAAGATTTATCAGTAGCTGTGCAACAGTTCAGACCATTGGTAAACGCTGATCTAAAGTTGCCCTGACTTCTCTCAATACTTATGAACTTACTCTCCAGTATTTAATGGATACTTTACAAGAGACGCAAATATATTTTGCTAGCAGGGCCGCCCCAGAGTTGCTTCAAGAGATTGGCGCCCTAAGCAAACCTTAATTAAGCCTTATGCCCTCCTGGCTGTCAGAATCTATTGTTTAGCTTTGAATGCCCTGCTTTTTGGGGCCCCTCAGAAGCTGTCACCCAAGGCAACCACCTAGTTTGCCTAATGGTTGGGCTGGCCCTGCATGCTTGGATATCCAAATCCTTTTCACTCATCACTTGTGTGACTATATCTGTGAAGCAGCATTTTAGAAGGGACGTATAGGAAGAATCTGGAATGTCCAGATTACTATGTCCAAAATACTGGGGGAGTGGCAGCAATGAAGGGAGACAAGTGCTTTCTGAAATAGCTCTGTCTCCACCCCAAAGATACACATCTTTGCAACCAGTTCTGGAGATTTACCCATATATATGGCAAGGCTGCATACATGCACTCACAGGCCATTTTAGAAACATGAATATCCCTGAAGTGCACAGCCACAGAAACAGGTACATAGATTGTTGAACAGGGGTGTATTTCTTATGTTATGTGCATGTCCCAGCCTGTCATTTTAGATCTGCAGACATGAGGCAGTAAAATTAAAGGACTTTTAATTAACATGCAGGTTTTGTTGACCCAGTAAAAATTACTGTGGAAGGGGAAGGGAGATACCCTCAGGTATCCCACTTCCCTCCCCCCCCGCCCCCCCGCATGCTCCCTCTCCCTGCTGAACTAGCCCTAAAGCAAACTGTTGATGTATTATTTAGTTCTATGTAATCCGCTTTGATTGAAAGAGAAGGCGTTATACAAACCTGTTAAATAAAAACATAAAAATAAAATATAAGTAGTGAGAGCACATTTCACTCTTCGCCCTATAAGTGTTGTTGCCCTGAAATAGCGGTTTTCTTCAACTTATTCGTGGTCAGGAGCAGGTGGACGCATAGGTGCATAAGGTCTTTTTGAAATTGCACAGCAACATGCTTCTCCAGGAACAAGCAGGAAGTCAGTCCTCACATATGGGTGACGGCGCAGTGCGGAGCAATTTCCCTAGCTTTCAAAGAAAGCCTTTGGGAATGCCTAGCGCATGTGCGGTCCCCTTCCTGCCCTAGGGTGCCATCTTGCTCAGTCTTCTTTTTTCCACGGAGCCCGACAGATATTGTCCCAATTTCCTCGGAAAAAGTTGATTGTTTTTTTGACTACTTCTACCATTTTTGGTACCGGCTTCCCGCCTCGGCTTGGTACACCGGTATCGAGTCCAACTAACTTTTTCGTTTTTGTCCTTGGTGACTAGCGTTCACGCTCTTTTTTCTTTTAACTGGCAGCCCAGTCTTTTGACCTTGCAGGGGCCCTTTTTCCCCCGATGGCTGCCAGCGGGTTCAAGAAGTGTGATCGGTGTAAAAAACTTATGTCCCTCACCGACACCCATGATTGCTGCCTCCACTGCCTCGGACCCGACTATGACCCGGTGGTCTGCAGTTCGTGTGGCAAGATGTCCTCCAAAGCGCTGAGGAGCAGGCAGCACCAGCGCGAGACTATTTTCTCCGAGTCTGGATCTGTCCAGGCCAGGACCTCATCAGAAGCCTTGACGTCTCGGGACTCTGAACCCGAGCACCATCGGGGGTCTTCTGAAAGGGGGACTCCCACCTGGGAGCACCATAAGAAGAAGAAACCCGCAAGGGCTGCATTTCTGGAGGACTTTGATCGGCCGGGGCCCTCGGGTTCCAGGTTGTGGAGTGCCGAACGCCACCCCGGGTTCACCGAGTCGGAGAGGCCTGCTAAAATACCTTGTACGGAGCCGGAGGTGTCGGACAAGGTAATGCCTGTTGTCCTCGTGGATTCTTCTCCGGGAGAACTGGCGTCGGTCCCAGCGTCAGGAACCGAGCCGGGGGCTGCCGAGCCTTCTGAGCTGGGTCTCAGGTTGGCGGCCTTGGAGAGCAGCATGTCTGCCTTCATGGACCAGCAGCGGGCGCTGATAGCTGATCTCACACGTGCATTCACCCCAACCACCGGGACCTCGACGTCTAGGTCAACCCCAGAGGCAGAGCCAATCCTCGAGTCCATGTGGGTTCGAGTCGATCCTCGGCCAAGGTCTCCCTCAACCTCCCGTTCGGGACTGAGGTCGTTGTTGCCAGGGCCTTCGGCATTGGGACGGACACACTCGAAGCCCTTGAGGCCGGAGCCCATCGAATCCTCCTCGGAGGGCTCAGCTTGTGAGACGGAGGAGGAATACTCGTCCGATACCCACCAGACCAGGTACGTCCCATCGGGCTCCCCGGGTTCGGAACCTCAGAGGCGGTCGCCCCCGGAGGACACCAGGTTCTCGGACTTTGTGAGGGAGATGGCCAAGTCTTTGGCTTTCCCTGCAGATGCCGAGGAGGAGCCTCGAGCCGAGGAGCTCGATGCCCTCCAGTATGACTCTCCTCCAAAGGAGGCCCTTACTGTACCAGTGCCTCCGATGCTGGAACGGTTGATGCTCCGCATGTGGGAGTCCCCGGCCTTGGCGCCGATCCTCAGCAAATTGGTCGATTCCATTTATCGAGTCCATAAGAGCCCCGAGTTCCAAAAGGCGCAGCTGCTGCACAACTCCATGGTTGTGGAATCGGCCATGCAAAGGCTCAAGAGCCAAAAGATGCACTCCTTGGTGCCTCCCGGCCGGGAGGCCCGGAACCTGGACGCCCTTGGCAGAAAGTGCTTCCAGGGCTCGATGCTGTCATGTCGTGTCCAGACCTACCAGCTGTACATGGGCATGTACTTATGAGACCTGGCAAAGGAGATTTCCAGGTTCTCTGCTGGCCTCTCCGAGGAACCCTTGCAGCGTTTCAAGGCCCTGTCCACCGGGATCAGAGAGTGCTCGAAGTTTATGTCTCGAGCAGCCTACGACAGCTTCGAGGCTTCGGCCCAGGTAGCCGCAGCCGGCATCGGTGCAAGGCGCCAGGCTTGGCTCATGTCGTCTGACCTCGAGCCATGGGTACAGGACAAGTTGTTTGATGTCCCCTGCTGAGGAGATAACCTCTTCGGCAAACCCATGACTGAGAAGGCTGCTTAACTCGAGTCTGAGTACTTGACCCGGACAAGGCTGTCGAAGAAGACATCTGCTCCTTCTCACAGGAAGACGACCTCGGAGAAAAAGCCCTTTTACCCGAGGGAGGGACAGGCTTACAGAAACTACCCCACTTACCAGGCCTCCCCAGCTCCCCAGGGAGCCTCAAACCCCCAAGCCTCAAACCCCCAAGCCTTCAGCTCCTGCTCCTGCCCAGCAGGGAGGGTTTTTTTGACTCCCTCTGCATATCTCCTCTCCCACCAGTGGTTTGGCCCTGCACAGGAGGTCGGCTGTCCTTGTACACCCACAGGTGGCCAGCCATTACATCCGATACTTGGGTTCTAAGGATAGTCCAAGACACTATCTGCTCCATTTCAGCCAAGTACCTACCTCCTATTTCCCAGGAGAGCATCTCGGACCCCTCTTGCACAGGAACCTCCTCTTGCAGAAGTTGGCTGGTCTTCTCAAGGATCAGGCGGTGGAACCGGTGCCCCACCACCTGCAGGGGAAAGGCTTTTACTCCAGGTATTTTCTGATACCGAAAAGACAAGGAGGCCTTCGCCACATCCTAGACCTGCGAAATCTCAACAAGTTCTTGGTAAAGGAAAAGTTCAAGATGCTTTTATTTATATTCTCTTATATACCGTGCTATTCTGCATCAGTGTGGTTTACACTGAACAAATTGAAATTACATTGAACAGGGCATTATAACTTGGAGAAAACTATTTACAGGGAACATGGGCTATGGAGGGTTAAGTGGCTTGCCCAAGACCACAAGGAGCACCTGTGGGACTAGAAACCCCAGTCCTTCTGGCCCAAGGTTGCTGTCCTCTAGTGGGATTTGAACCCCCGACCTTCCGGCCTGAAGTACCTTGCCCCAACCACTAGGCCACTCCTCCACTCCGAGTACAGACAGACAACCAGATGACTATGTTCTATGTGAACAAACAGGGTGGCACAGGTTCGCAGATCCTTTGCCAGGAGTCCCTGGATCTCTGTTCCTTCGCAGTTCGACACAACATGTCTCTCCATGCAGTTTACCTCCCGAGCCAGGAGAACTGCCTGGCAGACAGACTGAGCAGGGTTCTTCAACCCCATGAATGGCAACTGAACAGGGAGATTGCCCAGCAGATTTTCAACCACTGGGGCCTCCCGTCCATGGATCTCTTTGCCAGTCCACAGAATCGTCAGTTGCCCCGCTTTTGCTTCAGACAGCCTCACCCCCTCAGGGTAGCAGCAGATGAGTTTCTTTTCTCTTGGTCGGGAAGCCTCCTGTACCCTTTTCCACCTACACCTCTGGTAGCACGAGCTTTCGCCCTTCTGAGCATGAGCCAACCGGCCCCACCCCCTGGCCTGCCCCTAGCTAGCCAGTTTGTCATAAGCTGCCTTTGCCGCTAAGAGGCGGGCACTGGTTCAGAGGTCGACCCCTTCCCAGGGGAGGAGGGTGGTATGTGTGGCTGACTTATCCTGCTGTCCACGGAGAACTCATGTTACAGATAAGTAACCTCATTAGGAAAAGCAGTATGAGTAAGCCACACTTGGTACCTCCCAAGCTGTCAGCATTGTGATGGAAGGGGAGGCCGAGACACAGATCAGCTTCAGGATGACACTTTCTCAGGCTGAATGTTATGTCGGTGTGCCCTGACATATCCCATTAGGCAGAGCAACACAGTAGTGCACCTGGAGGTGGTGCCAGAATGTGCACGTTTGCTGTACAAAACATGTAGTGATGATGGGCATACGCCCATGTGATGCAGGGTACAGCAACAATGAACGTGGAAAACATGCCGACACAATGCGCACATGTGTGGCATCAGTGAATGTGAAAGTATGCAGTCTCATGGCACACCTGTGCAATCGCAGAGAAGGAGACACAATGTGCACAGTAAGGAGACACAATGCACACATGTGCAGCCTCAGTGACTGTGAAGTATGCAGTCTCAAGGCGCATCTGTGCATTGAGCAGTGGCAGTGAGGTAGTCACTGTGAGCAAGGATAGCGTGGTGGGAAACTGAAGCCTTACTGCAGCCACCGCAAAGCACACTTCTCCACAGCATACTAGCCATCCTCTTGAGCTATGACCTCTATGGCCGGACACCACGCACTACTACTCCTCCTCCTCTGGATAGCACAGCTCATAACATGGGCACAATCATTACAACAAGTCCAAAGCCTGATCCCCACAGTGATAACCCTGGGGCATAGAAGTTACGATAATCCCCCTCACCATAGCAGACCACCCTTTGCAGCAAACCATCACCGATTGATTCACATAAACTGCCTGCCCCCAGAAAAACTTAAGAGACGCAAGACTCTATCCCAGGTAAACCTCAACAGCATGCTAATTAATGCTCGTTCCATCCATACCAAATGGCCTGCCCTCACCGACTATATTAATCACCGCAATCTAGACCTACTCCTTGTCACTGAAACCTGGTTAACAGACACAGATACAGTAATCACCAACCAGCTAAAACCTCCTGGGTACAACCTCTTCAGCTGCCCCAGAACAAACCGGCGTGGAGGCAAAGTCCTAATAATAGCCAGAAGCAACCTCCATTTCCATTGTACCTTAACACAAAGCTCCACCAACCTAGACAGCATCCAAATCTCCAATCAGACCTTAACAATCTGTCTCCTATACCGCCCACCCTCTTCAAATACCTACGAATTGGCCACAATCCTTGATCAAGCATGCAACAATAATATGCAACAGAAACAACTCTGGATCCTTGGTGACTTTAATCTTCCCTCTCTCCCTGTAAAACACTCCACAGCATTCCTGGATGCAATGACCACAATGGGCTACCACCAAATCATTCACACTTCTACCCACACTGGAGGCAACACCTTGGATCTCATATTTTCTCCACAACCTCACAACACCTTATGCAATCAGGACTCTCCACAGGTACTCCCAGTACCATGGTCCGACCACAAGGCCATCCTCTTTGACATTCCACACAATAGTAAAGAACAGAAATCTACAGCATCAAGCGCTCCTGCTCACCACCTATTCAGGCACTTTGACAAGGAAGCCTTCATCAGCAACACATTACATCACCTCAACCCCAACACTAATGATCTGGATACTCTACTAGACAACTGGAACAACCACTTTTCCAGAAATGCACTCCTCCCACCATCCTCAAAGCCTGCCCACAAAAAACACACAGCAGTATGTTTATGTTTATGTTTATTAAAACTTTTTATACTGCCCAACACCAGGGGCACCTGAGCGGTTTACAATATACTAAAAACAACTTAAAATATGACTGAGAAAAGAAAAGGAACGCCAGTAAAATCAATAGGATAGGAAAGGAAGGAAGAGACAAAAAGAACAACAGACTACAATATAATGATTATAACATCAGGGGACGGGGAGGGGAGGGAGTGACGGAGGGGGAAGGGGGAACCAGGGATGGTAGATCAAACGCTAGACTGAAGAGATGGGTCTTGAGTTGTGATTTAAAAGCTTGGTAAGATTCTTCTGCACGGAGCGAGGGGGGGAGCGAGTTCCAGAGGCTTGGGGCTAAGAAGTAGAAGGCAGAGGAGCGGGTAGAAGCAAGATGGGCCTGAGAGGGGGAAGGGAGAGATAAACGATTTGTGTGGATGGCACGAAGCAAGCGGTGGGGGGGGGGGGCGGAAGTGTATCTGGTCGGCGAGATAGGAGGGGGAGGCAGTGCGGACAGCTTTGTGTGTGAGAATGAGAATTTTGTACTGAACACGAAAGGGGATAGGCAGCCAGTGGTGATGAAGGAGGAGCGGGGTGATATGATCGAAATGAGAGGCATGAGCAAGAAGATGAATAGCTGAGCTTTGAACGCGTTGAAGACGAGACAATTGGGATTTGGGCAGACCAGCAAGGGAGACATTACAATAATCGAGACAAGACATTACAAGGGAAAGGAGAAGGGTAGCCAGAGCAGAAGAAGAAAGGAAAGGACGAATGGAACGAAGTTGTCTGAGGGAATAGAAAGAGCGCGGAATAATAGAAGAAATATGATCCTTAAAGGAGAGAGAAGAATCAAGAATAACACCCAGGTAGTGGAGTGAGGAGACAAGAGGAATAGGCTGTGAGGAGAAGGAGGGGGCACAAGCGGGGGAGGGACCCCCAAATGTGAACCAGATGGCATGGGACTTAGAGGGATTCACATGAAGAAAATTAGAGGAAAACCAGGAGGCGATAGCAACAAGACAGAGATTGAGGGGGGTAATGTCAGGAGAGAGGGAATTAGTGTGAAGCAAAAGAAAAATGTCATCCGCGTAATAATACGCGGAGATGCCGAACTGTTGAATTAGAAGAGCGAGGGGAGCTAGGAAGACATTAAAGAGAAGCGGAGCAAGAACAGACCCTTGAGGAACCCCACAAGTGAGGGGAGTGGAAGCGGAAGAAGAGGACCCAGAAACTACAGAGAAGGAACGGCAAGAAAGAAAGGAGTGAAACCACTGGAGAACCGTACCGGAGAGACCTGCTTCCTGAAGACGAGTGAGGAGGGTGCGGTGATCCACTAAGTCGAAAGCAGCAGAGAGATCAAGAGAAACAGCCAGTGTATAGAGACCACGGTCGTGAGCAGCGTGAAGTTCATTAAGAAGGGAAAGAAGAACTGTTTCAGTGTTATGGGTGGGACGGAAGCCAGATTGGCGAGGGTGAAGAGTGAGGGAAACTTCAAGGTGAGAGGAAAGTTGTATAAAGACCAATTTCTCAAGAAGTTTAGAGAGAAAAGAGAGATTGGAAACAGGGCGCCAATTAGAGAGAACAGAGGGGTCAGAAGAACGGGATTTTAGGATGGGACGGACAATAGCGTGTTTCCAGCTGGAGGGAAAGGTGCCAGAAGACAGACTAGAATTGAATAGAGAGAGGATATATGGGGAAAGAGCTAGTGAGGGTTCTAGAAGCCAGAAGGATGGGATGGGATCAGCTGAACAAGTAGTTTTACGAATAGATAGAAAGGTTTTTTGAAGAACGCAGGGAGTGATCATCTCAAAGGAAGACCAGAGATGAGATAGCACAGGAGTGGAACGGGATGGGGAGGGAAGGGAGGGCAGAGCAGGGGGAGAGAGGGGAGGGGGACAAGAAGGGAAGGACTGACGGAGAGTGTCGACCTTAGCGGTGAAGAAAGTAGCGAGAGAGGAGGGGTCAGGAAGGGAAGATGCAAGAGGGGGAGAAGGATAAGAAGCAGAGTGAGATGCAGTAAGGGAATGCAGAATAGAGTATAGGCGGCGTGAAGAATTAGAGGAGGAAGAAATAAGATTGGAATAGTAGTCACGCTTTGCAATATGGAGAAGGGATCGGTAATGCCGGTGACAGAGGCGGAAACCTGACAAAGTAGTGGGGGATGGATGCCTTCGCCAAAGCCATTCTGCCCGGCGGAGATGTCTGCGGTGCAAAAAAAGACCGGGATGAAACCAGGGATGGTGTGGACAGTGACGGGGGCGGGGACGGGGGCGGACAGGAGCAACCGAGTCCAGGGCAGATTGGAGCGTGGAATTCCAACATTGGGCCTGGGCGTCAACAGAGAGAGACTCAAAATTCGAGGGAAACAAAGTGGCAGGAGATGGAAATTGTAAAAGGGTGTCCGCGGTAATCTTACGAGTAGGTAATGGTACAGAACGGAGGTTTGAGGGGGAAGGCGAAACCAGGGGGGGAGCAGGGGCAGAAAACAAAAGGCAATGATGATCAGACCAGGGGAGGGGAAAGGAGGACAGTAAGGAAGGGGGGAGGGGGAAGGAGGCAGAAGTAATAAGAAGATCGAGAGAATGGCCGGCAGCGTGAAGTAGGGAAAGAGACAGATTGGTGAAGAGAAAGATCAGACAGAAAAGTAAGAAAAGAGGAATCCCTTACCGAAGAGGGGGAATCAGCGTGTACATTAAAGTCACCTAAGATTAGGAGGTGGGGATAAAGCAAGGAGACCTCGGCTATAGTGGCCAGCAGAGAATCCCAGGAGGAGGTAGGAAGGGAGGGTGGGGCGTAGATAAGAAGAAAGTAATACGGAGTAGTGGAGGAGGCCAACTGTACAAGGAGGGTCTCTGGGTAGAGCAGAGAGGGGGAAGAGACAAACTCAGAAAGATGAAGGGAGGAGCGATAAAGAATGGCCACACCCCCACCGCTTCTGCCCCAGCGGGATGTGGAGAAAAAAGAATAGCCAGGTGGAAGGCAACGGTTAAGGAAGGGCTCATCACCTTCCTTTAACCAGGTTTCGGTCAAGAAAAGGATGTCCAAATTATGCGCTGTGATCAGGTCATGGACCAGATGAGACTTAGAACGAATAGAGCGGCAGTTTAGGAGCGCAAATTGTAAGAACACAAGGGAGGGTGAAAGAGGTGGAAAAGAGGGAGGGGAAGATGGAACACGGGGACAAAAGGTAAGGTGTGAAAGCTGACGAATAGAGGGACCAGAGGGAGCAACAACCAAGGGTGCAGGGCGCCAGCCCCAGTGAACGGGGATAGCAGCCATGAACAGAGATAAGAACAGTAATAAGGAACCGAGAAGCACGGGGGACCAAACACTGGGAGAGGAGACGTATGAGGACAAGTGGGGAGAAGCGATGAACTTGGAAAACGGAGTTAATAGGTGAGAAACAACAGAAAAGGACGAGGTAGAAACAAAGGCCTCGGAACTGCCGCCCCAGACCTCGCCCCAAGGAGCTCGCACAAGGAGCAGGTTGTGCGGCGCACGCGGCGCAGGGCGCCGCACCAGAAGAGCTGTTAAAGGGCACGGGAGCCAGCGTCACTTCCGGGGGGCGGAGCAACAGTACCTGGGGAGACGGGAGACAGCGGAATACGTTCAGGAGTTTGGCACAGCAGGGAATTAACACAGCAGGACAAGCAATACAGCCGGCAGCAAGCAGGTAGGCAGCAAACAACAGCGTCACACAGATCAGCGGCGGGGCGCCGCACCAGAAGAGCTGTTAAAGGGCACGGGAGCCAGCGTCACTTCCGGGGGGCGGAGCAACAGTACCTGGGGAGACGGGAGACAGCGGAATACGTTCAGGAGTTTGGCACAGCAGGGAATTAACACAGCAGGACAAGCAATACAGCAGGCAACAAGCAGGTAGGCAGCAAACAACAGCGTCACACAGATCAGCGGCGGGGTGCCGCACCAGAAGAGCTGTTAAAGGGCACGGGAGCCAGCGTCACTTCCGGGGGGCGGAGCAACAGTAGCTGGGGAGACGGGAGACAGCGGAATACGTTCAGGAGTTTGGCACAGCAGGGAATTAACACAGCAGGACAAGCAATACAGCAGGCAGCAAGCAGGTAGGCAGCAAACAACAGCGTCACACAGATCAGCGGCGGGGCGCCGCACCAGAAGAGCTGTTAAAGGGCACGGGAGCCAGCGTCACTTCCGGGGGGCGGAGCAACAGTACCTGGGGGGACGGTAGATAGCGGAATACGTTCAGGAGTTTGGCACAGCAGGGAATTAACACAGCAGGACAAGCAATACAGCAGGCAGCAAGCAGGTAGGCAGCAAACAACAGCGTCACACAGATCAGGTTCACCGCTGACCTGCGTGAATCACTAGTGCAACTCAGGAAGCTTGAACACCACTGGCGATGCTCCAAACTGACTAGTGACAAAGATGCCTACCTGAACAAACTACAACATCACTGAACAATGATCAACAACAAAAGGAAGGAATACCACACCGATACGCTCATGCACTCTCTTAACAAACCTCGTGAACTCTTCAACCTAGTCAAATCACTCACGAAGGATCCATCTACAAAACAACCAGTAAACACTCCGAGCCCAGATGACTTTGCCACATACTTTCAAAGCAAAACTACTTCACCTACAAACATCCCAGCTAATCATGAACTACCCAAGCACCCCTACAATTCAGCCGGCACTCCCACACCAACTCTAGAATCCTTCTATCCATACCCTCCTAATCAAATAGAAAGAATCATCAGTGGGATCAACATCACGAACTCCCCAATGGACCCCTGTCCACCATTCTGGATCAAACAAATACAAGCCTACCTCAGCCCAATCATAGCTAGAATCTCCAACATATCCCTATCTGAAGGCATCCTTCCTCCACCTTTAAGAACCGCCTCTATCAGACCTCTGATCAAGAATAACAAACTTGACCTATCAGATATCAAATCCTACAGACCCATCTCTAGCCTCTCCTTCCTAACCTAAATCATAGAAAAGATCATCTACCAACAGACCCAGGACCACATCGACTCCTACGCACCTCTAGACCAGCAACAGCATGGATTTCGTCAACAACATGGTGTTGAAATTCTTTTCACGACTCTCCTTGACAGACTCCATACAGGCCTTGATAAGAAAAAACAAGGCCTCATCCTCATATTTATGGACATTGCCTCAGCGTTCGATACTGTCAACCACAACCTCTTGCTCACCCAACTGTATCAAAAAGGCATAAGAAACCTAGCCTTAGACTGGTTCAAATCCTACCTATCTGACAGACAACAACAAGTCTGCATAGATAAGCGTGCATCCAAGCCTTTCCAACAAACACAAGGGGTCCCCCAAGGATCTTCCCTCTCATCCCTACTGCTCCATCATTCAATCATTCAACATACTCTACCAAATCTATGCCAATGATGTGTTACTATACTATATTTGATTACTTTTAATTTTCAATATTTTGGCGCTCTTAAAGGGTCAGTACAGAAAAGTAAAAAAATAAATAAATAAATAATAAAATAAGAGAAGATTCTGCACGTTGTTGTTTTCTTGCCCTTTTTGGTGGTCTGTGGGAGCCATTTCCTGTACTATCCAGTCTCTCAGATCCCGTAGCACTAAGGCTTACGCTGCCACAATGCCTGGTTTGTGGCGCCCGTAGGGGCTCGGTCTTGGACTTGGGGTGTGTGTCATGACTGCGCATCTGAGGTGCTTACTATGGAGCAAGAAATGCAGGATTGGTCTAAAGAAGGCACAGCTCTGGTGGCGCAGGGTGATGCGCTTCTGCGGAAGGGGAGTCTCTGCGGGAGTCTCCGTCCGCTTTCCCAACTTCAAATTTGGCTTTGGTGTCTGGGGCAGCTTTCGAGGATTTCTTCCCAGATTTTGTGCTGCTGCTTCATCAGGCTTACTGTTTGCGGCAGCAGGGGGCAGTTGTGGATGCCTTGCTTCTTGGAACGGCAGGAGGCCAAGCGGCCACCGAAAGGTTTGGTGGTAGTGAGGGTAGACCGGTTAAGAGGGCCCGGTCAGTGGAAGTCAGCCTCTTGGTTCGGACTGGCCGGATGCAGAGGAACTTGAGCTGGAGCCTGAAGCCAGGCTGGAGGATTTAGAGGAAGGTGAGATTCAGGAACCTGAAGATCAAGCAAGGATTATCTGGGTCTTTTGAAGGGAGGAGCTGACAGCGCTCATTACGGAGTCCCTTCAGGCTCTCAACCTTTTGTCGGTGGTACCAGCGGAGGATGAGGGTTTGGAGGATCCTCTTATTCAGGCGGTACGAAAGTCCCAGGCGGTTTTTCCTGTTCACCGTGTGGTTAAGCAGATGATTCAGGATGAATGGGACATGCTGGAGGCAGGCTTGCATGGTGTGAGGTCCATGAATCGTCCCTATCCCTTGGCAGATCAAGAACGGGAAGTGTTTCGTTCTCCGCATATAGATGCGGCAGTTTCAGCGGTCACAAAGAAGATTACCATTCCAATTGAAGGCAGTGCGGCTCTGAAAGACATACAGGATCGGAAGGTGGACGCCTTATTGAAGCAAGATTTTGAGGTTAATGCTCTGGCTTTGTGGAGCTTGGGTTGCGAGAGCATGCCTTCACTGGTCACAGCATTTGAAGCAGCCATTTCAGCAAACGCAGGAGCAGCTAGCTGATGTGACAAGACTAGAGTCAGGTTCCGCATATTTGGCCGATGTCCACTATGATCTTATTAGAGGTTTGGCGAATAGCATGGCTTCCTTGGTAGCCGCACACCGCTATCTTTGGCTCAGGAACTGGGCAGTGGACAGTTCCTCCAAATCGCATCTTAGCAAGCTTCCTTTTATTTATTTTATTTATTTAACACTCATTTATAAACCGCATCTTCCAGAGATCAGTTGCGGTGTACAATTAACAACAAATTAACAAAGCGAGGTTTGTTTTACATAGAACATCTTAAATTTTACATAGAACAACTTAAATTAAACAAAGCTTTTAAGGGGAAGCTGTTGTTTGGAGAATATCTTGATAAGCTGGTCAAGGATTTGTGGGATTCCAAAGGAGGTTGCTTGCCGGAGGATAAACTGAAGCAGGCTCGAGCCCCGTTACCTGCCCGTGGTACCTCATTTCCGAAAGTAGACCTTACGTTCTGTTATACTGGCAGTTCATCAAGAGGAATTCTTGACGTCTCTCGATCTCACCAAAGCATATTTACACATTCTGATCAGGCCAGATCAGAGGTTTCTAAGATTTGTGCTACCGTGGGGGCATTTTCAGTTTCAGGTGTTGCCCTTTGGTCTGATGACAGCTCCACGCCCCTTCACCAAGGTTATGGTGGTGGTGGCAGCGGTTCTTCGAAAGGCGGGAGTATTAGTTCATCCCTATCTTGACAACGGTTGATTCGGGCAAAGTCCAGGGCCAAGAGTGTGCGAGTGACAGAGTGGTAGAGCTCCTGCAGAGTCTCAGTTGGGTGGTCAATACGGCCAAGAGCTGATTGGTTCCGACGCAAGTTCTAGAGTATTTGGGAGTTCACTTCGACACTCGTATGGGATCAGTTTTCCTGACGGATCTCCGAGCCCAGGGCCTAAGGCTTCTGGTGTGTGATTTTTTGAGGACTCCTGCACCATTGGCCTGGCACTATCTCTGCATGTTAGGGACAATGGCAGCGACTCTGCAAGTTGTGCCGTGGGCCAGAGCTCACATGCATCCCTTAGAGATCGCTGCTCCATCAATAGTCTCACCAGAACGACTCTCTGTCCAAGCGCCTCCCCTGTCCATTGCGGGTCAGGAAGTTTCTTCAATGGGGCTTTGTCCACAGAATCTCGCGGCGGGCATGCCTCTTGAACAACAGCAGTGGATGCCAGTGTTAACGGATGCCAGTCTCGCAGGATGGGGAGCTCATTGCGGAGAGCTCTTCACGTAAGGCTGCTGGACCAAGCAGGAAGCCAAATGGTCCATCAATCGGCTGGAGTTGCGAGCGATAGCTCTAGTGCTTCAGGCCTTCGAATCCACCTTATGGGGTCGAGAGGTTCGAGTGCTCTCGGACAATGCCGTGACGGTTGCGTACCTCAATCGTCAAGGGGGCACGGGAAGCGTGGCTCTGGAAAGGAGGTGGAAAGTCTCTTCAATTGGGTAGAGCCTCGGCTTCAGGCTCTGTTGGCGGTGCACATTGCAGGAATGGACAATGTGACGGCGGAATTTCTCAGCTGGGTTTAAGTGGATCCTGGAGAATGGGAGCTTCATCCGGGGGTGTTTGCTCAGATTGTTCTCAAGTGGGGATGTCCGGTTATGGATCTCATAGTGACCTTTCGGTCAGCCAAAGCCAGTCGCTTTTACAGCAGACGACGAGAATGAATGTCGGAAGGTCTAGATGCCTTACTCCAACAATGGCCCACTCATGGTCTACTCTATGTTTTTCCCCCTTGGGCACTCATAGGACGAATGGTGCAGCGCATCGAGGCTCATCAAGGAAGAGTGGTTCTAGTAGCTCCAGATTGGCCTCATCGTCCGAGGTATGCTGATCTGGTGCGTCTGCTCAATGGGGAACCATGGCAGATGCCACTAATAGAGGATCTGCTGCTTCAGGGTCCTCTATGAATGCCTCAGGTACATTGGTTCTCGCTTACGGCTTGGCCATTGAAAAGGCTCGGTTAAGGAAGAAGGGTTATTTCAAGGCGATGATTGACACTTTGCTTCGGGCCAGAAAGAGGTCCACTTCCTTAGCATATGTGCGTGTCTGGTGTGGTTTTGAGGACAGGTGTGCTCAACGTCAGTTTCGCCCTGCCTCAGTATCTCTACCGACAGTGTTGAGTTTCTTGCAAGACGGGTTCAATAAGGGATTGGCTGCCAGTTCGTTAAGGGTGCAGTTGGCAGCTATTTCTTGTTATCGAGAAAAGGTGCAAGGAGTTCCTTTGGGAGTCCATGCCAATGTTGTCCATTTCTTGAGAGCGGTATGCCATCTATGTCCTTCGCGCAGGGTGTTTTCTCCATGGGATCTCAACCTGGTTTTAGGAGCCTTGACAAGGGAGCCTTTTGAGCCTTTGCATCAGGCTTCCATAAAGGATTTTACTTTGAAGACAGTATTTTTGATAGCCATTTGCTCTGCACGTCCAATCTCTGAGTTGCCGGCTTTGTCCTGTCGGGAACCATTTCTGACTTTTTCTAGGGAAAAAATAGTGGTGTTGCGTCCCATACCGTCTTTCCTATCAAAGGTAGTTTCACTATTTCATGTGAATCAGTCAGTCTCTTTGCTCGTTTTGGGTGTTTCGGGGGAGACCGCGTCGGATTGTAGTTTGCATTTGTTAGACATTAAGAGGGTACTTCGGCGATACTTGAAGGTCTCGGAGTCCTTCCGCAAGTCTGACCATTTGTTTGTTCTCTTTGATGGGCTGCGTAAAGGTGAAGCGGCGGCCAAAGCTTCAATTTCCAGATGGGTTGGTGAAGCAATAGTGTCAGCTTATATCTTGCAAGGTCGTAAGGTGCCCTTGGGTCTGCGGGCTCATTCTACTAGAGCACAAGCGGCTTCATGGGTGGAGCATAGCTTAGTTCCGCCAGTTGAGATTTGCAGAGCAGACACTTGGTCTTCCTTGCATACTTTTAGTAAACATTACCGCCTGGATGTTCAAGCAGCGGGAGATGCCTGTTTCAGGTCGGCAGTTTTGCGGCCCGGGTGGACAGGTCCCTCCCAATAGTTTACTGCTCTGTTACATCCCATAGGTGAGGGACTGAACTGGAGGGATGATAAGGAAAGAGAAATTAGACTTACCTGCTAATTGTTGTTCCTTGAGGAACTCCAGTTCAGTCCCGATTCCCGCCTGGGGATCTTTTGGTCAGGTTCCGCAAAACCTGCTTTGTGATATCTATCAACCCCTGACGAAGCCTTCGTTTGGCGAAACAGAAGCTTTTGTAGGGTTGTGCAGTTGATAATAAAGGGTAGAATTTTGAAGATGCCTTTTCCCCGCTAAACCATTAGCTTGTTAGCTACGTAGATCGCATTCAACTATTGGATCTGGCTGCGGCTGTTGGAGGACTAAAATTTTGAAGATAAGTAATTGTAGACCCAGTTGGGTTGGCGATATGTTCAAGTATTTATTACATGTTTTTCCTTTAAAGGGATTTATACGCAGTCCCAGTGGATCTCGGTGTAGAGCGATGTAATCAACTGGATTGATATAATTTGAAAGCACTAAGACGCTTATTTGTATGTGTGTGGTAGTGTATGCTTGTGATATTAGATAAGGAGTGTCTTCCCAGTGGTATTTGGTTTGATTTGATTTTTTTGAGTGTTTGTAGAGAATGTTAATGGTAGTATGATAGGCTTTAGTGACCGATGATGTGAGCGTCAGCTGTTCTTTACAGTGATATTTTCACTATATGTAAGATATGAACTATCCTGAGGTCACTTTGCCTGTTCATACAACTGTGATTGTGTTTGGTGTTTGTTGGAATTGTTTGTATTAGAATACTGGTCTAAGAGCATATATTGGTTGGAATTGTGTTCAGCTCTTGCACAGCTATTAAAAAATCGACGTAGCACTTTCTTTCCTACCATTCAGAGTAAAACATTCCTCTTAGTAAAGGTTATTAATGCCCTTAACATTCAGTTACAAAATCTTAAAGAAAGCATGTTGACAATATAGCTCAGAATTAACAATCATATGTTGCAGAAACAGATCAATATTTAGTTTTACACTGTAGAACAATTTCTTAAGCGCCTTTAAAGTGTGGCTGCATCTATAGCCCAAAGAAAGGAAAAAAAAAGGCCCCATTATTTGATCAAACGCAATAACACACCTAATTCTTCAAAAACATTTCCCAAAAACCACCCAAACCCGGGGGGCTATATAACACACAAAACTTAACGGGTAAGCCCGCTAGGACAAGACAGAAATGGAGGGCTCATTGACCCAACTCTGCCACATTTCTGTAACTCTCAGAATATCGCATCTTGCCCATTTCCCTTATTAAGAATAGAGATAATGTCCTTCAAAAAGACAGAGTAAATGTCCCAATACATAACAATACTACATGCTTAGATGTTGCTTCTGCGTGAATAGGTCTCCTTCACATGATCTCAGACCACGTAAATGCCCAAGATAACAAGCGCCATAAAACTGTAGCAAGTAGAAGATGTGATATAACCTTCACCGCATCACCGCCGACTCTTTATCCTCCAGAAATGTGCATAGATCTCCGGGATCATCAAAAGTTTTGGTCTGGTTGTGCAGCGTGACTTTCATGCAAACAGAACATGGGAGCATGGCAGGTCGCAATTGCAGCAAAGACAGAAGCTGCAGTGGTGGTTAAGAGGGCTGCCTTGTGCCTGTGGGAGCAGGATTAAATGACTACAGTGGGAGCCTGTGCAATTGCTTCCCACCCCTCTTCCCCCTCTTCCTTAAGTCTGACACCACACGCTCATTCAAAACACATGGTCACATAGCCACAAGATATACAAGATGAGCATCAGGAAGTGCTGGCCCCATGACCACACATTTGGAATGTGCTCATGGTGCTGTCCTTATGGAAAAAAAGGAAGCACAGAATCAATGGAGTGGGGCAGGCAGCATGCTGCTTGCCTAGAGCAATCGGTACCCTTGCATTGGCCCTAGATCACAGAAAATGGAGATTGCAAGAAAAAAAATCCCTTCCCTTCCTCCAAGTTTCAATTCAAAAATGTAAAGACAAACTAATCGATGAGATGTAAGGTGATATAGGGGCTTGTTTACAAAGCCGCGGTAGTGGTTCGCGATCGCGATCGCAGCCGCGGCCCCATTGAAATCAATGGGGCCGCGGCTCCGATTACGATCGCAAACCGCTACCGCGGCTTTGTAAACAAGCCCCATAGAGTGTGAAAAAGGTTGGCGAAGACTGGTGCTGCTTCTTGAAGAAGTCCATTAGACACAAGTTTCTTCTAGATACTCTGGAGTACAGTGTGGGATATGGTCTAGCAGAGCAAGGGCTAACCTTGGTTCTAGAGCCATGTCCTGGTGACCACTCAGCCACTCGGGTTTTCAGGCTATGAAACCCACCATGAATATCCATGAGATCAATTTGCACATATTGGAACTTCAACATTGACTTTCTTCTGACTTGTTTCACTTTGGATAGAGCTTTATATTTTCAGCAGATTGAGACATAACCAGTAGTGCAACAGGGAAATGTCTTTCAAAATCTTTTGTCTGTGCATCACTATGCTTGGTTAGTACATATCTGATTGAATTTGCTCCTAAGCAGTGCTATTCATGGTCTTTTGGTGCATCCCAACTCCTTTTCAGTAATAATGCTTTACTTCCTCACCTCTCCAAGGCAACCATACAGTGCCCCTTATTCAGGAAGAACAGTAGAGCTCTTCACTCTTAAGAACATAAGAAATGCCATACTGGGTCATACCAAGCTCAGGATCCTGTTTCCAACAGTGGCCATTTCAGGTTACAAGTACCTGTCAGGTTCCCAAAAAGGTACATAAATTCCACAATGCTTATCCCTGGTAAGCAGTGGATTTCCCTGATCATCTTTAATAATGTTATGGACTTATCCTCCAGGAATTTGTCCAAACCATTTTTAAATCCAGCTACACTAACAGCTTTTCCTACATCCTCCAGTAACAAATTCCAAAGTTTGATTACTTGTTGCATGAAAAAATATTTTCTCTTATTAGTGCTAAATGGGCTACATTGTAACTACACTGAGTGTCCCCTAGCCTTCTACATTTTGAAGGAGTAAACAACCAGCCTGTTCCACTTCATTCATTAATTTATAGACCTCTATCATATCTCCCTTCAGCAGTTTCTTTTCCAAGTTGAAGAGCCCTAACCTTTTAAGCCTCTCCTCATAGGGGTAATCTTCCATCCTCTTTATCATTTTGGTGGCTCTTCTCTGTACCTTTTCTAATTCTGCAATATCCTTTTTAAGATATGATGACCAGAATTGCACACAATATTCATGGTGCAGTTACAGCATCGAATGATACAGAGACATTATAATATGTTTGGTTTTATTCTCTATTCCTTTCCTTATCATTTCTAGCATTCTATTTGCTTTCTTGGCCACTGCTGCACACTGGGAAGAGGGTTTCAAGGTATTATCCACGAGGATGCCTAAATCATTTTCCTGAGTGGTGGTTTCTAATGTGGAACCTTGCATTGTGTAGCCATAGTTTGGGTTGTTCTATCCTAAGTGCATAACTTTGTACTTGTCCACATTCAATATCATCTACCATTTGGACATCCAGTCTTTCCATTTATCAAAGTCCTCTTGCAATTTTTCACAATTCTCTTGTATTTTAATAACTTTGAATAATTTTGTGTCATCTGCAGATTTGATCACCTCACTCATTGTTCCCATTTACAGGTCATTTATGAAGATGTTAAAAAACAGTGGACCCAGCACAGATCCCTGGAGTACTCCACTATTTCCCTTTCTCCATTGAGAAAATGGCCATTTCACCCTACTCTCTGCTTTCTATCTTTTAACCAGTTCCTGATCCACAATACTACACTGCCTTCTATCCCATCAGTTTTTATTTTCACCAAAGGCCTCTCATGAGGGACCTTGTCAAAGGCTTTGTCTACCTGTTTATTCATACCTTCAAAAAAATATTACAGATTAGTTAAGACAAGACTTTCCTTGGCTAAATCCAAGTTGTCTTTCTCCCATTAAACCCTGACTGTTTACATGTTCAGTAATTTTATTCTTTTTTAAATAGTTTCCAATATCTTGAGGGTTATTGATATCAGGCTTACTGGTCTGTAGTTTCCTAGATCACCCCTGGAGCCCTTTTTAGAAATTGGCTTTACATTAGCCATTCTCCAATCTTTAGGTACTGCAGCTGATTTTAATGATAGTTCGTCAATAGTAGGTCTGCAGTCTTATATTTCAGTTCTTTCAACATCCTCGGATGTATACCATCCAGTCCAGGTGATTTGCTATTCTTTAGTTTCTCAATTAGTTGTAATATATCTTCTTGGTTTATCGATTTTTCTTTCAATTCTACCAATACATCACCTTTAAATACCACTTCAGGCATTGGTAACCTCCCTACATCTTCTTCAGTAAAGATCAAAGCAAAGAATTAATTCAGTCTCTTCATTATGGCCTTATCGTCACTTCCACCCCTTTTACCCCTCTATCATCTAATGGTCCAACTGACTCTCACAGGTTTTTTGCTACTCATGTACTTGAAAAAGTTTTTATTATGAATTTCTGCTTCCACGACAATTTGTTTTTCAAATTCTTTCTTTGCCTGCCTTATCAATGCCTTGCATCTACCTTGCCAATGCTTATGTTGTTTCCTGTTTTTGTCATTTGGCTCCTTTTTCCATTTCCTGGAAGATGCTTGTTTGGCAACAACAGCCTTTCTGACCTCACCTTTAAACAATGCTGGCAGTTTTTTTGCTTCCTTCCACTTTTCTTAAAGCATGAAATACATCTCATCTGGGCTTCCAAGCCATTTTTTTAAGCAACACCCATGTTTGATGTGAATCTTTAAACTTTGCAGCAGCTCCTTTTAGTTTTTTTCTGAACTATTTTCCTCATTTTATCATAGTCTCCCTTTTAAAGCTAACAGGTAGTACTGTGGATTTCCTTGCTGTCCTCCCTCCATTTATTAAATCAAATGTGATAATATTATGATCACTATTGCTAAATGGCCCCAACACCCTTATCTCATGCACCATATCCTGTGTTTCACTAAGGAATAGGTCAAAAATAGCTTTCTCTCTTGTCAGTTCATGAATCAGCCGCTCCTAGAAACAGTCATTTATTTCATCTAGAAACTTTATCTCACTAGCATGTCCTGCTGTGACATTCACCCAGTCGATACCGGGTTAATTGAAATCACCCATTATTACCGTGTTGTAACTTTTGTTAGCTTCCCTGATTTCTTTTAGCATTTCATCATCCATCTGTTCATTCTGGCCAGGCAGTTGGTAATACAACCCCTCTGCCATCGCCTTCCCCTTTTTACATGGAATTTCTATCCATAGAAATTCTATACTGTACTTTGTTTTCTGCAAAACTTTAATACTGTGTGACTCAATGCTCTTTCAAACATACAGCACATCCCCTCCATCAATTTGATCTACCCTATCATTGTGATAGTTTGTACCCAGGTATCACAGTGTTTCATTGGTTGTTCTCCTTCCACCAGGTCTCTGAGATGCCAATCATATCTAACCTTTCATTTAGTGCTATATATTCTAACTCTCTCATCTTATATTTTAGACTTCTAGCATTTGCATACAGGCATTTTAGAGGTTGTATTTTATTCATATTAATCTGCTTATCAGTTGATAGGGGTACTTTGGAATCTTCCAGCTCTGTCTACTCTATCTGTGAGGACATCTAGGTTACTCTTTTCTATATTGGAACCTCTCTATCAAGATGCCCAAACTTCCCTCTTTTGCTAGTATCCTTCAAGGATACATCCTTCTGCTCCATGTGTCCTTGGGCAACTGTCAGATTTCCCTTATTATCTAGTTTAAAAGCCTGTTCGGTCTCCTTTTTAAAAGTTAATGCCAGCAGCCTGGTTCCATCCTGGTTAAGGTAGACTCTGTCCTTTCAGAAAAGCCCCTCCCTTCCCCAGAATGTTGCCTAGTTCCTAACAAATCCAAATCCCTCTTCCTTGGACCATTGTCTCATCCACACATTGAGACTCTAGAGCTCTGCATGCATTTTGGGTCCTTCATGTGGAATGAGAAGAATTTCAGAGCATGCTACCCTGGTAGGAAGGTTCTGGATTTCAAATTCCTACCTGAAAGTCTAAATTTGGCCTCCAGGACCTCTCTCCCACACTTTCCTATGCCATTGATACTGTGGTGAAGATGGCCCTTCAGAAGAAATGGATGTTGAGGAAAATCCTGAGAGCAGAGCTAACTCACACAGGATTTCCAAAACTGACCTGAAAAAAACACAGTGCTCTGCTGAGCCGAAGACACACCCCAGTCCAGGGGAGGAGTTAGGCTTCAGCTCTGATTGGGCACACCCAAGGGAACGGCAGGGAGTGCCGGGAATTGAAGCCCTTTTTAAAACCTCAGAGAGAGCTGAGAAAAGGGTGAGGAAGGAGGAGAAGGGTGAACAGGTTGTTGTTGCAGAGAGGACCACGGAGAATATCCCAGAGGATAGCATGGAGAAGGATATCCAAGTCCAAAAGAACGTTGTGAGAGGAGTACGGAGTAGTGGAACCCTAGAAGCAAGGAGAAGAGCACTAGGACCTTGTGAGAAGACAGAACCCCGGAAGAGTCAGCCTGGGAGTCCAACGTACCCTGCAAGAAACTCTTACTGCCGGGTAAAGCCTAGACCTTGCCAGCCTCGAGAAAGCAGCACGTGGAGAAACGGTACTTCTAATGCCAACAAGCAGTGCTATAAAGACAGAGAACTACAGCCAGGAGAAAGTTTTCCTAAGAGAAGTTCTTTTATAAATGCCTCTAAACAAGGTAAAGCACAATTTCCTAATTTGTATGCTTGGCTGAAGAAACCTTCATATAGTGCTGAACTGTGCAAACCTAACTTTGCTACCGATGTAGATAGTGAGTGGGGGAAGGGCGTAACCCTTGCCAATAACTATCCACCAGATGAAAAGCAAACACAGGCTGAATTGCTACTGAAGGAATTTCAGAAGTTCCTGGAGCTGAAGTCAGGGCAAAATAAAGCACCTGATATGGACAGTAATTCTGTTAGTTCAGAAGAATACATGCAGGTAGAAAGTTCTTTACCTACCCTGAATCCTGAGCCTTGTGCCATGGATTGCTCTTTCTGCTGTATTGAATAACAGTTTAAAGAAGCACATAAGTTTTATATGAAGAGAATATAAAACGTTGGCTTTTCTTGTTGTTTAATCGTAAGAGTTCCTGATTGTGTTCACCTGTTTCCAAGTCACACTGTGAAGAGAAAAGCTATTGATATAAAGCTGCAATATTTTCTAACAACCACATGAGGCAATGCTGAGTTAAGCTGCTGAAGTTTATGAAGAGCTGAGTTAAAGCCAATTTGATTTCACCGCTTCCTGAGTTCCTGTTTTCCTCTGTTTATCCTAAAAGTTCCACTTTTTGCGTTTGTTGCTTTGAGCCTTTGATGCGCTGGAAACTATCCTCAAGACAAATAAATTTTCTTGCTTGCCTAACCACATCTGGTCACGACTACAATTCTTCCCTAAGGAATATACAAGAGCACTACAGTTCCCAAGATTCATTGGGAACCGTGCCAGCTAATTCTTCAAGGGACAATATAAGGCCACTCCTGCCTGTAAGCTCTAGGGCGCAGGCAGGAGCGTCGCAATACCTACATGTACCAAGACAGCAGGCTCCTCCCCAGCACTATCTAAAACCTTGTCTAGGTGGTGTGTGAGGTCCGCTACCTTCGCATTAGTTAGGTATGTTACTAGGCGATCCTCACTTCCACCAGTCACCCAGCTATCTATATGTTTAATGATTGAATCGCCAACTATAGTGGCCATTCTAACCCTTCCCTCATGGGTATATGTCCATGGAGAAACCTCATCAGTGCAAGAGGGTTTTACATCACCTGGAAGACAGGTCCTAGCTACAGGATCACTTCCTGCCACATCAACATAATGCTCCCCTTTCATGTGATATCTCTCCTCCATGGCAACAGAGAGACGGCCAGACTGGAGGTGGGACTTCAATACTATGACCCTGTAGGTCTTGTCTATATACCTGTCTGTCTTCCTTAGCTCCTCCAAGTCTGCTACTCTAGTATCCAGAGATTGGACTCGTTCCCTGAGAGCAAAGAGCTCCTTGCACCTAGTGCACACATAAGAACCCTCACCAACTGGGAAAAAAAAAACGTACATGTGGCACTCAATGCAAAAGACTGGATAGCCCCACCTCGCTGCTGGACTGCTGTCTGTATCTTACTTTTAATGTTTTGTTAAGATATTTAAGTTGTTTACTTACTTGAAGTTGCTAGGGATAGTTGTACAGACACAAGCATACAGTACCTAATAGGTTTAAGGGACTTTGTTACATCCAGGATTAATTCCAGGGCAATAGTTGCTTAGAAATGCCTAGTAAACAGTAACTAAGAAATGTGCTGGGATAAAATATATCATAGAAACATAGAAAAATGACAACTGAAAAAGACCACATGGCCTATCTAGTCTGTCCTTCCATATCAACAACTACAACAGTCCCCTTTTTTCCTTTAGAGATCCTCTGTGTTTGTCCCATGCTTTTTTGAATTCAGATACTGTCCTCATCTCTATCACCTCCACTGGGAGACTATTCCACGGATCCACCACTTTTTCCGTAAAGAAATATTTCCGCATATCACTCCTGAATCTATCTCCCTTCACCCTCATCCCATGTCCCCTCGTAGCAGAACTTGCTTTCAATCGAAAGAGGCTCTCCCCCTGTGCATTTATGCCACAGAAGTATTTAAATGTCTCCATCATATCACCTCTATCCCCGCTTTCCTCTAAGATGTACAAATTAAGATCCTTAAGTCTGTCCTCATATGCTTTATAATGAAGACCACGAACCATTTTAATAGCCACCCTCTGTACTGATTCCATCCTGTTTATATCCATTTGAAGGTGTGGTCTCCAGAATCGCACACAATACTACAAATGAGGTCACACCAAGGACTTATACAGAGGCACTATCAACTCCTTTTTTCTGCTAGCCATTCCTCTCCGTATGCACCCAAGCATTCTTCTAGCTTTTTGCTGTCACCTTTTCTACCTATTTAGCTACTTTAAGATCATCAGACACAACCACGCCTAGGTCCCACTCTTCTTTAGTGGACAAAAGTACTTCACCCTCTATACTATATTGCTCCCTTGGATTGCTGCAGCCCAAATGCATGACCTTGCATTTTTTAATATTAAATCTAGACCATTCTTCAAGCTTAGCTAGATCCCTCCTCATGTTATCTACACCTTCCTGGGTGTCTATTCTATTGCAGATTTTGGTATCATCTGCAAAGAGGCAAACCTTACCCAACAGTTCTTCCGCTATATCACTAACAAAGATGTTAAAAAGAATCAGATCCCTGGGGCACATCACTGGTAACTTCCTTCTCCTCAAAGTGAGCTCCATTTACCTGTACTCTTTGTCACCTCCCACCCAACCAATTTCTAACCCAAGCAGTAACTTTAGGGTCCATCCCTAAGGTGCTCAGTTTGTTTATAAGTTGCCTGTGAGGAACGGTGTCAAAGATTTTACTGAAATCTAAATACACCACATCTAGGGCTCTCCCTCGGTCCAACTGCCTGGTCACCCAGTCAATGAAATCAATCAGATTTGTCTGAGAAGACCTGCCTCTGGTGAATCCATGCTGCCTCGGATCTTGTAATCCGCTAGACTCCAGAAACCTCACTATTTTCTCTTTCAGCAGCGTTTCCAATAATTTACTCACCACCAAAGTTAAACTAACCGGCCTGTAGTTTTCAACCACATCCTTACTTCCGCTTTTGTATAAAGGCACCACATGAGCCTTTCTGCAGTCCTTTGGCACCACTCCTGACTCCAATGAGGCATTGAAAAAGTCAGTCAATGGAGCTGCTAGAACATCCTCAAGTTCCCTCAGTATTCTAGGATGCATCCCATCCAGTCCCATCGCTTTGTCTTCTTTAAGTTGAGCTAGATTCTCATGAACACAGTCTTCTGAAAATTGTTCAAGATACCCCTCGCTTCTGTTCCTGTTTGTGGGTGTTTTCTGAGGTCCTGTTCTTGGTTCTTCATCTGTGAACAGGGGAACTTGAGGCAGATGATCTTACTCTCAAACACCTCTCCAGAAAGACTTTAGGCTCCTCTAGGAAGAAAACAAATTCTAAGAAGTCTTTTTATGCTAGAAAGAAGAGATATTATCCTTCTAACCAACCATCTACTGGTTATCAGCCTCAGTAACAACAGCAGAGGTCTCAGGGTCCTTGTCAACCTCCTAAACCCCAACTAGCTGCTATACTACAGTACACACTTGGTTTTTGACTCCTTCCTAGGCAGCATAGCTATTCATCCTCTGCAGCGCCTCCAGCCCCTACACATATCAGGCCGCCTTTGTGCCTACGCTCACAGGTGGACTCTCATCATATCAGAAAATTGGCCTCTCAACATAGCCAGAAGGGGTTATCTGCTTCACTTCCAGAGCTTACCCTGCAAATACCTCACAGGCAAGTCTCCTGTCTTCAGAGGTGGCCACCCTGTTAACTCAGGGTGCTATCGAAACAGTTCCTCCCTCTCAAGAAGGCAGGGGTTTATACTCTCCTTACTTTCTTATTTCAAAGAAAATGGGAGAGTACAGGCCCATCCTAGATCTCAGAGATCTCAACAAGTTTCTCATATGAGAAAAGTTCAAGATGATTTCCCTTGGTACCCTTCTGCCCTGTCTCCAGAAGGGCAACTGGCTATGTTCTCCAGATCTCAAGGATGCTCACATACATTTGATGATCCATCCTCACCACAGAAAATATATGCACTTCAGGGTTCAGCAACTCCATTACCATTATCGAGTGCTACCCTTTGGTCTAGACTCTGCTTCCAGGGTCTTCACAAAGTGCATGTCAGTCGTCGCTGCATACTTTCACACACTGAGGATCTCAATCTTCTCCTATTTAAATGACTGGTTGATAGGGAAGAATCCCCAAAAGAGGTAAAACTATCTCTTCATTGCACTATCAGAGTGCTACAGAATCTATGATTCATTCTAAACTTTCCAAAGTCACATTTGGTTCCAGCACAACAGCTGGAATTCATCAGAGCACTTCTAGACACACGTCAGGACCGAGGGTTCCTTCCCAAGGATCGTTCTACACACCTCATCGAGCTGACCCTCATGCTACAAGGCCAAAGTGTCATGATGGCTCAATACATGTTACACTTTCTGAGATACATGTCTTCTATGGTGCATTTTGTCACACATGCCCATCTTCACATGAGACAAGCCCAATGGATACTTTCATCCCAATGGTCTCAAGCAACGGGCCAGCTCTCAGACATAATTTGTTTGACACCTTCTCTAGTCAACTCCCTTCATTGGTGGTGTTACCCCCAACATCTTCTAGGAGGGTCACCTTTTCGGATGCCTCCAACCCAGTACACCCTAACCATGGATGCTTCCAAACTATATTGGGGAGCACATCTGAACAACCTCACAACTCAAGGGTAGTGGACAGATCACGAATCCCAGATGCAGATCAACCTCCTAGAGCATTGTGCCTATCAGGCAAATACATCTTAGTCCAAATGGACAACCAGGTAGCCATGATCTACGTGAACAAGCAGGGGAGTACTGGCTCCTATCCTCTGTGTCAGGAAGCCCTTCACTTCTGGTCTTTTGCAATTACACACCACATCCACCTTTGAGCGGTGTACCTTCTGGGTCATCTCAATGTCCTGGCAGACAGACTCAGCCACATTCTTCCTCCACACTCTTCATCCACACAAGTGGACTCTCAGTCAGCAGACTGTCTCTTGGCTCTTCCAGCTGTGGAGGACCCCCAAAATAGATCTGTTTGCCACTCAGAAGAATACACATCTACCGCTTTTTTGCTCCAGAGTCCCCTCCCCCCTCAGCCATGCAAGCCAATGCTTTTCTCCTCCACTGGGGACAGGACTTGCTTTATGCATTCCCACCAACCCCTCTAATTCCCAAGACTCTGTTCAAGCTGCAGGCTGACAGGGGTTCTCTGATCTTGGTGGCCCCTTACTGGCCTTGTCAGTTGTGGTTTCTTCTGCTACTTCATCTAGCATGGACTCCGCCCCTAAATTTTGATCAGGTCTCCCAGGATCAGGGACTTCTCCTACATCCCAATCCATGAGCCCTCCGTCTCATGGCGTGGCTCCTGAAAGCATGATCTTTGAACACTTGGATCTTCCACAACAAGTCAAGGACATTCTGCTTGCCTCCCCACAAGCCTTTTACCAGGCAATCTTATGCCTTTAAATGGTGACGGGTCACCCTTTGGTGCACCCAGACGCAGGTGAATCCATCTGATTTCTCGGTGGAGTTTCTTCTACAATAACCTCTCCTCTGGTCATCCACAGGGCTTAAGACCAACTCTGTCAGAGTTCTTCTAAGTACTACTGCCGCCTATCACAAACCTCAAGATAAACTTTCTATTTTCTCACACCCCCTGGTGCAACGATTCATGCGAGGTCTTCTGCTTTCCAAGCCACTGATCAAACTACCGCCAGTGGCCTGGGACCTCAATGTGGTCCTAGTGCAACTTATCAAAGCCATGTTTGAACCTCTGGATACCTTGCCTCTATAATTCTTATCATAGAAGGTCATCTTCCTTATTGCCCTCACCTCAGCTCACAGCATCAATGAGCTACAGGCTTTAGTGGCAGATCCTCCTTACACTCGATTACACCATGACAAGGTGGTCCTTCAGACCCATCCACACTTCCTTTCAAAAGTTGTCTCCACTTTTCATCTCAACCAGTCGGTGATGCTACTGGTCTTTTTTTCCCGACCGCATGCCTCCAGAGCTGAGGCCGCATTGCATACCCTGGACTGCAAGTATGCTCTTGCATTCTACTTACACATTACAAAGGATTTCAGAAAATCCTCTCAATTATTTGTTTCTTTTGACCCCAGCCACTTAGGTCTTCTGGTGTTAAAGTGCACACTATCCAACTGGATTGCAAATTGATCTCCCTTGCCTATGATCAAGCTGGTCTCTCTCTTGAAGGTCATGTTACCACTCACAATGTGAGGGCCATGGGGACATTTATTTATTTAACACATTTTTATGCCATTTTTCTACAAGTCAAAACAGTCGCTAACAAGACATTGGTCATCAACCTCCGTTCTGTCTCTATACAGGAGATCTGCTGAGCAGCCACCTGGTCCTCTGTTCACACCTTTTCTACTCACTACTGCCTGGACAGTGACTCCTGTTGAGATGTCTTTGGCCAGACTGTGCTTCAGCATCTATTTGGGACTTAACCTCAACTCCTACCAATTCTACTTCTGGCACCTGATTCTCTCTTCCATGCTCTCAGCTACTGCATTCAAATCCACTGAGGCCACCTTGTGTCAATACCTACTTGACTGCATTCTTCTGCCTCATGGACATATTCAGTTTGGTGCCTGAGAACTAGTATGTCCCATCTGTGAAGACTACATTCCTGCTTGTTCCTGGAGATAGCGTAATTACTCACCTGTAACAGGCGATCTCCGGAAACAGCAGGAATCAGTCTTCACATCCCTCCCTTCTCCCTAGGAGTTGTTGGATACAATTTTTTTCCTCTACCTCTCAGATATAAACACAACTGAAGAGAGCTGTGAGGAAGGTGGAAAGGCAGCTGTGCAGGCACAGTGGAGTGCTCCTAAAAGCTCTCCTATTGGACACTTGGGAGCGTTCCTGCATGGGCTCCATCGGTAGCGATGATACCCATCTGTGAAGGCTGATCCCTGCTGTTCCCGGAGATCACCTGCTTTCCTCTTCATGTCTGCCAGTTTTTGCATTTTTTGTAATCTAAGACAGACCTATTCAATAAGGGCAATACTCGTAGAACACTTAAGTGCACTAAACTGCTCTTTACAATAAAGCAATAATTGCACCACTAAGAGACTGTAGTTGTAGCCACTGTGCAGAATATCTATTGTCATCTAGATGTTACATGCTAGACATCTAATCTAAATACATATACTCGTATTAACCCTGATTTTATGATAATAAAGCAACCCAAATGGTAACTTCCTAAAGCAACTTGGAATTTTTATAACTCAGTCTGTTTACAAGTTTGCCAAAAAGCTACTGATAATTAACCCCTTCCTTCACCCATGTTACTTTTTTGCTGTCTGCAACAAATGTCAAAACAGACAAGTTGTTTTTGAAACTGTAAAACAGCTTTGAGAAGGGAGGCACATAGAGGTTATGTCTCAGTTTACAGACCATTGCAGGATGATCATTCACTCATCCGGCCGTGCTAGATAGACGATTGTGGTCATAAACAGCTCCATTAAAGTTCTGACAACTACAGTGGCAAAATTCCAGAACTGATGCTTCAGGCTTGCTGAAGAGAACTATTTATATTCTGAAAAGGTTTCAGTGTAATAATAATAATTTTGCAAGCCAATTCTGGGTTCACACAGTGGAGCCATGCTCTCTTAAAAGTGTTCAGTTTCTTAATGCATTTTTAATCACCTCATCAGTGGACCTACCTGTGGGCTTCACCGCTGGTTCGCCTAGCAACAGTTTTAGTCTTTTGGCATGGATTTTCCCTTGATAATGCGACTCAGCCACCACTGCTGAGGTAAAAGACATGTTACAAAGCGTGCAGCACTTGTTCTTATCAATATCACCATCAGTGTCATTGCTGCCCTGAATGGAGAGAAGAATAAACATGGGTATTATGAAAAACTCCTGCTCAGCCAAAGGGGAGGGGGCACAATTGTGAAACCTCAATGATGAAGAGAAGAGACAAAACCAAGCATCATTTATTTATTCATGTTTCTTTTATAAAATCATTATAACTGGTTCCCCTTTACCTTGTCAGCTTCCAAGCTAAGGGGTCACGGCAAACCTTATAACACCCAGTCAAGCCTAGATATTTTGCTACATATCCATTGAGATTACAGTAACTCCCGAGGTTGCAATAGCCAATTTGATCAGCTGAAAAGCAACGTGCATGATTGAATATTTAGGTCTGAATCATGCCTCAAGAGATTTTCTTTCAGTGTAATACATTCACCAGAACTGAGAATCAGAGTGGCAGTAACCTTTGGTCATTATCTTACTTTAAGATAAGAAAGCATTGGGATGGAAGTTTAAAAATAAATAGACAAGGCAGGCTAGTATGTTGGAGATCAGTAGTAGTAGTAGCTGGCAAAAATGAGAAATAAAAGTTTTGGGAAGGAGAATCTCATGAAAACTTCTGCAATGCCTGATCATTTTTCAAAGTGCATCTTCCATTTCTTCTGTTATCTGTCATTAATTCTATGTCAGGTTACTGGGACAGAAAATCAAGTGCAAATATTTAGCTTTTGCTAACAGTTTGTTTATGGTGGGGATGACTTTCAAGTGATGTCTGCTAGTGAAAAGCATGTTAGCTGAATGCATTGACTGCAAATTGTCCACCTTGTATGTGAGTAAAGTTTGTTTACTGTTCCACAGCACATATGATTTTATTTTGCTCACATTTGGGGAAGCATTTCCAGGCAGGACTAGGGCACGGATTGCAACAACACATATACCTTTGGCATTTCAAAAAGTATGACCACTGTTTTAGTCAATAAGAGGGTAATTTTATAACAAGTCACCTATTTTCATGAAGACAACCTAGGCACTTATGTGCCTTTACAAAATAGGCTCACAGTACCTGCAACAACTGTGGATAAATGAACTTATGCAAATGTACACCTGTTTGGGATTTGGTGTCAAACTATCTATCAACGGTCAAACACCTGCTTCCACACCCCACATGATACTGGTGGCCAGATTTGGCTGAAGAGAGATAGACCAGTGGGAGTGAAGGAGCAAGCATCCGCTGCTGTGCAGAGGATTGTGGTGCTGGTCCCTTAGGATAAGGGACCTGATGCTGAGGAGCAGGTGGGAAAAGGGGGCTGATGCTGCGGCTAGGGTTGGCAGAGTAAATATACTGCTAGCAAGCATTCGCTCTTATAGCACATGCATTTCAAGCTCTATATAAAAAGATTGTTTATGGCATCGACTGTGCTGAGGTTTGTGGGGCTCCAGTTTATGAACTGATAAAACCAGGACTTTCTTGAGGGGGTACTTGGTGGTATTGAGTACTGGTATCTTTGGTGGTCTTCATGTCATGTATTAATAATGAAAGAGCCTTGCATACTGGCACCTTTATTGCTAGGAAAAATGGACTAGTTAAAACTATCTATTGTACTAGAGGACAGACTTATATACTAGACAACAGAGACCACTAAACATTAATGTTCAATAAAATGATGAAATATGTGATTATTTCGTGCTTGTGGGACATTGGTATTATTGCACTGCTTCTCTAATGGACACTAAAGAAATATTTTAATTCTCCCATGAAGCTCCTACAATCTCTGGGATTACATTTGTGGAAGCTTTCTGCACAGAGCAAAACTTCATCACCTCAGGAAAGAATCTATATGCTGTTGAATTGATGAACCTTCAGGCATCAGCAATACCACCTACCTAAAATAAAAATGACTGCAGATTTTGCAATGCACCATAGCATAACCAGAAAATAGAATTGCCTGGAGCTTTCCAGCTTCTTTCCTTGTTATAAGAATGATGAATTGATTCACAGACCATGATAATGCCAATCATTAGAGAAAGAGAAATTGTAAACATGAAGCTGTTCCTGTTCTATGAAAAAAAAGTCCTGCCAAAAGAGGGGGATTTATCTTTGATTTAAAGGCTTTTAAGCTAATCTAGAGGCTAGAAGGGACAGTTTCTACCACAAAGTTTAACTGGGGATTTTCATCAGCAAGTGATCAACCCTTATCAACAGATTAATTCCAGGTTTTCGCAGTTGCCTTAGCAAATATAAAATAAAAAGCATAAAACATAGAATGTGCTGCCTGGATGTCTGTCCGCAGCTTGAAACGGAACTTCTTATTTTTCTCCTTAAACCCACCTCCCCCCTTCCTCCTTTCTTAATCTCTGTGGATAACACTTTACTACTCCCTGTTTTCTCGGCTTGCAACCTTGGAGTCATCTTTGACTCCTCCCTCTCCTTCTCCACACACATCCAACTGGTAGCTAAAACCTGTCATTTCTTTCTCTATAACATCAGCAAAATTCATCCCTTCCTTTCCGAACTGACTACTAAGTCACTCATCCATTCTTTAGTCATTTCCCATGTAGACTATTGCAACCTTCGTCTTGCTGGTCTCCCTCTGTATCAATTCTCTCCCCTTCAGTCTATTCAAAACTCAGCTGTGCAACTAATCTGTCAGTCTCAATATGCTCATATAACTTCTCTTCTGAAGTCACCTCATTGGCTCCCTATCTGTTTCCATATCCAGTTTAAACTTCTCCTACTAACCTATAAGTGCACTCATTCTGCTGCTTCTCATTACCTTTCTTCTCTTATCTCTCCCTACATCCCTTCTTGGAAACTCCACTCTTCTGGTAGATCACTTCTGTCTATGCCCTTCTCTTCCACTGCTACCTCCAGACGTCAATCCTCTCACCTTCCTGCTCCTTATGCCTGGAACAAACTATCTGAGTCTGTACGTCAGGCTTCATCTCTAGACCTTTTCAAATCCAGGCTAAAAACTCACCTCTTCGAGGCTCCTTTTGGATCCTGATCTGCTTAGTCTCCTGTGTGTTGCCTTATCATTCCCCTAGATATATTCTCGTCCTCAGCTATTGTATTGTCTATCTTAACTAGACTGTAAGCTCTGATGAACAGGGACAGTCTTTTACACTTTGTAGTTCTATACAAATGATCAGTAGTAGTAGTAGTAGTAATAGGAAAAGGAATGACCAGCAGGAAAAAGGAGGTGATAATGACTCTGTATAAATCTTCTGTGAGACCTCATTTGGAGTACTGTGTGCAGTTCTGGAGACCCCATCTTCAAAACAATAAACAGGATATAGTCAGTCCAGGGGCAGCTACTTACTATAAATGGTCAGGGCTCGATATTCAAAGGCATTTACATGTGTAATGCCCCTAAGAGGGATATCCAGCGGCACTAACATGGTTAGTGCCACTGAATATTCATGGGTACCGCCACTGTAAACCCCGATGCTAACTGGTTACCATCAAGGCATTCCAAGGACATTCCGTAGGCAGTACCCGGGGATAACCAGTCAATGGTGATATTCAGCCACTGTCTGGTTATTCCTTGGTGGATAAAGTAAGTTGCAGCAAAAACTAGCCTAACTTTTACCGCAGATGCTAACTGGGGTGAATATCACCACTGCCCAGTTAGCTTCCTGCTTCTGTGGCTCACCCAGATATTCAATTCCAGTGGCTGGATATGACCCTGGCATTTAATATCCGGGTTTAGTGTTCAGCAGTGACAGCTAGGCTCAGTAATTGCACTAGCCCCCTCCGCTGAATATCGAGCCCTCAGTGTTTTTCATATAAAGCATAGGGGACAGATTTAACTATCTCAACATGCATATTTTGGAAGTAAGATAGGAGAGAAGGTATGATAGAAGTATTAAATACCTCTGTGACATAAATGCACATGAGGCAGACAGGTCTCTTTCAATAGAAAGGAAGCTCTGGAATGAGGGGACATAGGATGAAGGTCAAAGGCAATAGAATCATGAGTAATCTGAGGAAACATTTCTATATGGAAATATTGATACAGGATGAGAGGAATGTCCTCCCAGAGGGGGGAGTGGAAACGAGGACTATATTTGAGTTCAAGAAAACATAGGACAAGAATAGAGGATCTCTAAGGGAGAGGAAGGAATTGTAGGAATTAGAATTTGGTTACGATGAACAGATTAGGAAGGCTGTATGGTCTTTCTCTGCTGTCAGTTTCTATAACATTTCAGACAGTGTTAGGGCAGAGCTGATTGTTTTGGTATATGTCGGTACCAACAACATAGAAAAGTGCAGGAGGGAGGTTCTGGAGTTGAAATCCAAAACCTTCAGCAAAGCATTCTCAGAAATTCTACCCTATTTCACGCGCAGGACCCAAGAGACAGGCAAAGCCCCAGAGTCTAAATACATGGATGGTGCTAGGAGGAGGGATTTTGATTTGTTAGTAACTGAGCAGCAGTCTGGGGAAGGGGAATCTTATTCCAAAAAAATGGACTCCATCTTAAGCAAGGAAGAACTAGGCTTCTGGCACTAAGATTTCTAAAGAAGATACAACAGATTTGAAACTAGAACCTGGGGAAAGAAATAGTTGCTTAGGAGCTCATGGTTCAGAATAAAGTGACTTTGAAGGATACGATCAAGACAGGGAAGCTGATTTTTATTTATTTATTTAGACAGTTTTGTATACCACCTTATCCTTCAATCAAAGCAGTCACAACACAATTGGGGGATACATTTAACACGCAGGGATATGAGACACATACACTAATACTTACAGGGAATATGGGCAATGGAGGGTTAAATGGCTTGCCCAAGACCACAAGGAGCATCTATGGGACTAGAAACCCCAGTCCTTCCGGCCCAAGGTTGCTGTCCTCTAGTGGGATTTGAACCCCTGACCTTCTGGCCTGAAGTACCTTGCCCCAACCACTAGGCTACTCCTTAAAGAATGTGCATAAGTTATAGTATTTTATAATGTATTCATGTACATTTATGCTCCACATACACTCTGCCCTGTGCTCACCAGCCCTGAAAATACATGCCATCTTCCTGATGCACATACTTATAGAACAGAACCCCAATAAAGTACATGTGTAAAGGCCCATCCTCACACAAAGCATGCACAATACCTGACTTATGGGCAGATGGCATGAAATTTTACATGGCTCATTCTACAATTACCTTTTTACTCATTCACACTCCAAAACCACGTTGCATACCTCAACTTCAAACGAAAAGAAAAGGATATGTACATATGAATCACTGGATTGTCCATTTGAGTTACAATATATGGACTATAGTATACACAAATCAATTGCTTTACCTATGTGGAAGTTTCTCCTAATTGGAACAAAATCAACTGAATCTTTTTCGAAACACAACAATAAGACAATGTTTCTATGAAAACAAATGAGTGTGCCTTTATTTAACAAAAAATGATTAGTATTTGAATAGGAAAATACTGAATGGAAGCTCAGTCTTAACAGAATAACTGGCCTCAGTCTTAAATGCAGAACACAAGCCGATTCTCATCAAAGTATAAAATAATTGACCACAAATTAAAAATGAAAATATGCAGTCACTTTGAAATCCCCTATCAACAAAAAACCTCTCCCCAACAATCACAGAAACACATCCACAGTACTCAAGACAGAACAAACGACTAACACAAGAAAACCTTACACACTCCACCCAACACGCAAAAGACTTACCCAACCTGTTTGTTCTATCGCTCTTGTAAATAACTACTTGCAATTAGTTATGTTATGTTCCATGTAATATAACCTGTATATACAGTCAAACCTTGGTTTTCATTTGCCCCGGTTTTCATACGCTTCGGTTTTCAACGTCTTTTTTGACTGAGATTTTGTCCCGGTTTTCATACATCGCTTCGGTTTTCAACGTCTTTTTTGACTGAGATTTTGTCCCGGTTTCTCGTACATCGCCTCGGTTTTCGTAAAGTACAGTACTGTAAATACATACCCCCTCGCGCTGCACACCGGTCTGTATACACTGCCAGAACTTCCCACCCGGTCCCGGCAGCACTGCCCCCCGGACTCACCGATCGCCAGCGTGATGAGAAGCGAAAGCCAGCTGAGCACGTAAATGAAACACATCCTCGAGCCTGGTCAGAGTTAGAGAGGCAAGGATTGCGCAGAGAGGAAGGCCCCGATCTCGTCCACCGCCTGCCCGTTCTCTGGAGCGCTCCCTCAGGTTCGGAGGTAGCAGGGAAGAAAAGCTGTCAACGTAAGTAGGAGATGTTGCATGAATGTGGAGGCAGTTCTTTCTCTTGCAGGGTACGTCTGAAGCTATATCATTAAGATTTTCTGCCATTCTGAAGCATTGAGCAGATAATGTAAAGGTATTTTAATGGGCTGAATCCAATGAGATTCCGAAGAGAGCTGGGCACAGCAGCTTGTCAGGGGTGGCTAAGGCCAGATGTTAACATACTGTAACTGTACAGTACTGTACTTAGCTTGCTTTCAGTGATGTTAAATGTTCATTTATCCATTTCATTAGTCATTTATATTTATTTCTCATTGTTTTCTGTATGTAAAAATATAGTTATTCTCTATAAAATGTATTTTTTGTGAATATTTTTGGGTGTCTGGAACGGATTAATTGGATTTACATTATTTCTTATGGTAAATATTGCTTCAGTGTTCATACGTTTCGGTTTTAGTCAGACTCTTTAGAACGGATTAATCATGAAAACCGAGGTTTGACTGTAGTTTAAAAACACTGTTCCAGCTAACGTATAAAAGTATGTTCCCTGTAATAACACTTGTATATAGTTAAAACCATGTTCCATGTAAAGTATACAGAAGTATACAAATTTTTGTTCACTGTTCAGTGTAAACCGCCCTTGATCTCTGGAAGGGGCGTTATAGAAGAAACTGTTAAATAAATAAATAAATAAATGTAGTCAAAAATGGAATTTAAACCTCAAAAAGCTAGATTCTGCATGCAGTACAGAAATGTAGATGCACCAGTACTGGGCAAAATATAAAGATAGAACATCTGTATACCAAAAGCTGACATATTCCACCCACTAAATTGAAGGTAAAATTATTTTTTCTACCTTCCTTGTCTGGATATTTTAGTCTCCAATCGGGTTGATGCCAGTCTCTGGTTTTTCTTTCCTCAGACTTCTCTTAACTCGCTTTGTACGGTTTCCAGTCCATCTGACACTTCTCTTCCCTCCTGCTTTCACTTCCTTTTATCTCTGACACTGATCTTTTCCTTTTAGCTTTCTTCCATTTTTATTTCTAAGTCTCTATCAACTCAAATTTCACTCCTCTTTACTTATCCAGTCCACAGTCTATTTATTGCATCTACCTACCACTTTTCAACCCTTAACACAGCCCTTCCATTCCCCATCTCTCTCTTATTCCCAGCTTTTTAAGCCTTACTCTTTAACTAAGTCTACTCCTTTCTATGTTCAGTATCTCTTCCGTTCTCACCTCCAATTTCCAGCACTCCCCCCCTTTCTCTCATCCTGTGCCTCCATGTCCAGCACCTGCCCCATTCAGAATCTTTCCCATTTCTCTCATCACCATTTCTCACCATGTTCAGCATCTTCTTGCTCTGTGGCTTTATCCATCTCCTCTGTGTCCAGCATATGCCTTTCATCCCCCTACCCCATGTCTGCTCCCCATCCCTCCATCCCTCCACACATTCACTCTTTTTCCAGCATCTGGCCTCTTCTCCTACCCACTCAACCTGTGTCCAACATCTGCCCAGCATCTTCCATTTATCTCCCTATACCCCCTCTCCCATGTGCAGAATCTGCCTTCCATCCCCCTATCCCCTGTACCCCATGTCTAGCATCTGCCCTCCAAGCCCCCTCCTGGTGTCTACTATCTCCCCTCTGCCCCTCTTACCTCATATCTACCATCTGCCTTCATCTCCCTATACCCCATACACCTTGTCCAGCATTTTCCCTCTGACCTCCTACTTCAAGTCCACCATCTGCCTTCTACCCTTCACCCACCTCATGTCCACCTCCATCAACCCCCACCCACCCTGTGTCCAGCATCTGCTTTCCATTCTCCTATACCCCCTACCTCGTGTCCAGCATCTGTCTTTGCCCTCCTACCTCATGTCCAGCATCTGCCCTCCTAACCTGGGTCTAGAATCTGCCATCTGACAAGCATCCCATGGCCATCATCTCCTGTCTCCATTCCTGCCACTCCCATCCCCCAGTCTACTGTGGCAGCAGCAGCAATTAAACATAAGAAGCTTCAAAGGCCCTCACGCTCCTGCCCCCTCTGATGCAAAAAGAATGGGAGAGGGGCAGTACTGGGAGGGTCTTAAAAGCATGCAAGATTCATAAAAACTCTGCCTGCACATTTCCTTTTGTTGCAGGGTGCATGCTGCCGCCACAGACCTTCTGAGAAGTGACAGCAGCTAGGGAGATGCTTGATTTGACTATTTTTTAAAGGCAGGGGTGAGGCGGCTGTCAAGGGGATGTTTTGGGGGCATTATTTGCCGCTCTCAAAAATTTGCCACCTGAAGCAACCTCCTCATCCTGCCTAATGATAGAACATGCCTGATGAGGAGGACAATTTTCTGATTCATTTATCTGGGCTGAAAATGACTGAACATTGCCTTCCTCTGCTTAACTAAGAGTATGCAGGGCTTTCATTGCAAGTGTACTTTTAGCTATGTTAGAAGGAGGAATTCAAAGGGTGTTTTTAGATCAGGGGCATAAACAACTTGTGTACTCCAAATTTTGAAATGTATGCTCACTATTTTTATCTCCTCTTGGTTACATAAATTTAAAATGTTCAAAATTGCTCTCAAAAGGGGCATTTTATAACCTTTCCATGTCTGAAATTCTGATTTATGCAATTTATGCAGGATTTGTGCTAGTTATTGCTAAAGACTCATAGGTGCCTACTGGGGTCATTTTAAAAGCCTTAGTCGTGACTTGGGCATCCAATGAAGTGCATGTGGACATTCTGATGTTGTAGTGGGAGATCATTTTGCATCCAGTGATCACCAGATGGTGTGGTTCAGTATTAGGACTAGGGCTGTTAGAATTCATTCAAAGGCGAGGATCTTAGACTTTAAGGAAGACTAACTTTGTGAAGATGGGCCAATACCTCAGGGAGTCGTTAGTTGGATGGGAACAGCTGAGGGATGTAGAAAAACAGTGGGAAAAACTGAAAGGGGATATTTTAAGGGCAACCAACCTTTTTGTTAAAATGGTAAATAAAGGTAAAAGGAAAAGGAGACCGCTATGGTTTTCGAAAGAAGTAGCTGAAAAAGTGAAGAAAAAGAGGGAGGCCTTCATGAAATACAAGAGATCACAGAGAAAGGAAGACAGGCAACTGTATTTGGAAAAACTTAGAGAAGCTAGCAAAGTAGTCAAGAAGGCAAAGATTCAAAAGGAGGAGGAAATAGCCAATGCAATAAAATGGGGGGATAAGAGATTTTTCAGATATATTAGTAAGAAGAGGAAGGGCAAGAGTGGTATTGTCAGACTCAAGGGTGCAGGGGAGGAATATGTAGAAGCTGATGAAGATAAAGCGGAATTGCTTAACACATATTTTTGTTCTGTGTTCACAGATGAAGCACCAGGAGCAGGACCTCAGAAAACACCCACAAATAGGAACAGAAGCAAAGGACATCTTGAACAATTTTCAAAAGACTGTGTTCGTGAGAAACTATCTCAACTTAAAGTAGACAAAGCGATGGGACCGGATGGGATACACCCGAGAATACTGAGGGAACTTGGGGACGTTCTAGCAGCTTCACTGACTGACCTTTTCAATGCCTCGTTGGAGTCAGGAGTGGTGCCAAAGGACTGGAGAGAGGCTCATGTGGTGCCTTTACACAAAAGCGGAAGGAAGGATGTGGTTGAAAACTACAGGCCAGTTAGTTTAACTTCGGTGGTGAGTAAATTATTGGAAACGCTGCTGAAAGAGAAAATAGTGAGGTTTCTGGAGTCCAGTGGATTACAGGATCCGAGGCAGCATGGATTCACCAGAGGCAGGTCTTGTCAGTCAAATCTGATTGATTTCTTTGACTGGGTGACCAGGGAGTTGGACCGAGGGAGAGCCCTAGATGTGGTGTATTTAGATTTCAGTAAAGCCTTTGACACTGTTCCTCAAAGGCGACTTATAAACAAACTGAGCACACTAGGGATGGACCCTAAAGTTACTGCTTGGGTTAGAAATTGGTTGGGTGGGAGGTGACAAAGAGTACAAGTAAATGGAGCTCACTCTGAGGAGAAGGATGTTATCAGTGGTGTGCCCCAGGGATCTGTCCTTGGTCCGATTCTTTTTAACACCTTTGTTAGTGATATAGCGGAAGGGCTTTCAGGTAAGGTTTGCCTCTTTGCGGATGATACCAAAATCTGCAATAGACACCCAGGAAGGGGTAGATAACATGAGGAGGGATCTAGCTAAGCTTGAAGAATGGTCTAGAATTTGGCAGCTGGGATTTAATGTTAAAAAATTTAAGGTCATGCATTTGGGCTGCAGCAATCCAAGGGAGCAATATAGTATAGGGGGTGAAGTACTTTTGTCCACTAAAGAAGAGCGGGACCTAGGCGTGGTTGTGTCTGATGATCTTAAAGTAGCTAAACAGGTAGAAAAGGCGACGACAAAAGCTAGAAGGATGCTTGGGTGCATACGGAGAGGAATGGCTAGCAGAAAAAGGAGGTGATAATGCCTCTGTATAAGTCTTTGGTGCGACCTCATTTGGAGTATAGTGTGCAATTCTGGAGACTGCACCTTCAAAAGGATGTGAACAGGATGGAGTCGGTGCAGAGGGTGGCTACTAAAATGATAAGTGGTCTTCATTATAAAGCATATGAGGACAGACTGAAGGATCTTAATATGTACACCTTAGAGGAAAGGCGGGGTAGAGGTGATATGATTGAGATATTTAAATACCTCCGTGGCATAAATATTCAGGGAGAGAGCCTCTTTCAATTGAAAGCAAGTTCTGCTATGAGGGGACATGGGATGAGGGTGAAGGGGGATAGATTCAGGAGTGATATGCGGAAATATTTCTTTACGGAAAGAGTAGTGGATCCCTGGAATAGTCTCCCAGTGGAGGTGGTAGAGATGAGGACAGTAACTGAATTCAAAAAAGCATGGGACAAACACAGAGGATCTCTAAAGGTAAAAAGGGGACTGTTGTAGTTGTTATGGAAGGACAGACTAGATAGGCCATGTGGTCTTTTTCTGTCATCATATTTCTATGTTTCTATGTTTCTATCCAAATCATGCAAACATCCCCGGGGCCATTTTACAAATGTCTCTGGTGCAGGGACATCCAAGTAGACAGGGGGTGTGGCAGAGACATGTCTGGGGAGGTACAATGGACTTAGATGTCCCCGTTCCATTTCTCTGACCCCATCCATGTTTAGACATCTTCCAGTTCCTGCTTTGGCTGTAAAATATCCACAGTGCGCAGAGAAGATGGAAAGTTGAGCAACTTACCCAAGATCACAAGGATCAGCAGTGGGATTTGAATCCTGGTCCTAGTCCACTACTCTAACCATTAGGCTATTAGACATCACTGTTCTGAAATATTATTCCGGGGACATCTATGTAGACGTCCACATCAGGCATATCCACATTTGTGAAACTGTGCCTGAACTTGGATGTGCCTGCTTTATTTTCCAGATGTTCTGGCTTGGACAGCCCAGATTGTACTTGGACATCCTTTGTAAAATGAGTCTTTATGTGTCTTTAGAAAATAGTTGAAGAATAGGTAACTTTCTGCCCTATTAACCTAGGCCTCCTTTTATGAAATTACCTTCCACTACCATATGTTGCTAAACTCTTCATATTTTATATTAAAGTATATGCCTTGGGTAAAATATATAGAAAAACATTTTTGACCTTGTACCCATCTCTCCTGAATGAAAGCGATCAGAGGTTGCAGCATTCCTACAGGATTTATCAACAAAGAAGATCAAACAAGGCAGGTATAGAATATGTGAAAATTGCAGTTCGGATTTTTTCATGCATTTCTTCCCTTTCATTTGTATTGAAAGTGTCTTAGAACTGTGCAGGGTCTATGAACCAAAAAATATTAGGGCTGCTATAGTAGCTGCAAAAACCGGGACGACTTGATTGTTGTGAATTGTTCCAATTATCTGAACAC
This sequence comes from Ichthyophis bannanicus, assembly GCA_033557465.1. Lineage (NCBI taxonomy): Eukaryota > Metazoa > Chordata > Amphibia > Gymnophiona > Ichthyophiidae > Ichthyophis > Ichthyophis bannanicus. Next base: position 751,117,540 of record CM066035.1, read on the forward strand.
TTCTGCTGAAATATGCTTATTAACTATGTATCTTCCTTTAAGTTAACCTCCAGAGAAAGAGTAATTTTCTAGAAAGGCGACCTTTACAAGTCTACATGAAGCCATTCTCTGATTTATAGCTCATATCCCTGCTCCACTTATTCACACCCCTCCCCCATACCTCCGCACACATTTTCATTCCCTATTCAATAAAAACGTGTGTCTAGAGAGAGTGACTGCTTCAGGAACAGGTGCCATTTCACAGTGCCTTCTATCACTGGCTGACATCAGTTTTTGCAAGGATGATCCGGAGACTTGGGTTCTACGACAGCTTTCATTTTCACTTGGCGAGGAGGGACTCTCACATAGCTATTCCAGTTTTTATTGAGGTGTTATTTTCTTTGACCTAGAAGTGCACAGCTAATGTTTTGTCCTTGCAATGTCTTCTAGAACAGACTTTTCACATCTTATTAATCTGTTTCTTGAGGTTGCTTCTAAGAGACAATTTGATGTGAATATCTGAGGCTGAGTTCCAAGACCTATGAGACGCATTACTGGCTGTGAGTAGGTGATTTCCTGCACTGGCAATAACTTCCGAGTACCACTGCCTGCCTTCTTGGTAATGGTTACCGATGCTCCATGGGCATCTGACAGCAGGAATAGGGATTTTAGAAATGTGGACTATTTGAAATGGTTTATTTTTATCTTTTTTTTTCCTTGACTAACTGCATTTGACTACTGATCTATATGGTTGTTATAAATTTTGAAAAATCCTGAATTAAAAACAAGTTGGAAAGTGTACACTAAGAATGTTACCCAATGGCATGTTTCCCTCATTTCTATAATCAAGCATGTGGGAAGTTCGTATGTGTGTCTCACAAGAGGTTTGCTGGGTGTGTGTGTGTGTGTACATGTATGAGTGTGCATGTGTGTGTGTATTTCTGTTTGTCATGGACAGTGTCAAGGGCTTCATGCATAAATCTGTGCATGTGTGTCATCACAAAGTGTGTCTGTGGGTGCATGCGTGTGTGTGTGTGCATGTGTATGTCATGGGGATTGTTGGAGACTGCATGCATGTATATTTGTGTGTGTCATGGGGAGTGCCAGAGACTGCATGTGCGTGTGTGTGTGATCATGTGTGCCATGTGGAGTGTCGGGGGCTCTGTGTGTGTGTATATGTGATGGAGTGTCAGGGACTGCATGTGTGTGTGTGCATGTCTTGTGGCATGTTGGGGGCTCTGTCTGTGTATGTGTGTATCCTGGTGAGTGTCAGGGATTGCATGTGTTTGTGTGTTATGGAGTGTCAGAGGCTGTGTGTGTGTGTTTGTCTCTATCTATCTCTCATGATCCCCCTCCCAGTGTTCCTCCAGTCTGTTTTTCTTTCTCTTTCTCCTTCTCACAACCCCTCAGCCTTCTCCCATTCTGTTTCTCTCTCAATCTTATACCCATACCCCCTCCCCACCTTCCTCCATCTGTCTCTCTGTCTCTTAAGGATCCCACCAGGCTTCACCCAATGTATTTGTGTGTGTGTGTCTCTCTCTCCCTCTCTCTCTCTCATATGACCCAACCAGGCTTTACCCAATCTCTCTCTTAAGGCCCCAACCTTCCCCAGGCTTCATTCAGTCTCTCCCTCTCTTTCTCTCATACCCCCCTTCTCTCACAAAATCCAACCCTTCTTTCACTTACCCATTTTGGCTGCAGCTCCGAGAACACCATGGTTCAGACTTCCTGCACTGCAATCGACTCTCTGAATGGTGGAGTCACATGGGGCAGGAAGTTTGGGCTAATCTCTCAAGTGAAATCAGTGCAAATGTCCTGCCCTATGCAGCTCCACCAGTCAGAGAGATGATTGTGGTAAAGGAAGCTGCTGAACTTTGTCATTGGCTCCACATACATGCATAAACATGCTCAAACATGCATATTGATAGATAATTTCCTTGCCGCTGAACCCTCAACAATATGTGCTTTTGACTTAGCAAAATGCAACTAAAAAGGAATAAGAATTTCAGTCTGTCTGAGGCAAAAAATATCTGCAGACTTTGTCAGAATCAGTGGGAAAGAAGCCAATTCAAATCGTCTAACCTTGGATCTTGATGAGATCCAAGAAAATCGGGGACAGGCCTACAGGAATCAAGTAATTGATGAAAAAGCAAAGTGGAAATTGCATGGAAATGCCAGCAGATTTCTGTGCATCTGCTGTGGAAAATACCTACTGCATTTGCCTTCATCTACTACTGCAAAGGCATAAGCTAAATACTGAATAAATTAATTGATTAATTAATTCTGCCCCATTTCTTTAAGAGAGAAAAAAATAAAGATCTATAAACTCATTTGCAAACCCACCCAATCTCTCCTCCCTCTCTGAATTCCCAGTGGGTTCAACCCAATCATTTACAAACTTCTTTGCAGGTCCACATTAGAGAGACAATAATCTTGGGCCCAACGATGTCTCTTCATAGCCTACTGGAAGATGTCATTTTCCCTATCCTACAAGCCACTTTCAAGTCATTCGTGACTTAGTCAAACTGCTCAGGTCCCATTGAAATACAAAAGATACAAGCGATCCCCAGAGAAATGTCCTGATGAAAGAATCATCCCCAGATACTTCATCTCCACTAAGTGGTACCTATAAGCATTAACAGAAAGGATCCTATGTGTCTCAAGCACCTTTAATTACATATCATAGCCTCCGCATTACTTGCTTCTTCCTCTGTTAGGCTTAGCTCTTTGCAAAACAAAAACCAGATACTTAAGAGACTTGTAATTGCCCCAGAGTAATTATGGGTTAATTTGTCAAAGGGCCATTTTTTGGACAAAATGGCAGGCTGCAGGGAGAGCCTAATTCATGTTTCTTTCCTCATTAGTCAAGTGGATTGAAGCTCATATTTTTGCACATGGTCATGGGAAAGGCCTTATTATGTTTAATGTTCCACAAAGGTGTCATTTACAGTGCTTAAGTTCCTTAAAGCCCCAGATATGAGTATTTTTGCTTTTGTTGTGAAGACATATATTTCTCCTTTACCATTGTCTTAAGAATTTGGAACGTTGCAATTAGTATCAGTCAAATACATTAGGGATTTTTTTCATCTGCACACTTACAGAAGATAAAAGCAATAATAAATTTGCCATCCCCCACAGATATTGAAGGGAGGACTTGGCTGGTAATTTTGCATGCAAGCCTTGCCGTGCTATTAATTTAAACAGAATAACTTTACACACTTCAAAGCGACGCCTATGCACCCAGCAGAATTAGGCGCAATCAATCCAGAAATCTGGATTAACAAATCTCTGAAAGGCCGATGAGCTGGCTGGAATCATTTGTTTTCCAGGCCCAAAGTAAACAGGAGGCTCAGCAGGCAGAATTCAATCAAGACTTTTCTAAAGAATAAGATAAAGGAAGTTCTTTTGTATAAGGTCTATAATCTTTGGCTACCAAGAGCTTTATTGCCTTCTTTTAAGGAGGCCAAAATCTAGAATTCTCAAAAACAAGATTTTAAAGGAATGAAAAACATTTTAAGAAAATCTTCTGGCAACTTTCGGGGCAATTTCTCCAGATGGGTGAGTTTTGCGCATACCATGACAGTCATGAACCTCATGTCTAAGCCAGGGAATATTTTAGGGCCTGATTCACTAAGGTATTTCTCCTATCTTATATCTATGGGAAAAGAAATTGATGAATTAGGTCCTGAGGCTGCAATCTTGAAACTGTAAGCATAATTTCATAGCAGGACACTTAAGTTTCACCAATTTTGTAAGTGAAAATATACACAGCTTCCTTTTAAAAATGACCTTATGGAAAGGGCTTGTTCGCATTTACACCTGCTCTTTGACTTGCGCAATATTCCATTTTATTTTGTGCATGTGAGAGAGCATATAAAAGAGCTCCAGATCCACAAAGGGCAAATGCTTGAATACCAGTGGCAACATTTATTTAGGTTTGCTAATGTGCTGAGGCCTTCCATGATGCATTAGGACAGCAGCAGATCAGACTGCACAAGTTCTAAAAATAGAAAATCTAGAAAGTGGTCCCTGGTACTTAATTTTTCCTTATCTTTAACAGGAAAATAAAGAAGGGGCCCTGGCATTTTGATACTTAAAAACAATAAAAATTTGCAAGGACTCACTGAAGCATTCTGCAATGCCCCCCCCCCCCCCAGCTCACCTGGTTGGAAACACCTTCTCATTTCTGTGGAGATGTACCTCCACAGTTTCTATAAAATAATATTTTTATGTTGTTTTTATCTATTGGAGAGGGGGAAGGGACCGTGTAAGGGGAGCTAACAAATAGGTAGCATGAAAAGTAGATAACGCCTTACACAGCAAGTTTCAATGGAATTAAAAAAATTCTCCAGAAAAAAAATGAACAGGTACACTGATGAAAGATTTACCCTCTTTCCTCCACTGACAAAATAAACTAAAATCAGAAGACATCTTCAAGCCGTGACCACCTAATGCTGTTGCCTCCCCCTTGGCTCTGCCGGCTTGCTTTTGTAATCTGAAACTTGCAGTCACAGGTCTCGCAAGACTAGGGACTCTGCACCGTTCTGAATACAGAAGCAAGCCAGTAGGGGAGGAGACTGCAAGAGCAGTTAAGCGCTGCTCTCTCACTCCCTCTAGTGATTGGAGAACAGTATGCACTGCATCCCCATGTAGGAAGGCAGGATTGAAGAATGGAAGTGAGATAGGAAGGGGAACTCTTGATGGGTTGCACAAGTCCCCAGTTAGTCTTTCAGGGACACTTGCTTACTGAGATAAGACCAAATGGGGATTTGTATTTAAATTCAGGAACAATCTTGACAATGGGGGGGGGGGGGGGCGCGTCTGTTAGCCTTATCCGTGTTGGGCTCTGCTTTCTTGGCTTTGTTAAGGTGGCTTGGTGGAAGACTCTGTTTAATGGAAAAAGGGAAAAAAGTATTTAACACTAGAAGTCCCAAAATGCATCAACTGACGCAAATGCATCTTCGAAGTTGTATACCAGCGCCACTGCTAGAACCATGTCAGTCATGTTCCATGACTTTGTTAGCAATGTCAAGATGTTCAAATATGCGCATCGAAAATTAATGACAGATGCACCACCTAGCAGGAACATGAATTTATACCTAGAAGCCCCAAAATATGTCAATTGATGCCCTCAATTGTTTTGGATGCGTCAATTGACGTACTTTGGGGCTTCTAGGTATAAATTCATGTTCCCACTAGGTGGCACATCTCAATCACTGTTACAGTTTTACTCCGACATTACAAACAATAAACACATGATGACGTCATGTAATGATGTCACATACTGCACGTATTTAACAAATAAGTAACTTCACATTAATTCACATCTGCATTTCATGCTAAACGCAGTTGTCGTGATAATGCGTCAATTGACGCACTTTGGAGTTTCTAGGTAAAATTCCTTTTGGGGCTTCTAGTGTTAAATATCCATTGATGAAGGAAAGAAATAATGAAGTAAGAGACAGAGGTGAAACAGAGAAAAAAGGAGAATTACAGAAAGAGAAAAACAAAAGGAATAGAGATGAGACCAGAAAACAAAAAGAAAAGGAGAGAAATACTGAGCAAAAAGTTGGAAATGTCATGGAGCCCATTTCACGGTTTCAGGACCTGAACACACAGTATGTTCCACATAGTATTTTCATGCTAGTAACAACTGGATTTTGTTAGCCGATTTGACTTTTTCAGTGCATAATTAATGCTCTTCTATGTGGGACAGATCTGCTAGCCTACAATTTTTTAGTATTTAGTCCAAAATATTTTGTAAAAAGAAAACTTAAAGAACTTTAAGATATGAAGAAACTGAATATTTAGTAAATTATTATTTCTATGTGGAAAGTCATATGAGGTGGGGGAATGACACCCGCTCCATCGATATGTCCCAGATTTGCATGCCAAAACTCTGGTAACCCTGAGTGAGAAAAACAGAGTGGCCCAGAGAGGAGAAGAGAAAGCCTCCAGGACACCACTAATACCGGTTAAGAGGACTTTTGATGCTCTACAGCCTGTATGTGAAAAGAGGGATGATAGAATTTTGATGTTAATAACAAAAACTGATTACCAAATGTAGGTGGGTAGGAAATGGCAACATTTTAGGTTTTATATTGGTAAGTATTTCTGAGAGAAGAATTGGGAATATGTCAAGAAATTCATATAAATTTCCTTTCTACCTTTCTATTAATTTCATGAGGTATTCTTTTTTTTTTTATCAGATATTACCGAACACGGGAGCTTGCCATGGGCATCTTGTAAGAGTGCAGAAAATAAAGTAATATTAACAATACAAAGTTACATGAGATAGGATAAACGTCATGAATACAATGGAGAATGGGGCATTTGGAAAAGCAAGCTGAAACCAGAACAGGGACCGGGATTCATGACTCTGGTATTGTATTTCAGTTGGAAGCATGTTTTGGGTATCTTGTTCAGCCAAACAAAAAAAATGCTAATCTATAAAACATGCCAGCCAAGAAGTCCACATGAGGACTCCCAATAGCAATGATGGGGTCAATTTTTAAAGGACCAAATGCCTGGGCACCTGTGGGTCCCGGTTTTCGGCGGCATTATACATAGAGCAGAATTTAAATATCCCTCTTTATGAATATGATTGTAAGCCCTCTGGGGACAGAAAGGAGGACAGAGTGGAGGAGTGGCCTAATGGTTGGGGCAAGGTACTTCAGGCCAGAAGGTCAGGGGTTCAAATCCCACTAGAGGACAGCAACCTTGTGCTGGAAGGACTGGGGTTTCTAGTCCCACAGGTGCTCCTTGTGGTCTTGGGCAAGCCACTTAACCCTCCATAGCCCATGTTCCCTGTAAATAGTTATCTCCAAGTTATAATGCCCTGTTCAATGTAATTTCAGTTTGTTCAATGTAAACTGCACTGATGCAGAATAGCACAGTATATAAGAGAATATAAATAAATAAAAATACCTACTGTAGCTGATTGTAATTCACCTTTAACAACTACTGGGCAGTCATGAGCTACTGTAAATGCAACAAATAAAATAAATACTCTGCACTTGGCAGGGAGGGTGGGTTTAGGGCATTCGGGAGCAGGATGACCAAAGCATCTAGTTTAGACTTGTATGCAATGATTTTTGGCACATAGATGCCTAGGCTATTCATTTGGTTTAGGCACTGCAACAACAGGTCTAACCTGCAGCGCCGAGACTAAAGTATAGCTTAAACATATAGGCACCTATTTTCAGTGCCCAGATGTTTAAATTAGGTACCCATTTTTGTGCACACCCAGCAGCCTATATTCAGTTGTGCTAAGCAAACACTGAATATCAGCAAAATGTCTTATTTAGACATTTCATTTTCTGCCCAGGATTTATTTCAGTATCTGTGGCCCCTGAAGTACAGAACATCATTTTAAAAGGTTTAGTCATGATTTGGACATCTGAAGACATGTACATGGACGTCGAAATCCTGGACGCATCTCCATAACCATTCCACAAATAACATTCTCCGATGTCTCTGGTGCAGGGACATCCAAATAGGCATGGGGGTGTGGCAGAGATGTGTCTAGGGAGGTGCAATGCACTTGCATATCCCCATTCGTCTCAGAAACATTAGAGATGTCTGCAGGCATGTCCTTGCTTATACCTGCTCCAGGAAGGAATAGGCATCAGGAAAGTGCTTGTTTTTACCTTAAAACGTCAAGAGAGTGTAGAAAAGATGGAGAATTAAGTGACTATCCTTATATCACAAAGGCCCACACAGAGATTTGAACCCTAACCACCCTGTTTTAAGCCACTACTCTAATCATTATGCTATTAGACATCTTGATCCTGAAGTGTTATCCTGGGGACATCTATATAGACGTTTGATAGACCTTCATATTGAGCATGTCCATGTTCCTGAAATCGTGCCTGAACTTGCACTTGTCTGCTTTTCTTTTTCAGATGATCTGGCTTTGATGTCCCATATTGCACTTGGAAGTCCCATGATGAAATATGCCTCACAGTCTGGGAATCCCTGTGAGTTTATTACATCCTAGTGTAGAACTCAGAGTATATGTGGGCATTTATTGCATACAACAGAGGGGAGAACAGATCCAAAAGAGAAAAGAGTGAAAGAGAAGAGTGGGGGAGATAGAAGATTGAGCAGCAGCAAGCACCCAGCATGGATTTAGGAAACCCCATTTACCTCCCATACTGGACAAACTGATGCTTCTGGAAAGCTTCCGCTAACATTAACTTAACCAGGTGAGAACGGTCATGTAATGTTTAGAGTAGGTAGGGAGAAAGGATTAAAATGGGTCCAGACCTGAATGGGAAGAAGATGCTAAGCCAAAAAAGATATGTGAAAGCGTAAAACTGTTGGACAAAGCAGTGTTAATTTGAAATTGTGTTTTTCTTATTTGAAATCTAGATTTTATAGGAATGTGCAGGACCGTACCGAGCCCTGTGTGAGCGGTGCGGCCACACAGGGCTCAAAGACTTAAGGGGTGCATTTCGGCTCTCTGCTGTTGCCTGCCGCCACCACTTTAGTGGCTGCAGGCAGCAGCAGAGAGTCAAAATGCACCCCTTAGGTCTTCTCACTGGCACACTAAGCAGGTCTGGTCTCTCCGGGAGGGTCCAGACCTTCTTAGTGTGCCGGCGAGTTGCATATTGGATGTGCGCCTCTTCTCTCCCACCCCCATAAAGTGGCTAGATGAAGGTGTGGGAGGGGGGGCGCGCACCCGATGTGCAACTCGCACAGGGCGTTTTTCACCGTCGGTATGGCCCTGGGAATGTGCATTAGTTTTCATATGAATGGTAAAACATTAAAAATTGGACGCTTAGTTTTATCGCTCACTATCTGAGTTACTATGATTGCAAATTTCAACAAATTACCATTCATTTTGTTTATATTCACCATAAGGTAAGCTGCTGGCAACACACAATGGAGCCACTCTTGGAAGGGGAAAAGGGAAGGAATACGGGACAAGCCAGAAGCACGAGGCACTTCAGACAGTATCATTGAAATTCTTTAATAAGCATCTAAACAAGCCTATTTCTGCCTGGCTTATGCAAATCCTGTGGACATTATAACAGGGCTGGAAGACAGAGCACAGCATCAAGACATTTTCTCTGAGGCTTTCAGAAAAAGAGGGAATACTGATTTGCTCCAGTGTTTCAGAAAGAAATGGCAGAATTTTAGAACATGTTAAAAAATAAAGGACCTGATATTGTGCATAGCCATCACTGCCAACCTCTAACATTTGCGGCTCCAGCATTGAATAGCTGGGATCACTGCACAGCCTCTGATGCCACAGAAGCTTACCAGAAGCGGCAATATTGCACCGCTACCCGGTTAGCTCCTGTGGATAAAACTAGGTGCAGAATGCAGCTGCATGGGTTCCTTCAGAGAGGTGGGAAGGCTCTGCACCAGTTTTACTTTTATTTAAACTGAATATCACTAGCATAGACATGGTTCTCAAAGAGGCAGGACCCGCGTCTGCCAAGGAAAAGAGAGGGTGAGTCTGTCGGGAAGCTAACATGGGGAAGGTGGGGGTTTAAGGGGGCTGACATGGGAGGGAGGAGGGGGCTGGAAAGGGGGCTGACACAGGAGGGAGGAGGGGGCTGGAAGGGAACTGACGAGGGAAAGGTGAGGTCTGCAACAGGGCTGACACGGGGGGAGGAGGGGGCTGACATGGGGGAAGGAGGGTGCTGGAAGAGAACTGACATGAGGGAAAGGTGATGTCTGCAATGGGGCTGTCACAGTGGGGAGGCAGAGGCGGCCCAAGGGGGGGTGTGGGGCCATGTGCGGAGACTCGGTGCGGGGCCTCATTTGCATAAATATTTGCATAATGTTACCTTACACTAACTTTTAGTAAACATGCCTCTTAATGAGTGTATGGATAAAGAAAGACTAAAAGATTTCTACATTACTATAATCCAGTGCCAACTGCCAGGCACATTAGGAACTACTACAAACACTGCCCATTTAGAACCCACAGCAAACCTGCCGTATCATAACAGCACTACCAGGACTCACAAAGCACAAGACCCTACCTATCAAAAGGCTACAGTGAAAATATTAAACCAATACATTTCAGAGAATAACAATACATGAACTACTGGGGAAAGAGAACAAGTGGCAATGTCAAATAGGAATTACATAAACAGAATACATCAGCTCAGTTACACATGCAGAACATAGACCATCACCAAACAAGGAATCACAATTTAGAAACAGGAAGACAATAATTAAACTGGGAACCCCAAAAGCCCAACAACACTGTAGAAATAAACTATAAATTAATTTCCTCTTGTACTAAACAAAGCACAGACGTTAATGATGCACATTTCCCAGAGCTGCATATTTCAGTTAATAAATTCAATAAAGAGATATTTTTCAACCTTTTGTGCATTTTTCTTTCAGTTGCAATTGCTCCAGCCACTTTCTTCTGGTTTCTTCGTGTCTTCTGCTAACTCTCCATCATCTGTTGTCCATTTGTCCGTTCTTCACTCTTCTAGTTTTTTTCCATTCTCTCTCTACATCTGCTTTAACATACTAATCTTTCTCCTTTTGCTCTTTCCTCATTCCTATTTCATCCATTCAAATTTTACCCCTCCATCCTCAATCCCCACTTACTCTCCCACTATCTGGCCAATTGTAGATTTGTCTTCCCTCCCACACAAAATATTTTTCCACTCTCCCAGCTCTATCCCATTCTAATCCTCCCCCAACATCAGCTCCCTTCTAGTTCCAGCCCCACCCAGCATCCGCTCCCTTCTAGTCCATGCATCAGCCCATTTCCAGTCCTAGCCCCCCATAAGCCCATTTCTAGTCCTATCCTAGCCCCACCATCAGCCCATTTCCAGACCTAGCTCCCCCATCCGAGTTCCTCCATCAGCTCATTTCCAATCCCAGCCCCCCATCAGCCCATTTCTACTCCTTTCCTAGCCCACCATCAGCCCATGTCAAATCCTAGCTCCCCTCCATTCAGCCCATTTCCAATCCAAGCCCCCCATGAGCCTACTTCCAGTTCTAACCCCTCCATGAGTCCATTTCAATCCAAGCTCCCCAACAGCCCATTTCCAGTCCTATCCTAGCCCTCCATTAGCCCATTTCCTGTCCTAGCCCCCCTCACTCAGCCCATTTCCAGTCCTAGCTCCCTCCCCTCACAGCCCATTTCCATTCCAAGCCTCCGTCCCCATCAGCTATTTGCAGTTCAAGCCCCCCTTCCACTCAGCCCATTTCCAGTCCTAGCAACCCCCCAGCCATTACCAGTCCTAGCCCCCCATAGCCCATTACCAGTCCTAAGCCCCCATAACCCATTACCAGTCCTAAGCCCCCATCACCCCATTTTGTCTTTGCCCCCCATAGCCCATTACCAGTCCTAACCCCCATCAGCCCATTTCCAGTCTTAGCCTCCCCACAGCCCATTCCAGTCCTAACCCCCCCATTAGCCCATTTCCAGTCCTAGCCCCCCCATAGCCCATTACCAGTCCTAACCCCCCCATCAGAACATTTCCAGTCCTAGCCCCACATAGCCCATTACCAGTCCTACCCCCCATCAGCCCATTTCCAGTCTTAGCCCCCCCTAGTCCATTACCAGTCCTAACCCCCTCCCCCCATCAGCCCACTTCCAGTCTTAGTCCCCCCCCATAGCTCATTAGTAGTCCTAACCCCCCCACAGTCCATTACCAGTCCTAACCCCCTCCCCATCAGCCCACTTCCAGTCTTAGTCCTCCCCCCATAGCTCATTAGTAGTCTTAACACCCCTACCCCCACCAGCCCAGATAGATATAAAAAAAAAAAACAGCTGCTGCTGCTGCCGCCGTGGCAGCGGCAGAATCAAATGTCCACGCCGCGGGGCCCCGACTGCCCGGCAGAACCTCCCTCGAGCAACAGCTCCCGAATCCCTCCCAAAGCGCGGGCTTTCAGAGCCGCGAGAGTTTCCCTTTCTTCTCGCGGCTCTGTTAATCTTGCCGGGGCTGATGGGATTTCCCATAAGTCCTGGCGGGATTAACAGAGCTGCGAGAGGTCAGAGAAGCTCTCGCGGCTCTGAAAGCCCACGCTTTGGGAGGGATTCGGGTGCTGATGCTCGAGGGAGGTTCTGCAGGGCAGTCGGGGCCCCACGGCGTGGACGTTTGATTCTGCCGCTGCCACGGCGGCAGCAGCAGCAAACTTTTTTTTTTTAAATCTACGTGGGCTAATGTAGAATATTTTTTGCGCCGGGCCCCCTGAAATGCGGGGCCCTGTGCAAAAAACATTCTTGCTCTATGGACGGGCCGGCACTGGGAGGAGGAGAGGGCTTACATGGGGGGAGGAGGGGGCTAGAAGGGAACTGACATGAGGGAAGGTGGGGTCTGCAATGGGGCTGACACAGGGGGGAGGAGAGGGCTGGAAGGGAACTGACATGAGGGGAAGGTGGGGTCTGCAATGGGGCTGACACAGAGGAGACAGCTGACATGGGGGGAGAAGGGGGCTGGAGGGGAACTGACATAAGGGGAAGGTGGGGTTTGACTGAAATATAAAATATTTTATCAGGTCAGGGTAATTTCAAATTTTAAGGGAATTTCTCTGTTTATTTTTGTTTAGTAGTCTAATAGCTTCACCGCTGCTGAGTTCCGGACTTTTCCAGCTCTAGCACAATCTAATCCAGCATTTGAATTCATGGCTACCAGGATTAGTTTCTCATTTTATATCTTCCCTTCTCGTCAATAATCTGGTCATTGCAAAATAAATCTGATGTGCAGATTGATGATGGTCTGATGGGGGGGAGGGGGCAGTGTAAGTGGCTTTTCATTAATCACATTTAATGTTGTATCATTATGTTTGATTGTTTTATTTATTTAACAATTTTTTCTATACTGCTTTTCTTGTCTTCAAAGTGGTTTACATCGAACAATAAACAAGGAACATTACATAGAACAAGGTCACTAAACTTGGAGAAAAAGAGGGTTAATAATATTATTTACATGATTTCTTGTTACTGGTTGTGGGGGTGTTGTTATTATATGGTAGGGATTGAGACAGGTTGTAAATACTGGTTGGTGTAGATGGGGTCAGATTTTATTGTAGTGGTTATGTTTCTCATTATGGTTCTGCTTCTGGTCCGTAGTACTCTGAAAAGAGGTGTGTCTTTAAGGCTTTACAAAAGTCCCATGAGTCATTGGTGGTTCTTATTCTTTCCGGGAGTGCGTTCCAGAGAGATGGAACATATATTTTATTGTTTTATTGTAACATCTGTTTTACTAAATTGCATGTATATGTTTGGAAGCCACCCAATGTTCCTGCTAATCTGCGCTGGGTCCGCCGCCAACATTCCTGCCGGCGGGAGGAGGTGCAGAGCATCGATCTCTCTGCACCTCCCCCCGCCAGCAGGAATGTTGGCAGTGGACCCAGCACAGGGTCTAACACACGCCGCAGCACCCTCGCAATGGTCTCATTAATCTGCGCAGGGTCCTCTGCCTGCATTCCTGCCGGTGGGGGGACGTGCAGAGCGTCGATCGCTCTGCACCTCCCCCTGCCGGCAGGAATGTTGGCAGCAGACCCAGCGCAGGTTAGCGGGAACATTGAAGCCACCTAGGATTTTAGATTGGTGGCATATACATTTTAAAATAAAGTATACTAAATTTATGCAAATAATGGTGCAATGAATTTCCGCACATGGCCCTGCATCATCCTCATGCTGCCCCTGGCAGGAAGTAGATGGGGGGGGGGCACTGGGAGGTTGAAGAAAGCAGAAACCTCCAATTGGGACCAGGATGATCAAGAATAAAATGGTCAAACAAAGGTAGAAGAGAATTTTATTTTCAATTTAATGAACTGTCTTTGTGCTATCTTTATATTTTATAAAGTACAGGGAAATGCATCTCTTTCTATTTCTCTGGCTTTGCATTGTATACAGAATCTGACCTTTTGGGGTTGCAGTTTAATTTTTTATCTACATATGTTTATTATTAGATTATGGTCACTTATTCTATACATTGATAAGGGTCTATGTTCTGAGTTTGTGGCCAGGTGTTCTGTTAACATGGAGTTTGTACATAGGGATCTGTATGGTCGTATTCTGAATTGTTCAGCTTTTCAAATAGGTGTATGGATGTTCCAGGGCCCGCTGCAGTATTTACAGTTATGCTTTTTTTGGGGTAGGCTCTTTATGTGAGTTTTGGAAGTTGAGCTGATAGGGTATCGTAGGTTTGCTCTACAGATCCTCAGTAACTTTGTTATAGGGTTTTGTATTAATTCATAATATGCTCGGTACTGGAGAATGTTTGTTGCTGTTAGTGAGATGATCGGAATCAGATTTATTATTTTTTTAAGATACTGAGTTCTGTAGGTGAATGTCCTGGTTCTGCTTTGCACCCATTGCTGAGAGAGAGGGTTCTGTGGGTGGAAAATATATCTTCAGAAATAAAAAGCAAGAACCAAAATGCACTTTATAACAACAAAATAAACATGATTTATAATTTGGTGTTATAAACAGTGCTGCGGTTCTCATTCTTTCTTTTAGTTCCTTGGTGTGCAAACATCTTGTATTTCATCCACATTATCTAGTCGGCTTTTTGGTTTGATTCAGCCCCTGACTGGAGTTCTGAGAAAGCCTCCCCCCCTGTTCAAGGGGGGGGGGGACCATCTCATCCCTCGCCTTAGGCAGCAGATTGCCTTGAGCCACCCCTGAGAGACAGACCCTGTTCATCCGAGCTTACAATCTTATCATGACAGACAGCACAACTCGGGACTAGGACATGTCTAGGGGAATGGTAAGGAAACATATAGGTGCTGAACAGGAGACTAAGCAGATCAGGATCCAAAAACAACCTCGAAGAACTGAGTTTTTAGCCTGGATTTGAACAGGTCCAGACATGGAGCCTGACATACTGACTTTGGTAGTTTTTTCCAGCAAGGTGGAAAGATCGAAGTCTGGAGTTAGCAGTGGAAGAGAAGGGCACAGAAAGGAAGATTCTGCCAGAAGAGTGAGGTTCCCAATAACAGGTGTGGGGAGATATAAGAGATGAAAGGTAGGGAGGAGCAGCAGAATGAATACATTTATAGGTCTGTAGGAGAAGTTTCAACTGAATGTGGAAATGGATAGGAAGCCAATGAAGTGACTTGAGAAGAGGGGTGACATGATCATAGCAAAACTGATGGTGATTAGCCATCCAGCTGAATTTTGAACAGACTGAAGTGAGGAGAGATGATTCAGATGGAGATCATCAAGGAGGAGGTTGCAATAGTCCAGATGGGAGGTGACTGAAGAGTGAATAAGAGTCTTAGTAGTGTGTTCAGATACGAAGGGATGAATTTTCTGATGTTACAAAGAAGGAAACAACAGATTTTAGCTATCTGTTGGATATGTGTGGAGAAAGAGAGGGAGGAGTCAAAGATGACCCCGAGATTGCAAGCAGAGGAAACAGGGAAGAGCAGAAGGTTATTCACAGAAATAGAGAAAGGTGGATGTGGGTTTAGGAAGAAAGATATGAAGCTCGGTTTTGGCTATGTTTAATTTCAGACGATGGTGGACATCCAGGCAGCAAAGTCAGATAAGCAGGCAGAGATACGGACTGGGCTTTCTGGAGAGATTTCAGGTGCAGAGAAATAGATCCGTTTAAAGATGGTACTGAAAACCATGGGAAGGGATGAGTGCATCATGGGACTGGGTTTAGAGAGAGTGCCTAATGCCAGTCTGTTTCAGTTCACTGACACATAACAGATCGACTTGTGCATGTTCCATTTCATTCTTGACCACCTCTGGATTTCCTAGATTCATGCCTTGTACTGTATGTTCCATGTACCAATATTTAAGATATCATTGCAGTTTCTGACTCTCATTTTATGAGCAGCTACATCAGCAGTCAGCTATCCTGAGGACTTTGTTCCAACCACATCATAAATGCTGGCTTTACTCTGAAGAGTCTTCAGCTCTTCCCTAGTAGTGCGTTGAATGCCTTCCAACCTGGAAGGTCTCATTTTCCAGCACTATATCACAGGTTGTTGCCTTCCAACCTGGGAGGTCTCATCTTCCAACAGTATATCACAGTTTGTTTTGTTGTGATTATCCATTGGGTTTGCGTGGCAAGATATGGAAGTAGATTGCTAGGCCTTTCTTCCATGGAGATAATGCAAGTGTTATTGTTGTTGTTATATTGTTTATTGTTTAAAATCACTTGATATACCGCCCCCCATTACATCGGGGCGGTTTACAATAAAAAAATTTAAAATATATAAATTAAGAAAGGAGAAAGAAAGTGACAATAATTTTAAAAGAAAAAGAGAGAGGAAAAAAGAAAAGGACAGGAAGAAAAGGACAGACTGTAGACAATACAAAAAAAATAGTAAAACAGGGGTCACGGTGGAAGGTTGAAGGCAGAGGAGAAGAGATGCGTCTTGAGAAGAGAACGGAACTTAGCAGGGGACTGCTCTAGTCAGAGGTCAGTGGGGAGGGAGTTCCAGAGGGCCGGACCAAGGTAAAAGAATGCAGATTGTCGTGTTGAGTGAAGATGAGCCTGGGAAGGGGAGGGAAGTTGTAAGCGATTGATATGAACTGATCGTAGGCTGCGGATAGGTGTGTTAAAAGTTAGCAAATCAGATAAGTACTGAGGAGTGTGAAGATAAACAGCCCTATGTATGAGAGTAAGAATTTTGAACTGAAACCGAAAATTTACTGGTAACCAATGAAGGTGCTGAAGGAGAGGAGTAATATGATCACGAGGGGAAGCATGTAGGATCATCCGGGCTGCGGTGTTCTGTAGGAGTTGTAACCGATGACGTTGAGATTGGGGAATACCAGCATAAACCGAGTTACAGAAATCCAACCGTGTGATAACTAAAGAAAGAAGAAGGGTGGAGAGAGCCTAAGGAGAAAGAAATGGTCTAATGGCACAAATCTGTCTAAGGCAATAGAAGGAGCGCCGAGAAACTTGGGAAATATGGTCACGAAAGGAAAGGTTGCTATCGAGAAAGACACACAGATAACGAAGCTTGGAGACTAAAGAAATTGGGGTGCCTGAAAAAGAGGGGACGAGTGACGGAATGGTGGAACTGTGAGGAAACCAAATAGATGCAGCTTTGGAAATATTCAGAACGAGACAGTTCGTAGAAAGCCAAGAAGAAACCAGATATAAGCAATTATTGAGAGGAGTGATATCGGGGTGAGAAGAGGATGTATGATACAGAAGGAAGATGTTGTCTGCATAATAATAGCCTGAAACACCTGATTGCTGAATTAATAAAGCTAAAGGGGTCAGAAATAAATTAAATAAGAGAGGAGCCAGTATTGAACCCTGGGGGACACCACAGGTGAGGGGGAAGCTATCAGTAATAGCAGAAGCGGAAGTGACTGCGAATGACCTGGAGTGCAGGAAGGAATGGAACCAGTGATAAACAGTCCCTCGAAGACCCGCATCCCGTAGCCTAGAAAGAAGAAGAGAATGATCTACTAAGTCAAAGGCAGCTGAAAGATCTAAAGAAACCGCCACCGTGATGTCACCACGATCGTGAGAAGAGTGGATTTCATTCATAACAGCCGCGATAATGGTTTCGACTCTGTGGCCGGGCCGAAAACCAGATATAGAAATGTGATATTCCGCCACCAACACTATCCCATTCTGCTACTGCCCAGGTAAGTGAGTTGTTTTAGTCTGGCACCTCAGCTGAGAACTGGTCATCTTGAGAACTGGGAGACCTTGCCAGTACTTACGCTATCGAAAACATGGCTCTCAGCATAATTGGCAAATGCAACTCTTTGCAGCAGAACAACCTGCAAACCAAGTGAGGGGACACTTAGTTTAATTTATTATTAATTTGATTTATTTGGATCATTTGATTGATTGCCCTTCCAACAAGGTTTATCAGAGCAGTTTACAATAGACAGCAATTAAAATAATTAAAAGAGACAGGGAATAAATACATTAAAAATATACAAATGGATTAAAAAGAGATGAGCAAAAATTACAATAATTAGTTTATTAAGAAGCTTGATATACTGCCTTTTGTTTATTGAAAACTGCAAATCAGTTTACAATCAAAGCTATTCTACCTTCTTAGCAACACTTTAATTAGCCCCTATTCAGCTCACTGTCAGTTTTCTCATACCAAAGATGCTTTGCCTGCTCTCAATATTCCCTCACAAGAGTGTCCTAGAGTTATTCCCTTACTCTATATCTTTGTTTCTAGGGAAAATGCTCCACACAAGCTCCTTTGATAATTAACTCTAATTAATCTGCTAGAGGAGTGTTGTATTGCTCTTCTTCTGCACCTTCCAGTCAATGTTATTGCTGCTTTATACCTCTGCCTATGCCTTGGAGTCTTTCTGTGAATATTAGTGCTGTTTTATTCCTCTCAAAATGCCGTGCTGCTCTTCCATCAATTTTGGTGGTGTTTTGCCCTCTTCCACTGCTTGGTGTATTCATTCCTGTCTATGTGCTGCTTTGCCCTTCTGATGGTGACTTCTTGTAGTCTTCTTGACTCTGTCAGTGCCCTTTGCCACTCTTCTGGTGCCATGGGGTGCTGTGACACTCTTGATGGTTAGTAGTGCCATTGCCTCTTACAGATGACTGCCAGCAAGTTTCATTAACCCTTTCCAGGCTGAGCCCAAAACTCTCGGGATTCAAATAAATATTCCTATCAAATGGTATATAATACATGACCATAGCAGAAGGAAAATCACTATTAGAACATATTGAATAAGACGGGTACAATTTTCCTGAAATATGCAAAAATTAACCTGGCTACAGAATGTGGATTAAAAATTTAAAGTAGGCATTCAAAGGGTTAAAATGGATCAAAAGCCTCACTGTTAACATTCTAAAATTGCTCGCCCTCTAAATTTCAAAGCATAGAAATGAGACAAATTGAACACATGATTAGGTGTACAAAGTGGAATCAAACTTACTTTGTGGACGGATATTAACCGACACAAACATTTTTGGCATGCACATCCCTAATATTTTATTGTAAAGCTTGGGGTTTGTTAAAGGCCATTTCACTGCTGTTCTGATCAAGGTCTGGACAGCTTTCGTGACAGACAGATGGACACACTGAAATTCATACTGCTTTTCAAACTGGAATTATATGAACATTTGCAGTTTGTACCATTTTGTAAGGCACTTAGGCACTTCCAACTTTATCAAATAAAAAGTGTAAAGAAAAATAAAAATCTAATAGTAGCTGGAAAGTCCAATTTTATTTATTTATTTATTTATTTAATTTATTTAACATTTCTTATATACCGCGCTCTTTGACATCAGTGCGGTTTACATTGAACAATATAACACTTGGTCAGAAAAAATTGGCCGTCGTTTACATAGAACAGGGATTTAACATGGAGGTCAACTTGGGGAAACTATTTACATTCTTAGTACATTACATCTTGGAGCTCAATTCGCTGTAGGTTTTTACAATCTATATATATTCCTAGCACGTTACATATTGGAGCTCAATTCGCCGTAGGTTTTGAATCATATAGCAAAGGTTTGAGATTGTGCAGGTGGAGGAGGGTGAAGGGGGGGATATCTAGATGTGTAAAATGCATGAGAAAAAGGTGGTATTTCAGGGCTTTTCTGAACAGCCTAAGGTCCTTGATTGCTCTAATGCTGGGAGGGAGTTTGTTCCAAGACCTGGGAGCATAGTTCAAGAATGCCCTATTGATGGTGGTCTGGTTGAGCTTTGTAGATTCACTTGGTATGAGTAGCATGTCTGCAGGTAGTGATCTCTGGGATCTGTTGTTTGCGGTGTGTATGATGAGGTCAGAGATAGATGCAGCTGACATTTTGTTGAAGGCCTTGAAGGTAATGAGGAGTGCCTTGTATAGGATTCTACAGCTTATTGGGAGCCAGTGGAGTTCTTTTAGAATGGGGGAGATGTGGTCATTCCTTGAGGCTTCGCAAAGTACGCGGGCTGCTGCATTCATGGCTAACTGTAGTGGTTTGAGGGTAATCTTTGGGAGGCCATGCAGTATTATATTGGCATAATCGAAATGTGGTGTGACTAGCGCTTGGAAGATAGTGCGGAAGTCATCGGGTTCAATCATAGGTCTCAAGTGCTGCAGGGTTTTGATCTTGAAGTAGATGGCTTTTACAGTTTGTTTTATGTGCTCCTTGAAGTCCAACTGTCGATCCAGTATGACCCCGAGATAACGTATATTGGGTTTGACTGGAAGTTCTGCGTCTCTGACTTTCAGTGTTGGTGGAGGAGAGAAATCTTTATTTCTTGTGATTATTAGGACTTCTGGTTTTTTGAAATTTATACGGAGGTTCTGAGTGAGTAGCCAGTCCGTTATTGCGTTGAAGCAGTTGATTAACACTGTATAGTCCGGGCAAGTGACAGTTATAGGTGAAAATAGCAGCACATCGTCTGCGTACATAAGGCAAGATACGCCGAAAGAGTGAGTAATGTCACAAATTGGCTGCATATAGATATTAAAGAGCAGGGCAGAGAGGGAGGAACCCTGGGGTACACCCTGCTTCTGCTGGAAAGGTTCGGAGGTGGTGTTACCAATACGGACTTGTTACCATCTGCCTTCGAGGTAGGATTTGCACCAGTTCCATGCTTGGTCCCGGATTCCCTTCTTATGAAGCCGCCTCAGGAGCTGCATGTGGTCTACAGAGGCTAACGCTGCTGCTATATCAAGGAAGATTAGCGCAAAACCCTTCTTGATGCTGTCTATTCCATTGATAAGTGTACTGGTTAATGTTGTTAGTAGAGTTTCTACACCGTGGGCTTCTCTGAATCCATGTTGACATGGGTCTAATAGGGAGAATGAATCCACATGTTGCTGAATCTGCCTCTGGGTCAACTTCTCTAGAATTTTAGCTAGGAATGGGATACTAGAGATTGGTTGGTATGAATCCTCTTTCTTTGGATCCAGCTGGTTGTTTTTTAGTAGTGGACAAATGGATGTGTGCTTGAGAGCATCAGGGAAGACTCCGGTTACAAAGGACAACTTGGCAATGTTGGCTATGAATGGACTGAGGTCAGAGCGCATAGTCCTAATCCAATAGGCTGGGCAAGGGTCAGTTGGTACAGTCGTAGTGTTGATTGAGGCGATGACTTCGTCAATGGTCTTTGGAGAGGGAGGTGAGAGTTTGGTGATTGAAAACTGCATGTTGGGGGTCTTGGAGGGTTCTTGTGATGTTGTTGTAGTTATCTGTATTGCCTTGGATTGAAAGTAGTTCGCGTATGCCTGGGGCTGAATACATTTTTGTTGAGGTGGGGAAGGTTGGTTGGTAAGGGATTTTACTAATTTGAATAGGTCTCTTGGCTTATTTAGTGATCGGTTGAGGATCTCAGTGTGGAATTCCTTCCTCTTGGCCCAGGTTGATTCGCGATGGAGTTTCAGATATTCGAAATAGATGACTTGGTCAGAGGTATGATGAGTAATTCTCCATTTTCTCTCCAGTTTTCTGAGGTGGAGCAGGGAGGCTCGTAGCTCGGGGGAGAACCATGGAGCAGACTGCTTTTTAACGGCTCTGCTGTCAGGTGTAGCCTTTTTGATTAAGGCTGGCTGTTGAGCATATGATAAAAGGGTATCATTCCAGTTGGACACCATTTCGTTGAGGTTGAGTATTGGTCGAGCAAGTTTTGGGAGTGCGTAGTTCGTGATTATCTCTTTGTCAAGTTGCTTGAAGCGGGCGTCTCTTGATGTCTCCATTGTGTTTGAGCGGCGTTGTGTGGTTTGTTGCATTGGTATCTGGAATGTTATCAGGTTATGGTCTGACCAGGGAACCGGAGAGATGGAAAGCTCCAAATGATTTGTCATACTTGTAACTGGATGGGGGACGAAGACTAGGTCGAGGAGGTTGCCTCCTTGGTGGGTGGGATCAATCACGATTTGCTTGTAGTTAAGGTTGGACATTGCTTCTAGGAAGGCTTTGGCTAGGGCGGATTGAGTAGAAGCAAGATTAAAGTCTTCCAATAGCCAGTTGGGTTTGGAAGGGTCTTCCGGGTTACAGGCTAAGTCGATAATGTCTGAGAGTTCTTCTGATTCATTACCTGGTGCCCTATAAATGAGGTTAATGGTATTGAATTTATTGGTAATAGTTAGCGTGTTAAGGTGCTGTGTACTCTTGGTCAAGTTGGCCCGATACTGTAGCTCTGTTTTTGCAAGTACCAGCACACCTCCACCTCTTCTGTTTTCCCTGTTACAGGTGTAGATCCAGAAGTTAGGTGTTGTAAGGTGGTTTAGTATGACGTTGTCGGTGTCGGAGAGCCATGTTTCCGTGACCATTAGTATGTCTAGATTGTGGGTGGCTATTAGGTCTGTGATTACAGGCCATTTATTACGGGCCGAGCGTGCGTTGATGAGTGCACACCTAAGTTCTCGCTGATGCTTTGATTCCTTGTCTTTTGTGGGGGTTGTGATTTCCATAGATACATAAAGTAGGTGTGACTGTCTTTTCTGATAAGGGCTAGGAGGTAGTTGGCGTTGGTTATTGTAGTGTTTCCTGCTTGCGCTTTGGATTTTAATGCCTATATTTAGTATATAAACTTTAGAAACCACAACCAACAAAAATCCATTTTTTCCAGGACCCAGAATGAGTACTAGAACTCTAGATTATGTATTAATACATAAAATATTTTTTGGTACATTTTATTTTAAAAAGTGCTGTTTTCACTTTGTTTGTCCATCAATCTTTCTGTAACACTGACATGAAATGTGAGGAGAATTGGTAGCAGGTAGATAATAGAAAACAATTGCAGGAACTCCTGGTCACTGAAGAAATAGGATTTTCCCAGCTGAAGAAGAGAAGGAGATACCAGCAAGACCTGGAAATCATGGAAGAAATGGAGCTAAACTAGAACCCACATGCAAATAACTGCAAAACAGGAAATGATGCATGCTAGCCAAGACAAGCACCTAAACAGCTTCAAGATACACACAGTAAAGGGTGGTATATCAAGTGCCTAAAACCATAAAAATTATAAGATAGGAATGGAAATCTCTATATAGTACAGATAATACAATAGTCAGTGGGTCCCTGAAACTGCAACATAACAGCAACCCATTGCTCCAGAGGACCAACAATGTCAAAAGCTCCAAGCACACATCATCACCCCCACCCCAATATGTTCCCCAAATGAAAAGAGCTAACAACCTAAAATGAGTGGATGGTGTGTGTGTGGGGGGGGGGGGGACATTGCAAGCCATGAGTACAACCAGTCCTAAAAGAACAGTTTTAAGAAATGGCTATGACACCCCTCCGACATATTACCTCACAACAAGGAACTAGCCTGCTGCCAAGCATACTCTCTGACCACAGCAAGAACCCAAAGCAACCTTATTTTACCAAGCAGGTCTCCCAAGACCCAGAAACCTATACTATCAGAACATCAGTGGACCAAGGACTCTAGGAGACAGATTGGCACCTGGAGGCCAGGCAAGCCTATTCTGACTTTCAATAGACCTACTATAATTGCTTCCATACACCCACTTCAGAAAAAGTGAGGTCCTCTAGATCTGAGAATGCATCTGCTCTGATTGGTCACTTGTACCTATTTAGACCCATTCTACTTCACCTCGGGATAGGTCTCTAGTGTGAGCTCCTGAATGTCTTGCTTCTTTGGTTGACCTTTGTTTGCTTTTGGTAATCCTGGTCCAACTGCCCTGACCTGTGACTGAACACATTTTTGCCTGCCTCCCTGCTGATTTTGTTCTGTCCCTGTTCTGTTGGGATTGCCTTGGTGAGTTTGACCATGTTGGAGTTATTCTCATGTACATCCCGAGCCTCCTCCTCCTATCTGGTGACCGGGGGTCTACATTTGCTCTTTGGGGAATATCTCAAATCAAAGATGGATTGCCCTTTTGGGCATTCAGGCATTCCCCAATGGACTGGTTAGGTGGAGGTTGGAGCCTATGCTTATACATGGCAGTGACTCGGAGGTGTTAGCAGCAACCGGAGGCACACTAGAACAAGGAAAGACTGGTGGCAGCAGCATATCTAATTTTATGTAAGTTTTGTGCTTTCCTCAGGTCCCAGCAGCAAGCAGAGCTTATTCTGATTTCACTTCACTGTGCCCCATGCTACTGGGACCCGAGAAAGGAGCACAACTTACATAAAATTAAGTATGCTGGGGTTTGTGTGACCATGGCTCCTGCACATTGGAGAGGCTCCTCACTACCTTTCTTCTCTTATCTCCCTCTATACCTCTCCCCTGGAACTCTGCCCCTCTGGCAGATCCCTTCTCTTTGTGCCCTTCTCTGCCACTGCCAACTCTAGATTTCATTCATTCCACCTTGTTGCTCCAAATGCCTACAACAAACTACCTGAATCAGTACATCAGGCTACTTCTCTAACCTTATTCTGTTCTAGACTAAAACCCCACCTCTTTGGGACCCTGATGCTCCTCACACTCTTCCTCACCACTTATGTGTATCCTACCGTACTCTGCTCCCCAGTTTTGTAATGTTGCTCGTCTTGCTTAGATTGTAAGCTCTGACGAGCAGGGACTGTCTCCTCCCTCTGTAGGTACAGAGCTGCAAATGCCTTGCTGCACTATACAAATGATAAGTATTAGAAGTAGTAGACACTGCTGGGGAAGAGAAGGGGCAGAGGGAAAATGCTGCACTGTTAGGGGGAAAAGATAAGAGGAGAGGGGAGATGCTGTACTGTTGGGGCGAGAGGGGCAATTGTGCTTTGATTAGGGGAGAGAGGCAATGCTGCACTGTTGGGGGGGGGGCGGAGGAGAAAGGGGAGAGATGCTGTACTGTTGGAGGGAGAGAGATAATGTTGCCTTGGGGATGGAAAGGGATGCTGCTGCACTGCTTGGTGTATGAAAGTGGATATCTTTGACTGTTGTGGGGAGAAGGGGAATTGGAGATAGGCGATCTGAATTGTTGGGGGGGGGGCAACAGCCCCTATGTAAATAAAATCCCCCAGGCTACTGTGTTCCTGCGATCTGCCCCTGCCTTGGCTTCATGCTTTAAGTCCTGGCAGCTTCTGAGTACTAGACAGCTCAATCTGAATGGAAAGGGGGCTGTTATACAGTAGATGAATGCACACGATCTCAGCCCAGGGTTCCTGATGTTCCTTGTGATGTTTGACCCATTCATGACAAGTAACACAAAACCCCCCATCCATTCACTCATACTTGTAGAAACCCTCATCCTCTACCTCCAGTCCCATAGCCAAATCACTCTGGATCCATGATTCCACCTATACCCCCTCCCTCATTACACACCAACTATACATTTTAGACACTCCTTACTCCCACTTCTTCAAAGGCACCAAACCCATGCAATCTCATACATACACACAAACCCCTCTACCCTCAAAGGCACTCATACAAGCACCTCCTTCCATTCGCTCATGCACACCCCATCTCACAAGTACACATCTATAGATTCCTCCATCTTCACATCCTACCCATAGCCCCTGCCTCTATCCTGCCCTATACCCATGCATTCCACCCATGCCCACTTCCAAAATGTTTACTTTATGTACTCGAATATTAGATAGAGAAAGGCATTTTTTGCCATACTTTTAGAATGCTCTTTTAAATATAATACATTTTGGCAGGAATAGGTTTTATTGGCAGGGGACCCTCATCCCTTTGTTTTGTTTTAGATTTTGCTTTGCTTTTCCAGTCATTTTGTTTCAAATAAAGAAAGCAAAATAAAACAAACCATAAATTAAACAAAAAAGGAAATTAAAACAAAATATAACATGTAAATGCACGTCCCTACAAAGTTTGCCATAAACTGAAGGCATTGTGCATTTTTGAAGTGTTAAATATGTACGTGTTCTAATGCTTGAAGAGGACTGGCTGGCCAGGAATTTTTATTAATCATATAACCAACTTAAGGTCTGACTGCTCTCAACTTGCAAATATTATAATTGCATTATCTTATTGCAAACTGTATTTTACCTTATAGCATGTGTATATTTTTACTCCCTTAATTTTTAAACAATTCAGATGTTTTCCCAAGAATGTCACTGATTTATAAACTGTACACTGTGCCGTTTCAAGGTTAACTGGGAAGGTTCTAAATGAATTGCTTTGATTTCTATTCTTGTTTTTCCTTTGTATGTCTTTCATTTCAAGGACAAATAAGGCATATTAGATTTTCTGTAAAAATAAGCAGGCTCTCTGTGCTTGAAAAAATTATTGATTCTCTTTATTTTTTTTCCTGCAGACAGATTTGATTAACTGGAACTGCTGTAATGACAGCACTTCTGAACCTGCTGTGCATATAATGATGTATGTCTTTGCTAATAGCAGGCAGTTGGAAAAAACAGAAGTGCTGGATTAAGAAAATGAAATGATTATGCAGATTACTGTTAATGTAGTAATAAGAGCAGAACCAATAATATTGCTGTAAGGCATGGAGTGCTTTATAAGGGCTGTCTCACACATACTTTGAGTGAACCGAGAGGATGGCAGTGGTCGAGGGCCTGCACATCTCTCCACCTAGATGCAAAGTCTATGGGCACTTGTACCTAATTTTCAAAGTAAAAGTATACAGTATGTGTAATTTCCCTGTGGCAACTGTCCAGAGGAAAAAAGTATCTTCAATGACATTTCAAGGGAAAATGGTTTGCATAGATCTGAAAGTACAATGTACATATGTTGTTTTCTAATCATGTTCAAACTATGGCCCTTCGAAGACCACTCTTCCATCCAGCTAAAAATGCACAAAAACGTTTAGTCAGATTGAGAGAGGGCAATTCTTAGGCAACCAGTTTACCCAAGAAAATCACTGTTCACCCAAAGAAATGTCTTTGAACATGTCCTCAATAGTTTTATATAGTGAATTTTTTAAACATTTTCTTGATTTTGCCAAGATTTATGAAGTCACAAATGCCTTTCACTGGTTACATTACTTGGAAGGAAGTGAACCATATTTGATTAGATGTAGTCCATATTTGATCTGAACCCTTCTAGTTTATTAAAGTTTGCAAGAAAGCAAATGACCCAATATTTAAAAAGATTTATCCAGCTAGTGCTGCTAACAGGATAAGTCTCATCAAGAGGGATATTCAGTGGCATAGTGCTGCTGAAAATCACCCCAAACCACATGGTACGTTCCAGATAGTGCCGGGCAGGGGCGGCCCAAGGGGGGTGCGGGGCCATGTGCGGAGACTCGGTGCGGGGCCTCATTTGCATAAGGGGCCTCATTTGCATAGATATTTGCATAATGTTACCATACACTAACTTTTAGTAAACATGCCTCTTCATGAGTGTATGGATAAAGAAAGACAAAATTTCTACATTACTATAATCCAGTGCCAACCGCCAGGCACATTAGGAACGACTACAAACACTGCCCATTTAGAACCCATAGCAAACCCACCGTATCCTAACAGCACTACCAGGACTCATAAAGCACCATACCCTACCTATCAAAAGGCAACACTGCAAATATTAAACCAATACATTTCAGAGAATAACAATACATGACCTACTGGGGAAAGAGAACAAGTGACAATGTCAAATAGCAATTACATAAACAGAATACCTCAGCTCAGTTACACATGCAGAACATAGACCATCACCAAACAAGGAATCACAATTTAAAAACAGGAAGACAATAATTAAACTGGGAACCCTAAAAGCCAAACTTGGAATGTACAACAACAATGTAGAAATAAAACTATAAATTAATTTCCTCTTGTACTAAACAAAGCACAGACATTAATAATGCACATTTCCCAGAGCTGACATATTCCAGTTAATAAATTCAAAATAAAGAGATATCTTTGTACCTTTTGTGTATTTTTTTTCAGTTGCAATTGTTCCAGCCACTTTCTTCTGGTTTATTTGTGTCTTCTGCTATCTCTCCATCGTCTGCTGTCCATTTGTCCTTTCTTCTCTTCTAGTTTTTTTCCATTCTCTCTCTACATCTGCTTTAACATAATAATCTTTCTCCTTTTGCTCTTTCCTCATTCCTATTTCATCCACTCAAATTTTACCCCTTCATACTCAATCCCCACTTAGTCTCCCAATACCCGGCCAATTGTACATTTTTCTTCCCTCCCACACAAAATATTTTTCCCCTCTCCATTTCACTCTCCCAGCCCCATCCCCTTCTAATCTCCCCCAACATCAGCTCCCTTTTAGTTCCAGCCCCACCCAGTATCCGCTCCCTTCTAGTCCCCACATCATCCCATTTCCAGTCCTGGCCCCCCATCAGTCCATTTCCAGTCCTAGCTCCCCCATCCATTTCCAGTCCTATCCGAGTCCCTTCATCAGCTCATTTCCAATACCAGCCTCCCATCAGCCCATTTCTAGTCCTTTCCTAGCCCCACCATCAGCCCATGTTAAATCCTAGCTTCCCTCCACTCAGCCCATTTCTAATCCAAGCCCCCCATGAGCCTACTTCCAGTTCTAGCACCTCCATGAGTCCATTTCAATCCAAGCCCCCACCACAGCCCATTTCCAATCTTAGCTCCCTCCAACACCCAATACCCAGTCCTATCCTAGCCCCTCCATCAGCCCATTTCCTGACCTAGCTCCCTCCCCTAAGAGCCCATTCCAAGCCCCCCTTCCCATCAGCTATTTGCAGTTCAAGCCCCCTTCCACTCAGCCCATTTCCATTCCAAGTCCCCCTCCCCATCAGCTATTTGCAGTTCAAGCCCCCCACTTCCCCTCAGCCCATTTCCATTCCAAGCCCCGTCCCCATCAGCTATTTGCAGTTCAAGCCCCTGACTTCCCCTCAGCCCATTTCCATTCCAAGCCCTGTCCCCATCAGCTATTTGCAGTTCAAGCCCCCTTCCACTCAGCCCATTTCCATTCCAAGCCCCCCTCCCCATCAGCTATTTGCAATTCAAGCTCCCTTCCACTCAGCCCATTTCCAGTCCTAGCAACCCCCCAACCCATTACCAGTCCTAGCCCTCCATAGCCCACTCCCAGTCCTAATCCCACCAGCCCATTCCCAGTCCTAATCCCCCATCACCCAATTTTTAGTTTAAGCCCCCCCCATAGCCCATTACCAGTCCTAACCTCCCCATCAGCCCACTCCCAGTCCTAAACCCACCAGCCCATTTACAGTCCTAATCCCCCATCACCCAATTTTTAGTTTAAGCCCCCCATAGCCCATTATCAGTCCTAACCCCACATCAACCCACTGCCAGTCCTAATCCAACCAGCCCATTTCCAGTCCTAATCCCCCATAACCCAATTTTTAGTTTAAGCCCCCCCATAGCCCATCACCACTCCTAACCCCCCCCCCCCCACCCCCAGCCCAGCCCAGCCCAGCCCAGGGAAAATTTAAAATAAAAAAAAGCTGTCTGCTTCCGCTTCCGGGGCCGCGGCGGCAGAATCGAGTGTGCCGCGGGGCCCCCCTTGTGCCCGGCAGAGCCTGCCCTCCCCGGTATCAGCTCTCTGTTTCCAGCTTCAGTCACACGCGCCGGCTTTCAGAGCGCGAAGGGACTAGTTTCCCTTTCACGGCTCCGTTAAGCCCGCAGGGGCTGATGGGAACTTCCCATCAGCCCCCGCGGGCTTAACAGAGCAGCGAGGGAGAAACTCTCCCCTCGCGCTCTGAAAGCCGGCGCATGTGACTGAAGCTGGAAACAGAGAGCTGATACCGGGGAGGGCAGGCTCTGCCGGGCACAGGGGGGGCCCCGTGGCACACTTGATTCTGCCGCCGCGGCCCCGGAAGCGGAAGCAGACAGCTTTTTTTTTTTTTTTTAAATTTTACTTTTGGATCGGAATGTTTTTTGCGCGGGGCCCCCTGAAACGCGGGGCCCTGTGCAAAAAACATTCTCGCTCAATGGACGGGCCGGCCCTGGTGCCGGGGTGGTCTGGGACAGAGCTGGAGCAGAGCAGGAAATTATCCAGATAATGGTGATTTTAAGTGCCACTGTTCAGGTGGAGCCTGATCCCAGATGGGGCACGTCCATGCAGGCTGGATGTCCCCAAACAGGATGGGCCCATCAGTGCCCGATTCTGCACTATGGGAGCAAGATGTTCCCGCAGGTGCAGGATCAGGCACTGAGAGACAGTCCAGCATGCCCCTGCATCGCCGTGGGGACATCCTCCATGTGGCACATCCAGCCCACTGCTGTGGAGACCCCAGTTTCCCCGCCGCCTGACCCAATCTGGCGGGGGCAGCCAGGATCCAGATTGGGCAGCAGGGACTCACCTGGCTTGCTGCTCTTGCTGCTGGGGGGCTGACCAGCCAATCCGGAGGTGGAATAAACTCCAAGGTGAAATAAACTGGCCATCCTCCCGGTGCTCCCCGGACATATAGGGCTGTGAACTGAATCGGCTCTGTATGTCTGGGGGCTGGTCCTGTCCACACTATGCTCTGTGCCACTCCTGTCTCCCACAGCACACACAGCAACTCTGTGTGTGCAGGGGGGCCAGGAGGTGGCATATGGTGCTGGCGGCTAGTGGGGCTCGCTGTCCTACCAGGATGGGCAGTGCAGCCCTGCTAGTCGCCTTGCAGAATTGGGCCCATGGCCTATCTGGATAGTTTAGGCCAGCTAAAAAGCTGTCCTAAGATATCCAAATAGGCTTTCTGGATAGTTGGCTGAACATTGCCACTATTTATATAATGCCAGCAGCCAATACTGAATCCACGTATTCAATGGTGGTGTAGTGAATAATGGATCCCAGCCAATGGCTTTCATAATTATAGTTAGTAAGTTGTGCAAATGCGAGGTAACTTCTATAACAGGGGAAGTTTCCCCTGCCAGTCATGTTTAGGCTGGGATGGACTCTCCAGAGAAAGGCACAGCCCTTAAGTTATAAAAACCTCATTCAAGACAGTTTCCTGTCTTTGGCTCCCAATCCATTGTACCATGAATATCTGAGTTGCTGTTTGCCCTTAGGAACAAGTGCCTTTAGCACCCAACCAATGTACTTCATTCCAGGGCTGGTGCTAGGGTTTCTGGCACCCCCCTGCAACCTATACTGTAGATCAGCACTCCCCTCCCTCATAATTATTAAAGCTGGCTACACGCCACTCCCTTCCATAAGGAGTCTACCCTAAAAGAAGCAACACTGTAAATACCGCAGCAGGCCCTGGAACATCCAGACACCTATTTGAAAAGCTGAACAATTCAGATTACTACAGTACAGATCCCTGTGTACAAACTCCATGTGGCCAGAACATCTGGCCTTCTTCACATACTCAGAACACAGACCCTCATGAAGTACAGAATAAATAACCACAACGTAAAAATAAAAATATGTAGATAACAATTGAACTGCAACTCCAAGAAGCCAGATTCTGCATACAATGCAACACCAGAGAAATAGAAAGAGATAGATTTCCTTGTACTGTATAAAATATAAAAATTGAGAATAAAATAATTTTTTCTACCTTTATCTGACCATTTTATTCTCTGATCATGCTGGTCCCAATCTCTATTTCCCTATGCATTCACTTAGTTCTCTTTCTATGGTCTCTAGTCATATGAACATATCTTGTATTTGAAGCATTTATATACCATTCATCTGCGAAACAACTCAATATAGGCAGTTTACAGTACGGTACTGTATATATTCCCTCATCCCCAAAGTGCTCACAATCTACATGCGTACCTGAGGCAACGGAGGGTTAAGTGGTTTGCCCAAGGCCACAAGGACACTTAGGAGGGACTATTGCATTATTTTCCCTTGTACTGCTTGTATAATGTGTTCCCTCTCATGTATGCCTGAGCTCCTTGTTTCAATGCCCCCCCTCCCCTGTGGACTGAATTACCAATTTATTTATTTATTTATTTTTTTTTTTTTTATTTAACTATTTCTTTTATACCGCCCCTTCCAGAGATCAAGGGCGGTTTACATATAACAAGTCAACAGTCATGTACACAGTTTGTATACATTTTACATAGAACATAGAACATAAAACAATAGAAATCAACTATTTACATTAAACAGTAAATATACCATTTATAGGTATTAAAGCAAACATATTAAACTTTATACAAATGAATATTTACAGTGTGTGGTGTGTGTGGTGTGTGGGGCAGGAATTGGTGTAGGTGCTGGAATTTAGTTCCTTTTTCGTCTTCAGGTGTGAGGGAGGGGGGAAAGTCTTGTGGATACATTGTTGGGTTAGGGGATTAAGGGAGTCTGTGTATGTGTGACCATGTTTGTTGTGGAGCTGGTCTTGGGGGAATAGGGGATTTCGAAGTGTTCAGTGAATAGGTAGGTCTTTAATTCTTTTCTGAATTGGGTGAGGTCTCTTATGGTGCGAAGTTCAATAGGGAGGTCGTTCCAGAGTGTAGGGGCAGTGAATGAGTATGCTCTGGAGCTAGTGGAATTCTTAGTTTTACGGATGGCTTTTGGTGTGATGAGGGAGTGGGCCGCGTTCTGTCTGAGGGTCCTTGTCGATGTTGGAGATTGGAGTAATGTGGATAGGTGTGAAGGGGTTATGTCATTTATGAGTTTATAGGTTGTTAGGATAATCTTATATTTGATTCGGCTGTTTATAGGGAGCCAGTGGAGTTCCAGTAGTATTGGGGTCACGTGGTCAGTTAGGCGAGCTTTAGAGATTACCTTTGCACAGATGTTTTGTGCTCTTTGGAGAAGGTATATGCTCTTTTGGGGGAGGCCTATTAGGAGACTATTGCAATAGTCGAAGTGCGGGGTGATCAGTGTACTTACTACGGATCTAAAGTCTTGTGTTTCAAGAAGTGGCCTTAGGTGCTGAATAGTTTTGAGTTTATAGAAGATGGTTTTTACTATTTGTTTTATGTGAGGTAGCATGGTGAGGGTGTGGTCTATTATTACTCCTAAGTATTTTACCTGTTTTCTGACGGGTATGGAGGTTTTGTTGATTGTGATTGTTTCTGGGTATGAGTTCTCAGTCGTGGGTGGTCTTGTCACAAACATTGCCTCAGTTTTTTTGAGGTTTATGCTAAGGTGGTTAGTTTCCATCCAGGAGGAGGTCTCAGCCATGCATTTGGATAGCGAGTCATATGTAGGGTTTTTTAGCATTTATGGGGATAGCTAACATGATGTCATCGGCATATATAAAATGGGTTAATCCTGTGTTTTTTTAAATATGTCTGTTATCGGTTGCAGGTACAAGTTAAATAAGAGGGCCGAAAGGGCTGATCCTTGGGGTATTCCCTGTCCTTGAGGGAATGTTTCTGATGCTTGTTGGTCAATTTGGACTCGTATTAATCTATGTGAAATATAGGATTTGAACCAGTTAAGGACAATCCCGCCTATACCTAGGTTTTCTAATCTGTTGATCAGTGTCATGTGATTAATGTTATCAAAGGCGGCAGAGATATCTATAAAAAGGAGTAAGAAGCCTTGATGTTTGCCATCAGTGCCCTTGATGAGGAAGTCCATAAGGGTGATTAGGAGGGTTTCTACTCCATGGAATGGGCGGAAACCAAATTGGTGTGAGTCAAGAGGTTTGTGTTCATCAATGTGTTCTTGTAACTGAATTTGAATTGTTTTCCTCTATTATTTTGGCTATGAATGGAATGCTGGCTATGGGTCTGTATGAATTCGGGTCATTTGAGTCGAGCTTATTATTCTTTATTATTGGTCGGAGTGTTGTGAGTTTTAGGGCATCAGGCATGATGCCCTGTGAAAGGGATTGGTTAACGATGTATTGTATATTTACCACCAATTCAGCTTTTGCACACTTAATCCATGACACAGGGCATGGATCGAGTGGGGAAGTGGTGGTGTTTATCATAGTTATGATTTTGAGGAGTTGTTTTTGTTCTACCAATTGGAAACTTGTCCATTCGTGTGAGATTTTTGTGTTTGATAATACAGGAGTTGAGGTAGTGGTTTTGTTTTTTGTTTTTTTTCCGCAAAAATGTTTTTGCTAGTGTTTGTATATTTATTGCTTGTTGTTTAGGTTCGGTGTTGTTAGTTTTGGTTAAAGTTTTTACTATCGCGAATAGCTCCCTTGGGCGGTTGATGGAAGAATTTATTACTTTGGAGTGGTAGTCTCTTTTTGATTTGTTAATTGCGTTTTTGTATTCCATAAGTAAGAGCATGTATTGGGATTTGTTTTCATCAGATTTTAGTTTTCTCCATCTCTTTTCTTGTTTCCTCAGTTGTTTTTTTAGTTTTGTCAGCTCTTTTGTGAACCATTTTTCTGTCTTTTTTGTTTGTTTGTGTAAGACTTGTGTGTGGGCAGCTGCTTTTTGAATGGTTAGATTCCAATGTGTTATGGTTGAGTTGATGTCTGGTGAGCTTGTGTCTAGTTCATGTAGTACTTTATCAAGGAATGTGTCTTTGTCAAAGCGTGCGAAGCGTGATGTATGTGGAGTTGTGCTCCCATTGTTTTTTGGGATTTGTGCTGGTAGCTGGATTGTGATTAGATGATGGTCTGACCAGGGTACTTCAGTTATACTCAGAGTGGTATGTAGTAAGTGATTGTAGAGTGTGGCAGGGAGGAAAATTACATCAAGTATGTTACCTTTTTTGTGCGTAGGGGCATGTATTATCTGTGTGAACCCCATTTGTGACATAGCGTCTATGAAGTTATCTGATTGTGAATGGTTCAGTGATGGAAGGTTCAAGTCCCCAAGGAGTAAAAGTGGTTTGCTTTGTGATGCTGTACATGCAAGTTCTAGGATAGGGGTGAGGTTTTTTCTGATCGGATGATGGGGGTCTGTAGATGAGGGTGAGAGCCATGGTTTTATTTTCTATGTTAACGATGTCTATTCCATCTATATTATTTAGGTTTGTTAGGGTGAATTTTTAGGTAATTTTTGGTGAGAATCATTACACCCCCTCCTCTTTTTATATTCCTTTGGCAATTGAAAATGTCATATTGATATGTGGTTAGCTGGTTTAGTAGTATAGTGTCTGTAGGTGAGAGCCATGTTTCAGTAATGCAGATAATGTCAGGGGATGTATCGTTAATTATGTCATTAATTATAGGTATTTTGTTTCTTATGGATCGTATGTTTATTAGGATGAGTTGTAATTTGATGTTTGTATTGTCATTTTGGTCAATTTTATCACTTATGGGTTGTTGCTTTATTTGGATGAGGCGGTGATGGCGTTTGTGTGAAGTGTGGCGCGAGTGGTGATTATGAGAGTTTGTGTATGTAGAGCTATATATTGGGTTCTGGTATTGATTGTACGTGATTGGGAAATTATTATAAGGGTTCCGGTTATGATTGTAGATGATTGGGATGTTATTGTGTGGACTTTGGTTGGTTTTGTAAGTGTATATGTGTTGAGTTAGGAGGGTTATTAAAAGAGAGTGAAAAGGAGATTTGTAATCTTAGTAGGAGACATTTTGTTCATTTTATGAGGTAATGGGTAGAGTGGGAGGGAAGTAGTTGGAGGTATGTAGTTGGAGGGAGGGAAATTATTATTGTTAATAGTATCACAAGCTGCAAGAAGAGTATTTACTACTGACAACAGTGAAGGGTATTTACTACTGGCAACAGTGTCTTGTAATAGCAATGCAGGAAGCGGTAATTACTACTGATTGCCGTGGGTAAATATTACTAGCAATAGTAACTCACAATGATCATCACTGGTAACATTATCTCACAATGATTTCTACTGGCAAGAGTATCTTACAATGATTGCTGCTGGCAAATGTATCTCACCATGATCAATACTCACAACAGTGTCTCACAATAAATTACTACTGGCAAGATTATCTTACAATAATTACTGCTGAAATAGCTGCTCACAATAATCAATACTGGCAACAGTATCTGACAATAATTACTATTGGCAACAGTATCCCATAGTAACAGTGTAATAGGGGTAGTTATCATAGGTAGCAGTATCTCACAATGATCACTATTTGCAATGGTATCCCTTAAAAGTCCATACAAGTAGCTCCGAATTGGGGGAGTGCGGCTGGTGCTGTTTACCTTATTGCCGGAGGCTCAATTCCCGACTGAGGATAGGTGCCGCTGATGGCAAGAGTTCTTCTGGTGCTCCTTCTCTCAGTCCCCGCCTAAGGGCCACGCCAAAGGGCCCTCTGGCGAGGCCCTCAGGCGCGGGCCCGACCAATTAACTTTACCCCCCCCCCCCCCCACTTTTTGCTCCCTCTCCCGTTCCTTTTACTTATGTAGTCCTCAAACTTATGTCTAGCTCTGAATGCTTCAGCATGGGGCCCACTCCCAACACTTAGCCAATATACTGGAATATATTCTATTTTACCATATGATATCCCCCTATAAACCACTTTGAATACACGATAAGGCGGTATAAAAACCCGTTAAATAAATAAATAAATCTGTCATTTCTTGTCTCCTTTGTTTTCTTCACTTTGTTCCATCTAGGATATTGATATTTT
Organism: Ichthyophis bannanicus; assembly: GCA_033557465.1. NCBI lineage: Eukaryota > Metazoa > Chordata > Amphibia > Gymnophiona > Ichthyophiidae > Ichthyophis > Ichthyophis bannanicus. Next base: position 751,153,649 of record CM066035.1, read on the forward strand.
CCCTTCAGCTTTCTTCCATTTATTTTTCTCTCTGTCCACGCAGACTTAACTACTCTTTCTCTCTTTCTTACTATCCAGAATTAAATCCCCCCTTTTTTACTCCATCCCCATATCACTTTTCAACCCTCACCCCAGTCCTCCCATGCTCCACCTCTTTTTCCTGGTTCATTATTCCACATTCTCACTCACTCTGTCTCCTCCCACCCCATCCAGTATCTCCCACCTCTCTCTGTCCTCCCCCTTGGAAAAAATATTGTGCAACACCATCACCGGCGTCTTCTTTCTTTTTCTGAATCAGCAGCAGAAAGATCTCATAGCACCATCCCCAGCTTTATCTTTATTTCTCGGAGTCAGCATGCAGTAGCCAGTGCTGCCTGTAGCAATCACTTCCGGTGAATGGCCCCACACACTGGAAGTGAATGCTATGGGCAGCACTGGCTGACGTTGCTGACTCAGAGAAAGAAAGATGAAGCTGGAGATGGTGCTGCACGATGCTGGAGCTGCATGCAGAATGAGTTGTGCCAGCTCATTTTCTTCTAGGTACGTATGACCTAGATTGGCCACTGTTGGAAACAGGATACTGGGCTTGATGTACATAAGAACATAAGAACATAAGATCATAAGATATGCCATACTGGGTCAGACCAAGGTCCATCAAGCCCAGTATTCTGTTTCCAACAGTGGCCAATCCAGGTCATACGTACCTAGCAGTTTCCCCAAGGGACACAGGTTCCACAATGCTTGAATTGGTTCAAGCATTGATATCCTGGGTCCCTTCTTAATGTACCTTGGTCTGACCCAGTATGGCATATCTTATGTTCTTATGTTCTTACTACCTGAGTCCTCACTTACTCCTCATACCCAGCCAATCTTAGATTCTGTCTTCTTCTTTTCTTCCACCCAATTTTAAAGTCTCCACCTTAGTCCCAGTCCCTGCTCTCCCCTTCTCCTTTTATCCAATACTGCCTCCTACATCCCTTCTGCACACCCACCCAGCTACTTCCTTCTGCAATACTAATTAACCCTGTCGTTCCTCCTTTTTACCCCAGCATTTATTTGTATGCCCCTCCCTCTCAACTGTTCCCGCTGTATGACCTTTTTTCTTCCCTCTCACAGTAAATATCTTTTCCCCTCTCCATACTCACTCTCCGGCTTCTTTTTCTGCCCCCAGCCCCAGTCCCACCCCCTTCTACTCCTCTCCAAGCATCAACTCCCTTCTACTTCCAGTCCTTCCCAGGACCAGGCCATTTCCTGTCCTAGCCCCCCAGTATCAGTCACCCTCCAGTCGCTCATAGCATCATCTCCCTTCCAGTATCCCCATCCTCCAGCATCAGCCCATTCCAGTACTAGCCCCCCCCCCCCAGTATCAGTCCCCCTCTAGTCCCAGTCCCTCCTAGCATCATCTCTCATCGAACCCCAGGCTCCCCATTCTTCAGCATCATTCCATTTCCAGTACTAGCCCTCCAGTATCAGTCTTCCTCCAGTTCCAGTCGCTCCCAGCATCAGCTCAGTTCCAATCCCTCCATCCCCCAGCATAATCCCATTTCCAGTATCAGCCCCCCTCCAGTCCCAGCCCCTCCCAGCATTATTTCCCTTTCAATAGCAGTCTCCCCATCTGCCAACCTTAGCCCATTTCCCATTCTAGCTCCCAGTCCTCTTACAGTGTTAGTGGCTTCCACTCCTCCACCCCCCTCCTCCCACGCACATGGCCTCACACCACGAGGGGTCTCGCACGTGTTTGACAGACTTCAGAGGGAGCCAGTGAGTCCTGAAGCCCAGTGCCCTGATTTACCTCTGTACAGCCGTGGAAGTAAACTGTGGCATTTTCCTTTACTCCTGGAGTTGTGATAAGTCATATACCGGCACCACTGAGTTCCTGAAGTATGAATTGACCCTGTTTAACCTCCATCACATTGTCTTCCTTTTCTTCATACTCGCTAACTGTATTACGTCCTACCAGCACCTTCCTTCCTTATCTCCTCTCTACCATTCTCACTTCCCCCTCCATTCTGTCTTCTACCTTATCATCAGCTCTTGTGCTTCATCACTTTCTCCCTCTCATTCAACCATCTCCTCTCTCTCTAAGGCAACCTCACCCTTGTTTCCATTGTACTGTCTCCTATCTGCCCTGTACTCTTCTACTCCTTCTTCTTTCATCCGGAGATATCAACCCCAACCCTGGCCCCCCTAGACTTCTGTCACACTCCAAGAAGAGATCTTCACACAACATCTCTAATCTTATTCATATCCTTCTCCTTTCCCCTTCCACTCTCTCTTTCTCTTGTGCCTTGTGGAATGCACACTCCATCCCTAATAAACTTGCTTTTACTCATGATCTCTTTATCTCTAATGATCTCCATCTTCTTGCTCTGAGACCTGGCTCCTCCCAGAAGATACTGCATCTGTCACTGCTCTCTGTCATGGGGTCTCCCACACGCCTCACTCCCTACTGCCAATTCCAACCCCTCCTGCTGCCTCAGTCTCACTCCTTTCCCTCTTTTGAAGTCCACTCCATCCACCTTTTCACTCCACTACCTCTCCGGGTAGCTGTTATTTATCGACTCCTGACAATTCTACCTTTCTCACTGACATTTCTTCTTTCTGGATTCCTCTTCCTCCACTCTTATTCTCAGGGATTTTAACATTCATGTTGATAACCTCTATGATCCATATGCTTTAAAGCTCCTCTCCCTTACCTCCTCGTTTGATCTCCAGCTTTCCTCTACTGCCCCCACTCACCAGCATGGCTACTGCTTTGACCTGGTATTTTACTCTAGTTGCTTACCCTCAAACCTCTGTAGCTCAGTTCTTCCCTTTTCTTACCATCACCTTTTAAGCTTCACTCTTCATCACCCAACACCTCAACCTCATCCTGTCTCCTCCAACCTATTTAGAAATCTTCATGCTATTGATCCTTTAGTTTTCTCTTCCACTGTTTCTTCATCTCTTTCCTCCAGTATGTCATGTAAGTCTGTTGACGAGACAGTAGCTTTCTATAACACTGCACTCTCCTCTGCTCTGGATGCTCTCGCTCTGCCCATGCCATGTCCTGTGAGGCATACTGCACCCCAGCCCTGGCTTTCAATCACTACCTGCTATCTACGTTTCTGTGTCCAGTTGAGTATGCTTGGCTCAAATCCCGCTCCCTTGCAGACTTTCTACACTTCAAATTCATGCTTGTCTCTTTCCAGTCAGCTATAGCTCTTGCCAAACAAGACTATTATGTCCATCTGACTCACTCTCTTGCCTCTGACCCTTGCCGTCTCTTTCCTACTCTCAGCTCTCTCCTCAAAGTGCTTCCACCTCTGACCCCTCCCTCCCTTTCTGCTCCAACCCTGGCTGACTATTTCCATGAAAAGATCCACAAGATCACCCTCCAATTCCCCACAAAGTCAGCTACTTCCCCTCCTTCTCTTCCCCCCCCCCATTCACTCCCAACTTTCCCCAACTATCTCTGCTGCTACCATCTTTTCCTTTTCTGTGATCTCTGATGAGGAAAATGCACACCTTCTTTCTTCCTTCAAACTCACCACCTGCTCCTCTGATCCTATCCACCCCCATCTGCTAAGCCCCATCTCCTCCACTCTTGTCCCTTCTATCTCTCATATTCTCAACCTATCGCTCTCCAATTCAACTGTCCCTGCAGCCTTCAAGCATGTTGTAGTTACACCTCTCCTCAAGAAACCCTCACTTGATCCTACCTGTCCTTCTAATTATCAACCCATCTCCCTCCTCCCCTTTGTTTCTAAACTACTTGAACACGTGGTTCACCGCCGCTGCCTTGACTTCCTCTCCTCTCATTCCCTCCTGGATTCTTTACAATCTGGCTTTCGTCCTTTATGCTCTACCGAAACAGCTCTTGCCAAAGTCTCCAGTGGCTTCTTCCTGGCAAAATCCAAGGGCCTTTACTCTGTCGTCATCCTTCTTGACTTCTCTGCTGCTTTTGACACTGTTGACCACAACCTTCTCCTCGATACCCTGTCCTCACTTGGTTTTAAAGGCTCTGTACTATCCTGGTTCTCCTCCTATCTCTCCCATCGCTCTTTCAGTGTTAATTCTGGTGGCTCCTCCTCTGCTGTTATCCTGCTCTCAGTTGGTGTATCCCAAGGATCTGTCTTGGGTCAGCTCCTTTTCTCTTTATATACCTAGTCCCTTGGTGCACTCATCTCTTCCCATGGCTTTCAGTACCATCTTTATGCTGATGACTCCAAGATCTACCTCTCTAGCCTGAAATCTCTCCGGGAATCCAGACCCAGATCTCTGCCTGCCTTTCTGACATTGCTGCTTGGATGTCTCACCGCCACTTGAAATTGAGCATGGCCAAGACTGTGCTTCTTATCTTTCCCCCTAAAACCTCCTCTCCTCCTTTCTCAGTCTCTGTGGATAACTCTCTACTCCTTCCTGTTTCCTCGGCTCATAACCTTGGGGTTGTCTTTGACTCCTCTCTCTCCTTCTCCACACATCCATTTGATAGCTAAGACATGCCGTTTCTTTCTCTAACATCAAAAACAATCCACCCATTCCTTTCTGAACACACTACTAAGAAACGTATCCACTCCTTAATCACCTTCTGTCTTGACTACTGTAACCTACTCCTTGCTGGGCTCCCTTTGAATCATCTCTCCCCCCTTCAGTCTATTCAACACTCTGCTGTGCGGCTAATCTTCTGCCAGCCTCGCCATGCTCATATTACCCCTCTTCTCAAGTCACTTCATTGGCTTCCTATCCATTTCCGCATCCAGTTCAAACTTCTCCTGCTGACCTATAAGTGCATTCACTCTGCTGCTCCTCACTACCTTTCTTCTCTTATCTCTCCTTACACCCCCTCTTGGGAACTCTGCTCTTCTGGCAAATTGCTTCTATCTGTGCCCTTCTCTCCTATTGCTAACTCCAGACTTCGCTCCTTTCACCTTGCTGCGCCTTATGCCTGGAACAACTACCTGTGTCTTTACACCAGGCACCTTCTCTGACACTTCAAATCTAGGCTGAAAACTCATCTCTTTGCTGCTGCTTTTGGATCTGGTCTCACCTGATCTCCTTGTTTCCTTACCTTTTTCCCTTGTTTTTATCCCTGTCTGCACCTTCTGTATTGTCTGTCTTGACTAGATTGTAAGCTCTGATGAGCAGGGACTGTCACTTACATATCTGTGTGCAGCGCTGTGTACGTCTTGTAGCACTATACAAATGTTCAGTAGTAGTAGTAGTAGTTAAGGAAAATGCAGCTGTTTACTCCCATGGCTGTGCAGAGGTAAGCCGGGGCACCAGGCTTCAGGACTCACTGGCTCCCTCTGAAGCCAGTCAGCTGCATGCGTTGCCCCTCATGCCTGCAATGCCTAGGGCCGGCCCTGCTTGGGGTGGGTGGGTTGAGATATCTAGTGACGGAGGCCCCCAGAGGATGGTGCCCCCCTGCCATGCTTACCCTGCTTACCAGGTAGCACCAACCCTGCTTTGTCCACTCAAAAGAAAGATCTGCCCATACCATCTTAACCATCAAAAGCAACAAAGAGGCTTGGAGGTACTGCTCAAGTGCAGGTGGGTAGTCAGCCTGAACATGGATGTTTCTGCAGGGACCTGCGCAGAACACCACCAACTGAGATGACACCAAGGCATCAAAGTGAAGGGGAGTGAGTCTTAAATGCTGGGGAACTGAGATGGTTAGAACCCTAAGCTAAGCTTAGATGGTAACCCTTTGAGAAGGGAAGGCCAAAAGATTAATTAATAAATTACTTAAAGCTGTTATACTTACTAACTAAAAGGTGCAGATTTTGGAAGGAATGGGGTAAACTATATTCCATAAATTACCTGAATAAATTCATAGCTCGTATCATAGCTATCTCATAAGATTGTAAGTTGTTCAAAGTTTGAAGTTGTTTATCAGTTATCTTAAGTTTAAGTTAACCCTTGGCTCAGAACATAAACTTCTGGCCTGGAGTCTAATTATTGAGAAGGGTGAATGAGAGTGTGTCAGTGTGTCAAAACCTTAAATATTTGTTGCTACAAAGCTTTAAATCTTGTCTCAAGTCGGAACCCTAATTCTTAACAAACCAAGAGCTCAGAGAAACTTGGGCTAACTCTCTTTGGACTGGGGCGCTCCCTTGTTCTGCCTAGCAGCTCTACAACATCTGCCTGGAACACACAGAAAGTGGGGCTACACCAGGGCCGGCACATTTCTTGAGACCATCCCTCCAGTGCCCGTTGCCATCACTGCCGCCCCTCTCCAGGAGAGGCAGTGTGGCAATGGCTGCAAACAGCCCCATAGCACTAAACTTTAAACTTCATCACCACACAGCAGGACGTCAGCATCGAGCATCGGAGAGGCAGATTAAACAGTCCTATGGCTCCGAAGTTTAAAATTAAGTGCTGTGGGGCTGTTTGCAGCCATTGCTGTCACTGCTGGTTCCAAGTGGGGCAACAGCAGCAGAAATTGGTGCTCATTGGGGACCAGTGCTCTAGGTGACTGCCAAGTATGCCTAATGGTGGCACCAGCCCTGGTTACACCGGTCACCATCCTGATAGGAATGATGAATATCTGGATTATATTTAAATGTATTTAAAAATATGCCAACTGCAGAGTTTAATACTGACCCAAAAATATTTAAAGGGAGGAGAAACTCAAGTTTCCAAGTGAGTTCAATATCCAGATAAGTGAACCTTAAACAATTAGATTTTTGAAAAATCTATTCTGTAGCAACAGTGGAAACAGAAGATGATATATATGAGGCATCTCAGGAAGAACATAAGCTAAGTGTCATCATGAAAAGATCTGGCACTGCCTGAAAAAGGAAAGAAGACCAATGTTTTGAAAATAAAAATCACCAAGGAACACGTCATTTCAGAAGCTGCAATGTCTACCACTGGATGAGCATAGAGGCTGTGTTCCAATATTAATCTTACCATAAGATAATGTTCCCTCAGAGTAGGATTATGACTCAGTGGAGTCATCTGGGAGAGCCTGAGGTGCCTTTGCTGATGAGTTATTGTACATGTTTTACGTGGCAATTTCCACTGAATTTAAAAATTGCAATCAAATGCTAAAAAAATCCTAGAAATTGCTGGCAGTTTTGCTTGAATAGAAAGGGGTATGGGACCTAGTTGCAGATAGCCTGGGTTAACCTTTAGCTCTGTTTAATAAACATACCCCCAAGAGTTTAAAGATGACAGAACACTCTGTTTAATTAGAAGCTGTCTGGCTGAATGAATATTGACACAAAAACTTAAAGTTAATACAGTTTAAAAAAAAATCATTTACACAGTTTTGAAATGCTTCGACATTTTCTCCTTGAAATTTTTGCCGCAGTGCTGTGTTGAGGGAAGGTGACTTTGTGTGCTTTCCTAATATTACATCACAGTGGATAGCAATACATTGTGGCATCTTGCCATGTCAAGGTCATGCTAGAATTGTAATGAAAACAATAGCATATTCCTAACCTTATAAACTCAGAACGGAAAAAGAAATACTGCAGCAAAATTATTTAATAAACCATAAACCAAGACAGAACATACACAGACATTATATAAAAATCCCCAGAGTACAAGTCCATCATAGCTTGAAATAGACACTGGGGCTTCAATAATAAATAAGGGTTCTTATACAGATGACCAACTGACTCCAGGTAAAAAAAACAAAACAAAACATAAAAACTTAAGAACTTCCATACTGGCTCAAACCAAAAGGTCATTTTGCCCAATGTCCTTTTTCCAGTAGTGGCCAATCCGGGTCACAAGTAATTGACATGTCCCAAAAGTAGTCAGTTCCATGCTACTTATCCCCAGGGATATGCAGTGGTTTTGTACTTTAATAAATGTTTATAGACTTTTCCTCCAGGAATTTCTCCAACCCTTTTTTAAATCCAGCTATACTTTCTGCTTTTGCCCCACTCACCGGCAATGAGTTCCAAAGACTTATGCCTATAACAAACTACCTGAGTCTGTACGTCTGGCTTCTTCTCTGGCCCTTTTCAAATTCACACTAAAAACAGACTAGGAAAGAGATCTCAAAGTGATAGTGTCTGAGGATCGCAAGGTGGCGAAGCAGTCGCCAAAGCTAGAAGAATGCTAGGTTGCATAGAGAGAGACAAAATCAGCAGAAATGAGGAGGTGATAATGCTCTCGTACACGTCATCAGTGAGGCCTGACGAAGTACTCTGTTCAGTTTTGTGAGCCTTATCTCACTAAGGATATAGAGGCTGGTGTCAGTTAAAAGGAAAGTGACCAAAATGATAAGAAGTCTTCAGAAGAAGATATATGAGAAGAGATTGGAGGTCACCAATGTATACTTAGAAGAGAGGAAGGACAGAAAAAATATAATACACACTTTTAAGTACATGAAAGGTATTAATAGACAAACAAGCCTTTTCCAAATGAGGGGAAGCTACAGAGAACATAATATGAAGTTAAAAGGAGATAGATTCAAAAGCAACAGGAAATATTTTCTCACAGAAAAAGTGATGGAATGTCCTCCTGGATAAGGTGATAGAAGTATAAAAAAAAGAGTGGAATACACCCATGGATTTCTGAAGGTCAAGAGAATGGGAGCCAAGTATAGAGTTGGGTATCATTGAGTCAATGCCGACTCCTAGCAACTATAGTTGTCCCTATCTCCTGTCTTTTCTAAGCAAGGTGTAACCAAAAGTAGATTGCCAGGTCTTTCTTCCATGCAGTGAGTCTACAGTATCTGGTCTCCCATCTAAGTACTAAACAGGTCCAACTCTGCTTATCTTCCAAGATCAGGCACAGGGTGACAGGGCCATAGCAGGTATGAAGTGCTTCAACCTGCTGTGAAATGACTTTTTCAAGTCTAAGAAATCATGGGACATTAACCTGCACTGTGCAAGCTGGAACTCTAAAAGCACAGGCATGGGGGAAACAAACTTCGTTGCATGACGGTTCCTCGGTGCTTTTATTTTTAGGTTGCAACTTGTGCTGCATGGCAGTGACAACACTACCTTCCTCACTGGGCAGACCAGATGGGCTACTTTGGTCTTTATCTGCCTTCATTTACTTTGCTACTATGAACCTCTAAACCCTGGTTTACTCACACAGGTGTAACACTAGTTTGTGGTGTCAGGCATGATAAATTACCAGAACATTCAAATATATCTCTTATGGATTCTCTTATAATAATCTCTGATTATTGACATGGTGATAAAAAATAAATAAGAACATAAGAACATAAGACATGCCATACTGGGTCAGACCGAGGTCCATCGAGCCCAGTATCCTGTTTCCAACAGTGGCCAATCTAGGTCATACATACCTAGCAATATCCCCAAAAGACACAGGTTCCTCAATGCTTGTACTGGGTCAAGCATTGATGTCCTGGGTCCCTTTTTAATAGTGGTTTATGGACCTTTCCTCCAGGAACTTGTCCAAACCTTTTTTAAACCCAGCTATACTAACAGCCCTTACCACATCCTCCGGTAACAGATTCCAGAGTTTGATTACACGTTGAGTGAAAATTTTTTTTCTCTTATTTGTCTTAAATAGTTTACCCTGTAGCTTCATTACATGTCCCCTAGTCTTTCTATATTCTGATAGCGTAAACAATTGATCCACGTTTATCCGTTCCACTCCATTCATTAATTTATAGACCTCTATCATATCTCCCCTCAGCCGTCTCTTTTCCAGGCTAAAGAGCCCTAACCTTTTTAGCCTCTCTTCATAGGAGTAGCCTTCCATCCCCTTTACCAATTTGGTGGCTCTTCTCTGTACTTTTTCTAATAACGCTATGTCCTTTTTAAGATACGGTGACCAGAATTGCACACAATATTCAAGGTGCGGTCGTACCATGGAGCAATACAGAGGCATTATAATATCCTTTGTTTTATTCTCCATCCCTTTCCTTATGATACCTAGCATTCTGTTTGCTTTCTTGGCCGCCGCTGCACACTGGGCCGAGGGTTTTAACATGTTATCCACGATGACTCCTAAATCTTTTTCCTGGGTGGTGGCTTCTAATGTGGAGCCTTGCATCGAGTAACTATAGTGTGGGTTGTTCTTTCCTAGGTGCATAACTTTACACTTGTCCACATTAAATTTCATCTGCCATTTGGATGCCCAGTCTTCCAATTTATCCAGGTCCTCCTGCAGTTTTCCACTATCTTCTTGGGTTTTAACAGCTTTAAACAGTTTTGTGTCATCTGCAAATTTGATAACCTCACTCGTTATTCCCTTTTCCAGGTCATTTATGAATATGTCAAAAAGCAGCGGGCCCAGTACAGATCCCTGGGGTACTCCACTATTCACCTTTTTCCATTGGGAATATTGGCCATTTAGCCCTACCCTCTGCTTTCTATCTTTTAACCAGTTCCTGATCCACAATAGTACACTGCCTCCTATCCATGACTCTTTAGTTTTGCCAAAAGTCTCTGATGAGGGACCTTGTCAAAGGCTTTCTGAAAGTCCAGATACACTATATCAACCGACTCACCTTTGTCTACCTGTTTATGCACACCTTCAAAAAACATATCAGATTAGTAAGACAAGATCTTCCTTGTCTAAAGCCATGTTGGCTGTCTCCCATTAGGCCATGACTATCTACATGCTGTGTAATTTTGTTCTTTATGATGGTTTCTACCATTTTCCCTGGTACTGACGTCAGGCTCACCGGTCTGTAGTTTCCCGGGTCACCCCTGGAACCCTTTTTAAAAATTGGTGTTACGTTGGCGACCCTCCAATCTTCAGGTATTACAGATGATTTTAATGAAAGTTCACAGATTACCAATAGCAGGTCTGCAATCTCATATTTCAGTTCTTTCAACACTCTGGGATGTATACCATCCGGTCCAGGTGATTTGCTACTATTCAGTTTATCAAATAGTTGTAATATATCTTCCCGGTGTAGCGATATTTCTCTCAATTCCTCTGCAGTATCACCTTTAAATACCACTTCAGTCTTGGGTAACATCCCTACATCTTCCTCAGTAAAGACCGAAGCAAAGAATTCATTCAGTCTCTCCGCTATAGCCTTGTCTCCTGTTACTGCCCCTTTTACCCCTCTATCATCTAACGGTCCAATTGACTCTCTCACAGGCCTTTTGCTACGAATGTACTTGAAAAAGTCTTTATTTCGTGTTTTTGCTTCCGTAGCAAGTTTCTTCTCAAATTCCCGCTTTGCCTGCCTTATCAATGCTTTGCATTTAACTTGCCAGTGCTTGTGCTGTTTCCAGTTTTCATCATTTGGCTCTTTTTTCCATTTCCTGAAGGTTGCTTTTTTGGCAGCAACAGCCTCTCTGACCTCACCTTTAAACCATGCTGGCAGTTTTTGGACTTTCTCCCACTCTTCTTAATGCGTGGAATACAGCTGGTCTGGGCTTCGAGGATAGTAGTTTTAAATAACGCCCAAGCTTGCTGTAAGTCTTTAACCTTTGGAACCGCTCCTTTAAGTTTTTTCCTAACTATATTCCTCATTCTATCATAGTCTCCCTTTTGAAAGTTGAAAGGTAGTACTGTGGATTCCTTTACTATTTGTCCTCCAGTAATTAAATCAAACATGATCATTATGATCACTATTGCCAAGTGGTCCCAACACCCTTATTTCTTGCAGCAGATCTGACGTTCCAGTAAGGACTAGGTCCAGTATGGCTTCCCCTCTGGTCGGTTCATGAACCAGCTGCTCCAAGAAGCAGTCATTTATTCCATCTAGAAACTTTCTCTCTTTAGCTTGTCCTGCCGTGACACTGACCCAGTCGATACCGGGGTAATTGAAATCACCCATTATTACTACTCTGTTGTGACTTTTGTTAGCTTCTGTGATTTCTTTGAACATTTCATCATCCATTTGTTCATTCTGGCCAGGCGGTCGATAGTATACTCCCACTGCCATTACCTTCCCCTTCATAAGTGGAATTTCAATCCATAGAGATTCTATAGCAAATTTTGTTCCCTGCAAAACTTTAATCCTTTCTGTCTCAATGCCCTCTCTAACATAGAGCGCAACCCCTCCACCAATTTGATCAGCTCTATCATTACGATATAGTTTGTATCCAGGTATCACAGTGTCCCACTGGTTATCCTCCTTCCACCATGTCTCTGAGAGTGCAATCATATCTAACCTCTCATTTAGTGCCATATATTCTAACTCTCCCATCTTATTGTTTAGACTTCTAGCATTGGCATATAAGCATTTTAGAGACTGTATTTTATTCATATTAATCTGGCTATTTGTAGGCATGGGTAATTTGGAATCTTTATGCTCCGTTTGCTCCTTACTCAAGGGCATTTCGGCTACTATACTCCCTTTTGGAACCTCACTGCTTTTGGTAGTATCCTTCAAGGATACCTTTGTCCGAACCATGCGCTCCTGGGTGACTGTCGGCTTTCCCCTATTCTTTAGTTTAAAAGCTTCTCTATCTCCTTTTTAAAGGTTAATGCCAGCAGTCTGGTCCCATCCTGATTAAGGTGAAGCCCATCCCTTCGGAAGAGCCCCCCCTTTCCCCTGAATGTTCCCCAGTTCCTAACAAATCCAAACCCCTCATCTTTGCACCATTGTCTCATCCACGCATTGAGACTCCGGAGCTCTGCCTGTCTTTTGGGTCCTGCACGTGGAACAGGAAGCATTTCGGAGAACGCTATCCTGGAAGTTCTGGATTTCAACTTCCTACCTAAAAGCTTAAATTTAGCCTCCAGAACTTCCCTACCACATTTTCCTATGTCATTGGTACCAACATGTACCAAGACAGCAGACTCCTCCCCAGCACTATCTACGATCCTATCTAGGCGGTGCGTGAGGTCCGCTACCTTCGCACCAGGCAGGCATGTTACCAGGCGATCCTCACGTCCACCAGCCACCCAGCTATCTACATTCCTAATGATTGAATCACCAACTATAACAACTGTCCTGACCCTCCCCTCATGGGCACGTGGCCCTGGAGAAACGTCCTCGGTGCAAGAGGGTTTTACATCACCTGGAGGACAGGTCCTAGTTACAGGATCAATTCCTGCCACACCAGGGTGATGCTCACCTGTCACGTGACCTCTCTCCTCCATGGCAACAGGGATGCTGCCAGACTGGAGGTGGGACGTCAGGACTATATCCCTGTAGGTCACGTCCATGTACATCTCTGTCTTTCTTATGTCTTCCAGGTCTGCTACTCTAGCCTCCAGAGAACGGACTCGTTCCCTGAGAGCAAAGAGTTCTTTGCACTTAGTGCATATGTAAGACCTCTCACCAACTGGGAGAAAATCATACATGTGACATTCAATGCAAAAGACCGGAGAACCCCCATCTCGTTGCTGGACTTCGGTCTGCATCTTAGTTTAAAGCTTGTGTTTAGGTTTTTTAAATTCTGTATATATGAAGGATTGGTGTAGATGCTTATACCAATAACAGTGTATCTAATACCCTAATACACCCTGTGTACCTGAAGCTTAATTAATTAAGCTCAGATCCTCCGTGTATGACTGATGTGGATAACGAGCTGCACCTGAGAGCAGCCCCTTTCCTCTAAGATGTGCAAGTACCTATAAAAGTACAATTACCCCAGGGGTGGGTGGGTGCTGGGGAGGGAGGGAGGGAGATAAGTCCTATTAAAGAGGGCAGTTACAAGGTACCCTGTCCTGAAACCTCAGCAGGGGGGAGGGGGGGTACCACATAAAGCCCAGTTAGTTGAGAGAGGCAAGGTAAGTTACAGCTGAGAAAGGGTAAGAGAAAGTTTAAAAGGTAAACCTCTACAGCAATGGAGTGGGTAAGGAACTCAACTATGGACAGATAGAGAGCTATGTGGAGACAAACAGATGCACAGGTATTTGGAAACAAGACTCACAAAAGATTGGGGTTTTTTTTGTAATTTGTTCTTTATCCAATTTTTCCAACCCAAACTTACATCTTCACATCTGAGGACCACAACCGGTCTGTCAAAATCGTCCTTTCTATACATTAAAACTAACTTCCGCAGTTAGTTATTAGCACTTCCCCCCCACCCCCTCCCTTTCCTCCCCTCAACTCACCCTCCCTCCCCCAAGCACACCCTCCCCTACTCCCCACTTTTCAGATTTCTAACACTTTGAAACCCTTTTAAACATTTAAACATTTATACAGTTGAGCAGGTATATAGTTAAACAATTACACCTTTAAACCTCTGCTCCACCGCCTTCTGTCCACCCCCACCACCCTCCACTGTTCATACTTCTCCCACACCTTGGTATACTTAGTAACAAGGTTTTTTCTGTGTGCGTCTATCGCACAGAAGCCCCATAGTAGCTCCATCCTCCCCACCACCTCTGTTAACGGGGGCACCCCATTATTTTTCCACCAGCAAAGACGACTCATCCGGGACGCTATTACGCAGTACCCCTGTAACCTCCCCAAATCTCCTCCCTCCACCTCCTCATTCAAGATGACCATAGCAGGTGTAAACTGTACCCGCACCTTGGTAATATCTGCTGTAAACCTTTACATGGCTTTCCAATACTTTTGCACCTTTGGGCAACTCCAGATCATATGGAACAAGTCCCCCCTTTCCCCGCACCCCTTCCAGCAGAGCTCTGAGCTGTCTGGGTACAGCGCATGAAGCCACACCAGGGTCCAGTACATGCTCAGCCTTAACTTATAGCTATTTTCCAACATTGCTGTCCCCGGCGCTAACCGGTGAGTTCTAGCATAAATACCATGCCACCTTGTGGGATCCCATTAACCTCCCAACTCTTCTTCCCACTTCTTCTGACTGCTAGCTGTCCCCATCCTATATTCCCCTATATTATCTGAGTTGTCCCCCCCCTCTTTCCCATCATCTCCTCAAATGGTGTGGGTTTAGCAGACCAGTCCGCTTTCACAGCTTTTTGCTGCAGACAATACCCCATGCAAAGATATGGATACCTGTCACACTCCTCCAGATGGTATTGCCTCTGTAATTCTTCAAACCCCCGAAGACCCCCCCTTCCCCTACCATTTGGCCAATCTTCCGCAATCCCTTCCTCCTCCACCTCTTAAATACCCCCACCCCATCTCCCATCCCCCCTCTGCTACCGTCTGAAGATAAGTCTCCTGTGAGTACCTTTTCCCCCCTATCAAATACCTCTTCCACTTCATCCATACCTGGTGGGTTAGTTCCATATATGGATTCTCCTCTCCCCTCCCCCTCCTCCCAGCCTTAGGGTCCCATATCCAGGCCTCTGTATCCGCGTCCTACCCCCCTTCCATTCGTACCCACCCTGGGTACTCCAGCCCGTCTTTCCACGCAAACAGCGCCCAGAGTTGCGTCGCCTCATAATATATGAGCAGAGATGGAACCCCTAATCCCCCCCTCCTCTTTAGGCCTCTACATTGTGGCCCTAGCTACTTTCGGTCACTTCCCATCCCATATAAACTGCATAAGCAAGCTTTGCATCTTATCTATTTCCTTTTTCACCACTCTACAAGGTAACGACATAAACACAAACAACAACCTCGGCAAGATATTCATTTTCACAATCGCTATGCGGTGCAACCATGACAGATACAGTCCCCGCCACTTAGAAAGATCCTGCCTAATACTTTCCACCAATCCTTGGTAGTTCCATTGCTTAATCCAAGGTAAAGGAGTCCCCAACTGGATCCACAAATAGCAGAAACTGCCCTCCACCCACCGGAACCGGAGGTTTTGCCGCAGACTTTCCTCAACTCTGGGTAGCAAATTAAACCCCAACATTTCGGTTTTACCTTGATTCATTTGATATCCTGCTATCTTGCTATATCACTCTATGGCCTTCATTAGCACCGTCAACGTTGTAAGGGGTTGCGTCAATGTAAAAATAATATTATCCGCAAACAACCCAATCTTTTCCTCTCGCCCCCATATCCGTACACCTTTTATATCTGCTTCCCTCCTAATGTATTCTGCCAGTGGTTCAATAGCCAATGTGAACAACAGCGGAGACAGCGGGCACCCCTGTTTGGTGCCTCTATGTAGCTCAAAGCTATCGGAATACCCTCCATTCACCCTGACTCTAGCCCATGGACACTGGTATAGTGCCCTTATCCAATTAATATACTGCGTTCCAAAACCCATTTTCTCTAATACTTGGAACATATATGGCCACTCAACGCAGTCAAACGCTTTTTCTGCATCCACCGTGACCATCACTGTGGACTCTTGAGACCTCTGAAGATGCCAGGTTACATTCAATATCTTTCGCACATTATCGCTTCCCTGCCTCCCCTTAACGAAACCTGTCTGATCGGGATGAATCAACTGTGGCACTACATCTTGGATCCGGTTAGCCAATACCTTTGCCAAGATCTTGGCATCCAAATTTATTAATGATATAGGTCTATAGGATCCACATACCCCCCTATCTTTGCCTGGCTTTGGCAGTACCATAATGCTGCTTCCACCATAGACTTTGGAAGATTTTCACCTTGAAGTACCCTATTCAATACCTGAGTGAAGATGGGCACTATGTGGTCTGACAGAACTTTATAGAATTTCACCGTATACCCATCCAAGCCTGGTGCCTTCCCAAATTTAACCTGGCTATAGTCCTCCGTACCTCTTCCTCCTATATCTCTTGCCATAAGCGTTCCCGCCCCTCCACATCCACCTGTGGGAGATGGCACTCATTCAAAAACTCTTCAATCTCCTCCCGCCCCACCGTTGTTTCACTTTTATACAGATTCTCATAAAATTCCCGAAATTCCTTTCTGATAACCTTAGTCCGGTGCTCCATTTCACCTTTTTTATTCCTTATCCCCTCAATAAACGCTGCCTGCCACCGCACTTTAGGCGACAAGCTAAAAGCCTCCCCGCCCTATTTCCCCCTTCGAAGTGGGCCTGCTTCAACACCGCCAGCTGATATGCCATCTCTCGGGCTCATAGATTACTCAATTCCACCCTCACCTTAATGATCTCTGCAATAGTGTGTGGGTCCTGCACAGCTTGATGCGTTCTCTCTAATCTCTCCAGATTCCTTAATAATTCCTTTAATGCAGCCCCTTTCTCCCTCTTTACTTGCGCACCCAAGCTAACCATATGTCCCCGGATTACCGCCTTTAGTCCATCCCACAGAGTCCCCATAGACACCTCCCCTGTGTTATTAAACCTTAAATATTCTTGTATACTGTCCCGAAGCTTCCTCACATACCTCTCCTCCTCAAGCAATGAATCATTTAGCCTCCAAAATTTTAAGCTGTCATCTTCATTGCCCAATACTAGTTTTACGTAAACTGGGGCTTGGTCTGACCAAGTTATCAGCCCATGTTCCACCTCCTGTACCCTCGCTACCCACGGTCCCCCCCCCCCCCCCAAATCATATCTAACCTACTGTAGGTTCCATGTACCGGAGAGTAGAATGTATACTTCCGCTCTCCCAGGTGCCAACTCCTCCAAAGATCAACCAACCCCAATCTCTCCCTCAACTTTTGAAAACTTCGCCTATCCCCTCGGCCCCCCCCCACCCCCCGGCGCCTACTAGTATCCAATCTGGGGTTACAGGTCACGTCAAAATCCCCTCCCAAGATTATAGAAGTACTGCCAAATTCTTCTAACTCCTTCAACATTTGCTCGTACACCTCTCCCTGCCTTTCATTCGGTCCATACAGGCTAATCACCCACACCTCCTCCCTCTCTATTTGTAATATCACCCCCACCCACTTACCCCCTTTACCCCTACATGTACCGCTCACCATATGCTGATAGTCACTTCCCACCAGGATCCCAACCCCCCCTTCCGTGAGTTCGCCCTCTGCCCCGCTAAGACCACCTTAGGATATTGTTTAGACTCCAAGAGATATTCCTGCCCCACCCACAGGTGAGTTTCCAGTATGCACAAAATTTCCGCCCCAACCTTCTTCTGCCCTCTTGTTCTACCAGTTTCCTTTTCTGCCACGTGTGCAACCCCTTTACATTCAATGTCGCAATCGTTAACGTTTTCCTCCTCTGACCTGGCTGCCCCCTCCCTTACTTCCAGCCCCCCCCCCCCGCTCCTGTGCTCCTGCCCGAAATCCCCGTTTACTCCCTCTCCCCCCCATTCCGCTTTGCCCTGTTTCCGTGTCCCCCCCCTGTTTACCCATCCCCTTAGGCCTCCCACTCCCATCCTCCCCTCCCTCCCTCCCCTTACCCTCCCACATCCTCCTTTTCCAGAGGATACAACCGGAGAAGTGTACCCCTACCTCCCCCAGCCACTTACTTCTCGCTCCTCCCTATTTCCTTCGCTTTCCTTACTCTCCCTGCCCGCACCTCATTCCCTGGTCCTCCCCCTTATGCATACCCCTCTTCTTCCCAACCCCACTCCCTAACCCCCCTCTCCTCCCCTCTTCCCCTTTACCTCCCCTCCACCGCCTCCCTCCTTCTTCCCTCTCCCTATTCATACATCATACTTACATCAACCTTACTTCCCCCATGCCCATTCTATGTCTCAAATCCACCTCCCTCCACCCCTCTCCTCCTATCCCTACCCACACCTCCCCTTCCGAACACACAGTTCTTTTAAAACTCCTCTCCCCTCCCACCATGAATACCCATCATAGTATCAGTCCTCAGATTCCTTCCATGTTCCGGTCCTCTCGCTGCACCTGCCTTGGCCTCCGGTTGGTCCGCCACTCCTGGCTCTCCTCTCATTGCCGCCTCCGCTCTGTTTTTCCCGCCGCTGTAGGCAACTCCTGGGGCTGCAGACCTGCTTCTTGCAGTGCCCCCTTTGCCGCCTCTGGTGATTGTGTCCTCCATGCCCTCCCCTTTAGAGTAAAGGAGAGCCCAACGGGTGCAGCCAGCGATACTTGACTTCCGCTTTCCGCAAAGTTTGTGTCACTGGTTGCATTGCTCTCCTCCGTTCCTGCAGATAAGTCCTCATATATATGCACCTGGTATCCCTGCCATGTTAAAGCTCCCAAACCCCTCATCTTGGTGGTAATTCTCTCCTTTGTTTTGTATCGGGTCAGGCATATTATAATGTCTCGAGGCCTGTTCCCCAAGGGTGGTCCCAGTGCTCTGTGTGCTCTCTCAATTTGTATGTCCTCCGCCGTCACCTCCTCTCCCCCCTTCTAGACACACCGACACCGCCACCTTTTTGCTATTTTGAAATTCTTTCCCCTCTGGGATTCCTCGTAGTCTCAAATTATTTCCTGATGCGTATTTCATTTTCTTTGATGTAAATTCCACTGTGAAACCTTTTGACTGAATCCTATACCTTTCTTAATGGTTGCTGTGACACTTAGGAGATTGTTTGCTAAAAGCATACACAAAAACCATATGTGCGTTTTATACTGCAGAGCCCATATTATTATTATGGGCCTTGTTGTAAATAATATGTTAGGGACATTAAGGGGTATGTTTACTAAAACGCGCAATTGTGCACAGGTACCTTAGCGCAAGCTAATAGTGCATTTTTGTGCCCCGCACACGTGCGCGTCACACTAACGGGCCCGCACAGGTGCGCGGCGCGCTGATGTGCGCTAGGGGTGTGGGAAGGCATTCCGAGGGCGGAGGAAGGCTCCGGAGGGGCGGAGGGACGGGGTCAATGGGTGGAGAGTGGAGAGTGGGAGGGGAGAGGCTCCCCGCACAGGAGCGTGGCTGTAAATCAACCTAAAAAATACCGCGAGTGAAAACCTCGCGTTAGAGACGATTTAAAGGGAAGAGAAACCATTTCCGTCAGCAATGTACAGCAAAACCGGGGAAACCTACAAACCGTGAGCAGTGTGATACATGTGCACAGAACAAAATAGAAAATAAAACTTTAAAATGACCACAAGAAAAATTGTAAAAATTATAATTCAGCTGGGCAACAGTGATAGCAATGGGCAACAATAAAAAACACTCCCAGGAAAGTCCCAAAAAAATAGAAATGATTTTTGGAAGGGTCTACGCTCCGTAGACCCTTTCAAAAATCATTTCATTTTATTGGAGTTTTCCTGGGATTGTTATTTAATGTTGCCCAGTGATATCACTGTTGCCCAGCTTGGTTATGGGTGTTTGCCCCTTTTTCTGAGGTCATATGTGAGGTTTATTTGCACTTTTGTCTCCATACAAGGTAAATGAGCCCACAGTAAAATTGTGCAGAGCAGGGGTTCTGACTCGTCAGGCCAGGTTTCCTATCTCCAGGGACTGCATTGTCTCTGTGGCCACAGTGTGGTGCAATGGACACAGCCAGTGCCTGTAAGACCAGAGGATAACAGGTTCAAATCCCAGCTGGGGCTCCTGCCAACCCAGTCCCTATAGTTTTACCCACCACTAAACAGTGATAGTAAAGACACTCCTTTATTGCTGAGAACATACGCATGGTTAATACGCCTATATTTTACCACACCAAACACAGACACCAGAAACAGGCGCATTACCTAGAGCAGAGTCTCCCAAATGCAGTCCTGGAGGGCCCCACACCATTCAGGTTCCATGCTGCCTCTAATAAAGATGCCTGTGCTGCATATCTATGCACCACCCCATGGTATGCAGATGTAGCTCATGCATATTTATGAGGGACAGCATGAAAACCCGAACAGTGTCTGGAACACCAGGACTGGAGTTGGGAAACTCTGCCGTAAAGCAGCAGCCAACAGGGCCAGACACACCCACACACACACCCACAGGCCCCATTGGCCAATGCCTCCTGAAGAGGCAGGACATTGGGCCCTGCCTGTATCTCCCAATACTAGCAGTTGCATACCTTAGCAATGCCACCCTACACCTGGGTATATGGTACACAGCTATCAAACGTGTCCTATGATAACTGGCAGATATCAATTCCTACGTTAAGCACATTTTGCTCATTGAGCTCCACCATGACAATCATTCCGATGTCTGCGGTGTGTGCTGCAGGTCTGGTCTCTGACAGTGTTTACCACCCTGGGGAGTGACCCCCAACAGTATTGCGTACCATATCCATGCCTGTACTGTGCCCAGGACTGGTATGGTGGGTATGGCTGCTGAACTCCTCTATAGTAGCACAATGCTGGCATAGGTGTGGGGGTGGCTGTCTGTCTATCCAGTGTGTGGTGGCTGCAAACACTTTCCACAGCCCACACTGCCAGCAATGTTGCCAGTATTGGGCTGCCAATGTGCATAATGAGGAGCAAGGTACCATGGGTATAGGCCGGACAGGGTGGCCTGGCCAGGGTGCATCTGCACAGGGCATAGGGCACTGACTGGGACATTTTAGGGCCCGGCCACCACCTACACAGACAGGGTGACCTCAGTATGTCCTGCTGAGGGATCACTCTCACCTTGACTGTGCAGTGACCACAGCATGGCTAGGCATCCCCATAGTGCTATATAGTATTTTTCTCATGTGATAGATATGGGTTTCCTTTTGGGGCCCAGTCACTGATTTATCTGCTTGCTGTGTATGCTGACATCCCAGTTCTGGGTGCATGCATCTCTACTGGGAATATGCACCATGGACTAACTAGCAGACTGTTTGCAGCTGGTATGTGTCTTGATGGAGTGGCTTGCAGGGTTCAGCGGCTGATGACCTGCTGCAGGAGAATATCAGATAGTGGTGGGGTGAGGCTTACCATATCCAGGCCTAATATCTGTCTGCTATTGTGTTATAGATGTGTATAGAGCTGCATTGACTACCCTGTGGGGTGTCTGTTTCTCAGCAGGACTGGGGTTGATGGTCCCCTCTACTGCCACCTTTGCAGGGAGATAGAAGGTGAATCTATTGATAGGAGACCCTGTTTGCCACCCTCAGCCCTGGGAGAGGGGTGGCACATGGCCCACCTAGGGGTCCATGGGGGCTACACCTGACTGTAACAGACAGATATCCAAGGTGTTTGTGCAGAAACTACCTATCTCACACATTAACACTGCTTTGGACCTCCGGCATGGCCTCTTTCAGCCATGGAAGGTGTTGTGGACCTGGTCCTGGGCGCCTCATTGCACCCTCAGGGTGAGCACAGTACCCGCACAATGTGACAGTGTGTAGCTACTCTGTGCCAGTAAAACACACGGTCAGTACCCCCTACCAGGCCGGGGTGCTGTGGGGGTGCACATGGTCACTTCCCCCTACCAGGCCGAGGTGCTGTGGGGGTGCATTGCCCATCTTGTGTTTATCTGTGGACAGCTGATTTGCATGTGCAGTGCATCATGGGTATGGGTGGGCTAACCCTGTCCTGGAGACCACAGCAGACTGTCTGTGTGGTGACATGCAGGCTCTCTGCAGCCAGCCAGGGCCTTGTTAACAGCTATAGAGCTGTAGCCCAATGGTTATTTTACTGCCTGTAAAGCCAGAGGTCATGGGTTCAAAACCACAGTGGGGTTATTTGATAGGGTTGTCCAACACATTGTCTTCTTGTAATGTACATATTTTGATGCCAGCAAAAACACCCTCAGCGTACTGTACCCATAAGGTGCCTCTGAGGGTGCTTTATAGGGCGCCCTATAGGGCACCTTATGATTCCCGTCCATATAAGGTGCACTATACACTGTCCTGTGATGCAACTTATAGGGTGCCCTACAGGGGACATTTTAGGGTGCTGTGGCGGACAGTGCACTCTATAATGTGCCCTATGGAGTGCCTTATAGGGTGCCTTATACAGCACCTTCACTTACGGCACGTGCGGGCGTGTTTGCTGGCAGCAATTAATAAAATAAAAATAAAGTGCTGCAGGAAAACATATGTACATTGCAAAGCTGGTGCCACAGCCAGCCTTACGTATTATAACTAATTCCACTAACCTAATAGTTTCCTCCACTTATGAACTACACTAAGGAAAAAGAGGAACCTAAGAATTCTACAAATTTTTTCTTGGAACGCACGCCTGGAAGGAAGGACGAAAAATCTCCCCTTCTCCTAGCGTGTTGCTCCGTTTTTATCTTAAGGTAAAATTTATGGATTTACCCCTAATACAGGATCGAGGGACTACCACCCTCAATACCAACCAGTAATTAGTGAGTTGCAAAAAGAGTACTTAGCTTGAGGATGTTCTTTTCTAACAAATGTCTCAGGTATCTCCCGATGGTAAAACCGACAAAGTCTCCACTGGTATTGTTAAATGTTCATGCTCACAGCCATCCAAGCATTGCAGAGTGAGCGCAGCTATTAGAACAGTCGGCGTCACTAAACATTATTCCATGAATGGAACGCAGAAACCGCTATCCAAAATGGACTCTTCCATACAAATACTGGAGAAACCCGAGAATCCAGTCAAGCCAGTTCCCAATAAACAGCTTCACATGAGCATAGCTGGTAACCCAGCGTTGTAGTGTTTCGGGCCTCCGTTATTCCCGGCCCTTCTTCAAACTCTATCGCTCATAGGTACTACCACCCAACACTGCCTTTTAAATTCGTATAATAGTCACATGACCGGTTGGTAACCAATATGCATGGATCACATTCAGATGATAATTCAAATAATTGACCACCATTCAATGTTAGAATTCAGACCCTGAGGAATAACTGTGTTTAATGAATAAATCCAAAATTGCTCCCGAAGGCTTAAACGAGAATGTCGATTACCTCCCCTGGAGTGGGACGGGATGTGATCGATCACTCGCCATCTTAGATCTTGAAAACTATGTTTATGTTCCTGGCAATGCAATACTAGTGGGGCTGTGATAACCCCCCTAGTAATTCGAGAGCGATGTTCCTGAAGTCGTTTCTTCATATTCCGGGATGTCTTCCCCACATAAATCAAAGAGCAGGGACAGATTATTATATACACTACAAAGGACGTCAAACAAGTTGAAGCAAATTTACTTTTATACCAACGATGAGACAAAGGATGTTCCCAAGAGGTCCCTTCAAGCGTAGAAGCACAAAAATCACACTGCAAACAGCCAAAATGTCCAATAGGGAGATCACTCATCAACAATTGAGATTGTCATCCATGATGTACTATCCAATCAGCAAGGTTTCTACCCCGTTGGAGTCCAATCATCAATGGCTTCCTAAATGCAGGACGACTTGATAAAACTGACCAATGAGATTTTATAATTTTCATAACATCAGTTGTGCCAGGCATATATGGTAATACCCCTACAAAAGGGGAATCAGATTCAGACAAAGAAACAGCTGGCACCGGTGTCAGGGTCTCCCACCATTCATTATGGTTAAAACGAGCTCGATGATAAGCACGATTAATGATGGACCGAGGGTAACCGCGATCCAACAAACGTTGCTTCAAGTGCATGGCTTGTATCTTGAAATCTTCCAGAGTGGAACACAAACGGCATAACCTAATGAACTGACCTATAGGTAAACCCCGTCTTTTTGTGCTTCTATGCTTGAAGGGACCTCTTGGGAACATCCTTTGTCTCATCGTTGTGTCATGGGGTAGATAGGGCAGAGCCTATGGAAACAGGAAACTCTGATCAAAACAGAGCTAATGCTGACAGATCAGATCTACACATAGCCCAAGGTTGCTATGAGCAACGTACAAAAGCTGCTACACGAGGTGTGAGGGAACGCCCGAACACTAGGCTAGCTCAGAACTCATTAGGAAATGAGGAGCAGCTGGGAAGGGGTGGAGCCCAAACAGACACCAGAACCTACGCAGTTAAAAATCACTTACCAGGGAGTAGTGAGGAGAGACCACCAGGGAAATCAAGGACCGTTGCTGAGAGCAAGAGAGCACCGGGGAATTCAGGAACTGTGGCTGATAGAGAAAGACTACCGGGGAAGTACAGAGCTGTTGAATCCTCGAGGGACTGCTTTGGAAAGCAGTGCACAGCTGAACACTGTCCCAGGGAACCTTGCTACGGAGGGAGCAAAGGAGGTAGTCCGGGAACCAGGCTGAGGAAAGTCAAGTTGCCCAGTATCAGGTACCAGGAGGGAGAGGGTCCCTATCCTGAAGAGAGTTTTGTAACCAGAGAGAAGCTGAAAAGAAAACCTAGTAAAAGGTTTTCATAGGTGCCCAGCTCTGCTCGGCTGAGAGACGCTGAAGAGGGAGTGCTGGAAGGTAGGCTTATTGATCCTAATAGAGGGAGAACTGAGTATAACGAATTGCCCTGAACTTACCAAGAATTGTGTGGCTCTTCTGAAGAGAAATACAGAGAATACGGTAGCTATCCATTCCCTTCTAGTCAGGAGGAGGAGGGGAACTCCCGGAGCTATAGGGAGGATCTTTGCAACCATAACGGAGGTTTCAGTCCAAGGGAAACTTACTCCGGGGTTGAAGAAATGCAATGTGAGTCATACATGGAACCTATTGATGACAGTTGCATGGACTGTACGTATACCCTGGCTGAGGGTGTCACTTCTTTATGTTGAAGTACTGTAAAGTGTTTGTAAAAGAAAACAGGAAGAAACGTGTTTGCTTTTGAAAGAGACTGTTTTCTTTTTCCTTTTTTGCCAAGCTGAAGTTAAGCAGAGTTTTTGGTTCAAATGTTTCTTTAATTTAGTACCAGACGCATGGTCCTTATGTTACTTTATTTCAATGTGCTGAGAATCCAACCCTGGGAAGGGGAATAAAAAGTCCTGACTTAAAGCCTTACCTCTTGACTACAACTACATTCTTTTGCTAGTGTGTGGAACTACTAGTACCAAGGGGCATTGCAACGCCTTTATAACACTCCACAGCTACTAAAGAACACGCCCTGCTGAATTAACCCATGCTTATGGCCTCTGGGGACCTTCACGGGTGACAGGCTGGCGTAGTGTTTAGGATTTTTGCCTTGAAATAAAGGACATTATTAAAGAAACTGCTGCTGTACCAGAAGCCCTGAGAAGCAAGTCGCTGGCAGATCGGCCAGGTGAAGAGCACAGTGACCTTTCTTGCATGCTGGACCCTACACGAAGGCTAAGGTAAAGCTTACCTAGGGCATATGTGTAGGTGGATTTGGGTGAGGAAGGGGGCGCTGCTGCTGTGCTAGAGGAATAAGGGGTGAAAGAACATAAGTGCCGCACTTGGTGGGCCTTTTCTCTTTCTTTTTCTCCACAGGGTCGCAGATGGAAAGAATGGACGCCAGAGATATGATGCAATGGATGCAGCTCCAGTGAGATAAGCAGCTGGAGTTGGCTCGGCATATCCAGGAGCAGAGTGTCATCATGATGAGAGACCAGCAGAAGCCACTCTTGGACACTATGGAGGCACTCCTGAAAAAGCCACAGGAGCTTGGGACTGCTAACCCCTCTATGTTTCCAGGGGTAGGACTAAGAGCTTGCCATGCATTTTCTTTGGGGCAGTTAAGTCCTCATGATAACTTAGATGACTTTATAGACGCCTTTGAGCGAATAGGGGAAGTTTGAAATGGCCTAGAGAGCAGTGGGCAACCCGCTTTGCGGTATCGCTTACTGGCGAAGCTCTCTCTGCCTACAAAGCAATGCCTGCTACCCTTGCTGCTGATTATAATGAAATAAAAAGAGCAGTCAAGGACAGACTAGGGCTTACTACCCTACATTATAGGAGAATGTTTAGAGAAGCCAGATTAAAGTCTCAGGAGACCCCTAAAAGCCTTGCATCAAAGGTTAAAGAATTTGGCATGGAAATGGTTGACTCCTGAGAGGAGAACTTTAGAATCCGTAGTGGACACAGTTATCTTGGAACAGTTTATGCAGGCTGTACCCACTGAGGTGAAAACTTACCTTACCTTACAAAACTGCCAAACCACTGAGAAAGCAGCCAGTCTGGCAGAGCGATATTTTGAGGCGCAGATGGCTGACACCTCAGGGCTAGGTGTATTGAAGGCAGCTGGAATGGCAGATTTTAAAAAGGGAAGGTATCAGAAGGGAAAAATGTACAATGTGGATGTTAAAAATGTTAATGATAATGTTTTGCTTACATGTAAGGGGAAATGTTACACATGCGGGAAAGCAGGACATTTCCAGAAGGACTGCACAGAGCGGACTTTCCTCATGTCTGGAGCTGAGAAGCCCGTGCAAGATGGATTCCTTCTACATGTGCAGGTAGAGGGGGTAGAGGCACTGGCACTACTTGACTCGGGGGCTGACCAGAGCATGGTTTCACGCAAGCTCTGGGAAGCCACTGAGAAGCGCCGTCAGTCAGCCCCGAGTCAAGCAGAGAGCCAGGTGCGGATAAAATGTGTGCACGGCGCATTTTCCTATTATCCTTTGCAGAAGCGGTCTGTGCGGGGGTTGGGCACTGAAAAAGCAGTACAAGTAGCCATAATCCCAACATTGCCCAGAGACATTATCCTAGGCAGGGACTGGCCACCCTTTTATAAGGGATTGGTAGCAGGTTTGAGTACCCGAACAGGCCTAGTTTCCACCCGGTCGCAAGCCGGAACCTCAGGGGTGGGGAGGATGTCATCTGGGAGCGCAGAAAAGTCTGAAGGGGAGGAAGAATCCCAAGAGGAGGAATTAGATGAGGGAGAATTAGGCATTCTTCCTATGCATGATGATTTAATCCATGAGCCAGTTAAGGAAGGTAAAAAGGCAAAAGCCAAGAAATGTCAAGAGAGGCGTCAGAGGACCCGAGGGAGGGCCGAGTTAGAGGCCGGAGCAGGTTTGCCCTGGGTGCCTGCGGAACTGGTGCAAAAGTTCCCATCGTTCCCAGTGGAACAGCAGGCTGACCCAGCTCTTAAGAGAGCATTTGAGTGGGCCCAGGAAACCCGACCTACACTGCCCAGGTTTTTCCTAGAAAAGGAGATTCTATACAGGAAGAGCATTGACCCATACACTGATGCCGTAAGGAAACAGTTGGTGGTGCCAACGACGTTTAAGGCCACGGTATTACGTTTGGCACACGACCACCCAATAGGTAGCCACAAGGGGATCCAAGGCACCCTGTACCAGATATTGGCCCGCTTTTATTGGCCAGGGGTCTTCAAAGAGACCAAGCAGTACTGCGAATCTTGTCCCACCTGTCAGAGGGTCACAGCCCTAAAGCCTAAGGCTGTACCAATGGTGACCACACCCACTATAGCAGTGCCTATGAACCGCATAGGAATGGACATTGTAGGGCCTCTGATCAGAACACGGAGGGGTTTCCAGTACATTCTTGTGATAGTAGACCACGCTACCCGATTCCCGTGGGCTATTCCATTAAGGAACACCTCTGCGAGGATAATAGCCCTAGAGCTTGTGAAATTATTTTGCGAGGTGGGTTTTCCTAGAGAGGTATTCACTGATCAGGGAAGTAATTTTCTGTCCAAGCATTTGGCTATGGTGTGGGAGGCGTTCGGCATAAAGCACATACGGACTGCGGCATATCATCCACAGTCGAATGGACTTGTAGAGCGGATGAACCAGTCCATAAAACAAATGCTCAGAAGGGGTTTAAAAAAGGGAGAGATGTCTGACTGGGACACTCTACTCCCCTTCGTATTGTACGCGTGTAGGGAATGCATACAAACATCTTTGAAAGCATCCCCATATGAACTTATGTTTGGCCGACCCCTAGGGGAATTTTGGATATTCTACACGAGCAGTGGGTGGAGCCAGACATGCAAGATGTTGGGGTACCTCAGTTCTTAAAAGATCTGAGGGAACGCTTAGAGAGGACGTCAAGGTCCTCAATAGAGAATTTGCAGGCCAGTCAACAGAAGCAAAAACGTTATTACGACAGGGGCACGAGACCATTGGAAGGGGCCTTGCACAGTAGTAAGAAAAGTAGGACCTGTCTCATATAGGGTGGAGAATGAAAATGGGCGTCAACAGGTTTATCACCTAAACGTCCTAAAGCCATGGAAGGATAGGTCAGCCACTGCCAGTATGGCCTATGTAGAGCAACGATACAGAACCCAGGATAAGATTACATGCTGTCTGAAAGGGTCAGCAGCCCATAATATTTTAAGGGGGGGGATATGTCATGGGGTAGATAGGGCAGAGCCTATGGAAACAGGAAACTCTGATCAAAACAGAGCTAATGCTGACAGATCAGATCTACACATGGCCCAAGGTTGCTATGAGCAACGTACACAAGCTGCTACACGAGGTGTGAGAGAACGCCCGAACACTAGGCTAGCTCAGAACTCATTAGGAAATGAGGAGCAGCTGGGAAGGGGTGGAGCCCAAACAGACACCAGAGCCTATGCAGTTAAAAATCACTTACCAGGGAGTAGTGAGGAGAGACCACCAGGGAATTCAAGGACCGTTGCTGAGAGCAAGAGAGCACCGGGGAATTCAGGAACTGTGGCTGATAGAGAAAGACTACCGGGGAAGTACAGAGCTGTTGAATCCTCGAGGGACTGCTTTGGAAAGCAGTGCACAGCTGAACACTGTCCCAGGGAACCTTGCTATGAAGGGAGCAAAGGAGGTAGTCCGGGAACCAGGCTGAGGAAAGTCAAGTTGCCCAGTATCAGGTACCAGGAGGGAGAGGGTCCCTATCCTGAAGAGAGTTTTGTAACCAGAGAGAAGCTGAAAAGAAAACCTAGTAAAAGGCTTTCATAGGTGCCCAGCTCTGCTCGGCTGAGAGACGCTGAAGAGGGAGTGCTGGAAGCTAGGCTTATTGATCCTAATAGACGGAGAACTGAGTATAACGAATTGCCCTGCACTTACCAAGAATTGTGTGGCTCTTCTGAAGAGAAATACAGAGAATATGGTAGCTATCCATTCCCTTCTAGTCAGGAGGAGGAGGGGAACTCCCGGAGCTATAGGAAGAATCTTTGCAACCATAACGGAGGTTTCAGTCCAAGGGAAACTTACTCCGGGGTTGAAGAAATGCAATGTGAGTCATACGTGGAACCTATTGATGACAGTTGCATGGACTGTACGTATACCCTGGCTGAGGGTGTCACTTCTTTATGTTGAAGTACTGTAAAGTGTTTGTAAAAGAAAACAGGAAGAAACGTGTTTGCTTTTGAAAGAGACTGTTTTCTTTTTCCTTTATTGCCAAGCTGAAGTTAAGCAGAGTTTTTGGTTCAAATGTTTCTTTAATTTAGTACCAGACGCATGGTCCTTATGTTACTTTGTTTCAATGTGCTGAAAATCCAACCCTGGGAAGGGGAATAAAAAGTCATGTCTTAAAGCCTTACCTCTTGACTACAACTACATTCTTTTGCTAGTGTGTGGAACTACCAGTACCAAGGGGCATTGCAACACCTTTATAACACTCCACAGCTACTAAAGAACACGCCCCGCTGAATTAACCCATGCTTATGGCCTCTGGGGACCTTCACGGGTGACAGTTGGTATAAAAGTAAATTTGCTTCAACTTGTTTGACGTCCTTTGTAGTGTATATAATAATCTGTCCCTGCTCTTTGATTTATGTGGGGAAGACATCCCGGAATATGAAGAAACGACTTCAGGAACATCGCTCTAGAATTACTAGGGGGGTTATCACAGCCCCACTAGTATTGCATTGCCAGGAACATAAACATAGTTTTCAAGATCTAAGATGGCGAGTGATCGATCACATCCCGTCCCAGTCCAGGGGAGGTAATCGACATTCTCGTTTAAGCCTTCGGGAGCAATTTTGGATTTATTCATTAAACACAGTTATTCCTCAGGGTCTGAATTCTAACATTGAATGGTGGTCAATTATTTGAATTATCATCTGAATGTGATCCATGCCTATTGGTTACCAACCGGTCATGTGACTATTATCCGAATTTAAAAGGCAGTGTTGGGTGGTATTATCTATGAGCGATAGAGTTTGAAGAAGGGCCGGGAATAACGGAGGCCCGAAACACTACAACGTTGGGTTACCAGCTATGCTCATGTGAAGCTGTTTATTGGGAACTGGCTTGAATGGATTCTCGGGTTTCTCCAGTATTTGTATGGAGGAGTCCATTTTGCATAGTGGTTTCTGCGTTCCATTCAAGGAATAATGTTTAGTGACGCCGACTGTTCTAATAGCTGCGCTCACTCTGCAATGCTTGGATGGCTGTGAGCATGAACATTTAACAATACCAGTGGAGACTTTGTCGGTTTTACCATCGGGAGATACCTGAGACATTTGTTAGAAAAGAACATCCTCAAGCTAAGTACTCTTTTTGCAACTCACTAATTACTGGTTGGTATTGAGGGTGGTAGTCCCTCGATCCTTTATTAGGGGTAAATCCCTAAATTTTACCTTAAGAAAAAAACGGAGCAACACGCTACGAGAAGGGGAGGTTTTTCTTCCTTCCTTCCAGGCGTGCGTTCCAACAAAAAATTTGTAGAATTCTTAGGTTCCTCTTTTTCCTTAGTGTAGCCTTACGTATTAGGCACCCTGGGGAGCAAACTCATGACCCCTGTATCAGCAGTCAGTGCCTTAACCATTGTGCTCCACTGCTGCTCCTCCTTGCCTGTCAGCGCACCTACTTATGCTTTTCATTCCTTAAGCTGCACAGTGCTGCCATAAAAACAGTACTCTGACCTTGCGGTACCTCATACGGCACCCTCTAAAGCGCCCTATAAGCAACATTCTAGGGTGCCTTGGCGGACAGTGCACTTTAAAATGTGCCTTATAGGGCGCCTTATGTTAACACGCTTTGAGAGTGCGTTTGCTAGTAGTGATAATTAAAATAAACATAACATGACTCCAAAAGCAATCTTCCCCATAATATGTAATGCCTCAGCCAGCCTTGGTCATTGGGCACTGTGGGGGATTGAGCCCTTGATCCCTGCACCATTGGTCAGTGTCATAACCATTGTGCTGTGCTTCTGTTCCTGTGCTTGCACATCAGTGTGCTGCCTTATGCTGCCCATTATTTACATGCCTCATAAATTAATGCCTCAGCCAGCCATCTTTATTGGGTACTGTGGGGGATTGAACCCCTGATCCCTGCACCATTGGTACATGCCTTGACCATTGTGCTGTGGCTCAGCTCTTCTGTGTGCACATCAGCGCGCCACTTATGCCTCCCGCGCAGCTATCTCATTCGCTAATGTGCGGGGCGCACATGGGCGCCGCGCACCTTAGCGCATATGTAAATTCTGGATTTTTTTTCTCAGGACGGAACGCCCACTCCTTATATGGCACCCGCACACTACCGCGGCCCGCACATTAGCGGGGTTTTAGTAAACATGCCCCTAAATCACGTTAACTGTTAGTACATGATGCCTTATTGACTAAACCATCTAGTTTGCTACTTGTTGCTATGTGTACGGCTTCCTAGTGGAGAAGGAGCATGGCAATACATGTTGCCATGGTACAGTGACAATCTACAGTTTAAACAGAAAACACACCCTTAGAAATCTGTTAACAGTGACATTTAATGGTTACATATATTATCACGTGGCTTCATTTTAATATTCTTTCCAGACCAACAGATCGTTTGCTAGCTACTTGATTCAAACTCTCCATCCCTTTCCTCTCCAGCTTATAGACACATACAGTGACAAACTAGATACACACTTACATACACAGAGGCTGCACACACACATACACACAGAGGGATTGGAAAGAATTCCATGAGTCATGTTCTACTTGCTTTCTTTACTTGTTTATCCCTCAAGTAAAAATATACCAAGCCCAAACTGAGAAGGATTGAAGCCCTAATCATGGTATTTTTCCAGAACATTTGTCTACACCAAATTTAGCATGCCCATGAAGGTAAGCAATAAATCACATGTACGGACGCAATTACATGCATGTGTAACATGGAGCTAGGAGTGACACAATGATTATAAATAAGGGTTACACTTAAACTGTAGTATTATTGCCTGAAAAGGTACAAATATGAACAATTGACAGTGGATTGCAATGCCTGAAATGTGACATCATACAAAGGAAGGGAAGGAATAGGATTTTAGATTTAGTGCATGCCTTTTTACAGGAGTAGATCAAGGCGAGATATATTCAGATACAGTAGGGATTTAAATAATTTCCAAAGCTCACATAGAGTGATGTATCTGTGTCCTTCTTGCTGTCACAGCCCATAAACAATTCAGTTGATTCTAAGCAGAAATAGGAGGCCGCGGGCCCACGTGCCCGACGGCCGGCAATAACCGGGGGGGGGCGGGGGGGCGCACCCCTTCCGCGGCAGGGTGAGGCGCGCGCCCGAGCGCGTTTTGATTTAAATTGATTGGCTCCCGCTTGCCCAGGTGGCCGCGGGAGCCAATGAGGGGATCGCTGGACCCAGGGGGAGCGAGCGGTCGGACGCCAGTCCTTTGAAGGCGGAGAGAGAGGACGGGCGTCTGTCTGCAGCTCCGTGCTGGTTTCGGGCCCGTGTGCAGGAGTAGGAGCTGCGTGGGAGTTTCCGGCCGGTTTGGTGTGCTGTGGGCGGATTGCGACGCTGTCCCGGGGTGCTGCGAGGATTCGGGACCGCGGAGGAGCGTCGGAGCCGCGAAGCGGGCAGTGCTGAGGAGCAGCGTGCGTTGGCCGGCTGAGGCCTATTGCAGGTGTTGGGGGGGAATTACAGGCTAGGGCTCCGGTCTGTCCGTCCTGAGCTCAGGGGACAGTTCCTCTTACTGCAGGGGGATAGTGTTATGGTGGGGCAAAGGGGCAAGGGGCAGAGGGGAGGGGGCAAGGGGCAGAGGGGAGGGGGCAAGAGGGGAGGGGGCCCGAGGGGTGGGGGGCAGTCCCTGGGGGGGCTTCTAGGGGCTCAAGGGGGCCGGCCAGGGGGAAGGCAGGGGCTGGGCGCAGGGTCCCGAGCAGTGGTGGGGTGACAGCCCTCCCGGGTAGTTCCGGGAGACCTCGGGGGAGCAGGGCTGGCCGGGGCCGGGAGATGGCTTCTGGGGATAAGAGGGGGTCAGTGCCCGGTGGGGTTATGGGTGCGGGGTCCATCGGGGGAGCGGCAGGCGCTGCGGCTCCGCCTCCTCTGGTGGTGGAATCCTTGGGGGTGGGGGGGGCTCCACAGTTGCCAGCGGGGTGGCAGGGTCAGGATGGATGGGTTGGGGGAGGCCCATGGGGTTGGCCTATGGTTCCGGGGGGAGGGGCATGTCCAGTTGGGACTATTGGCGAGGAGGGGACAGGGTTCCTCCAGGGCTGATTGGACGGGGCCTTGGCAGCTGCCCTGGGGCTTGTCTGGTTCCCCTTCCTTGTTTTCGGTGTCTCCACAGGTACCGGCAGGTGACGGGGGAAGGACGACACTGAGCGGCTCAGGTCGGACTGCGGCGGAGGTACCTATGGCGCAGCGTGAGGACTTCCAGGAGGGGCTCCCAACTTCTGCGTCCACCCTATCAGAGGTCGTGCAACCCCGGACTTCGGCGGATGGTGAGTTACCTGAGCCTCGGGCCGAGCAAGGCGTGGAGTTTAGTCAGGCTGGGGGGACGGGAGGCAAGGCGAAGAAGAAGAGCCGCAGCTCCCGCAAGCGTCGGAGGAGGGGGGGCTCATCGTCGTCTTCATCGTCTTCGTCCTCGTCGGTTGGGGGAGGGGGCGGGCAACCCGTCGGTGGTGGGGGGGTAGTGGGAGGGGGAGGTGGAGGTGCTACATTGGCCTCGTTTTCCGAGCTGTGGGAGGGGGTGCCGCGTAAGCTTAGGCGCAAGATATGGAAGCGGAAGTACATAGATATCTTTCGCCTGCTGGAGGGTAGGAAGCGTTCGGGAGACAGCCGGCGAAAACGGAAGGCGGATGAGAAGGCGGGCAGGGTCAAGAAGGCTTCGCGGAACGTCCTCAATTGGACGAGGGCTTTTCTTCGGTTAGCTAGTGTCTGGGGACAGCGTTACCCGGGGCACTACGGGATGTTGCTTGCATACGCCGACTCGATTCTGGAGGCGGCTCAGACTCATGATGGTTGGGCATGGCTCAACTATGATGAGAAGTTCCGTGATAAAATGGAGGAGAATCGTGCTCTGTCCTGGGGGACCCAGGACATCAGCCTCTGGTTAACGCAGATGTCTGCAAGAGGAGGGGCTGGTGTGGGGGGGCAAAAAGGGGCCGCTGCGTCTGTGAGTGTGGGGCGGCCATTTCGGAGCGCCCCAGCTCCCGGGGTCCCAAAAAGCGCTGGTGAGGGGGTTGGGGACGTCTGCTGGCGTTTTAATAAGTTGTCTTGCCCCTTTCCGGACTGTAAGTTCCGGCATAGTTGCGCCCTATGTGGGGGAGGACACTCTGCTCTCCGCTGCAGGAAGAAGGGACCCACACCCCCGGCCGCAAAGCAATAATGATAGTTCGAGGGAGTTGGCCCCTACCCCCATAAAATTTTCGGCACTCCGGCCATGGTTGCAGCGCTATAAGCGGGTTACGGCTCGGCGGGTCTTGGAGGGGGGTTTCCAGTACGGGTTCCCCATACCAGTAGTTGGGGAGGGGGGCCCGGGAAT
Source organism: Ichthyophis bannanicus (assembly GCA_033557465.1). Classification (NCBI taxonomy): domain Eukaryota; kingdom Metazoa; phylum Chordata; class Amphibia; order Gymnophiona; family Ichthyophiidae; genus Ichthyophis; species Ichthyophis bannanicus. The sequence continues at coordinate 751,188,579 of CM066035.1, forward strand.
GGCGCGCAATGCACCGTCGGTGAAGCGTTTAGCTCAGGTAGTTCGCGGTAAATTGGATGCTGAGTTGGCCCTTGGCAGGGTGGCCGGGCCCTTTGTGGACCAGCCATACCAGAATTTGGTAGTATCTCCTTTGGGCATTGTGCCTAAGAAGGAGCCCGGGAAATTCCGGCTCATTCACAACTTGTCCTTCCCGGTGGGGGCTTCGGTGAATGATCTCATTCCGCGAGAATTGTGCGCGGTGCGGTACGCGTCGTTTGACGAGGCTGTGCGGCTGGTGCAGGAATGTGGGCACGGGTGTCTGCTGGCGAAGGTCGATATTGAGTCCGCTTTTCGCCTGCTGCCGGTACATCCTACTTCCTTCCATTTATTGGGTTTCGTGTTTGAGGGCTGCTATTACTTCGACAAGTGCCTGCCGATGGGCTGCTCCGTCTCTTGTCGTTACTTTGAGATGTTCAGTTCTTTCATGCACTGGGTGCTGGAGGTGTCCGTCGGCTCTCGGAATGTGGTTCACTACTTGGACGATTTCTTATTTGTTGGTTCAGCGTCGTCCGGGCTATGTCGGGCGTTACTGGACGGGTTCATACGGCTCGCGCGGGAATGGGGAGTGCCCCTCGCGGCGGACAAGACTGAGGGTCCTGCCGCGCGCCTCACGTTTCTGGGAGTGGAATTGGATTCAGTCGACATGGTGGCGCGATTGCCTCCAGGCAAGGTAGAGCGTTTACGGGTGTTAGTGGCGAACGTGCTGGGGGCGAGAAAAGTTACGTTGCGTGAGATGCAGGCTTTGTTGGGCTCCCTTAACTTTGCCTGCAAGGTTATTCCGATGGGTCGGGTGTTTCTACGACGCTTGTCGGCGGCTACTTCTGGAGTGTGGCGACCGCATCATCGCATCCGGGTATCACGAAGCATGAGGGCGGAACTCGGGGTTTGGGACCAGTTTTTGAGGGATTTCAATGGCGTTACGGTCCTCCTCGAAGCGGAGGTGTCTTCCTTCGATTTACAGATTTTTACGGATGTGGCGGGCGGTTTTGGGCTCGGTGTTTATTTTGGGGGAGCATGGTGTGCCGCGCCATGGCCATCAGCCTGGCGGGCGGCGGGATTAACCGACAGTATTACGTTTTTGGAGCTGTTCCCCATCTTGGTGGTTTTGGAGCTGTGGCCGGATAGGCTGCGTAATAGGCAATTGTTGTGGTGGTGCGACAATGAGGCGGTAGTTCACATTATTAATCGATATGCGCCTCGTTGCACGCGGGTGGCGGCTTTGATGAGGGAGGTGGTTTTTGCCTGCTTGAAGCTGAATGTGGTAGTGAGGGCTCGGCATGTTCCGGGCTATGCTAACCAAATCGCCGATGCTCTTTCTCGTTTCAAGTGGGACCTGTTTCGGCGACTGGCTCCAGAGGCGGACCTGGCAGGGAGGTCGGTCCCAGAGCGTTTATGGCATCTTGGCCTCCGGGTATCCTGAGCTTGCTGAGAGGTTCCGTATCGTCGGTGACCTGGAGTTCCTACTGCAAGGGATGTGACAGTGTGGTGGCCTTTTTGGCGACTCGTGGTTGGCGGCTGGGCCCGGTGCCTGATCACCTCATGGGGGAATACATTCTGGCAGAAAAGGCTGCGGGGGTGGCCCTATCCACTGTGCGGTCTCACCTTGCCGGCTTTGCTTTTTTCTCTAAGGCGGTCGGGTGGGCAGTGCACGGTTGGGGGTTTCTTTCTCGCCGGCTTTTATTGGGTTGGGAGCGGGCTGCCCCCCCCCCCCCGTCGGACAAGCGTCGGCCCATTACCCCCGATCTACTGGTTCGGATGAGCACAGCCTTGCCTTTAGTGGTGGAGTCCGCATACGAGGCTCTGCTGTTCCGGGCTGTGTTTTGTGTGGCCTTCTTTGGGGCCTTCCGGTCGGGGGAATTGGTGGCGTCCAGTGGGAGGTCGGGGGGGGGCTGCTCTGCAACTCCGTCATGTGCGTTTGGCACAAGGGCAGCTGAGCATATGGTTGTCCCGGTCTAAGACAGATCAGAGAGGGAAGGGCATGTGGGTGCATTTAAGGCCGCTTCCGGCTTCGGTGATCTGTCCGGTAGCGGCTATGGTGGCATACATGCGGGTGCGGGCTCCGGGTAGCGACCTGCTCTTTGTGCATGAGGATACGCGGTTTTTGACGCGTTTTCAGTTTGCCGCGGTTCTGCGGATGGTGGTCAGACAGATGGGCTTATCACCGGGTGACTTCGCACCGCATTCCTTTCGGATTGGGGCCGCTACTAGTGCGGCACTGGCTGGTTTGCCGGGTACCGATATTCAGCGGATTGGCCGCTGGCGTTCAAATGCCTTTAAGGGATATGTACGTTGTTGAGTTGGGTAGTGGGTGTATTGGGTACTAACTATGTTTTTTCTTTTAGATGGGATCCGGGTGCCGTTTGCCTGCTGGATAGTCGGCCATTCTTTTGTGCACTGGGCCGGCCAGCAAGCAGCTGTACGGCCGCTTGGTGCGAACTTGGGACTGCCTGCTGACGAAGTGGTGTTATCATGGCTGGGTGAGCGCGGACTGCGCTGGTTACAACTCTTACCCTTGCTACGGCACCATCAGCGCGTCAGAGGATCCCCGGACTACTTGTTGCTGCATCTCGGAGGCAATGATTTGGCGTCATGGACAGTGAAGCAGCTGATTAGGGCGGTGCAGCGGGATTTGGGGGAAGTGTTATTAATGTTCCCCGGGGTCATTTTGCTGTGGTCTGACATAATTCCTCGGCCTGCTTGCTGGGGCCATCGGCGGTGGTCCCGTGGGTTAGTTAAGGTTAACCGGCAAATTGGCCGTTGGGTGTTGAACCATGGTGGGTATCAGATTTTGCATTCCTGGGTGGAGGTCGAGTGCGCGGGCCTGTATCGTTCGGATGGGGTACATCTTTCCCCGGTCGGGGTGGATTTACTCCTGAACGATTGGCAGGAGGCCTTGGAGTTAGGTTGTTTAGAGCGGGATGGCTGGTCGCAGCTTTGATTTTGGTGGGGGGGGCTCATGGACAGGTGTCACTGAGCTGGTGGCGGGATCCCGGAGGTGTCCGGGGTCCGGAGGCATGGCAATATGCAGGGCGGGGGTGGGGGTACCCCCGACCCGGAGAAGCCCTCGGTTTTTGCTAGTAATATGGCGAAGCCGGATGAGGGGGATGGAATTGCCAGGGATGGTTCTCGGCGGAGGCGGGAAGGAACTCACTTTGCTACCCATATGGCTGGTGAGGGATTGTCCCGCTGCCGGAACCGTAAGTTAACAGTTTGGTTGTAATGTTATGTTGTGCTTGTTTAATAAAGCTGCGACCAGTTATTTTGCCAATAAGCGATCATGTGGTGGTTATTTTGGAAGGGAGAGAGAGGGGGGGAGGGGGGGATGTGGGGGGGAAGGGGACTGTGGGCCACGTCCGCCTTACCTGGTTAATAGGAGGCCGCGGGCCCACGTGCCCGACGGCCGGCAATAACCGGGGGGGCGGGGTGGCGCGCACCCCTTCCGCGGCAGGGTGAGGCGCGCGCCCGAGCGCGTTTTGATTTAAATTGATTGGCTCCCGCTTGCCCAGGTGGCCGCGGGAGCCAATGAGGGGATCGCTGGACCCAGGGGGAGCGAGCGGTCGGACGCCAGTCCTTTGAAGGCGGAGAGAGAGGACGGGCGTCCCCACCCTCCCTCCCTTTGGTGGAGCTTGGGGGATGGGGGATTGCAGCTGGAGGGGGGAGGCGGGATCCCGGAGGTGTCCGGGGTCCGGAGGCATGGCAATATGCAGGGCGGGGGTGGGGGTACCCCCGACCCGGAAAAGCCCTCGGTTTTTGCTAGTAATATGGCGAAGCCGGATGAGGGGGATGGAATTGTCAGGGATGGTTCTCGGCGGAGGCGGGAAGGAACTCACTTTGCTACCCATATGGCTGGTGAGGGATTGTCCCGCTGCCGGAACTGTAAGTTAACAGTTTGGTTGTAATGTTATGTTGTGCTTGTTTAATAAAGCTGCGACCAGTTATTTTGCCAATAAGCGATCATGTGGTGGTTATTTTGGAAGGGAGAGAGGGGGGGAGGGGGGGGATGTGGGGGGGAAGGGGACTGTGGGCCACGTCCGCCTTACCTGGTTAATAGATAATGGTTGATATTCTGGGGAAGGGCACAGAGGAGGAGGGAAACATAAAACTAATTGTATTTATATATAAATATATTAAATAGTAATACTCACATTTTCAGATCGTAATTTTTTGGCCGGACAGCCTCCATCAAGCGGATGTAACATGTAATAAAGTCGAACTTTGCTGGCGTGTTTCCGACTCTGCATAGAAAAATACATATTTCTGAGCTGCACTAATAAAATGCAAGAAATATCCTTAATATAACTCTATAAAGGTCTGACAATTTTACAAAAGTACCTAAAGGTTAAGGTCACATGCAGAAATCTTGTCTAGGTTACAGTTTTCAGTGATAGTGATCAATTGACTTGTGACTTCAAAGTAACAGAGCTATCCACAGTGACCATCATGGGAAGGAGATTTTTGACAGTTCTTGGATTTATTTGTTCCATCCCTATACCTGGGAAATTTTGAGCTATGATCACCCTGAGATTCAATCTGGGTGGGGAAAGGAACATGTCAAACTTTTATCTTTCACCCCCTCTTCCTCCCCTCCCCTCCCCTCTCCTCTCCTCTCCTTCCCTCCCTCCTCCCCTCTAATACTCTCAAAAATATTGATTCTGTATTCTCCCTCCTCCTCTAGAGATAAATCCAAACACTCTCCCATCTATTTCCAAGTCTGACCCCAGCATTCTTCCGCTTTTTACAGAACTGAATCTAGCATTCTCCCTCTTCCCTGACCTTAGCACATTCCGCCTTACCCCCTCTTTCAGGGCTCTCCCACTCCTAGGCAGCCTTTAGAGAACAGGAGGCTGAATACCTTGGTGTTTCATTGAAATCCCTGAGTCTCTGGATCAAACCTGGACAGCTCCCAGGTGCTTCTATTCCAGTGCACTATTATGGTTTCTGTGGTTCTGATTATTCAATTTGAGACCAGCAAAATGAAACAGGTGTGAGATACCACAAACCAGAACTAGTCACTTGGAAGCTCTGTATCAAGTAATAGGCCTGGGGTTTGCCTACAGAAACGTATTGCTTTGCTGCTAAAGAGACCCATTGCAACTCCAGTCCTGAAGTACTACAAGCCAGAAAGATTTTCAAAATATCCACACTGAATACAGATGAAATACAACTGCATACAATAGAGGCAGTGCATGTAAATATATCTCTCATAGATATTCATTGTGGATATCTTGAAAACCCATTTGGCTAAAGACCAGCATTACCTTCCTCTGCTCTAGTTAATTACTGTATGTTTCAGCCCTTAGAAAAGATGACATTCTGGGGGTAATTTTCATATTGCTCACAGTGGAGACAATTTCATAAGCATCTATTTTATAAAGGTAACATAAGCACCTTTTTGTCATCATAAAACAGACTCCGAGAAACATCCTCAATAGCACACAAATGCTTTCACATAAATTTACTCCTACTGTAAGGCAGGCATAAATGTGTGCATGCAGGCTGAGGGTCATTTTATAACAGAGTGCCTTGGTTACGTTCTCTCCAAGGTGTTTATTTGGTCTAATTACACAGGTACACTAAAAAAAATTTTTTTTAAACTGCCTCTAATGTTTCGATTGATTTTTACGTTTTTTGGTGCGCTGAATCCAAATCTGGTAACCAATTTGCTCCATCACGTACAGATTTTTTGCTACATTGGGTTAGCAGTTTGAGGTGAACGTTTCAGATTGAGTGCGATCGAGATAAAAGTTTCTTGGATGAATTCTTTATACTAATTGTTTAGTAGTTATTCAAATAAGAATAAAGAAAATTGTAACAAGGCAGCACATAAGAATAGAGTAATGTCAACAAAACACACTGTGATGGTAGCAAAATTGTCTGCACTTAAAACAGCCACATACATGTGCACAAACATTGAGCATATAAGAGCGAGGTTAGACACAAAGCAAAGCAAAGAAATGTGCAAAAAATGTTGTACAGGTATGTATGTAAGAATAGAAAACGCAAACCGCACCATTGCAATACATGAAGACAAACACCCGATGGTGTGAAAATAAAATTCTAATAAATGAGATCCGACACTGTGGTAATAACTAGCAAATTTTTATTTCAAAGTTTAGTAAAAACACGATATTTGTCAACACAGTTTAGATTTTAAAGTCATTCTTGGGTCAGTCAATCTCCTGGTGGGCCTGTTTCTTCTTCCCCCGAATGCTTCTCTTGGTGCGCTGCTTGGCGTATTTTTCATCTGGGGTTTCCCGCAGCAGCAACCAGCAGAAATCAGCCATCATAGTGGTGTTCCATCTTCCTTGGTACCTTCTCTCTGCGTCCTTGATGTCCTGGTGAAACCTTTCACCTTGTTCTTCTCTGTACGCCCCCAAGTTTTCGGGAAAGTAGTTCACATGGGAGTGCAAGAAATGGACTTTCAGGCTCATGTTACAGCCTTGTTCTTTGAAGGCATTGAGCATCCTGGCAACAATATCCTTATAGTTCTCATCCCGCCTGTTCCCCAAGAATTTGAGAACAACATCCTTGAAGGAATCCCAGGCTTCTTTTTCCTTCTCAGACATCGTTTCAGCGAATGCTCCATCTGAAATGAGTTTCCTTATATCAGGGCCAACAAACACTCCTTCCTTTAGCTTTGCTTCAGAAAGTCGGGGGAACTTTGAGCAAAGGTACCGAAAGCACTCACCATCTTTTGGAAGGGACTTGATGAATTGCTTAATGAGACCCAACTTAATGTGGAGAGGTGGTAATAGAATTTTATCACGAGGTACCAAGCTCTCATGAAGAACATTTTTCTCATCGGGTCTCAAATACTCCCGAATTGGCCAGTCTTTTTTCCCCCAGTGTAGGTCGCAGGCCCGGCTATCCCACAAGCAAAGGAAGCAGGGATATTTGGTGAAACCGGATTGCTGCCCTAATAGCATGGATAGAATTTTAAAGTCTCCACAAATCATCCACTTATGCTCATCATAACGAATTTTCTGAAGAATCAGGGCCAAATTCTCGTATTTTTCTTGGAAAATAACAGAGTGAGCAATAGGAACTGAAGCGAATGTGTTGCCATTATGAAGAAGAACACCTTTTATGCTGTCTTTTGACGAATCACTGAACAGCCGCCATTCAGCAGGATCATACTTGAGTTTAAACTTTTCCATCACTCCGTATATATCGTTGCAAAATACCAAATCTTCCTGTTTGCTGAAATACTTCAAAAATTGTGTCTCGCGGTTGCGGTACCAATAAAAAGTTGTTCCTGGTGACAATAGATTTTTCTGTTTAAGCCGAGAACCTAGCAGTTGGGCAGCATCTTTTGGGAGTCCTAAATCCCGGACTAAATCATTCAATTCAGCTTGAGAGAAAAGTTCAGGTTTCGGATCTGGTTCAGTTTCAAACTCGGAAGTACTGGACTCATCGGGAAAAGCCATCTGATGAGTCTCATCATGATCAGAACCGTCCACACAAATATGATCCAAAGATTTTGGTGGTTCAGTCACAGGTACTTCGTTGCTATGAGGCATAGGCCTAATTGCTGAGGGAAGGTTGAGGTAACTTATTACGTTCTTATTTTTTAAGTTGTATCCCTTCACAATGCAAGAGCAAAAATAGCAGTCACTGCTGTGGTCTCTTTGTTCACGCCACATCATAGGTATTCCGAAACGAAATGCTTGTTTTTTACCTTTCATCCATAAGCGTAGATCTTCCTCACATGTCTTGCACACTTTGTGAGGAGCCCACGGTTTGTCTTGATCGCCTAACTTCAAACCGAAATAGGCGAAATATACTTTTTTAATAAATGCAGAAATGTTCCTCTGCCGCTTTTTCACGGTATATTCCCCACAAATAAAACAAAAACTGTCCGGAGAGTTGACGCAACCTCTGGCTCTGTGAGCCATCACAAATACACAGCACTGCAAACTGCAACTGTAGTGAACCACTTCGGAATAAAGCTGGATTACGACTGAGCAAACAAAAGGTAATAATGAACTTGCAAGAAACTGAAATTTGACAGGAACGTTCATGTCGCAATCACCGTGTTTGAGCGAGCGAACGAGGCGAGGCGAACAGGAAAGAACATGCGCCAGCGCGAGTACTGGATTTAGCCCCCCGCCTCCCAATTGTCCTGTTAATGTATAAAATGAATACAAAACACTCTAAAATATCATGAGGGAGTGTTTCTAGTTAGTTAACCATTACAACCTCTATTTTGGGCCAAGAAAATAAACTGCAGTCGGCTAAAAAGAAATTATGTGAACATTCCTTATATGGGTAAGAAATCTAATTTTGCAAGAAAACGTGACGTGATGGAACATTTTGGCTATTTTTCCTGGATTCAGCACCCCAAAATCTATAGGAATCAGTTGCAAAACTGGAGGCAGTTTTTTGGTAGTGTACCTGTGTTATCAATTTGACTTGTCCTCCTTTACAATTCGGGATACTGCTAAAGGGGCTATATTACATCAGTATCTATGGCAATTAAGAAATAGCATAGAGCCACACTCAGACTTGCACACACAATTATCTAAACTTGAAAAGGGCCATTAATGGCAACCAACCTCATACTCCAGCAGAAATGGCAGGTGTGTAGAGAACTGATAGCATTAGAGTCAGAAAAACTAGCAGATTAGCTTAAATAAAAAGAACTTTTATGAGCATGTCAATAAAAGTAATAAAGCTTTAATGTGCCACTTGAAAACATAAAAAAATTAAACAAAGGATGCAAAAGATTAAGGGCTCCTTTTAATAAAGTCTGCTAAGGTTTTGCACTTAACATGCTAAACAAGCATAAATTAAATGCAAAGCTTCCATGTTAGCTGCCAGGTTCATGACCCACATGTCCCCGGAAATTAACACAACTCCCGCAGAGGTATTTTTAGATGAGCCATATTCCTGCTGGTGCTAACGGTTATGTGCTTATCATGTTCACACTCCACCCACTCCCTGGCCCATCACGTGATAGCTGGTTACTATGTACTTTAAAGTGTTGTGGCTGACATACCCACACAGAGGTCACAGCTACCAGCTGCTGCGCTTTGAAATGTATAACTGGTCACCAGGCTTTAGTAAAGGGGACCCTAAGTTAGAAACTGGTTCCCTCATCTCAAGAGTCTTCTATCAGCATGCCAACACATCACAATCACAAACAGAGCCGGAGGATACTGTGTGGTGGACAGACTCACTTCCAATCCCCTTTCTAGATGAAATCATTAGAAATTTGATAGACAGACCCTTCTCATTAGCATAGGTGTTATTTTCTATTAATTGTTTAAAAAATGATAAAGCAGAAAGACCAGATCACTTACCAGCCGAATAATATAGGGCACTTAAAAATCAACTAGCACCTTGGTTTGTTGTTGTTAAGTGCTGTCAAGTCGGTGTCAATTCATGGCAACCCTCTGGATAGTTGTCCTAAATTGTATTTGGTCTTCAGACAGGCGGCTCATTGTTCACAGAGTGGCATCCATAGCTGCTGTTATTGTATCGATCCATCTCATTGCTGGCCTTCCACTTTTGCGTTGACCTTCTACCTTGCCAAGCATGATGTCTTTCTCTAATGATCTCTCCCTTCGCATGATGTGTCCAAAGTGTGAAAGTCAAAGTCTTGTCATCTGAGCTTCTAAAGAAAGCTTAGGTTTTATCTCCTCTAGTACTGACTGGTTTGTTCTTCGGGCAGTCCATGGTATACAGAGTATTCGTTGCTAGCACCATAATTCAAAGGCATCAATTTTCTTCCTATCTATCTTTTGCACTATCCAACTTTTGCATCCATATGACATTATTAAATATGCCATGACTTGAACAAGTCAAATCTTTGTATGGAGAGAGACATCTCTGCTCTTGAGAATCTTGTCTAGGTCCTTCATAGCCATTCTGCCAAGAGCAATGCATCGTCAAATTTCTTCACTGCTTGTTGCTTCTTTATTGATAGTTGATCCAAGTAGGTTAAAGTTGTCCACTGTTTCAATTTCTTCTCCATCAACAATGAACTTATTCATTTTGCCAGTTGGCAGGATCTTTGACTTCTCAACGTTAAGGTGCAGACCCATTTTAAGACTATATTCCTTGATCTTGAGAAGCAAATGTTTCAAATTGTCTTCATTTTCAGCCAGTAATGTGGTATCATCAGCATAGCAAAGATTGTTGATGAGTCTTCCATCAATCATCACACCTTGGTTGTCTTCATACAGTCCTGCTTCTCTGATGATTTGTTCTGCATATAAATTAAAGAGGTAGGGGGAAAGTCTGCAGCCTTGTCGTACACCTTTTTCTGATTTTAAGCCATTCTGTTTTTCTTAGGGGCTTGTTTACAAAGCAATGGTAGCAGTTTCCGATCATTATCCGATAACTACCAGAAACCGCTACCGCAGCATTGTAAACAAGCTCCTTAGTTCCATTCAAACTGTTGCTTCTTGATCAATATAAAGGTTGTGCAAGAGAACAATCAGCAGTTCTGGGTATACCCATGCTTCTTATTTTGACCCAGAGTTTCTCATGGTTTACACAGTCAAAAGCCTTGCTGTAGTCAATAAAACACATATGGATATACTTTTGGCATTATTTTGTCTTTTCAAGGATCCATCTCATCTACAATAAATGTCTCTCATTCCTCGCCCTTTCCTGAACCCTGCTTGCACTTCAGGCAGTTCTTGTTCCAGGTATAGTTGTAGTCTCTGCTGAATGATCTTGAGTAGAATCTTGCTGGCATGTGGGATCAGAACTATTATGTGATAATTTCCACAGTCGGGTCACCTTTCTTCAGTATTGGTAAAAACACAGATCTTTTCCAGTCAGTTGGCCATGAATTTGTCTTCCAAATTTCCTGGCAGAGCATTGTAAGTATGGTAACAGCTTCATTTGATTTCCATAATACTTCAATGGGAATGACACCAATGCACGGAGCTTTGTTCTTTGATAAGGCTTTCAATGCTGCTTTGACTTCTTCTTTCATCACCAATGGTTCCAGATTATAAGGTATAGGTTGAAATGGCTGTTGGTCCACTTGATCTTTATGGTATAATGTCTCTATACATTCTTTCCACCTTTTCTTGATCTTCTCAGGATCATTCAATATGGATCCTTGAACATCTTTTAGCATTCCAATTTGAGGCTGGAATTTTTTCTTTAACTCTCTTAGCTTTAGAAAAGCTGATCTTTTTCTTCCTCTAATAGCTTCTGATTCTATTTCCTTGCATGTGTAATTGTAGAACTTTTCCTTGTCTTGTCTTGCTGCACATTGGAAATCTCTGTTGAGTTCTGTGATTGCATCTCTCTCTTTTCTGGCTTTAGCTTCTCTGCATTTCTGGATAATTTTCAGAGTTTCTTCAGTCATCCATTTTGGCCATTTTTGCTTTTTCACCTTATGCAGAGACTTATCACTTTCTTCCAATACAACCTTCTTGGTGTCATCCCATAACTCTTCTGGAACTCTGTCATTTGTATCTAAAGTAGCAAATCAATTTCTCAGGCAGTCTTTAAATTCCAGTGGTATATTCTCAAGGTCATATTTTGCTACTTTCATGAATGGCTTGCTCTTCTTCAACTTTAGCTTGAGTTTGCATACTAGTAGTTGGTGATCTGTACCAAAGTCAGCTCCAGGTTTTGTCTTTGTTGAGGTTATCAAGCTTTTCCATCGTTGTCTTCCACAGAAGTAGTCAATTTGATTTCTGTACAATCCATTGGATGAAGTCTGGCGCTGGAAGAAGGTTTGGAAGATAAATAGATATTGGTCTTGCAGAATTCTATCAGTCTTTCTCCAGCTTTGTTTCTGATGCCAAATCCATATTTTCCAATTACTTTGTCTTCTTCTTTGTTGCTAACCTTTGCGTTCCAGTCACCCATGACTATCAGGATATCCTGTTTGCATGTTCTGTCAATTTCAGCTTGTACTTGTTCATAGAAGTCATCAACATCTTCATCTTCTGCAGCTGATGTTTGGGCATATACCTGAATTATAGTTGCATTGATAGGCATTCCTCGTAGACAAATAGAGATTAAGCATTCACTGACTGCATTGTCATTATAGTTCTTTGAAGTTTCTTCTTAGCTATAAATGCAACACCATTTCTTTGTCTTTCATTTCCAGCATAGTAAACCATATGATCATCAGATGCAAAGTGCCCAAAGCCAGTCCATTTCAGTTCACTGACACCCAACAGATTGAGCTGTACATGTCCCATTTCATTTTTGACCACCTCCAGCTTCCCTTGGTTCATGTTTCATATGTTCCATGTCCCAATATGTAAGATATATTTGCAACTTCTGACTCTTTTTTCATGAGCAGCTACATCAGCAGATCCAACCACATCATAATTAGAGAGGCCGCGGGCAGGGTCCCGGTGGCTGATGGTAACCTGGCGCGTGGCCCGGTGCAGGGACCCTGTGCGCGGCCGCGGCTTGAGGCTCGTGGGCGGGCGAAGTTTGAACCCATTGGCTCCCGGCGAATGCAGCCGCGCGGGAGCCAATGGGAAGCTGCCAGGGGAGTGCGACTGGGGGGGAGGAGCAGGCTGGCGGACTCCGCGTGGTCAGTCGCGGCGTCGGAGTCTGGAGAGGTGCCGGTTTCTTCTTGCTTGCCTGCGTTCTGCTTGCAGTGTGGCCTGCGGCGGTAGCGGATTTGGACCGGGCTTGTCGGTGCTGCAGCGGCGGTGGATTCAGGCTGCACTGGTGGTCGGGGTGGTGAGGAACCTAAAGGCAAGTGCTGCAATTGGGACAGCTGAGGTTGCTGGGAGGACGGGCCCTCTGGGGGGAGGTTCTTGTTTTGGGTGAGTGGCTAGGTGGCCGGTGGGGGGGTTCCTAGACCTGGATAAAGGTGCTGATAAGTGTTTCAGCCTTTATTGCACAGACCTCCAACATAAAAAAATATATATATTTCTATTAAATAATTGCGCTGAGTCAGGCACGTGGGGAGAAGGGGCTGATGCCACTGCGCGGGGGGCAAGTGGGCTGGGCAGGGGGGCAGGGGAGGACTGCTGGGAGCCGGAGTGTGACTTCGAAGGCGGAGTCTTGTGGGAGGGGAGCTGGGGGGGTGAGGGGGAGATTGAGGGTGCTGTGGGGGGTTCTTTTGTGCAAAGAGGGTTGCGTGGGGTGGCGGCTTTAAGAAGGGGGTCCTTGAGGGGTCGGGGGGTTGTGCAGGGGCATGGGGGATCTCGGGGGGAGCGGAGGACAAGTGGGGGAGGGGCATGGGGGGAAGGGCTCGGGCTAAGGGGGGCACACCACATGGGGCGAGGCGGGCTGGTGCTGATCAGCCTCAGAGAGTGGAGGCGATGTGTGAGGGCATCGGCGGGAGTGCGGTGGAGGGGGGGCCAGTGGTGGCGGGGGGGGTGAATGATTTTGGGGGGCCGGTGCAGGGGCGAGGGGGAGCATCGCCGATGGCTGGGGCGCCTTGCTTGCAGGGTGCTCTTCCCGCGGCAGGGTGGCTGCCGGTTCAGGGGGGGCTATGTGGCGGTAGGGGGGCCATCTCCTTGGGAGCACTGGGTAAGCGGGGGGCAAGGTACTTTGGCGTTTTATTGGCGCGCGGCTTGGTCCCCCATGTGGCCTTCGGCAGTTTCCCCCCCTGTTTTTCCTTTTTTGTCTCCACAGGTGCGGGGGATGACACAGCCTTCGTGGGGGCTTGGTGTTGGGAACACGGATTGGATGGCGACGGCGGCCGGAGGAGCTGCGGCACGGTGAAGTTCTGCGGAGGTGGAGGCAGATGGAGGCCAGATCGCGGCAGCGCGAATCGGCAAGGAACATCGCCAGGTGGATCAGGACCCCGCACTGACTTCTGCGCTGGAGGGACGGGCCGCAGGTGAGTTGTCGGGGGACCAGGGTGGGGATTCGTCGCACCCGCTGGTGCTGGGCACTGCGGGGCACGTGGCTCGGAAGAAGAGGCATCGTTCTTGCCGGCGGCGGCGTAGTTCCGAGTCGTCTTTCTCTTCCTCCTCGGGGGATTCATCTTCGTCGTCAGGAGGTGAGGTCGTGAGGCAAGAGGGTGACGGGAGTGGGGCGTCGGGGTCTAGGACAGGGGGAGGGGCCCCATCGGTAGTGGCATTCGCGGAGCTGTGGGAGGGGGTTCCAAAGAAGCTTCAGAGGAAAATTCGGAAGCGGCGGTACATTGATATTTTTCGGTTGTTGGAGGGCAGAAAGCGGTCGAGCCGGAAAAAGCAAAAAGAGGATGAGAAGGCGGGGCGGATTCGGAAAGTGGCGCGCAATGTGGTAAACTGGACCCGAGCGTTTCTGCACCTAGCCAGTGTGTGGGGGCATTATTCGCCGGAGCATTATGGTATGTTACTGGCGTATGCGGATTCCATTTTGGAAGCTTCACAGACGCATGAGGGCTGGGCGTGGTTAAATTATGACGAAATGTTTAGGGACAAGATGGAGGAGAATAGATTGTTATCCTGGGGCACCCAAGACATCAACCTCTGGTTGACTCAAATCTCTGCTAGATCGGGAATGAGTATGGGGGGTGGTGGGGGGAGAGAGGGGTGCAGTGGGAGCGCCTGGGGGGGCCGTTCCTTTCGGTCGGCGGGGGGGGGGCTTACAATCGAAAAGCAGGACGGGGGGGTCAGCGACGTGTGTTGGCGGTTTAATAGGACCACCTGTCCCTTTCTGGACTGCAAATTCAAACACTTATGCTCAGTTTGTGGCAGGGGACACTCCGCTGTTAAGTGTAGTAGAAGAGGGTCCGACGGTACCGCTGGGCCGGGACCCAAGTCCCAATGAGTTGGGTTGCCGGGCCCCGACTCCGGTTCATATGGAATCCTTGCAGAATTGGCTCTAGCAATACCCGCGGAAGCGGGATGGGGAGGTGTTAGGGAGGGGTTTTCAGTTTGGTTTTGTCATCCCAGTTCGGGGTGTGGTGGGGGCTGCTAGCGCCTGGAATTCGCCTTCAGTACGGCAGTTTGCGTCGGTGGTGCGGGACAAGTTGGCTTTAGAGTTGACGTTGGGACGGATCGCGGGTCCGTTTGTTGACCCTCCTTCCCCAGACATGGCCATTTCTCCTTTGGGGATTGTACCTAAGAAGGTGCCGGGGAAGTTTCGGCTCATTCATAATCTGTCCTGTCCATCGGGTGCGTCGGTGAATGATCATATCCCGCGGGAGTTATGCACGGTGCGGTATGCGTCCTTTGACACGGCGGTGGAGATGGTGAGGGCAGCGGGGCCGGCGGCGCTGATGGCGAAGGTGGATATTGAGTCTGCCTTCCATTTGCTGCCGGTACATCCTTCCTCCTTTCCTTTGTTGGGTTTTCGTTTTCTAGGGCAGTATTATTTTGATAAGTGTATGCCTATGGGCTGCTCCATCTCCTGCGCTTACTTCGAGAAGTTCAGTACGTTTTTGCAGTGGGTGTTGTGTCAGAAGACAGGCT
Source organism: Ichthyophis bannanicus (assembly GCA_033557465.1). Classification (NCBI taxonomy): domain Eukaryota; kingdom Metazoa; phylum Chordata; class Amphibia; order Gymnophiona; family Ichthyophiidae; genus Ichthyophis; species Ichthyophis bannanicus. Next base: position 751,203,962 of record CM066035.1, read on the forward strand.
CGCGGAATGTGGTGCATTACCTGGACGATTTCCTGTTCGTCGGTTCGACCCATTCCGATGAGTGTCAGCAGCTGTTAGCTGGTTTCAGGGAGTTATCGCTAGAGTTAGGTGTGCCGTTGGCAGCGGAAAAGACGGAGGGGCCTACGACCCGGCTCACATTCCTGGGGGTTGAATTGGACTCTGTTCAGATGATCGTGCGGTTGCCACCTGAGAAGGTGGCTAGTTTACGGGCGTTGGTTGCTAATGTCCTTGTGTCTTCTAAGATAACCTTGCGCGAGATGCAAGTCCTGCTGGGATCTTTGAACTTTGCCTGCAAAGTGATCCCTATGGGTAGAGTGTTTTCCAGGCACCTGGCTGCGTCCACGGCAGGGGTGCGGAAGCCACACCACCGGATTAGAGTCACTGATCTGATGAGGGACGATTTACGGGTTTGAAGCCGATTTTGGGAGAATTTTAATGGGACTTCAGTTTTGCTGGGAGCTGAGGTGTCCAGCGCGGAGCTGGAGCTGTTTACGGATGTGGCAGGGGGCACTGGATTGGGGGTTTACTTCGCTGGGGCCTGGTGTGCGGATCGGTGGCCCAAAAATTGGCACGAGTCGGGTTTGACCACTAACATAACCTTCCTGGAATTGTTTCCGATCCTGGTTGTATTGGAGCTATGGCCGGATAGGTTGCGGGATCAGCGGATAGTTTGGTGGTGTGATAATGAGGCTGTGGTTAGCGTGGTTAATCGTTTCTCATCCAAGTGCTTACGGGTGGCGCGGTTGATGCGTGAAGTGGTGTTCGCCTGTTTACATTTGAATGTATCTGTTCGGGCCTGGCACCTTCCTGGTTGCAGTAATAAGATAGCTGATGCTCTTTCTCGTTTTCAGTGGGAGCGGTTCCGTGCACTGGCTCCAGCGGCGGACAGAGAAGGATCCGTAGTCCCCGAGACATTGTGGAGCATTGGCCTGGAGGGATGCTGACCTTGCTGCAAAGTTCGGTGGCGGCTGGGACGTGGTTGGCGTACCAGCATGGTTGTGACAAGGTGGCTGAGTTTTTGGGGGAGTGGGGGTGGCAGGCAGGCAGGGTGCCGGATGGCCTCATTGGAGGTTATATAGTGGAGGCCAGAGGTCGCGGGCTGTCCAGAGCGGCGGTGCGTTCGCATTTGGTGGGGTTTAACGTTTTTGCGAGTGCCGTGGGCTGGGGCTCTATTTCGGGGGATTTTTGGCACGTCGGCTTCTGAGGGGATGGGAGCGGGTTAGGCCGGCCTCCATGGATCTGCGTAGGCCGATTACACATGGTCTGTTGGTGCGTCTCCTGGCAGTGTTACCTCAGGTGGCTGATTCACAGTTTGAGGTTTTTCTATTCCGGGCGGTTTTTTGTCTTGCTTTTTTCGGAGCTTTTCGAATTGGGGAGCTGGTGGCGAATTCGGGCAGGTCGGGGGGCGGGGGGGCTTACAACGGCACCATGTGCGTTTGGAAGGCGGACAGCTGCGGATATTTTTGGAGAAATCCAAGACTGATCAGCGGGGTAGGGGTTTATGGGTCATATTGAGGGAGGTCGCGGGACTCGCTACGTGCCCGGTGCTGGCTGTGAGGATGTACTTGAGGGTGCGTCCTGAGCGGGCCGGGGTTCTTTTTCTGCATGAGAATGCGCGGGTGTTAACCCGTTTTCAGGTAACTGCGGTGCTTAGGTTGGCGCTGCGTTTTTTGGATGAGGACCCCATGGGCTTTGCACCTCACTCCTTTCATATCGGTGCGGCTACTAGTGCGGCGGGAGCCGGGATGTCCGATGATGTAATTAGGAGTATCGGCAGGTGGCGGTCACGGGCTTTTAAGGGTTACATACGGCTGTGAAGGGTGGCTTTGCTTGGGGGTGGGGGATGCTAACTGTTCATTTGTTTTTCAGATGGGGGTCTCGTGCCTGGTGGTGCCTGGGTGGTTGGTGATTCGTTTGTCCACTGGGCAGGTCAGCGTGCTGCCATTCGGCCTGGAGGCCTGAATTTGCAGATGGATCCTGCATTGGTGTCGGTTTCATGGCTGGGGCAGCGGGGACTTCGCTGGCTGCAGCTGCTACCTTTGCTACGGCACCACAGGACGTCGCGTCAACTGGCAGTGCTGATTGTGCATTTGGGGGGTAATGACCTCGTCTCCTGGTCCTGTCGTCAGCTGATTAGAGCGGCGCAGGATGACTTGGCGGTGGTTATGAGAATGTTTCCTGGGACAATTTTATTGTGGTCCGACATTATCCCTCGGCCTGCGTGCTGGAGCCAGCGACAGTGGTCGCGGGGGCTGACTAAGATAAACCGTCAGATCAGTCGGTGGGTTTGCAGGAATGGGGGTTATCATATTATGCATTCTTGGGTGGAAGTGGGTTGCGCTGGTTTTTACAGGGGTGATGGTGTGCATTTGTCTCCAGTTGGCATGGATCTGCTCCTTAATGACTGGCAGGAGGCTCTGGAGTATGTCATTTTGCGGGATAACCGCTGGTTGCAGCTTTAGGTTTGGGGGGCGGCACATCGACAGGCCTGTCGCATGTGCCGGTGGCGGGATCCTGGAGGTTTCCGGGGTTCGGTGCCTCAAGGTACACTTGGGCGGGGGTGGGGTGCCCCTGACCTGGATAAACCCTGGACGACTTTTGCTATGGGCATGGCGAAGTCGGGGAAAGGGATAGGAAACTTGCTGGGGGGCAAGTGTAGGGCCGTAGCGGTGGTAGTGCACTTTGCTAAGGCATGGCTGGTGTGGTACTACTTCGCTATGGGGCTGGTTATGGTTTATGTTGTTGGAATATGTGTTAATGGTTAATAATTAATAAAGCTGCGACCAGTTTTGTTCCCATGAAAGCCATGTAGTGTTGTTCCTTGTGGGATGGGGTGTTGGGGGGAAAGAGGAGGGGGATGTTTTTTGGCAGGGCCCGGAGCACCGGGTACGCTTGCCTCGGTTATTAGAGAGGCCGTGGGCAGGGTCCCGGCGGCTGACGGTAACCGGGCACACGGCCAGGTGCGGGGACCCTGCGCGCGGCCGCAGCTTGAGGCTCGTGGGTGGGCGAAGTTTGAACCCATTGGCTCCCGGCGAATGCAGCCGCGCTGGAGCCAATGGGAAGCTGCCAGGGGAGTGCGACTGGGGGGGAGGAGCAGGCTGGCGGACTCCTCATGGTCAATCACGGCATCGGAGTCTGGAGAGGTGCCGGTTTCCCTCCCGCCCTCCCTTGGGGGTTCGGATTAGGGGTGGTAGATATGGGGGGTTGCAGCGTGGGGGGGGGGGCGGGGTACCCGAGGTTTCCGGGGTCCGGTGCCTCAAGATACACTTGGGCGGGGGTGGGGTGCCCCTGACCCGGATAAACCCTGGCCGACTTTTGCTATGGGCATGGCGAAGTCGGGGAAAGGGATAGGAAACTTGCCGGGGGGCAAGTGTAGGGTCGTAGCGGTGGTAGTGCACTTTGCTAAGGCATGGCTGGTGTGGTACTACTCTACTATGGGGCTGGTTATGGTTTATGTTGTTGGAATATGTGTTAATGGTTAATAATTAATAAAGCTGCGACCAGTTTTGTTCCCATGAAAGCCGTGTAGTGTTGGTCCTTGTGGGATGGGGTGTTGGGGGGACAGAGGGGGGGGAGGGGGATGTTTGTTGGCAGGGTCCGGAGCACTGGGTACGCTTGCCTCGGTTAATGCTGGCTTTACTCTGAGAAGTCTTCAGCTCATCCCCAGTAGCCCTTTGAGTGCCTTCCAAGCTGGGGGTCTCATCTTCCAACATTATAGTGCAATTTGTTTTGTGACTATCCATTGTTTTTTTGAGGCAAGATACAGAAGTAGATTTGCCAACCTTTCTTCCGCACAGTTAATTCCAGTGTTGTTGCATTTGGAACAGAAATATGATCCCTCACTTATAACACCATCCCATTCTGCTGCTGCCCAGATGGGTGGTTTGTCTTAGTCTGGCATCTCAGCTGAAACCTGTCTATCTTGGGAAACCTTGCCAGTAGCTAAGCTACTGATAACTTAGCTCTCAGCATCACTGATGCACACAAGTCCTCACAGCATGACAAGCTGCAAACCAAGTGAGGATCACTGGGGTATTTTATGACATTAGGGAAATGCAATGCATGTCAGCTTTATGTTATGAATCTCTCATTACTGTTATTCCCAGAGGAGGGAAGGACTCATCACATTTTTACAATAATTTGAGTATATGTATTGACAGATTTATGACACACATGATACACTCAGATCAAACTGGATTTATTAAAGGACCGATCTGAGACTATATGCCATTTAATTAATATAGTTTATTTTACTCAAAAAAGTAAAGATGATTCATCTATCTTATTGTTGGATGCTGGAAAATATTTTGATAAGGTTGAATGGGCGTATTCCTATCAAAGTATTTCACACGTTTGACTTTGGAATTATTTTATTAACTGTGTGAATGCTCTGTATTTAAGGCCAACTTCCAGAGAGTCAGTCAATGGCTGGCTTTCTAATCCTTTTTCAACTAAGGCTGTCCACCATCCCCACTCTAGTTCGCTTTAGCTATAGAGCCTGTAAGAATTATACTAAAGCATTCTGTTGTGATTTATGGGATAATGATAGGAAATTAAGGGGTATGTTTACTAAACCGTCTTAATGTTCCCGGTGCTTGCTCCAGTGATAATGTGAAGAATGCCATATAAGGAGTGGGCGTTCCGGTCCTAAGGTAGCAAGAATTGGTATCACGCGATAGTGAGCGCCGTGGCACATTAACACACATTAACCCTAAGTTAATGCCAGTGCAGTGTCAGAAGGAATAAAGATGTACCCCACTGGTTATGGCAATGACTGTGGAAGCAGAGGTCATGGGTTCGATTCTGCAGAGGGGTTATGTAAGAAGGCTGTCTGAGGCATTACTCTTTAATTTCAACCAGTGCCATCTGAGGCATTTTCTTTTTTAATTTAAATTAGTGCTGCCAGCAAAAACACCCTCACAGTGCCGTAACCTAAGGTGCCGCATAAGGCGCCCTATAAGGCACTCCAGAGGGCACATTATAAGGTGCACTGTCCGCTAAGGCACCTTATAATGTTCCCTATAGGGCGCCTTATAGGTCGCTTTATAGGGCGCCCTATAGGGTGCCTTATACGGTGCTTTATAGGGCACCTTATAGGGCACCTTATGAGGCATCTTAAGGTTACAGCACTGTGAGGGTGTTTCTGCAGGCAGCACTAATTTAAATTAAAAAAGGAAATGCCTCAGACAGCCTTCTTACATAACCCCACTGCAGAATCAAACCCATGACCTCTGTCTCCATAGTCATTGAAGTAACCAGTAGGCTACATCTCTAAAGCTACTAACAAACCCCTGGCTGGCTACATAAAGACTGCAGGCCACCACACAAACTGTCTGCTGTGGTTACCAGGATAAGGTAAACCCACCCGTACCCATGATGCACTTCACATGCAGATCAGCAGTCTACAGATGATCACAAGATGGGGTATGCACCCCCACAGCACCTCGGCCTGGTAGGGGGAACTGACCGCGTGTGTGTTACTGGCACAGAATAGGTACAGACCGTCACATTGTGCGGGTACTGTGCTCACCCTGAGGGCGAGGTGGGGCACCCAGCACCAGGTCCACAGCACCTGGCTTAGCTGAGATAGGCTATGTTGCAGGTTGCCATCAGTGCCAGTGTGTGATAGGTAGTCCTTGCAGACACACCTAGGATACACCTGTGTCCATCTGTATTTCCCAGTCACGTCTAGTCCTTGTGGACTATGATGCACCCAGATTAGTGCATATCCTGTGTGGGTGCCATGGTCACATGATTTAAGTGAAGGCAGGTGTTTGGACCCATAGGCGGATTATTTAGCACCACCCAACCTGCCCTCTGGGGCTCAGGGTAGTGGACAGGATCTCCCACCAACAGATCCACATTCTACGTTTCTGCAATGGTCACTGTAGAGGGGACCATCAATCCCAGTCTTGCTGGGGAACAGGCACCCTTTATTTTGGTTTCTTTACTTCCTTTCTCTAAATTATTAATTGAAGTGCCTATTCAGCAGCTCAGTGATATCAAATGAAATTTTGATTTGTACTTATCCTTTTATCAATACTTCCAAATCTAACATTTTATAGAGAGACACTGGAGATTAAACTTAATATTACATGCCCACTCGTGCAGTTTCATGTTTATTTAGTGCAAAATCAGTTAAAAAACAACTCTCTCATTTAGATTCTGCACTTCTAGAGTTACTCCCATCACCCTAACTTCGTTATGTGTCAGCTTGGGAAGATCGAATTAATAGTCAGGATTTAGAACTTTTTAGGAGCCAGTCTGCTCCTATATTCATAGCAGTTCTATTTCATTATTGCTGATCAAAGCCCAATTAAAAATGATGTTAAGATTATATGTGATTCCCTCACTGTTGCACAAGTGGGATGTTTCATCTCCTCTGCTTTGCTGGTGAGGGTATGGACAAATTCAGTCCTTTTTATATCTATGGTGGAATTAGCCTTGAATAGACCATTTTTTGGAAAATGATTGAAAAATGATTGATGATATTGTAGGAGAATTTCACATGCCCAACCTGTCATTCTAGCTTTTAGGTATTGTTTCACATGATCTCATACCCAGAGCTAATCTACATTTAATTCATTGTCCCTTACTATCGCTAAATGTGTATCAGCTAAATTTGGGAAAACAGACTCTCCTCCATCCAAGATCAAATGGTTTGGGGGAATTTGGGAACTATGGACCCTGAGAGATAAAAAAAGGAAAATATGATAACCTATTGGTTCCATGGATTTCATTTCAGGAAGCTAGAGTATGATCCTTGGATATTTTCTAACCTTTTATTTCAGTTTGGATTTAATTTGAATTTCTCTTAATGAGTGACAAATGATGAGCTTTGTATTGTTGAGCAGGTTTTTGTTTTTACTTATGATTAATTTAAGATTTTTATGTTTTTCATGTCTCTGGGGTGGGGAAAGAAGGTGTTCTTTGAGCTGTTGGATTATTTGTTTGATTGTTGATAATAAAACATATAGCTAATTATTGATACAGAAGCACCTCGCTGATTATGTTATATTGATATGTGATAAAGTCACATTTTGAATGTCTTTTGTTTACAAAAATTAATAAAACATATTTTGAAAATAACTAAAAATATGCACACCAAAGCTGAATTGGAAGGTCAAAGAAGCTACACTCTGCATATACCACTGCAGAAATAGAAATGTATTTCCTCTTGCATTAAGCAAATAAAAAAATATCAGCGACACGCATTTCCCAAAACTGAGAGAGAAAATCAAAGATTTCCCATAAAAGGATGAGCAAGAAAAACTCTGCACACTACTGGGGGAAACAGTAAGTGAAGCAGCAACATATGTTTTAATCTGTCATCAGGCAAGAAAGGCAATCAAACCTTTGGACAATAGGGACAAGCATCAGAACTTGAGAATTGCTTTGATTCTTGTCATCTCTACACCCAGAAATGTATCCTATTATTGTCATTTTATAAATTATTTCCACTTTTTACTTTAATCTTCCTGTCAATAAAGTAATCTGAATTGGCAGGCCAAGCTTCATTGGGATGCAGTGGGAAGGTGATTTCTTTATTTATCTTGACATTCATATGGTGCTCTCAAACAAGTGCACTTTACATAAAATAAAAGAATACAATGCTGATGCAGATGACACTGCGATGACATCTTTTAAGTAATAGCCTTGATGGCTTCTAGCCACACTAGTGAAAACCAAGCTAATATGCGCATCTCTGAAAACAGCTGCTTCTATGGATAATCAAGGACTGCTGGATAGAGGAGGGAAAAAGTAAATTGTGTCGCTAATCAGGGATGGATAATTTGTTTCAGATTAAACCCAGACCTTAGGAGGATAATTTTAAAACAGGGAGCCTATGTATGAAGCCTACATAAGCACCTATTTTTAGCCTATTTTATAAAGACGATAAGCGCCTATGTATTTTTATAAAATACTAGCACAAATCTGGCAGAAACAGTGGCCTAATTGAAGCCATGTACAGTACATGTATACATGTTTGGGAGCTAGCGTTCATGCTAGCATGTAAAGTATACACATGCATGTGAATTCTATGAAATACACAACCCATGTTTGGCCCAAGCTCCTTCCCTTAACACACCTACCCTAAAGTCGCATACAAATATGTGGCTAATTGTACCGTACACGTGGTAATTTTATACGTGGCTTTTTACATATGTATACTGACATTGTGATACAGTGGAGCCAAGTGAGCTTAGTGGGAGTGAAGAACTCACCTCAAACTTGGCTAGGCAGAGGGATTCAGCATGGCTAGGAAGGGCTGAGCAGCCGGTGCCATCAGCACAGATAGAAAAGAAAGGGTTTAAAATGAGGTTTCCTTTCTTGAGCAGTGACGCAGATAGAATTCAGGAATCTAATCACAAACACCTGTCCCCAGAAGCTGACGTAATGTGCAGAGAGGGGAGGTACAAAGGGCCCTGGTTAGAACCAGGAAGTGAGACCAACACAGAGACTCAGACGAGGATTGAGTTTCAGACCAAGAGTCAGAGAGAGGCTCGTGCCAAGAGCAGGAAGGAGAGCCCGGGAAGAAGTCCAAGCAATTACCTGAAAGAAAGCAAGCAGGACTCTGAGGAGGAGAGTGACAGTCAGATGCAGGTGGAGTTCCAGCATCAGGCAGGCAAGTCACTGAGGCAGAAAGAGTCCCAAAACCCCAGGAGACGTTACCACTCCAGGGGAAGCTTTGGAGGTCTGGGAGGACCAAGAGCTCTCAAGGGAAACTCCAGGCAAGTGCAAGAGAGCATTAGAGAAATGAATCTCTGGAGAGATAGTCTCCAGGAGGATTTCCTTGCAAGCAGGAAGTGGGACACTAACCCCGAGGGTTTACACAAACCATGGAGGAATTTGCTACATGCCGGTAGAACTTTGCTGAGAGAGAGAAACCCCACAGCTGATTCTAGAAGCCCACAAAAGGTAAAAGGGTTAATACCTTATGTTGGGGAGAGAAGAGAAGCTGGGCGTTTTTATAACCCTTGTTGGGAGCAAAGTTTTAACCTAGGAAAGTATACAGACTTCCCTGTAAGAGAGCCAGGTGAAGCTGGCCATAAAGAAACTTATGATACAAGAGGTTTCTACGACCCCGAGCTAGACAAGTGTTTGGGAGAAGAAAGAGTCTACCTTCCCCCAGCCAGTGAACCTGGCACATGTTATAAATATGAGCCTGGCTGTAACAGTCACCATCCAAGTGTAATACAGGGAGACAGTAGTAATATCTACCCTGATCCTGAGCCGATGGACTGTACAATATGCTTGTCTGATGAGATAACATCTTTATGTTGAACTGTCTTGTGAAAGGAACAAGAGAGAAGGAAAAAGTATCACAGCTGTTTTGTTTAGTTTGTTTTTCATCGTTCTGTATTTGGTTTGCAAAAGAAATAATATCCGCCAGGGAACGGGAATAAACCCTACTTTAATTTACCACTCTGACTGACTGACTCTGTATGTAAAAGAGAAAGCAGATCAAGGTGATCACAACACCCTAGGCAGTCGCCTAGAGGACACACGGAGTCTCCTACTACGATGCCCCGTGACAACATATATTGATGATAAATCCACCATAACTACCTCCTAAACCTCTTGCAGATATTGGTTGGTCTAGGACTTGAAGACATCCCAGCCAAAGAGAGTGATATTCTTTGAGACCCAAAAATGCACGGGATGAGTCATTATTATGCTAACACATTCACCTAGAATTTCATTTCGGACTGCCCCACAGGACAATGATTTGTCCATTTTACAGTTTCAAATCATAGATTTGCAGATTTGAAAACTGAGATTACTGCCAAGAATGTGAAAAATAATGTCTCATGGTGCAAGAATAACACTTCATTTATGTGCAGGAGCACGTGTGCACATTTGAAACAGGTTAACGTTAGGGGTGTACTGGACCCACAAATTTTGTTTCATTTAGTTTCCTATGTTGTTTGCAGAATTGTTTGGTTTCATTTTGTTCTGCTTTAATTTCATCACTTCCCATTTGTCATTAATAGGGTGTACTACTGAGCAATAGTATGTGCTATGGGAAAACAGGGTGCACTATTAAGCCATAACGCACCCTATTATGCAATAAGTATGCACTATTCGCGCATGTGCAAATATTGTGCATATTGCTTAATAGCTTTTGAAGGTAAAACCTTCCTCTTCAGGTCAGGACAGTATGAGTAATAGGTGTTGATACTAAAATATATATACAGGAATCTATACAGCATTACATAAGTCCTGTTGGTGATCAGGCTATAAATATTTACAGTTTATAATGGGACAAGAAACCAATGTTCTTACTGAGTCCTGTCTGCTCTGATTCAAGGTATTTTATCATCTTAATTTCAAACATTTTACGTTCCTGGCTAGATTTAAATTTCCTCTCAGGATTTCTACCATAAAATCATCAATGCCATGCCCTGACCTTTGAAGTAGAACAATAGTAGATTCTGGAGTGGTTGAATTCACACCTTGGTCTGTTTTGGTCTGCATACTGTAACTAGATGTCTGTGAGCATTCATCCTTGTTTTTAGCATTTGGCTTGTCTCAGCAATATATCAGCACTTAGTACATTTCCAGCATTGATTCATACAAACTACATTGGAGGAGCAGCATGTGTAGGACTCCCTTATGTTGCATGTCTTTCCCATGTGGATGATTGTGGGGTCCTGTGATGTGTGTCGGCATAATGTTCAGCTTGGTAAACTGCAAGGCTTTGTGCCATTTTCATCTTTTTGGGCTCCTATTGGGAGTTGTCTTCTCCTTAATTTTTGTTTCAATTTGGATGGCTTCCAAAAAGCCAGTACTGGGGCATCAGGAAACACCTCTCACAGTAATTCATCTTCCTGGAGTACGGTTGTAAATCTCTTGATTTTTCTCAGTTTGGGTTGTATGTCACTATAGGGGGACTCTCTTAGAGGTTGTCTTTTCTCTGTATTGTAATAAGCTGTCACTGGGTGTTTTTGAGAAGTGGCAAACATCTTGGAAATGATTTTGGGACTGTGGCCTTTTTGTTTGAAGGATTCAGCCAGGTTTTGGAGGTGTTTATCCCTGTCTTTTGAGTCAGAGCCAATGTGGTAATACTGTATTGCTTGGCTGTATATGATGGCCTTTTTCATATGTGCGAGGTGAAAGCTAGAGTTGTGAAGGTAGCTGTATCTGTTGGTTGGTTTCTTGTAAATAAATGTCTGTATATTGTCATTGTTGATGGGAACTGTGGTGTCTAGGAAGGTTTTTTTTTTTTCTGTGGGGTAGTTTGAGGGGATGCCATGTATTAAAAGAATTGTGGAATTGTGGTCACATGCCATCCCTCAATCAGATTCAAAATTGACTACTCCACAGAAAAAGTTAATTTCCTAGATACCTTGCACATACAAAAAACCCCATCATATACAGCCAAGCCACACAATATCACCACATATGCTCCAACCCAAAAGACCGGGATGAAATGCCAGCCTTCAAGTCAATGCTGACTGTTGGTGACCCAGCAGCTCTTGGGTTTTCTTGGCAGTGTAACTGCAAGTAGATTGCCAGGCCTTTCTTCTGAGGAAATGGGGGCTTAACTGACTTGCCCAAGGCCACAAGGAGTGCTAGTGGGAACTGAACCCTAGTCTCTTGATTATTAAGCCAGTTGTCTAACCACCAGGTTACTCCTCTGCTCAAAACCTCCAAAACCTGGCGTAATTCTTCAAACAATAAGGCCAAAATCATCTCAAAGAAGATAGCACCACTCAAAACAGCCCCATCCCCTTCTAGTCCTCCCCCATCATCAGGGTCCTTCTAGTTCCAGCCCTCCCATCATCCATTCCCTTCCAGTCCATTCCCCCCCCCCCCCGCATCAGCCCATTTGCAGTCCTAGTCCCCAGTATTCTTCCAGGGCCAGCAGCTCTCTCCTTCCCTCCCCCCATTAGCCCATTTCTAGTCCTAGCCCCCAGTTTTCTTCCAGGGCCAGCTATTCTCTCTTCTCCCCTATCAGCCCATGCTAGTCCCAGCTCCCCATCAGCTCATTTCCAGTACTAACCCCCATAAGCCCATTACCAGTCCTAACTCCCCCTGATCATCCCATTTCCAGTCAAACCCCCTCCCAATCAGCCCATTTCCAGTCCTAGCCCCTCGATCAGTCCATTTCTAGTCCCAGCCTATTTCCAGTACTAGCCCCCCATTGGTTTCCTTTCCCATTATAAACTGTAAATATTTACAGTCTGATCACCAACAGGACTCAACACATTTGTGTACTTTCTGTCACATTATAAACTCTAACAGCCTGGTCACCATCTGATCAACCATCCACCCCTTCCCCCTCCCCTCCTGTCCATGTAATGCTGTATAGATTCCTGTATATATAGAAACATAGAAATATGACGACAGAAAAAGACCACATGGCCTATCTAGTCTGTCCTTCCATATCAAAAACTACAACAGTCCCCTTTTTTCCTTTACAGATCCTCTGTGTTTGTCCCGTACTTTTTGAATTCAGATACTGTCCTCATCTGTACCACCTCCACTGGGAGACTATTCCATAGATCCACCACTCTTTCCTAAAGAAATATTTCTGCAAATCACTCCTGAATCTATCCCTCTTCACCCTCATCCCATGTCCCCTCGTAGCAGAACTTGCTTTCAATTGAAAGAGGCTTTCTCCCTGAACATTTATACCATGGAGGTATTTAAACATCTCAATCATATCACCTCTATCCTGCCTTTCTTCTAAGGTGTACATATTAAGATCCTTAAGTCTGTCCTCATATGCTTTATAATGAAGACCACTAACCATTTTAGTTGCCACCCTCTGCACCGACTCCATCCTGTTCACATCCTTTTGAAGGTGCGGTCTCCAGAATTGCACACTATACTCCAAATGAGGGCGCACCAAAGACTTATACAACTTATACAGAGGCACTATCACCTCCTTTTTTCTGCTAGCCATTCCTCTCCGCATGCAACCAAGCATCCTTCTAGTTTTTGCCGTCGCCTTTTCTACCTCTTTAGCTACTTTAAGATCATCAGACACAACCACGCCCAGGTCCCGCTCTTCTTTAGTGGACAAAAGTACTTCACCCCCTATATTATATTGCTCCCTTGGATTGCTGCAGCCTAAATGCATGACCTTACATTTTTTAACATTAAATCCCAGCTGCCAGATTCTAGACCATTCTTCAAGCTTAGCTAGATCCTTCCTCATGTTATCTACACCTTCCTGGGTGTCTACTCTATTGCAGATTTTGGTATCATCCGCAAAAAGGCAAACCTTACCTGACAACCCTTCCGCTATATCACTAACAAAGATGTTAAAAAGAATCGGACCAAGGACAGATCCCTGGGGCACACCACTGGTAACATCCTTCTCCTCAGAGTGAGCCCCATTTACCTGTACTCTTTGTCGCCTCCCACCCAACCAATTTCTAACCCAAGCCATAAATTTAGGATCCATCCCTAGGGTGCTCAGTTTGTTTATAAGTCGCCTGTGAGGAACAGTGCCAAATGCTTTACTGAAATATAAATACACCACATCTAGGGCTCTCCCTCGGTCCAACTCCCTGATCACCCAGTCAAAGAAATCAATCAGATTTGTCTGACAAGACCTGCCTCTGGTGAATCCATGCTGCCTCGGATCCTGTAATCCGCTGGACTCCAGAAACCTCACTATTTTCTCTTTCAGCAGCATTTCCAATAATTTACTCACCACCAACGTTAAACTAACTGGCCTGTAGTTTTCAACCACATCCTTCCTTCCGCTTTTGTGCAAAGGCACCACATGAGCCTCTCTCCAGTCCTTTGGCACCACTCCCAACTCCAATGAGGAATTGAAAAGGTCAGTCAGTGGATCTGCTAGAACGTACCCAAGCTCCCTCAGTATTCTAGGGTGTATCCCATCCAGTCCCATTGCTTTGTCTACTTTAAGTTGAGCTAGTTTCTCACGAACACAGTCTTCTGATAATTGTTCAAGATGTCCCTCGCTTCTGTTCCTGTTTGTGGGTGTTTTCTGAGGTCCCGCTCCTGGTTCTTCATCTGTGAACACAGAACAGAAATATTTGTTAAGCAATTCTGCTTTATCCTCATCAGCTTCTACATATTCCTCCCCTTCACCCTTGATTCTGACAATACCACTTTTGCCCTTCCTCTTCTAGCTAACATATCTGAGAAATGTCTTATTCCCCCATTTTATTGCATTGGCTATTTCCTCCTTTTTTTGAATCTTTGCTTTCCTGACTACTTTGCTAGCCTCTATAAGTTTTTCCAAATATAGATGCCTGTCTTCCTCTCTCTGTGATCTCTTGTATTTCATGTATATATATTTTAGTATCAACTCCTATAACTCATATTGTCCTGACCTAAAGAAGGAAGTTTTACCTTTGAAAACTAGTTTACAAATGTATTAATTTAGTCCAATAGAAAGGTGTTACCTTATTTTCCTTTTTATTTAACTACCATTATAGTTGTCTAACATGACTTCAAACGTGTTTATCTATGGAGAAGCAGTAGGATTTGAACTGGGCTTCCCTGGTTCTCATTCCACTGCCCTGCACCATTAGAGATGGGTTATCTGAAATATATGATTCATAGATTTGAATCTGCAAATCATCAAACCAGTGACGTACTGTACATTTAGTTATTTAGCCCAATCCTATAAATTTCATATGGTGATGAAATGGTTTCTCATTAACATGGAGTATTTTTGTCTCACTCTGTAAAATATCACTTATAATACTAAAGGACATAACATGGACATCCCCGATGTGGACGTCCATGCTGGCTGCCACATAGATGTCCCCCTGAGGGAAGCTTGGGGCAGGGACATTTATCTTATGCAAAAGGACATCCAGCAGCTTAGCAAAATGGAAATATGAACCCCCTTCCCTGTCCATGTTCATTATCATATTATAAAATGAAGGGGTTATTAGTGTAGCTCCTCCTCCATATGCTCCAGAGATTTGACTGACAAAATTATCACTTTTTGGATGCTTTTTCATGCTTGGAGCAGGTGTAGCCTTAGATGTGACTCCAGACCTCCAGGACATTTCTGAAATAGGCATGAATGTCCACGTTCTCGTGAATGCCCCAGCCACACCTCCACCATGCCCCCATTCAGACTTGGATGTCCTCATGATGGTGACATGCATAAACCTGTCTTCTAAAATGACTCTGGAGATGTCTCTGCACTTTGGACTTCTCTATACCTGCTTCCAGATGTCCAAAGTAAGAATAGGGCTTGCAAAATAACCCTATAAATATTCCAGATTAAACACATGGTGATGTGCTAATGTCATGACTAGTCTCAAGAGAGAAAAGAATGTTTCATTGAAACTCAGTAGGATCATTTTAAGCATGCGTTTCATAAATGTATAATAGAAAATATACGTGGGGTCTTATTTATGTTAGAATTTATGTTACAATGTTTCTTGTACAACAAATGTTCAATGTAAAATGTTTTCTTCTATGGAAACCGCTTTGACTTGGTGAAAAGTGCTATATAAATACAGTTAATTAGATAAAAAATTAGCAGAAATGTATCCATTTTAGAACTACCATTTGTTTTTGGTGAACACCAGTGTCTTTAAAATGCCACCATGTGACCCATGCATTTGCGTCATCTTTTCATCTAGTGGTAGTGGACAGATACCTGACCTCTATGCAGATATATATCTGTTTTATAAAGTACATGTGCACCTCACAGCTCCACCCAGTCATCATCCCCAGGAACGCTTCTGTGTGGGCCATGTAAAAATATGCGTGTCCTTATCACATGTGCAGTTTTATAACCATTGCATTCTTTTGCACATAGAAAAGGCTTCATGAAATGGCCCACCGAAGGGGACATAAGCAACCTAAGCAGGCTGGAGGAGTAGGCTAGTGGTTGGGGCAAGGTACTTCAGGCCGGAAGGTCGGGAGTTCAAATCCCACTAAAGGACAGCAACCTTGGGCCGGAAGGACTGGGGTTTCTAGTCCCACAGATGCTCCTTGTGGTCTTGGGCAAGCCACTTAACCCTCCATTGCCCATGTTCCCTGTAAGTATTAGTGTATGTGTCTCATATCCCTGCGTGTTAAATGTATCCCCCAATTGTGTTGTGACCGCTTTGATTGAAGGATAAGGCGGTATACAAAACTGTCTAAATAAATAAATAAATAAATAAATAAGCACGTACAACAGAGGTATGTGCTTCTAAAATGTGTGCAGTATATACAGTACATGGATAAAAGTAGAAGCTCAGAAAACAAAGGGGCCCTTTTACTAAAGGGGTGCACTTTCCACATCATTAGTGACAAAACCATCACGCAGTAAGTGTACTGCTTGGGAATGTATCTGGCATTTTCCCAGCAGTTAGCACACAATCGCAAATGCTTGGCACACCTATAGAGATGTCGTTAGGTGCACTCACGCTAATTGCCACAATAACACTGAGCATGCCGCAGTTGCTCTCACACTGGCAGGAATGTGCTCTCCACATCCACACTCCACTCATTCCCTGCCCATCATGCAATGGCCAATTACCATGTGCTTTGACCCCATTCCTGACTGTCAGTTGCCATGCATCAAAATGCATGTTAAGCAATTATGGGCCTTTAAGAAAAGGGTCCCATAGTGTCTACTTTTATTCAGTATGCATCTACACATTCCTGGGAATGGAGAATAGGCAGAGCAGGATAAGATTCACACTTGTGCGTGTATTTTATACAATGCACACATATTTGCCAAATCCCACCAGCACATCCATATAGAAATTTACAAATGCCTTGAAGCAAATGTAATTTTGCACGGGATCTTCCAGGCAGGCTGTTTTGTCTGTCAGCTGCTATTGAAATGGAGACGTTTAAAGGTTTATCCCCATAGTGCATGCATTGATGTTCTTTACTTTCATTTTTGAGTGCTGGTCTGTAGCAGTGAGTGTCACCTCTTTGTGTTGTTATCCTGGAATAATTACAGTATATATCTTTCTTTAAATGATTTTCCTTCCTTTTACTAGTATGTCTCTTAAGCAGCCCTGATCGAGTGAAACCATAGTCAGGAGACAGAGGAAAACAATATTTTATAACTTGATTTGCACAACATGAGATGAGATGCTGCAAAACTCAAGAGGTTAATGCCAGCTGTAGCACGGCTTTTTCTTCAAATATTCATTGCATGAAGAGCTTCACTTTCCATAAGATAATTGTTTCTTCTATTTCTATATGTTGCTGCCCTTTTATAAAAATGTGGCACATGTTTGCACTTAGTGCACTTTAACTACAAAAGTTAAGGTGCAGTAAGTGTAAACCTTTTGCAGGAAATGCAGGGAGTATGCCCAGCATCTGCCTGGCATTTACCATGTAGGGCAGACACTTACTGCAATGGGCCTGCATTTCCTGCTTTAGTAGGTAGTACAAGTGCTCCCATGCTAATTGCCTCGGTAGGAACATAGGCACAGATGCCAAAAAGTGTAAAAAAAAAAAAAAAAGCTGCTGCAGTAATTACTGACCCACCCCTAGGAACCCAAGGTCCCCCTGATCACAACTCTTCCCTCCCCCCCAAGCATCCCCCCAATACAAGGGCCCCCCACACATAACCCCTCATCAGCATCATCCCTAACAGACAGCCAAGTATACAGGTAAGCCAAGGTCCCCCTGGATGGCCCACACCCGAATAGCTGCCCTCACAAAGGCCTAATCTTCACCCATTCCCCACCCTCCTGATTCCCCCCAGATTTTACCCTGGTCATCCCTGTTGTCTAGTGGTCTTCAGGGCATGCACAGACCCTCTCCACTCCTGTTCCAGCTGATGAGGCATCTGAAATGGCAGTAGTAACCCACAGAGGTAGTTTCTCTTGAAATGCGTTAAAGTGCAGCCTTTCTATCCACAGTCTTGACAGCTAGCATGTGGCAACATACCAGATGCAGGTGGTCACCAGCCAACATACCCACAATCTGCTCGATCCCATCCTGAAGTGCTAAGAGCAGTTAGTGTGTGATTTTTATCACACTGGTTGCTCTTATCATGCGTGCACTAAATCCCATGATGATCTTACTGCAGTTTGGTAAAAAGCCCCTAAGACCTTTTGGGACATTGTATGGACTCTCTCATTTTATGCTGGGAACAATGACTAATCTTATGAAGTGAAGAAGCTGATTACTGTATATATAAGTGCACTACTTTAGTATGTGCTCTCATCTTATTTCTACTCAAAAGGAGCCCATGACAATTGTTTATTAAATCAATTAATTAATTTTTGATGAAGTGCTGAATTTATTACTACATATAAAATTAATTGTTAAAAAGAGGTTTTGTATTACAGTGACTTTGAATGAAATTCATCTCTAATAATACTTCTATTGAAATATATTTTGATGACGTTATATGGATGAAGTTATGCATACAGTAAATCAAAGCTACAGTGATATTTTTGCTATAAACCTTTGTAGTTTTATATTGGTATATTTGGATTTTATCAGAATAAGGTAGCTTGATCCATAATTTGGGGTTGGTTACAGGCACATATGTGCCTTCCCTACCTACACTCTCTGTTCTGAAAGCCCCCTCCATGCGCCTCACTCACAAATGCCTTTCGCTAATCCTGTGCTTATGGGAAAAGACCTTGATGAATCAAGCCTTATACAACAAGGGCACCACGAGTGGTGGTAGTGAAAGGGGTGTGGGGGGTGCATTTGAAGCCTGACAACTTTAATGAAAATCAGCTCAGTTGCTCCCACTATCACTTTCTGTAGCGAAAGGCATAAGACATATCTGCTCAGATTCTAAGCAGAGAATTCTCCCAACCCTAACGTCCCCATGGTCAGGAAAGAAATTATTTGATATGACAGGTTAATATTTCATCTGAGAGTCTTGAAGTCTTCCACAGCTAAAGCAATAACATTTTCTGATCGAACACACATTAAAAAAGAATCAACCAGTTGATCCTTGAAGCGACCTGCCAGGAAATGATTTCAAGAGCCCTACTGCACAACATTTTTAGCTGTTTGAGATTTCCACTGTAAATATAATTGGCAGTGCTTAAGCAGGTAAGTAGTACTTAAGTTTTACTGTTTCAGGTGAGAAATTGCAGCATACTCATTTACACTCGCAGCAAAAGCACAACAACAACAAAACATCCCAAGAGGCATTTTAAAATAAACTCCTTCTCTGTGGCTATAGAAGATAGGTTTCTTGAGAAGGGGCAACAAAAAACAGTTCCAATGCAACAATCAGTCATAGAAATAAATAGCATCCTCCGACCTTCATGAAACTCTGCCATTTTACTGTACTGGGACAATATTGTGGCTGATAGAACGTACTGGATATGGTATTAGTTTGGAACATTCAAATAATTTTTGCACAGACAATTCACAAGTAAGATATGGTAATAAAGCTGCTGTTACTGTATATTAGAATTCTTCTTTGGGCACAAAATCTTTTGAAATATAAGGGTAAAAATGTCATGCAAAAATAAGTTTTTGAAAAATAAATTAATAAAAATTAGGAGATTAAGAAGGTCTCATGATGCTGTGCACTACCAAATGGAGGGACCTTGCTCAGCTCATGTCCCTGGGTCAGTTGAGACAGGAAATTGCTGATCCAGCAGTGCAGCCCCCGAGGGTTAGAAAGTTGCATCATTGCACAATATCAATACTTAATAACGGATTTAGAGGCCATAATTACAGGGTTCCAGAAGGAGCCCTGGTATGTGGCCTCCAGAAGAGGTCTCTCGCTGCAAAGCCTGAATGAAAACTATTTTATTTCTCCAACTTGATATACATTAGTCAAGTCCCTTAAGTGCATTATTGGGGCTTTGGGTTTTTGGTTTTAACAATAACAATCGATAGAACACTTCTGATGCTCTAATCATGATTATCAGCTAAAACAAAGAAATCCAGATTTGTGTGGCACCCTGATGACATCATCATAACAAAGAACCCTCCTGTTCTGCCCGCAGGAGATTGGATCCCCACAAGCATAACAGTGGGAGCCTGCCCAAAGCAGCAGAGAACCTCGGGATCAGAGCTTTAAAAAACAAACAAACAAACAAATGGGGATAGAGGCAGAAAAAATGTAAAGGGTCAGACCCTTAAAAAACAAAACAAAAAAAAAGTAAGGGGGAAGGTTCCTGATCATAAAGTACATGTTAAAACAGCCGTTGGTCCACTTGCTCTTTATGGTATAATGACTTTGTTTATTCTTTCTATCTTTTCTTCATTGTCTCAACATAATCCAAAATGGATCCTTGAGCTCTTGTAGCATTCCATTTTGAGGATGGAATTTTCTCTTTAACTCTCATAGTTTTAGGAAAGCCAACCTTGTTCTTCCTCTAAGTTTCTGATTTTATTTCCTTGTCTTGTCTTGCTGTATGTTGGAAATCTCTGTTCAGTTCTGTAATTGCCTCTCTTTCTTCTCTGGCTTTAGCTTCTCTGAGTTTCTGGGCATTGAAAGCACTAACAAAAGACAAAGCGTCAGACATTGATGACATTACCATTGAAGTACTACAGCAATTGGATGTAGCATCATGGCCAATTGACTGAAAAAGATCTGTGTTTATACCAATAATGCAGAAAGGTGAACCAACTGACTGAAAATTATCACACAATCGCTCTGATCCCACATGCAATCAAGATTCTACCCAAGATCATTCAGCAGAGACTACAACCATATCTGGAACAAAAACTGCAAGTGTGGTTTAGGAAAGGGCAAAGAACAAGAAACATCATCATGGATGTAATATGGATCCTTGAAAAGACAAAAGAATAAGAACATAAGATATGCCATACTGGGTCAGACCAAGGTCCATCAAGCCCAGTATCCTGTTTCCAACAGTGGCCAATCCAGCTCACAAGTACCTGGCAAGTTCTCAAAAAGACACACAGGTTCTACAAAGTTTGTATTGGGGCAAGCAGTGGATTTCCCGGGTCCTCTTTAAAAATAGTTTATGGACCTTGAAACTTGTCAAAACCTTTTTTAAACCCAGCTACACCAACAGTTTTTACTACATCCTCCAGAAAGAAATGCCAGAGTTTGATTACATGTTGAGTGAAAAAATATTTTCTCTTAGAAACATAGAAACATGATGACAGAAAAAGACCACATGGCCTATCTAGTCTGTCCTTCCATATCAACAACTACAACAGTCCACTTTTTACCTTTAGAGATCCTCTGTGTTGGTCCCATGCTTTTTTGAATTCAGTTACTGTCCTCATCTCTACCACCTCCACTGGGAGACTATTCCATGGATCCACTACTCTTTCCGTGAAGAAATATTTCCGCATATCACTCCTGAATCTATCTCCCTTCACCCTTCACCCTCATCCCATGTCCCCTCGTAGCAGAACTTGCTTTCAATTGAAAGAGGCTCTCTCCCTGAACATTTATGCCACGGAGGTATTTAAACATCTCAATCATATCACCTCTATCCCGCCTTTCCTCTAAGGTGTACATATTAAGATCCTTAAGTCTGTCCTCATATGCTTTATAATGAAGCCCACTAATCATTTTAGTAGCCACCCTCTGCACCGACTCCATCCTGTTCACATCCTTTTGAAGATGCGGTCTCCAGAATTGCACACTATACTCCAAATGAGGTCGCACCAAAGACTTATACAGAGGCATTATCACCTCCTTTTTTCACCTAGCCATTCCTCTCTGTATGCATCCAAGCATCCTTCTAGCTTTTGCCGTCGCCTTTTCTACCTGTATAGCTACTTTAAGATCATCAGACACAACCACGCCTAGGTCCCACTCTTCTTTAGTGAACAAAAGTACTTCACCTCCTATACTGTATTGCTCCCTTGGATTGCTGCAGCCCAAATGCATGACCTTACATTTTTTAACATTAAATCCCAGCTGCCAAATTCTAGACCATTCTTCAAGCTTAGCTAGATCCCTCTTCATGTTATCTACACCTTCCTGGGTGTCTACTCTATTGCAGATTTTGGTATCATCTGCAAAGAGGCAAACCTTACCCGACAGTCCTTCCGCTATATCACTATCAAAGATGTTAAAAAGAATCGGACCAAGGACAGATCCCTTGGGCACACCACTGGTAACATCCTTCTCCTCAGAGTGAGCTCCATTTACTTGTACTCTTTGTCGCCTCCCACCCAACCAATTTCTAACCCAAGCAGTAACTTTAGGGTCCATCCCTAGGGTGCTCAGTTTGTTTATAAGTCGCCTGTGAGGAACAGTGTCAAAAGCTTTACTGAAATCTAAATACACCACATCTAGAGCTCTCCCTCGGTCCAACACCCTGGTCACCCAGTCAAAGAAATCAATCAGATTTGTCTGACAAGACCTGCCTCTGGTGAATCCATGCTGCCTCGGATCCTGTAATCCGCTGGACTCCAGAAACCTCACTATTTTCTCTTTCAGCAGCGTTTCCAACAATTTACTCACCACCGAAGTTAAACTAACCGGCCTGTAGTTTTCAACCACATCCTTCCGCTTTTGTGTAAAGGCACCTCATGAGCCTCTCTCCAGTCCTTTGGCACCACTCCCGACTCCAACGAGGCATTGAAAAGGTCAGTCAGTGGAGTTGCTAGAACGTCCCCAAGTTCCCACAGTATTCTAGGGTGTATCCCATCCGGTCCCATCACTTTGTCTACTTTAAGTTGAGCTAGTTTCTCACGAACACAGTCTTCTGAAAATTGTTCAAGATGTCCCTCGCTTCTGTTCCTATTTGTGGGTGTTTTCTGAGGTCCTGCTCCTGGTTCTTCATCTGTGAACACAGAACAAAAATATTTGTTAAGCAATTCCGCTTTATCCTTATCAGCTTTTACATATCCCCCCCCCCCCCCCTGCACCCTTGAGTCTGACAATACCACTTTTGCCCTTCCTCTTCACTAATATATCTGAAGAATGTCTTATCCCCCCATTTTATTCCATTGGCTATTTCCTCCTCCTTTTGAATCTTTGTCTTCTTGACTACTTTGCTAGCTTCTCTAAGTTTTTCCAAATACAGATGCCTGTCTTCCTCTCTCTGTGATCTCTTGTATTTCATGAAGGCCTCCCTCTTTTTCTTCACTTTTTCAGCTACTTCCTTAGAAAACCATAGCGGTCTCCTTTTCCTTTTGCCTTTATTTACCATTTTAACAAAAAGGTTGGTTGCCCTTAAAATATCCCCTTTCAGTTTTGCCCACTGTTTTTCTACATCCCCCTGCTGTTCCCATCCCACTAACGACTCCCTGAGGTATTGGCCCATCTTCGCAAAGTTAGCCTTCCTAAAGTCTAAGATCCTCACCTTGGAATGGATTCTAACAGTCCTAGTCCTAATACTGAACCACACCATCTGGTGATCACTGGATGCAAAATGATCTCCCACTACAACATCAGAAACACTTTCACCATTGGTAAGCACCAAGTCCAGTATGGCCCCTTCACGTGTGGGGTCTGTTACCAATTGCCTGAATAGTTCTCCCTGTAGAGAATCCAGGATCTCCTTACTTCCAGATGATACTGCAGCAGGAATGTGCCAATCAACATCTGGCATATTGAAATCTCCTATCAGTAGCACTTCCCCTTTCCTAGCAATGCTGCTTATGTCTTCAATTAACTCTCTGTCCACCTCTTCCTCTTGTGAGGGAGGTGTGTATATCACACCAATGCAAATAGATTTCTCTTTCCCTCTTTCTAGTTTAACCCACAATGCCTCCTCTCTCCCTTTTAAGCTCTGTAATTCCAAAGCTTTAATAGTAGTTTTTACATATAGTGCCACTCCTCCTCCCCTTCTTCCTACCCTGTCCTTTCTGAATAAAGTATAGCCAGGTATAGTTACATCCCAGTCATGGTTTTCTGTGAACCATGTTTCTGTAACTGCCACTAAATCCAAGTCAGCCACTCCCACCAAAGCTTCAACATCAGGGATCTTATTTCCCATGCTACGGGCATTTATACACACTGCTTTCCATATGTTACCCCTGTTACCCATTTCCATAAAGGTATTTAATGTATCACCTACCTGGGGGCTTTCACTTACCTGGGGGCTTTCTTCACCCATCCCCAACGAATCTAGTTTAAAGCCCTCTTCAGTAGATTAGCCAGTCTACTACCGAAGATGCGTTGACCTTTCTTGGACAGATGGATGCCATCTCTGCTCTGCAACCCTTGGAACAGCATCCCATGGTCTAGGAAACCAAAATGCTCTCGATGACACCATCCACGCAGCCATGCATTCATCTCCAGGATGCGAGCCTCTCTGCCTTGGCCTTTACCCTCAACAGGGAGGATTGAAGAGAACACCACCTGTGCACCTAACTGCTTCACCCTCTGTCCCAGAGCCATGAAGTCACTTTTGATACATTCCGAGGTATACCTGGCAGTATCATTTGTTCCAACATGGATTAGTAACATTGGGTAATAGTCAGTGGGCTTGATGAGTCTCGGCAAACTCTCCGTAACATCTTGGATTTTGGCACCAGGCAGACAGCATACCTCTCTGGACATCAAGTCTGGTCGGCAGATGGACGCCTCAGTACCCCTCAGAAGAGAGTCTCCAACCAACACTACCCTTCGTTTCCTTCTGGTCACTGATTCTGCAACTTTGGGGTACTTGAACTCTGGTTCTTCTCTTTCCAGGGATGCTTTCACCTCCTCCACTTCCAGGGCTGCATAATGGTTCTTCAATTCAAGGGCTGGAGAAGTTGGATTGGTGATTTTGCAGGCCCTGGTGACTTGTGTCCAACCATTGACATTCTGTTGGCACCCATCTTCTCCTGTGCTGGAGAGCTTGGTTGCTGCAAGAAGCATCTCATCAATGTACTTCTCACGGTCTTGAATGCTCCTCAGCCTCACCACCTCCTCTCTGAGTTCCTCCACTTGTTTCCTCAGAGCTTCAGCTTGCAGGCACCCTGCACATGGAACCGGTCCTTCAACTGGCATTAGGACTTCTGTCTGGACCGAGGCAGAAGCTGTAACGGGGGCAGCAGCTTTAGCAATATGATTTTTCCCAGCCATTGTTCTGTTCGTGGAGCTTAGGTGTCTGTTAAAGCAAAAGAGATAGATCTACCAAGTACCAGCCGGTTTCGCAGCTGTCCTTTCATAGAAAAAGCAGTTAAATCTCTTTAATTATATTCAAAATGTGCTGGTCCAATTCTCTGTGATTTGTTAAAGGGGGAGGTGCCCTATAAAGCAAGACTGCTCACTAGGGGTGGGTGGGAGTATGGGTGGGTAGGGAGGGAACTAACACCTGATTAGGTGTTAGCAGTTTCTAAACCCGAGGAGGTTACTAGAGTTCAGCAACCTATTGTGCTCAAGGAAAGTTCCCCTAAAGCACCAAAAAGAAAGTAACCTTGCTTTAAAAAATATACAAAAAACCCTTTTAAGAGCTCCCAGTCAGAGAGCTAGCAATGTAATATAATAAAAACAAACAAACAAACCCTCAAATCCTTACTGTTTGTTGATCTGTAGAGCCCTGGTTAGGAAAGCCTCTTATTCATCTTAAACGGGTTACACTGTAGCTTCATTGCATGTCCCATAGTCTTTCTACTTTTAGATGGCATAAACAATCAATGTTTACCCGTTCCACTCCATTCATTAACTTATAGATCTCTATCATATCTCCCCTCAGCTGTCTCATTTCCAGGTTGAAGAGCCCTAACCTTTTAAGCCTCTCCTCATAGGCGTATCCTTCCATCCTCTTTACCATTTTTGTGGCTCTTTTCTGTACAATTTCTAATTCCATTATATTCTTTTTAAGAAACGGCAACCAAAATTACACACATTATTCAAGGTGCGGTTGGAGGCATTATAATATCCTTTGTTTTATTCTCCATTCCTTGCCTTATGATTCCTAGCATTCTATTTCCTTTCTTGGCCACTGTCGCACACTGGGTGGAGGGTTTCAACATGTTATCCACGATGATGCCTAAATCTTTTTTCTGGGTTGTGGTTCCTAATGTGGAACCTTGCATCGTGTAACCATAGTTTGGGTTGTTCTTTCCTAGGTACATAACTTTGCACTTGTCTACATTAGATTTCATCTGCCATCCAGTCTTCCAATTTATCAAAGTCCCCTTGCAATTTTTCACAATCATCTTGGGTTTTAACAACTTTGAATAATTTTGTGTCATCTGCATATTTGATTACCTCACTCATTATTCCCATTTCCAGGTCATTTATGAATATGTTAAAAAGCAGTGGACCCAGCATAGATCCCTAGGGTACTGCACTATTTACCTTCCTCCATTGGGAAAACTGGCCTATCGTCTGCTTTCTGTCTTTTAACCAGTTCCTGATCCACAATACTACACTGCCTCCTATCCCATGAGTTTTAAATTTTGCCAAGAGTTTCTCATGAGGGACCTTGTCAAAGGCTTTCTGAAAATCCAGATACGCTATAATGACTGACTCACCTTTGTCTACCTGCTTATTCATATCTTCAACAAAAATATAAATGTAAGGCCGCATGGCAGGGTCCCGGGTGGCATCCCATAACCGGGTTTTGCGGCCCGATGCAGGACCCGGTGGTCGTCATTCGGTGGGGGTTGGCTAGAGGCGGTGTGACGTGGGGCACATCCTTTAAACTCATTGGCGTCCCTCGCGTGCACAAGTGCGGGGGAGCCAATGAATTTGGTGGAGCGGCTTCCTGGGTGGTGGGAGGAGCCGGAATGACGTGACGGTTCGCTGCTCTCAAGCATGTTGGGAGGTCTGGTGGCCTGTGTACTGTGTGAGGAATCTGAGAGGGAGAGAAACAGGCGGATCGGGGAGAGCGGGACGGTGTGACTGGATTGCGGTGTGAGGGTAGCGGAGGAACGTGGTGCCATCGGAAGCGGGAGGTGGAGGAGACGGATGTGCTGACAAGTGCAGGGCACTTCTGTCAATTGGCGGTAGGCTCCTTCCCACGTTGTTCAGGGCCCGGGGACAACAGTTCCTGGAGAGAGGCCAGCCTGCAGTTTTGGACAAGTACTGCTTGGGTAACAGGCAAGTTCTGTGGAGGGCAAGGCAATATATAAAAAAAACCCACAAGATAAGATAATAAATAAAGTAAATAAAGAACTAAATAATAATTAATAATAAGCAATAGCTATACATAAAGAAGAGGACTGAAGTATTGCCTGATGTCTTCACGCAGGTGCCAGCAAGGTTGTGTACGAGGGCCTGGTAGGGCCGGTAGGGCCACCGGGTGGCGAGCTATGCATTCGTCAAAGGAGTCTAATGCAGGGGAGCTGGAGAGTTTGGAGGGGGTGCCTGGTCAAGGGAATAAGCCAGCTTTGTGTCGGGGCTCTGGTAGGGCTACGGGGTATGGAGGAGGGCATAAGGGGTCAAGGATTCTGCAAGGGGCAGGGAGGGGCGGAGTGAGATCCTGGGGGGCACATGCTCGAGCCAGAAGACAAGGTCAGGCAAGGGGAGGTGAGACCGCCCCCCCTGCAGGTGATCTGGGGATCAGTGATCCTGCAAGGGGGCCATGGGAGGCATTTGATGAGGCTAGTGTCACACATGGGGGGGATTTGGGTTGAGTAGAGGGGAGTGAACAGCAGACAACTCTGGGTTGGAGGGGGCTAAGGGGGGTCAATTGGGACTAAGGTATTCTGGTGTGGGGGGTGATGTGGGTAGAGGTGGTAGGGGCACGCCGGTCTAAGCAATGCACAGTTTTTGGGGGCAAGGCGTTCACCCCTCTTTGGCTTGGCCAACTATTCAAGGAGGTTATCGGCCAGTAGGGGGATCTGCGTCGTGGCAGCATTGGATAGGTGGGGGGCAAGGATCGTCGGGGGCAGAGTGGTTAGGGGCTTGGCAACCATCATGGGCTCTGTTGGTTCCCCCCCACCATTGTTTCTTTTATATCTCCCCAGGTGTCTGCAATGAGTCATTACCCCATGAGGCATGGCATTGGAGACCACGTGGGAACAGGGCATCTGGATGTCGGAAGAACTGCTAGACAGAGTTGGTCGGGGGAGCAGTCTGATGCGAGACCGGTGGAGCAGCAGCATCAAAGGGTTGAGGCACGCCAGTCTACGACTGGTCCAACTCCAGCACTTGCCACCGAGATGGCAGCGGCAGGTGAGTTACAGGCTGAGCAGGTTGAAGTGTTGGAGCAGAGTAGCATGCCAGCTGGAGTGGGGGGTAAAGCACGCTGGAAAAGGAAACATGCTTGTTGGAGGCATCACGGTTCAGAGTTCTTCTCATCCTCATCATCCATATCTTCATCAACCTCCTCGGAAGCCGAGGGTGCAGGGCAGGTTGTGGGCGTCAATGTGGCGGGATTGATTAGGCCTGGGGTGGGTGCTCCTTCCTTAGCCGTTTTTTCAGTGTTATGGGAGGGTGTGCCTAAGAATCTGCGCTGGAAGATTCTAAAATGGAGAAATATAGATATCTTCCATCTGTTAGAAGGTCGGTGATGGTCTGGGGACAGCAAGAAAAAGAGAAAGGAAGATGAAAAGGCCAGACGAATAAAAAAGGTGTCTCATAACGTAGTAAACTGGACAGAGCCTTTTTGCGATTGGCAAGTGTATGGGGTCATCATTCTCCGGAGCATTATGGGATGTTGTCGGTGTATGCGGATTCAGTTCTGGAGGCGTCGCAGACACATGACGGATGGGCCTGGCTGAATTACGATAAGAGGTTTAGGGACAAAATGGAGGAGAACAAGTTATTGTCATGGGGCACACAGGATATTAACCTCTGGCTTACGCAGATGTCAGCTAGGGCAAGTTCTGGGGGTGTGGGGGGGGTGAAAGGGTGGAGCAGGTTCACCGCAGCTCTGGGGCGGTCCTTTCGGGAAGCGGGGGCCACCTCACTACCGAGAGCGGAGGGAAAGTGGAGCAGGTGATGTTTGCTGGAGGTTCAATAAATCCTTGTGCCCATTTCTTGACTGCAAATTCCGCCATGTCTGCTCAGTTTGTGGGGGAGGACATTCAGTTGCGAAATGCATTAAAAAAGGGGCATCACCGGCCGCAGTGCCGGTCCCTAAGCCATAATGATTTAGGCGACCTGGCCCCTACACCGATACAGTTAGAGGCTTTATGGATGTGGCTTCGTCAATACCTGAAGCGGAGGGATAGGGAGGTATTGGAAAGGGGGTTTCAGGAGAGTATTGTCATACCAGTGTATGGCAATGTTTTAGTGTATAAGTCGCAGAATTCGCCCTCTTTGCGGCGCTTTGCATCTATTGTGAGGGATAAATTGTCAAAGGAACTGGAGTTAGGTAGAATCGCGGGGCCATTCACGGAGCAGCGTTTCCCGAATTTGGTGGTTTCCCCTCTGGGAATCATACCTAAAAAAGAGCCCGGAAAGTTCCTGCTAATTCATAATTTGCCTTTTCAGGCGGGAGCTTCCTTAAATGATCATATTCCTTGGGAGTGGTGTGTCGTCCGATATGTGTCGTTTGACCATGCGGTTGAGTTGATGAGGTCACAGGGCTTGGAAGGTGAAAGTCGATATTGAGTCAGCATTTAGTTTGCTGCCGGTGCACCCGTCAACTTTTCCGTTGCTAGGTTTCAGTTTTGAGGATAGATTTTATTTTGACAAATGCATGTCTATGGGATGCTCTGTTTCTTGCGCTTACTTCAAAAAATTCAGCACTTTCCTGCATTGGGCACTGGTCCAGAAAGTAGGCTGTGCGAATGTTGTGCATTACCTGGATGATTTTTTTGTTTGTGAGAACTGCACAGTCGGAGGAATGCCAGGAATTATTAAGCGGCTTTGTGGAATTGTCCCAAGAATTAGGTGTGCCATTGGCTGCGGGAAAGACAGAAGGCCCGGCGATGAGACTTACATTGTTGGGAGTTGAGCTGGATTCGAGGGGGATGGTAGCTTGTCTTCTGCCGACGAAGGTGTAGAGTTTGAGGGCGCTGGTGGCTAACGCTTTGGCTTCCAACAAGTTAAATTTGAGGGAGTTGCAAGCGTTGATAGGATCTCTGAATTTTGCATGCAGGGTCATTCCGATGGGGCGGGTGTTTCTGCACCGGCTGGCGATGCACAAGCAAGAGTGCGAAAACCGCATCACCGTATTAATGTGTCCAAGGTCATGAGGGCGGACTTGCGGATTTGGGATATCTTTTTGAAAGAATTTAATGGGACGTTGGTGATGATGGAGGAGGAGATCTCGGTTGATTTGCAGTTATATACGGATGCAGCGGGGGGTGGAGGTTTGGGCATTTACTTTGCTGGGGCGTGGTGTGCTGATAGATGGCCGTAGTTTTGGCAAGAATCTAGTTTAGTCAACAATATAGCATTTTTGGAGTTGTTTCCCATGTTAGTGGCATTGAAGTTGTGGCCCGATCGGCTTCGTAACCGCAGGGTGTTGTGGTGGTGTGATAATGCAGCGGTGGTGATGTGTTCAGGAGGCAGCGTTAATGAGGGAGGTGGTACTGGAATGTTTATGGTTGAATGTTTCGGTAAAGGCATGGCATATTCCGGGATGTACTAACGAGATTGCTGACGCTCTTTCTCGTTTCCAGTGCGACCGGTTTTGGACATTGGTGCCAGAAGCGGACACAGAAGGATCAGTGGTCCCCGAGCACTTATGGAATGTTGGCCAAGCGGGATGCTGAAGTTACTGCGGAGTTCGGTATCAGCGGCAACATGGTCGGCCTATCAGCGAGACTGCGATAAGGTGGTGGAGTTTTTGGTGGCTTGTGGATGGCAGCCTGGCCCAGTGTCCAATCTGATGATGGGATGATACGTAGTGGCTGCTAAAGAAAAAGGAGTCTCCAAATCATCATCGTCTAAAAACCTAAAGAAACTAAACAAACTAAAGACTTTACTACTTACAAGCTATAAAGATGCTGCCCACATCCCCTTTCTCTTAACTTCCGTGTACTATAGTTAGTTTAGTTTCTTTAGTTTTTTAGACGATGACATATAGAGTGTGACACATAGAGAATGGGTTTTTATGTAGTAAGTTAGTTTGTTTGTTTTGTAGATCAAACGAGCGGATCTCCTGATGAAAATATCGTATTGAAACGCCTTTATGGCACCGGAATAGAGCGTCGGGATCCATACAGCTCGCTGGCCATGACTCGCAAGAATGGTTAAGCTAAGTTTCAATTCAATTTAGTTTTCAAGAGTCTATACAGCGTGGCAATAAGAACTGATCTCAACATATATCATTTGTAAGGTCGTTGATGCAAATCATAGCACTACATGAATGGACATAAGTCTGATATCATGTGCTATATAAGTCTGAGACCTTAATATAGTGTCGTAACAAGAATCAATGAATATATTTTACTAAAGTGGTTTGAGTGAACGTGCAATCCTGGACTTGCAAGCAATTAATAAGAGTAGTGAAGAAGGATCTTGTGGAGATGCTTCGCTTGTTCCGGGGGGTAGTGCTAATGTGGTCAGATATCATTCCAAGGCCTACATGCTGGGATCAGCGGCGTTGGTCACGGGATTGACAAAAATCAATCGCCAGATTGGCCGTTGGGTCTGCGAGCAGGGGTACTATCAAATCCTGCATTCATGGGTGGAGGTGGGTTGTGCTTAACTGTACGGTAGTGACGGAGTGCACGTATCCCCTGTTGGTGTAGATTTGTTATTCAATGACTGGCAGGAGGCCTTGGAATGGGTAGCTCTGCGGGATGCACGCTGGTCACAGCTTTCTGTTGGTGGGGTGGCTCAGGGATAGTGATGTCACCTGTGCCGGTGGCAGGATCCAGGAGTTTTCCGGGATCCGGAGCCTTTAGCTAAGCTTGGGCCAGGGGTGGGGTACCCCTGACCCGGATAACCCCTGACTGACTTTGGCTAGTTACATGGCAAAGTCGGGGAAAAGAGGGGTAGGGAAGATTGCCGTTGGCCTGACCGTGGCAGAAGCGGAGGTGAGGTCACTTTGCTAGTGGCATGGCTGGTGAGGCCTCGTTCCACTATTGTATGGTTAAAAGGATTTCTGTTGGAATTAATTGTTGATCTGTTTAAAGGTTAATAAAGCTGCGACCAGATGTTTCCCAATGAACGGTTTCTGTGTAGGTTGTTGTCAGGGGTGGGGGGGTGGGATAAGGATGGGAGGTTGAGAGGGTGAGCATCGATTCCGACCTACCTCGGTTAATGTAAGGCCGCTCAGCGGGGTCCGGGGCGGCCGCCTGTGACCGGGTGGTGCGGCCCGATGTGGGACCTGGCGGTTGTCATTTGGTGGGGGTTGGCTGGAGGCGGTGTGATGTGGGGCGCGTCCTTTAAACTCATTGGCGTCCCCTGCGTGCATGAGCACGGGGGAGCCAATGAGTTTGCTGGAGCAGCTTGCTGGGAGGTGAGAGGAGCCGGACCGACATGGCGGTTTGCTGCTCTCAAGCATGTTGGGAGATCCGATGGCCTGTGTCCCACCCTCCCGCCCTTGATGCAGATAGGGGACGGGTGAAGGGGTGTCGCAGCATTATTATTTATTTATTAAAAAATTCTTATATACCGCGCTATTTAGCATCAGTGCGGTTTACATAATAACAACATTTTGCATTAGAAACAAGATCTTTTGCTTACATTGTAACAGGGATTGAAACTTGGAAGTAACAGGGTAACTATATACAGTTCAAACAAAGGAGCTTATAAATTATGTAAGTTATATTATGTATTAGAGTCATAATGTAATCATGGTCATTGTGAATGTGCCTAATGGTGCGTTTCTTTTGTAAATCACTGGGAATTATGTTGTCGGTACGTCAGATGCTGTGTGGGTGAGATGAGGTGTTGGATTTGAATGTGTTAGGTTAGGGGGATAAAATAAAGGCATAATAAGTGATGTTTGAGAGCTTTTCTGAATTGTGAGAGGTCAGCGATTGATCGTATATGAGGTGGGAGATTGTTACAGTACTTAGGAGCATATAATGTAAATGCTCTATTTCTAGTTGTTTGGATACATTTAGTGGACTCAGGTGGTATAGATAGCATATTGTTAGTTGTTGACCTTCTTAGCCTGTTAGTAGGGGTACTGGTCAGGAGTGAAGAGAGGGATGTGGAAGATATCCGGTTAATTGCTTTAAATGATAGGATTAACGACTTGTAGGTGATTCTGCTTTGTAATGGTAGCCAGTGTAGATCCATAAGTATGGGAGTTATGTGGTCTTTTCTGGAGATGCCGCAGAGAATGCAGGCTGTTGTGTTCATCGCCATCTGAAGAGGATTGAGAGTGCTCTTGGGGAGTCCATGTAGGATGATGTTGGAATAATCAAAGTGTGGCATTACGAGTGTCTGGAATATTGTCCTGAAGTCGTCTGGGGCTAGTAGAGGTCTTAGATGTCATAGTGTCCATATTTTGTTGTAAATGGATTTGATGGTATTCTTTATATGCTCTTTGAAGTTGAGCTGCTGGTCTATTGTAACCCCTAGGTATTGTATTACAGACTTGCATGGGAGCTCAGCATCACAAACTTTCACTGAGGCAGGAGGAGAGAAGTTTTTGTTCCTGGTTATGAAAAGGACTTCAGTTTTCTTAAAGTTTATGCAAAGATTTTGGGACAGGAGCCAATCAGTAATTGCATTGAAGCATTCAATAAGTGGAACAAGGTTTGGGTGCTTGATGTTAATTGGGCGAAGATCAGTACATCATCCGCATATATAAGACTGGAGATGTTAAAAGAACGGATGATATCACAAATGGGTTGCATATAAATGTTAGAGTAGAGCCGAAAGGGATGATCCTTGGGGTACTCCTTGTTGCTGATGGAATGGTTCCGATGTTGAGGAACCTATCCGTACTTGTTGCCAGCGGTTCATGAGATAGGATTTGCACCATTCCCAAGCAAGGCCATGAATTCCTTTTTCCTGGAGGCAGGAGAGGAGTTGCACATGGTTGACAGAATCAAATGCAGCCGCTATATCAAGAAATATGAGTACGAACCCATTCTCAATTTTGTCGATACCTCTGGGGGTAGGCGGGATCCCGGAGGATTCCGGGGTCCGGAACCTTTGGCTAAGCTTGGGCCAGGGGTGGGGTACCCCTGACCCAGACAACCACTGGCTGACTTATGCTAGTTACATGGTGAAGTTGGGGAAAAGAGGGGTAGGGAAAATTGCCGTTGGCCTGACCGCGGCAGAAGCATAGGCGAGGTCACCTTGCTAGAGGCATGGCTGGTGAGGCTCTGTTCCACTATTGTATGGTTAAAAGGATTTCTGTTGGAATCTGTTTAAAGGTTAATAAAGCTGCGACCAGATGTTTTCCAATGAACGGTTTCTGTGTAGTTTGTGGTCAGAGGTGGGGGTGGGATAAGGATGGGATTAGGTTGGAGAGGGTGTGCATCGAGTCCGACCTACCTCGGTTACAGATTAGTAAGACAAGACCTTCTCTTGCTAAAGCCATGTTGGCTGTCTCCCGTTAAACCATGACTATGTACATGTTCAGTAATTTTGTTCTTTATAATGGTTTCTACCCTTTTGCATGGTACTGATGTCAGGCTCATCAGTCTATAGTTTTCTGGATCATCCCTGGAGCTCTTTTTAAAAATTGGCATTATATTGGTCATTCACCAATCTTCAGGTATTACAGATTATTTTAACTATAGTTCACAGATTACTAATAGTAGGTCTGCAATCTCATATTTCAGTTCTTTCAACACCCTTGGATGTATACCATCCAGCTCAGGTGATTTGCTGCTCTTTATTTTATTGAAAAGTTGTAATACATCTTTCAGGTTTATCAATAACCAAAAGGATATCTATATGTGTTCCATTGACTACAGCAAGGGTCTTGACTGTGTAAACCATGAGATACACTGGTCCATAATAAGAAGTATAGGTATACCAGAACACCTGATAGTTCTCTTGCACAACCTTTACATTTTTCAAATGGAAAAAGGAGAAACAGAATAGTTGAAAATCAGCAAAGGTGTATGACAAGGCTGCACACTTCCCCCCTACCTGTTTAATTTATATGCAGAACAAATCATCAGAGAAGCAGGACTGTATGAAGACAACCGAGGTGTGAAGACTGGTGGAAGACACATCAACAACCTTCACTGTGCTGATGATATCACAATACTGGCTAAAAGAGAAGATGATTGAAGCATTTGCTTCTCAGGATCAAGGAACATAGTTTTAAAATGGGCCTGCATCTTAACATAAAGAAGACAAAGATTCTGACAACTCACAAAATCAATAAGTTCATCGTCGATGGAGAAGAAATTGAAATAGTTGACAACTTTAACCTGCTTGGATCAATTCAATAATGAAATGACAAATAGTCAAAAACAACAACAATGCATTGCTCTTGGCAGAATGGCTATCAAGGATCTAGACAAGATTCTCAAGAACAAAGTTGGATGGTGAAAAAGATCGACAGGAAGAAAATCGATGCCTTTGAATTATGGTGCTGTGTGTACCATGAACTGCCTGAAGAACAAACCAGTCAGTACTAGAGGAGATCAAACCTAACCTTCCTTTAGAAGCTCAGATGAGAAGACTTCAACTATCATACTTTGGATGCATCATAAGAGAAAGACAAGGTTGAAGGTCAATGTAAAAGAGGAAGACCAGCAATGAGATGGATTGATGCAATAACAGCAGCTATGGATGCCACTGTATTTACTATGAGCTTATTTATTTATTTAACAGATTTTATATACCACCTTATCCTTTAATCAAAGCGGTTTACAAAGATATAAAATCAACATTCAAACAAAAACAAAATCTAAACATTAGGTATAACTAACAATTAAATATAAAAACACAAGATTTCAATTAGATACAGTGGAATTCTCTATAGAGATATAAATGCAAGGAGGCTTATATTGGTTAAGTTGGTAGAAATGGGAACTAATAAAGGAAGGGAAGGATTAAAGTTAGAGGGTATAGAATAAGAGTCAAAGGAACTTATTAAAATAGAATGAGTGATCTATATATAGCATATACATTGGGTTACGATTTTATAGAAGATAAGGGTAGGAAATGTGAAGTCCCATAATAGTCAGTGAAAAGAAAGGTTTTCAGTCCTATTTTGAAGTCTTTGGCATCATAAGTAGATCTGATATCTTGAGGGAGGGAGTTCCAAAGTGAGTGCGCTTCTAGGGACAGAGCCCTTCTGGAAGTTGAGTTCATAGTTTTGCAGTATACAGCAGGGGTCTGAATAATGTCGATCATCTGACTACGTCTTGGTCTATTGTTGGATTTAATCTTTATTAAATCATTGAGGGTGTTAGGGCCAGGCTTCGTTTAATCTTGAAAATGATGAGGGCCATTTTAAATTTGATTCTTAAAAAGATTGGGAGCCAATGTAATTGTTTCAGGATTGGGGTTGTGTTGGTGTTTTGCAGAACCTGTAAGGATATGGGCTGCAGTATTTTGAACCATCTGTAGAGGACGAATTGTTGAGGTAGGTAGACCAAGGAATAATGAATTACAGTAATCAAGTATAGGTGTTATAATAGCTTGGCAGACAGTCCTGAAATGGTCAAAATGTAAGATAGGCTTTAGTCTTTGTATAATAGCCAACTTGTGGCAAGCACTCTTAGTGGTCCTAGCAACGTGTGAGTGAAAGTTTAGGTTCCTATCTAATATTACACCCAGATATTTTAACTCCTCTTTGATTGGAATAGATTCATTAATAAAGTCAATGGACTGAGGGGGAGAAAAGTTATTGTTGCGTGTGACGAAAAGTGCTTCAGTCTTTTTAAAATTAATCTTAAGATTGTTGTTAGATAGCCAACAGTATAGATCCTGAAGGCAGTTGATAATAGGAGCATAGTCAGGCTTGTCTAAGTTTAATTGAGTATATACCATAATGTCATCAGCATATAAAGCATATTGAATTCCATGTTGCCTGATGACTTTGCAGATAGGTTGAACGTAAAAGTTAAAGAGAAGAGCAGATAACGAGGAACGTTGAGGTACTCCTTGTGTTAATGGAAACGGAGATGAAAAAGCTGCACCAATCTTAACTTGTTGTCTTCCAATAAGATATGAATGAAACCATTTGAGTGTAGTATCACATAACCCAGTGGACTCAAGCCTTTTGAGAAGGATAGAGTGAGATACAGTATCAAACACTGCCATTATATCAAGAAAGATGAGGAGGAAGCCTGTCTTAATGTTATTTATACTCTTGATGAGTTTGTCTAGAAGCATAGTAAGCAGATATTCTACATTGTGGCGAGGTCGGAAACCAAATTGATAGGGGTCCAGAGGTGCATGAGTATCAACAGGGTTTTGAAGCTGTCGATAAACCATCTTCTCAAGGATCTTGTCTAAGAAAGGGAGACTAGATATTGGGTGATATGTTGTTAGGTCATTAGGGGAAAGAGTTGTGAGCTTGGAGACAGGACGTATAGTGGCTAGTTTTAGCAAGGGGGGGGGACATATATCCTTGGGTTAATGAAGCCTGAACTATCTTATGAATGTAATAAGCAAGCTCTTCATTTGCTGATTTAATCCATGGGACAGGGCAGGGATCCGTAGGAGCAGTACTAGTATTAAGTGAAGATATGGTTTGTATAATTTATTTTTTTGTTGGTAATGGAATTTATTCCAAAGATGATTAGGAATTATACCCATATGAGTGGGGTTCAAATCCTGTGAATGTTCTGGACTAGATGGGGTATGTTTAGAAGCTAAATGTTGAGCAAATGATTCTGGAGGGATTTTAATCACTCCAGAGTTATTAGAGTCCTTTGTTAGTGTGCGGACTATATTGAAGAGCTCTCTTGGTTTATTTATTGCCTTGAGGATGAGGTTGGTGTGATATTCTTGCTTATGATGGTTGATTAGGTTATTGTATTATTCCTGTTTTTGTTGATAGAGCAACCGAGTAGCCTGTGTCTTGTTTTTTCTCCATGTTCGCTCAAGTTTCCGGAGGGTTCTCTTGGCCTTTCTTATTGAGCTAGAGTACCAGGGTGCAAAATGCCTTCTTGATTTGGAATTTAGTTTTTGGAAACTAGCTTCCTGACTGAAGACTGAACAAAGATTAGGACAACTATCAAGAGGGTTGACATTAGTCAACACTGACTTGACTGCACTTAGAATGGGGGAATGGAGGTCAGGGGATGGGAGTGCTGGGGAGAGGGAGAAGGGGAGAGAATCCAGAAAGGGAACAGATAGTGGAGAGAGTTTGAAGTGCAGATGGAAGCGTGCAAGGTGGAGATTAAAGGAATGAATTCATGGGGACAAAAATGTCAATCTGTTTATGCCAAAGGGTGCATCCCCCTCCCAGAACATACATACATGCGAGCACCTCATCCTCCATACTACACACATACATGCACCCCCCCCCCTCACACACTACACACACACATGCACCAAAGTCATGCGCCCACCAGCCACCACTACATCCCAAACAAAAGAAAATTTATGGGATTGTTGTATGGTTTGCATAAGTAGAAAGCTTTTTAAGGAGCACGTGCATACTGAATACTGCAATGTCCCAGGACATTTCAGAAGTCAGAGCAGAGGCATACCATGGAATTAATCACATCTATTAACACAAAGGCAGTATAGTGTCCTTTTTACATGCCATATCCAAAATCCAGACTGGAGTATAAACTGCACTGCTTGGACACACAAACAAATTGTGGTGAGAAATACTAGAAGATATCTTGCCAAGTCATTATAACTAAGAACCAAAATAAAATGCAGTGCTCTAATGCAGTTTTGATATGATAGTCGCCTAGATCTCAGGAGAGCTGTTCAGCAATTACAGAATAGCATTATTAAACATGGCAATTTACAGCTTAGTAAAATAGCATCATAGTATCTGTTTGCAGATAAGGACCAATTAGTCCTCCACCATTTCAGGTAAATCAGCATGTAAGTTCCCAAACTTAAGCCAGCACCACTTTCCCCTTCCCCCTGTATATTTACCTAGCCTTTCAGCCCTATTCTTACTACAGCTGGCTATATCTGTCCCATTCATATCCTCTACAGAGGGGCAAAGGAAGGCAGAGGCAGTGCAGGTTCGAGAGAAGGACAAGACACCAGCAGCAAATAAAGTCAACAAAGCACAGTGTGGGGCATACCCTCCCCATGAGCTCCCCTTTTATTATTGTTATAATTGTATTATTTTAACATCACTATGTTGATGTTTGATGAAAGGCAATTAATCAAATCTAATAAATATTAAACATACCCTGTTCCCTGATGAGATGTATATCGAGAAGCTTTTATGAGAGCTACTCATAAATTCTCACATCAAGGATTTCCATCAAAAACATCAGATAGTAAGGATGTACGTTCATTTGAAAGACATCAGAAGCATATCAACAAAATCATATCAACATGGGAAATGCATCAACAAAACTGTTTCATATAATTTTAATCCAAAACACAGAACTGAAAAACCCTGTTAAGAACATAA
The DNA here is from genome assembly GCA_033557465.1 of Ichthyophis bannanicus. Taxonomy (NCBI): domain Eukaryota; kingdom Metazoa; phylum Chordata; class Amphibia; order Gymnophiona; family Ichthyophiidae; genus Ichthyophis; species Ichthyophis bannanicus. The sequence goes on from CM066035.1 coordinate 751,243,126, forward strand.
GAAATGCCCTACTGGATCAGACCAAGATCCATCAAACCCAGTATCCCATTTCCAACAATGGCCAATCTAGGTCACAGGTTCCCAAAAAGGTACATAGGTTCCACAATGCTTGTCCTGGGGTAAGCAGTGGATTTCCTTGATCCTCTATAATAATGGTTTATGGACCTTTCCTCCCGTAACTTGTCCAACCTCTTTAAAACCCAGCTACACTAACAGTTTTTACGACATCCTCCAGTAACAAATTCAAAAGTTTGATTACGCGTTGAGTGAAAAAATATTTTCTCTTATTACTCTTAAACGGGTTACATTGTAGCTTCAGTCTTTCTACTTTTTGATGGACTAAACAACTGATCTATGTTTACTCATTCTACTCCATTCATTAATTTATAGACTTCTATTATATCTCTCCTCAGCCATTTCTTTTCCAAGTTGAAGAACCATGAGGGTCCTATACCATCCCACATGAAGATCCCCTCTGTGCGTCTGGTCTGAACCGGATGCACAGAGGGGATTGCGATTCTGATCCCGCAGTGCATGTCTAGCCAACAGGATCAGTCCGGCCTGCACGTGCAGGACTGCCCCCAGCTAACTCAGTCAAGGCTCCTCAATGGAGCCGCGGCGTCATGGCGTCATGTTGCCATGGCACCACGACTCCATTGAAGAGTTGTGATGCTGGATGCCTGAACAAGCGGTTTATTCCCCACAGCACAACCCCCGATCTGGCCTCCTAAGGCCAGGATCAGGCTGCGGGGAATAAACCCTGGAGCCCCTCTGCCCCATCCGTGCCCCGGGCTGTGCAAAAAATCATGTCCAGGGAAGTTATTCCACCTCAGAGGTGGAATAACTTCCCCGGACATTTCGCTGGCCATGGACGTACAGGGCCAACATTAGAATTGGCCCTATATGTCCAGGGCTGGCAACCACCCACTGTCAGTCCAGACTCCTCCCCTGGGCCGCCCATTCTTCGCCCCCATCTAACTTCCCCGGACAACCAGCGGGGAAGTTAGTTGGGGACAGGGGCCGGCATGGTCTCATTGGGCCATCCATTCCCACTATTCATAGCACAGAATAACCCCCTAACCTTTTAAGCCTTCACTCATAGAGGTATCTTTCCATCCCCTTTACCATTTTGGTGTCTCTTTTCTGTACACGTTCTAATTCTGCTATATCCTTTTAAGATATGGTGACCAGAATTGCACACAGTATTCAAGATGCAGTTGTACCATAGAACAATACAGAGACATTATAGTAGCCTTGGCTTTATTCTCCATTCTTTTACTTATGATTCCTAGCATTTTATTTGCTTTCTAGGCCACAGTTGCACACACTGGGTGGAAGGTTTCAATGTATTATCCACGATGACACCTAAATCGTTTTCTTGGGTGGTGGTTCCTAATGTGGAACCTTGCATTGTATAACCATAGTTTGGGTTGTTCTTTCCTAGGTACGTAACTTTGCACTTGTCCACATTAAAATTCATCTGCCATTTGGACATCCAATCTTCCAATTTATCAAGGTCCTCTTGCAATTTTTCTTGTGTTTTAATAACTTTGAATAATTTTATGGTATCTGCAAATTTGATCACCTAACTCATTATTCCCATTTCCAGGTAATTTATGAATATGTCAAACAGCAGCAGGCCCAGCATACACCCCCGGAGTACTCCGCTATTCAAATTTCTCCATTGAATAAATTGGCTATTTAGCCCTACTCTGCTCTCTGCTTTCTGTTTTTTTTAACTAGTTCCTGATCCACAATAGAACACTGCCTCCTATCCCGTGACTTTTCAATTTTGCAAGAGTCTCTCATGAGGGACCCTGTCAAAGGCTTTCTGAAAATATCGACAGGCTCACCTTTGTCTAACTGCTTATTCACATTTTTAAAAAAATATAAGATTAATAAGAAAGACTTTTCTTGGCTAAATCAATGTTGGCTTTCTCCCATGAAAGCATGACTATCTACATGTTCAGTCATTTTATTCTTTATAATTTTGCCTGGTATTGATGTCAGGCTCAGTGGTATGTAATTTCTCAGATCACCCTTGGAGCCCTTTTTAAAAATTGGTATTGCATTGGCCATTCTTCAATCTTCAAGTACTACAGATAAAAGTTCACAGATTACTAATCATTCTGCAATCTCATATTTCAGTTCTTCCAACACCCTTGGATTTATAGCATCCGATCCAGGTGATTTTCTACTCTTTATCAAATAGTTGCAATACATTTCCCAGTTTATCGATATATCTTTGAATTCTTCTGATGCATCACCTTTAAATACCATTTCAGGGATGGATAACTTACCTGCATCTACTTCAGTAAAGACCAAAGCAGCATTGCAACACAGTAAATGACGGCAATTAAAGACCATCATGGCCCATCTAGTCTGCCCAGCAAGGTGACAAGAATAGGTGCACTTGCCACTCTGTGCAGGACACCCCTCCCCATGCCTTTGTTTAGGGTGTACCCACCACTCTATGCAGGTCACCCCATTTGTTGAGATAGCTGAGACAGTTAAGGTTATTTTGATTTTATCCTGTTGCTATAAAGTGATCCACTGTGTCTGTCCCATGTCATTTTGAATTCTGTCACTGTATTTGCCCCCACCATTTCCATCGGGAGGGCATTGCAAGCACCACTCTTTCAGTTAAAAAGTATTTCCTGATGTTGCCTTTCAATTTATCCACTTGAAGTTTCATGTTATGTCCTCTAGTTTTGCAGCTTCCCTGTCTTTGAAAAAGGTTTGTTTGTTCATTAATACCCTTTAAGTATTTAAAGATCTGTATATCTCCCCTATCCCTCCTCTCCTCTAGATATACAAATTTAGGTTTTCAAGTCTCTTCTCATATGTCTTCTGGCACAGGCACCAAATCATTTTGGTCACCTTCCTCTGAACCGTTTTGCCTTTTTATATCCTTTGCAAGATATGATCTCTAAAACTGAACATAATATTCCAAGTGAGGCCTCACCAGCGACTTGAACAGTGGCATTAGCACCTCCTCCTTTCTGCTCGTAATTCCTCTCTGTATGCAACCCATCATCCTTCTGGCTTTGGCCACTGCCTTATCACACTGTTTCACCACCTTGAGATCCTCAGAAACAATCGCTCCAAGGTCCTTCTCCTGGTCCATGCACACCAACCTCTCACTCTTTATTGCATAGAGTTTTCTTGGATTTTTGCATCCCAAGTGCACTGCACTTCTTTACATTAAATCTTAATTGCCAAGCATTAGACCATTCTTCCAGCTTTTGTAGATTGTTCCTCATGTTATTCACTCCCTCAGCAGAGTCCACTCTGTTGCAAATATTCGTGTTATCTGCAAAAAGACAGACTTTTCCATTTAGTCATTCAGCAATAATCACTCACAAATACATTGAACAGTACCAGTCCCAGGACTGATCCCTGGGGCATGCCACTAATCACCTTCCTTTCATCCAAATCAGTTCCATTTACCATCACCTTCTGTCGTCTGCCAATCAACCAATTTCTGATCCAGTTCACCACCTTGGGACCCCATCTCCAGGCTGTTCATTTTTTTGATAAGCCTCCTATGAGGAACAGTATCAAAGGCTTTGCTGAAATCTAGGAAGATCGCATCCATTTCATGCCCTTGATCTAGCTCTCTAGTCACCCAGTCAAAGAACTCAAACAGATTTGTTTGGCATAATTGTCCTTTGGTAAAACCATATTGCCTTGGATCATGCAACCTATTGGTTTCAAGAAAGCTCTCTATTCTATCTTTCAGGACTGCCTCTATTTCTTTTCTCACCACCAAGGTAAGGCTTACTGGTCTGTAGTTTGTCATTTCTTCCCTATTACTACTTTTATGAAGAGGTATGACATCAGCCCTTCACCAGTCCTATGGAACTTCTCCTATCTCCAGAAATCTATTAAAAATATCCTTTAAAGGCCCTACAAGTATCTCTCTGAGCTCTTTCAGTATCCTGGGGTATATCCCATCCAGTCCCATGGCCTTGTTCACTTTCAGTTTTGCAGGCTGTTCAAACACATCTTTTGTGAATGGTGTGGTATCATTGAGTACCATTCCCATTTGTATGTTTGTCAATTACAGATGGTCTTTCTCATGTTAAATGTAACCCTCCAATTGTGATGTGATCACTTTGATTGTAGGATAAGGTGGTATACAAATCTGTCTAAATAAATAAAAATAAATACATTTTCTTTAGTAAAAACAGAACAGAAGAATTTGTTTAGCATTTTTGCTTTGTCAAAGTCACTTTCCATAAATCTGATCTTGGCAATTTTGAGTCTTGTAATTCCACTTCTGATCTTCCTCTTCTCCTGAATATACCAGAAAAATGTTTTGTCATTACCAGTGTTCCCACTAACCTGTGCTGGGTCTGCTGCCAACATTCCTGCTGGTGGGGGGAGGTGCAGAGTGATTGATGCTCCCCCCTCCCGCAGGAATGCTGGTGGAGGACCTGGTGCAGATTTTTTATTTATTTAGGCAGTTTTGTATACCACCTTATCCTTCAATCAAAGTGGTCACAACACAATTGGGGGATACATTTAACATGAGGGGATATGAGACACATACGCTAATACTTACAGGGAACATGGGCAATAGAGTGTTAAGTAGCTTGCCCAAGACCACAAGGAGCACCTGTGGGACTAGAAACCCCAGCCCTTCTAGCCCAAGGTTGCTGTCCTTTAGTGGGATTTGAACCCCTGACCTTCTGGCCTGAGGTAACTTGCCCCAACCACTAGGCCATTCCTCTTTCATGAGGGTGCTGTGGTGTGTGTTAGACACAGGGCAGGGTCTAACACACGCTGCAGCACCTTCGTAATGTTCTCTTTAATCTGCGCCGGGTCCTCCGCCGGAATTCATGCCAGTGAGGGGAGAGGTAGAGCGTTGATCGCTCTGCAGCTCCCCCCCCCCCCCCCGCCACAGGAGTGTTGGCAGCGGACCCATAACAGGTTAGCGGGAACATTGGTCATCACGCTTTAAATCTTTAGCCATCTTTTCTTCTGCCTTAGATTTTGCTATCCTTATTTTGTTTCTTTTAGCTTTATCCTGTATTCTTTTCTGTGTTCCTCTGTTTGTGAATGTCTGAATTTTCTGAAAGCTGTGGTTTTTGCCTTTATTTGTGCAGCCACTTCTTTAGAGAACCAAATAGATTTATTTTTCCTCTTGTTTTTATTTACTTTCCTTACATATCTATCTGTTGCTCCTTTTATTGCCTCCTTTAGTTTAGCCCACTGCAATTCCACTTCCCTTACCTCTTCCCACTCTGCCAACTCCTCCCTCAGGCACTCGACCATTTTACTGAAGTTAGCATTTTTTGAAGTCTAGGACTTTGAGCTTGCTGTGATTGGACTCTGCCTTGGCTTTTATCTCAGTCTGTACCGTGTGTTGATTGCTGCTGCTCACATGGGCACCCGTCCGGACATTCAACATGCTATCTTTGTTGGTGAGTACTAAATCCAGCAGCAAACTATCCCTGGTCTGTTCCATCGCCATTTGTCTAAGCAAGCATCTTGGAATGCATCCACAATTTCTTTTTTATTTCTTTCCAGATTTGCTGAAGGAATACTCAAATAATTCATTCAGTCTCTCCTCTATGGCCTTGTCCTCCCTTAGTGCCTCGTTTACCCCTCTATCATCTAATGGTCCAACTCACTCTCTTACAGGGGTTTTTTTTCAACTAAAGTACTTGAAAAAGTTTTATTATATGATTTTGCTTCCACAGCAAACTTTTTTTTTAAATCCTCTCTTCGCCTGCCTTATCAATGGCTTGCATCTAACTTGCCAGTGCATATGTTGTTTCCTGTTTTCATCATTTGGTTCTTTTTTTCCATTTCCTGAAAGATGCATTTTAGCTACAACAGCCTCTCTGTTGGTGCCTGTGCTGACAGTTTTTTTGACCTTCCTTCCACTTTTTTTAAAGCATGGAATACATCAGATTTGGGCTTCCAAGATAGCATTTTCAAACACCACCCATGCTTGATGTAAATCTTTAAGCTTTGCAGCTGCTCTTTTTAGTTTTTTCTGTATTTTCCTCATTTATTTACATTCTCTTATATACCACACTATTCAGCATCAGTGTGGTTTACATTGAACAAACTGAAATTACATTGAACAGGGCATTATAACTTGGAGATAACTATTTTACAGGGAACATGGGCTATGGAGGGTTAAGTGGCTTGCCCAAGACCACAAGGAGCACCTGTGGGACTAGAAACCCCAGTCCTTCCAGCCCAAGGTTGCTGTTCTCTAGTGGGATTTGAACCCCTGACCTTCTGGACTGAAGCACCTTGCCCCAACCACTAGGCCACTCCTCCACTCCACATTTTATCATAGTCTCCCTTTTGAAAGTTAAAAGGTAGCACTGTGGATCTCCTTGCTGTCAGTCTTCCATTTATTAAATCAAATGTGACAATGCTATGATCACTATTGCCAAGTGGCCCCACCACCCTTATCTCTTGCACCAGATCCTGTGTTCCACTAAGAACTACTGTAGGTACAAAATAGCTTCCCCTCTGAGAAGCAGTCATATATCCCATCTAGAAACTTTGGGGTATGTTTACTAAACCATCTTAATGTTACCGGCATTAGTTGCAATCTTACTGTGACGAATGCCATATAAGGTAATGGGCGTTCTGGTCTTAAGGTAGCATTTCGGGTTATCGCGCGATAAAGTCCGTTATTGCACGATAGAGGGAGCCATGGCATGTTAATGTGCATTAGCCTTAATTAGGCGCACTGACCTACCAACACAGCAACAGAGGTGTAGCACAATGGTTAATGCATTGACTGCTGATACAGTAGTCATGAGCTTGATCCCCCAGTAGGCTCAGTTAAAAGACTGTCTGAGGCAATCCTTTTTCCTGCTTGTAACAGTCAGACACATCTCAAAAATTTGCACTGCCAGCCAAAAAAACCTCACCCCAGTGCCGCAACCTAATGCACCTTTTAGGGAGCACCATAAGGCACATCATAAAGCACCACGTCATCCAAGGCAGGTCATAATGTGCCCCAGAGGGCGGCAGGAAAGGTTGGCACCCTCCAAGGCAGCATATAAGGCACCCCATAAGCTGGCCAAACCTAAGGTTCCGCGAAAGATGCCCCTGGGATGCCAAGCTGACACAGGAGATGGTGCCCAGGGGCACAAAGGTGCCCCAAGCTCACAAGCATGAAATGTATGGCTCAAACACAGATGTAACCATAACACTGCACCAAGCACCAAGGAAAGGCAATGAACAAGTGATGGAAGGAAGTAGATGACAGAGCTCATGGATCAGCCAAATTTGCGTGCAGCCCATGTAGCAGCAGGTGAAGTGGACAAACATATCAGGGGCAGCTGTACCGATGTACAGGGTGATGGTAATGTACAGTGCAACAATGACAGTGTGTGGCAGAGGATGGGGATACGTGTCCACCAGAGGAAGTAGAGGTGGCAGGATAAGTGCAATGACAGGAGGACAGAGGAGAGCAGTGCCATGCAGAGCAGACACAGGAGAGGCAAGCATGAAGAGCCGCAATACAGAAAAGTGTGCCAGTGCAGGACATGGGGTAGCAGCCTGCACATTAGGGCAGGATGCCACACAGCTGGCACATACACACAGACGGACAGAAGGATGGATGGCAACAGTGATGAGGGTATAATCTGGCGGCAGCACAGATCTGCACAGATATGACTGTTACATGAACGAAAAGTAGTTGTGTAGGACAGTCATAGAAAAAAGGGAACAGAGAGGAATCAAACTCATGACCTCTGCTATTAAAGCCATTGCATTAACCATTGTGCTACATCACTATGAGAGTTATCATGCCAATGGCTGGCTACAGAAAGAGTGCACATCACCATAAAACTGTCTGCTGTGGCTACCAGGATAGGATAGAACTAACCCCACTACCTTACATTTAAACGCTCCCTTAAAACCTACTTGTTCTCCCTTGCCTTTGACCTGCCTCCCCCTTAGCCTTACCCTCTCTCCCTCCTTTTGCCCTATCTACTCCTGTCTCTGTCACTTTCTCTTTTGACAATGTAATTTCCTTTTCAGTTTCCGGCCTTGTGCCTTATTATTTTTGATTTTATTGTAAACCGCTCTGCTTTCCAATGAAGAGCGATTAAGCAAATAAATAAACATAAACATAAACAGTACCCATAATGCAATTCACATGCAGAACAGCAGTCTACATCTGCTCACCAGATGGGGTATGCAGCTCTACAGCATATCAGCTTGGTAGGGGGGAATGACTGTGCATGTTACTGGCACAGAGTACCCACAGGCCATGCCAATGTGCGTTTTCTGTGCTCACCCTGAGGGTGAGGTGGAGTGGCCAGCACCAGGTCCGCAGTACCCGGGTTGGTTGAAGTAGGCTGTGCTGCAGGTCTCCATCGGTGCCAGTGTGTGACGGGTATTTGTTGCAGACACCTTTAGGAGGTCTCTTTGTCCATTTGTAATTGCCAGTCATGTCCGGCCCTTGTGGACTATGGTGCACACAACATAGTGCATATCCACTGTGCTTGCTAGGGTCACCTTTTTAGGGAGCAGGGGTGTGTCAGGGCTCACATGGCAACAATGTACTTAGCAAACCACCCTATCTGGGTCAGGGTGGGGGACATAATCTGCCCCCACCAGACCCGCACTCTCACCCTTTGCAAGGGGGTAGTGGAGGTACATGAGAACAGGCTGTGGGACCAGCAACCCCAGTCCTGGTGGCGAACGGACAGCTGCTGAAGATCTGCACTTGGGACAGGGCCACTGGCAGTGGGTCCAGTCAGCTCCGCTGCCCCCCACTATGATCTGACATTCACCAGCAGAGGGCAGTCAGTGTGCACCTGCTGCACCCTGCAAGGTGGTGCAGCCAGACAGATGCTAACTGCAGACAATCTGCTAACTAGTACATAGTGCATATTCCTGGAGGAACTGTGTGCACCCAAAACTGGGACGTCAGCACACACACCACGCAGGAATATCAGTGATTGGGCCCCAGAAAAGAGAACCCATAAATATCACTTGAGAGAAATACTATACAGCACTATGGGGGAACCTAGCCATGCCGTGGTCACTGCTCAGTCAGGGTGAGAACGACCTCCCAGCATGACATGCTGTGGCCACCCTGTCGGTGCAGGTGGTGGTCGGGCACTACAATGTCCCAGCCATTGCCCTATACCCTATGCAAATGCATCCTGCCCATGCCACCCTGTCCGGGCCATACCCACAGTACCTTGCTCCTCATTATTCACATTGGCAGGCTAACACTGGAAACAGTGCAAGCAATGTGGGCTCAGTAAGGTGTAGGCAGACATAACACACTGTATAAACAGACACACACTCCCACACCTCTGCCAGCATTGTGCAAATATAGAGATTTGTGGCAGCCCTGGCTGACACACCAGTCCTGGGCACAGTGCGGGCATTGCTATGGTACTCAATACTGTTAGGGTCACTCCCCGGGGTGGTAAACACCGTCAGAATCAATAGCTGAAACACACTCCACAGATATCAGAAAGGTTGCTATGATGAATCTCTATCAACAAATTGTGTTTAACTTAGGATTTGTTAGCTGACATTAATCATAGCAACCTTTTGATATATGTGGAACATTTTCCTAAGTTTAGGACGGCATTGCTAAGGTATGCAGGTGACAGTATTGGGAGATGCTGCTTCGCGCAGGGCCCAACATCTAAATCTCCATGTGGCTTTGGATAGTGGAGCCTGTGGGTGTGGGTGTTTATGCCCCTGTTGGCCGCTGCTCTAGGGCAGAGGTTCCCAACTCCAGTCCTGGTGGGCCAAACAATGTTCGGGTTTTCATGCTGTCCCTAATGAATATGCATGAGAAACATTTGCATACAATGGGGGCGGCACATACAAATGTAGCACAGGCATATTTATTAGGATCAGCATGAAACCTGAGTGGTGTTTGGCCCTCCAGGACTGCAGTTGGGAAACTCTGTTCTAGGGATTGCACATGTTTATGGTGTCTGTGCTCTGTAGGGTAAAATATAGGCATTTCAGGCATGTTTATTTTATCTGCAATAAAGGTTCCGTCTTTATTACCATGGTTTAGTACTGGGTAAAATATGGGGACAGGGTTGGCAGGAGCCACAACTGGGACTTGAACTTCTGCTCCTGAACACACTGGCTGTGTGCACTGCACCACAGGGACAGATCATTCCCTGGGGATACCATGACTGTTTATCAGACAGACCCTGTCTTTTGCAGTGCACGGCACCCACCTAAACGGGGCTTGGCCATGGTCTGCTATGGGCAGATGCCACTGCCACCTCCGCCACTAGCACCCCTCCGCCACCATGCTGCCATGCCATTATGCCGGTGGTGCTGGTGGTGCGCAGTCTCAGGCCATCCAGTGTGCCGGTAGGCAGCTGCCTATGGTGTGGGTTCTTGGGTAGGGGTGCCTACATGGACACGTGCGCTTTCCCTCAGCACCGTCTGCCAATGTTATGTGCCCTTGGGGGTACCTGCTGGGTAATATCCATTGTGACACTGTGGGACACACACTCATGCCCATGTTGGACTCTTGTCAGTTGCTGTCTTGCTGCTTTATAGTTTCAGCATTCCTATGTGCCACCTAGGCATCTGCCTAGTCCGCACTGTGCCCCAGCTGGACCACAGCATGTGCCGCCTGCAGCCCCCTGTATCCCATTTACAGCATCAGTACAGTTGCCCTTTCCTACGTGCCCACTCTGCTGTTGCTGCACATGTGCACGCCATAAGAAACCTGCCCAATCTAAACAACAGAAACCCTGATCAGCGCTATTTCAATGTGGGATCATTCACTTTGTAGGGGGACAGAGCATAGACCCTTCCAAACATGATATCTTAATTTATACGCTTTGTCAGTAGTGTTGCTTTATGTTTATCATTAATATCACTACTGGCCAGCTTGGTCATTGGGGTTTTAGATGTGGTTCTGGTCCTTTTATATGTTTATTTGCCTTTTTGGTCCCTGCACATGTATCACAACTATCACTTTTTTGGGTTTCCCTGCCTTTGCTGCACATTGCTGACTGAAATGGTTTCTCTCTCCTGCAAATGTGCCCAACGCGAGGTTTTCACTGACGTTAGTGTTCAGACCCGGATTTCACAGTGTTAGTGTGCCTGGAGCCTCTCCTTGCCCACTCTCCGCCCATTGACCCCTTCTCTCCGCCCTCTGGGAAGCCTTACTCCACCCTTCCGGCCTGGATTTCACAGCGTTAATGTGCCTTAATGCCACCGCTGCGTTATTGCGCAATAAGTGACGTTATCGCGCGATAATGCCACTGCTGCGACATTAAGACAGTTTAGTAAACATACCCCTTTATCTCCCTAGAATGTCCTGCTGTGACACTGATCCAGTCAGTACCGGGGTAATTGAAATCACCTCTCCAGCCCAGCACTCCGGCCCTCCAGCTGCTCTCCCGGCGGGGATCGAGCGGGCCGGAGCACCAGGCCACCCCCACCAGGACGGTCTGCCCAATTGGGGCAGCAGGATCGCCGCTTTAAAAAAGGAGCGCCTTCCGGCGCGCGGCCTCTCCAGCACAGCACTCCGGCCCTCCAGCTGCTCTCCCAGCGGGGATCGAGCGGGCCGGAGCACCAGGCCACCCCCACCAGGACGGTCTGCCCAATCGGGGCAGCAGGATCGCTGCTTTAAAAAAGGAGCGCCTTCCGGCGCGCGGCCTCTCCAGCCCAGCACTCCGGCCCTCCAGCTGCTCTCCCGGCGGGGATCGAGCGGGCCGGAGAACCAGGCCACCCCCACCAGGACGGTCTGCCCAATCGGGGCAGCAGGATCGCCGCTTTAAAAAAGGAGCGCCTCCTAGGTGCCCGCACCTGACGGGCCCGTGCCTGAGAGCCTCGCCAGAGGGCCCTTTGGCTTGGCCCTTAGGCGTGGACCGCTCGTGCGCTGTACCACAGGTGGAACGCCTCAACAGCTACCCTACCCTCAATTAGACCTACAAAGAAACACCCTAATTCTCAGACAACAAAACTGTAAGCTATTCTATATTGTAAGTTGTAAGCTACTCTATATTGCAATCTCATTTATTTTAAGCACTGCATCTCGTATATATCCACCAATTGTGTGCCTAGCCTCATGCTTGTTCCATACAACTACTTAAGAGGAACAACATCTTGATAACACATTGTTCAAACACATTGAATTTATTTTCATTGTCGAGGCTCACTGCCACACAACAACCTGAAACGTATGAAACTTAAATCTAAACCCTGAGTCTCCTTTATTATCACATAAAGTCTCCACTCTTAAAACTCTATAGACATTTCTTACTAACTACTGCAGTAGTATACTACTAAACCCCCACGCCAACAAACCACACCATGGCTACTTCTACACTTGCCCTCATACTCTTCTTTACCCTCTCCAACGTCTTCCACGACTCTAACGCCCTAACAAGTATTTCCAATCCTATCCCTATACATCAAAGCAGGAACAGAAAACCCTACCAGGATCAACACCAATCTCCACAGAACCCATACCACAACAGACAGACCCATTTACTTTATGTATCACTCGATACAACAAATGCCAAAAGAACTAACACTACCACCACTCGACAAGTCCTCAAATGCGCTCTCATCAATGCACGATCAACCCGCAATAAATGGCCAGTCATCACTGATCTAATAACCAACCTTAAACTAGACATTCTATTGGTCACAGAAACCTGGCTCTCCGATATGAATAATGTTTTATTAAACCAACTCACCCCATCTAACTTCTCGATTTACACGTGCAACAGAGAAAATAGAAGAGGAGGAGGAGTCTGCATAATAGCAAAAACTGAATTACAATATCGGATGACTCTATCCAGGACCACACATCACCTGAATACATTAACTATCTCCAATAAAGTCAACACTATCAACCTTGTTTATAGAGCGCCAAATGCTCCAGCTGACGAGCTCTCTGACATAATTGACCTCGCTTGCAACCCTAAAGCCCTCAGCAAACCCAACTGGCTTCTCGATGACTTTAACCTTGCATCCTCACAACCTTCATTATCGAACACCTTCTTTGAAGCAATGACCAACCTTTATTACAAACAAATTGTAAGTGACCCCACCCACAAACAAGGAAACCTCCTCGATCTCATCTTCGCTCCAGCTATGGACAGCGACTCGATCAGTCAGCTAGATCTCACAATAACTCCTGTCCCCTGGTCTGACCACAATCTTATAACATTTTCATTACCAGCCAATGAAGATGCGATCAACCATACAAATATCTCTCCTCACCTAAAACCCGCGCGTTTTAAACCATTCAACAAAGACATAATTATTTCCCAAGTTTATCCCAAAACTGACTCAACTGACTGACAACATCAATGAGATGGTAATAAACTGGAACAACGCCCTCAGTTTGTCCTCCCAACAATTCACCTCAGACATCCGATCATCTACTAACATGAAGACTCCCAAAAAACAGAATGCTCCTTGGTTTACCCCTGAACTACGAGCTTCCTTGCTTCGACTTAGGAGACTAGAGAGGAAATGGAGACGCTCGCTAAACCCTTCCGACCAGGACACCTACTTAGTTCATCTGAAATCTCACTGCGATCTAACCTGGGCCAAAAGAAAGGAATTCCACGCGGGACTTCTTAATCGATCACTCAACAAACCTCGTGAACTCTTCCAGTTAGTGAAATCCCTATCCAGAGAGCCTCCCACACCATATCAAGAACAAATACAACCTCAACTATATGCTAACTATATCCAGTCAAAGGCGATCAAAATTACAACAACTATCTCAAAAGAAATCTCCCAACCTCCCCACATCCAATTCCCACTCAACAAATTTTCATCCCCATCACCAAGTACCATCGAGGACATCATTGCCACCATCAATACCACCACAGCAGCAAATGATCCTTGTCCAGCCCACTGGATCAAGGCAATGAGAGCTGAGCTTAGCCCATATATAGCTGCCATAGTGGACCAGTCATTCAACACCGGTGTTTTCCCATCAATCCTCAAACAGACATCTATACGACCTCTATTAAAGAATAATAAACTAGACCCAAAGAAAGAGGACTTTTACCGTCCAATTTCAAGTATCCCACTATTAGCCAAAATCATAGAAAAGGTGACCCTTAGACAGATCCAGCAACACATAGACACTGAAGCCCCACTCGACCCATGCCAACATGGATTTAGGGAGGCACATGGCGTTGAGACACTTCTTGCCTCTTTAATGAATACCCTCATTAATACCATAGACAGCATCAAGAATGGAGTTGCATTGGTCTTCCTAGACATCGCGGCAACATTCGACTCAGTGGACCACAAACAACTTCTAGCTCGACTCTATGAGAAGGGAATACAAGGAACTGCGTTGGATTGGTGCAAATCCTATCTGAAGGATCGCTGGCAACATGTTCAGATTGGTAAAAATACATCTCATCCATTCCAACTAAAGCAAGGAGTACCACAAGGTTCCTCTCTATCAGCTCTGCTTTTTAATATCTATATGCAGCCAATCTGCAACATCACCCGGACATTTGGAATATCTTGCCTTATCTATGCTGACGATGTGCTGTTATTCACACCTGTTAATGTGCTAAGTCCCGATTACACGGCTTTAATCAACTGCTTCAGTTCAGTAGCTGATTGGCTGCTTACGCAGAACCTCCGAATCAATTTTAGAAAAACAGAAGTCCTTATTGTCACAAGGAATAAAGTCTTCTCTCCTCCACCGACACTAAGAGTAAGGGACGCTGAATTACCAGTCAAATCTATGATTCGTTATCTAGGTGTCATACTTGACCAACATCTAGATCTCAAAGAGAATATAAAAGGCACAGTGAAATCCATCTATCACAAGATCAAGACGCTACGACACCTCAAACCCATGCTGGATCCTATTGACTTCCGCACAACATTCCAAGCTCTCGTCACCCCACATTTTGACTATGCGAACATTATACTACATGGCTTACCCAGGAGCACACTAAGCCCGTTACAGTTGGCCATGAATACAGCAGCCAGAGTACTAAGTGGATCTACAAGGAGACAACACATAACCCCCATCCTGATGGAACTTCACTGGCTTCCGATAGTCTGTAGGATATCTTACAAAGCCCTCCTCATGACCTTCAAAGCATTCCATAAAATCTCACCATCGTCCATATCGGACCTCATAATCCACACCCAAAACGATAGGTCTAGAAGACCTTTAGCGGAAAATATACTTTCGATTCCAAAGGAACTAGTAAAATGCACCCAGACAACTACCAACAGAGCATTTGCATCCTTCGCCCCCAGATGCTGGAACAAGCTGCCTACCAACATCAGATTGTTAAAAGATACAGCACAATATAGGAAAGTCCTAAAAACTCACCTTTTCTTACAACACTTCTCTCACAGCAATACGCCCCCCTATCTGTCCCCCTCAACCCAAACCAATGACTATGGTTAAACAAGCACTTCTTTTAGCATATATCTCAGACTATTTCAAATCAGAGTTCCTTTCAATAGAAATGTTTTTCAACCTTACTAAAGCATTGTAAATAGTTGCCTTTGTTAAATGTTTAACTATTGTATATTATTCCCCAGTTAACTCCTGTTTTTACTCCCTGTTACCTGTAAACTCAACTAGATTTCCATGTCTGAGTGCAATTTTCTTCATTGTAAACCGCACTGATGACAAATAGTGCGGTATATAAGAACTGTTAAATAAATAAATAAATATTACTGTGTTGTAACTTTTGTTAGCTTCCCTAATTTCTTTTAGCATTTCATCATCCATCTGTTCATCCTGACCAGATGGTCAGTAGTGCACCCCACTGCCATCACCTTCCCCTTTTTACATGGAATTTTTATCCATAGATATTCTACAGCAAATTTTGTTTCCTGTAAAACTGTAATCCTGTATAACTCAATGCCCTCTCTAACATAGAGTGCAACCCCTCCACCAATTTGATCTACCCTATCATTGCAATATAGTTTGTATCCATTTAAGAGTAATAAGAGAAAATATTTTTTCACTCAATTTGTAATCAAACTCTGGAATTTGTTACCGTAGGAAGTAGTAAAAGCTGTTAGTGTAGCTTTGTTTAAAAAAGGTTTAAAAAGTTCTTGGAGGAAAGATCCATAAACCATTATTAAAGATTATCCAAGAAATCCACTGCTTACCCTGGGACAAGCATTATGGAACCTATGTACCTTTTTGGGAACCTGCCAGAAATTTATGACCTGGATTGGCTACACTTGGAAACAGAATACTGGTCTTGATGGATCTTGGTCTGAACCAGTATGGCATTTCTTATGTTATCCAGGTGTCACAGTGTCCCATTGGTTGTCCTCCTTACACCAGATCTCTGAGATGCCAATTATATCTAACCTTTCATTTAGTACTATATATTCTAACTCTCCAGTCTTATTTTTTTAGACTTCTAGAATTTGCATACATGCATTTCCACTGCCTCTCTCTGCCCAGTTTCATCACCAGCCAGTTTACCTTTAGTTTAGAAGGCAGGCATCTTACAGAAGAGCATCACTTTTGCATGGGGGCTGGCTCTAGACAGCTTGCCATTAACCTGTATTGCGGGCAATCTTCCTGTTTCCTGATTGTCCCAGAGTTTTTATGGTCTGGAACTCTATGGAAAAAGCTAACAGGATTTTTTACCTTGTGAATCTATTGGCTCCTGCTGTATTCCAAAGATTTTTCTTTGCCAGGTGTCAGAAATTCTGTGAAAGTACAGGCCTCATTCTCGAATGCCAGGTTGAGGGGCTGCGGGATGTGCATCCCCACAATCTGCCTAGATCCTATTCCCCCACCAGCTCTCCCCATATGTCCTGTGCTTCAGGATGGGGGGAGCCGGCAGGAATGGGAGGGGGAGTAGTATGGGTGAGCCACTTGGCAGCACTTACAGGGCCAATTCAGGACACTGCCCCGTACATGCTGCTGGGCCTGCTAAGGTGTGCTGCTTATACCACCTCAGAGGTGGTATAAGCAGAATTTAGTGGCCGATCGGGGCAGGTGAGCCACCCCCGGGGCTGGGGCCGGGTGTGGGGAGGTCCCCACCACCCATTCCAAGCCATGGGTGGCCAGCCGTGGGTTGGGCAGTGGGGTTTTGGGGGGCCGGAGCTATGGATGCTGGGGGCACCTGTGGGGTGGATGTCCCCACAGGCGGAGGTGGCACACCGGGCCATCCTTGGGCCTGATCCAGATTCTGGCTCCCGTGAGAACATTTTGTTACCACAGACCAGAATCGGGTCTTAATGGCCCCGTCTTCAGCAGGGACGTCCAAACGGCCTAAATGTCTCCCTCCCGGAATGGGGCTCCACATCTAAGAACACTATCAGAGACATTTACCAAGCTTAATCCAGATCCTGGTTGCTGATCATGGATCATCTGGTAACTCGCTTCACCACTCATGTAACTTCAGTCATTTTATATGCTGATTTCATCCCTGACCAAAATTCCCTAATTTCAGCTGGTGTTTCCTCCTTCGAGTCTGGCCATCCAGCCAGGACTACAGACTTACGTGCTTGCAAGCTATCATCTCTTGTAGAGTGCTGCTTGATCTATTGTAGACTCCGGTCAGATAATCTGCCTGATTGGCAATCTCAATTTGTCCTTGTTGTATCCAGCAAACCTTGAGGTATTCAGTACCAGTGCTGGACTGCTGATGGCCATCTGCAGTGACTCTGCTGAGTGTGTCACTAATGAACATCTCAAGGCCTGCTTATAAGCAACATTGAAGATGAAATGTTGCAATATTAACAGCATGCTCTGAAGTTGCTTAGGTGCCCAAAATAGAGGATATTTAAAGATTGCTATCAGTGGTTTGTGGTCAGTTCCCGCAGTAATTATGTCTTGGCTATAGATATAATGATAAAGTGCTGCTGATAGCAAACACAGTGCTGAGACGTTCCTTTTCGATTTGTGCATAATTTTACTCAGCTGTGGTAAAGCCCTGGATGCAAAAACCACTGGCTGACCCGCTTGCATTAAGCAGTAGCGAAGCCCCTTTTTGTTAGAGGCACTCTGTATCATAATAGGCTTGGTGACATAATAGTACTCTACACAAGCGCCTCTGTGACCAAGCACTTTATTTCCTCTACTGCCTAATCATGCTTTTTGTCAGACTATATTTTTATCCAGAAGTCTTTTCATGTGGCATGAATTTTGTAGATTAAATTACAAGCCCATTAAACTGCTGCAAAGGCAGTAGTATATCCTGTATTTCTTTACACTTATCCAGGTCTGCTTTTAGGACCTATGAAGAGAGAATGAGGTCAATATGTGAAAAAATTTGAAATGTCTAATCTTGATGTTTCAAATTATTCCCAAATTCATCGTCATTATAAGTATAGTTAGTGATGTTGAACAAACAAGTATAAATTATACATATAAGTTTACATATATGTATACGTATTATATCTGGAAATCAGGGTTTTTATGCATAAGTTGTACATATGGCTCAGACATCCCAAGCTATACCTGCTGTTGGCACATACAAATTAAACGTATAAGCTATGGAGGTCATTCTGTAATGTGGATGGCATCAGTATATGTGCAGGCCGGATGTGTAGGTTGCGATCAGCTCCCCCAAGCGTATTCCACAGCCTATGCGACCTGCATGTACACTGTAGGTGGGTGGGTTGGGCAGAGTGGGGCAGAGTGAGGGAGTGGCCAGCTGCCAGAATGCACAGAGCTCATTCCGGTAAGGCCTCTATATGTTTCCCGCCACCATGACAGATGCCTAACTTATTCCTGGGCACAGGTGGACTAAGGGTTGAGTGCAGCATCCTATGAATGGCAACCCCCGCTGCCCCCCAGGGTGATGGCTGGCTGTGGCCCCTGTGTGCCCAAGCCAGCCCATGCTGGCCACCAGCTCTGTGGATGGGTTGGTGCCATTGTAACGGAATGCCATGGCACATTTGCAGCACTAATAGCATGGGTGTGTGTGGACGGGAAGGATAGCCAACATACACCTTTATGGAATAGGGTGCCCGCCAGCCCATCTATCTCCCCAATTCTGCAATCGTAGGGGCATCTAGACCCTACAGTTGTGGAATCAGATCTAACTCAGCCCCATCTTCATTTTGTGCGTGCACATGGCCCAGGCATGTAGGGCTTGGAATCGGCCTCCACATGTATAAAGATTTATACAGACTTGTAACCCTGTCCCATAATTCTCAAATCCTGCCCTCCTTGCTCTATGTAGTGCTATATATATAGCAAAATATTGATATTCCACTATATTTATAATGCTGTCATATTTAATTTATACAGATTTGTGTCCCTGCTCCCAGAATGCCCCAATCCCACCTCCTCACTTTACATATTATAATGTTATACATATAGCAGAATATTGATATCCCACTATACTTTTATTACACTGCCGTATTAAAACAAACAGCATTTAGATGTTCGGCATTGCACAGAACGTCTAAAGTGCTTTTTAAATACTGACCTGGATATTTCCATGGAAGTGGTCCTCCTTCATCTTGAATTGTAATTTCTTCAAAGTAAGCTGTAGCTTCACCTGCCTGCAGTGCTCCATTAGGGCTAAGAGCTTGCCGTCAGGCCTGACGAGATGGGGATGGAAGGACAATGACCCCGGGACCTGCAGGTCTCTGTAGGGGACCAGCTTCAGCCTTACTTGCAGCATCTCTATGTGTCCTGCCACCAACAACAGGAATTATTGGAAGGGGCGGGGTGCTGCAAGGCCCACCACTATAATGTTCCATTATTTGAAGCCTGCACCCTGCAGGAGGCTAGCAGTAAGGCAGCCCAGAAATGTCTGCCCTGGAGCCCATGCGGGCTCTCAGTGCCCCTGCTTGTTGTCATGTTCATGCTCTTCGTCCTCATTAGGGTCACCACAGTTAACAATGAGGATGCCATCTGCTATTGATTCAATGCTACTGAGCCCAGCCCAAAGTCCATTCTGTTTCCATTGATAGATTTCTGGTGCTACAGAGATTCCAAATGGTATTTTGAGCCATCCTTTTCTACCCCATAGGGTCCAGAATATGGTAATGAGACCCGTTTTCTCATCTAACTTATATTGCAGGAATGCATCATTTATCAACAAATGGAAACAAGCAAGCTTTGGGCAGTTTGTTTTGCAAGATATAGTGTGATCTCTTCAGCACAAGGTTTAGAAACTTTAAATGAATACAAATTATCAGCAGAAATCCAAAGGAATTGTATGTAATGGGGGTGAAAGGGACCTTGGAGTGATAGTGTCTGAGGATCTCAAGGTGGCAAAACAAAGTGACAAGGCAATAGCCAAAGGCAAAAGGATGCTAGGTTGCATTCAAAGAGGAATAACAAGCAGAAAGGAAGAGGTATTAATGCCCTTTTACAAATTGTTGGTGAGGCCTCACTTGGAGTTTTGTGTTCAGTTTTACAGACCATATCTCACAAAGGATATAAAAGGATTAGAAACGGTTCAAAGAAAAGTGACTAAAATGATTTGGAGCCTGCACCAAAAGATGTATGAGAAGAGACTTGAAGACCTAAATATGTATACCCTAGAGGAGAAGAGGGACAGGGGAGATATGATACAGATGTTTAAATACTTAAAGGTATTAATGAAGAAACATTTTTCAAAGAAGGGGAAGTTGTAAAGCTAGAGGGTGTAAAATGAAGTTGCAAGGAGGTAAACCTAAAAGCAAAGTTAGAAAATACCTTTTCACTGAAAGGGTGGTGGATGTCTGAAATGTAGGGATAAAAACAGTGACAAAATTCAAAATAGACACAGTGGATCCCTATTTTCTTTTTTGTGCTGTCAGGTCAGGGCTGACTCCTGGTGACCCAGCTACCTCTGGGTTTTTTTGGCAATGTATCACTAGAGGTAGATTGACAGGCCTTTTCTTCTGAGGCAATGGAGGGTAAAGTGACTTGCTCAAGGTCACAAGGAGTGCCAGTGGGAATCAAACCCTTCTGGGTACTAGGCAGTTGCTCTAACCACTAGGCTACTCCTCCATCCCTATAAAGTATGAGAATAGAATCAAAACAAACTTAAAATATCTTTTATACTTCAATAATCAGAGAGAGAGTGACTTGCACGAAGTGGTGGATAAAGCCCTAAACAGAGTCAAAGGGGGGAGGGGGGTGACAATCACTCTAGTTACCTTACTGGGCAGACTAGATGGATCATACTGATCTTTATCTGCCATCATAGTTACAATGTTACTCAGCTTTTTTAACTATGGCCATATTGCTGATCCTATAGGTTGTTTCAGTCACAGGTGCAATAAAACCATCAACCTCATGCTTTTCTAGATGGCTTTATGGCAACTGGTACATTGCATGGAGCACGTTGTACTGGTGAAAGACTGTGATCGAGTTCAAAATGAACTTCCAGAAAGACTCCACTCGGCCATGTAATATATAGTGATAGATACTAACCAGCTGTTGTCTCAACAATAGCCTAGTGCACTGATGCTCTTATCTGATTCAGCTCTGCAGGAATGTTGAACTGGATTAGTCCAGGGCACTAACATGTTGAGCCAGGCAGCAATGGCTTCTGATTTGCCTTCTGTATTTCAAACAAGCTTATGAGCATGTCCACATATGATGTATTTCATGTGAACACAGCCCAAGGATGGCAAGAGTCCCTACTACTACTGTTACTATTGATCATTTATATAGCACTACAGGAAGTACACAGCACTGTACAGAACATGTAAAATATAGATGGTCCCTGCGTGTTAGAGCTTACAATCTAGTCAGACAAACAGTACAACAGTTGAAAACAAGGATTCAATTTGGTGCACTCAATGCTAATCTCATTTTATCTTTCAGGCATATTGCCATGTGTTACTTCAGAGTCCAGCTAGCAAGGTTGTAACACATTATTTAGTCAGAGATTAATAAACCATTTTTGTCCTTTTGTTCAGATAGTGTCCGGGCACTCTTTTCAGAAAATTGCATTAGTGCTAAGCAAGCTTATATTATTTGACTTTGTGTGGTTGTATTCAGAGTTAAGTCATATTCTATTTAAAGACGGAGATGTGTGTACTCATTAGCCGCACCAATTTTATCCCAAATAAGTTCATCTTTCATGAATCACACTCACATTTCAGTATTTTCTCTTTGAAACACATGACAAAGTTATCAATGGATTCACTTTCCTCTTCTTTGGTTGCCAAATACAAATCTTTCATATATTACATTTTTAGTGAGTTTGAAATAGGTTTCTAATGCATCCAGGAAGATTTTGGTATCCTTAAGAACATAAGATATGCCAAATTGGGTTAGATCAGGGTCTATCAAGTCCAATGTCCTGTTCTCAAAGGTGGCCAATCCAGGTCATAAGTACTTTATCTGTTAGATTCACAAAAGGTAGCCAGATTTCATGCTGCTTCTCCCAGGAGTAAGCAGTGGATTTCCCTTGTCCTCTTTAATCATTTTTTATGGACTTTTCCTCCAGGAACTCATCCAATCCTTTTTTAAACCCAGCTATACTAAGGGCTTTTACTACATCCTCTAGTAAATAATTCCAGAATTTGATTACACATTGAGCAAAAAAATATTTCCTCCAATTAGTCTTAAATGGGCTACATTGTAGCTTCAGTGTATGTCCCATAGTCTTTCTACTTTTTGAAGGAGTAAACAACCAATTTACATGCACCCGTTCTACTCCTTTCATGATATATCTTTATTATATCTCCCTTCAGCTGTTACTTTTCCAAGTTGAAGAGCCCTAACCTTTTAAGCCTTTCCTCATAGGGATAATTTGGATTGGATGTATTGAATGTACTATAGAACATGATGTTGTTGGCACCTTAAAGAAATCTGATACTTTACTAGTAGCCAGTGAAGAGAATATAAGATAGGAATAATCCTAGCATGAGGCCAACAATGAGTCAGAAAGTGTGCTAAAGTGTTTGTGCCATCTGTAACTGTACTAGTATTGTTTTATTGGCTTCTAAATGTCTATGCATAATTTGAAATTCAAAATCTAGATAAACCTAGATAAAAGAAAATTGAATGCAAATTAAATTGCTTTTCTGTTCAAAGTGTTCTTTTATCACTCCCACCCTCACCCCCTTAACTTTCCTGCAGCGGGAACTTTCTTTTGTAAAATGAGCTGAAGGCAAATGTCAGTAACTGTTAGAAAGAGAACGGTGTCTATACCTATGATACGACTTAGGACCCTGATGCATTTGGATTTCACTTTCCTTCTCCTCTCCTGTCATGTACAGTTCTAATGGGAAATATGAAGCCTACATTGAACTCATATTTTTATGCAACATATCCCTAAAACACTACAGATTGCTAGCTAATGTCATCTACCTTGCAGAAATAGCCAGCAGCTGAAGGAGAATTAACATACACTGGAGAGCTGTAGTGCTGGCTATCCTAGAGAATCTTTTTATAACAGGACGACTAGGCTAACAAGGCACATGGTGCTTTTTATTATAATTAAGAGTATGGGTTGACAGTGTTTTATGCCTTATTTCCAGTATAGTTATAATGGTTAGAATGGATTTTTCATGCATAAACCATTAGCATTGGCCTGCTCTAACAGTTACCACGGCTAAAAACAGCTCTGTAGAAAAAAACCCTGTGCTAAGTTCTTAGTGCAAGTTGGGGTACAATTGGATCAGGTTTGGGGCAGAAACTGGCCGTGGTCATGTGTAAGAACTAGCAGGTGGATGTCATGACTTCTGATAGCGCAGCTGCACATAACCCCTCCTCAAGAGGTGACAGCTGCCAGATGCTTTAAAAAAAAAGCGGCAGCCGCAGCAGCACACCGATTTCCCCCTGATCCAATCATCATCATTTCCCAAAAAATGAAGCCCTCCCCCTGGCCAATATTCTCCCTAAACTTGAAGCCCCCTGGATCAGCATACCACCTTGGACAGCAAATCCACACCCCACTCCAACTAAGATCCCATCCTTCAGTCACACCCCAACCAATAACCCCAACAGCATCCCCATGTGCTGCCCCATCAAGATCCCCCTCCAGAAGTTGCCTGTCAAACAAGACCCCCCCCCCAAAAGACATGCACTGACCCTTCCCTACCCCAAAGGGATTTACCAGAGAGTTTTCCTGATGACTGGTGGGCTGGGGTGGTCCCCTTCTGCTCTTGCCCTGGAGCTGACAGGGTTCAAAATAGCAGCTCTGACCCTTAGTGATAGTCTTCCTTATATGGAAGATTGACCTCTAGAGTTACTATCACAAGATTACCGCTAGGGGTAATAACTGCCATTTTAAATCCCTCGCTGTTTAGTCACTTAAATGGGACCTTCTCAAATGAGGTCTTTTACCTGATCTTTCAAATCCTTTTCTACTACTGTTCTCTATATCTGACCCAAACATGCCCAAAATCTGTTACAGTTATCACATGCATAACTTTCTGTAGTAGACTATTTCAGGTCTTGCCATCTCCAGCTTGAAGGAGGTGGAAGAGAAAAGGGGAAAGATATATGGGTGGGAGAAACTGAGAAGGTAGACAGAGATAGGGTAAAATCTGGCAACAGGAGTTCCTAACTTTTGGAGGAAAGTATAAAAACGGATGTTAGGGAGAGGCACTTTCCTTTCCTTCCAGGAGACCTGAAAGATATAAGAGGTGGGAGTCTGCTTTTTCTCAAGTGAGAAAAGGTGCAAAACAGATGAGACATGCACAGAAAAACCCAAAACACACTTGTCACAGAACCACGCAGCAAGAAGGGTGGCATGAACCATCCAAATTAGCAGGGGAGGGGCAAAGGCAGCAGTGAGGCAAGCCATGAGAGCAGTGCCAATAGAGTGATGCAGCAGCAGAGAGAGGCAAAAGGAAAGGAGGGTTCTCTCTTTTTTTAGGTTTATTTCATATTTTTATTTCCTTTTTTGTTTTCTTTTTACTCTTGCCATGCAGGCCTAAACTGATCCACTAGAAATACGAGAGCAGGCCATAGAGCATCTGTGCAGGCAGGAGTGGGATTCAGCATTGATGCAATATAGCTATGGTTTGGATCTAAAGAACAGGACTGGCAACAAAGAGACAGGCCATGACAGACATGTTGCCCTCTTTTGCATCTTAGGACCCCTTCGCTTTTCTCTCCATACTCATTCCCTTAGTTCACTGATCTCCTCCCATGGTTTTAGTTTCATCTTGGTGCTGATGACTCAGATTTACGTCTCTACATCAGAAATCTCTCCTGGAATCCAGACCCAAAACTCAGCTTGCTTGTCTGATGTTGCTGCTGCCTGAATGACCCATCAACTTTTGAAGCTGAATATAGCCAAGAGAGAGCTCCCTTGGCTTGAAACCTTGGGGAGATCCTTGAACCTTCTCTCTCTTTCTCTGCCCATATCCAGCAGATAGCTAAAAACCTGTCAGTTCTTTCTCTATACCATCAGCAACATGTGTCCCTTCCTCTCTGAACAAACTACCAAGATCCTTATCCACTCACTTGTAACTTCCCAACTACGCTCTTTGCTGGTCTCTCACTGAATTATCTGTATCGTCTCCAATCCATTAAAAACTCAGCTGCATGGCTAATCTTCTGCCAGTATGGCTATGCTTACATAAGTCCTCTTCTCAAATCCCTTCACTGATTTCCTAACAGTTTCCATGTAGAGTTTCAATGTCTCCTACAAGTGCATGCACTCTGCAGCTCTTGTTTCTCTCTTCAGTCCTCCTTGGGAACTCCACCAAATCAGGCAAATCACTCGTATTTCTCTTCTACTCTCAACTCCAGAATCCTTTCATCCCACGTTGGTGCACTGTATGCCTGGAACAGACTATATAAGTCTGTATTTATTTATTTACATTCTCTTATATACCGCGCTATTCTGCATCAGTGTGGTTTACATTGAATGAACTGAAATTACATTGAACAGGGCATTATAACTTGGAGATAACTATTTTACAGGGAACATGGGCTATGGAGGGTTAAGTGGCTTGCCCAAGACCACAAGGAGCACCTGTGGGATTAGAAACCCCAGTCCTTCCGGCCCAAGGTTGCTGTCCTCTAGTGGGATTTGAACCCCCGACCTTAAGTACCTTGCCCCAACTACTAGGCCACTCCTCCACTCCTATATGTCAAGCTGTTTCTCTGGTCCTATTCAAATGCAGGTTAAATAGGCTACATTTTGGATCTGGAAACCCTTATTCTCCAGTATTTCATAATTTCATCTGGTACCAATATCTTGCTTGAACTGGTGCCCAGATGCCCTGTTCCTTCCCGTTTCTCATGCAGCTCACACCACCCTTTGCACTCCAGTGAAAATACCTTGCAATTTTTGGCACTTCTCAATCAGTTCCCTCAAGACAAGGCTGCCACTTCCTTTGCTCCCCAGGCCTAGAGGAACAAGGGAAGCAGCACCTTTCTCGCAGTATCATCACCTTGTAGTCCTTCCACCATATCTCCTTCCATCATCATCTTCTTTTCCTCCCCCCTCTCACCTCCGGGCAAACAGTTCTTCTTTGCTGCTGCCTCCTCTGCTCGTTTCCCTGTGAAGTCAGATCTGCACAAGGACCTTCCAGCCTTGCATGGTTCTGACTTCAGAGGAAAGCCAGCAGAGGAGGGGACGACAGCAGAAGGTAAAGAGTGCTGCTCACAACTTCTCTACAGCAGGAGGCGATTGAAAGGTGGGGAGGGGGGGAGAAACAGATGGATTAGGGTGTGACAGCTGTGGCCTGCTGCCTCTTTTTGTCAGTGATTAGTGAGTTTACTGTCACTGGATCAATAGATTGGGATCCTCTATTATACTCTATAGATAAAGTGGTGGTGGTCTAGAGAAGGGCTATGAAAATGCAGATTGATTGATTTTTCTTTATTTGAAAGACCTTCATTTGAGCAATATTGACATGACAATATACATTATCAAATATCATAACAAACAGAACACTCCATAACAATAAAACCATAAAAATATCACAAATGGGAGGAAGATGAATAGGACAAGATAAGTCTCCATAGACCATGAAAAGATAATGGAGATAAGAAAGGGAATATGCAAGACAAATTTTTTTGTTTTGTTGAGTTTCCTGTCATATTGAGATTTTTCATTTTTTCGTTCACATGATTTTTGTTTGATTTTTGTTTTGGGGACAATGTCAGCAGGTATAACAAATCTTGAATAAACATAAACATAAATAGTGTGCATTTTTGTGCAACAGTGGCAATCAGCATGTTACTTAGTATTTTATAATTTAGGCACACAGACTTGTGCTCTACCTACGCTTTATCCAACTTCTGTGTTTGAAGGAGCCATTTAGGACCTAAATGGTTATTTCTAGCAAAGACGTACCTAAATGCTGATAATAATGCAGATATGACCATGCTGTTTAGAATAGAATCATCACTGAAGTCAAAAAAGCTAAGCTGCACTTTGCATATTTAAAATTGAGACCCAGGAGGTATTTTATTAAAGGGAGCTAGCTGTCAGCACAGCTACTAGTGCATACTGAAGACGCACTGGGACATGCAATACCACTAGTGCAGGGCCATAACAGTTAGTGCAAGATGATTTAAATTCTAACTGTGCAACCTACATTAGGGTTACAAGTGGGCAGGTTATGGGCAGATAGTGGATGTGGTGAGCTCAGTGCAGTTAGCGCTGTGTTCACTGTGCACTAACTGTATTAGCACAATTTCACCTAATGTTACCTTAATAGTGGTGCACTAATGCAACACACGCTCGGAGACAGGACGCCACGTTAACTGCCGGGGAAATGCTTTCCCCACCCCTGACAGTTAACACCATAGTTTCAGTGCTATAGGCATAATATGTACAACACCTTACTGCCCATTGGTAAAAAAAACCCTCAGTGTCTTTTTCTGCTTATAAGTGTTGGCTGAAGGTATGAAATAATGAACTTAGTAGAAATAATATAACAAATCATAGTTATTTTGGGACATAAAAACAAAATTTACCTGGGTGACAACTAATGAATTTATGGGTTGTTTGCATGCAAACCCCTTTGATATCATCTTGAGGTTTCATTTTTTATAAAGTATTTTCTTAAATGAGTTTTAGTCCTAATGCAACTTTATTTACTTTGGATTTTGCAATTATATAAGAGCTATTTGACATATGTATATTGTGACAAACACACTAAAATACCTATGAAATTACCCACAAATGTCCATAAGAACTCAAGGATCTAAATATGTATAAGTTAGAAGAGAAACGAGCAGAGGGCCTTCTTTCTGCCAATATATTCCAATGCCTGGCACCGTTGCTCCCAAACATTAGTATATGGAAGCTAAAACGATATAGCCAGGGATGTTCTCCGGAAGGGAGGAACAACTACCACAGCAGACTGTTTAACCTACTGAAGAGAGCTTTAAACTAGGTTCGTCAGGTAAATAAAATCCCTCAGACAAGTAAAACATTAAATAACTATAGAAATGGGCAAAGGAGTGATGCCGAATGCTCATAATATGTGAAATAAGATTCTGGATTTAGAGACTATGATGGAAGAGGCTGACTTGGATTTCGTGGTGGCCATGGAGACAAGGTTCACGGAGACTCATGACTGGGGTATAATTATGCCACGCTATAATTTATTCAGGAAGGACAGAGTAGGAAGGAAGGGAGGAGCGTGCAAGATGATCCTGTGCTAGTAAGAAATAATATTAAAGCAACAGAATTGCAGGACTTACGAGGTAAGGAAGAAGCACTGTGGAAAGAGGGAATGGGATATCCATTTACATAGGTATAATATACAGAACTCTTTCATAATCAGAAGTGGACAGAGATTTTATTGAAAACACTCACAGTACTGCTATGAAAGAAGTGCTATGGATAGTGTGATAGGGCTGAAGCCACTGAAAGCAAAGACTTAGAAAAAAAACGCTGTTCCTTACAAAGCAGCTAACGTGCAGAAGATGCAGTTCCCTTGCAGAGCAGCTAGAGGGAGCAGGCATGAACCTACAGAGGCTGAGCTAACACACCCGGGTACTGATTGTGCAGGAACTAATCAGCTCCACCTGAGGGGTAGCCCGGGAAACTCAAAAGTAAAAGGCCTTTATAAGCAGACGGCCAACTCAGAAGAAAGGAGAGAGGAAGGAACCTCGGAAGAGAGTTCAGGAGGGAGCTCAGAAGAGAGCTCAGAGGAGAGCTCAGAAAGAGAGAGAGAAAGGAGCAGACCCAAAAGAGCCGGAGTGAGAGAGACCTGGGAGAGACAGACTGGAAAGAGATCTGCTTGGAAGAAATCCCAAAGGCAGAGAGCTCAGAAGGAGAGAGCCCAGCCGGGAGAGAGGCCTCTGCTCACCAGGAGGGTCTGAAACAGTAGTAAAAGGTACTGGAAGAAAAAGTTCTGACAGGAGATTTACTTATACTGAGAAGCCAGGAAGCCTGGAATCTTTACAGGGTCTTCCCAAGCGACAGAGAAGACAGAGTACCCAGGAGGCTTCCAGAGGGAGTCTGCAAAGGAGACTGTGGCCAGAGAGAGGTGCCTGAGTGGGCAAGTAACAGACGCCCTGACTTCACGAAGCCAAGGTACGGTGACTATTTTTTTTCAAAGAAAGGCCCAGTTCCTAGAACATTTTTAAAACCAGATAATCAGCCTAAGAGAAAAGGAAGCCGGCAGGAGTCCTTTAAGCCATCACGTAGGGGTATAGAGACAAACCCTGCTATTTACCTGAAAGCCCTAGAACAGCCCAACTGGAAGCTAGGGAGAAGAAGTACTGACTTTCAAACCACAGCAGCCAGGGAAAGCTCAAGTACAGAGGGAGGCACAAATGAAACAGAGCCCATGCAGCTGGAACATGTAGACTCAGTTACATTGTCCCAGGAAGAAGTAATGGACTGCTCGGTTTGTGTCCCAGGGAGTTTTGAGTCACTCCCCGAGCTGTAACTTATTTAGACAAGCTCTGATATTGTTTTGTTCATGTTGAGCAGAAGAGAAAAAGCTCACTAATTTTACTTTGCTCCGAAGTTTGGAAAACCCTGTGTTGTTTTGCAAGAAGCTGTGAAGTATGTAACAGTTCACTTGTTTAACTATGCTTTGGTAAAAACCTTGACAAAGAAGGAGAACCCTTTATTTTCTGTTACCTAGCGAACCTCAGTGCGTGAAAGGGGAAATAAAAGCCTTATTTACCCTCCATTCTGGTCTACACAACTTATTCCTATAAGGAGGAGGACTACAAAGTCCAGGGTGCACTTGGCCTCCAAAAGTATCTTACCTCCACAAATAATAAATATGCTCAACCTGCCCTTGCAGCCACTGGCCACCGGGGGGGGGGGGGGGGTTGATGACAATAGGCAACCACACCTTGAATATTGTGTGCAATTCTAGTCGCCATATCTTAAAAAGGATGCAGCAGAATTAGAAAAGGTAAAGAGAAAAGCCACAAAAATGATACAGGGGATGGAAGGATACCCCTACAAGGAAAAGCTTAAAAGGTTAGGGCACTTTAACTTGGAAAAGAGATGGCTGAGGGAAGATAGGATAGAGGTCTATAAAATAATGAAAGGAGTGGAACGGGTAAACCTAGATTGGTTGTTTACTCCTTCAAAAAACAGAAAGACTAGGGGACATGAAATGAAACTCCAGGGTGGCACATTTAAGACTAATTTTTTCACTCAACATGTAACCAAACTCTAGAATTCATTATCAGAGGATGTAGTAAAAGCTGTTAGTGTAGCTGGGTTTAAAAACTGTTTGATCGAGTTCCTGGAGGAAAAGTCCATAAACTATTATTAAAGAAGACTAGGGAAATCCACTGCTTACTCCTGGGACAAGCAACATGGAATCTGTATACCTTTTCGGGACCTGACAGGTACCTGTGACCTGGACTGGCCCCTGTTGGAAACAGGATACTGGGCTTGATGGACCCTTGGTATGACCCATTATGACATATCTTAAGTTCTTATCGGATGTTGAAGGAGGAGAAGGGACATTTTGCATGCCAATCATGACACTTTTGTAATCAGACTATAGAAAGAGAATTTGGACACAGCTGACAACTCAACAAGTGTTTAAAGCAAGGACACACATTAGGAGGGTAATTTTATAACTGGGCGCTTAGTTTTAAGCACCTAGAACAAACCTATCCTGAGCCTATTTTATAAAGAAAAGTGGGTGCCTACTTTTATTATAAAATAGGGGCATAAGTGTCTGCATTTATACTGGCCCTAGAGCAGGTATAAATGCAACTTAAATCTAGACTTTGCCTACGCTCTGCCAAGGCGCTACCCCTTGCATGCCCATACTGAAAATAGGCGTGACTGCACTTAGCTGTGCATTTACGGGGTCATTCCAGTCCTCATTTAGGCATGACTGGTGGCCACTAAGCTCTCCACCTATAGCCAACATATGCGGGGAGCTCTGTTAGTGGGTGGGAGGGTGTGGGCCAGGGGAGGAGTGAGGATGGGCAGTGGGCGGGAACGCGACCCCGGACATACAGGGCCAATTCTGAGGTCAGCCTTGAATGTCCAGGGTTCGCCATGTAGACGGGGGACTTATTCCGCTTCAGAGATGGAATAAGACCCCTTCAATGTTGGGGGACAGCGGAGCCAGGCAAATACAAAGAAGTGAGGGGGTGCAGGGGGTTCCCCGCAGTCCAACCCTGGCCATGGAAGGCCAGAACAGAGGTCGGGCTGCGGGAAAAAAGGTTTAGTTTCTGTGTCTGAGGATTGCGGCTCCTGAATGGAGCCACGGTGCCATGGCGATGGGACGCTATGTCACTGTGACTCCAATCAGGAGCCTGGCTGAGTTAGCCGAGTATGTGGCTGGCAGTGTGGCTGATCAGAATCGTGGCCAGTCCTGAATATCCAGGTCATTAGACCCGATTCTGATCTCACAGGCTGTCTAGCCCCCACGGGATCAGAATCAGGTGCTACCGCTGCACGCCCTGATTCTGATTGGCCATACAGAGGCAGGACGTGCAAATGGAATTGGCCTCTTACTGAGTAGTACCTGCCAATAGCATGCACCTAAATGATCCAAATGCCCTTGAGTACAGAGCAGACAGAGCTTAAAGATTCCAAATTGCCCCTGCCTACTGATAACCAGATTACTATGAATAAATACAGTCTCTAAAATGCTTGTATGCAAATGCTAGAAGTCTAAAAAATAAGATGGGAGAGTTAGAATATATAGCACTAAATGAGAAGTTAGATATGATTGGTATCTCAGAGACATGGTGGAAGGAGGACAACCAGTGGGACACTGTGATTCCTGGGTACAAACTATATCGTAATGATAGTGCTGATTAAATTGGTGGAGGGGTTGCACTCTATGTCAGAGAGGGCATTGAGTCACAAAGGATTAAAGTTTTGCAGGAAACAAAATTATCTGTAGAATCTCTATAGATTGAAATTCCATGTAAAAAGGGGAAGGCAATGGCAGTGGGGGTGTACTATCGGTCGCCTGGCCAGAATGAACAAATGGATGATGAAATGCTTAAAGAAATCAGGGAAGCTAACAAAACTTACAGAACAGAAATAATAATGGGTGATTTCAATTCCCCCAGTATTGACTGGGTCAGTGTCATGGCAGGAAATGCTAGGGAGATAAAGTGTCTAGATGAAATAAATGACTGCTTCTTGTAGCAGCTGGTTCATAAACCAACAAGAGGGGATGCCATTTTGGACCTAGTCCTTAATGGAAAACATGATCTAGTGCAAGAAATAAGGGTGTTGGGGCCACTTGGCAATAGTGATCATAGCATGATCGCGTTTGATTTAATTAATGGAGGAGGGATGGTAAGGAAATCCACATTACTACCTTTAACATTCAAAAGGGAGACTATGATAAAATGAGGAAAACAGTTAAGAAAAAAACCTAAAAGGAGCAGTTGCAAAGGTCACTATCAGAGACATTTACTTACATCAAGCTTGGGTGTTGTTTAAAAATACTATCTTGGAAGCCCGGCCATCTGTATTCCACGCTTTAAGAAAAGTGGAAGTCAGTCCAAAAAACTGAAAGCATGGTTTAAAGGTGAGGTCAGAGAGGTTGTTGTTGCCAAAAAAGAATCTTTCAGGAAATGGAAAAAAAGAGCCAGATGACGAAAACTGGAAACGGCACAAGCACTGGCAAGTTAAATGCAAGGCATTGATAAAGCAGGCAAAGAAAGAATTTGAGATGAAACTTGCTGTGGAAGCAAAAACGCATAATAAAGACTTTTTCAAGTACATTCGTAGCAAAAAACCTGTGAGAGGGTCAGTTGGACTATTAGATGATAGAAGGGTAAAAGGGGCAGTAAGAGGGGACAAGGCTATAGCATAGAGACTGAATGAATTCTTTGCTTCGGTCTTTACTGAGGAAGATGTAGGGATTTTACCCATGACTGAAGTGGTATTTAAAGGTGATACTGAAGAGGAATTGAAAGAAATATTGATACACTGGGAAGATGTATTACAACTATTTTATAAATTGCAGAGTAGCAAATCACCTGGACCAGATGCTATACATCCAAGGGTGTTGAAAGAACTGAAATATGAGATTTCAGATCTGCTATTACTAAACTGTGAACTATTATTAAAATCATCTGTAATACCTGAAGATTGGAGGATCGCCAATGTAACGCCAATTTTTAAAAAGGGTTCCAGGGGTGATCCAGAAAACTACAGAACGGTGAGCCTGACGTCAGTACCGCGAAAAATGGTAGAAACCATTATAAAGAACAAAATTACTCATCATGTAGATATCATGGCTTAATGGGAGACAGCTAACATGGCTTTAGACAAGGAAGATCTCGTCTTACTAATCTGTTATGTTTTTTTGAAGGTGTGAATAAACAGGTAGACAAAGGTGGGTCAGTTGATATAGTGTATCTGGCCTTTCAGAAAGCCTTTGACAAGGTCCCTCATCAGAGACTTTTGGCAAAACTAAAAAGTCATGGGTTAGGAGGCAGTGCACTATTGTGGATCAGGAACTGGTTAAAGATAGAAAGCAGAGGGTAGGGATAAATGGCCAATTTTCCCAATGGAAAAAGGTGAATAGTGGGAGTACCCCAGGGATCTGTGCTGGGTCCGCTGCTTTATGACATATTCATAAATGACCTGGAAAAGGGAATAACAAGTGAGGTTATCAAATTTGCAGATGACACAAAACTATTTAAAGTTGTTAAAATTCAAGAGGATTGTGGAAAATTGCAAGAGGATCTTGATAAATTGGAAGACTGTGCATCCAAATGGCAGATGAATTTAATGTGAACAAATGCAAAGTTATGCACCTAGGAAAGAAGAACCCAACTATGGATACACGATGCAAGGTTCCACATTGGAAACCACTACCCATGAAAAAGATTTAGGCATCATCGTGGATAACATGTTAAAACCCTCGGCCCAGTGTGCAGTGGCGGCAAAGAGAGCAAATAAAATGCTAGGTATCATAAGGATAGGAATGGAAAATAAAACAAAAGATATTATAATGCCTCTGTATCATTCCATGGTGAGACCGCACCTTGAATATTGTGTGCAATTCTGGTTGCCATATCTTAAAAATGATATAGCATTATTCGAAAAGGTGCAGAGAAGAGCCACCAAAATGGTGAAGGGGATGGAAGGATTCTCCTATGAAGAGAGGCTAAGAAAGTTTGGGCTCTTCAACCTGGAAAAGAGACGGCTGAGGGGAGATATGGTAGAGGTCTATAAATTAATGAATGGAGTGGAACAGGTAAACGTAGATCGATTGTTTACATTGTCAGAATATAAAAAGACTAGGGGACATGCAATAAATCTACAGGGTAACCTATTGAAGACTAATAAAAGAAAATATTTTTTCACTCAACATGTAATCAAACTCTGGAATTTGTTACCGGAGGATGTAGTAAAAGCTGCTAGTGTATCTGGGTTTAAAAAAGGTCTGGACAAATTCCTGGAGGAAATGTCCATATACCATTATTAAAAGGGACCCAGGATATCACTGCTTGACCCAATACAATCATTGAGGAACCTGTGTATTTTGGGGAGAGTGCTAGGTACTTATGACCTAGATTGGCCACTGTTGGAAACAGGATACTGGGCTTGATGGACCTTGGTCTGACCCAGTATGGCATATGTTATGTTCTTATGTTCTTATCAATTAGGCACCTAAGTCCTTTAAAATAGGGAATTAGCTGTAAAATAGGGAATTAGCTGTTTAAATGGTGCATGGTACCTCTCTTTTAGAATCAGCCCCTACGTGTGCATCTTCATATATATCATAAATAGTAAACTGCCCCTGTGATTTAATTTATGTGGGACACACAAGCCAGAAATGTAAGATCAGACTGGTGGAACATCCTTCTTGCCTAAATACAAAAAATACAGCAGCTCCGTTAGTCCAATATTGTTTGGAGAAAGAACACATGTTTGGTCAACTGAAATTGAGAATCATTGATTATGTACTCCCTCATCGGTAAGGAGGTGAATGTGATAAAATGCTGAATTATCATGAGCAAGAGTGGATTTTTAAACTGAACTCAATCACCCCATTTGTAATTAATGAAGAACTGTATTGTTATTAATTTAAAGGGACTGATATTTAAGGATCAGCTGACTGGAACAGAAAGTTGAGTATCACAGCACAATATGAAGTTCAAGAATGCCGAGTTTTGAATCAGCAGTAAAGTTGAAGAAATGAGAATACAAATAAAAAGGATGGGAAAGTCAGAATCAAAGAATTCATTCAGATGAGTATTCCCTTGGGGCAGGACTATAAACTTGGATAGTTTGAAAACATAGCGCTGTGTAGGGAAGATGAAGATATAGAGGGATGTTGATTGGGTCATCCCTGCTGCAGTGTCATCAAGAAGTAAGGATATCCTGGAGGGAGAACTTCCTCTCTGCTCACACTACTAAGACCCTTATCCACCCACTAGTCACCTCCTGCCTTGACTATTGTAAAGTGCTTCTCACTGGTCTCCCTCTGAATCATCTCTCTCCCCTTCAATCTGTTCAAAACTCAGCTGCATGGCTTATCTTCTGCCAGTATTGCTATGTTCATGTAACCCCTCTTCTCAAGTCATTTCACTGGCTCCCTATCAGTTTCCACATCCAATTCAAACTTCTCCTACTGACCTACATGTGCATTCATTCTGCGGCTCCTCACTACCTTTCATCTTGTATCTCACTCTACTCCCCTCCTTGGGAACTCCGCTTCTCTGGCAGATCCCTTTTATCTGTGCCCAGGGGCGGCCCAAGGGGGGTGCGGGGCCATGTGCGGAGACTCGGTGCAGGGCCTCATTTGCATAAGGTGCCTCATTTGCATAAATATTTGCATAATGTTACCATACACTAACTTTTAGTAAACATGCCTCTTAATGAGTATATGGATAAAGAAAGACTAAAAGATTTCTACATTACTATAATCCAGTACCAACCGCCAGGCACATTAGGAACTATTACAAACACTGCCCATTTAGAACCCATAGCAAAACCGCCGTATTCTAACAGCACTACCAGGACTCACAAAGCACCATACCCTAACTATCAAAAGGCAACATTGCAAATATAAAACCAATACATTTCAGAGAATAACAATACATGACCTACTGGGGAAAGAGAACAAGTGGCAGTGTCAAATAGGAATTATATAAACAGAATACCTCAGCTCAGTTACACATGCAGAACACAGACCATCACCAAACAAGGAATCACAATTTAGAAACAGGAAGACAATAATTAAACTGGGAACCCCAAAAGCCAAACTTGGAATGTACAACACTGTAGAAATAAAACTATAAATTAATTTCCTCTTGTACTAAACAAAGTGCAGACGTTAATGATGCACATTTCCCAGAGCTGACATATTCCAGTTAAATTCAAAATAAAGAGATATTTTTCTACCTTTTGTGCATTTTTTTTCAGTTACAATTGTTCCAGCCACTTTCTTCTAGTTTCTTCGTGTCTTCTGCTAACTCTCCATCTGCTGTCCATTTGTCCTTTCTTCTCTCTTCTAGTTTTTTGCTTTAAAATACTAATCTTTCTCCTTTTGCACTTTCCTCATTCCTATTTCATCCACTCAAATTTTACCCCTTCATCCTCAATCCCCACTTACTCTCCCAATATCCGGTCAATTGTAGATTTGTCTTCCCTCCCACACAAAATATTTTTCCCTCTCCATTTCACTCTCCCAGCTCCATCCCATTCTAATCCTCCCCCAACATCAGCTCCCTTCTAGTTCCAGCCCCACCCAGCATCTGCTCCCTTCTAGTCCCTGCATCAGCCCATTTCCAGTCCTAGCCCCCCATCAGACCATTTCCAATCTTATCATAGCCCCACCATCAGCCCATTTCCAGTCCTAGCTCTCCCATCCATTTCCAGTCCTATCCAAGTCCCTCCCTCAGCTCATTTCTAGTCCTTTCCTAGCCCCACCATCAGCCCATGTCAAATCCTAGCTCCCCTCCACTCAGCCCATTTCCAATCCAAACCCCCCATGAGCCTACTTCCAGTTCTAGCCCCTCCATGAGTCCATTTCAATTCAAGCCCCCACCACAGCCCATTTCCAACCTTAGCACCCCCAACAGCCCATTTCCAGTCCTATCCTAGCCCCTCCATCAGCCCATTTCCTGTCCTAGCCCCCCCACTCAGCCCATTTCCAGTCCTAGCTCCCTCCCCTCAAAGCCCATTTCCATTCCAAGCCCCCCTCCCCATCAGCTATTTGCAGTTCAAGCCCCCCTCCCACTCAGCCCATTTCCAGTCCTAGCAACCCCCTATCCCATTACCAGTCCTAACCCCCCCATAGCCCATTACCAGTCCTAACCCCCCCATCAGCCCATTTTCAGTCTTACCCCCCACAGCCCATTACCAGTCTTAACCCCCCATCACCCCATTTTCAGTCTTACCCCCCCCCCCCACAGTCCATTACCAGTCCTAACCCCCATCAGCCCATTACCAGTCCTAATGCCCCCATCAGCCCATTACCAGTCAGCCCCCCGCCACCATAGCCCATTACCAGTCCTAACCCCCATCAGCCCACTTCCAGTCCTAACCCCCACATCAGCCCATTACCAGTCCTAAGCCCCCCATCAGCCCTTGTAGTCTTAGCCCCCCCACAGCCCATTACCTGTCATAACCCCCCATCAGCCCACTTACAGTCTTAGCCCCCCCATAGCCCATTACCAGTCCTAACCCCCCATCAGCCCACTTCCAGTCCTAACCCCCATCAGCCCATTTCCAGTCCTAGCCCCCCATCAGCCCACTTCCAGTCTTAGCCCCCCATAGCCCTTTACCAGTCCTAACCCCATCAGCCCACTTCCAGTCCTATCCTCCCCATCAGCCCATTTCCAGTCCTAGCCCCCCATAGCCTATTACCAGTCATAAGCCCCCCATCAGCCCACTTGTAGTCTTAGCCCCCCCCCCCCAGCCCATTACCTGTCATATTTGGTTCCCGCACACTTCTCCTACTCCTTCACTTGCTCCATCCCTTGCAGGCTCCACCATCACTGTAGTCCCTAAGCTTCGCTACCTTGGGGTGTTTCTTGATAGCGCCCTTAGTTTTCATGACCATATCTCTCACATTTCTCGGTGCTCTTTTCTATGTCTCCGGCAAATTCGTGCTATTCGTCCCTTTCTGTCCACTCAGGCCCTCACTACTCTTCTCCTTTCTTTGGTCATCACCAGATTCGACTTTTGCAACACTATTTTCGCCGGTCTCCCCCAATATCAAAAACACCGTCTTCAATTGATCCAAAATACAGCTGCTCGCATGATCCTCCACGCTTCCCCTCATGACCATGTCACCCCTCTGCTACATCACCTCCACTGGCTGCCACTTGACTACCGGATATCATTTAAGTCCTCACCTTAACTCATAAAGCCATTTATCGCTCAACACCTGCTTACCTTTCGGATTTACTGACTTACCATACCCCCTCACGTAGTCTTCGGTCCATACACGTTAACCGTCTTCACCTTCCAGCACCTTCCAAAGCTCATCTGCAATCTACCAGGAAATCGGCATTCTACTATTTAGGACCCTCTCTCTGGAACTTCCTCCCCACCAACCTCCGTACAAAAAATCCTATCCCAAATTCCGTTCTCTTCTTAAGACTCATCTTTTCTCTCTAGCTTTTCCCCCCTAAGTTTTCTTTCTCTGTTTTCTGTCTTTGAACTGGATATTTATTCTGCCTCTACTTTCCTCCCTCCTATCATTTATTGTAATTTCCTTTTTTTAAACTATTGATTTTGTTTGTAAACCGCCTCGATGTTATGGGAGGCGGTATATTAAATGTGAAATAAACAATAACCCCCCATCAGCCCACTTCCAGTCCTAGCCCCCCATCAGCCCATTTCCTGTCCTAGCCCCCCATCAGCCTATTACCAGTCATAAGCCCCCCATCAGCCCACTTGTAGTCTTAGCCCCCCATTACCTGTCATAACCCCCCATCAGCCCACTTCCAGTCTTAGCCCCCCACAGCCCATTACCAGTCCTAACCCCCCATCAGCCCATTTCCAGTCCTAGCCCCCCCATAGCCCATTACCAGTCATAAGCCCCCAATCAGCCCACTTGTAGTCTTAGCCCCCCATTACCTGTCGTAACCCCCCATTGGTCCACTTCCAGTCTTAGCCCCCCCATAGCCCATTACCAGTCCTAACCCCCTCCCCCCCATCAGCCCAGCTAGGTTAAAAAAAACACAAACTGGCTGCTGCTGCCACTGCCGCCGTGGCAGCGGCAGAATCGAGCATCCCGCGGGCCCCCCCCCCTGCCCTGCAGAGTCTTCCATGTGGCCTCAGCATGGGCTTTTCAGAACCGCGCGAAGGGAGTGTTTCCCTTTCTCATGGCTCTGTTAATCCTGCCATGGGGCTGATGGAAATCCCATCAGCCCCGTGGCGGGATTAACAGAGCTGCGAGAGGAGAAGCTCTCTCTCTTTGCACGGCTCTGACAGCCGACGCTGAGGCCGCATGGAGGACTCAGCAGTGGCCCCGTGGGATGCTCGATTCTGCTGCTGCTACGGCGGCAGTGGCAGCAGCAGCCAGTTTGTGTTTTTTTTTATTTATTTATTATTTATTTATTTAACAGTATTTCTAAACCGCCTTATCATGATAATCAAGGTGGTATCACAGCAAACAATCTAGTAGTGTGAGTGTGTTATACATGCAGTGAGGGTGGAAATTTAGTTGGGTGTGTGTTGTGTTGTGAGCTAGATTGGTTTGAGCTATGTACAATGTGGGCTATATACAGTGGGCTATATACAGTGGGCTATAACCTAGTTGGGCTGATGCAAGATGTTTTTTGTGCGGGGCCCCCTGAAACGCGGGGCCCTGTGCAAAAAACATCCTTGCTGAATGGACAGGCCGGCCCTGTCTGTGCCCTTCTCTACCACTGCCAACTCCAAACTTTGTTCATTCCATCTTGCTCCTCCATATGCCTCGAACAAACTATCTGAGTCTATACGTTAGGCTCCTTCTCTAGCCCTATTCAAATCCAGGCTAAAAACCTAACTCTTTGAAGCTGCTTGAAGGACTAGAAAGGGGGGCTGTTACTTCTGGAGAGAAATCTGAAATTGTGAGTATATACTTCTGGGAATTTTTCTGAAAGGAATTTTTTTTCTTTTAAAGCTAATTAATCTGTGAACCCACTATTTTTTGTTAAATCAGTCAGGGCCTAGTAGCAACAGTTTAAGATTCAATTTAAAACACAGAGGAGAACTTTCTGGTTACCTTTCATACCCAGTAGAGAGCTGTAGTTTAAATTTCATAGTCACTCAGGGCCTAGCATCAGCAAAGTACTTTTATTTTCAAATTAAAACACAGAAGAGAGCTTTCTGGTTAAATTTAGAATCCAGCAGAGAGCTTGTAGTTTAAATTTCATAATAGGTTAGGGCCTAGCATCAGCAAAGTACTTTTAGTTTCAAATTAAAACACAGAAGAGAGCTTTCTGGTTAACTTTAGAATCCAGCAGAGAGCTTGTAGTTTAAATTTCATAGTCACTCAGGGCCTAGCATCAGCTAAGTACTTTTAGTTTCAAATTAAAACACAGAAGAGAGCTTTCTGGTTAAATTTAGAATCCAGCAGAGAGCTTGTAGTTTAAATTTCATAATAGGTTAGAGCCTAGCAGCAGCAAAGAGCTATAATTTAAATCAAATCAGAATATAGTTTACCTCAGCAGCACAGGACAGGGTACTGAGTAGCAGCCCTCTTTTAATAAGTGTTATATCCCTCCCTCCCTCCCCACACCCACCCTCCCCTGGGATAATCACAGCTTTATAGGTACTTGCACAACTTAAAAGACAGGAGGTGCTCTCAGGTGAAGCTCATTACCCAAATCAGTCATACACTAAGGACCTGAGATTAATTAAGCTTCAGGTGAACAAGGTATATTAAACCTATTAGGTACAGTTTTAGTGGTATAAATATCCATAGCACCCTTTAGTACGTAAAGAACTTAAAGATCTAAACACAAACTTAAAACTAAGATGCAGACAGCAGTCCAGCAGCGGGATGTGGGCTTTCCAGTCTTTTGCATTGAGTGTCACATGTATGATTTTCTCCCAGCTGGTGAGAGGTCTTACGTGTGCACTAGGTGCAAGGAGCTCTTTGCTCTCAGGGAACAAGTCCGTTCTCTAGAGGCTAAAGTAGCAGACTTGGAAAGCATAAGACAAACAGAGAGGTACATAGACGAGACCTACAGGGATATAGTCCTGAAGTCCCACCTCCAGTCTGGCAGCATCCCTGTTGCCATGGAGGAGAGAGGTCACGTGACAGGAGAGCATCACCCTGGTGTGGCAGGAAGTGATCCTGTAACTAGGACCTGTCCTCCAGGTGATGTAAACCCCTCTCGCACCGAGGAGGATTCTCCAGGGCCAAGTACCCATGAGGGAAGGGTTAGGACAGCAGTTATAGTTGGTGATTCGATCATTAGGCATGTAGATAGCTGGGTGGCTGGTGGACGTGAGGATCGCCTGGTAACATGCCTGCCTGGTGCGAAGGTAGCGGACCTCACGCGCCACCTAGATAAGGTCTTAGATAGTGCTGGGGAGGAGTCTGCTGTCTTGGTACATGTCGGTACCAATGACATAGGAAAATGTGGTAGGGAGGTTCTGGAAGCTAAATTTAGGCTTTTAGGTAGGAAGTTGAAATCCAGAACTTCCAGGGTAGCATTCTCCGAAATGCTTCCCGTTCCACGTGCAGGACCCAAAAGGCAGGCAGAGCTCCGGAGTCTCAATGCATGGATGAGACAATGGTGCAGAGATGAGCGGTTTGGATTTGTTAGGAACTGGGGAACATTCTGGGGAAAGGAGGGGCTCTTCCGAAGGGATGGGCTTCACCTTAACCGGGATGGAACCAGGCTGCTGGCATTAACCTTTAAAAAGGAGATAGAGCAGCTTTTAAACTAGATAATAGGGGAAAGCCGACAGTCGCCCAAGAGCGCATGGTTTGGAAGAATGTATCCTTGAAGGATACTACAAAAAGCAGAGAGGTTCCAAAAAAGAGTAAAGTAGCCCAAATGCCCTCGAGTATGGAGCAGACAGAGCTTAAAGATCCCAAATTACCCATAGCCAAATAGCCAAATTAATATGAATAAAATACAGTCTCTAAAATGCTTGTATGCAAATGCTAGAAGTCTAAAAAACAAGATGGGAGAGTTAGAATATATAGCACTAAACGAGAGGTTAGTTATGATTGGAATATCAGAGACATGGTGGAAGGAGGACAACCAGTGGGACACTGTGATACCTGGGTACAAACTATATCGTAATGATAGAGCTGATCAAATTGGTGGAGGGGTTGCGCTCTATGTTAGAGAGGGCATTGAGTCAGAAAGGATTAAAGTTTTGCAAGAAACAAAATTTGCTGTAGAATCTCTATGGATTGAAATTCCATGTAAAAAGGGGAAGGCGATGGCAGTGGGGGTGTACTATCGTCCGCCTGGCCAGAATGAACAAATGGATGATGAAATGCTCAAAGAAATCAAGGAAGCTAGCAAATGTTACAGTGCAGTAATAATAATGGGTGATTTCAATTACACCGGCATCGACTGGGTCAGTGTCACAGCAGGACATGCTAGGGAGATAAAGTTCCTAGATGAAATAAATGACTGCTTCTTGGAGCAGCTGGTTCATGAACTGACCAGAGGGGAAGCCATATTAGACCTAGTCCTTAGTGGAACACCAGATCTAGTGCAAGAGATAAGGGTGTTGGGGCCACTTGGCAATAGTGATCATAGCATGATCGCCTTTGATTTAATTAGTGGAGGAGGGATAGTAAGGAAATCCACAGTACTACTCTTTAACTTTCGAAAGGGATACTATGATAAAATGAGGAAAACAGTTAAGAAAAAACTAAAAGGAGCAGTTGCAAAGGTTAAAGACGTACATCAAGCTTGGATGTTGTTGAAAAATACTATCTTGGAAGCCCAGACCAGCTGTATTCCACGCTTTAAGAAAAGTGGAAGGAAGTCCAAAAAACTTCCAGCATTGGTTTAAAGGTGAGGTCAGAGA
This sequence comes from Ichthyophis bannanicus, assembly GCA_033557465.1. Lineage (NCBI taxonomy): Eukaryota > Metazoa > Chordata > Amphibia > Gymnophiona > Ichthyophiidae > Ichthyophis > Ichthyophis bannanicus. The sequence goes on from CM066035.1 coordinate 751,286,385, forward strand.
GGCTGTTGTTGCCAAAAAAGCATCTTTCAGGAAATGGAAAAAAGAGCCAAATGACGAAACCTGGAAACAGCACAAGCACTGGCAAGTCAAATGCAAGGCATTGATAAGGCAGGCAAAGAGAGAATTTGAGAAGAAGCTTGCTGCGGAAGCAAAACACGAAATAAAGACCTTTTCAAGTACATTCGTAGCAAAAAACCTGTGAGAGAGTCAGTTGGTCCATTAGATGATAAAGGGGTTAAAGGAGCACTAAGAGGCGACAAGGCGATAGCGGAGAGACTGAATGAATTCTTTGCTTCAGTCTTTACTGAGGAAGATGTAGGGATGTTACCCATGACTGAAGTGGTATTTAAAGGTGCGGAAGAATTGAAGGAAATATCGATACATCGGGAAGATGTCTTACAACTATTAGATAAACTGAAGAGTAGCAAATCACCTGGGCCGGATGGTATACATCCAAGGGTGTTGAAAGAACTGAAATATGAGATTGCAGACCTGCTATTAGTAATCTGTGAACTATCATTAAAATCATCTCTAATACCTGAAGATTGGAGGATCGCCAATGTAACACCAATTTTTAAAAAGGGTTCCAGGGGTGATCCGGGAAACTACAGACCGGTGAGCCTGACGTCAGTACCGGGGAAAAAATGGTAGAAACCATCATAAAGAATAAAATTACTCAGCATGTAGATAGTCACGACCTAATGGGAGACAGCCAACAAGGCTTTAGACAAGGAAGATCTTGTCTTACTAATCTATTATGTTTTTTTGAAGGAGTGAATAAACAGGTGAACAAAGGTGAGTCGGTTGATATTGTGTATCTGGACTTTCAGAAAGCCTTTGACAAGGTCCCTCATTAGAGACTTTTGGCAAAACTAAAGAGCCATGGGATAGGAGGCAGTGTACTATTGTGGATCAGGAACTGGTTAAAAGATAGAAAGCAGAGGGTAGGGCTAAATGGCCAATTTTCCCAATGGAGAAAGGTGAATAGTGGTGTACCCCAGGGATCTGTGCTGGGTCCGCTGCTTTTTGACATATTCATAAATGACCTGGAAAGTGGAATAACGAGTGAGGTTATCAAATTTGCAGATGACACAAAACTATTTAAAGTTTTTAAAACCCAAAAGTATTGTGAAAAAATTGCAAGAGGATCTTGATAAATTGGAAGACTGGGCATCAAAATGGCAGATGAAATTTAATGTGGACAAGTGCAAGGTTATGCACCTAGGGAAGAACAACCCAAACTATGGATACACAATGCAAGGTTCCACATTAGGAACCACCACCCAGGAAAAAGATTTAGGCGTCATTGTGGATACCATGTTAAAACCCTCGGCCCAGTGTGCAGCGGCAGCCAAGAGAGCAAATAGAATGCTAGGTATGATAAGGAAAGGAATGGAAAATAAAACAACAGATATTATAATGCCTCTATATCGTTCCATGGTGAGACCGCACCTTGAATATTGTGTGCAATTCTGGTGGCCGTATCTTAAAAAGGATATAGCGATTTTAGAAAAGGTTCAGAGAAGAGCCACCAAAATGGTAAAGGGGATGGAAGGATACTCCTATGAGGAAAGGCTAAAAAGGTTAGGGCTTTTTAACCTGGAAAAGAGACGGCTGAGGGGAGATATGATAGAAGTCTATAAATTAATGAACGGAGTGGAACGGGTAAACGTAGATCGATTGTTTACGTTATCAGAATATAGAAAGACTAAGGGACATGCAATGAAGCTACAGGGTAAACTATTTAAGACTAATAAAAGAAAATATTTTTTTCACTCAACGTGTAATCAAACTCTGGAATTTGTTACCGGAGGATGTAGTAAAGGCTGTTAGTGTAGCTGGGTTTAAAAAAGGTTTGGACAAGTTCCTGGAGGAAAGGTCCATAAACCATTATTAAGAAGTGACCGAAGATATCAATGCTTGACCCAGTACAAGCATTGTGGAGCTTGTGTCTCTTGGGGAAACTGATAGGTACATATGACTTAGATTGGCCACTGTTGAAAACAGAATACTTGATGGACCTTGGTCTGACCCAGTATGGCATATCTTATGTTCTTATGTTCTGCTTTTGGATCCTGATGCTCCTCACACTCTTGTCCATTACTTATGTGTATCTTACCATACTCTAGTCCCCACTTTTGCTATGTGTTTTGCCTTGATTAGATTGTAAGCTCTGATGAGCAGGGACTGTGTCTGACATCTATATGTATAATGCTGCGTATGCCTTATAGCTCTATACAAATGATTAGTATCTTTATTCATCTTTATCTTTATTCAAAACTTAATATACCACTCGTACCAAGGGCATACAGTGGTTTACAAAATTAGTAAAAACAGGGATGTACTGCTAAAGAAAAAGAAAGAGAACACCAAATATGGATAGGAAAGAGATAACCGAGTAAAGAGGGGTCAGCCATAACAGAGGGGAGACGAGGACTGAACATCAGCGAGGAGGATGAGACTAGGGGGAGGGTTGAGGGGGGGAGGTCAAAGGCTGAACATAAGAGATGGGTTTTTAATCTGGCTTTGAAGGCAGGGAATGAAGATTCCAGATGGAGTGCCGATGGGAGTGAATTCCAAAGACGGGGACAAAGAAAGAAGAGAAAGCGGAAGTGCGAGTAGATTCCAGGTGAGTTGGGACAGAGATGGAAGAAACAGATGGTTAGAATGAACAGACCTGAGAATTCGATGAGGGCAGTGGAGATGGATCAAGTCAGAGAGATAGAGCGGAGTGCCGGTATGAATTGATCTGTGAATGAAGATAAGGATTTTGTACCGAATTCTGAATAGGATAGGGAACCAGTGCAAGCGAATGAGGAGAGGAGTGACGTGATCAAACAGGGAGGCATGGGTCAAGATACGGGCTGCTGTATTGTGGACCAGCTGAAGTCTACGCAGTTGGGTTTGGGGGAGGCTGGCCAGAGAAGCGTTACAATAGTCCAAATGTGACACAAAGAGGGATAGGAGTAGCGTGGCCAAAGAAGAAAAGGAGAGGAAAGGGTGGACCGCACAAAGTTGCCTTAGAGTATAGAAGGAACACTGGACTACAGATGAGATGTGGTCTTTAAAAGAAAGGGATGAGTACTGGGTAACACTGAGATAACATAAGGATGTGATGATAGGGATGGGGGAGGCGGACAAAAGAGGAACAAGAGGGGGGGCAGGGTTGCCGGCAGTAAACCAGATGGCAGGGCTTTAGAGAGATTAACGTGTAGGAAGTTCACGGATAACCAGGAGGCTACGCAGGACAGGCAAGCATTGAGGGGGCCAATATCTGGGGCGGAGGAATTGGTGTGGTGGAGAAGAATGATATAATTTGCGTAGTAGTATGCAGAGATTCCATATTGTTGAACTAGAAGAGGAAGGGGGGCCAAGAAAATATTAAACAACTGTGGGGCCAGCACTGAACCCTGAGGGACATGACATTGAAGAGGGGTTGGGAGTGAGGAATTGGACCCGGAAAGAACCGAGAAAGACATGTTGGAAAGAAAAGAGTGAAACTAGAGAAGAACTGTGCCAGAGAGACCAGTGCTGTGTAGACGTGTAAGAAGGGTACGATGGTCGACTACATCAAAGGCGGTTGAAAGATCAAGTGAGACAGCGATAGATATAGAACCCCGGTTGTGGGCAACGTGCAGTTCATTGAGGAAAGAAATAAGGATGGATTCGGTACTGTGACCGGGACGGAAGCCGGATTGGCGGGGGTGAAGGGCTAGGGAAGCTTTGAGATGAGAGGAGAGTTGGGTGGAGACCAATCTCTCAAGGAGCTTGGAGAGGAACAGGAGATTGGAGATGGGACGCCAATTTACGGATACGGAAGGGTCCAGGAAATCTTTCTTCAGAATAGGACGGATCAGAGCATGTTTCCATTTTGAGGGGAAACTACCGGATAGGAGGCTTGAGTTGAAGATGGAGAGAATCTGAGGGGACAGGGCCAATGAAGGTTCTGGGAGCCAATGTGAGGGAATAGGGTCTGAGGGACAGGTGGTCTTACGGATTGTGGAGAGGGCTTTAGTCAATTCTGGGAGGGTAATAGACTGAAAGGAGGACCGAATATGGGAAGGGGGGGGCAGAGGGGGGCAGGTATGGAAGGGGGAGGGAGGGACTATAGGAGGGAGGGAGGGAGAGAGGGGGGACAGGCAGGAAAGAGGAGATGAAGAGGAGGGTTCAGGGCACTTTAGAGGCAAAATGTGAGGCCAGGAGAGCTGGGTCGGGGATAGGGAAGGAAGAAGGGGAAGAAGTGGAGGGGGAATGGGAGGCAGAGAGAGAACAGAGTACTGAATAAAGCTGATGCAAAGAGTTTGGAGAAATAATCCTGTTTAGCTGAGTGAAGAAGAAGGTGGTGGTAGTGATGGTGTCAATAACGAAAATGGGCTAAAGAGTCAGGAGAAGGACACTTGCGCCAACAGTGCACAGCCCAGCGGAGGTAGGAGCGGTGGATCAAGAGGCCGGGATGGAATCAGGGTGTGCCAGGTCTATGACGGGCAGAAGGAATGGAGCGTAGGAGGGCGACCTTATCAAGGGCAGAGGAGAGTGATGTGTCCCAGCATTGGACCTGGAGATCGACAGACAGAGAATGGAAATCAGGGGGAAAAAGGGTAGCTGAAGAAGGGAACTGAAGAAGGGAGTTAGGAGTGATGCGGCGAGCCTGGATGGATGGAGGAGGAACAGGATTCTGAGGTAGAGAGGGAGAAATGGAGGGAAAAGGGAGAGAAAAGAATATGCAAAAATGGTCAGACCAAGGAATGGGCAGGGTTAAGAAAAAGGAAGGAGGGAAAGGCAAGGCCTATTGGGAGATTACAAGGTCTAACGTGTGGCCGGCTGTGTGCGTAGGAGCTTGGACGAGCTGTTGAAGAGATAGAGAGGAGGGAGAGAAAGGCAGAGTCGCAATGGGAAGTGGGGGAATCGAGATGGACATTGAAATCCCCCAGAATCAGAAGATGTTGGTACGTGAGGGAAGCCTCGGATAGGGTTGACAGAAGGGATTCTCACAAAGGGGGTGATAAAGCAGGGGGAGCATAGATGAGCAGAAGGTGAAGAGAGAGGGAAGACCCCAGGCAGAGGAGGAGAGACTCTGGGTAATAAAGGGTTGTTGGCGAAAACTCATGAACATGGAGGGAGGAGCAAAAAATTACTGCAACCCCCCCCCCCACCGCTCCTACCCCGGAGAGAGGTGGACAGAGAGGAGAAGCCCGGGGGGGGGGGGGAGAGGGGCAGCGATTAAGTAGAGGCTCTTCACCATCTTTTAGCCATGTTTCCGTTAGAAAAAGAAGTTTGAGGGAGTGCTGCAGGATAAGGTCATGAATTAGAACAGTTTTTGAACAGAGAGAGCGACAGTTCACGAGGGCCAGTTGGAGGAATAGGAGCTGAGAAGGAGAAGGAGGAGACAGAGGGGAGGAAAGACAGGGAATAAGATTGGAGGAAGTCCTCGAAGGAGGACCCAGGGGGACGGAGGCAGTGGAAATAGGGGTGGGTCTCCAACCCCAGAATACAGGGATAGCGAACATTACTGAAGAGAAAGACAAGAGTAGAATAAGGAATAATGAAGCCGAGGTAGGGATGAAGGGCCTACCCAGGCACTGTAGGAGAAAACTGGGGCTGTTGTGCAATAGAGCAAAGGAGGAGGGGAGCAAGGTAACAGACTGAGACTGGCAAGGATCCGATGGCAGTGGAGATTTTAGGGACTCGCCCCCAGACTCGTTCAAGGAGCACAACTAGTAGTAGTAGTAGAACTATTCTAGCAACTAGTAATGGAACTCTCACAAGAGAGGGCCATACTGGACCTGATGCTTATGAATGGTGAGAGTGTTTCTGATGGTATAGAGGGTGATCATCTCACATTCAGTGATTACCAAATGGCATGTTCAATATTAGGACAAGGGCGGAGATGGTTCAATCAAAAGTGAAGGTCTTAGCCTTTAGAAAAATTAACGTTGTCAAAATGTGGGAATACCTCATTACAACATTGAGTCACTGTGTTAAACCTTGAAGTGAAAAGTGCTGAGACACAGCAAAGAAAAAGGAACTGTTTTGCTTTGCTACCAGAAGTTGTTTGTTTTCCTTTTTGTACTTGTAACAAGCACTGCCTGTTTTGGAACCAGAGAGTGAAGAAGCAATTACCTTAGTTATTGTATATAATCCTCATGCTAAACTCCTGGGGACTGTCCTATTTTTCTTCTGCACCAAAGTTCTATTTGTAAGGGGAATATATCCTTGTCATTTTGCCTTAAACACTCGGACTACAATTGCTTCTTTATCAGAGAGCTTTAAAAGGGACTACAATTCCCAAGAGGCCTTGTAAAAGCCACAGCTATAGTCTCACTTTCTGCATAGAGCAATTATCATGGCAGATCAACCCTCTGCTTCCTAAGCCGAGGGCTGGCCACGTGGTGACAATATCCAGTTTAGAGGTCGATAGGGAGGACTGTGCACCTTATCAGCGCATAGGCCTTCCACCTTGCTATGGAAGACTACTGTTATTGTTCTAATTGTTAAGCTCTGTTCACTTGTTCTATGTAAACCTGTTCTATGTATTGAGTTGCTATGCTGTAAACTGTGCTGATTTAAAATAGTGTGGTATATAAAACCACATAATTGAATAATCAGGCCCATAAAGTTCAGTCTTGAAAAGGTAAATGCCTGTTTAAATAGCAATATTTTAATTTGTCATCTAAAAGACAAGTAATTTCTAACAAAGGGGCTCTAGGAACTACTCCACCATTAAATCCACTCTTAGCTTTGACATTGCATTACACTGGCTCATGACCAAGGGCCAAGGGCTAAATCTTCTTCAAGTGGGAACCTCAGTCATTTGGAATCTCAGCCTCACATCCACAATATTGCCAATCCTCTCTCTCTAGGTGCTGCTCAGAATCTCACTGTTAAGAGTTTTCTTTTAGTTATTAAACTTCTGTGACAAGTTCCCCTACTATTGAAACCACTCATGCAGTTGTGACACAGAAGACCTTCTCTAACATGATGACTTCAAGTCTTAGCTTAGGAAATGGTCTTGGGATTTCTAGAATATGGTACTTATTGTAAGTGAAGGATTTCATGTACACAAAGTGTATCTGATAATGGTCTCTTCAAAGGTGATTTTCATTAACAATGCAACAGCTTGATTACACACTTGACTAGCACTCTAAATTAAGAGTATCTAGTCTGCATTCACTTTAAAAATTAATGAGATGGTTAATAAAGATTATACAGGTCCAATTGACATATTTGAGGAGGATTAAATACAGTATTGATGGCACATTTTTCCTGCATGGTTTTTAAACCTCAAAGAAATATACTTTACATAATGAACAGGTACTTAAATGCTATGGAATAACTGTCCTATTCAATCCTAATTAAATACATATTTAAAGGATATTCATGGGTTTGCTTTTCCCCTGTTATCAAACATTTACAACAGTTATGCCAGCCTCTCAAGTGGCACTCGATATTCATTGCTTTAGAAATTAGTTGCAAGGACTTTATTGCCATCTTGCAACAAATTTCAACTTAAGAAACAGAGTGGAGATGAGGTGAGCAGAATACTCCACATTAGCTGTGATATGTGGCTCTCATTAGCAAGCTACATTAACAGGTTAGCTCACGTTAAATGTGAATTAAATAATACAAGCCCCATTATTCTCAATGAGGCTATTTACTAACTCTAAAAGTACGTTTATAACAAGATGCCTATACTTGGACATAGAGAAGGTGCCTATTTTATAAAGACACATAGGTGCTTATGGTCTTTATAAAATAATTGCATAAGTCCTGCAGAGATTGCACCTAGACTGAAAGTATAGACATTACATCTACTGTTGGTGTGTATTTTATATGCATATGCCCATGTTTTATAAATTATACATACCAATCAGGATTCCACCCATACTTCACCTAGCACCTCCCCTAAGCATGCCTACTTTACAAGTACATGCCATCTTGGACCACATCTAGGAGCATGAGAAACTTTTATGAGGGGCCTTTTTTTGTGCATAAATCAGCATACTACATGAGGGAAAGGTTTATAAAATCATCCCCTAAGAGATTTACTCAAATTAACATGTTAATGTACATTAACGCTGTTTCGTTAAAATGGGCTGTAGTTTCAGTTTCAGTTAAACAAGGCAACTCAAGCATAGGCATTCATGAAGAGAAAACTAGTTTGTGAACTAGTCTGCAAGTGTTTGTTAATTTAAACCCACCATAAAACAATGGTCTTCCAGCAAATGTGGGAACTGGGAACAATATTAGCTGATTCTTTGAACTTCTTTCTGATACACTTAAGGATATTTAACTTGATATCCTTTCTAAACCAATGGAATGCTGGAAAGAAATTAAACATAAGCGGTCAGGAATGTCTGGATGTTTGTCTGGGAGCAAAATAATTCTACCAGAATAAGCCAAATTTTGATGTGGAAGAAAAATCAATGAAAAAATGACACCAAGTTTGAGAAATAACTAAATCATGCCAGATGTTCCAGAGAAATAAACTTCCCCCCAAAAATGGTCTAATGTATTTCTGTGGGAGAAGCAGTTCAAGCTTCCATAGTATAGAAACAGCAGTAGAGCAATTACTCCTTTCAACCTGCCTCTCCCCATTTTTCTATTCTCCTGGTCATAGAGACATACAGAAGCAATTATAAATATATGCACACAAACAAACACACACACATGTGCGCATACTCTGGGCATGGAAGGTATTCATGAGCTATTTGCTGAATGCTTTCCCCCCTTGCCAGTCTGTTCTTTTCTTGGTTGATGTTGGAAAACAAACAGTTTGGCAAATCCATAATTGAAGTTAACTGACAAAGAAGTTTCAGAAACTTTTGTAACAAAGGTAAAACAAGGAGCATTAACATCAGAGAGAAAAGAAGAAAACAATGCTTTGCTTCTGAGAGTATCATCAAAAACATGGCTCACTGTGTTCTAGGTTATCCAATGTGGAAAAAGTATTAGAAAAAAAATTGTAGCCGGGGAGTGTTTGCCTGCAATCCTGTTTTCCTGCAGAGGAGAGAGTGCAGCTGGCTTTGCAATCTGCCGGCCCGTGTGGGGCAGCCACAGCGACATCATCAAATGGCCCCAATAAAAGACCTAAGAGGTGGGTTGGAACCTGGGAGTGTTTGCCTGCAATCCTGTGTTCCCGCGAAGGAGAGAGTGCAGCTGGCTTTGCAATCTGCCGGCCTGTGTGGGGCAGCCACAGCGACGTCATCAAATGGCACCGATAAAAGCTGCACCGGTGTTTTGCGGCGCCATCTGTCGGCACCTATTTTGGGCGTCTCCTAAGGGGCGTATCCAAAGGAGAAGTTTAGGCCCCTTGTGAGCCCCTTAGGAGTCCATTGGGAGTTGGAGTTTGGCTGTTGCTTTACTTCTGCAATGCTTGGTGAAAAGAGGAAAAAGAAACCTGCACCGACGGAGATCGCTGGAGGCCCCATGGATAAACATGTGATCTCGACGCCGGCCGCTTTCAAGTCAGGTACTGCTCTCTTTGTTCTTTCTGCTGAGGAAGCCAGCCTTAGCTCATCGGAGCGAACTCCCCCACTTCCACCTGGTTTCTTAGAACTCTCAGATGTGCTTTCTTCCCCCCTGAGTCATTCTGGGATAGGCGAGCTCCCTAAAGTGGTTATCTGGAAGGAGCTTACCGTTTCTCCTGATAAAATTCAAGCACCTTCAATTTCACTGCTAGACATCTGGCAGGTGGTCAACCGAACTGAGCGTATTTTGACTGATACTATTCCTGCTTGGATTCTCAAATTGGATTCTCAAATTACTTCGTTGATTCAAGTGTTATGAATGTGGATAAACAAGTTAATTCCCTTTCATTATTTCAGGCTAGTGTTATGAAGGATAGTATGTACATACAACAGAAACTTGAAAATTTGGAGAATTTATCTTGTAGCAGGAATTTACGGATACTTAATTTTCCTTGTACAACCTTAATTTCTCCTTCAATTCTATTAAGGAAATACTTAAAGGATGTCCTTCTCTTGTCTAATGTGGATACTTTGATGTTTATCAAGTGTTATTATGTTCCTTCTAAAGTTGCGGTATCCAGAGTAGATGAGGAAGTTGAGGGCCTTGAGGGTAGAAATGAATTAAATTTGACAGCATTTCTTTTTTTTTTTAAAATTCTTTATTTTCGTTTTATAACAACAAAGGAAAGGAAGACATACAGCTAAAAGACAGATACATACATAGAATGTGATACATACACCAAAGTAAACCCCGGCCACCCCCCTCCCCCCAGCTTCTTGTATAGAAACTAATAAATACCGAAAACGGGCGGGGTCGGAAATTATTGTGGTACAAAACCTAACGGTGATCTGAAACATGATGAGTATACATTAAACAGACATGTCGGAGCAATGAGCAGATTGTACATAATCATTGAGCATCTGCCATTTAGACAAGCGAGAATGAGTTTGGGTATGGGGAATAGCTCTCCGAGATATCTGCTCATATTTACTATATAAGCAGACGAGGTTCCACCATTCATTGGCAGTAATTCGAGAGCTATCCTTCCAATTCCTCGTGATTAAACATATGGCTATACCCAGCATGAAATCAAGGAGAAAGCGACCCTTCTTAGGAAGAGAGGGGACCTCGGCCACTGAGCGGAGTCCCACAATCTTCCAAGAAAGAGGCTCGTGGAGGTGTAAGATGGATTGAATACGACCCCAGACCCGCCCCCAGTAAACCTGTAGTTGAGGACATTCATAAATAACGTGAGCGAGGGTTCCCACAGCAGTATGGCAAGAGCAACACTGGTCCCTAGCAGTTGTGTTCCATTTGGCTATTTTTTCTGGAGTATAAAAGCATCTATGTGCAAAAAAGAAGAGAGTTTGGGTAACAGAGGCAGATCGGGAAACCCGCACTACTTTGCTCCAGAAAACGCTCCATTGCACAGGGGTTAAAGTGGTTTGCAGTTCGCGCTCCCAGGCTTGTTGAGCTCTACAAGTAGCAGTATCGGTACCCTGACATAATAGTTTATAAAAGTTAGAGGCTACCCCATGTGTACTACTAATAGAGTGAATTAGTTCTAATAGCCCGTCCTCAGTAGGGGCAGAGGGCGGCAGGATTTGAGCACTTTTGAGGCAGTGTTGAAGCTGCAGCAATTGAAAGTAATGTTTCGCTGGTAACGCAAATTCCTTTTGTAAATCAGAAAAGGTCTTCCAACGAGCTGCAGAGAAGAGCTGTTGGGGTGTCCAGATCCCCCTAGAGTACCAGGGTTTCCATGCGATCGTTTTATTTAGGACTTGAATTCTGGGGTTATTCCATAGCGGGAGTCCGTCCTGAGGACATACGTTTGGGCCCAGTGACAGAATGAGAGTGTTAAAGGCTGCAAGAGTATCGACAATCATTGGGGGATGGCGGGTGTCTACTGGATGGGACATACCTGGGAGATGGATCAACGGAATTGGGCTACTAAGCTCCTCTTCTATGTCAAGCCAAACTGGTCTGTTGTCTGTTGAGGCAGCTAGCCATCGGGCACCTTGTTTAAGTAGGAAGGCTTGATGATATCTAAGAAAATCAGGAAAGCGGGTACCCCCTAGTTCCTTCGCAGACTGTAGTTTTTGTTTAGCTACCCTTGGTGGTTTGCCCTGCCAGAGATAACGGACGAGAAGGCCCTCAATGTCTTTGTAGGTGTGTAACGGGAGTAAGCAGGGCAGCATTTCTAAAATATAGTTCACTTTGGGGACTATCATCATTTTCACAGTTTCTAGGCGGCCCCACCATGTAAGGGATAAGGGAGACCAACGATTTGTGAGCTCACGGACTTTGGAGACTACCTCCTTGGCATTAAAACTAATAGTGTCTTCTAAAGGAGAACAGTAGTGGACCCCAAGATATTTCACCATGCGGGATTGCCAAAGGAAAGGAAAGGCCTGCATGTCAGCCTCATGTACCCAGCGGTTCAGTGGGAATGCTACGGATTTGGTCCAGTTTATTTTATAGCCCGACAATTGCGAGTATCCATCAATCAGGTCCAAGACAGCTGGGACCGAATCAAGGGATACGAAGAGCATAAGGTCATCTGCATATGCAGAGAGTTTAATCTCTCTGTGACTGAAGGGGACACCTCGAATACGTGCGGACTGTCTAATAAGGAGGGCGAGGGGTTCAAGAGCTAGATCAAAGAGCATTGGTGATAGGGGGCAACCTTGACGCGTGCCTCTTTGAAGATTAAAAGGCCGAGACTTAATGGCATTTACACAAATACTGGCAACGGGTTGAGAATACATGACTTGGAGGTATCGGAGGAAGCCCTCCCCAAAGCCATACCAATGGAGAACTGCAAATAAGAAGGGCCATTCTAGGCGATCAAAGGCTTTTTCAGCATCTAGGGAAAGACCCACCCATGGGTGGTCTAAATTGGCAGCACTGGATAGCACATGGCACAAGGTCCGAGCATTGTCAGCGGTGGAGCGGCCGGGTATAAAACCGCATTGGTCGGGATGGACTAAGGTGGCCATCCTGTCAGATAGCCGGGTGGCCAAGATCGTTGCGAAGATCTTATAATCGGCATTAAGTAGGGAGATTGGACGGTAGTTGGCGGTTAGCAGCGGGTCTCTGCCTTCTTTCTCAAAAACTACCACATTAGCTGCAGAAAAGGATCCCAAAGAGGATGTATCTACCGCAAGGGCAGTAAAATAAAGTTTTAAGTAGGGAACTAAATCTGCACTGAACGTACTGTAGAATTCGGTCGGGAGACCATCAGGCCCGGCGGCTCGACCCGAGGCTGTTCGTTTTAGAGCAGATTGGATCTCTGAAGTAGAGAAGGGTTCATCCAGCGCATCCCTATCAGCTTCAGAAAGGGTCGGCCGCCGCTGAATACCAGAAAACAAGCGCTCGAAGGTCTCTGATGAGAACTCACATTCAGATTGATATAGACGGGTATAGAAATCCCGAAAGAGTTCTACGATATCGGAGTCTGTGGTCAGTATGCCCCCTCCCTGTGGGGCTCGAAGGGCCGCTACGCGTTTGGCTTCTTTTTGACCTTTCAAGGCGTTGGCTAAAAGTCGACCGGCTCGGTTGCTTTCACGGTAGTATGTCCCTTGTTGAAGTGCTATACTCTTAGAAGCTGCAGTTGAGAGGATTGCATTATATTGAAAACGGAGACGCTGTAAGCGAACTAAGACGCATGGATCAGTACGTGAAGTTAGAACTCGTTCGCCTGCTTTGATTTGTTGGTCTAGTATAAGGAGCTGCTGTTTGCGTTGTTTCCGCAGGCGAATTTGATAACTAGTGATCGTTGCACGAATGGCCGCTTTAAAAAACCCTCCCACCAAGCCCAATTTGCAGTATCCTGGGGTAAATTAAAGTGGAAGTAATCCTGTATGGCTGCTCGAATTTCTAACTGGAACTCTGGTTGAGTTAATAGGGCTCTATCAAAGAACCAGGCCCCCGAATTCCCTTGGGGCGCAGTGGTGTGTAATTGAAAAGAGATAGCAGCGTGATCTGAGATATGTTGGGAGTGAATCTTTGCAGTGTCCACCTGAGGAACTAACAGTTTTGATATTAGAAAGAAATCTATGCGAGACTGGGATTTGTGAGGGGAAGAGAAGAAAGTAAAGTCAAGCTCATTGGGGTGTAGTAACCTCCATAGATCGACTAAAGCAAGATCTTTGATCACAGAGGTAAGTGTGGTGTGACTCTTGGGGGGACCACTTGTCCTAGGCGGCTGTTTGTCAATCAGGGGATCAAGAACTAAATTGAAATCCCCCCCAATTATCAATGAAGTATTAGCAGAGGCCTGCGCAACCTGAGCAATGGTAGCAAAAAAGGCAGGGTCATCTACATTAGGAGCATAAAGGCATATACATGTAACTTCAAGGTTACCTATCTTGAGGTGAGCCCTGGACCATCTACCTGCTGTATCTGAGCTAGTCGCAATAATAGTAGCATGCAGAGATTTCCTAACCAGTATGGCAACCCCACATTTCTTAGAAACAGCTGGGGAATAGGCGGCCACCATGTAAGGTTTAATATTGAGTTTAAGAGTTTCCTTCGAATTTAAATGCGTTTCCTGGAGGAAAATCAGGTCCGCAGCTTCATGAATTAGATAGCTTAGGATTTTCTTCCGTTTTATCGGATTGTTAATGCCTTTTACGTTCAATGATAAAATCTTACATGGTGCCATCAATCGGTAATAGACATTTTAGGTAAGGGCGCTTGAAAACATACAACATAAGCAGAATCTGTACAACAATGACATAATCACCGAGTATGCTGGCTAATACACCCCATATTGAAAAGCATGTACCAAAGTAACTTAGAGAAGAAGCAAAACCCCCAATGAATATGGCGACCATATGTCTGCGGGAGGAGGCCCTAGAGAGGAAGATAGAGACATGAAAAAAAAAAGAAAAGAAACACCAGAGTCCATAATTAACACTGTCTCTGATATTCATCGAGGCTACTCTGGGTAGATGGAGTCGGGTCACAGATATCATCAAAATAAGGCAACAAACCGCCCTCGACAGACTCTTTGCTGAACCGTGGCAAATCCAAGATGGCAGGCACAGCGGACATGAGAACACTGGTAGGAATACTCTGGAAGTCAGCGCATCAAGTCGGCTTCTTTAGCATCCAAAAACTCCGCTAGTAGATCAGGGTCCTCAAATGTTCTTGTCTGATTGTGAAGCGTGACTCGGAGCTTGGCTGGGTACATCAGGCCATAGCGTGCTTGTAGTTGTTGAAGCCTCGGCCGGAATTCCAGAAAGCGCTTTCGGCGATCAACCGTGGGTTTAGCCAAGTCAGGATAGAAGGAGATCTTGTGGCTCTCAAACTCCATATGGCCCTTTGCCCGAGAGGCGCTGAGAATTTGCTCCACATGTTGATATCTCAAAAGTCGAAAGATGATAGGCCGCGGGGTCTTCCTGTTGAGCGTTATGTTTGTGGGTACACGATGAGCGCGATCGATCTCCAATTCTTTGGTAAAGGTGATTTGGAGCAGGGAAGGGAGGATTTTATATAAAAACTCCTTCATGTCTCCCGATTCCGCTCCCTCCGGTATGCCCACTAGTCGTAGGTTGTTGCGGCGCGCTCTATTATTGCCATCTTCCACTTCTTTCTGCAAGGCCCGCACCTGACGTTCAACTTTGTCGAGTTTGGACAGCCGGACCACATGGGAGTCTAATATGCTCTCCATTTTGTCCTGACGCGAGGAGAGCCCCTCTAGCCTGCCTTGCAATACACCAAGATCTTTCCGCAGCGCTCGGAGTGCTTCCCCGTTTGACTGCACGAGGTCTTTAACCCCTCTAATCTCTGCGAGGATTTCCTGCTGCATTTCGGGGCCCTCGCGCAGAGCCAGCCCCTTCTGCGGGGACGGGGGTTCAGTTTTGGAGCGTTTGCCCTGAGAAGCCGCTGGAGATCCAAATTCCAGGCGCGTAGGTTTGGTCCCCGCCACCTCACCAATGTGCCCCGGTAAGATCAGAGCAGAAATTCAAGTATGTCCGGTGTTAATTCAGGATTCTGAGTAGGCCTCTCGGGAGCCTCAGCGTTATGCGACCATCCCGCTGGACATCGGGCTCCGCCCCCCTGACAGCATTTCTAGAGGATACTCAAGATATGATTCCGACTAGGGCTACTTTATTAGTTTCCTTGTCCTCAGATGATGATAAAGTAGATATTCTTAAAGCTTATTTTCGAAAGAAAGATTTATTGTTTTGTGGAGATAAAGTATCCATTTTTCCTGATGTGTCACGCTCTACGCAAATTCGTAGGAAATCATTTCTGGCTTATAAAGGTAGAGTTGTTGTTTTGGGCACTACCTTTTTTCTCAGATTCCCCTGCAAATGTCTGGTCTCATTGGGTTATGATAAATATGTCTTTTTATCTGTTGCAGATCTATAAAAAATTGATTCTTTATAAGGAAAAAGCACTCTGATAGCTCTTCGTATTTCGTTATTTCCTTTCTATTTCCCTAGGTGTAAGTGGCTAGGAAATGGGCTAGATTATTTACGTTAACAGGGGGTGCCTGTAAGTTAGAGGTCTCTCCAGTTTTGTTTTCCTCATTTATTCTTGCGGTTTTGTTCCCCGAAACGTGGGCTAATGTACCTTTATCGCTTTATGCTATGCATCGAAATATCATGGTGGATGATTTTGTATTTCTGTATTTGCTTCTTTTTATTTGATAATTGTATTACCAGTAAAATCTCATAAACAAATAATTTAAAAAAAAAAGAAAAAATTGTAGCCATCCCCATTTTAAAATAGAAGATATGATTGAAAAAATGAAAAAAGCTAGCCATCTTGAGAAAATTAAATTTTATGGCCATTTTTATTTTAATATAGAGGATCTCTGAGAAATTGTATGCCTGTGGCTTCAGAAGCTACAGACCTCAAAAGGGGAGACCTGCTTACATCTTTCTTTTGGGTCTAGTGAAGTGCAAGTAAGAAATCTCTTGAAGGACCCTAGAGCTCATGGATGATCACTTACCCTTTCAGACTCTTATTCGAGTGCTCCTCCACTCAAAACGGCTTCTCTTCACTTTAGAAATGATGGTTAAAAAATTTTAAAGGCACATTTTACAATGTGCATGTCTTCAGACATCCTAAATCATGACTAAGCCTTTTAAAATGACCTCCATAGGGATCAATTTTCAAAAGCATTTATTGATTTAGCAGCACCTGTTAACGGGATAAGTTCAAGTGAAAGAAACATTCAGCAACACTATATGGATAGTGCCAGTGAATATTGTCTTTGACCGGATCAAACTGGGACAGTCCAGGGGCAAAGCAAAACATTATCCATACATCAGCAGTTTCAGTGCCACAATAAGGAAAGCTTAGGGTAGCAAAATGTCCTAAATGGCTATCTGCTAGGGTTGTGCAGGCAACAAAAAAAAATGTTTTGTTTAGTTTCCTGTCTCATTTCTAGATTTGTGTTGTTTTGTTTTAATATATATTTTGTCTCATTTTGTTTTTATAAATTTTCATTTCAAGGCAATTTTTTTTAATTAAAGAGGTGGCTGTGGCTGTTGCCCAAATATAAACACAGCTGAAAGGTTACTAGAGGTTTCAGCATTTGTTTTCTTATACCAAAGGCCGACCTTCAACTTTGGTTTAGGTGGTAGGCATCTTGCAGGAAGAGCTACTACATTTAGATGGAGACTGACTCTAGCCGGTCTGCTCGTATCTGTGTCCTGTAGTTCTAGTGAGCGTTGTTCTTGAGTAGCCAAAAGCTTTTCTGGTCTGGCACTCTGTGCAAAACACTTTCTGGATTATTTGCCTTGTGAATTTAACATAAGAAATGCCATACTGGGTCAGATCAAGGTCTATCAAGCCCATTATCCTGTTTCCAACAGTGGCCAATCAAGGTCACAAGTACCTGGCAGGTTCCCAAAGACACAGAGGTTCCATAATGCTTATATTGGGTCAAGCAGTTGATTTCCCTGTCCTCTTTAATAATGGTTTATGGACCTTTCCTCCAGGAACTTGTCCAAACCTTTTTTAAACCCAGTTACATTAATAGCTTTTACTACATCCTTTGGTAACAAATTCCAGAGTTTGATAAAACGTTGAGTAAAAGTATATTTTCTCTTATTAGTCTTAAATAGCTTTAGCTTCATTGCATGTCCCCCAGTCTTTCTACTTTTTGATGGCAATAAACAATTGATCTACATTTACCAATTCCACTCCATTCATTAATTTATAGACTTCTATCATATCTCCCCTCAACTGTCTATTTTCTAGGTTGAAGAACCCAAAACTTTTAAGCCTCTCCTCATAGGGGTATCCTTCCATCCCCTTTACCATTTTGGTGGCTCTTCTCTGTACCTTTTCTAATAACGCTATATCCTTTTTAAGATATGGCTACCAGAATTGCACACAATATTCAAGGTGAGGTTGCACCATGGAATGATACAGAGGCATTATAATATCCTTTGTTTTATTTTCCATTCCTTTCCTTATGATATCTAGAATTCTATTTGCCTTCTTGGATGCTTTTGCACACTGGGCGGAGGGTTTCAACGTGTTATCAATGATGATGCCTAAATCTTTTTCCTGGGTGGTGGTTCCAAATGTAGAACTTTACAATGTATAACCATAGTTTGAGTTGTTCTTTCCTAGGTGCACAACTTTGCATTTGTCCACATTCAATTTCATTTGCCATTTGAAAGTCCAGTGTGTTCAATTTATCAAGGTCCCCTTGCAATTTTTCACAATCCTCTTGGGTTTTAACAACTTCAAATAATTTTGTGTCATATGCAAATTTGATTACCTTACTCGTTATTCCTATTTCCAGATCATTTACAAATATATTAAAAAGTAGAGAACCCAGTACAGATCCCTAGGGTGTGCCAATATTCACCTTTCTCCATCGGAAAAGTTGGTTATTTATCCCTACCCTCTCTTACTATCTTTTAACCAGTGGAGTGGAGGAGTGGCCTAGTGGGGAGTGGAGGAGTGGCCTAGTGGTTGGGGCAAGGTACTTCAGGCCAGAAGGTCGGGGGTTCAAATCCCACTAGAGGACAGCAACCATGGGCCAGAAGAACTAGGGTTTCTAGTCTCACAGGTGCTCCTTGTGGTCTTGGGCAAGCCACTTAACCCTCCATAGCCCATGTTCCCTGTAAAATAGTTATCTCCAAGTTATAATGCCCTGTTCAATGTAATTTCAGTTTGTTCAATGTAAACCACACTGATGCAGAATAGCACGGTATATAAGAGAATGTAAATAAATAAATAACCAGAGTCTCTCATGAGGGACCTTGTCAAAGGCTCTCTGAAAATCCAATTACACTATATTAATTGGCTGAGCTTTGTCTACCTGTTTATTCACATTTTCCAAAAAATATAACAAATCAGTAAGAAAAGACCTTCCTTGACTAAAGCCATGTTGGCTTTCTCCCATTAACCCATGACTATCTAAATGTTCAATAATTTTATTCTTTATAATGTTTTCTACCATTTTTCCCGGTACTGACATCAGAGTCTCTGGTCTGTAGTTTGCCACATCACCACTGGAATCCTTTTTAAAAATTGGCATTACATTAGCCATCCTCCAATCTTCAGGTATTACTGATGACTTTGGATGTATAACATCCGGTCCAGGTGATTTGCTACTCTTCAGTTTATAAAATAGTTGTAATATTCCTTTCAATTTTTCCAATGCATCACATTTAAATAACATGTCAGTTATGGGTAACTTCCCTACATCTTCTTCAGTAAAGCCCAAAGCAAAGAATTTATTCAGTCTCTCTGCTATAGCTTTGTCTCCTCTTAGTGCCCCTTTTACCCCTCTATCATCTAATGGTCCAACTGACTCTCTCTCAGGCTTTTTCCTATGAATGTACTTGACAAAGTTTTATTATGTGTTTTTGCTTCCATAGCAAGCTTTTTTTCAAATTCACTCTCTGCCTGCCTTATCAGTGCCTTGCATCTAACTAGCCACTGCTTATGTTGTTTCAAGTTTTCATCATTTGGCTCCTTTTTCAATTTACTGAAAGATGCTTTTCTGGCTACAACAGCCTCTCTGACTTCACATTTAAACCATGCTGGCAGTTTTTTGGACTTCCTTCCACTTTTCTTAATGCATGGAATACATCTGGTCTGGGCTTCCACAATAGTATTCTTAAACACCACCCATGCTTGGAGGGGCAGAGCTTGGCTTTGGACAAGATGGACATGTAAGACTGTGCCCCGGAGGGCAATGGTCAAAAATCCTGACTTCTGCAGACTTTAACTAAGTAGATCCTTCCTACTTTGATATAATTCAATCTTGGATATGTCTGGCCCCAAGCCGATGCATCTAGATTACCAAATATCTCGACACGCTAGCGCAAAGAGAAGCAAAATGGAGCTTCTCTCGCCTCACAAGATGGCAGTCATCCGAGATTGTCCTGAGGCCTTGTAGGAGCTTCTTGCTGAGATTTGTGTTAAAGGCTTGGTCAAATGCAGGAGGATATCAGTGCCTTGAAAAATGCTTTGGCGTCCATTATGGTGCTATTGGAGAAGGTGGAGATCATGGTGGCAATGCATGGGGAGCAGTTCAGGGCCATTGATAAGCAAGCAAAGTTGATACAATCACTGCAAAGAGAGTTGGAGGATGGTAACAATCATGCTCGAAGGAATAACATAAGAATTTTAGGAGTTCCCAAGGGAGCCGAGGGTCCTGATATGGTGGCTTTTTTGCAGTCAATGATCCCGGGTGTGTTGAAAATGAAGTTTGCCATGCCTTTTGAGATCAAGCGCACCCACCGAGTGCCTACTCAGTCCGTGTTTGCGGGCAAGTATCCACGTCCAATTATCCTAAAAGTTTTACGTTTTCAACAAGTCACGCAAATAATGGAAGCAGTCAAAGCACTCTCTCCCTTGGAATATCAGGGGCGCAAGCTCCTATTCTTCCCTGACTTTGCAAAGGCAACGGTAGATCAGAGGAAGAGCTTTTTGGCACTACGTCTATGCTTATCGCAGCTACAGATCCGATTTGGGCTACTCTACCCTGCCCGCATGAGAGTCACGCTGCACAACCAGACGAGGGCTTTTGATGATCCAGGGGAGTTACACATGTTCTTGGAGGACAATTTGCTGGTGTTGATGCGGTGAAAACTTGCCTTGCAATTTGTGGCCTGCAGAAGTTTTTCTACGCTTTATAATATGGGCATTTTGACTGGTCTGAGGTCATGAAGTAGCGACTCAATTCATGCAGAGTTGTCATTCAATCATGCAGAGTCATCATTCAATGTGACATTCATTGTGACTCTCTTGGAGGAACTCTAGGGTATTACCCTGGTCAAAATGTCTTACTCTTTATTTTTCTCTCTCTTGCTTTGTGTTTTGTGTTGTTTGTGGTGTCTGTTGTGGTTGGGAGGGCAACGGGGCTTGGAGGAGCGGGGCTGCCCTTGCCTACCTACATAGGGCCTTCTATGATCATAAATTGCTTTGGTGGGGGAAGTTCTGCTATAATGGTTCTGGCACTTTGGGTTTGGGGACGCTGTTCCTGTTTTGGCAATGGGTAGAGTGCAGTTTGAGATGCTTTAAGTGGCAAAGAAGTTGAAGTGAACAAATTAGTTATACTATCCGTGCCTGTCTTGTCCTTTTGGGCTCAACAGTTAAGTTTTGAGTTGTTATAGCCCCCCAGGGTTTTGGTGGCTTTGTTATTTAGAATTATGTGTTCTTATTTTGAGCCATATTTCACAGGGGTTATAGCTAAGCAGTGGCTTTTCTTCTTATGTTTTTTCTCTTGGGCTATAAGTACAGCTATCATTGTGAGGGCATTTAAGGTGTGGATCAACAATATAAAATTATATGTTACAATTTGGTATGTTTCTGCAACATTTGGCTATCATTCTGTGCTATATTGTCAATATGTCTCCCTTTAAGATAGTTTCACTAAATGTTAAGGGCATTAGCAATCCCATTAAGAGGAAAAACATTTTTTTATATGGACGCAAAGAAAGTGCTGACATCTTACTGCTGCAGGAGACACAGTTGAATGTGAAGGAGTCGTTGAAACTAAATATAAAACCCTTTTCACTAGTGGCTTTCTCAGCTGCCAAGCATAAAAAAAGCGGGGTAGCTATCTTAATAAGGAAATCTCTATCCCCCATTGTAATACAAACCAGATCTCATACATAAGGGAGGTGGGCAATGGTTGTCATTAAAATTGGTTCCACTGAACTGGCCCTAATCAATATTTATGCTCCTAATCAATGTTCCCGCTAACCTGCGCTGGGTCTGCCACCAACATTCCTGCCAGCGAAGGGGTGCAGAGCGATCGACACTCTGCCCCTCCTCCTGCCGGCAGGAATGTTGGCGGCAGACCCAGCGCAGGTTAGTGGGAACATTGCTCCTAATATAGATTGCCCTACCTTCTTTAGCTCCATTGCAGCCTTGGCACAAGAGGTGTCCAGATATCCGACTGTTGTGGGGGGAGACTTCAACCTCGTGCTAGACCCCTTTTTAGACAGGAGTCCAGTGAGAACTAGCAAGTTTCCCAAGGCTCACCCTGTTTTTTTGTCTCTAATGCAAAAATTGGGCCTGATAGACATATGGCTGTTGCATCACCCTATGGACAAAGAATACACTTTCTTTTCTCCTCCTCATAACTCGGTATCCCGCATAGACTTTTTCCAAGTCTCCAAAGGACTCTGTTCTAGAATAATGAGTCCAGTATCCATGCAGCTCATATCTCTGACCACTCCACAATTTCATTCACCCTATTTGACTCAACGAGCTGCCCATCTCACTCACGTTGGCATTTTGATAGAACTCTTCTTGTCAGCCAGGAGTTCCAAGAGACCATCCTGTTGGCTATAGAGGAGTATTTTCAGTTTAATTTACCTCAGGATACCTCAGGGTGGGCATGGTGGGAAGGTTTCAAAGCTAACATGCGGGCCACCATTACCAGTTTTCTATACGGCAGGCCAAACAGCATAAAGCAGAACTTGAAGCTTTAGACAAGCAGATTAAAGTGGGAGAACGCATCATAGGTCAGAAAACTGATCCTAACATTCTGATACGTTTACAGCGTCTTCGATTTAGATAGAACTCGATTTTGACTACTGAGGCTTCACAGAATGTTCAAGTGCAGAAAGTGCGGTATTACTTGGAAGGTAACAGAGCCAGACAGTTACTAGCTAACTCGTTAAAAGGTCATAAGGAAGCTTCTCGCATCACTGCTTTGAGAGATCCTCAGGCACAACAATTGATTGTCAAGCACTCTGACACTGCAGAGACCTTTTGCCAATTCTATGCTCAGACTCCCCAGAGATAGATTTTTCTGAGGAGGATTTTGATAGATTACTGGCCAATATACAGAGGCCGGTGTTAGAACAAGACCCTGTGTCTAACACACGCCGTAGCACCCTCACAATGTTACCTTTCATCTGCGGCAGGTCCTCCGCCGGCATTTCCGCCAGTGGGTGGAGGGGCAGAGTGATCGATCGCACTGCACCCCCCTCCCCCGCCAGCAGGAATGTTTGCGACGGACCCAGCGCAGCTTAGAGGGAACATTGGTGGTCAGTAGAACACCCTCACTGCCATCTCCGTCCAACATTTTACATAGAATTTCAGTCCATAGAGATTCTACAATGTAATTTGTTTCCTGCAAAATTTTAATCCTGTGTGACTCAATGCCCTCTTTAACATTAGAGTGCAAGCCCTCCACCAATTTGATCTACTCTATCATTGCAATATAATTTGTACTCAGGTATCACAGTGTCCCAATGTTGTCCTCCTTCCACCAGGTCTCTAAGATACCAATCATATCTAACCTCTCATTAAGTGCTATATATTCTAACTCTCCCAACTTATTTTTTAGACTTATAGCATTTGCATACAAGCATTTTAGAGGTGGTATTTTATTCATATTAATCCGGCTATGAGTAGGTGGGGTAATTTATTTATTTATTTTTATTTGGAACGTTTCGTTTTTCTATACCACCCCTTCCAGGGATCAGGGGTGGTTTACAATGAAACAGAACGTAGTACATTGAACATAGTTGAAATTTAGTTTAACTATTTACAAAAAAACTGTAAGATGCAAAAGTTATTTACAGGAGCTTGAAGGCATTTGAGCTGTTTAAGGGGTAGAATGGGAGCAAGAGAGAGGGCAGCATCTTGTGTGTAGGGGGAGGTTTGGGGGTGAGTGTAAATGGTATGAGTGGGGGAGGGGAGAAGGTTGGTTAGTGGGATGGTGGTGGTCTGGAGTGCGGTGGTTGATCTGGTTTGTGTAGGAGATTAGCTGTGGGGTTGGGAGTATTGAGATGTTGGATGAACAAGAATGTTTTTAATTCCTTACGGAATGCCTGAAAGGCCTTCATTTCTCTTAGAGTTTCTGGGAAGGTGTTCCATTGGGTTGGGGCAACAAATGTGTATGTGCTGTTACTGGTTATCTGCTTCATTTTATGGATTGTAGTTAGTATTGTGAGGGATTTTTGGTTGTTCTGTCTCCTAGGTCTGCTATTTGTACTTGTGTGGATCCAAGATGATAAATGTGAGGGTGTTATATTGTTTATTAGTTTGAATGTAATTATTAAGATTTTGTTTTTTATTATGCTGGCGACTGGGAGCCAGTGAAGGATGTAAAGGATAGGGATGATGTGGTTAGATAGATGTGCCCTGAAAATAATTCTTGCTGTAGCATTTTGAGCCATTTGGAGTAGGTTTAGATTCATTTTAGTTGTGCCTTGTAGTATGCTATTACAATAGTCAAATTGGGTAGTTATTAATGCTTGGACTACTGATCTGAAGTCATCTGTATCAATTAGGGGTCTGAGTTGTTGGATGGTCCTCAATTTATAGAATATGGTTCTTCCTGTTCTTGTTTTATGTGAGAAGTCATGCTGGGGTTTTTGTCAAGGATTACTGCTAGGTATTTTTTTAAATTTAAAAATGTTAATAATTACATCAAGCAATGTATTACATACTTGAAAGAAAACGGAAAGATGTTCTTAGCAGACCAAAATACGAAATATAGGGTAACATCCTTTATACAATAAAGGATAAAGTAAAAATATCTAAGTACAACTAACACTATAGCCCACAAAAAGACAGGTGGAGAAATAATTGGTAAAAGGCAATGATGATATATCCAATAATACAGGAAACATTTCCCTAAGAAAATCCACCGAGAGACGCTAAACATTTCAGCATTCCTAATGAGTCGATCTAATCTGGTTCCACTGGAACTGCGACCGGTTCCGGAACAACCCTAGCATCCAAAAATGCACGTAACTGGTTTGGGTCATAGAAAATAAATCTAGACGAAACATATTTAATCAAACATTTACATGGAAACCTTAATAAAAAGGAATATCCCAACAAAATTACCTCAGGACGCATGGACATAAACAATTTCCGTTTTCCCTGAGTCACATAAGAAACATCAGGGAAAACCCAAACCCAGGACAGGGGAGGATCCAAGATGGCCACCGAGTAAAGATGCGCTCCGGCGGTGTGCGGGTGGTGTGGAACGTTGATCCTTGGATCTTAGGTTTCTAGCAGATTTTTCATTTTTTTAAAAAATGGGAAAGAGGAAAGGGAAAGTTACTTACCCTGAAGAGAAGCTTCCTCCTAAACAGCTGCCCATAACCAACTTCGTGTCCATCGGCGCAATACAACACTCTGCTGGGGAGTTATTCGGAGCTGACCAGAAGGCGGTCTTTTCGACTTCAGATGTGAGTCTGAGCCCCGAGCAGCACGCTCCTCCAGATGAGCCTTCTTTGCTGCTTACTGCTAGGTATTTTACCTCCTGTTTCACCTGGAGTGTTGTGTTATGCAGGGTGATTGTTGGGGGAAAAGGGTTGAAGTTGTGGTTTTTTGAAGTAAATAAGACTTCTGTCTTGTTGAAATTGATGGACATGTTATTTGAGTGGAGCCAGTTTTCTGTTTCATTGAGACATGCCGCTAGGTTGTCATAGTTGGGGTTTGTTATATCCAAAGGAGAGTATAGTAGGATATCGTTAGCATATATGATATCCTATTTTGTGTTTTTTGAATATAGGGTGCAGCGACTGGATATATAGGTTGAACAGGAGGGATGATAGGGTGGAGCCTTCAGGGATTCCTTGTTCTTGAGGGAAAGTTGTGGATGATTCCTGATTTATTTGTACATATTGGAGGCAGTTGGAGATGAATGATTTGAATCAACTATGTGTCGTTTCTTTAATACCTATTTGGTTAAGTCTGGATAGGAGTATATTATGATGGACATAGTCAAAGTCAATAGTCGAGCCAGATCCCGTCTCTGGACCAACGATGGTTCTTCCCCTATTTGGGGCTCCAGGTTCTTCCTGCAGTCTGATACTTGAGGTCCCAGGTCGTCCTTCTCAGTCTCCTCCATTCTCTCTCCACAAGTGGCTGTCAGGCTTTTTATCCCGGATCCTCTGGTGGAACCAAATCCAGAGGCTCCTCATTCTGTAGGAGACAACATGGGGACCTCTTCCAGTGGGGGAAACCCCACTCTCTCGCACAGCAGCTGGGCAATCCAGTCGCCTACCTTCACATGGTAGTCTTTGTT
Source organism: Ichthyophis bannanicus (assembly GCA_033557465.1). Lineage (NCBI taxonomy): Eukaryota > Metazoa > Chordata > Amphibia > Gymnophiona > Ichthyophiidae > Ichthyophis > Ichthyophis bannanicus. The sequence goes on from CM066035.1 coordinate 751,312,345, forward strand.
GCCAAAATTAAACAGCAATACCTTTACACTCCCTCTATAATCAGGGTCGATCACCCAGCGCCGACGTCCAGGAAATATTTCAGAACCAGACCCGATCGCGGTGCTATCTGACCATAACATCCTACAGGTATCTCCATCTGAAGGCCGGTATCAATGAGAGCCTTTCCACGGCTGGATACCACCCGATCTTCAGCGCTGCATAAATCATATCCCACGGCTTGCAGGGATGCCCTCCTGGGAGCCTGGGCCTTCTCGGATATCTTACAAAATTTTAATATAAACTTCCGTTTAAGGGGAGCAACACTTCCCAGGGGTTCTTTCCCTGGGTTCTCACTTGGCTTTTGGGGTTCTCAAAAAGAGGGCCAGGGACCATCGTCATCATCCCCTCCCCTTTTCTCCCAAGGCCTTTCTCTAATCCTTCCCTAAATTGGGGCCAATCCCTTCCCAATACTAAATCATAGGGTAGTTTTGGAACCACTGCCACGAGAACATCTTTCTGCACCCCAACCCTTTTATCTCTACTCTGTACACAGGGTAGAAAGAAGTAGATCCATGTATGCACCTAATTTGCACCTGCCCTTCTGGCCTCGTCTGACGAGACTCATCCTGGGCCTCAATTGCTTGCCAAAGCTTTTGTGACACCATGCTTTGGTCAGCCCAGAGTCAAGCAGAGCATGGGTAGTGACCCCCTGTATGTTAATATTTAAGAGAAATCCCTGTCCTAGATGTTTCACATTGGTACCCGTTAATCCCATGCAGGCTTTGCATCGCCTCTCTCTGCAGGTGTCCCATCTCCCCAGAACGATAGCATTTTTCTCAGCCCAATTACCCTCATGAGCAGGCACACAAGTTTTAAGACATTTTACATTATTTCCCTGTTTCTTTTCTGATAAATCAAAACTGGCATCTGCCCCTACTTTTGGAGGGCCCGCCTTTGGGGGAAATGCCAATTCAGCTTCCATGTAGCGCTCCGCCAAAAGGGTTGCCTCACCTGTGCTCTGGCAGTTTTGCTGAATCAGAAAAGATTGTACCCTTTTTGGTATTGTAGCCATAAATTGCTCCAATATCACCATATCTACCACCATATCCATTGTTTTCCCTTCCGGGGCTAGCCACTTTAAAGCTAAACCTCGAATTCTCTGGCTTAAGGCCTTAGGTGTCTCTCCGGCCTTTAAGACCGTGGCTCTAAACATACGGTGATACAACATTTTTATTAACCCTAATCTGTCTCTAATTGCATTTTTTACTGCATTATAGTCCATGGCCTGGGCAGCTGGCATAGCTTATATGCGGCTAGTGCTTCTCCTGTTAAGGAGGTTGCCAATCTCACTGCCCACTGGCTAGCTGGCCAGCCCACGTCTTGAGCCACCCTCTCAAATGACTCCAAGAAGTCATCCATATCATCATCAGGAGAAAGTTTTCCAAAATTAAACACCCCGCTGGTGTGTGGGCCTGCTAGATTGTCCACTTGCGGCATCGCTGGTCCCTCCGGGGTAAGTGTCCCTCCACTTCCTTGCCTCTGGGAAGTAATAAGGGCTTCCACTAAGTCCAGGACAGGCTTTTGCTGCTCCCTCATAGCTGCCACTGCATTTTCCTGCGCTAGCTGGGCCAACTCCTGCTGGCATTGAAATTGAGTGGCCATCCATTGCACCAGCTCTTTTGGATCCATCTCCTATGATAACTTGCTCCTGTGTTGACTCTCAAAGAAAAAGAAACTTTGTCTTTTATGCCAACCTTCTGTGCTATCACTCTTGTAAGTGTATATCCTGGATGGTTGAAAATCCTGAGTGGTAGAAAATCCTCACAACTACGCCACTGTCATGCCACCACCACTCGCCTCTAGGTTAGAGGGGCGTGGATTATTGAAGGAACTTTCTGCTGTATGCTTTTTCAGCTTTTTAAAAACTATTTCCCTGCAATGCCCTCTGGGAAATGTAGTCCATATTCAGCTGTATGAGTGCACCATGCAGAAAGCTGTAGTCAGGCTCAAGTAGGTAAGACAAATGACAGAAATTTATTATTTTTATATACACAATGGTTCGATCATACCACATATAGGATTGTTGGTTCAGGACTCTTGGAAGCAAAAATTGTCCAAAACATATCCAACCACGAAATGCAGTTTTAAAGGTTCTCTCTATTGCAGGATACAAAGTCTTTACCAGCAAGCCTAATTGTATTCCCTTCTTAGCTTTGCTGGCTAAGGCACCAAACAAAAAGCACATTTAAAGTCTGTGGTAAACTTCCCCTTTATAAACACATGGGATCTCAGCCACCCTGCTTGTGGTATAAGGGTACCTTTTTCCTGGATAACCTTCTTTCAGGACTGGCTTGCCCTCTCTACGTTCCCCAGCTTTATAGCTTGGCACAAAGAACAGTCCATGGGAGTGTCGTCCTCAATCAGCTTCACCTCGGGCTCTCCCAGCTGCATAGGCTCTGTCTCCCCATCCTGCTCAGCATGCTCAGCTAACAGCCTCCCTGGGGATCTTGGAGTCTCTCTTGTTCCTGGCTCCAAACCCTCCTTCAGTCGTGCTACATGCCAAATAGCACTCTCTCCAGCTGGAAGCTCTGTTCCTCTGCTCAGCCTGGCTTCCTGCTTCTCCTCTCCTCCTTTCTATTAAACTATACTCTGCTCTGGGTTTATACTTCCATGGATCTAGCTCCAACCCCACCCTACTCAGGTGATGGCAATCAGCCTGACTCCGGGCACCTGAGTGCTTGAAGCATTCACTGCCTAAGGGGTTCTGAGCGTTGTAGCCTCTCCCCTTCATTCCACTAGGGGGAGCATGAAATGTGGTCCATGTGGAGGTTTTCTGATCCCTGGAGGTGTTTATGACTTTCTTACCCTGTCTTGATAAAAGGGGGCCCTTTACTAGGGTGAATTCCCTGTCTCTTTGTCTTCCCCCAGACTTCGGATAGGCCTCCTTGCCACAAGTTCCATATGGATATTACAGACACAGATACTCTCAAGCAATTGGATCTTAGTAATAAATCAGGCGACATCTGCCACCAAAGGAACCACTCCTCCCAAGAATGAGGCAAGGAAGAGTGCAGTGTGGTACACAAAAGATATCTGCGACATTAAGAGGCAACTAAGAAGACTAGAAAGGAGATGGAGAAGATCAAAAAGTGATGCCATAAAAATATCTTACACTAATAAGCTGGTAGAATACAGAACAAGCATTAATAACAACAAAAGAGATTGCCACACTAAACTCATAATGTCAGCTCTGAATAAACCAAGAGAGATGTTCAACATTGTGAAAGTACTGACTTTGAACCCAAAGGAAGACACATCAACTCTCTCACCAAATGGGCAAGCAATGGCCAAATACTTCATGGTAAAAGTGGGCAAATACTCCTTAAAAGAACCCCTGCCCAAATCAGTGTACTCACTCACCAACAATGTCTGCAATAAATTCACTTTAATTTCTGGAAGAGAATTAGATAATACCATCAAATTGTTAAACATTTCAACTTCACCACTATTTATTTATTTGGAACATCTTTCTATACCGCCCCTTCCAGAGATCAGGGGTGGTTTAGAATATATGAAAAACATAATACATTGAACATATTTGTAACAGTTAACTATTTAAAATAAACAGTTTGAATCAATAACTATTTACATTGAGCTCTACAACATTTGTACGTCATTCTGGATAGGAATGGGTATGGACAGTGGCTGTAACTTGTATCCTGTGGATTGATTTTTTGGGTGTGGTATGTACTATAATTGGATGGGGGTGGGGTGAACATTGGTTTGGGGGGTGGTAGAGGTCTGGGGTTCCATGGTTGTGTTGGTTTGAGGAGGTTGGTAAGAGGTGGGGCTGGGGTTATTGAAATGTTGAATGAATAGGAATGTTTTTAATTCCTTTTGGAACTTTTGGAGAACTTTAATTTCTCTGTAAAGGTTACTTTGTCTTTATTGGAACCTCTCTGTCAATATGCCCTAACTTCAATTTTTTGCTAGTATCCTTCAAGTATACATTCTTCTGAACCATGCACTCTTGGGTGACTGTCAGCTTTCCCTATTACTGTACCTAGTTTAAAAGCTGCTCTATCTCCTTTTTAAAGGTTAATGATTCTGGGAGGGTGTTCCATTGGGTAGGAGCAACAAATGTGTATGCACTTTGTCTCGTAATTTGCTTAGTTTTACAGATTGTAATGGGCACTGAGAGAGTGTTCTGGCTGTTCCATCTTCTTGCCCTGGTATCTGTGTGTGTGTGAATTAGGGATGCAAGATGATAGGGTGCTATATTATTAATTAGTTTTTATTTTATTTTGCTGGCAATTGGGAGACAGTGTGAGGTGAACAGGATGGGGGTGATGTGATCGGATAGGCGGGCCTTAATATTACTCTGGCTGTAACATTTTGAGCCATTTGGAGTATGTTTCAATTCTTTTTGGTAGTTCCTTGCAGTATACTATTACAGTAGTCAAAATGGGGTGTTATTAAAGCTTGGACCATTGATCTGAAGTCATCTATCTCAATCAGGGGCCTGAGCTGTTGAATGGTCCTTAATTTAAAGAATATGGTTCTGGCCATTTGTTTTATGTGGGAAGTCATATTGAGGGTTTTATCAAGGATTACTCCTAGATATTTTATGTCCTGTTTAACTGGAAGTGTGGTGTTGTGCAGGGTGATTGTTTGGGGGGGTTGACATTTTGGTTCCTTGAAGTAAATAATACTTCCGTTTTATTAAAATTGATGGACATGTTAATTGAATGGAGCCAGTTTTCTGTTTCATTAAGACAAGCTGCTAAGTTGTCATAGTTGAGGTTTGTTACATCTAATGGGGAGTACAACATGATGTCATTAGCATATATATGATATTTAATGTTGTGTTTTTTGAAAATAGAACATATTGGTTGAAGGTGTATGTTGAACAGGAGGACTGCTAGGGCAGATCCCTGAGGAATCCCATGTCCAGCAAAAGCATTACACTCTTTGTGCTTAATTTGATCAATTCATCATTAAAACAAGGGTACATACCCAAAGAATTAAAAATCGCCTCTATCCGCCCTCTCTTTAAAGGCAAAGATTTGGATAAAGCTGACCCAAGCTCTTATAGACCAATCTTGAGTTTACCTTTTATGGCAAAAATCTTAGAAAAAATGGTACATCTCCAATTACAGGACCATATTGATAGCTTTGCTCCCCTTAATCCACAACAATATGGGTTTATAGTAGGAAACGGCATGGAAACTCTTCTCCTAACTTTAACAGACAGGCTATTAAAAGGAATGGAAAATCAGAGTCCTGGATTCACCCTAATATTCTTAGATATAACAGCAATCTATGACTCCATAATCCATGAATATCTCTTAATCAGACTGCAAGAAAAAGGCCTTATAGATAGAATATTAAAGTGGCTCAATTCTTACTTATAAAAGCAAACTCAACAATTGAAAATGGGTAACAGCACATCTATCCCATTCAACCAAAAGCTAGGCATCCCTCAAGGTACATCATTACACAGGTACACTAAAAAAATTTTTTTTTAAACTGCCTCTAATGTTTCACTTGATTTTTACGTTTTTTGGTGCGCTGAATCCAAATCTGGTAACCAATTTGCTCCATCACGTACAGATTTTTTGCTACATTGGGTTAGCAGTTTGAGGTGAACGTTTCAGATTGAGTGCGATTGAGATAAAAGTTTCTTGGATGAATTCTTTATACTAATTGTTTAGTAGTTATTCAAATAAGAATAAAGAAAATTGTAACAAGGCAGCACATAAGAATAGAGTAATGTCAACAAAACACACTGTGATGGTAGCAAAATTGTCTGCACTTAAAACAGCCACATACATGTGCACAAACATTGAGCATATAAGAGCGAGGTTAGACACAAAGCAAAGCAAAGAAATGTGCAAAAAATGTTGTACAGGTATGTATGTAGGAATAGAAAACGCAAACCGCACCATTGCAATACATGAAGACAAACACCCGATGGTGTGAAAATAAAATTCTAATAAATGAGATCCGACACTGTGGTAATAACTAGCAAATTTTTATTTCAAAGTTTAGTAAAACACGATATTTGTCAACACAGTTTAGATTTTAAAGTCATTCTTGGGTCAATCAATCTCCTGGTGTGCCCGTTTCTTCTTTCCCTGAATGCTTCTCTTGGTGCGCTGCTTGGCGTATTTTTCATCTGGGGTTTCCCGCAGCAGCAATCAGCAGAAATCAGCCATCATAGTGGTGTTCCATCTTCCTTGGTACCTTCTCTCTGCGTCCTTGATGTCCTGGTGAAACCTTTCACCTTGTTCTTCACTGTACGCCCCCAAGTTTTCGGGAAAGTAGTTCACATGGGAGTGCAAGAAATGGACTTTCAGGCTCATGTTACAGCCTTGTTCTTTGAAGGCATTGAGCATCCTGGCAACAATATCCTTATAGTTCTCATCCCGCCTGTTCCCCATGAATTTGAGAACAACATCCTTGAAGGAATCCCAGGCTTCTTTTCCTTCTCAGACATCGTTTCAGCGAATGCTCCATCTGAAATGAGTTTCCTTATATCAGGGCCAACAAACACTCCTTCCTTTAGCTTTGCTTCAGAAAGTCGGGGGAACTTTGAGCAAAGGTACCGAAAGCACTCACCATCTTTTGGAAGGGACTTGATGAATTGCTTAATGAGACCCAACTTAATGTGGAGAGGTGGTAATAGAATTTTATCACGAGGTACCAAGCTCTCATGAAGAACATTTTTCTCACCGGGTCTCAAATACTCCCGAATTGGCCAGTCTTTTTTCCCCCAGTGTAGGTCACGGGCCCGGCTATCCCACAAGCAAAGGAAGCAGGGATATTTGGTGAAACCGGATTGCTGCCCTAATAGCATGGATAGAATTTTAAAGTCTCCACAAATCATCCACTTATGCTCATCATAACGAATCTTCTGAAGAATCAGGGCCAAATTCTCGTATTTTTCTTGGAGAATAACAGAGTGAGCAATAGGAACTGAAGCAAATGTGTTGCCATTATGAAGAAGAACACCTTTTATGCTGTCTTTTGACGAATCAATGAACAGCCGCCATTCAGCAGGATCATACTTGAGTTTAAACTTTTCCATCACTCCGTATATATCGTTGCAAAATACCAAATCTTCCTCTTTGCTGAAATACTTCAAAAATTGTGTCTCGCGGTTGCGGTACCAATAAAAAGTTGTTCCTGGTGACAATAGATTTTTCTGTTTAAGCCGAGAACCTAGCAGTTGGGCAACATCTTTTGGGAGTCCTAAATCCCGGACTAAATCATTCAATTCAGCTTGAGAGAAAAGTTCAGGTTTCGGATCTGGTTCAGTTTCAAACTCGGAAGTACTGGACTCATCGGGAAAAGCCATCTGATGAGTCTCATCATGATCAGAACCGTCCACACAAATATGATCCAAAGATTTTGGTGGTTCAGGCACAGGTACTTCGTTGCTATGAGGCATAGGCCTAATTGCTGAGGGAAGGTTGGGGTAACTTATTACGTTCTTATTTTTAAGTTGTATCCCTTCACAATGCAAGAGCAAAAATAGCAGTCACTGCTGTGGTCTCTTTGTTCACGCCACATCATAGGTATTCCGAAACGAAATGCTTGTTTTTACCTTTCATCCATAAGCGTAGATCTTCCTCACATGTCTTGCACACTTTGTGAGGAGCCCACGGTTTGTCTTGATCGCCTAACTTCAAACCGAAATAGGCGAAATATACTTTTTTAATAAATGCAGAAATGTTCCTCTGCCGCTTTTTCACGGTATATTCCCCACAAATAAAACAAAAACTGTCCGGAGAGTTGACGCAACCTCTGGTTCTGTGAGCCATCACAAATACACAGCACTGCAAACTACAACTGTAGTGAACCACTTCGGAATAAAGCTGGATTACGACTGAGCAAACAAAAGGTAATAATGAACTTGCAAGAAACTGAAATTTGACAGGAACGTTCATGTCGCAACCACCGTGTTTGAGCGAGGCGAACGAGGCGAGGCGAACAGGAAAGAACATGCGCCAGCGCGAGTACTGGATTTAGCCCCCCTCCTCCCAATTGTCCTGTTAATGTATAAAATGAATACAAAACACTCTAAAATATCATGAGGGAGTGTTTCTAGTTAGTTAACCATTACAACCTCTATTTTGGACCAAGAAAATAAACTGCAGTCGGCTAAAAAGAAATTATGTGAACATTCCTTATATGGGTAAGAAATCTAATTTTGCAAGAAAACGTGACGTGATGGAACATTTTGGCTATTTTTCCTGGATTCAGCACCCCAAAATCTATAGGAATCAGTTGCAAAACTGGAGGCAGTTTTTTGGTAGTGTACCTGTGTTATTAGTTCTATTATTTAATTTATATATTCAACCTATATGCAAAATAATCTAGGGATATAACATAAACTAACACCTATATGCGGATGATATTATGTTGTATACACAAATCAATACTAAATAGCCAAGCCTCACAAAAATAGAAGAATGCTTCATCGACATTGCCACATGGCTAGCCAACCATAACCTATGGATTAACTACAAGAAGATGGAAGTCATCTTTATTACAAGAGACAACTCCTTCACCCCACCGGAAACTATAAAAATAAACTAATGGGTCTACCTAAACAAGCCATTCACCGTCTTCAGTTGGTCCAAAACACAGCAGCTAGAGTAATTTCACAAATACTAATTAGGGAACATATTACTCCAATAGTAAAACAGCTACATTGGTTACAATAGATAGCAGAAAAAAAGCTCAAAGCAATACACACAATCTTCAAAACCCTACAAAAAGATTCAACATCAAGCTTGATATCGATCATACAAACCATCCCAGAGACCAGACTATGAAGAAATGGCGGTTAAAATCTTATTGACAGTGCCTTCAAACTTCAGAAAGAGTAACATATCAACATCCAAGACAGCATTCTCCCTATATGCACCAACTTTATGGAGCTCACTTCCTGACATCATAAGAGAAACTAAGGAACCAAATGCTTTCTGCAAGCTTTCTGTTCAGAGATCATTTCAGAGAGCTAGTTATTTGACACAAATTATACAAGGTCACTCATAATTCTGAAGTGTTCACTGTAAACACAGGGCATAGACAATATCAGTATGTAAATAGTTTACAAATCTAATCTCAAACTGAAGGTTAATTTAATAAGGGCAGAATTAACCACATTCATATAGGTATGATACATGTATATAGGTTTATGAAATCCTTCTTAAAATTTTTGTTAAAGTTATTATGTTCATTCAACTCTTTGGCACACCTTCTTAGCACAGTTCCATGTAATGTTTTGTTAGATGTAATACTGTTACTGTTATTAAGTACACTGTAAACCGCTTTGATTCTGGAAAGGTGGTATATAAGTGCACATAAATAAATCAATAAATGGCTGTCCTAACCATTCCCTCGTGGGCACATGACCCTAGAGAAATCTCCTTGGTGTAAGAGTGCTTTACATCACTTGGAGGAGAGGTCCTTGCTACAGGATAGCTTCCTGTCACACCAGGATGATGCTTTCCTGTCACATGACCTCTCTCCTTCATGGCAACGGGGAGGCTGCCAGGCTGGAAGTGGGACTTCAGTACAACATCCCTGTATGTCTCATCTATATAGCCTCTCTGTCTTCCTTATGTCCTCCAAGTCTACTACTCTAGCCTCCAGAGATTGGACTTGTTCTCTGAGAGCAAAGAGCTCCTTGCACCTAGTGCACATAAAAGACCCCTCACCAAATGGGAGAAAACCATACACGTGACACTCGATGCAAAAGACTGGAAAGCCCCATCTTGCTGCTCTTTAGGTTTTTAAGTTGTTTACTTAATTAAGTTTTGTTAGATATTTACTTGTTGTTTACTTAATTGTTTACTTAGTTAAGGTTTTGTTTAGGTATTTAAGTTGTTTACTTACTTAGGTTTTATGTAGATACTTATACTAATACAGCTATACCTAATGGGAGTCATTCTGTCCCACGAATAGCTAGGTTGGACATCCCGTTGGGATGTCCATCCCCACTATTTGCCCCTCTGCTGAATCCGGCAAAAGCCTCCCCATTCAAACAACGCTTAGATGGAGGCAGGAGGGGCATTCCAGAGGCAGATCGAGGGCGTGGCAAGGTTGGTCCACGACTCCGGACGTACAGGGACGATTCTAAGGTCGGCCCTGTACATCCAGAGTCATGAACTTAGACATGGGTCTTATTCCACTGCAGAGGTGGAATAAGTCCCCTGTCACCAGGCTGGGAACAAAAGGTAAGGGAGGTGCAGGAAGGGAGGTCAGATCGAAGGTCTGGCTGTGGGGAATGAAGTAAATTGATGGCAGCCAGCATTTGCGGCTACTGAATGGAGCTGCGATACCATGGCAATGGAATGCCATAGCACTGCAGCTCCATTCAGAAACCTGATTGAGGTAGTCGGGCATGTGACTGTGCATACAGACCAATCGTAATCGGGCCTGACCTGCACATTCGGGCCCTAGACCCGATTCTGATCCTGTGGGAAAGTCTAGCCCCCACAGGATCAGAATTGGGTCTACCTCTGGGCATCCTGATTCTGATCGGACACACAGGAGCCTGTAAGGCCACATTGGAATGTGCCTCCACATTTTTAATGGACTTTGTTCACCTCGAGATTAATTAATCTCAGATTCTTAATTTTTGTATTCCTGATAAGGATAACCAGTCGCACCTGAAGGTGAATATGGGCACTTCCTTCCCTTTAACAGGTTAAAGAGCCTTTAAAGCTAGGAGTATGCCTGGAGTGGGTGGGAGAGAAATACGACTTAATAAAAACTGGCTTGCTACACAGTGCCCTGACCTGTGCTACTAAGGTTAAGTTTTCCCAATTTTCTGTGTGATTCACATAGCCCTTGGTTTGATAGAGAGGCCTTTCAAATTGCCCCTTTGATCTGTCACTTGCCTTTAACACCTATTTATGGTGTATGGTTTAGTAAAATTTGATATGCTGCCCTTCTACAACCAGAGTGGTTTACAATAAAATATTTAAGACAACGTCACAGATTTTGTGCCATCTAACTAGAAGGCTTAGAAATATAGAAACATGACAGCAGAAAAAGACCACATGGCCTATCTAGTCTGCCCTTCCATATCAACTACAAAAGTCCCTTTTTACCTTTAGAGATCCCCTGTGATTGTCCTGTGCTTTCTTCAATTCAGATATTGTCCTTGTGTCCACCACCTCCACTGGGAGACTATTCCATGCATCTATCACTCTTTCCATAAAAAAATATTTCCGCATATTACTTCTGAGTCTATCCCCTTTCACTCTCTTCCTATGTCCTCTCGTAGCAAAGCTGGCCTTCGATTGAAAGAGACCCTCCTGTGTATTAATGCTACAGAGATATTTAAATGTCTCTATCATATCGTTCCTATCCTGCCTTTCCTCTAAAGTATACATATTAAGATCTTTAAGTCTGTCATATGCTTCATAACAAAGACCACTAACCATTTTAGTAGCCACCTCTGCACATACACTAACCTGCTTATATTGTTTTGAAGGTGCAGTCTCCAGAATACTCCAAATGAGATTGCACCAGAGACTTATACAGAGGCATTACCACCTCCTTTTTTCTGCTGGCCATTCCTCTCCCTATAAACCCAAGCATTTTCTGGATGTTGCAGTCAACTTTTCTACCTGTTTAGATACTTTAAGATCATTAGACTCAATTACGCCCAGGTCCTACTCTTCTTTTGTGGACAAAAGTACCTCACCCCCTACACTGTACAGCTCCTTAATGGATGAGCCTGCATTTTTAGCATTAAATTTCATCTGCCATATTCTAGATCATTCTTCAAGCTTAGCTAGATCCCTCCTCGTTTAATCCATTCTTCATGGGGTTGTCTACTCTATTGAAGGTTTTGGTATTATCTGCAAACAATACCCGACAGTCCTTCTGCAATATCACTAATAAAGATGTGAAACAGAATCAGACCAAGGACAGATTCCTGTGGCACACCACTGGTAACCTCCTTCTCCTCAGAGTGAGCTCCATTTACCTGTACCCTTTGTCATCTCCCATTCAACCAATTTCTAACCCAACTAGTAGCTTTAGAGTCCATTCCTAGGGTGTTCAGATTGTTTATAAGTTGCCTGTGGGGAAAGGAGTCAAAGGCTTTACTGAAATCTAAATATACCACATCTAGAGCTCTCCCTCGGTCCAACTCCCTGGTAACCCAGTAAAGAAATCTATCATATATTTGTCTGACAAGACCTGCTTCTGGTGAATCCATGTTGCCTTGGATCCTGCAGTCAATTGGACTCCAGAAACCTCACTAGTCTCTCCTTTAGTAGCCTTTCCATTAGTTTACTAACCACAGAGGTTAAACTAACTGGTCTGTAGTTCTCAATGTCATTCTTACATCCACTTTTGTGTAAAGGGACCACATGTGCCTTTCTCCAGTCCTCTGGCACCACTACTGACTCCAAAAAGGCATTTGAAAAGGTCAGACATTGGAACCACTAGAATGTCCCTAAGTTCCCTCAGTATTCTTGGATGTATCCCATTAGGACCTATGGCTTTGTCTACCTTTAATTTAGCTAATTCCTCTCGAACACAGTCTTTTGAAAATTGTTTGAGATCCCTGTCACTTTTGTAAAGGCTTTTTTGTAAAGGTCACTAGAAACAAGTTTATTTCTTTCTACTCAGAGACCATTTATTTACTTGCATGTTAAGTTATACTCTAATTGATTTAAATAAAAAAAAGCTCTCTAGAAACAAATTTATTTCAGTAACTATTTACTCTATTTTATTTTCTATGCTAAATTATACTCTGATTTGATTTAAATGAAAAGCTCTCTGGTGGTACTAAGACCTGACTGACTCAGCAAAAACATTGAATTCTAAATTACACAGATTTATTATCCTTAACCCACAGAATTCCCTTTTCCACCAAGATTTAGAGTATATTCCAGAAGATTACTTAAACATGCAGATCTTTTTCTATTTGTAGCAGTCCCTTTGGGTAGTCATTCAAAACGATTGACCCCTTCTTTAGAGACTTACTCTTAGAGACAGAAAATCACTAATTGGACATCTAGGATCTGGATTAGGCTTGGTAATGTCTCTGATAGTATACTTAGACATGGGTTCGCAGAATTTCTGCTACAGAACATGGCAAAAGAAAGATCTTTGGAGTAAGTCTTTATATGTGGAGCCAACAGATTCACAAGGCAAAAATCCAGAAAGGGTTTTCCACAGAGCTCTGGATCAGATAAACTTTGGGCCAATCAGGAGACAGGAATAAAGATCACTAGCAATACAAGACACAGTTAAGAGCAGGCTGGCTAGAGCTAGCTCCCATGGAGACACAATAGTTTTTCTTGCAAGATGTCTGCTTTCTAACTCACTGGGGGGGGGGGGGGGTGAGGGACACAGAAATTTGGATTTTTTTAAATGTGTTTGGATTCAAAATAAAATGAATGGCATAGGAAATATCATTTCAAACAAATGTACATCACTACTACTGACAGTTCACTTGCTCTCTTGCCTCCCATTTTCTCAATCATGATCAATAGTCTTGCTTCAGGTGTTTTTCCTTCCATCTGGAAGAAAGTTCTAATTCATCCCATCCTTAAAAAACCCTCACTAGATCAAACTTCACCAGCCCATTATACACCTGCTTCCAATATGCCTTTCCTATCCAAGATCCTTGAAAAGATTGCATTTTCCCAATTTGTGACCCACTTGGATACTACTAACAACCTTCATCCCCGCCAATCTGGTCCCCCCCCCCATCCCCCAAATCACAGCACTAAAACAATTCTGCTTTCTTTTCTTAATGAAGTCCATGAGTCTCAGGATAAAAGCAATAGTTCATTCACTGTATCTCTTGATTTTTCCTCTGGCTTTGACCTGGTCAATCATAATATTCTTCTCTCTTGCTTGAATGAGGTGGGTTTGTGGGGTGCTGTCATCTGCTGGATCCATTCTTTTCTCTTGGCTAGCTCTTTCTTTGTCTTATCCAACTCAGCCTCTTCATCTTCCTTCCACTGGATGTGGTGTGCCACAGGGCTCTGAGTTGGCTCCACTGTTCTCAGTGTTTTTCTTGTTCCACTTATCCTTCTCATACAACAATGCAGGATCTCAGCATATTATTATACCAATGACATAATATGCTCCTTCATACTGACCCCTTACTGCCCAATCTTGCCCCTTTCAATACCTGTTTCATACAAATTGTCAATTGGATGAAGACCAAGCATCTTTTCCTTAACTTTGATAAGACCTCTGTAATCTGGTTCCCTTGCGCCAGTCCTTGTCCATGACTTTCCCCGATGCTACTAGATACCCCTCTCTTACTGGTGTCCTCGCTCTGCTATCATGGTGTCATTCCTGATTCCTCTTTATCCTTCCAAGACAACATCAGTGCTATTGTCTGCCACTCTTTCTTCTCACTTCATCAAATCCAGGCTTTTCGCCCATTTCTTTCCTCCTCCTCGCTGACTACTTTACTATTTTCAGTAATCATGACATATCTAGACTACTGTAACATTGTTCTTTCTGGTCTCGCAAAATATGAATTACAGTGCTTGCAACTCATTCAGAACACTGCTGTGAAAATACTTGGCCATGCCTCCCACTTTGATCACATAACCCAACTTCTCGTCCAGTTCCATTCTCTCCTTGTATCCTACCATATTGAATATAAACTTCTTCCTTGGTCTGGTGTTCCCTATTACCTTTCTGCCTTCATTATTTCACACTCACCACACCAAATTCTCCATTTCATTCAATCCAACCTTCTATCTCTCCTCTGCTTCTCAAGCCAGACATGAAACTACCTGTCACATTGCCTTTTACTTTCTTGGCCCAAGTATCTGGAACACTTTACCCCTGACCTCAGACCAGAACCATCCTATGTGAAGTTGAAATCCCATCTGAAAACACTCCTCTTTTAGAAAGCCTTTGACTTATCCACTACCTGACAGCTCTATTTTCTGTTTTTCTGTTCTGCTGCTAATGTGAAGGGCAGTATAACAAGTTTTAATAAACGTAATATAAATATAAACATCTCAAGTGCATAGGAACTGGCTGCATCAATATTGTAGCCTCTTATCCTGTTCAAAAGGGCATAGCATTTGGAAACAACATGGGACTTATTTTAATGCCCTGGCCATAATCAGCAGAGAGCCTGAGTTTATTTTATTTATTTATTTGACTATTTTTCTATACCACTTTTCTCCAAGTCAAAGTGGTTTTTCTAACAGTAATAAATTTAGAGTTCATTGAAACTACGAACAGGCTATTGTAACTGGAAGTACGTATGTTGTTGTTAAGTGCCATCGAGTCGGCCTCGACTCATGGCAATCCTCTGAATAGTTGTCCTAAACTATGTTCGATCTTCAGTCAGACAGCTCATTTTTGAGAGTGGCACCATTAGCTGTTGTTATTGTATCAATCCATCTCACTACTGGCCTTCCTCTTTTGCGTTGACCTTCTACCTTGCCAAGCATGATGACTTTCTCTAATGGTCTCTCTCTTTGCATGATGTGTCCAAAGTATGAAAGTCAAGGTCTTGTCATCTGAACTTCTAAAGAAAGCTTAGGTTGGATCTCCTCTAGTAACAACTGGTTTGTTCTTCGGGCAGTCCCATGGTATACACAGTATTCGTCGCCAGCACCATAATTCAAAGGCATCAATTTTCTTCCTATCGTTTTCACTGTCCAACTTTCGCATCCATATGATGTTTTTGAAAATACCATGGCTTGAATGAGTCAAATCTTTGTATGGAGAGAGACATCTCTTCTCTTGAGAATCTTGTCTACGTCCTTCATAGCCATTCTGCCAAGAGCAATGTGTCATCAGATTTCTTGACTGCTTGTTGTTTCCATATTGATAGTTGATCCAAGTAGGTCAAAGTTGTCCACTATTTTGATTTCTTCTCCATCAATGATGAACTTATTGATTTTACCAGTTTGTGGGCAGGATCTTTGATTCTTTCTTTACATTTAATGTGGAAGGCCCGTTTTAAGACTATGTTCCTTGATACTTGAGAAGCATATATAAAGATAAATAACAGCCAATTTCACACTCATTAGTTTTTTTTTTTATGTTTTGTACATTTCATATGGTTGTCCAAGGAGTCTTATGTGCATTTTAGTTATTGGCCTTTGTCCACCATAAGCAGCAACATGTAGCAATTTGGAGGCAATTTTTTGGTTCCCATGGTGGCAAGCTTGATAATGGTGCCTCCAAGTGTAATCTTTATACTCATGAACCTTATCTGCAAGTTTCATATTTCAAAGCAAAAATTTCCCTACACAGACCCGTGTTTTGAAGCAGGTGTTGTAAATGTAATATATTGGCCTGCGAGACTTTCAAAATGAAAACCACTATACCACTGACCTTTCTCCTCCCCTAACCTAGCCTTACCTGCATATTCTTATGCCAATAAACACATTTACACCCACATATAAACCTTTGAAAATTAATCCTCTCTGTTACTAACTCTAGCTATGATTCATTTTAGTGACTGCTGGCGGCACTAAAAACATAATAGTGGACAAAACTTTCATCGGGTGAATTCCCCAGACTTTGTCATCTTTAATCACATTTTGAAAAGGCAATTTGATGTTGTTTTTTTGTTTTCATATGCACATGGTGTTTAGAGTTTGTTCACGTGGGATTCTGCTATACTGATTTCTCTTCTGCTTTTGTCTGTTGCTTGACCACAAAAGAGTACATTAAAAGTAATGTTCCTTGTTAAATGTGGGCAACAGCCCATGGGAAAGAATTTGGGAACATCATTACACAATTAACAAAGAATCATCCCTCAGCAGGTTTACAAAAAGAATCCAAGAGGTTATTTTTCTAAATAATGTCCTTGCAAGTGTTTTTTATATGATTGGGACTATTCACTTGGTATGTGCTTAGAAAACAATTTTTAAATTTGTTATTCCCCATCATTTTTCAGAATTTCTTTCCCCAATATTTGGACAATCTTTTCAGTTCATTTTCACGCATTTAGATTTTAAAACAATTATTTTAATGTGCTGTATCTATTCTACCTGAATGTAACACCCCTTGAACTTCTGCGAAAGGAGTGAGTCTAAAGTCATTTTCCTTTCTTAGGCACAATAATTCATAGAGACCCATTCATATGCTGAATCTGGAAATATATACTGACAAGAGAACAAATTTTTTGGTGTGGACCAAAGCTAATATCCCCAGCAGATTAAACTGCTAGTAAAGCCCCTGGGTTCCTTTTACTTTTTTTGTTGGGTACCGGACATAGAGTGATAATCTTGGCAACATACTCTGAAATAAGCAGAAATCTTCTTGAGGAGAACATGATGCCCGGCATGATTTTTTTTTTGTTTGAACTATAAATTTTGTAAACTCTGCTATCAGGGGAATACCATTATTGATCTGGTAAACTTAGTCCTGTGCTATTCCATTCAATATTTCTTCATAATCAAACCCTCTATAATTCACTCTTCAAAAAGGCCACTCACCTGTGCTATCATTGTGATGGTCACAAATTATTATAGGTCATCTCAATAGAGGGTAATAGTCACCTAAAATTTAATGTATTGGAAACCCCTCCAAAACTATAGTTAAGAGATAGTCCGTTGATAATAAAAAGATGGAACAATCTCAATGTAGAAAAGAAAACCCACGGTCTCATACTATTAAGGTAGCTAGACACTCTTCGGAGGTAATTTTCACCGAAGAAGCGCTGGCTAAAAATTGCATCAATGAACCGTACAGATAGGTTTCTACTACGATATAAGAATCCTCAAAAATATATATTAATGTAAAACTTTCAATATTAATTATTTCAGACTATTCGTTTACATTCTTTTCTCCAAAAGGTGTTCCATTGTAGAGATTGTGGCTTATCTCTTAGAAGATTGTTAGGCAGTCCCAAAACTTTCATATTAATATCGGGACCTATTCTTTACATTCTTTGTCCAGAAAGAGTTCAGAGATTGTGCTTATCTCGTTAGAAGATTGTTTAGCAGTCCCAACAGCCCACTCTATCTCGGTCACCCTTGATTGCGTTTTGAGTTCTTCATCAGGGGAACGGATTGGTGCCAGGGAAATCTCTTGCGGAAGGAGGAAGTATTGTTAGAAAGAATAAATATAGCAAGTTACCTTAAACGTTGTCTATATGCCATATCGGGAAGGAACTAATTTCTCACCAGAATTCTTAAATACAAAAAGTTAAGTTTAATGATGCGGTCTCTTCTGGCGGCCAAACTAGTCAATGCTTGTCA